>CM027122.1:12959044-14314069 GCA_015476505.1 Urochloa ruziziensis | reverse complement strand
GTCAAGGCGTATTCACCCACACACGTAGTCATGGAGCTGGACGTGTACGCGTCCGTGCCGGTGCTGTGGACCCAAGCCAAGGATGCGCCTGCCTCTTCTCTCGTAATTGACCACTAATTACACACTAGCTTGCTTCTACTTCAATAAATAGATATCATTGTGCCCCTTTGTCATCGACCACGTTTGGTGATTTCTAATAAGGCCCTGTTTGGCAACATAATATTTTTTTTCAAGTGTAGTAGTTTTGCACTGGTAATTTCTTGTGCACAAGAATACCACCGATTTCTTTTGCCCTTGGAAAATGCTGTTTGGGTAATATGCTTCCGAAGCATATGTGCTAAATGCTTAATTCCTCAAACAAAGAGCCATGTGCATGAACTCCTCCGATCCCGCCGTTCTGCCACACGCGAACAACTGCGACATGTTGCCTGGCGTCCTTGATCGATTTGTGCTTTGGCATAGACATGAACGACCTCATCGTGCTCGATCTGGACGAAGGCAAACATGACCGAGCCCCGATCATGGCTCAATTTTCAGACTGCAGAGATCCACTTTCGACCCAAGCTTCAAATTGGAGCATAAAACCAAAGGAATTTTCATACCTATCTTAGAAAAATTCGTGTTGGCAATGATCCATTTCTTTCTGTCGTATTTTCACATGTAGCGTACTCGGGGCCGACACCTCATGGGGCAACTTACCGCCTCCTGAAGGCGGCTATCCTCCACTTCCTTTCGTCAACTGGGGCTGAAGGAGTGTCGCCTTATGCTGAACATTTATTGGGTAATGCCAGTACGCCTAATGCTCAGTACGCAGTAGAATGGAGGGGATCCCAGTCTGAGTTCCATCCGAAGAGCATGACTGCACGGCATTGCATACTGTTTAGTGTTTACCAATGGGGTTCTTCTGGCAGTTGGGAAGTTGTCATCCATGTACAAGTAGCACCTGCAAGCTATTAGTGGTGAACAACGCATGGTATGGCTTTCACAGAAAATTCTGTTAGCATTGACTGTGTGCCATTGCATATACCATGCACCAAATGGGGTTCTCCTGGCAGTTGGGAAGTTGCCATCCACTAGTAAGCTTAGTAGTCGTGAACAGCACCTGGTTTTGAAAGAAATTTTTGCTAGCAGGTAGGACGCTTTGTGTTGTTGGTTACCGTTGATCTGCCGCCTGGTTGCTCATCTTATTTTTGGATTCAGAGATGATTGTTTTTTTTTCATAAGAAAGCTCTATTAATTTTTAAAGAGCGTTACATCGAGTTGATACAAAGTCTTGAAACACACTCCCGACCTCTGCATAGTGGGATGCACACAGCCTATAATTCAAATTAAATATGCCAAACACTCTGGTGACTATGAATATGTAGACTAGACCGTCATCCATGTGCCTGGGTAAAAAACTCCTTGGCCATCTGCGTCAATCGTAGTAATGCCGCAGCAACTAAATCCTGTGAAGCTGGCTTCTGTAAGATAGTCCATGTATGGAGCCAATGTATGAGATTGTTGTGGATTTGTGGAAAGGAGAATACGGGTGTGTGGCGCTTGCTGCTCGTCTCCGGCCGGCAGCCCGAGGAAGAAGGTTCGCCAACGGCGATCTGGCAACGCTCCGTCGCCTCTCCGGCGAGCACCGTGCCGTCGACGGCGGTCGTTTTCAGGTGGAGCGGCCCAGTGGGAACCCTTCACCCGGCCGAATCCATAGGGAGTGTCTAATGGGACGCTATGTCTTGTAGCACAATTGCAACCGTGGCATTTGCATTGCAATGTCTGGTCTCGGCGGGGAGCCGGGGACCGACCCGACCCGTCAGGACTCCAGTAGACCAAGACCCTCGAGTGGTCAAGCCATTGTGGAGCGCCTTGGCCCTTGGCGTTTGGTGCTGCTGAGGCAGGCAGTGGCCAGTGGAACAGGCTCTCGGTCAGGACTCTGGACACAACATGGAAACATTTGCGCGGAATTCATCCAAAATTTACAGAAAACACATGGGAACCATCATCGACTCGACGAGCTGTTGCTCACAAGTTGATTGCATACTCTGCTATCAAACGATCTGCATCCACGCAGACTTGCGATCGACGCGAGGCCACTCCAGGCAGGCGACCACCCACCGTTCTTCCTCCTCCGTGCCGCCGGCGTCGCGCGCCGTTGCCGGATGAACCGTCCGTGTGAACGTCCTCGTCTCCAGCCTCTGTTCCTGCATCGCCTCCACCTCCTGCTCGCCGGTGAGTCTCTCGCCGTTGCCACTGACGATGACTCGCAGGAACAGGAGGAGCCAAGCCATCGATGAACGATCGATCTGCAGTTCTGAACAAAAGTTTTTCACTTTTGCTCAGTCCTCAGAACACAGGAACGTAGATGCTAATGCTCAAGCATGCATCAACAGCGGCAACAGCTACCGCTACATATAGTGATAAGCAATGGCTGACAAGCTCTGTGAGTGCACCATCCTTTTTTTCTACTGGTTTCTGGTGAATCTGCATTTCTTGCAAGAAATTCTTTGTGTTCGTGCAAGGTTGTTTCTTTCAGGTGGATCACGCAAAAGGTCATGCTCGGGTTTTTGGTCGTCGTCCGCGTGTTGGGGGGGGGGGGGGTGGTGGGGGGGGGGGGGCATCTCCAAAAGTGCCCAATAAATACTTCCAATAATTAGCTTTGGGAATCAAAGTGAAATTAAGACAATGCTCTTACAGTTGGCTAAACTTGTTTCATTTTTTACACTCCCAATACTAACTCCATCTAGAGCTAAATTTACCTCCTCTGTCCTAGGTCACAAAACCTCCTAAAAAAGTGGCGGAGGGAAAAAAAAAACAACTTCTGAGTTACTGTTCACCCCACCGAAAATAAGTGGTGGACCCACATATAAGATGATTTGGCAATAATTGAATCTTTTTGGGACTAATTTTTAGGGAACTCTTGGTTGGAGGGGTATTTTTTCTCCCAATAAATTTTAACAAGTCTTAAAACTACTATTTTGGGACTTTATTTTTTAGTCACTCTTGGAGATGATGAGTTCTTTTTGTATGGCAACTAACTGAATATTAAATGGGCGCTTGTTAGATTTGTGCGCTGCATTGGCCCGTGGAGTGTACGTCCTGAATAGGCCCTTTGGTCGTACCAACTGCCGTATTCAATCAGTAAGACAGTTCATTGTGATGTTCTTTACTCAGCTAGCATAAGTTTTTTTATACGTAGTACGTATCTGTATTAATAGATAATAAGTAAAGCATACATGGACTCGTACACAAACACAACCAGATACAGGGAGGATACAGAGGCAGCGGTTCGATGAGTCATGGCCAGCTTCATCAGGAGCGATATTAGACGCTAAACTTAAATATAATCCGTACGTACCTGAAGTGAAGATCAAATTCCATGTGGCAAATTGCATTTTAATTTTGATAATCATAATACGTGGTCAGTCATATAATTACAAAGGTAGCATGTGCGCAAGCACGACTCCTGCATAGGATTGCGCCTGTGACCGAAATCACAAATAAAGAAACACCACCGATATGCATTTATGTGTGCGAAGAAAAGTTGAGGTTCAACATTTTTCGAAAATGTCGCCGAAGAAAAGTTGAGGTTCAACGTTTCTCGAAAATGTTGGTCAACATTTTTCGATAATGTCGGCGAAGAAAAGTGGAGGTGCAACATTGTAACACCCTAAATTTAAACTTTTGCAATTATTAAAATTTTCTAGAATTTAATTAAGCTCAATTAAGGTTTTTAAGGATCTTCTAGACTTTATTTGAATTACTTGCAAGTCGAAAATGTTTTCTCGAATTAATATAAAGTTTAGGTTGCATTGATGCGTTCATGCTGTTGCATGTTTATTTTGATTTCTTTGAATTCAAGTTTGGATGAATTCAAATTTAGTTTGAATGTTGTTTTGGTTTAGTTTCTGAAAGTCTATCTTTGCTCCTTGATCTTTTCAGCTCTCTCAGCTTCAGCCCTCAGTCTTTCGCTCTCGCTCGTTTTCCCGCGGCCCAGTTCTGGCCCAATCAGCCGCGGCCCGCGTTCGCCCGCCGCCGCTGCCTGCGTCGAAAGCGCCCCGCGCGTTTGCCGCCTTCTCCGCCCGGTCGCGCCCACGCTAGAGCCGCCTCCCTCCGAGCCGCTAACAGGCGGGGCCCGCCTGTCATCCCACCCGCGCATCGTCCCGAGTCGGACTCAAGTTCGAGTCCGAGCTCCGCTCGCCCGTGGCGCGCGCATCTCTTGGCCCACACGCCAAGGGCTTATTTAACTCGCGCCGCCGCCCCTCACGCGCCCTTTTAGCCTAAACCCTAGCCGCTCGAGCCGCAGCGCCGCCGCCGAAACCCAAGCGTCGCACCGCCGCTCGCCGCCGCCGTCTCCGGTCGCCGTCGCGAGCATCCGACGCCTTCTTCGTGCTCGTGGTGAGCTCCGCCGCCTTCCCGTGCTCCTCGCGCGCGTTCTCGTGGCCTGCAACGGCCAGACCGCAGCGCCGCCGCCCGCTCGCCGGGGTGGCCGGTGGCCGTTGATCTTCCGCGGGTGGTCCAGATTAAAAGGGGCTTACCCCTTCGTCGGCCGGTCCACCGTGGACCTGTGGGCCGAGTCCACGGGCGTGGTCCACGGCGCCGACGCGCTGACGTCACTAATGCCGTTGGTGCTGGTGTCAGCCGGCCGTTCAAAGTTCTCGGCTTTATCTTTATTTATAGATTGATCCACCGCAGTTCAAAGTTCTTTACTGTTAGGTCTTTTTATTCATGTTTAGGCCCCTGGAAGTTGAGGACCGGGTGTGTCCGAGGACCTGTGGATGGTCGCTTCCTGGTGTGATGAGTGATTGACAACGTGGTGTGGATTGACGTTTGCCTTGGCTCAAGTATTGTAGGTGTAGAATGCTGCTTGATTGCATTGGTGCAGGTGAAGAACAAGCGTGAAAGGTCTTAGCCATGGCGGCCTCCAGGGAGTGGAGAGACAAGTAGGCTTGGTTCGAGGGACCCGGTGGCCAGATGGATCAAGTGCGGTTCACATGGTGGCAAGAACGAGCAAGGGAACATGGTTCCGGTGCGAGGTAGTGGCTCACAACCGAAGCTCATACGCGGACATGAAGCCGATGCAAGGTAGCGGCTCACAAACGAAGCTTGCACGCGGGGTTTGGTGGTTTGGCCACAAGACCATAAGGTGGACGGTTTTCCTTGTTTTGGGCCACAAAACCAAGGGTGAGGACTTGGCGTCGAACCGGGCCGAGGGGGCTGGTCAGCCACCATGGGCTGGGTGGTTGTTGGCGTTCCTTAGCCTAATAGATAAATCCGCAAGCGTACGGATGCCGATGTAGCTTTCACCTAGGAGTATTCCAGGGTATCGAATCCACGAGGAACGAGAAGTGTACTAGAAATAGCTCTGGTATATCCAGGGACGATGGGAGTGAAGAAGAACAGATAAGTGGGTAGAGGTAATCTAATGTCGACTTGCTAACCTCCTATCAGGAATAATTGATTCCTCTAGTTGCTTCGACGGCTAGAACGGGAGAACCTCAGAACGGGGTGAGAGAGAGGGTTCTCCGGGCTCAGCACTACTGTTATGAGTACACCCGAACGTGGTGGACTACGAAGGACGGACAGGGCTGTCACCACCTGCCGCCTACCACTGCAGTTCCGTGGGGTGCAACACAACCTGAGGTAGCTAGCCAGCACAGGCACCACGCCTAAGCTTTCAGCTACTGACCTCCCCTCCCGCGAGTAGGGGAGGAAACTTCAAACAAGAGTCGCTGTCACTCGCGCAGGCTCAGGTACCCGCAACTTGAAAAAGCATTCAGGAAGTACTAATGTAAGGAGAGAAAGCAGTAAAGACAAAAGAAGAGGAACTTTACTCGAACTGAAGCTTCATTCCTCGGAGGCACAAAGTTGGAGAGGGGCCGGCACTTCGGCTCCTCTCCGGACTCTCACCTCACCACTCTCCCTATTTTCTAAGCTAGATAGGTAGCACTACACTACACTTGGACTTCTTCCTTTCACCATGGTGTGTAGAATGGGGGTGGAGGTCGCCTTTTATAGCCTTCCAAGGGCGGTATCACGCGTAGGAATGACGCCAAGGACATGCTTAGCTTCCACGCCAAAGGGGAGGAGTAACGGCCATGGTCATAGGCCGGCTGGCCTCATCCAGGCCGGCCTGGGTTGGTCGCTATTTGGCACTGCCTTTCTCCTGGACGGTCCTGATGCTCTCATAATGACGGTTGCAGTGACGTTTGATCCACGCTCGGCAGTTAGAGGCCGGTCGGCCTAGGCTAGGCCGGCCGGCCTGGCTCTAGCCCCTCTCGGCCCTCCATTGCACCGACACGCTCATGGATGGTTGCTTGTTGTCTGAAGAGGCGGTTCCAATCCAAAAGTTTGGTTTAGTCGCTGCATGTGGGCCTTCCGCTCCATGTCTTAGGCCTTTCGGTCTCAACTTCACTCATCCTTGTGAAATCCATGCTTGGGGGAACTTTGGTGACACCCTAAGGCCATCTTGCAAAGGTTGAGGTGGTTTGGTGGAGGTCCAGGGCCGGCCGGCCTTGTCCAGGCCGTTCGGCCTAGGTCAGGCCGTCCGGCCGGACAGGTTTTGCCGGCGATTTTCCCGGAGGCGTAACTTTCTCGTCCGGACTCCGAATTGGGCCATCCAAATATCCATTTCGATCATCTCGGAGAGCTCTTCGACATGGTGCTGTCAAATATGTGATTTGGGTCACTTTTGAACCATGTCCAAGTCTCCTTTGTCTCGAGATGAACCTTCACTTGTATGGCTTCACCAATGTTGGTATTTATGCACCATATTACCTATATTTTCTTGCAAAACATATTGGTGCACAAAACTCGTGGAACTCATTAGTTTAAATAAAATATTATGTGAGCATCACTTAGTTTATTCATTAAGTTGGGAATGTTGACGGTCAAAAGTGGCGAATAGTGGCCGTCAACACACCCCCACGCTTAGATCTTTGCTCGTCCCGAGCAAAGGGTAGGATTGAAGAACGCCGGGCCGAGCAAGAACTAAGGTGGACTTTGATGCACAACTTCTCAAGGTAATGGCTAGCATAAACGTTATTCCAAAACATTTCTCATACCTGTGAGGTTTGAAGTGGCTATGATACCTGCCTTGAGCTGTTGAAAAGTGGAACAACTCGAATGAAGATATAACTTCCCTCTTCATCAACCATACTTGAAGTTTTTTTTAAGAGAAGAATACCTTAGCTCATAAGATCCTCAGATGGCACTCTCAAGTCGCTCATGTGGTATTTTCATTCCTCACTGAGGCCACTAGCCAGCCTCTCCCTACAATCTATAGGCTTATGTGGAGCTCGGGTAGGGGAAATGTAGGCCCACCTATGTTGTGTATATTGTTAAGTCAAAAATTGGTCCTAGTGGAAGTTGTGACACTCCATATTCCGATCATTGAGAAATAGATAATCAAGGATGGGGGAGAAAATGGACACAACACAAGCACAATGGATTGTGATGAACAAACCATAAATTATGCTTTTGAAAGAATATGGCCTTGAGCGGTACTCTTTATTTTCCATGGGTCCCTCTTAGGACTTCGGAGACTTGAAACTATCGAGCTCTCTATCTCTTTTTTTTTCTTTTGCCCATGACTAGGCGAGTTTTTTGTTTTTGTTTTGTTTTTTTTGTTTTTTTTTTGCTCGATAGCTCCAAGTCTTTTCTCAAATTGGAGGAGGGATGACTAGAGTATTTATTTTGAAAGGCCATATTTGTGGATAGGATTTGGTCAAGGGTATATGGATGAAATGATTTTGGTTTGGTTTGATGGAGGAATGTCTGATGAAAGTGGATGCAAGAATCCATTTTGGAATCAGCATCTCCAGACATGGAAAGGCTAGCACTAATGATAGACATAAAGGAAGAACTGATCGGTATTGAAATGTCACTTTCCCATAAGGACACAAAGTTTGACAAACCTCAACACAACTATATAGGTGGCATATGCATAGGTTTAAGCATGTGAAATATTTGGCTCTGGTAGAAATTTTCAACCACTGAGGAATTCTGAGCCTAAGGGTTTTCATGATTTTTTTCAAAGAAAAGTCTCCAAGTAAGAATTAATAAAGAAGAAAGAAACACTTCTATCTCATTATCTCACACTCGTCAACAACTTAGGCAAGATCCTCCTAAATTTTTGATCCCACAAGCATAGAGTACTAGTTAAGGAATAAAGCTTGTGCTTGCCGACATGTGAGATGCAAAGTTGTGATCAAGATAACTTGTTGTATCATCATTCATTTTTTTTGTATGAACAAGAGGCTCAATCCAAAGATATGAACATTATAAAATAACCTCAAGTGGGGGAATAAAAGTGCAAACCAGCGTTGAAGGATTGACCATGCTTTGCTTCGTGCTCAAATTATGTCCTCCCCCACGCTCAGATTTTGCGACACTTGGTGCCAAAAAAATTGAGCGTCTGAGGCTATAGCCTTTTGCCCAACTCTTCGTTTATTTGAGTCTCAACCTGAAATGTTAGTGACAAAAATACCCGAAGGAAGCAGAGTCCTAAAATTATGTCATGAAACTTTGTTCGGTTTTA
Organism: Urochloa ruziziensis; assembly: GCA_015476505.1. Lineage (NCBI taxonomy): Eukaryota > Viridiplantae > Streptophyta > Magnoliopsida > Poales > Poaceae > Urochloa > Urochloa ruziziensis. Next base: position 14,305,545 of record CM027122.1, on the reverse strand, counting down.
TTTATTGAAAATAAAGAATTTTTTATTGTTATATTTTTTTGTGGAATTTGAAAGAAAGAAAGGAAAAAAAATGAATGAAAATACAGGTTACCTCCCGGCAGTGCTTTTATGGTCAAAAGCTCGACCTTGGGAGCATCTTTTCGAAGTAGCAGCTAGCTTGGTGTTGTGGCTCCCTCCATCACCAATTTTCGGATGTCATTTTTCTAGCTGCAAGGTTAGCACAACATACCACGACGAGATTTGCAATACTTATGATAAACAAAATCATCCATAACCACCCTTTTGAAATTGTTTTGATGGGGCTTGTGATGGTTGGAGTCATCGTGTGTGCTAATGGTGGGAGTAGATGGAGTGTCCACAGGGAAACATGGATCTTTGGGTTTCTCAAAGACAAAATATCCATGCTCATCATTTTCTTCCGAACCCGACATGGAATCTGCTACCTCAGGAATATCTATAGAGCAAACATTTTCAGAATCAAGCCTGTAGTATTCTTGAGGCGTATCCTTCTCTTCGATATGGAAGTCCTTTGATTTTTCTGGATCAAGAAGGAAAGCATTCTCCTCGAAATCGCAAAATTGATATGATCCTGGGAATTCTAAGGGGTTTGACGAGATAGGAGCTTTGAACTCCTCATCGAAAAATTCGAATTCGTCTTCCGAGAATTGAAACTCCGGATTGAGGGATGGTGAATCCTCCTTAGGAGCTTTGAACTCCTCATCGGAAAATTTGAATTCATCTTCCGAGAATTGAAACTCCGGATTGAGGGATGGTGAATCCTCCTTAGGGGATTCAGACTTGTCCCTTGAGTATTGGAGACCCGGGAGTGTTGAGAATTGGGATGCCGTCTTAAAGAATGGAACATACTGCTGGGCATCGGTCCCGGATTCTTCTTGTGGGTCGGAGGTCTCTACCTCAGATTTTCTATAGGCATCATCTTCTTTTCCTGGTGATGATGGGACATCACCGTATGCTATCGATTCATCGTCATCGAACATGGAATAAAAGAAAGGTTGATGATGATCATAGGAGGGCTTAGGATCTAAGGTAGGGGGTTTTGGTTCGGCAACTTTCTGTGGGCAAGGTGATGGAGTATGACCAAAAGCATTCATTCTTTCAGTAGGCTCTTGAGATTTTTCAGGCAGATCTTCATATACTCCGGTGCGCTCAGTATTCTTGAGCATCTTATCTAAGATGGCTCTCCCCTCACTTACGGTTAAGAAGAAGAAAGAACCTTTAGAAGCTGCATCCAACTGGAGTGCACTTTCTTTTCTAAGACCGCCAGCAAAGTGTTGTAAACACATAGCCTCGGGTATACCCAAATCTGGCCCTGAAGCTAAAAGTTTGGTGAAACGAGCCCAAGCTGCTCCCAAAGATTCTCCCTCTCGTTGCTTGAAAGAGAGGGCTTCTGTACGAAGGGCAACGACCTTTGATACTTGGAAGAATTTGAGACAAAACTCATCTTTGAGGGTATTCCAATCACCTTTTACGGTCCCTACGGTCATATAATACCATTCTTTGGCAACATCAGTCAAGGAGAATGAGAAGAGCTTCCATTTCACTGTTTCATGATGCATGCCTGGTATTGAGATGAGGGAGCAGCTTTGCTCAAATTCTCGTAGGTAGGTGTAAGGATTTTCATCCTTGTGCCCAGAGAAAGATTGTGATCAAACCAAGGCTGCAAGACTAGGGCGGATCTCGAAGCCTGAGGTATGGATGGGGTGTGATGAAGGTGGAGGCACCCAATGATTATGCCCTGGTGCCGAGAACTGACGGAGGGTAATGGAAGCCATGGGGAAGGTGGGATAATTTTTTTTTATAATAAGGGATGGTATGGTAGGTGGAGTGATACAAGGGTAAACTAGGACGATACTAGTACAGCTACCGTTCCCCGGCAACGGCGCCAGAAAGCTTGTTGGTGTTTCTTAGCCTAACAGATAAATCTGCAAGCGTACGGATGCCGATGTAGCTTTCACCTAGGAGTATTCCAGGGTATCGAATCCACGAGGAACGAGAAGTGTACTAGAAACGGCTCTGGTATATCCAGGGACGATGGGAGTGAAGAATTTACAGATAAGTGGGTAGAGGTAATCTAATGTCGACTTGCTAACCTCCTATCAGGAATACTTGATTCCTCTAGTTGCTTCGACAGCTAGAACGGGAGAACCTCAGAACGGGGTGAGAGAGAGGGTTCTCCGGGCTTAGCACTACTGTTATGAGTACACCCGAACGTGGTGGACTACGAAGGACGGATAGGGCTGTCACCACCTGCCGCCTACCACTGCAGTTCCGTGGGGTGCAACACAACCTTGAGGTAGCTAGCCAGCACAGGCACCACGCCTAAGCTTTCAGCTACTGACCTCCCCTCCCGCGAGTAGGGGAGGAAACCCCAAACAAGAGTCGCTGTCACTCGCGCAGACTCAGGTACCCGCAACTTGAAAAAGCATTCAAGAACTACTAATGTAAGGAGAGAAAGCAGTAAAGACAAAAGAAGAGGAACTTTACTCGAACTGAAGCTTCATTCCTCGGAGGCACAAAGTTGGAGAGGGGCCGGCACTTCGGCTCCTCTCCGGACTCTCATCTCACCACTCTCCCTATTTTCTAAGCTAGATAGGTAGCACTACATTACACTTGGACTTCTTCCTTTCACCATGGTGTGTAGAATGGGGGTGGAGGTCGCCTTTTATAGCCTTCCAAGGGCGGTATCACGCGTAGGAATGACGCCAAGGACATGCTTAGCTTCCACGCCAAAGGGGAGGAGTAACGGCCACGGTCATAGGCCGGCTGGCCTCATCCAGGCCGTTCGGCCTGGGTTGGTCGCCATTTGGCACTGCCTTTCTCCTGGACGGTCTTGATGCTCTCCTAATGACGGTTCCAGTGGCGTTTGATCCACACTCGGCAGTTAGAGGCCGGTCGGCCTAGGCTAGGCCGGCCGGCCTGGCTCTGGCCCCTCTCGGCCCTCCGTTGCACCGACACGCTCATGGACGGTTGCTTGTTGTCTGAAGAGGCGGTTCCAATCCAAAAGTTTGGTTTAGTCGCTGCATGTGGGCCTTCCGCTCCATGTCTTAGGCCTTTCGGTCTCAACTTCACTCATCCTTGTGAAATCTATACTTGGGGGTACTTTGGTGACACCCTAAGGCCATCTTGCAAAGGTTGAGGTGGTTTGGTGGAGGTCCAGGGCCGGCCGGCCTTGTCCAGGCCGTTCGGCCTAGGTCTGGCCGTCCGGCCGGACAGGTTTTGCCGGCGATTTTCCCGGAGGCGTAACTTTCTCGTCCGGACTCCGAATTGGGCCATCCAAATATCCATGTCGATCATCTAGAAGAGCTCTTCGACATGGTGCTGTCAAATATGTGATTTGGGTCACTTTGAACCATGTCCAAGTCTCCTTTGTCTCGAGATGAACCTTCACTTGTATGGCTTCACCAATGTTGGTATTTATGCACCATATTACCTATATTTCCTTGCAAAACATATTGGTGCATAAAACTCGTGGAACTCATTAGTTTAAATAAAATATTATGTGAGCATCACTTAGTTTCTTCATTAAGTTGGGAATGTTGACGGTCAAAAGTGGCGAATAGTGGCCGTCAACAGTGGTTCCGGTGGCGTCAAGGAGCTTCGGATCCGGAGGACCCGCAGCGTGATCACAAGGTTTGCATCGGAAGGAAGCAAGCTTGCGGTGGAAGGTATCCCAGCCGGAAAAAGATTCGCTGAAAATGTCAAATTTGCCCCTGAGGGGTATGTATCGCTTAGGGGTAGTTGAGTTGTGGGGGATATAGTACCCGGGTGCCTCACGAGCAAGCCTGGCAGCCCACCAAAAGGGGGCGGCACACCTCATCGTTCTGGACCTGAAGACGTGCGGGACAAGTCGGCGCACGGAGGAAGGATCTGGAAGGAAAAGTCCTAGTTGGAATAGGAATTATTGTAAAGAAGGAAAAGATTCTTAGAGATAGGATCGGATACAAACCAACTTGTAACCCTGCCCCCTGATATATAAGGCGGGCAGGGACCCCCTCCAAAACATCTGAACCACGATTCGAGCCAACTCGAATCACCAAAACACGCAATACAACACCCCAAAACAGGACGTAGGGTATTACGTCGAGTCGACGGCCCGAACCTGTATAAACCCTTGTGTCTGTCCATCCTAACCATCTTGCTTCCGATCTTTGCGATCTTCCCTACATTACAAATCACTTCCGTGGGCTACCCCGTGGAAGACTGCCGGAGATAATATCACCGACAGTGGCGCGCCAGGTAGGGGATATCGCCGAGATCAATCTGGTAAGCTCGATGGATCGCGTCAAGATCTTGGACAGCTGCAACCTCCCGGACGTCGACGAAGTCGAGATCCAGTTCGGGGACGTCAGCACCGCCGCTTTGGATACCCAAGCGGCAGGAGCTACGGTCACCACGGAGGTCTCCTCTCTGGCACCGACTTCGGCCATCACGGCCCAATCCGGTCCGATCGCATCTGATCGTACCGGACCTACCCCGCTGAGTCCATCGCAGAACGCGAGGCCAGACCAGTCGGGAACAGATCTACAATCACTCGGTTCCGATCTGACTCCTGAGAGTCGCGTCGCCGAATCATCGCAGAGCGTAAACGCTCTACCAACACGCGTCCAGAGCCCTGAGGTCATTACTGTTCAGACCCCTGGCTTTTGCGCGCTTGCTCGGAAGCAGAAGAAGAAGGACATCGTCCAGTCGGATGATTACTTCTCTGGGAGCGACTCCTACGGGTTAGATCTACTGGGACCCTCAATCCTGGACGATCTGCCGGAAGGATACACGGTGTCCGATGCCTCTACAGAGCCGGAACTACTAGGATCACTCGGAGAATTGACTCCGAGTAGTTTGGAGCGTTATACGCCCACATCCGACTTCTCCGAGTCCGAGGAAGACTACCTCGCGCAAGAGGGAGTCGGATCCTATTGCTACATGGTGGCGCCAGCAACGCCAACCAATCCTGTCTCAGAAGATGAATCGTAAAATTGTCATTGGATCCATTTGTTTTTTCCTAGAAATTATCCACCATTCCCATTGGATCTATTTTATTTTTAAAGGACTTACCCACCATTGTCATTATAAAAAATTAACTTAAATAACCCTCTTAAATTTGCATATGAATTATAGATAATTGCCATCTAATAGGATTCTTTCACGCACCTAAACTAGATGACCTAGCAGCATGGCAGAAAGAGATCAACAGCTAATAAGATCCAAGTGATAAGGCTACACACACTGTGGTAAGGGTCATGAAGAAATAAAAGAGGGAGGTAGTACACAATAAAGAAGAAAGCCCTCCAAATTTGGGAGGAAACATGAAGGCAAATTTGTAAAGGAGAAGAGAGCTATCCGTAACACCTAGCAATAGTTAGGCAAGTTGAATCATAGGATTTTATTGGCTGCTTGATAATGTCAAAATAGATGTGAAGCAAAGGGAAGAAACAAATGGCAAGGAATATTGCAACAACGATGGTGTGCAAGCCAGTAACTAACCGGGGTTACACATTTGAGGTGAATTGATAAATTCAACAAATGACACATAGTAAAAAAAATGGAACCTATGTGTAGAAAAATTCAACCTCCATCTCTAATATTTACGAATAAAATTTGGTCTCTTATTTGTCATGATTATGAAGCATCATTATTACACTCATTCTCTAAGTTGCTAGCCCGTTCTGGTGCATAGGTTAATGGACCAGTTATTGAAAGGAAAATGTCCAAATTACTTGAATTTTTTTCAGCAAGTGACAAAATAATGTGCACACCAATGAAAACGGTATATAGAGAGAAAGACATTGAAGCTATATAAGCATGAAGATGTACAAATACCTTGACAAGAAATTTAGTTAAGGAAGGTGCAGCTTCAAGGACAAAAATAGTCCAGTTCAAGTTACAGTCATGAGAAATGTTGTATAGAGACACTATTCTCAAGTGCTGAATGCATGGGAGAGCTGTCGTGGACTTTCTGGCTTCACTCAAATCTGAAAACAGAAAAAACAAAGTAGGGATTAATAACGAGTTGATTTCCGAGTGAGTCATACTTATCATACATACAACAAGGAAAAAAAGAAATGAATAATAACTAAAGGATGTCACCCAAAAAATGCCATATACCTTTTCATCGCAGAAATCTAAAGACGAGTTGGACATGTTTGTAGAATCGGTAATGCTACCGATCGGTCGTCCGACGCACACACAAAAATCGGACGCTGCAGCAGGTCCCACTCTCTCTCTTTCAACACCCTCTCTCTCTCCTGTGGCCAGCGACATGCGGAGATGATTCAGGGGTGGTGGTGATGCGAGACCGGGCCGACGGCGAGGTCGGCGACTGCAACGGCCGACAGGCCCAAGGGCGCGCACGGGCACAGGGCATGGCAGCCAGGCTGGCCGCGGCGGCGGCTTGCTAGTTGCGTGGGCACAGGGCACGGGGCGAACAGGGAGGGCTTACTGGGCGGCGGTGGCCGGCAAGCGCGGATTAAAACTCCCTGGTGGCGCTCCAGAAGTTGGGGCCAGCGTCGGCAGGAGTGGCATGTAGCGATGCGCTAGGGGGAGGAGATACTCGTGTAGATCCAGAGAATTGAAAATGTGTGGGCACTTGTGTTGGGGAAAGGTAAATCATATGTTGCAGTAGTGACTTTCAAATGTTACAGTTGTGTGTTTAGATGTTGCAACAGATTGCTTTGATGTTGCATCATGTATTGTTAGATGTTGCAGTTGACGTTTTTGAGATGTTGCAATTGAATTTTTTGGATGTTCATGTCCATGTTGTGGTTTGAGGATCCAAACTTGAGTTTGCATGGTTTGGGAATCCATTTATGCATTGGTCGAAGGATCTGTTGAAACATGTTTTTTTACATGTTTCAGTGTTTCATACATTGATTTTTGATGTTGCGGTATCTGTTTCTTTGTGTTGCGACGGAGCATCTGATGGAAAATCGTTCGGGCGCTAGCAACACTCGCCCAACGCAAATGGCTCCTGCCAGTCAAGGCAGGGAGAAGAGAACGTGATCAACCGGAGGCAGGGCACACGGCCAAATCACAGGAGAAGAACCTGCCACATCGACTGCATATTTTTCATCTATATGCTGGGAGAAGCGACCAGCTCTCTGTTCCGTCGCCAGTGCTTGTCGAAGAAGCACCCAAGCGATGGTTTTTAATCTTGGCTGTAAAAGAGTGTGCTTCCAGATAGTGTTTAGAATATATAAGATCGGTTGAGGAAGAGCTTTGCTGCCTTGTGTTGGAATAGGTGTCTGGTTTTGGTTTACTAAAGCTAGGTGGGCTTCTTTGGCGGTGTAGGAACCTGACGTGGAAGTTTTCCAGCAAAGGAAGTCATGATGGTGATTGAGAATCTGAATTTGTGTGAACTCTTGAACGCTATGTGCTCCAAAGAACAACTCAATTTTGTGTGTGTCCCAATGCTTGGTGTGTGGAATCCATAGGTCACATACTTTGTTTGGGATAGAGTTGCGTGGTGCATTGTCTTGGAGTCTATCGTGCATGTCATTCCAACAGTTGCCCGGGTTGTGACCAAATGTTTGTGTTACCATTAGCTATCTGGGAGAAGCTATTCTCATGTAAATCATTTTTTATTTTCAGAACTGAATCCCAGAAAAGAGATCTAGGAGTGTGCATGGGTGCTGTTAGGGTAGTATTTAGCTTTGAGGATAGTAGAGAGGTGTGTGTCCTGCTGGGAGACTATGGTCCAAGCCATTTTGATCAAGAGACTTTTATTTATCAAATCAATTCTTTTGATGCCAAGTCTTCCCTCCGTTTTGTCCCTGCAAATATTGTCCCAAGCTCTAAATTGCAGAGGTTGAGATCCCCCTTCTTCCTATACTTCGGCTCACCAGAATTGTGTAATGACGGTTATAATTTTTGCCAACAGCTTCTTTGTTAGTAGCACATGACACTACTACACAACCCGCCATCACAACCGGTTTTTAACCCCCATCACAACCGGTTTTGGGGGGCGGATGAGATAAAGCGGCTGTGATAGTCCCCCCTAAAAACCGGCTGTGATAACCCCCCATCACAGCCGGTTTTTGGAAACCGGCTGTGATGCAAAATCGGCTGTGATGGGGGTTATCACAGCCGGTTTTTGTCTAAAACCGGCTGTGATCATGCAGGTTTCACAGCCGGTTTTAGATAACAGCCGGCTGTGATAACCCCCCATCACAGCCGGCTGTTGTCTAAAACTGGCTGTGATTTTTTTTTATTTTTTCATATATCAAATATATTTCGCATATATATCAAATATTCCACAAATATCAATCATATATTCAGAACCCACATATAAAGCATGATGTATTCAAATATAACATTTCAACGAAACCATCTAAACGTTATTACATTAAGTTCATACACATCAAGTTCAATAGATACATATCAAGTTCCGCTACGCTACGAGTGCATGTCAAATATATTACAAGTTCCATCTAGTCTCACGGCTTCATAATGTGGTATTTTCCGTCTTCGGATATAACATGTTCGAGAATGAACCCGTCAAGCTGTTCTGAAAGTGCAATTATCTCGGTCGCAATCATCTCGGACGCACCAACCTCGGCTTCCTGCAACATGAGTGAGAGCGAAGCAAGCACATGAGTAGTGAAGCAAGAACATGAGTTAGTGAATCAAAAATGCATTAACATATATGGCTAAAACTATTGAGAAAGTAAAAGATGATACGAACCCTAGTTAGGTTCACATAAAGCGGTAAACTCCCACAAACTTGTCTCTCTAGAGCGCTAAAGTCATCGCCAGTGTAGCAGTGGATGTAGTGCATGACATAGTAACCGCAGTGATTGTTCCCCATCGGCTGCTTTTTAATCCACTTTGTAGATGATACAATGAATTTATCTGTGACGAAGGGTCTATGCAACCCTTTGTTTTCCTTTTTCTTGCAATACATTTTGAAAGCCCTACAGGACATTTCGGCGTGAATGTGATTAGGCAGATGCAATCAATTTTGATCCAAAAGAGTGATTTGTCTATACTTACTTGTTTAGTACTTGAATGAGTGGATCGATCATATCAAGAGGCCAATTATTGAGTCATAAACCTTGATGGAACTTTGAAGAATGCAAATATCCAAGAGAACATAATGGTTGCTGTAAATCAAAGGGTGGAACATGATCATTTTTGCCGCGTAACTAACAACGGTTAGATAATGGAAAGATGGAATGTAACTAGGAACACACTTACAGGAAGTTGTACGGTAGAAGTATGCTTTCCTTCATTTTAAGAAGGCAAAAGGCATTGTACAAATAATGCATGGTATCAACATTTGCAAAATTCTTCTCATTTACTGCAACAGGGTCCAAGAAGGCTATGTCTTTAATCCCACGCCCTTTTAACAAGTGGGACTCCATCCTACAAAAAGATCTAGTTGTAAAATGCATTGTGTTGAGCAAGAGAAGTGAACAGAATGTACGTGAGAAGAGAATACTTACAAGCACCACAGGAAGAGGATGTTGACGTCGAGAGCATCTCGCTGGTACAACTCAAATAGACACTTGTATTCGAGGTACCTGTCGTGACGAGGACTGCCTTCAATTATTTGGCCAAAGAATTCCTTTGGGTACCTCACTCCAAAGTAAATGCCGGATTGACGTTTGTACCAATCATGCAAATTCCTCATCTTCATCGGTAGGTCACCCAATTCTTCTGGGCAAACTAAGTCTTTCCCGTGCTCAAACGTCCAAGCTAATTTTGTTGGAGCAGTGACGAGGTAACCATCTTCATTCGCTATATTGTCCAAGTCTTCCTCAGTCATGCCACCTTCCTTGCAAAATTGAGCTATACGTGCTTTCTCCTGATCAAGGTTATCTTGGTGCTTTAGCTTGCTAAATTCCAACATTGACTTCTTAGCAGTGATTCGCTCAAAGTCTGTCTTTGGCGGTTTGTTATTCCCCGTTTGCTTAACCAAGCACAACTTGTGAAAGTGCTCAACCGCCTGTTTGCCTAGCGTTGGCTCGTCCTTATCAGGGAGGAGGGATGTTATGCTTCCACTCACCGCTTTTTTCTTCTCTTTTAGCTGAGGCGGGCTTGAGTTGGATGCTCGCCGCTTCTGCGATGATCTGGTCCTCACCGGACTTTCAGGGAATGCACTTAGCAAGGACCTCGTAGCCGGCCTGCGAGGAGGAGTTGGTTCCCTTGGGGGGTTTCTTTCCTTGGAGGTGGACTTGGTTCATTCCGAGGCGGACTCTGATCTATTGAGGGCTAGGCTGACTTGGTACCCTCTCTGGTGGAGAAGTGTTCTCGTCTGACGACCCTTCCGAGTCTGAATCACTAAAGGATATGTAGTGCTTCCGCCACGCCACAAAGCATCCAAGGTTATCCTTGAGCTTAACCTTGTCATCCTGCCCTGGAATTTCCAACTCAACTATGCCGTATTTCTTCTTGACAAGTGCGTCAAGTGTCACTCTTGCAAAACCGGTCGGCAGTTCTCGACAATGCAAAACCTCTTTCTCTCGGGTAGGCTGAGCTAGACCTATGGCCACCTTGGTCTTGATAAACCCTGACATCACATATAACTTACAAGCCTTTGGTTCAGTGATCTCATCCACCGGGAATCTGTTATTGGGGTCTTCTACGGGGGGATGCGCGTTACTCCCGCAACTGCTACGAGGCAGCACAACTGGGCTAGCGAGAATGTCGCCACCATCTTGAGCTGCAAAAGAGGACGCTGGCTCTGGCTTTGCTCAAGCAACTCTCCACGAATCTCTTCACGAATCGTCTCACGCCACTTTGCTTGAGAAGCATCCATTTCATCACGAACTTTCTGCATAAGATCTTCAACTACTGCTTCTCGCTGTGCTTTCGACCTTGATCGACTTCTGTACGAGTCAGAATATTCAGCGAAGCCAAGTTGCCACGGAACTAGCCCCATTCCTCGTACGCGGCCAGGATGCTCTTTGGTTCCCAAGGCTCGGCTCAGCACGTCATTCTCCCTATCTGGAACAAAAGCTCTTGAGGCAACCTCCTCACGTACTTCTTGGATCCGTTTCACCACATGTTTGGCACGTTCATCTTTGCTCACAAGCTTTCCATCAGGACCGTGACTACTCCCATGGGAGAGAGCAAATATCAAAGAACGTATCTCCCATCCTACGGTCTCAGGCACGACACCATTCTTTTCCATCTGTTCAAACTCTGTGTCCCATTGTGGTAACTTGCGCACGATCCCACGAGTTCCCAAGTTATGATGGAGGGGGTTACTCAGTTCAGTGTTCCGCTGGCTCATTTCTTTGGCCTTAGTACTACTCTTGTATGCAAGAAAGTCAGCCCAGTAAGCCCTTTGACTTGGGTATTGATCCCAGTCTGGCTCGGTTCCCGCCTTAACATGCTTATATAGTATACACCTAAATTGCTTAAATCTCTCACCCATTGTCCTCAAGACCTTTTTCTTCGCTAATTCTCGTGCCTTATCACTTGGGAAGCTGAAGCTCTCCAACAACTTCTCCCAACATAACTCCTTGATCTGGTCCGGCACTGTGAAGGTCGGATCCTCCTTTCCGTTCCAGCTCTGATATTTTATTAGAACATTGTCCCTCACTATATTTCCGATGGCCGTCTTGTAAGGCCACTGGACCATAATAGGATCTACTGGCTCTCCAGATGCATCGACCGCGTTTATTACAGTTCGACCTTGAGGCATCTTGCTTCGGCCTCGCTTGCCCTTAGGTTTTTCTGATGTTTCGGTCACCTCTGACCTGTTTTCAACATGCTCCTACGTGCAGAGATCAAAACTAATGAGATCAATTTGTCACCAAACTAATGATAGCAAAGGTGTGTGCAAAAGAACTACTACCTCCTCATCACCAAAGTCTAGGTTGAGGTACGTGGAAGGGCTTCCTTCGTGGTTAGCATCATCATCTCCGCCATCCTGGTGAGCACCAGCATTCTTCGCTTCATTCGCGTCTTCTTTGCCAAAACAGGCTCTCAACCGTGTGAAATGACGCATTTTCCTTACATAAAGTGAATACAAACTAAGATTCTGATTTATAAACTATCCCCTGTATATATTAATGGCTTTCCTACGGACCGTTTCAAGATTTGTAGCAAAACCCAAAAAAATTGAACAAGTCTAGCCTCTTCAATTTAACCATTTTAGGAGCTTAATTAAAACTAAAAACACTTAAGCAAATAATTTTTGACCAACATGAAAATAACACCTTTAAGTATGTAATTTTATCTAGGCATGTTGACTTTGAAAAAAACATCATTTACTTGTTCAAAATCGTGGTCAAAATCCAGTCAATCCCCTGTTTTTTGGAACTTCAGAATTTGGCTAAGTGTTGGTTGACAGCAGCAGTTATGTATCTTTAGAATTTAATAACTTTCTATTTAGATCAACACCCATCCCAAACAACATCATGGTTCAACTATTGGTAGTTTGGACTATTGAAAAATCATCTACAACCTTAAGTTTTCAAATCAAACCTATTTTAAATTCGAGTCCAAAGTCAGACAAATAACTCAAATTCCAGACTTAACCAAAACTACTCAAATCTAATTTGGCCTTTGGTTGATAGTTTGGATCCTAGCTCATTTAGCAAAAGTTGATCCCCTATATACCAGCTACAACTTTATACATGAAGTTTGCAAAATTTATACACGAAATCTTGTATCGGCTGCTTCGAGACATTTCATCGAACACCTCATGTGCAGTGGCTGAGGGGGTGGAGCTCACCTTGGGTATGGAGCGGCGGCGCGTCGGGGTGGAGCGGCGGCGCGTCGGGGTGGAGTGCGGCGTGCGCGGCGTCGGGTGGAGCGCGGCGTCGGGGTGGAGAAGTGCGCGGGGGCGGGGGCGGCGGCGCGACGTCGAGGGAGAGCAGGGGCGCGCGGCGTCGAGGGAGAGCAGGGAGCGCGACGCGACGTCAAGGAAGAGCAGGGGACCAGCGGCGACGCGGCGTCGGGGGAGCGGCGCGATGTCGAGGGAGCGGCGGCGGCTCAGCGTCAAGGGAGAGCAGGGAGCATGGCGCGACGTCGAGGGAGAGCAGGGGAGCTGCGCGACGCGGCGTCGGGGGAGCGGCGCGACGTCGGGGGAGCGCGGCGCGACGTCGAGGGAGAGCAGGGGAGCTGCAGCGACGCGGCGTCGGGGGAGCGGCGCGAAGTCGAGGGAGGGAGCGGCGGCGGCGCGGCGGCGGGGGAGCGCAGCACGATGTTGAGGGAGAGCAGGGGAGCGGCGGCGACGCGGCGTCGGGGGAGCGGCGCGACGTCAAGGGAGCGGTGGCGGCGCGGCGTCGGGGGAGCGCGGCGCGACGTCGAGGGAGCGCGGGGGCGTAGAATTTTGGGAGGATTTGGAACCCGCGTGCGCCTATATGAAGTTGGGGGAAAAGCATCACAAACGGTTTTAAACAAAAACCGGTTGTGATGCCACCATCACAACCGGTTTTTGTTTAAAACCGTTTGTGATGCTCAAAATCACAAACGGTTTCTGTTGAAAACCGGTTGTGCACAAACCGTTTGTGATATATTTTTTCATTTTCATAGCCGAATAATCATTTAATTCATAGAAAATAGAATAAGTCTCGAAAAAATTTGAGACTCCTGCACTAGGCTAAACTTAGTGTATATCACACATTAAAAATATGTATACTGTATGAAACAATTTCAAAATGTTTGAGTGTGTGCAAAGTACACACAGATCCTAAGTACTTTGAAATAACGAGACACGTCTATTGTGTTAGTAACGATCGCTAGTTTTGATGTAGTGCAAAAATTTGAATCTCTAATTTCAAAGTTATTAACCACAAAGAGGACCATGTTTGGTGCTTTCTCTTTTTTCAAATTATTTACTAAGAACCGTTTGTGATGTATTTTTATTTCTCACAAACAAAAAATAATTTAATTCATACAAAATAGAATAAAGCTAGAAAAATTGGTACTACTGCACTAAGCTAAACATGGTCTTACACTTTATTCAAATCTTACATCATACACCATTCAAGTCTTACACAACCACACACATTATTAAATTCTTACAATACCATAACACAATATCACAACCGGTTTTCTTACAATATCACACTGATAGCACAACACGCATTACTAAGTCCTTACAACACCATAATACAGTAGTCTAGCTACCCCTGCACGCCACTTACCCTCATTAGATAGGTAGAATAGTTTACATCAATAATGTTTATGTTAAGATAACGATCCACATAATCTAGTGCATATATTAATGCACTATCCTTTGCCTTATAATTCGCATCCAATGTCTCACCATATATTGTCATCGAAGGCACTTCTGGTGAAGTCAAGGTTACACATGCTTGAAAACCACCATTTACTCGATATGAATGTGACGGTATGAATGAGTAGCCCAACTGTAGTAGGATGTGATGCAGCACTTCTCTCAGACCATTCTCTGTGTGCAGGAATCCATTATACAAGTCATCCTATACGTTAAACATATAAAATTAAGAGTTAAATTTGACATTTTAGTAACAAATTAAGGAAAATAACATATGCAGGAGAGTTAACATACGTATTCCGATTCATAAGCAGGGGAAATCCTTTTAGGCATCTGTGTCACATCTGTCTCATTCATCTCTAGTGCTTTGAGCTTGAAGAAACTGTAGTCCGGAAAGTAATGCATTGTATGACTTTCCACTTGTACCAGGGCTTTTCTCACAGCATCACGTGCGGCAACAAATTCTTGACGGTAGGGTCTAGAATGCACGTGGAAAATAAAATTTTCACTAGGATGTGGGTCGCACAAAGCACTGGCTTGGATTGAAAGAGAAACAGTATATCTTCTACGATTTATACCACTTCTCTCTCTTACCACCATAGGACAAGAGCCACTTATGTTAGTTACTACAGTTTTGAACCATTCAAATGCATTAATCGCCTGATTTAAAAATTAGTTAAGAATCAATACGATAACATAATAATCATATAATTTAATCACAAATAAATTACATACACCTGTCTTACCAAATCCCTGCGGATTTCAGGCACAATCGGAATGAAGCCTTCAAATACCGGTCCGGGAGGGTTTGGTGGTGGTGCAGTGAGACCTCCCGAAAACATAGCTGGGTGCGGCGGATACAGTCTACCACGACTTGATCTTGCACGTTGTCTCGACATTATTTATTTTCCTATTTAACGGAAGAAAACATTTAGCTATAGTTCTATATATGATATATAGCAAATTAAATACCTGAGCTTTGCACTCGTATCGAAACAAAACTACATACAACAATACAAATGAAAAAAACACAGGAGAGAAGATGTATATACCTGAGCTTTGCCTGTCGACCGGGCGATGGTGGTGCTCACGAGCAGGCAGCAGAGAGCGAGCGAGAGAGCTAGCAGAGCAAATGAGCGAGAGAGCGAGCCAGAGAGCTAGCACAGCGAGAGAGAGCGAGCGAGCGAGAGAGTGAGCTCGGGCTGGGCGCTTTTGCCTCGGGCTGTGTGCCACATCACAGTCGGTTTTTAATAAAAACCGGCTGTGAAACTCTCTTCACAGCCGGTTTTTATTAAAAACCGGCTGTGAAAATTCTGTTCACAAACGGCTGTGATCAATATTACAAATATTTTAAAATATTATGCACACAAAAAATTAAAACAAAAAAGCATGGGAAATCAGTGCAATTACCTCTAAATACTTAAACAATAGTAGTGCAATTATCTCTAAATATATAAATAAAATATAAGTAGTGCAATTAACTCTTAATACCAAAATAAGGTAAAAGTAGTGCAATTAACTCTAAATATTACATAACTATGCATTATTCAACTAACGATGACGGCCTCGTCATGATCACGTCGGACGTAAGCTGGCTCATCATCTTTCTCTTCAAACACAGGTAGGTCGACCTCAGGCCCGAGAGGAGGCATATCGTTGAAGCCGTTCCCTTCTTCCTCGGTTGTGTCTTCAACACCGACGGTCTTCCTTTTTCCTTGAAGAACAACATGTTTTCCATCATTAGCGAGGTCCTTTGCATAGAAGACTTGCACTACATCTTTCGCCCAAACGAATGGTTCGTCTCTGTAGCCTGTCTTCTTAAGATCGACGACAGTCATACCATACTTGTCCTCGAAGACTGCCACTTAATTCACCCACTTGCACAGGAAAAGAGGTATCTTTAAGTTGGGCCCGTAATCTAGCTCCCAGATCTCTTCAATGGTCTCGTAGTATGTCTGCAACTGTTGATTGTTGTCATAAGCATCGATACGAACACCACTGTTCTGGTTGACACTTTTTTCATCTTGCTTTGTTGTGTAGAATGAGTACGCATTTATGTCATATCCTTGAAACTTTGTCAACGTACTTGATGGTCCCATAACCAACAAATCTAGCTCATGAGAACCGGTTTCATCAACAGTCAATTTCAATCTTAACCAGTCGCCAAAGCATTCTCTATGTTTTTTCATGATCCGCTGTTGTTGTTTGGCTATGTTCTGGTTCTGTAGCTCTCGCATATGCATCTCAATATATGGCGAAACTACAAATGCTTGCTGTAGAACAGTGTAATGTGCTTGCGTGAAAGCATCAAGGTCATCGATCCTGCTTGAATGACGGCCGATCGTCCCCCTCCCAACCAGCCTTCCCTCGTGGCGTGATACAGGCACACCGACTCGTGGCAGATCCAAATAGTATGTGCAGAATTCAATTGCCTCCTCAGTCTCCCATCCATTTGCCATGCTAGCCTCCGGTCTGAATCTGTTTCTAACATACTTCCTAAGCACACTGTTTAACCTCTCCAAAGAAACATGTTATGCAGAAACATTGGACCAATTGATTTTATCTGAGCAACAAGGTGAATAAGCAGATGCTCTGACATGTCAAAAAATGTCAGTGGAAAATGCATCTCGAGCCTGTTTATAGTATGGATCAGGTCTTCTTGAAGCTTGTCTAGCGTTGTTGGATCTATGACTTTGTGTGATATAGCATTGAAGAAAGAGCACAACTTTATGAGAGGATCCCTGACCTTCGGTGGCAGCACACCCCTTAACACAACTAGGGAGAAGTTGTGTCATGATAACGTGGCAGTCGTGGGCCTTCATGCAACTCATGTTGAATTTTGACTCCTGTATGTTGACCAGCCTCCTGATGTTGGCCAAGTATCCGGTGGGCACTTTCAACTCATGAAAGAATTTACAGATCTTCTTTTTCTCGTCTTTAGTCACTATCCATGAAGCAACTGGAAGCTTCTTTTTCCCATCAGGCTGTATGATAGGATGTAGTTCAGGCCTGACACCCCATTCTTGTAGGTCTTGACGGACTTCCTGTGAGTCCTTTCCTTTTTTTTCATGGCCATTAATGTTCCGAGGGTGCTCTCAGTCACATTTTTAGTTAGATGCATGACATCGAGTGCGTGGCGAATAGTCAGGAATTCCCAATATTCAAGTCTAAAGAATATAGACTTCTTTTTCTATAAAGTGCCTGCTGGTGCGGGTACACTTCCTTTTCCCTTTCAAATACCACATCAAGTTTGCTGACAATTTTAAAGATCTCGTGTCCATCGCGATAACTCGGAGCCGAGCGCTCCTCTGTTGTCCCATCAAATGATTTCTTGTTCCTCCGATATGGGTGATCTCTGCGAAGGAACCTACGATGGCCCATGTAGACCATCTTCTTGCTATTATTTAACCATCTAGCGTCGGATCTCGTCGACGCAAACCACACAACCATTATAGCCCTTTGTAGCCTGGCCAGATACAGTACCAAGGTCGGGGAGGTCCGTGATTGTTACGAATAACAATGCTTTCAACTTGAAGTGTTCTCTCTTGTACTCATCCCAAACATTGACACCATGATCCCACAAAGTCACAAGATCATCCACCAGTGGCTCCAGGTACACATAGATTTCATTTAATGGCTGCTTTGGCCCTTCGATCAGCAAAGGCATCATAATATACGTCCAGCTTCATACAAAGCCAAGGCGGAAGGTTGTATATGCAAAGAGTGACAGGTCAGGTGCTATGTTTGCTGCTAACCATGTTGAAAGGATTCATACCATCAGTACTCAATCCGAACCTTACGTTCCTTATTTCACTGAAAAATTTCTTCTTGAAATGATAATTGATAGCCCTCCACTGTGAACCGTCAGCCGGATGTCTAAGCTTTCCATCATTCAGACGCTCTTTTTCATGCCAACGCATAAGCTTTGCTGTCTTTGGGTTTGCAAATAAACGCTTCAATCGAGGAATCACAAGAAAGTACCAGACGACTTTGGCGGGTGGTCTTTTATTTCGATCACATGTCATACGTATAGCTGATACAGACTTGTACCTTGAAGCTTCACACACTGGGCATGCATCTAATTCTTTATAGTCACCACGATATAAGATGCAATCATTTGGGCATGCATGTATTTTTTGTACTTCTAGCCCAATCGGACATATCATTTGCTTTGCCTGGTATGTGTTCTTCGGCAACCCATTAGGGCTAGGAAGCATCTTCTCCAGAATATTCAGCAAAATGTCAAAGCCCGTGTCTGACACACCATTTGTTGCCTTCATCTCCAGTAGCAAGAGGTCAGCTTCAAGTTTCGACATGCTACAACCACTGTACAACGGAGTCTTTGCATCCTTTCTCATCTGCTCGAGCTTCTTCAGATTCTTTGCATCCAAGCATTCTGGCTCCGCATCACGTATCATCTGGTCAAGACCATCAACCACATCATCCGCAGCTAATGTCTCGGCGAAGGTTTCACCGATGTTTTCCATATATGTTTCTTCGACCGGCTCTGGCTCATTTTCAAGTTCCACTGCCTGTGTGGCCTGATGGTGTAATGTTTCCCTAATCTTCTCTCGGGTAGTTTGCTGCGTGGTTTCATTCTCACCTTCCTCACCATGCTTATTCCAAATCTTGTAGTTTGGCACGAACCCTCTAGACAACAAATGATACCGGATCTGCTCGACGTTACGAAACTGTTTCTGGTTTTTGCAGTCATAGCATGGACAATACACATGTCCATCACTCGTGTTGATGTAAGCCTTCGCAACCTTCACAAATGAATCAACGCCGTTGATATATATGACATCTCTTTTGGCCGCTGGCCTGTACATCAAGCCTCGCTCATTGTCCATCTAAAATTCATGCCAAAATTCAAAATCTAGTGGATGAAACATGCTCAAATTTGAAATGGTTGCTAGTTACCCACCTCAAAATAAGTTGATTGAGTGATTCTTCAAAAAATCCTCACTTTCTACATTGAAATTTGACAAGAAATGCCCTCTAAAATGGAACAAAAGCCCCTGCCATCAAATTCATGCCAAATTTCAAAATCTAGTGGATGAAACATGCCCAAAATTGAAATGGTTGCTAGTTACCCACCTCAAAATAAGTTGATGGAGTGATTCTTCAAAGAAATCCCACTTTCCCCATTGCAATTTGGTAAGAAATGCTCTCTAAAATGGAACAAAAGCCCCTCCATCAAATTCATGCCAAATTTCAAAATCTAGTGGATGAAACATGCTCAAAATTGAAATGGTTGCTAGTTACCCACCTCAAAATAAGTTGATGGAGTGATTCTTCAAAGAAATCCCACTTTACCCATTGCAATTTGGCAAGAAATGCTCTCTAAAATGGAACAAAAGCCCCTCCATCAAATTCATGCCAAATTTCAAAATCTAGTGGATGAAACATGCTCAAAATTGAAATGGTTGCTAGTTACCCACCTCAAAATAAGTTGACGGAGTGATTCTTCAAAAAAAACCCAACCTTTAGAGAGCAATTTGGTGAAAATGGAGAGCAAAAAGGGTTGAGAGAGGGGTGGGCGTCGGGTTGAAGAAGAAGGGAGGGGAGGGAAAGAGGGTTTTGTACTGTACAGGCACATCACAATCGGTTTTTCTATCAAACCGTTTGTGATGTCACCGGTTGTGATGTGCCGGCCGACTATCACAGCCGGCTTGTGATAGGGGGCATCAGAGCCGGTTCTGACGGCAGCTTGCCCTACCTAACAAAAACCGGCTGTGATGCCCTATCACAGCCGGTTTTCTCAAAACCGGTTGTGATAGCCCGTTTGTGAAAGTGGTTTGTGTAGTAGTGTGAGCCATATAACTGATTGAATGTACGCCAACCTACTAGCATGGTTAAGCTTGTTTGCATTTAAGGTGGTTAGCTTATTTTTGAATTTGTGAAGGATAAAATCATAAGCCTGAATTCTATCATTTTGATTGATAATCAAAGGATGGCTCGAGGTCCAGTACTGGGAAAATACTTTTCAGTTGTAGTTTGGTTGAGTCACTGACCTTTTTGCTGAAGAGGATGGAAGATTTGTCCAATTGGGCGTCTGTCCTGATATTCTATAGAAATTGTGTAGGATTTGTCGAAGCCTTTCCACAAATAATTAGATCGTCGGCAAAGATAAGAGAGTGAATAGGAGGACAATTCGGTCCTAGTATTACACCTGATAGCTTTATGTAGGGCCTCCTGAAGACAGATGGATAACTCATTATAGCAATGACAAAGAGATACGGAGATAAAGGACATCCTTGTCGTATACCTCTTTGAGCAGAAAAACTTCCAAAAGGTTGTCCATTGACCAGCACAGAGAAAGTAGTCGAATTCATGCAAGTGCGGACAAGATCTATGAAATGACTATGAAAACCTTGACGTCGGAGAGCTTGAGTAACAAAGGACCATTCTAAACGATCAAAAGCTTTTGCTAAGTCTAGTTTAAGCATAAAAACCAGAGTTGTTCCAAGATCTCAGCTGAAAGGAATGAGCTAATTCCCTGAGCCAGAATAATATTTGCTGTGATGTTCCTACCTTTAACAAAAGCATGTTGGGAGTGATGAATCAGATGTGGGAGATGTTTTTTTTATTCTTTCGGCTAAATATTTTGCTATGATTTTGTAGAACACATTGCAGAGGCTTATAGGTCTATAGTCTTGAAGGATAGAACAGTTTGTTTTCTTTGGAATAAGAACTACGTGAGTGTCATTGGTATGGTCTGAAGTGTACCTGTGTTGTAGAAGTTGGTAAGTGAGACAGCAGAACACAGAACTCGCGCCACGGCAGCACTGATGGCTGTAGCAAAATGGATAACGCTCTACGTGATGATGGACTATAACTCTGACAATATATATGTTGTGTTGTGTGGATAAACACTCTATCTACTTCAACCCTGGGGTTAGTCCCAGGAGTGCTATTTCCTCAGTGTTTCTTACATCTGACGAGGCTGTAATATTTTCCTTACTTAACCTGACGAACTCTACTAACTGTAACTCCGTTACTGTTTTCTTCCTGAAGGAAAAGGTGTAATCGCTCTGATAATGCATTCTGGGTAGACTGGGAAAATGATATGTACTGTCCACCGAGGGACTGTCATGTGCTACGGAATACACACTCCGACGTATGGATCGGACTGACGTAGCACTGGCACGCATGGCACATGTTGCTTTTGGGTGACTGATTTATTGTAAGCGATCTGACCTGAAACCTGGCCCCTTGGTTCACGGATTTTGGCATGTTCTTGCTACCCAGCAACTCCCGAAGAGAACGGAGATGAAGTGTGCTGCTAGCACACATGTTGACTTGTAAATTCTAATCAACGGAGACATTTGCGGATGTCTTAAAACCACTCTTGCTTTGTTTGGCCAAACGCATGTATATGATCCAGGAAAATAGCGGCAGTATGTGCTAAATCAAACCGCATTCTTCCTTTTCAGAATGTTCAATTGTTCATCTTCTTGGTTTTGGCCAAGTCTTCTTCAGTTCAGTAATGCGAGCAGCGGATTTCATGCATCGTAGTAGAATCGGCAATCAGCTTGTGTGTGATCCCAATTCCCAACCAGATGTGAGATGTGCCGATCCACCTGATACGAATATGATCGCCTGCACACACAGTTTAGTTGATGGGCTTCCATGATTAGCATTCGGCAATATGGATTGCTTAAACCAAGTCGTACTTGGAGAACAAGTCCATGGATGCATGCTTGTGACCTGGAAGCCGTGTTATCGGCGAGAGCACATGCTCTCACCTAACTGGCTAGCTAGGAGCATATACTCCTAGTCCTACGCTACTACACACCATGGTGCGCGTGGCAGGGAATTTGTGGCGCATGGCTGACGAATTTATTTGCCGACGGTTTCGGATGGTACCATCAGGTACGGCTCCTTAAATCATGCCACAACTTGCCCTCAGTTAAGCGCCCGATCGTCGTCGTCGGCATCTCCCCACTGCAAAAGGTCAACCACTCTTCACCAAAGTTTTCCCCTTGCAATAGCAAATGAAGTGCACGAACTGGCCTGTTGCGTAGACTAAATCTTTCTACAGTGCAGCTCGAAGAAATATGCAAGAGCATTGGGTTGATTTTCTGCAGGAACATAGTTAATACTTCGTGCGGTTTAGATTCAGCTGAGTGTGGAAATTACATGAACCTGAAGTTCTGGATACATGTGAATTGGCGTGACATGATCATCACGCACTCGCTGATTTCATTTTCATTTTTCATCACTACTACTTCAGTGTGTCAAATCAGGCGGCAAGAGAGCTTAGTCAGGAGTGAGCGAGACACGCACATGCATGGACGCCGGCAGCGTAGCCGCCATCGGCGGCACGAATTTGTTTTAGCTGCAAGTTAATAACCCAATCATGAAGACGAACATGCAGGCGCGCGCCAAAAGTCAATCCCGGCCAAACCATGCATCCACGCGCTGGGCAGTCGCTTTCGCCTCAGTCCTCACTCCAAAGATATGAACACGGGATGCCCTCCCTGGCGGGCACTCCCCCTGATGACCGGCTTACTCACCAACTGAATCGATCGGTCCAGCGCTTCATTGATTGGGCTTCACCGCTTCAGTGCTGCAAGTGTCAGAACCTGACACTATATATACGGCTCCTAGGTGACACGAACACACTCAGCCGTACGGCACCAAACAAACACTAGCAAGTGGCAACTGGCATGGCCAAGATGCTCGCGCTCCAGCTGGCCCTGTGCGCCTTCCTCCTCCTCGGAGCGCCGGCGGCGGCCGTTCAGTGGACTCCCGCCTTCGCCACCTTCTACGGCGGCGGCGACGCCTCCGGCACCATGGGTAATAAGCAAAGCACCCTGCTCGATGCCTCGATCCATCCATCACACTGCCATGTTCTTGCATTGAGTAATTATATCCACATTCTGATCAGTTTACAAATAATGCAAAACACCTCGACCGACGACCAGGCGGCGCGTGCGGGTACGGCAACCTGTACAACGCGGGGTACGGGACATCCACGACGGCGCTGAGCACGGCCCTCTTCAGCAGCGGCGCCATGTGCGGCGCGTGCTTCGCCATCGCCTGCGACGCCCGGAGGACCCGCTACTGCAAGCCGGGCGCCTCCGCCATCACCGTCACCGCCACCAACCTCTGCCCGCCCAACTGGGCGCTCTCCGGCTCCGCCGGCGGGTGGTGCAACCCGCCGCGGCGGCACTTCGACATGTCGCAGCCGGCGTGGGAGACCCTCGCCGTGTACCGCGCCGGGATCGTGCCCGGTCAACTACCGCCGCGTCCCCTGCCGGAGGAGCGGCGGCGTCAGGTTCACCGTCGCAGGGCACAGCTACTTCGAGCTCGTGACGGTGGCGAACGTGGGCGGCAGCGGCGTGGTGGCGCAGGCGTGGATTAAGGGGGCCAGGACGGAGTGGATGGCCATGAGCAGGAACTGGGGCGCGAACTGGCAGAGCAACGCGTTGCTCAACGGGCAGAGCCTCTCGTTCCGGCTCAGGTCCGATGACGGGCGCGTCGTCACGGCCAATGATGTTGCCCCCGCTGGGTGGTGGTTTGGAGGAACGTACACGTCCAATGCGCAGTTCTATTGACGGCGAGCGAGGGCGGCGGGGCGCTCCTTCGCCGGCTCCGTTTCTTGTGATCTTCTGCATGACTCTCTCTGTTTTTTTTTTTCTTTCTGTTGTGTGTCGTGAAAATGTGTAGAATAATACATTGTTGACCAGGTAGGTCGAGTAGTCGACGTGGCATAGGACCAAAGGCCGCCCACGCATGCATATGCGCGTGATGTACCATGTGCTATACTGTGTACCCGTACATTTTTTTTAATGTGCGGCTCAATGTCACCATTAATTTTCCATTTTCCGTTTTGAGCTCTACAAAATTTCCTTTCAATGCAAAAACAACTAGCAAGTTAGTCCGCCCAAATTGCGTGGCTATCTAGCCGCGTGTTCTAAGGGTGCTGATGCTCTATTATTTCCCCTCTTTCTTGATCTTCTTTTTCTACCTCACCTTCTCCTCTTCTGGCTCTCTCTTAGTTCTAATAGAGATGGCACCTAGTACGTAGGGCTGGAGCCCCTTGCTAGATCTAGCACTGCTCTCTCTCCCTCTCTCAGGGGCGGGCCTGCGCCTAAGGCCTCTAGGGCAGTGGTCCCTAGTCGTGGCACAATTACATTCAGTATCCCCACTAATATTTGAGCCAATGCACACGCCATTCTCACGCAGGGACACCTAGCGTCTGGTGTCTCATTGCCGCAGCCTGCCGGAGTCCAGAGAGCTCTCGTCCTAGACCAACTTGTGCGGGCTGTGTGCCGTGGCGTCGGCATGCACTCCGCCGGCCGCCTCGGCTGCTCGCTAGAGCCGGACAGGCCACCACCACACGCGGCTGCGCACAGGCGTCTCCTGCAGGATGCACCCGCAGGAGCTGCTTGCCTGCTTCTATCTAATTCATCACCCCCTTCTAGTTTCGTAAACATCTACTTTAATTTTAGCTGCTTCTCTTCTCTCAAATTTCCACCGTTTCTAGTTTCTATTCAATTCGTCAATTGGATTGCTGGATTGAAAGTTAAATCGTTTGTGCCCTAGTATTTTGCATTGAAATTTTAGACCTGAACTTGGAATAATTAGCACTGAAAATGAAGAGGAACTACGTACCTAGTTATTGAGACGCATTGCCTGTCCGATCCAAAGAATTCTTTGCTAAATATAACCGTGAGAAACTTGAGATCTATGATGCTAACTTCTACCACTACGATCGCTCTACCCTTTAAACACAATAATTTGATTGTTGATACGTAACTGTTAGAAATTATGTGGTTCAAACTGATATAGACACAAAATCTGTATATGTGGTAGTTTCGACCATTGAATTTTGGCCCTAGTCTTGACCAAAAGCTGGGTCCGCCACTGCCCTCTCTCTCTTTCCAAATTAACTCAATGGCTAAATATACGGTGATTTGCTCCTTGCGTTGTTGATACTCCTTGGTTTGTTCCTGTTTGCAGACCATGGTTGCCAGCATTCTCATTGTTGTGCTACCCTTGATTTTGTTAGGAGGAGTTTCAATGCAATGGAGCTTTGCACAAATGACCTGGCAGGCAAAGTTGTGGTGAGCCCAAATGATATGGACGGGACACTATAAGAAAGGGTCTTAGTATCAATCCCAAGTATGGGGAAGAAGATGGACTTTGCCATATGAAAACTTTGGAAAGTGACAAAGTTGGGCGAGGTTGTTGTGAGTCTGAAGGTAATGGGCGGTTGTGACATTGTTATGGAGACCAGAGTAGTGATCCTAAGGACGGGGAAGAAGCATATCTTTCGAAAGAAATTAGTTTCATTATTTTATTTCTAGTTTAATTATTTGTCCATTATGTTTGGCATGTACACTTTGTTTAGAAAATTTGATTTCCAATTTGCATCGAAACCATATAGCATTTTTCTTATTTTCTAAAATCTCAAATATTAGTAGTGTTAGATATAAGTTATTTTCTTTTTTAACATGACCGGAGACCGTATTAGATTAGTAAATCAATTTTTTATTCTGAATTAGTAACGTGGAGGTAGGATGCAAGGTTACCACGTGGGAATATGGAAACTGTGTAGGGTTAGGTTTCTAAATTTCTATATATATCTATTAGTAAAATTTTCATAAAATAGTCAGATATGATTAGGATTGTCTAGACAATTCTTGACCGTCGGATCTTTATAAAATTCAACGGTTGAGATTCTTCTCTTTTTTAGATTAACGTGGGATTTTCTAGGCCTTCTCGGTGAACCTGATGGCTCATTTTGCTTCTGTTTTAATAAGATAACTAGCACAAAGGCACGTGCCACATGCACGTGTTTTAAGAAAAATAAAGCGTGAGAAACAGTCCTAATGTCTTTTGACGATTGACCATCAAAATTATTTCGCTCTTTTTAGTATAGATAGATGGCCCAGTATACAACAATCCATATATAGGCCGATTATCCTGAGTAGCCCAGGCTCTCTGAACTCGCTGACCAGGAACTAAACAGGCTTAGCCCAATCTGCGGCCCAGCTTCTTGACCCTCCCTCTCGGCTCACGCCGTGACCGTGACAGGGCGGGCACCCTTCGCACGGCGCTCTCTCGGCTGCCGGCTGCCGCCGGCCAGAGGCAAATGCGTCGAGGTGATCCCAAGAAAGTTGGACGGCAGCCTCGCAGTCGCTTGTGAAGCTTTCATTTCTCGTCATGCGCCGATGCGGCCCGGAGCCCTCTGCTGATCACATGTACACCGAAGGGAGCAGCTCTGAATTTTCCACAAAATCCAAACTGGTTTCTCAAACCACTGTTTGAATTCGCTTGTTTGGCTCCCGGCCGATTTCCTCACTTTGCTAAAAATCAGCGTGCAGTGTGCTGAAGAATGAAATAATCAAGTACTGGCCGCCGAGGCTTCTGTGTCACGTCAATACCGCTCCGCGGTCGTGAATCAAAAGCACGCACGCTTTTTTTTCTTCTCTCTCAGCAAAAGAAGAGAGATGCCTGCAGGAATCCGATACTCGCAGTGGAAAGTAGGCGTGTACGTACCTAATGCATCTATATAAAGACTAATTTATTCGAGTCGATCGTGTTGCTCTCCAAATATGACCGTACAGCAACGGTCATCACCGCGCCGCCATGTTTTAACAAGAGTCAAGAGAGATGCATGTATGTTAGCAAATCATCACTCATATAGCCACACAGGTATCGACCGCCACTACATTGCGTTGTAGCTGCGCTTGGGAGATGCCACATCTTAAGCCAAGAGGAAGTTCAAGTACTACTAGCTGACAAAATTGCGCGCTAGCTAGTGTCGCTGAACAGCCCATTCATGGTCCATGGACCATAAGGTCACCAAACTAATAGTGCAGCCGGCACCCGGCAGCCGGTTCGCTCAACGCTGCTGTCTCGATCCTCAATGAAACTGTGACAATAACCTGCCAACGAACATGTTTTTTCATGAAACTAATTCGTGGGGGGCCGCAAATAAAGCACGATTGATCAAAGTGACCAGCTAGCAGGCCAACCACCCAACTTAAACCACCATCAACCATCGTGCTTTGTTCTTGCAACGAATTGTTAGCAGGTAATTTTGTACGCAGCCAACGCATGAAACAAAGGCCAAAAGCGATCGAAGATCACTCCAAGCTCAGGGTCAGGGACGCAGGAATTCCACAGAAATATCTTTAGTTTATGTATCCAAAGGAATTTCCCACGTACGGTTCACAGGAACCCGACTGAATTGACCCGAAGCAGAAGCACCATCATGGCATGGCCTAGCAGACCGCGGCGTCGACGTCGTGCCACGTGGACCACCCGCCGAAGTAGCTGTTCCAGACGCCCTCCGCCATCCTGTCCACCCGCATCGCCGCCACCTCCTCCTCCAGCGCGCCGTCCCCGAGCCGCTCCACCACCTGCACCTCGCCGCCGCCGCCGCCTCCCGCCACGCAGCGGGGCGCCAGCGTGCCGGCGAAGACGACCTCCTCGCCGTCCTCGTCCACGCCTTGCCGCGCCGACCTGCGCAGGAAGCACCCCACCTGGAGTCCGCCGCCGGCGTACGCGCTCGCGTTGGCCTCGCCGATCACCTGCACGAGCCCGGCCTCGGCCTTCCCCTGCAAGCCACCCGGCCCGCCGCCCACGCGCACGACGGCCTCCACGGCGTCGTCCTCGCCGGCGGCGCCGCCGCGCACCTCGGCGTCGAAGAGCCCCGCCACCGCGCAGCAGAGGGAGGTGGTCGCCGCCAGCGGCAGCAGCGAGGCCGCCGCGCGCGGGTACGCCGCCGCCGCGCACACGAGCGCGGCCAGGGCGGCCACGAGCGCCGCGGACGCCGTGGCGCCGAGGAAACAGTAGTAACCCCGCAGCCGCGACGCGACGTTTCCGAGCTTGGCTCGGAGTGCCCTGTGGCAGGCGGTGGCGGCGGCGGCGGCGGCACGAACGCCCATGGCTGATGGTGTGTACGTGTGCCTGTGTGCGTGTGTGTGGCTTGACGAGGAGATGAGAGCGAAGTGGGGAGTTTTGGAGTGGTGACTGGTGAGTTGATTATTAGGTGCGCGCGTGGTTGGGTTTATGGGGGAGAACATATTCGCGGACGCGGAGCACAGGGACGTGGCGGGTCGTGTGGTGCCATGGGTAATCCGCCTGCTTTTTGCAAACGGAGGGTGGGGGTTGGCGATCGGCACGTACTGCAAAAGGAGGAGCTCTATATGCTCGTGTTTTAGCACAAACCGTTTACTCGTGACGCGACAACGAACCGCGCTGCACAAAAAGCTTTCAGCAGAAAGTGGCCCGTTCCTGTCCAGACTCCAGAGCCCACTGCTGAGAGTCTGATTTGCCGCGGGCGCATGGTGGTTGGGTTTATGGAGGAGGAGAACATATTCGCCGTGTCCTGCATGGGGATAATCGCGTCGCTTTTTGCGAATGGAGGGTGAGGGTTGGCGATCGGCACTGGAAAAGGAATCTTTGTGCTCGTGTTTTAGCACAACCGTTTAGTACTCGTGACGGGACGGACAATCACTTGCTTCAAAAAGCTTTCAGAAGAAAGTAGCCGTTCAGTCCAGAACCCACACACACACTGCTCTGGTGCATGACGGGCCGGAAACCAACTCAAAATTAGGCCGCTAGCTGCAGAGATATGGACTAAAACCAAAGTCCAGTGGAAAGCCCATGAAGCCTTTTGGGCCACCACAGGTACACCTCGAGGCTCTGAGTGAGTGGGCTCCTGCCCTCGTTTCAGCGAAGTCGTCAACGAACGCATCATCACTTTCAGTTTCAGTGCTGCCTTGTATTCCAGCAGCTCTCCTTATCATTGAACCAATTTCAGTCCTGTAGGAGGTCGAGCAATTTGGTTCAGTCATTTTTTTTTCCCAACACGTAGCATGTGGCAACAAGGCACGCAGGATAACGCCTGATGCAATTACATAAGTATATCTGTCACTGTTACAGGATTTGCGATCCTTATGCAACTATATGCAAAGAAAAACTAACTTTACTGAATAAATTTACATCTATCAGGTAGCAGCAGCTATGCAAAGAAACTAAGAAAGGAATACCAAGCAGTGCCGTCCCTGGGCACGTGCGACCAGTGCGGTTGAACAGGGCCCCCACCTTCAAGGGGCCTCCAAGTTATGTTTACATCCTATATTTTAATACTAATTAGTTTTTATGTTTTTTAATTGTACTCTAGTTTTGTGCCCCTGAAAGCAATTGTCATCGTTTCTATTTCAGTCATTGCAGCACAACATTTTTGCAGTAGTTTTGCAATAACTAAGCGGCCACCACGGCAGGCATGCACAACAATCTGCAATTAGCACTCAGCAACTCAAAGCATGTCATTAGTTCATCAGAGAAATATTAGGTGTTTATTAGTGCATTGATTTGCTCATAAGGAGGATTATTAGTTTTAGCTTAGTTATCGTTGTCAAGTTCATGTCATAGCTTTATTGCCCATTGCCCATTGAGTAATTTAAATGATGAGCATAGATAATTGTATCCATTAATTTTGTTCCTTCATTTTTGTGTACATGTGCATCTCTGCAATGCATATTTTCTATAAATCATATTAGGAAATATGGTTTTGGTTTTAAAAAAGGGTAAAAGAATGGAAGAATAGAGGATCTAACTCAATCTCGAAACGAGCTATGAAGGGATTTATAAAAAAACACATTGTTATTATTTCATTTTGTCATTGTGATATAGAGGCCACATTTAGTGTTTTGTACAGGGCCTTCAAATCTGCCGGGACGGCCCTGATACCAAGCTATAGCTAAGATCAGCAAGGACTGCAGAAGGAAAAAGGTTGTTGAATAAATTTGTAACAATGACATAAAAGCTTACACACGTTCTTAAGAATATAGGAAAGGTAGAATATGCCTAACCTATTCATTATAGTACTGCAAACATTTTTGAAAAATACTTGGAATACAAATTTTTGTAAAGTCAGATGATTTCCCACCAGTCATCTCAGAGCAAAAAACCAATGCACTTTTGAACGACTGATGGAAATTAATTGTATTCGTAACAAGCACACCACTTCATATCATATATGCCCTGGTTCATCTTCATCAGTTAATTTCAGAAGTCTCAATCAACCTTGGGCCTTATTTACGATTGCATAAGCAGTGTCTGCGAAAGAGCAACAAACAGGTATCATGGGAAAGTGTAATGACAAAGGGCTGGGATAAATTTCAGAAGCTCACACGGGCACACAACTATGCCACAACTATGCCTGACGGACGAAGAGGTGAGGAGGTGAAAAGTAGACAGGCACAACACAATAATCCACAGAGTTGCAAAAGGCCAAAAGGGGTGCAAATCTTTGTTACAATTGTTCCCAGTCTGAAAACATCATTAAGAATATTGACACTAAAACACCAGGAGTCCTGATTGAGGAAAGCTTTCAGCAGAAAGTAGCCGTTCAGTCCAGAGTCCACTGCTCTGGTCCATGACGGGCCGAAAACCAACTCAAATTTAAGCTCGAAAAAATGGGCTAAAATAATACGTAGTCCTCCTGAAAGCCCGCGAAGCCTTTGGGCAATTGGGCTAGCCCATACAAGCTGGCTCTCACTTCAGCGAAGAAGTCGTCAACAAACGCGTCATCGTCACTTTCCGAGCTTTCAGTGCTGCCTGTACGCGACGAACCGTGCGAGGTGCCGCAGCGGCGCGGCGCGCGCGGGGTCGAACCCGTCGAGCTCGGCCTCGGCCTTCTCCAGCAGCTCCCCGGCGTACGCGCGGGCACCCTCCAGGCCCATCAGCCTCGGGTACGTGGCCTTCCCGGCGGCCGCGTCCTTCCCCGCCGTCTTCCCGAGCTGCTCCGACGTGCCCGTCACGTCCAGCACGTCGTCCACCACCTGCAGAAGCATCCCCACGCGGCGCGCGTACCGCCTGACCCGCTCCACCTCCGCCTCCCCGCCTCCCCCCACTACGGCGCCCGCCGCCGCCGCCGCCTCCACCAGCCGCGCCGTCTTGTGCACGTGGATGTACTCCAGCGCCGCCAGTCCCACGGCGGACCCGCCGCCGCCGGTGCCGGAGCGCTCGCCCTCCATGTCGGCGACCTGCCCGGCCGCGACGCCGCCGACGCCGGCGGCGCAGCCGAGCTCGACGACGGCGCGGAGGGCGCGGTCGGCGGGGACGCCGGCGAGCGCGCACCCGCGTGCGGCGTGCTCGAACGCGAGCGCCAGGAGCGCGTCGCCCGCCAGCAGCGCCGTGGGCTCGCCGAACGCGACGTGGTTGGATGGCCGCCCGCGGCGGAGCGCGTCGTCGTCCATGCACGGCATGTCGTCGTGGATCAGCGACGAGGTGTGGATCATCTCGACGGCGCAGGCAACGGGGATCGCCGCGGCGGAGGAGGTGGGCCCGCCGACGAGCTCGCAGGCCGCGATCGCAAGCGCGGGGCGGAGGCGCTTGCCGCCGGCGAGGACGGAGTAGCGCATCGACTCGGTCAGGGACTCCGGGCAGCGAAGACCTTGAAGGGTGGCGTCAAGAGCGTCGTGCACGGCCTTGGCCTTGGCCGACAGGTAGCGCTCGAAGTCGAAGCTGCTGCTGCTTCCGCCGCCGCCGGTGACGACGGCGACGTCGGCGACGCTCGTGCATTTGGAGACTGTGGCAGCATTGGCCGCGGCGGCGCACCGGACGACGGGAGCAACGGATCGCCTGCCAGGGGAGAGCAGCGAAATGGATCTCTGAAGAATGTGTGGCTTGAAGCTTTGGGTTGGTGCTCCGTGGTGGACGAAGCAGGATGCCAACTTGTCCATGTACCCGGTGGAAACAGAGAGAACAGAGGTAGGTGTTGGGGCTTGGGAGTTGAGACTTTGTTCGGGCTTGCTACCATCTTCGGGGTCGAGCACTTTAAATAGACAAGCAAAGGCAATAAACCTTTTCTTTAAAAAAAAATAGCTAGGCATGAGCTTTGTAGACCCATTCTTACTCCCTCCAGTTCAGTATTAGAAGTCGTTTAGGACAGCGACACGGTCACCAAAGCAAAACTTTGACTTCTTTTTTCTATAAAAATATTTCTTGAAAAGTTATTTATGTATATTTTTATGAAAGTAATTTTCAAGACCAATCTATTTATATGATTTTCACATTTCCAAACTCAACGACTTAAATGTTATTCATGATTTATATTCCCAATGTTTGACTCAAACCTTGTCCAAAACGACTTCTAATACTAAACCGGAGGGAGTATGTCATTTGGCTTAAACACTATTGGTGGGCAGAGGCTTTGGAATTTGCAATGGATCATGAAGGTTAGGACAGCTCCAACTGTTGTCGATTTCACTAGTTAGAGCAAGTATTATGGAGCCAGTTAGGCAGGCGAGAAGCATGTCCACGTCAAAAAAATCACTGCTAGTGGAGAGAGAAAAGGAGAGAGAAAATGGAACTGGCGTCTGACGAAACGTCCGCTCAAGCGGGCGCTGCGCGCGCATGCGCCTGCTATTAGCTGCCTGCTGCTTAGATTCTTGTTTATTGGTTGCATGTGCTGCGGGTTTGCTGCTGCTGTTGTCCTCTCGCAATAAATGTTGCCCACGCTAGCATGCATTTCGCCCGCTACAAAGCGAAACTATTAACCATGCTCTTAGGAGAGTTTTATATAGAAGAACAATGCCAAACAGGAATTGCTACTGACGAGTAAGTCCTCCGGCGATTTCTTCCTGCCAGAGACGAGCAAGTGGGCCTAGATATGAGAGTGTAGATTAGATTTTCAAATCGCCGGTGATAGCTAGAACCGGTGGAGACGCCCTTAGAGCAAGTAGACGGGCAAAAGAAAGTGCCACATCAGATTTATAATGAGGTGGAGTGGAGAGGGGAGAGAGAGGAGAAGTGGACCGTAAGTTTGTAGCTCACTCTCAACCGTCTGTAACACGGACTCCAACAAAATGGTGAGAGAACGAGATGGGAGACACTAATCAAACATTAGTATTTTAGCCCATACATAAAACCAACCTATTATGTGGGTTGGTTATTAGACTAGCTTAGAATAATCTGGCAAGATCATTTAGTTAGCAACAGGATAAATTAGTCATTTGTTCTTAGACTGCTAGAATCTACGGTGCCAAGGGTGTGGTTGTAGGGATAAAGGGATGGCCAGAGCAGGTCACCACTATTAGATTCTCAAAGGAGTAATGTGTAGGCTATATAGTGATTTAAGTTATTATTGGCTATGATATATTTGTCATTGCCTCATTGGTTATACATTAGCTGATAGAAATGTCACTATAATGTGTAGGTTGAAACATAGTGGACTAAGTTATTATTGGTTATAATGTATCTGTCGTCGCCTCATTGGTTACACATTAGGTGATAGAAAGTTAGTGACATGTAGCAACTCGAAGGCACTGTTGTTATGATAGCGGTGCGTTTTGTTCCGTGAACTTGAACACGAGGCATGTGAGCAAGCAACAGAGTGGGCGACTATGTGCCGCAGATGCGGGCCCCCACCGGTTGCCGCACACCCCTAATCCCCGCAAAAACGCAGTAACTGTTCACACATCACCATCACGGCCCCACGAGGAAGGATTTTGAAAAAGAACTCGTATTTCACAAACGAATGATCCAAATCAAAATTCGATTGCACCACTACATTTGTTAGGACGAGAGCTTCAAAACTAGACCACATTTGACTATGTTTGGAATTAAAAAAAACCATTTTTTATAAGAGAACGAACAAATCATGTGATTTTAGCAACCAGAACAAATTATCTAATCCTATGGAACAAAAATATCATATAGTATGAACATAAATTATTAAACGTGGAACAAATTATGGAAAAAACGTGAAACAAAATATTATATAAGGGGTACAAAAATGTATACTTATGGAACAAAAAATATATACATATGTATTATGAGATTATTGGAACAAAATATTTACAGAAGGAACAAAATATTGTACGTTGGGAACTTAATGTATGACTTTTGCACACAGTGGAACATTTTATTAACATTATAGGAACAAATTCAAACAACACCTAGGAACATTCCATTGACACCGTGAGAACAATCCAAACAACACCAAGGAACATCCCATTTACATTGTGAGAACAAATCAAATAATACCAAGAAACATCACATTAACACCGCGGGAACAGTCAAACAACATTATAGGACATTTTATTGATACTATGACAATTCAAAAAATGTTGTAGAGTATATCATGATACCGTGAGAATAAATTCAAATACTATTATGAAACATATCAGGGATAATGAGTGAGAAATCTAAACAACACCATGGTTGTGGCAACAATGTGTATAACATTTGAAACATCTGATAAAACTATAAAAGCCATGAAACAATAAATTTTACCAAGAAACACTTCATAAATAATATAAATACTTAAAAAAATAAACAAACTATATCTAATAGATGCTTACAAGAAAAATAAAAAGCATAAGATATTATTTGAAAGGAAAATGTTTCCTAAAATGGTATACATATTAAGCAATTAAAGAAAAAAACATTATAGAAGAAAGAAAATAAGAGTAAAAAAAGAGAAAAGAGCTAAGTAAAAAAATAGACCATCAACATAAATGAATAAAATGGACAACGGCAAAAGAAAAGAATGAGAAAAACAACATCAAACCAGTCTTGCATGCATGCGCTAGAAGACAGCGTAATGAAGAAAAAGAAGAACGCAAAAAAAAAGAGAAAAAAACAGCGCACCGCATAAAAATATACAACTGAATGATAAAAATAAAAAAATTAAGAGCTTTACTTTTAGTGAGGCAACGTAGAAAAAGAGGCGCCGGCAGGCTGGCCCCTGCATGTGCGGAGCTGGTGGGCCTACATGCACGTCGTAGGCATCAACCAGGGTTCGTGTCGGGGCGTCAGATGTGCGTCGAGCGCGCTCCCGCCGCACGTGCGGCATATAGAAAATCCGAGCAACAGAGACTGTGTTTTACACGTTTACAGATGATGAAATGTTAGGCGTTCGCTGCTGCTCATGCGTGCTGACATGGATGCTGTGGTTCCAGTCCGCTTCCCAGATCAGGGACGAGTCCGACCTTGGTTAACCACCAGGAAAACTTCCTTTTTCCGGGAGAGCGAAGTGCCGAGAAATTTGGTCCGCCCATCGTGGGAACACGGATTCGATAGCAGTCGCGCTGGATCCATGGCGCTCAGGCAGACGGGCACCGTTGTTGGTTTGTCATTGGATCTCTGACGGGTGACGGTGACCTTGGCAATGCAACTTGTCGGCAGCACTGTTGCTGTTCGTGGTCTCAGCAGTGATTTTGGCCATGCCCTACGCGGTACTTTGTGTCTCTCGTGAATAATCGGACAGAAAAAACACGTGATCGAGCAGCTCTCGCAGTCGCAGAATATTCAGACCAACCAGTTAATAATCAGGGCCTCACCGGCCGCTCACCGGCCGGACGGCCAGGGCGGCGGGCGTACGTGAATCCTCTCCCGCCGGCACGTGCACGCGCGCCTCGACAGAGAGAGAGACATCAGAAATGCGACGGCAAACTCAGCAGCTCGCGACGGTTGGAACTTGGAAGAGTCGTCGCCGCGCATGTTTTCCCCGTGCGCTCAATGCAAGTTAAGCGCGGCTCGATTATTCTGCGCCTTGTTTAGTTTCTTGAAAAATCTTTCCATGTAAATGTCTCATCACGACCATTGAGGAGTATTAAATGTAGAGAAAGAATTAATCTATTGCAGGAATGAAATGTATATCGTGAGATGAATCTAATGAGCCTATTTAATCTATAATTTACAGCAGAAATGCTACAGTAATCTTTCGCTAATTATTGATTAATTACTCTCTAATTACATGTCATTAGATTCGTCTAGCAATTTCTTGGCTGTAATTTGTTAGTAGTCCACATTTACTACTCATAAATGATACATTTCTTTTGATGTTTTCATGAAAAGTTTTCCACCGTCCAAACATCCCGGATGCGCTCGATCCGGTCCGGGCTTCGACTGTGTATGTCTGAACGTTGTGGGGACACAACACACTCTGCTATCGCCCAACGTTGACACCTCACCTGACGCATCTCGCACGTGATTATTAAGTTAGTAATTTCTGACGAGGTTGCTGCCTCCATGTCTCTTGCGATCGACGGGATAAGAAAGAACATGATGGATGGTTGGAAATATTATCAGTGCCCGTCACGAGGAACATGTGTGTCGGGACACACTGAGGCATCACCGTAGTCCGCTGGCCATTTACGAAACCTCCACTTTCATGTGCCAAGCCCGGCCGGTGTGTACTCTGCTGTAGACCTGTAGTGTAGGCCATGGCCATTGGTGGAGGGCAACGAAGCAAACAAAGAGAGAGAAAAAAAAAGAAACACTATCATAGGCAAAGTGGTGCTCGGGTTTGGCCCAGCGGCAGTTGCGAGCTTTTGGAATCTCGAGGATGCGTTGCACACCAGCTGCAAGTCGGATAGGAGTAAGACCAGGATTATTGTAACCCTGCAAGCCAACACATCAGGTGGTGTTCTGAGAAGTTCTGTGTATATGCCGGGTAAGTGTGATAGGTGAGTGAGGTGACTACTGCATGCGTTAAGCTAAGTTTAGCTGGCCGTGAGCAGAGATGGCAACGGGCACGAAATGTTCGCGTGTCGGCAGATATCAAACCCGCAGATTGCGGATGCGGGTCGAACTCTGTGTCCATGGGCACGGGCACAAGCAAGCCTTTGGACCTAACGGATACTTACTTGCGGGCATGAAAAAATGATATCCCATCCGCATACCTGCTACACCCGCTCCACTAGCTGACAGGTGGGGCCCTAAGCCCGTTGGTATATAAATTCCAGTTAGGGTTTCACCATCACTCCAACAGTCTACTCCTGCCATCCTGAGATCCAGCCGCCGCCCGCCGCTAGGGGCGCTCTGCGCGCGGCTATGTCGCTCCTCGTCGTTCGCTCATCCACGCAGGTCGGCCTCGACTCCTACTCGTCGGTCGTCGGCCGCTCCTCCCCGCATGCTTGCCTCGAGTCTCCTCGTCGGCCACCAGTGGCTCCTCCCCACCGACTGCCGGCTGCGGGCGCCCTCAGCTCCTCCCCGTCGGTCGTTCTCCAATCATCCCCATCTGCAAGCCGCTTGCTGTCCCCATCTGCTTGCCTTGCGATCACACGGGCGTGCCTGTGGGCATGCGTTATCCGCAGATCTCGGGCACGGGCATGAATATCTACCCGTAGCGGATCGCAGGCATGGCCATGGATACGGGGTTTTGCTCGCGGGCACAGATACTCAAAGCCGGTATCCGCGTGGATTTTACCTGTTGCCATCATTAGTCGTGAGAAAGTTGGGGAAGTGGTTGGAGCGCCTGTTCCCGTGAGGTAACCGTGTATTGCTCTTGAAGCTTTTTTTAGATAATGGATAATATATTTCCGGCTTCAGACATTCTTTTGCGAGAATGCATCAGACCACAATTACATTTAACTCTGCTACAAAGCACATGTTCCAAGAAACATGTAGCTAATAAGACACAAGAGTCTCTAATGTAGAATAGTAAATGAAAGAAAAAAAATCAAAATCTTCAATCTACAGCTTGAGTAATCCTCCTTCCACGGTATGTTTCGTAAAGTCAACTCCAAAGGAACCAACTTCGCCACAACTTGAGTGAATGCGGAACTGAAGCACGAGCCAAATCCAACATAGGGAAAGAAAACAACTCCATTTGCTGTACTTGAAGCTCTAACCACCAAACCAAGACCTGCTACTGTCAACATCCTCTTGCCCACCAAAGGCGGTGAGAATATATAAGATACCTTTAGCCGTTGAAGACTCTGAATTGGAAAACTTCAGCACCCGCACGAAGTATACCACCACACAAAAGTCCTCCAAAGCGTCACCTCCACCGAGGACATCGCGATAGTCGTAGCCGCCGCCTGCCCTGAATCGGAACATAGTTTTCACCTGGAGATTTGGCAGTAGGGTAGAAAATGGATGCAATAATGGTGCCTCCAAGGAGAGAAACAACGCCAAAGACGTCGTCACCATAGAAGCCGGTAGTACAACCAACATGGCTTTCGCCGGGCACCCTTGGCCACCACAGAATAGCCTGAAGAGTCAACAAATTGTATAAACGCTTATTCTTTTCTGGCCAATTGCAATGCAATAAGACTAGCGGGGGCTCGTACGTAGAGCTTGAAGTATTCTGAACTGTTGGGTGTAATTAACTAAAGTTCAGAAAATTTAAGAAATATAAATTTCCCATATAAAATAGATTAACTTTGTTTTTTTAATTCAAATATACTTTTCTTTGAGAAAGAAAGATGAAATAAATTACAGAAAAGAGAAACATAGAATCTGTGCGAGGCTTCGCTGCGGGCCTCAATGGCCTTTGCTGACTCAGCAACCACCAAATTCGATGTGCTTCACAGTGACAAGAGGCAATGCGGCTGTCACTACTAATGGACGGCCCGACGCTATATCCAACTCTAACACTATTCTCCCTGACACTATTAGACACTATTGTCTAATTATATTGTGCCATCATACTCCAGACACCTAACTATGTCTTTTTATAGTGTCGTGCCGACATTGTGAGCCCAACGGTGCATCGTGCTCGCGCCGGCCGTGACACTGTGCATCCATCCATTCGACTCAAATTTTATCAATTTCATCACAAATTCATATAGATATACATCAATTTCATCCAATATAGATCAACATAATAAATTTATATAAATGTATATACAAATCATCAAGTAGTTTTATAGAGACATCTATTTTAGAGTACTATGATCCAAGGTAATTGTGCCATATATAGGGCCTTCTTGTGTTGTTGGGCCAGAAATGTGCAGGGGGCCCAACGAGAACGGCCTTTTCCGCCGGCTTGTCTTTAGTACCAGTTTGATGCATGGCAGTTTTCTGAAAAAAAGAATAAAGTTAAAAGGATGGGATGTTGCCGGATTTCCTATCCTCCTACTGTCTTTCTGCCCTCTTGATGCATCTCCTTTAGGCCTCCTCCAATGATGCCAACTCAGCTAGCTCATAAGTGTGTCACATCAGCTTTTTGCCTATGTGGAAGAGAGAGAATGAAGAGCTATCTCTTGTTTAAGAGATAGTCTCATGTACACATCCTCATATCATGTGAGGGTAACATGTGGGGTTATCTAGACATAAGAGCTAGCATTTGACTCTTATTGTTGGATGACCTATCTCTTAAGCTAGCTCTTAGATATATGAGCTAGTAACCTTTGGAGGAGGCCTTATGAAAGCACATTTCACTCTCAGAAAAGATTCAGACGAGCAATAAATACACACTGCAAATAAATTGATGAATGCATACGGATGATGAATTGACAATACACACACAAAAAAATTTATTTGCCAAGACCCGAAGGCAATGCAAGCAGCAGGTTGCGGACCAGGCTTCCACCAAAAGTTTTCCATCCTAAAAAACCGTGTCAGTTCATTTCTATCTCTGTGTACGCTTCCATAGAAACTGTACTTTTCACCCTCTCTTCGAACTAAACACGACACGTACATGTCTTCGTCACCAACATTCAAAGTATATGATATAAAGAACGCTTGGTTTTCAGAGCTAGCAAGCCATCTGCGTGCCATCGGAGAGGTGGAGCGTGCAGCCCTTGGGCGTCAGGCAGCAGTTGCACCTCGCCGGGAGCTTCTCGGCGCCGGAGGACGGGCAGGTGACGTAGTCTACGTCCAGGCAGTAGAGTGGGCAAGCAGCGGCTTCCATGCGCCCCTGCCCCTGCCCCTGCCCCAGCAGCATGAGACCTGCAGTCATAATTAATAATTACAACACCATGCATGCATGCGGCAAAGACAACGTCATGCACATTCTTGTTCCAGAGAAATTAACAATAATATTTTGTATTTACTACATCTGTCATGAGCAAATCTTAAACAAATGTCTGGGCCAAAAAGGAAGTATCATATGGCCTGGGTTGCAGAGGAGTCCGTCTATGGCAGAAGTATCTGAGTGGAGGTGTTTTCCTGATGTTTTTCTGTTGACGCTTGCTTCGATTTCAGAAGAGGTCAAGAGAGCCAGGTGTCTAGTCGCCCTTTTAACTCTTTTGGTGCTGAGTCAGTTGAGACTCCTTGTAAGTGTGCTGCTGGTTTTAACCCAGCGGACGTCGTCCTTTGTAATATGCTCGTTAGGCTTTCAATAAAGCTAAGGCATACGTCTTTGTTCGAAAAATGAGCAAATCTTAAACACTTGATCTACTGCACAATAAAATGTACACGTAATTCGCCGATGACAGCCATTTTTAATGGAATGTTCAGGTGGGTGCCCTCCGTCGCCCCTTGCTCTCTCAACATAAGACTCAGCTAAAGCCTCAAGCCCTCAAACTAATTTGGCGAAAATGGGAGAAAAATACAAAAACTAGCATTAAACTTCTCTAATTCTTGATCCATGACTATACTAATCGAGGGGTTTATTTAGACAAGATTGTGAAATCGTTACCGATTAGGAGGAGGGCGCAGGTGGTGTAGACTCTGGATGCAGCCATGCCTTTTTTTTCACTCTTGATGAACTGGATGAGCCTATCAGCCCCGGTGAGAGATATTAGGTACGGTGGTGGTGCCTGCCTCCACTCCACCCCTCAGCTGATAGAAGACCCCTTATATACTGACCATATAGCTTTACAATTTGGAGCGCTGCTCTGTACTGTGTGCACTATCGTCTATTTCGTTAAAAGGCATAATTTCTCCCCGTTTGAAGTCAACTAAGTCAGGCTTGAATTGTTGGCCACATGCTCCACTTTCTCCTGGCCGTATCTGTGCCGATCTTTTGGATCTTAAGCTAGAATCATCATTGTAAATGGTAAACAAATTGATTTGGTTTGATCTTAGAAAGCGATCTATCATGAACACCAAACTTTATTTGATTTGCTGAAATTTATCCTGCCTGCATGCATAAGCATATGTTGCTCCAGATTAATACATATATACTATTTATTTGTTGCCTATAGCCACACTTGTGGATCAAGAACACAAGTAATTAAGAAGCTCGCGTTATGTTAAGAGCAAGCCTGCTGCCTCCCGTTGGAAAGATGGAGCGTGCAGCCTTTGGGCGCCATGCAGCAGTTGCACCTCGCCGGGAGCTTCTGCGAGCCGGAGGACGGGCAGGTCACGTAGTCCACTTGCAGGCAGTAGAGAGGGCACACGACGGCCTGGGTGCCAATCTGCTTCTGCCCCAGCAGCACAACACCTTCAACAGTTCATCCACAGACCACAGTTACACATGCACATCCGTGCATCACTTGCCAAAGATAATTTTCAAATGAGAATCATGTATATACATTTTGTCATACGGATACATGGATCATGCATGGTTTTGCTTGAGTGAAAGATGAGATCTAACCAGAGAATGAATTAAAGTTCTTACAGATCAGAAGGAGACCGCTGGTGATGTGTTGGAGCCTGGAGTTAGCCATGCCTCTCAGCTTATTCATTCCTACTCAGACTACAGCTGATGATTCGTTCTGATCAAGCATTGCAAGCGCAAGGTGTTGTTTCGTTCTTGCACTATCAGCTGACCCATTATATAGCGGCATATAGCTAACTTTAAGATCAGTGTTGCTGCGGCTGTGAGCACTAGTGTCTATGTCAAAAGGCACAATTTTCGTAGTTTTTAGTCAACTAAGTCGGGCTTGAATTGTGGACTGGACACGGTAGCAGAGTAACGATAGGACAGATATTTGGGATCTTGACTCGAATACTCGTATT
This sequence comes from Urochloa ruziziensis, assembly GCA_015476505.1. NCBI lineage: Eukaryota > Viridiplantae > Streptophyta > Magnoliopsida > Poales > Poaceae > Urochloa > Urochloa ruziziensis. The sequence goes on along the minus strand of CM027122.1, from coordinate 14,263,724 downwards.
TAGTTGCAGAGGGACACGCATGCTGGCTGGATTCATCATCTTTATTTATTTACTGCATATTGAGGAATCGGATGATCATGTACAGTACGTGGTGTACATACATTATTTTTGCCAAACTCTCAACAAGAAAACGTACATATTATTACGCGTTCTGTGTATTAACCAGTGCTACATATGTAAGAACCGCTCATTTTGAACCTGATTTAAGTGAATTGACAGTCATGCCAATAAGATATGCCAACACTTGCGTCTGCGGCGTGTCAAGTGCAAACTCACAAGTAGAGATACTACATGACTCGGTGCAATTCAACATAAAAGGAGAACATATTCAAAAGTTCCGGAGGTGTTCCACAATATGCCCAAGATCGAACACACCCACCGTTACAATTTGCACATCACCACACAAAACATAAAGAGCAATTTTAAACATTACATAGGTTCATAATTAAGCTTACAAGTTCATACATCATGAATGATTCTAAAGTACAAGTCTCATGCCCAAAAGAGATAACAAGATAAATGATTAAGGTTCAAGTTTTCTCTATCATTGATCTCTCAAAAGAACACTACTACGCACCGAAAAAGATAGAAAAAGCATGATAAAACAATGATGCCATTGCCCAAGAACACCATTGTAACGAGCCACACCCACTCTAGTCACTCATCAAGAAAGCTCTTGGCACCTTCCTTCCTCACATATAGGGCTCCGCCTTAGTTTGGAGGTGGAGCAAACGCCTTCTTGTCTCATCCAATTCCCACATCATACTCCGATAAACCCGCTCATAAGCGGAGATTGTCTCCGCCATACACCTCTCAAGGAGAGGGGCTTCCACCGGTATGGAGACAAAGCGGGGAAATGGGTCTTCGGGCCCTTGGACCGGAAGGTAAGTGAAAGGATCCTCCCAAAGCTCCCGGAGCTCATAACGAAGTCGAGCAAGTGCTCCATGGGCCACTTCTTGTATGGCCATCTCCGGAGAGGTCCCAACCGCTTCAAATCGAAATGGCTCGAACCCCATCTCCATCCTTTCAAGGTAGATTCGAGCCACATACTCCACCATTCCCATTCCATAGCCTCGAGCATAGACCACATACTTGGGCTTAAAGGTGTAGTTCACCTTTACCAACGTCTCATTGAGGAGCGCGGGAAAGCCCACCGTGTCCAAAGCGTGGGTCGCTAAGGTGTAGTTCACCTTCACCAACGTCTCATTGAGGAGCACGGGAAGGCCCACCGTGTCCAAAGCGTGGGTCGCCATAACCAACGTGGACCTAGGGGCCATCTATCCCCACAAAAGACAAGAGAAGTTAAGAGCATTCTTATCTAAGAATGGCTAAGCATTTAGCAAATTAATTGACACTAAACCATACTAAACGAGTTTCAAGGAAAAGGGTAGGTAATAAAGTATCATATGTTCTAAGCAATATAACAACATAGCCTACATGCAATCCATAGCTAAACATAGTAACAACTTCACTTTGCAAAAATTGGATAAAACATGCTTAGAAGCTTGCCTTGGGTCTCCTAGGGCTCAACCACGACATCCTCAACAACTTCAGGCTCGGGCTCAACGGCTTCGCACTCTGGCACTTTGGTCTCTAAAATGAACGAATAAATGGGTGCATAAGAATTGATGTCACTTGTTCAAATGATCATGTAAATGCATTAAACTTGGATGACACAAGCATAAACTAATTATTAACACAAGCCAACAAGAATCAAGGTCATCAGATTTTTATTGTTTAGGTTATTAACAATTTGATGCTCGCTGTCCTAAAGGACAACAAGCTAAAATGTTGCTTTAAAAAGCATGCAGCGCTACAAATGAATTTGCAAGGCATACATCATACACAAAGCAACATATAGACATGAGTGGTAAAATTATTTCAAAAAAAAGACATGGGTGGTAAAAGATGAAAGGCAAGCTAATAACATAAGACAACCACATCATTAATTGGAAAGATTATTTTAAACAAGCAAGTTATTATTAATACGCATATGGTTTGTAAGATTAATTCTATGGGTTGACCAACAAATATGAATTAATTTGCAAAACATATGAATTAATTTGCACTGACATAGGGCATTAAAAAATATCATGAAAGTTGGATTTACATCAAAATCAATTTTCATCATTGAGATATAAGTTAAGCAAAATAAACTACTATTAAACACATTAAATTATAAAAGGCATGTAAATTACCAATAAAGACATAAATGGCATTTTGCACATATTATAAACAGTAAAACTAGCTTAGATAAACTAGTTTCAATATTTCACCATTTTTCTTGTATTTACTACATATTTAACAAGTTTTCAGCCAAGCAACAAGAAATAAATTCAAACTCATACGAAACATATATAAATTTAGAAGAATAACTATAGATCTATACAATAAAAGTTTCAAGGAAGGTAATAAAATAGTTTCATGATTTTTGGTACAATATACAATTCATTAGGCATTTATTTATTCTAGCACAAATAAAACAATGGACAAATATATATATATATATATATATATATATATATATATATATATATATATATAACAGTAGCATGACCACACATATGTTTGCAACACACAGCATCATGCAAATAACCCAACTAAACTAGTTTGGAACAATTTGGATCTATATTTATTTTAGAATGAATTTTGCAAACTCACAGACACACAAGTACCAACAACTATCCTTATTAGCTTTCTACTGTACATCTTCTCCACTACGCATAACACACACGCACAGAGGTCAGCAGGCCGTATGTTTCCATGCTGCATCGCTAGGAGATGGGCAAGGAAGCACGCGTGCAAGGGAAGGAGAGCTCAGGATACCTCACCGTTAGTAGCATGGAAGGTAATGGTCTCAGCAGCAATTGCGGAGGGAGCTCGCCGCCGGGTGCCTGCGTGCAAAGGAAGAAGATGAGGCGAGGCTCGTAATGGGTTCGGGAGGTGACGAGGAGGGCGTGGGTTGAAGGAATCAGGCCGGGACTCACTGACGACGGCGAATCGACGGCAAAAGCGGCAGCGGCGTTTGGGGTGGTGGCGGCGGCAATGGTAGGGGAGGATCTAGGGTTCAGGGAGCGCCGGCGCTCGGGCTTATATAGAGGGAGGAATGGCGAGGGCAAAGGCGGGGTTTCGCGTGGGCGAGGCCTCGATGGCCAGTCCGGCGACGACTTGCTGGCAGGCGCCGCCCTGGTTGCCCAACCGGCAAGCGAGAAGGAGCGGGAGAGGAGGAAGGCGACGCTGACGAGTGGCCCCGGCGAATTTAAACCGTTCAACCTCTCACTTCAAACGTGCAAAGCTACAAGCGTCCTAGAACAACCCCAAAAATACTCATTGGAAAGATAAAATCTCCACCAACACACAGGGACTTAAATCACCTCCAGATCTGCTATGGTTTAAACATGATTCAAAAAGAAAAACAGCTAAAACTGAACGCTATTTGAATTTTAAACCCCATCAACAATTATACAAAAATTCAGAAATAATATCAACAAATCATAATTTTTTAATCTAGTATTTAAATAAAATAACATCTGGCACAGTTCTATAATGAAAATCAAACTTACTTCACAAGGAAGCATTGATAATAAATAATGCATTAATTTAAACAATTGCTTATGGAATGATATGATGCTCCATTATGCACAAATGATGCTGAGGATTACGATATTCTTGCAGGAGTTGAGGCAGCCGTGGTGGTACACAAATCATCGCGGGCTAGAATCCTCACTTCCTCAGTGTAGCGGCAACAAATATGGAGAGTGCAATTTGAAGACTGAGGAAAAATAGCGAAGCATTCCATCATCAACGCCTACCTGCCGAACTTTTTCCTTTTTTTCCCCCTTGACATGGCTAATCCGGTAGCTATGGATGTTCCGTGCGCGTGCATATCGACGATAATTAAGACACACATGACATGATTGGTGCACTACCGGAAAACGGGCCATTGCCGTGTGCACGGCCCTTTGCCGTGTGCCGGCACGCGGGCCCACGGCAAAGGACACTCTTTGCCGTGTGCCCACCACGTGGCACACGGCAATGGCCCAGCACATGGCGTCCCTACCCTTTGCCGTGGGCCCTGGCCCAGGACGCACGGCAAAGGATAAACACACGGCAAAGGGCACTCTTTGCCGTCTGCCTGCACCCTGGGCACACGGCAAAGGTCAGCACACGGCAACGACACTCTTAGCCGTGTGCCAACCGTTAGGCACACGGCAAAGGTAACAGTTAAGTCACGGCCGCGGCCCTTTGCCGTGTGTCCTGTCTTCCGGCGCACGGTAAAGGGCCGGCACACGGCAAAGTATAATTTTTTTTCATCCTATTCCTTTCCAAATTTTTGTGGTGTCAAGATACGGTACTCTGTATTTCATGTCAAGATTTGGTACATTTCTCGTTATTTTTGCTATATTTAGTCAATTTATTTGATTCCATGGATTTATCGGCAAAAATAAACTTTTGAACTGCAAGTGTGTCGAATAATTGAATATAATGGTTTCAAAAATAATATTCATGTTATTGAGTCTAATATTAGGCCGTTTCCAGAAACTTGAATGAAATAACTAGCGACTTGTTCATGAAACCTGATCAGATACGTGTGGCCCAATCGTATTTAAATTCTAAAAAAATAATCCATGTCTGAAAATCATAAGATTTGCCCTGACATCATGATTTCATGTGTACATGCTGTGGTAAAAAATAGAACGTGTTTCGCACACGTTATCACAGACCTCGTTTGCAAATCGAAGAATCTCCAAAGAAGTTTCAGAGAGTTGATGTTGAGTTGTTGATATTGTGAGTTGTAAGTGTAGTCAAATTCGGTTTTCACTTCAAGTCTTTTTGTATATGCAAGAACAACTCACATTAGTATGACATACCAAATTTGCTCAAATTTTCGTACACGTGTGACATTTCTTTTATTTTTCAACTAAACAATTTCTAGTTATGTACATGAAATAATAGGTTTTTTTATCGTTTCATTAAATATGTTAAAGGTTGTCTTTGAGAAACTATTTTCACAGTTTTTTAGAAAAGCAAATCATAAAATTATATTACGAACACATTTTTAAAAAATGTAACAAACAAAAAAAATTACCTTTGCCGTGTGCTTGGCTGGGCAGCACACGGCAAAGGGGGCCTGTGCCGTGTGCTTTGCTGCGCAGCACACGGCAAAGGGGGCAGTTGCCGTGTGCTACAACAAGGCACACGGCAGGGGGGGGGGGGGGGGGGGCACGGGCGTTTTTTCAAAATGTCCCCCCCCTTTGCCGTGTGCCGTGATCTAGCACACGACAAGGGGGGGGGGGGGGGGGGCACGGCGGGCTTTTTCTCAAAATGTCCCCCCTTTGCCGTGTGCCGTGATCTAGCACACGACAAAGGCTGAGCCAAGGCTGTGGCTCACCATGCCTGCTACAAACTGGTACAAGATATGCACTACGAGGCGCGCATTGCAGCCGTCGTGCATTTCTACCGCAAGTACATGAAGGTGAAGCTTACTAAAGCGGAGGCGAGAAACATGCGGTTGACACGTGAGCAATTCATGCGGGTAAATATACTCCTTCTCTTATACTAAGTACCCTTTGTTTTGTCTTGTCATATGTCACGTGTTTAATGATGTGCAGGCGGTTCCTTGGTGGTGCTTGACCCAAATTCCGGCATGGGGAAAGATGGTGGACAAGTGGCTCGCGGACGAGTGGGAGGAGACCCACAACGAGCTCCGGCGGCGGCGTTTGATGATGTCAGGTGCATCACATCATCAAGGCAACCATAACCTCCAGGCGTTCGCGAACACATGGGTACGTGAATTCAATTTTTAATTCTAATGAGCTCTCCTGAATAATTCATAACCATTTTCCCTTTTGTTTTTGTTTTTGTTTTTTTGCAGTCGTGGACACATGGTAACCAGCCTTGCCCCCCGGCCATGGCATACGCTTTGTCCCACAAGGGCAAGGCGACGGACCCAGAGAACACGTACAACCCGAATGATGGGCCTGAGGCGTACTCCAATCCGACTGCCTACAGCCGCCTTAGTGACTACACAGAGATGGCAAGGGAGGTCCATGGGCCGGAGTTTGATCCGATCAGCGCTGACCTTGACGTTGAAGTCCTCATGAGGTCAGGAGGAGGCAAGAAGCACGGCCGGTATGCGATTGCGAACAGCCTAGTGGACACGGCTAGTACTCCCACTCTCACCGCGCTTAAAGCCCATGCCACGGACTCCACCCCGCCTATACGCCCACGCCAGACCCCTACACAGATCCAGATGGCTCAGTTTCAGGTATTTGTGTTTTACCTATTGTTAATTGATTATCGCTAACCATTGTTTGGTATGTTAACAATGTCATGAATATGTGCAGGAAATGATGGCAGCCCAGGTGGCGGAGGGGGTGAGAGCAGCAAAGGAAGAGCTGCAGCAGAACTGGCATACCGAGAGGGCGAATTTGATTGCCGAGTTTGAGCGGAAGCAGGCCGCCGACCGGGAGGCCCTGCGGCAGCAGTACGAGCACATGTTCCAGTACGTGCACAACATTGGTTCGGTGGTAGGTCAAGCACCGCCGCCAATTATCATGCCCCCACCAGCTCGAGATGCTACGCCTGTGAGTCTCTTCACAACTTTGAATTTTCATTCCTCATAATGACTTAGAGCCGACTTAGATCCTAGAATGATTGAAAAAATGAAAATGCCTTACACTTGTTGACTTAGGATGAAACCAGAATTATTTAGATTTTGTATCATTTGTGCAGTCCCCTCACCAGTCCGCGGCCTCGAACGATGGGCCGGTCGCTGTAGACATGTCACCCCCTCAGCAGTCCCCTCACCCCCCACCGTGGACGCAGTACCCGTGGTCGCAGTTGCCTCCTGGCACGCCGTTCCAGCCTTGGCTGCAGTTGCGTCCCGGCATGACGCCGCACCCTCACAGCTTCCCGTCGCCGTTCCCGCCGTTAGCTCACGGATCACCCTTCTCGCAGGAGCCGCCGCGGCCACCTGGGTCTCAGTGAGTTGTATGGACTTGTATCATTTGCTTAGTATGGACTTGTATTATTTGATTAGTATGGACTTGTATGGATTTGTATGGACTTGTATGGACTTGTATGGATATTTATGGACTTGTGATGGTCGTTGTGATATATAAACTGCCTGTGATGGTCGGTCTGATATATAAACTGCCTGTGATGGTTATTGATATATAAACTGTTTAAGATTGAGTTGTTTGGGGGTATAAGTAACAATAAACCAAAGCAAGGGCGCCACCAACAGAGAAGATGCCAGCAGTCTGGCGCATCAACCGCGAGCAAGGCTTTGACTCAGGCCGCATCACCTCCCCTTCTGACCATCCGAGGGATTGACGGAGTGCCATTACTATCTTTGCTTTCTCTGGTGAGAGGATTTGGCTGGTCTGCTGATTCTGAAAGAAGCTTTAGCTGTTCTCACTACGGAGCCCTTTGCTGCCCTTCCTCTGTTCTTTGTACTGCTTCCTGACAGAATCACAGAAGTACTGAAGTGCTGAATTTGTTTCTAACATCCAGTCTCATAAGGTAATCAAAATAAATGACATATGCACTTATCCCATTTACACCTCATACTTATGCTAGAGTGAAACAAGGTATCAATCCACACCTATTGCAATTGATCATATGGCTACTTACAGGAAATTACAGTGCTTGTAGCTGTGCAGATGTGGGAAGAGACGACAAGCGTGAGAGAGGTTACAGCAACTGCACACACGCGATTAAAAAAAAAACAACTACATTTTAATGACTATTATAACATAAATAAAGAAAATCTCGAATCAATAAATAAATTTGTTAAACGTGTTGTATTGTGACTCAAATCCTACTTGGATTAGGACTCAATAGGGGTGTGCTTTAGGACTTCTAGTTCTACTAGGACTTGAGCGATGAATCCTACTAGGAGTAGGACTCCTACTTGCATGTATGGGGCTTTGGAGGGTACTATATAAACAAGGGGTAGAGGCTCTATCAAATCAATCAAGCCAAGGGCAAACACCAAGGTCTCATCCAAGGCTTGTGAGAAGCAATTAGGAGCGCTCAAGAGGAATAGGCTAGATAGTTCTATAAGCACTAGATTCTTGTATGAGGCAAGAATCCGAGGGTCCTAGAGGGTCAAGTAGAGTTGTGAGGGAGCGGCAATCACTTGTACTCTTTCGGAGTTGTGCTTAAAGAATTTGCGGTCGGCTTCGCCAAATCCTATTCTCTTGTTGTGGTTGCTTCAACGTCGTCAACTAGGGTTTTCTACGAGATTCGTCTACTTCGTTCTTGATACTGTGCAAGCGCGTGTCGTACTCGCAATATCCTTTCAAGATCCGAGGGATGCTGCGCATAACGAGGGGTATCAGATTCTAACAAGACGGATCCACAAACTAATGTCCTTGTGTTCCAAGGGAAACAAAAGACATGGCTTTCAGAAACAGTGAAAGTTCTATTGTTCTAGATCTTTTATTCAGGAGAATAGAACACATTGGCAAGGCTCATGACGGTGCATGATCATGAAAATGGCAGTTGACAATCACTGGATCTACCATATATCAGGGCAGAGAATCAATAGATGAGCAGCATGCTACCACGTAACTACATAGAGTAACTATGAGGGATTATCAGGACACTATGCAGGAAAATGCAAAGGCTAATGTCCAAAAGCAACAAAAGAATCAAGCAGCATGCAGGAAGAAAATGTCAGTCTTAGCAGAGTGCCTATTTGCAAAACTGTTGTCTGTTGATATATATGTACCACTAAACGTCATCCTGATCTTCCTTGCATGATCAAGAAAATATGAATGACAATCTCTGACTGTACTGAATATTCGAGCAGAAAATCAATATATGAACCAGTATGATACATTGGTACATCCTAAATGTACTAGGTATAAGTGAGAAACATTGAGACATTATGTGGCAAAAAACACAGGATAGTGTGCGGAAGCAACAAAAGAATCAAGCAGTATGCAGGAAAAAAATGGCATGTGCTTCTTATTTTTGCCAGGCATATATATTATGTACCATGGGGACACAATCCTGATCTAAATGCGGATTATAATGCAAATCAAATCACATATTGCCTAGAGTTGGATTGTCAAACTTTGGAGCCCATTTATCATTAGGATGGAACTCCTGGATTTTTCTCATGCCAGTTTTACACTGTTACCTGTCTTGGGATTAAGCAAGATGTGCAATTCTTATTTGCATCCCACTATCCTCAATCGTATAAACAGCTATTGCATTCATGCTATAATCTGAAGATGTACTTTGCAAAGTAGACAGCAACTAGACCAAGATAGAAAAAGAAAATAGCAGTTTTGCATGATTGCAGCAAAAGCAAACCTGTAAACTAGTGTGCAGAGAGGAATCCTCACGAGCTTCTCCTGAGAAATGTACAACATCAGATGTTTGCCAACAGACTGTAGCGACAGCCAAGAAATGGCACACCCAACAGACTGTAACAACAGCCAAGAAATGGCACACCCAACAGACTAGCAAGATCAAAGTGGCATAAACTGGCAACTGCTAGAAAAAAAAAAAGAATCTACAGACAGAACAGCAGACCGCCAATAAATAGACAGTTCAAAGACACAAGATGGTCACTAACTATTCTGCGGATGCAATAATTCTGAAGAGTCTGGGAAACATTCAACAGCACTCATGGATGATATAGTAGTCTAGTAGATACTGTATCCTGAAAATTGACTAACTCGTTGGCCTACAATACACATTTCATGGCAGCTAATGTTTTCGCATATGGCAATTTGATCTGCCAGGGGCTTGGGCTTTATCTAGTGTTCTAAATGCAGATTGGTCAGGCAACTTGTGGTCCATGAGAAATGCTCAGTAGTTGATAAGTTAACCCGGCATGGTTGGCCCCATCCAAGCTGCTAAAAGCCTTGCAATGGCCCAGAGGAAAATATAGGCATGCTTTATACACAGGCACAGGCAAGTTTGGTTTTGGTCCTGCACTCGTGCATTAACAGAGTAGTGGTCCCCTAAGCTGGTGTTGATCCTGTTTTGAACTTAAGTTTCACGGGAGCTATCTTTGGGCCATGGACCTGTGCTCCTGACGAAGTAATGTGGATCTGTATTTGGGTGTTGCTATATTTCACCTCTCAGCCGGCAACAAAGGCATTGGACAGACGGCCCTCCCACTCAAACCAACGTGACAGTGTGTTACAAACTGGAGAGAATGCATCCCAAGTCCCAACACAAATAGTAGCAACCCTATCTAGGAAATTTCAAATAACGAACCAGACATTTGGACCATGGAGCCCAAATTATTACAAACCCTTGGAGCCATGAATGTTGCGTGTTGGCGTCCCTAGGCAGGCAAATGGCTTCAAGAGTTCAATGCAAGACCTGCTTCTAAGCGTTGTGTTGAGTGCTCACCGTGGGAGCCAGCAACGCCAATTCCCAGCGGGGCTTGTTCAGACATTGTGTCGAACAGCTTACGGGCGGGACTGTTACGAAGCCTCTAGCCGCACAATTTGCATGCATTTTACCTTGCGAGACCACGACTTGCAAAGTTGCAATTGTAGAAGCAATCATCTCTATAATCTACTACCTTTTCCTTGAGAATAAAAGAATAGGCTTACTATCAGATAGAGACGGAATTTGAACCAAACCTCTCTACCTGTGTTGATCCGGTGATCCTGAGGCCTATTGCAATGGGCCGGCTGTCCCCGTCTCCCTCCTGGCTCCTGTGCCTCCTGCTGCTCCGGCTCCCTCGGAGAGGAGAACGGGCTGGCTCGTACGCTTGTACCGAAATGAGGCAGCGCGACGGTTCCCTAGTGGAGATGAAATGAAGAGCAGCACGGGTGCCTTGCCAAACGCCAGTTGGACATGGCTGCAGGCGGAAAGCATCTCTTGCGTGTCCTGTCTGAACTGGTTGGATCCTTTTTTCCGAAAAAAAAAAACCCTGGTTGGATCCTGCCTCCCAAAATCAGCGTATGACAGTTGAAAGCCACCAACATGTAAAACTGTATTAGTTATAAGTGGAGATTAGACTTCTGGTAACAAAAAAAAAATGACCATACAAGGTCGACAGGCGCTTGCCATTCCACATCCAGAAGCAGCAACCACGTCCTTTAGTCACAATACAAGCACACCGCGACATTCCACATCCAGCGGAGAACTGGAGATGGCCTTGCCACAAATATGTAAAACTGTATAATTATAAGTGACGATGCGACTTCTGGTAACAAAAATGACCATATAAGGTCGACAGGTACTTGCCATTCCACATCAAAACCAGAAACAACCACGTCTCCAGTCACCATACAAGCACATCGCGACATCAGCTACCACGGGAACATCAACTAGCATTTAAAAACAAAAGACCTAGATAGGTTGTAACACTCGCATTGTTGCACAAATAACAGGTCCCAGTTACTCGGGGGGCTCAAAAAAGAACCCCAAACGTAATAAAATCAGACACCCGTGAACCATCATAGTAGCCCCCTGCAACTGGGAAAACACGCACACCCTAATTTGAAGACATGTGCGCGCTCACATCCTGTCCTCTCTTCTGCGCGGGGCGCAGGTTATGATCTCATCGACCCTGAGGATCATCTCAGCCGCTTCTGTTGCGGAGAGAAGGATGGCCTGCTTCACCTTGAACGACTCTTGAATCCCCAGCTTCTGCATGTCCCCAACCTGTGTTTACACATGACAAGGTTAATTTCAGAGACTTGAGTAAATTTAAACAAGTGAATAATGTGTTTTCTGTCTCAGTGAACTTACGCTGCCCGTGATGACATCAATTCCAGCAGTGCAGTTCTCCTTGTGATGCTCAGCTCGGAGCTGAGAGATCAGCTCAGCACTATCCAAACCAGCATTGTCAGCTATGGTCGTCGGGATCGCTTGCAGGGCACGAGAGAAAGCATCAATAGCATGAGATTTCTTCCCAGGGGTTTTCCTTGCAAGTTCATCAACTTCTTTGGCCATCACCATTTCAGGCCATCCACCGCCGAACAAGACGCGGGTGTCATTTACTGTCTGGGACAGCACGCAGAGGGCATCATGCAAGGACCTCTCGGCCTCATCAAGCACATGCTCACTGCAGACAACAAAGACATACATATTCAATGTACAGCAAGTAGAAATGCATAAATACAAGAAAGTATTTCTACTTGATCAGAAGTTACAGAAATAAAAATACCTAGCTCCCCTCAGGACGATAGTACAGGCCTGCCCCATCTCAACACCGGAGAAATGAATTAGCCTATCTTCCCCAATCATAATCTCTTCAATAAGTTTGCAGTGCCCAAGCTTAACAGATTCCGGATTATCAAAAGTTGATGCAATCTCACCACCAGTGACAAGAGCTAGTCGTTCAATGCCCTCAAAGTCAGCATGCTCAATTGCGAGTATGCCAGCATCAGCAAAGAGCTCCTCAGGGAAGTTATAGATTAACTGCCTGTTGACAAAACAGTTGATCCCATGACCTATGATCTTCTGCACCTTCTCTCTCATTTTCTGCTTTTCAGCAGCTTCAATATCTGCAACCTTGGACATCGAATCAACCCGGACACGTGCCCCATAGATCTTAACTTTATCTGTGTCCATTGCAGTGTTTGCAACCAAAATTTTGGCATTCTCAATGCGCTTCGGCTGCCCAATGCCGATTTTCTTGTCAAGAATGAACCTAGAAAACAGAAATCATCTAGTGAGAAAGGAAAAGCAGCAATATGATCCTTTTTTGGGGTCCAGTAAAAGACTCAGTAATTGCAAAGCAGTGTGCCATGTTAATCATTGAACTACTTTGAAGATACTATCAAGTAATTAGAAGCTAACACGGTAAAGGCAGTTGAATTGTAAGAGCATGAAAAAAAGAATAAACTAACAACATGGTTTGGAAATAAACATACCCTTCATCCAAAAAGGAGTCCTTAAGAGATCCACCAGGTTTCTTCAGAATTTGAATGGCTTCCAAGTTGGTGCTACCCTGTCACAATTTACACACATCAATGAACATCCTAAGAACCATATTGTGACAACATGACTGAATAAGATCATCCTACAAATTATATAAGTCCAACAAAAATTTGGATACCTTAAGCCTTAGGACAGCATCAACTGCAAGTTCAGCAAAATACTCCTTGTCCTGGGAGAGAATTTTTGAACTAAGGGTAGTCATAGCAATATTCATGAGATCAGCTCTGAACTTATCTGCAGCACAAAAAGAGGTTATAGTAGGATCAATATGGCCAATGGCATATACAAGAAGCAACATTACATGAAAGAGGAATAGACACTAAACTACATTTCAATAAGGAAAAAGTGTATTTTCCATCCCTTAACTATCACAAAAGTGTTACTTTCATCCCTCATGTTTCTATTGGTTCAAATCAATCCCTTAACTAACTAAAATGGTGCATTAGTCATCCCTACCTCGGTGTAAGAATGGTTTAGAGCCATTTACAAAAATTTAAGCTACTAATCACTCAACTCACTAATTAGACATTTCATAATCAAAGTAAACATTGCTGTTTTCTAAATAACCCAGCTAATCAGTTTGATTGGATTAGTTTATTCCGAAACAGTCTCCCGCTAGCGAAAACATTAATCATTCTTTAATATTTGTTTGTTACTACTCGATGAATGATATAGTCAATTAACTATATTAACTATTGCATACAAAATCAAGCATGTACTACTTGCTTAATGGAGCACTAAATCATTGTCAAGATGAGGTAGGGATGATTAGTGCACCATTTTGGCTAGTTAAGGGGTTGATTTGCACTATTTGAAACATAAGGGACGAAAGTCACACTTTCACGATACTTGAGGGATGAAAAATACACTTTTTCCTTTCAATAATGTTATATGCCATGTGTTATAGCCTAAGATCGTGTGTAGTTCACCAAGTGACAAGTTACAGGAGAAACAAGCAAAATGCATCTTCATGTTAAGAAAATATACTTGATATGCACAAAAAAAATTCTGCAACTGAACATGAAGATAGTCTTCATACAGCAATGCAATTTTGAATGCAGAATTGCTTATATATAACCATGAGTGAGAAAATAGCTCACCTGTATTTTCTTTGTGGTCCATGGTCCTTTGTAGCAAAGCATTTCTAGCACACTCAGCAGCCATTCTGAAACCTGGTTGTTTAGGGAAGAAGTAACAATTAGAGATAAGTAACCTTGATAATACAGGCAGCTTTGCAGATAATACAACAACAACATAGCCTTTTGTCCCAAGCAAGTTGGGGTAGGCTAGAGATGAAACCCAAAAAAACAAGGATAATCTTCCACAGTAATAAATCAAGCAAACCAAATGCGGCTAGAGTGCACAGAAATGTAAACAATGAAGTCCAAGTCCATCCCCATAAAGCACTAACTCAATCCATTCACCTGTCTTTTTACTTGGGTAAAGTCTTACTTGGGAAATCATGATTCCAAAAGTAATATAAACTGAGTGAACTGCACCTTAAATTTTAAAATCTGATATTTACCAATATAATCCATTTTCACTCCTATGTCTAAATGATTAGTGATATATTATTTACTATGGCACTAATCATGGCAAGATCGGAAAGACATTTTAGTTACAAAGCTTGTCAATTTAGTAACAGCAAGTCGAACAAACCGTGTTTAATCAAAACATTTTCTTAAACATATGTTATCTCTCAACGAATGATAATTACCTGCGATAATAGTCATGGGATGAATTTTCATGTTAACCAACTTCTCAGCCTCCCTCAAAAGCTCTCCAGCCAAAACAACAACAGAAGTAGTTCCATCACCAACTTCATCATCTTGAACCTTTGATATGTCTGACACTCATTAAGGAATATCTTTTTCTTTGCATCACAGAGATTACGTAGAACAGGTTAATCAAATGGCATAAGGAGTATGAAAAATAATATCTTGCTAGATCTGGAGAAACTATCGAACTTCAACAGTGATTTACTGTCACAGTTGCAAGACTATAGATGAGGAACCCCTGTTTTCTTGTTTCTCTTATTTAACCATAAGTAAAAAAAAGTTCTAACTCCTTTACTTTTCAATATTCAAATGAAAGGATACCAACAAGGACCTTCGCGGCAGGATTGTCAATGTGAAGCGACTTTAAAATGGTAGCCCCATCATTTGTAACAGTAACACTCCGGCCTCTGCCAGTTGATTGCAAGATCTTATCCTGGATATGAAGGGGATGAGTTGTCAGCAATAAGATAGAAGAGAATACCTCTAAAAGGTGTATTGATTGCAATCATTCATCTAAAGTTCAGTTTTCTCTGTTGAATGTTGATACATTCAGACCAGCATGGAATTCGCCGGTGTAAGATTTTAGAAGCGTACCATTCCTTTTGGTCCCAATGTGGTCTTCACCAGATCCGCAATTGCCATGGCTCCAACAAAGGATGCCTACAAGGAGATGAAGTTATAGGGTGGGCACATAAGAGAACTGTAAAGCATAGTTCTTAGCAGATTTAGCCTCAGAGGGTGCAAATCAGATTAATGCATTCCTCTGCTGTCTAGTATGCCAGCACACCATAAAAAATTTGGACAATAAATAAGTATCAGTGATTTAACTAGATTAACTAGTTGCACATGAAACAAGTAAGCGCATCTACAGAACTGAACAGGCTGAAAAACTACTTAAGCACTTGCATAACAGCAAGGCACCTGGCTGCAGCAGCTTAACAGATCCGAAATAAGCTAAACCACTACAAACAGTTACCACCCAGGCATTCGATTCGGTGCTTCCCGGAAACTACCTACAACTCAGAAAGGGGAGAGCACCACGAGACGGCTAAAACAAGCCATAACTCGGCACAGAAACCGCACGGATCAGAGAGGGGTGAGAAGCCTCACCATCCGGGCGCGCTCGCCCTTCTCCTCGACGGCGTCATCCTTGAGCACCCGCTCCATCTGCGCAGGCACAAGCACAAGCTGAAGTGAGACAACACATCGAGCGAAGAGATGGCTCCAGCCAGCACCAGTGGCGGCGCTAGCAGGGCTGCATCACGGGGGTGGAAGCTGCGGAGGCCAGTGGTCTAGAAGGGCCGGATCATACGGGGAGGAGTCGGGTACCTAGACCAGCGGGAGGGCGAGCGGGCGCAGATCCGGAGCGGCGGCGGCGGCTGCAGCCGGCGGCGACGCTGGGACTCGGGGGAGAGGGTTTCTCTTTCCCTCGCTCCGGCGCAGCTTCGAGCCTTCGAGATGTGTGAGGGAGGCGACAGGCCAGCGACTGGGGGCCTCTATATGCTCACCTGAGGCTTCTTCAGCCCACACAGCCCAGCTGAAGCCCGCCAACAGAGCACTACACAGGCTGCGGTCTTCTAGTTCTAGGGCCCATGTAATTGTGTTCGCATTTCGTAACGCAGATTTTGGGCCGGCGCGTGATGGTGAGATATAAACCAGAAATGAAAGCAAGCTGACGGAAAGTTTAATTCTCCATATTTTCCTCATTTTGTCACAAAATATTGTCTTCGTCATTTTCTTTAAAAAAGATTAAGTTCCATATTCTTAATTCAGCCATTGTGCGTTTTTTTTTTTGCCGATCTAAGGAAACATGTGGATTCTGTCTGGTTTTACATGATGTGTTGATGTCTTTTATAAAGAAGGTAGGAGCGTTTGCCATTGAATTGAGTTAAAATGGGTGAAGTTTATGGTAACTCACCATCCGTAAACTGCCAAGAGGAATGGAAGAAGTATACATAACCCCCAACCTATAAAGGTTAGACTACTTCACCCTCAAACTACAAAACCGGTTACTTAACCCCATCAACTTTGCAAAACCGGTTAATTTATCCCCTAGGTGGTTTTCAAAGGTGGTTCTGCCTTTTGGCACATCTATGATGTATATGTCAACGCCAACGTGGCATGGACTGGATTGAAATGATTGGGATTGGGTTGTATGTAAAATGTCTAAGAGTTTTAGGTGGAATTCATAAAAATGCCAAGACACACGAAAATCCTAATTAGTTACACTCTTTCATGGGGGTCAATGTGTAAAACATCTAGGACTCTGGTGCACATCCATGGCCACCGTCTCTGGGCGGCGCGCCTCCTGCTCCCGTTCGTCCTGCTCTGTGCTCTCCTCGCTTCTCATCTCTGTGGCGCTCTTCTTCTCCTCCTCCGCGCGTTGCTCCTCTCCTTCTCGTCGCTCCCCTCCGCGGCCTCCGCTGAGCCACTCTTTCTTGAGGCCGGCAGATGCGCGCCGAGGGCCGCCCGCCGTGGGCCGCAGCCGTGAGCGTGCCCGTGCCCAGGACGTGCCCAGGATCTCCTCTCTCATCACCAGCCAACACCTGCGTCGTGCATGCGTTGCCTCCGTTGCTGCACGCGGCGGCGACGTTGCGCGGGGATGCAATGGCGCATGGCAGCAACGACGCACGACGGGAGGCACATGGTAGTATGTTACACTCGAACGAGCTCGTCCATGGGGGCGCGCGACGGTTGGTCGAGTTCGCCGGGATGGACCCATGGAGGGGAAGATGGCTGGAGGTTGAAGAAGATGCTGGTGGGTGGGCTCATGCCATGTTGGCACTGCTATGTGGGTCATATATATGCCAGCGAGGCAAAAACCACCTAGGGGGACTAATTAACCGGTTTTGCAAAGTTAAGGTGGTTAAGTAACCGGTTTTGTAGTTTGGGGGTGAAGTAGTCCAACCTTTATAGGTTGGGAGGTTACGTAGACCTGTTCCAAGAGGAATCGCCCGTTGTGAGCTAAAAGATATTAAGCACACAGTGGATGCAAATCGTTAAAGAAAAGACTTTTCAAACTTCACCAACTATGTTCGGCGTACCCCAGTTCGATGTGTCAAAAGGGCAACGTACGTTCGTTGCATGTGAACTTCTAAAACCCAACATATTGCTAAATTTGAATTCCAAAAAAAACATATTGCTAATTTGCCGTGACATTCGAGATCCTAAAGATACTTAGTCCTCATGAGATTATTGTCACGGCAAAAAAGAGAGCGCATGAGATTATTGTCACGGCAAATTAGCGATATGTTTTTTTCTCATATCCTAGTCCTCGGATCACAGTCACAGCAACCATATTTTGATGACTGTTAGACTTACACATGGGACCCTCGCTTCACGGCCCCACCATGCGTGCACGCAATTTATCAACCACAACCACATCATTCGACGGCGCCCTCGGACGCCGGACCCGCACCTGTCTCCGGGCTTTACCTCCCAATGACGAGTGGCCCTACTAGCGTACTGGACCCACCTACTAGTGAAAGAGAGCAAGCCAAAGCCTCATCCCGGCGCCGGCGGCGGTGGGCGACGCCTCGTCCCGCGCGACGCCACGCAGCCGGACCCAGTCCTATCCGGCAACCGATTCCAACCAAACCCCTCCCCATCCAATCCCCGACCCCGACGAACCCAACCCAGCCAGCCATGGCCGACGACCCCCACCCCCTCGCCGCCGCGGCCTCCTCCTCCGCCGGCGACGACGAGGGCACGGACACCGACGCGTCCAACTCCGACATCGCCAACCACCAGGACCCTCCACCCCTCACCGGCGCGACCTCGGCCCCGCCTCCCCCTCCCGCCGCCGCCGAACCCAGCGGCGCGGCTCCGGCGCCGCCGCCGCCGCCGCCCCAACCTCAGGGCGCGGGCGCCGCGGCGGAGGACTCGCGGCGCCTGTTCCAGCGGCTGTGGACGGACGAGGAGGAGCTCCTCATCCTGCGGGGCTTCCTCGACTTCACGGCGCGTCGGGGCACCACGTTCGCGTCGCACCAGTACGACACGGGCCCTTTCTACGAGGAGATCCGCCGCCGCCTCTCCTTCGACTTCACCAAGAGCCAGCTCATCGAGAAGCTCCGACGCCTCAAGAAGAAGTACCGCGTCTGCGCGGCGCGCGTGGCGGCGCAGGGCGCCGCAGTTCGCGTTCCGGAGCGCGCACGAGGGCGCCATCTACGACGTCGCGCGGCACATCTGGCGACCCGCGTTCAGGCGCGGCGAGGGCGGCGCCGCCGGAGCGGGCGAAGCCTCCGACGAGGACGACATCAACCCCGCCGCCGCTGCCGCCGCGGCATTGCCGCCCAATGCGACGGAGGATGGCGGGAGCGCGTCCGCGCCCACGCCGAGGGGCAGGGGAGGCCGGCGCGTGCGGAGGAGGACGGCGCAGGAGCTGGAGGCGCCCGCATTGCCTTCCTCGTCCGCGCCGATGTTGAACGACGTGGTTCAGGAGCCGCTTGTTGTCTCGGTCGAGAATTTAGCGCCGGCGTTTGCGCCGCCTCCAGTGCAGGTGCCGATTGTCTCACCAGTTGCGGCGACACCTTCGCCCATGCAAGCTGCTGCTGGTGGCTCTGCTGAGGAGGTTCTTCGGACTATCCTTTCGCCATTACTGAGGGAGTTCGTCAGCTCTGTTGCTGTTGCTGGGCAGGCTGGACTCGGATTGGGGTTGGGCATGGGATTTGGCGGCATCGGTGGCTTTGACATTCTTGGCCTTGGTTTTGGGGCTGCCGGCCCGAACCCGGGGATGCCCGATGATGAGAAGTGGAGGCAGCAGCAGATACTGGAGCTTGAGGTTTATCTGAAGAGGATTGAGCTTATTCGGGAGCAGGTGACCGCTGCTCTACAAGAGCTCAGATCATCAGAAGGTTGATTGGCTTATCTTCTTACATAGTTGTTCTCTTCAGAGCCTCGTAGATTACCTTACTTTTTCAGGAACAGAGTGTGTTTATCAAAGATACAGAGTTGCTCGTTATAAACATATTCTAATTGTACTTGAGTTTAAGTTAGGTGTTTGTAGTTGTCATAAGATTAGTGGCACGAAACACTGATTTGTAGATGGAACAATTATGAATTATTTACCTCTGCTACCCACATCATTGCCAGACATGTTTATTTCCAAATTTAGTAGAACACAGTGAATAGTTGCGATCATAAGTTGCAAACCTTGCTATCTTTGAATTGGGATATTTGTGTTCCTTTTTATCATTTTATATTGAGTAGTCCTGATAAGTTGGTAGTGTCACATTTGCTGCATTATTGAGCGAGCAGTGAGCGCAATGTAAGAGGAGAAACCAAGAATCATTTATTTTTATTGGGAGTTTTGGAAGATAGTACCCTCTAACTATTGAATCGATCAACAATATACCTGTTTTTGGGAAGTTCACTTAATTGATGTTACTATCTGCTTTGGTGACTGGTGTTTAATTTTGCTTGAAATGCACCTGCAACAGTGTGATTCTTTGTGAGCTTTGGTATTCACTGTTTTCATTAACTCGTTTAAAGAATACATCTTACCTCGTTTCTTTTCTGGACCTTTCACATTTGGTTGGTAATCTCTTGGTTAATTCTGGTTCTGGTTTATTTGAACGACCTGATACAATGTTTCTGCTTCAAGTTTACAATTTTTGGTGACCGTTCAGCCTCCAAAATTTGCACCGGGTAAGATGGTGAACATTAGGGAACTCTTTGCATTCGAGTCAGTTTTGCAAGTTGCGAGTGATGTGTTTCATTGTCGCACCATTGAACTGTCCAGATTCTTTACTCTTTATTTATTCTTATTTTACAGGTACACAACAAAGCCACAGACAACAATGCATAATACAGACCTAATCGTCCCAGAGTCTCAAACGGCATGTGAAAATGGACTAAAAGATAGTACATGATGTACATACATCATGAAATTTATTGACGAGCCATAGCAGGATTCTGGACTCCTGAAGAAACCACACTGATGGGGATGGTGCCTTCTGACCTTCTCCCGGCGACAGCTCTTCCTAGCAGCCAAAGTGCCCAGGCCATCCGCCACCGCAGCCGCGCCCGCACCTGCAGTAAGGGTTGCTGGGCGTGTAGCAGAAGCCGGGGCTCGGCCTGCAGCGGCTGCAGCAGCAGGAGCTCCCCTCGAGCCACGCCTTGCAGCGCCTCTCACACCTCTCCTTGCACGCCTTCTCGCACCTCTCCTTGCACTCCTTGCAGCAGCACAGCTTGTCGCACTTCTCCTTGCAGAGCTTCTCGCACTTCTCCTTGCAGGGGTCCTTCTTCTCCGGTTCCTTGGGCTTCGGCGGGTCCGCCTTTTTGTCTTCTGTCACGCTGATGATGGCCACTGCGAAGCACTTCTTCTTGAGCTTCTGCGCGATGCGCACTGGGTCGACGGTGCCGACCACCGTCAGCGTGCACTTCTCGGCGTCGATGTCCATTGACTTTATGCCTTGGAGCTTCGCGGCCACTGACAGGATGTCGCTCATGCACGCTTGGCCGACGAGGTCAGCTTTGATCACTATCTTCTGCAAAGAGTAATGGACATCACAACACTACCGTCAGGACAGATGGTTAGTGACCAAACATTCTGAACCAAAATCGGCAGAAACAAAATGGTCAGAAACCTTCGACATTGTGAGATGATGACCACTGACACCCCTTGGTAGACGGCTAGACGCAGACTTCGCTTGCTTGCCCGGAGAAGGGGACTATGCTGCTGGAACTGAATGCTAGGCAGGATCCCTGCCCAATTGTGAGCTCTTATGGCTGCTGCTCTTTGCTCTGTAAGTTAACTCAGCGAAAGCGAGGCAGCAACTGCCGATGTCCGATTGGCTGGGACATAGGTCCTAGGAACATACAGACAATTGTTCTCCATACATAAACTAAACTTGCCGCGGTTGAATTGTTGTCATGATCCTGTGTCTCTGAGCCATCGTCCTTTGCTCTGGACTTTGAGACGTCACTGACTTAGCTCACCGGGATTGTCCGGTTTTGGCTAGTGGAGTGGTGGTAGTGGTACACAAGTTGGTCAGGGTGGGGAATTTTGATTAAGGGGTCTATAAGGATTATGTATGGTTGCCTCATCAAATCGGGGTTGTTGGTTTGTGTACCAGCCGGCAAGTTTGTTTTAGACTGAATTCGACCAACACCAGAAGTCCAGAACAAACTCTTTCAGTAATCAGCAGTTGGGCATGCACATATGATTGTTTCGGTTTGTCACTAAAGTATGTGATCCGGATGATGACAACACCTACCCATGAGAACTTCAGAAGAATAGTTAGGAACAGTTTGGAGGTGGAGCAGTATCTTTTTGTGCTCACTTTTTTTTCGGCTTGCTATGGACGTTTACTGGGTGGACTTGTTTACAAGGTCGGCACGGTTCACAGGCAATATAATCATATTATTACTAGTATAATAAAACACTTGTTCATGTACGGAGTATTGGAACATAATTTTCTCCATGCAGGAGACCAGTTGACGTAAAAAGTAGAGTTGGAGGCGTCTTTATTTGTAAGTTGTAACTGCTAAAAAAACTATGGTTTGAGGATTGTACTTTGACGCATACCGTGATCTCAAAAACTAAATCCGGAGAATACAAACAATCAAAAGTATTTAAAAATACATTGAAACGAAAAGTATTTTAATAAACTCTAGAAACGCTGTAGAAAAACCACATATCCACATAGGAGCTTAACCACACAACACACACACAAAACTATTTTGATTTTCTGGCGCATACCGTTGTTTCAAGAACTAAATCTGGAGAATACAAACAATCAAAAGTATTTAGCACTCTTTTTGGAATGAAAAGTACTTAAAACTCTAGAAATGCTGTAGAAAAACCACACCCAAACATGCTCTTATTAATTTGTGCATGTGAAACCACACCGACGTATATACTGGATGCCGGTGCCTTCTGACTGAGACTGACCTTCTCCCGGCGACTTCTCTTCCTAGCAGCCGAAGGGCCCGGGCCAGCTGCCACAACCGCGGCCGCAGCCGCAGTAAGGGTAGCTGGGCGTGTAGCAGAAGCCGGGGCTGGGCCTGCAGCGGCTACAGGAGCAGGATCCCCCCTCGATCCACGCCTTGCAGCGCTTCTCGCACCTCTCCTTGCACGCCTTCTCGCACTTCTCCTTGCACTCCTTGCAGCAGGAGATCTTGTCGCACCTCTCCTTGCAGAGCTTCTCGCACGCCTCCTTGCAGGGGTCCTTGGGCGGCTCCGGCGGCTTGGGCTTGTCGTCGGCCACGCTGAGGATGGTGGCCGCGAAGCACTTCTTCTTGAGCTTCTGCGCGATGCGCACCGCGTCGACGGCGCCCGTCACCGTCAGCGTGCACTTCTCGGCGTCGACCTCCATCGACTTGATCCCTGGAGCAGAGCCCCAGAGCCAGACATGGTGTACGTATTTGTGTAAGAATCTTTTTGTTGCAAGGCATGGTGTAAGACATGGGTGGAGAGACAGATAGAGAGATACACCTTGGAACGTGGCGACCACTGTCAGGATGTCGCTCATGCATGCTTGGCCGACGAGGTCGGCTTTGATCACTATCTTCTGCATGGATTAATGGGCGTCACGACACCCGTCAGTACAGATGGTTCATGATCAGAGAGATTCAGAATCAGTATAGGCAGAAACAAAAATGATCAGAAACCTTCGACATTGTGAGCTGATGACCCCTTGGTAGATGCAAACTTTGGGTCTTTGCGTGCCCGGATAAGGGTACTCTGCTCTGCTGCTGGAACTGAATGTTGTGCAGCCGAGTTCTGAGCTCTTCATATAAAGGTGGCCACCCTGGAAGTCAGCTCTACCCAACGGCAAAGGCAGCTACTGCCAATGTCCCATTGGCTGGGACCTGGGTCCTAGGAACATACAGAGACTTTTCCTCCACACACACAAATGATATAATTAGACTTGTTGCGGACCTGCGGTTGAGTTATCATGTCCCTGTCTCTGTCTCACTGAAAAGTCACTGACTTAGGCACACATGCTAGTTAGGGCGTGGAATTTTGATTAAGGGGGGTAAGGATTAGTTATGGTTGCCCTCATGAAACCGGGTTGTTGGTTTGTTTTGATCGTGGAAATACCACCCCGCGCTTGTTTTAGCCTGAATTCGACCAATACGGGAGCAAACCTTTTCAGTAATCTGGAGTTGGGCATGCACATATGATTGCTTCAGCTCACTAAAATACGTGATCCGGATGATGACAACACCTTCCCCAGCAGAATACTTGGGAATAGTTGGAAGTGGAGCAATATCTATGTTTGCTCACTTTGTCCGTTTGTCTCGGTTTGCTATGGACGTTTACTAGATGTACTTGTTTACATGGCCGGTGCGGTTGATAGGCAACATATTCATATTACCAGTAGCAAAGCTTCTGTTCATGTCTGGACTCTGGATCATTGGAGTTTATTTTTTTCCATGGAGGAGACCAGTTGACGTAATACAATGAGAGGTGGAGGCGTCTTTTTTTTAACCGCTAAAAAAACTATAGTTTTGAGATGGTTTTGAGAATTGTACTTTGATTGAATTTTCCTTAACAAAAAAAAGTATGATTTTAGCCGATACAGTGTTTTCAAAACTAAATCTGAAGCACACAAACAATCAAAAGTATTTAAAATCTAGAAAAACAGTACTATACAAACAGGCCCTTAGAGTTTGCATGTGAAATGTGGCAAAAGTGACCACGTATGTCCATGTTTCATTTGAAGTATTAAACATAGACTGATTAAAAAACTAATTGCAGATTAAGTCCGGAATTCGCGAGACGAACCTAATTAATCTGTCATTAGCAATTGTTTACTGTAGCATTACTGTAGCAATTAGTGTCTAGTCACGACCTAAATTAAACTTATTAGATTCGTCTCGCAATTTTTAGACCATCTATATAATGCAGTTTAGTTTTCAATTATATTTAATACGCCATACATGTGTTCAAACATTCATTTTAGATTTTAGATTTTGGATTTCGGAACTAAACACGGGCTGGCTATAGCAACCCCGTCGGTCAGCTGTAGACTCTGCTGATGAGGACAGCAACTGCCCCCATGCACGTTTCTGAGAAAGGGACTCTCCTGATGTGCCTTCATCGCAAAAATAAGTCTCAAACTGTCCAACGTGCAATCAACCAAAACGAAGACCAAGGATGAAAAACTTTAGCAAACAAATTTGCAGAAGATGTGTATATAGCCGTACGAAGAGCTGCGATTTGTATCCGTAATAAGGATGCTATTAAGAGATGCATTTTTTTTTCTCAAGGACGTGAACATCCGCGTTAAGTGGGTCAATCTCCTGGCAGAGATCCTCTTATTTCCTTTTTGTGGCACTAATTGCCAAGAACACCTTCTTCACTCTTCAGCTAGAGCACGACAAATGACGGGTCCTAACCACGACGTCAGCGTGCAGCTCTCGCGGGTGTCAGCATGATGACATATTGACATGCCAACTGGAGCGCCAGAGGTACAATTGTGTAGGATTAAAAATTGGTGTTTGACATCACGATATGATTAAGACGCCATGTGAGAGTAGCACCTCTTTTGTTTTTTTCAGGAGTTTTACTGTAGCGTGGAATGATTGAAGCTTGAAATGACTTGGTCTTAATGGGTTACTTCATGTTTCGGCACTCGAGTCAATTCCCTCAATGCCACGAGAATTATGCCTTGTTCCCTTAGTGCCACAAATTTTTACGAATTTCTTTCACTACCACAGAAGTTATAACTTTAATCATCAGTGCCATTTCCGTCCATGAGGTGTTAAATGGGTGTTAAATTGCCATGAAAAAGACCATATTGCCCCTACTTCCTCTCCCTTCCACGTGGGCCCAACCTAAATAAGTATCAGGTTCTTCCCCTACCTCCAGCCGCTATCTTCCAGAAGCACGCCACACCTCCTGGCCGCCGTGAGGGAAAAAGTTAGAACTTTATGGTACCAAGAGATGTTCGCGAAAATTTGTGGCACTGAGAGAAATGGGTATAATTTTTATGGCATTGAGGGAATTTACTCTTGGCACTTTGGCATACTCCGTATGTCTACAGCTGGGTTCACCGCCAAAGTGCCTAAGTTGCTAACTAGCTGCAGACCCACTAGAGTAGTGCTGAGGCAGGGAGCAAATAGTAACATTATCCCATCACCCTCCTCCTGAACCTGAGCATTTTGCAATCCAAGCTACGACAATTTTTTTTTTTGAGCCTATCAAAATCAGGCCCAACTTGAGCCAAACACCCATTATTTACGTATAAAGATATTTTTTCATTATTTAAAATTATGGTCAAGTCCATCCAACCCCGTTTCATGGTTTTTAGGTAAGGCTTGGGGTCAGGCTAGCTAGGGTGGCTAGACCAAAAAATGCTCATGTCTAGTAAAATTGTGCTCTATGTTGGGAATTGGACGTCTTATCGTGTGCTCAAGGCTATGAAGACGAGGCCAAGAGCTAACTGAATGCTAAATATAGTGATAGAAGGTTAGTCATTTACTCGTACATGCTATCGACTTCATTATGATGAATATTTAGTCTCACATTATGATCTTTGGTTGGTAATCTCTTTTACTTTAGAGTTGGCAAGTTTGTGTTAGGAATAACAGAAAAAACTAATGCATAATAAATCCCTCATATTGCGACTAACTTCGAGGACAGTCTCAACCAACACCCAGCAACAAAATGATCAATACACTATAGCATAAGTGACATAATGATATATATGGAAAACCTCTTCTGATCAAAAGTAAAAACACACGGGGGAAAGCAGCTAACTCATTCACAACATCTTCTATTATATTGCAAAAGTTGATATATGAGAGTTTGTTTTTGTAACAACTAAAGATTTATGAAATACGAGCAACACTAATAGCGCAATTTCAGCATGGACAGCAAACAATAGCAACAACACTAATGCGACATATTACAAAAGTTGCCACTTTCAATTGCAGTGAAAAAACTTAGGCATTCTTCAAAGTTCATCTCACACCAAGCAAACCAAAGATCTAAATCGAAAAAGGCTTTCAAAATTGGTAGAATCATAGATCAACAAATCCCCCATGAGCTAATTAATTTTCAGCTAAATTGAAGTATGTTTGATTCCTGAAACCGAGCCTCTACCAAAACTGAACACTGCTGAATCTGGTCTAACAGAGTTGTCGAATTCCGCCCCAAATCTGATGCTACACTAACTAAATCCTCAAATCAACCGTAGAGCTACAAGTTTGGAATAAGCTAACCAATTATGACACCAATACAAGCCCGTTTGCATCTCGGATCACAAAAATTTGATGCAAGTTGCACAAGGCACACTGGTTTGGACTGCAAACTTCTCCTCTCAGCTACTCTACTCACTCACTCTCTCATACACTGATACACCTAAGTAGGCATACAAGAAGTTAGTTTTATTTTTTGTCAACCCATCTCCATGGTTCATTAGCAACGACGAACCTAGAGTAAATTAGAGGTGGGTGTGCCTGCCCTGTGGGTAGTAAGGATTTGAGCCGTATACGTGGTGAAAAGTTGCTCCTAATAACTGGTTTTGTGTTTTGGTGTGGGTGCATTTGCAACACCCCCTCGCGGTCCTAGCTAGTAGTTTTTTTTTAATCTTTTCTTTTGTTTTACTCGCTTGAGTAATATTTATGGGTAGTTGAGTGAACCGAAGCAAGATAGTACTAACATGTGAAATCATAACTGAATATTGAAGAATTTGCCACTAGCCCTGCTTTAATTAAGTTTACCTCACAGATTTACTATTTGCTTTCGGTTGTTGGTACTTTGTTTTAATTGAATACTAGTTTTTTTTAGATTTTTAATTGAAGACTAGTGTTACCTGGAAGTGATGCTTTGGGCTGTGTTATGGTTGATGATACTTGATGCTTAGCTTCCATTATTCTTGGTGAATTTTTGGTAATCAATATTTGCATGGAGCCGTTTAAATAGAGCACGTCGCCCTGCCTTTTTCGCATTGGTCGGTTATTACTTGGTTTATTTTTATTTTTATTCTGGTTGATTTCTTCTCTGTCGTTCTCTTCGGCTGATCAGCCCGATCCTATTCATTTTCCTGCACAAGTTGTGGAGCCAAATCTTGTGATCCATTATCTTTTGCAGAAGAAAGAGAAGAACACTCATTTTGCAGGACAACCAGGCCACAACAGCAATGCAACGTACCCTACCTTCAGCAAGAGAGAAACCATCCGAAGTCTCAAACAACATGTGCGTAGCACAACAGAAAAATGAAGAAGCAACGAACAGAACAAAAAAAACAGAGTGAGATCCACAAACGTCTCATAGCAAGCACGACACAACTCTTGGAGACCGTATTTTGACAAACACGTTATGCAGAACTCGCAGAACCTACTGGATGGTGCATGCTCCATCTGGTGATCTCTCTTCGTAGCAGGCGTAGTAGGGGTAGCTGCTGGGGCACCCATACTGGTAGGGGTAACTGGGCACGGCACCAGGGTGGTTGTAGTTGTAGCAGACGGGGCTCGGCTTGCAGCGATCGCAGGAGCAGCAACCCTTGCCGAGCCACGCCTCGCAGGCCTTCTCGCACTTGTCCTTGCACTCCTTCTCGCACTTCTCCTTGCACTCCTTGCAGCATGTGATCTTGTCGCACTTCTCCTTGCAGAGCTTTTCGCAGGCCTCCTTGCAGGGCTCCTTCTTCTTGGGCTTGTCGTCCTCCACGCTGACGATGCACGCCGCGAAGCACTTCTTCTTGAGCCTCAGCACGATGCACACGGGGTCGACGGTCCCCACCACCGTCAGCGTGCACTTCTCGGCGTCGATGTCCAGTGACTTGATTCCTGGATGGTGATCAGATCACATATGGTATCTATCAGCCTGGCTATTTTGTGAACATGGTATGAAAAAGCATTGTTCAGTGGATAGAAAGATGGGATACCTTGGAGCTTGGACACGGCTGCCAGGATCTCACTCTTGCATTTTTGGCCGACGAGGTCAGCTTTGATCACTATCTTCTGCAGTGAGTAATTAATCGACAACACAGGCATTCATCAGTACAAATGGTTCATTGTCAGAAACTCAGAGTTAATCTGCAGGAGAAAAGGCATGATCAGGTCATCACGAACCTTAGACATTGTGAGCTGATGGCACCCCCTGGGTTGGACAGCAGAGACTGCGTGTTGGGAGGAGGGCAGACTCTGCTGCTGGAACTGAATGTTCTGCAGAATCTCTGTCCAATTCTATGCTGTACATATAGGCGGCAACTTCTTGAAGTCAACTCGGCAAGACAGCAACAACTGCCGATTCGCCATTGGCTGGGACCTGGTCGTAGGAATATGCATACACTTGTGCTCCACTCGCATATACAAACTTGTCCTTGTGGGATTATCCTAATCCTGTTTCTGAATGCAGGAGGTTGCAACTGTCGGATGCACTGTTTAGTCAATTACCATGCTCTGAGATGTCGCTGACTTAGCTCATAAGGATTGGCCGGATTTTGCTGGTGCACATGTTAGTTAGGTTGGGGAATTTTTAGGGAGTAATTAAGGGATAACAGTAGTAATATATGGGTTCCCTAATCAAACTGGATCCGCATACTTACTCGTTGTTATTTGTTGGTTCGTTCGTGGAAATGTCAGCCTAAAGGTTTGTCTTACTTTGGATTCGCCCCACACCCAAGCAAACATTTTCAGTAATCAGAAAGTTGGGGTACACTCATATTCCCCAGTTTACTAAAATACGTAATCCTGAGCGTCGGTGTTCTACCGTCGATCCTACCGAGGGGTATCCCGAGGTAGTAGAGTTTCAGGTGGGTTTCGCCGAGATCAGGAACACAAAGGCTAAGAGACTCAGGATTTAGACAGGTTCGGGCCGCTTAGAAGGCGTAATACCCTACGTCCTGTGTGGTGATTGGTATTGATTGTATGTCTCTCTGTTGGGAGACTTGGGTTCGTGTGTTTTGGAGAGGGTCCCTGCCCAGCCTTATATACACAGCGGGCATGGTTACAAGGTCGGTTTCAAGTTGAATCCTAACCAATTACTACTCGGAGAGTGCTTTACAAGGCAATCCGAGTAGTTTACAAGTCATACGACTAGTTTCCATATCGAGAAGAGTCCTTGCGGGAGAATCTATGTGTCCTTGTGGGCCCATGGTCGTACCTCCAACACTGAGTTCCTGACCACAACACCTTCCCTGGAAGCGTACTTGGGAAAAAGTAATTTCTATATCTGTTCACTTTGTGACAGTTTGTTATGAATCTTTACTCAACATACTTGTTTTTTAGAATAAAAAAGTCTATTAAGTTCTTCCCTTGAAGAGTTAATCATAGAACATTTTTGGATTTTTTTTTCAGACAACCAAACTAAACTATTTTGTTAGTGTTAATTCCTCTTTCAGATTAACTCAATGTAATATCAAATACAAAAAGGTTGACATCATTTTTTAGTAACTCTGCCCAACCTAAAGGCTAAAAGGTTGCATCAAGTGGAGCATAAGAAATAAGATCTACCCAAGCAACCCCCTGCCCTATCATATAGGCAAATCTTTTATGTCATTTACCTAAGGAAACCCCCTGCCCGGCATCAATGATTGGAATGGTAAATATTGGCAACCGTGTTAATTTGATGATGGTATTCATGTGGATACTAATAAATTCCTCAGTTACTTGTGGAATGTGGCAAAAGTGATGTATAGTATTATTGTCGGTCAACTCTAGTAAATATCAATCATTCTCAAAAAGAACCATTGTATGCTGATGACAAGAACTGCCGAATTTGCTTGAATAAAGATTAATGTTCAACCGAAGCGAAATAAATTATTAGAATGCACAATGAATCAAGTGTCACAAAACGAAAAGGAAGCATATGAAATTGAAACCAATATTCAAACAAAGCCAAATAAAATAATGTACGGTACATGTGCTACTACAAGTTATTGGTTGACTAGATTTGTTGCAAAAATGTAGAACCATATGAAAGCTGCATAAACTGGTTTCTTGGCTGAGATCTGTTAGGTTGATCTCCACTGGCCCAGTCCAACGACTGGGCCGAACCTTGTCTCGCGCCCTGATCGGGGGTGCCCAGCCCATTGAAGGCTGGTGGGCCCCCGTCGCGCAGTGCCATATAAGAGAAAGTGGGGGCCAGGGGCTCCCCACCCAAGGTTCACCGGGACTCCACCAGAAACCCCACCGATCGGGGAGGCACTGAGAGCGACGGGAAGCTCCACTGGTGCTACCACCAGTTCTGCACCGCAGAACACCTCGCCGCCGCGACCGTGTCAGCCCCGCCACGGCCAACTGCAGCGGCAATGGACAAGGTATGTCTCACAGTACAGCTCAACCCTGCTCGATCTACTCCTATTCGATTCTACAGTTTTAACATTGGTATCAAGAGCCTTAGGTTTAGCGAGTAGATCTGAGTAGTGGCAGAAAGAAAAGGTGGAATCGATCTCGAATCCAAAAGAACAGAAAGAACGACAAACCCTAACAGTAGATCCAGATCGGGGTAAAAGAAATTGAGAGATGAACTTCTCAGAAAGAAAGAAGGATCAACCCCATTATAGATGAAACCCTAACCCTACTGGAGAAGAAACCTCACCTGTGCGATGTCCCGTGTGCCATCACGGCGGCGGCACGGATGCCTCATGGCAGAGCACCCCAGCAGAGCTCCTCGACGGAGCTGCACGCGACTTGGTCGCACGCGGCGCCGGCGAGGAGGCCCGCAAGGGTGCGGCGGCGGCCGCAGCTAGAGATCCGCGTCGCCATCGCCTTTGTGATGTGGGAGATGAGAGGTAGAGAAAGGAAAAGAGGCGCTCAGGGCGCCGGCCATGGAGCTGGTCGCCGGGGCCAACGGTGCGCCGGCGCCGGTGGCGCGAGCTCCGGCTCGGACTGAGGGGGAAAGGAAAAGAAGAGGGTCGGCTTGAGCCCGACCGGCCACGGCTGGACCATGGCACCGCGGCGAGGCCGGACGGTCGCGGACGGCTGCGCCGGCGGGAGAGTCGCCGGCGGCGCGGCACCGGCTCTGACCGGGTGAAAATGGCTAGGGTTTGGGGGAGGAAGCCGGCTCTGGGGGTTTTGATCCAGCGAAATCGTCGGGAAACCGTCGGATCGCGTCGACGGTTGAGATCGCCGAGAGGTGGAGTAAGTTGGGCCGGCGGCTGATGGGCCGTTGGGGCATTGCTGGGCTGCGCACGTCCACGCGGGCTGGGCCGCAAGGAGCTGTCGTGGGCCGTCACGCAGCAAGCACAGGGCCAGTTCTGGCCGCACACAGGAGTTCAAGGATGACAAATGGACTTTGACTGTGGGTCGATTTCTTGAGGTGGGCCGAAAGTTGAGTTTGCACAGTTTTACTTTTTGAATTGTTTTAGCTTTTTCAGAAGCATTTTCTTGATGTATTTTGTATAGTTTTGTTGTCTATTCAAATTTGAACCAACGGAATAATTTGTCTAGACAAAAGTTATAGTTTTACAGTGACTTGCTTCTGAATTTGCATCAATTTATTAGTTTCCGTTGCGAAAAGATTATATTGTTGCTCTTTAATTTAATTGGAACCAACGGGAAAATTAAATTTTAAGAGCAATAATGGGCTGTGTGTCGGGCTTGCGAGCTGCACAGGTCGAGTGAGCGTGGGCCACGAAAGTAAAATGAGCCACGCGGAATGAAAAGTTTTGTTTTTGTATTAGTTTTAGTTCTATTCAGAAGTAATTTATAGACAAAGTTTTGTACAGTTTGAGTTCTATTCAAATTTTAACCATCGGTTTAATTTGTTTAGAGAAAAGTAAAGATAATAGTGATATTGCTTCTGAATAGAAAAGTTTCCGCTGCAACAAATTTTACTTCTCCAATTATTTTTTGAACCAACGAGCTAATTTAATTGGAGAACTATGAAAAGAAAGATATTTGTGCAAAGATAAATTATAGTATTGTTATTTTCTGACCAACGTTGATGATAACAATATTATAATTCCATGATGTTTATGATTAAAGTGTTAAAATCTCTGAGAAATTTTGCATCAAAGTGATCAATTTTCAGAGTACAGATAAAGATTACGAGATGCTTTTAAAGTAGAGAAATATTTTTTCTCGTTTCCACTGCAAAGAAACAGATGATATTGTTATTTTTTGTGTAAAGTTATTTAATAACAATATCAGGATATTTTTATGAGATCGTCCACATTAATTCTATTTCTGCGCAGCGGTGATTTATAATTGATGTAGAAGAATGTCGTTTTATTCTATTTCTGCCCAACGGTGACTTAGAATATAAGTTAGTGTGCATGTCTTTAATCAAATTAATGTATGGTCATTTTCATGCTCATTATTGTTGATTATTGGCTAATATTTTCTCAGACAAAAGAACTTCATTTTTTTTAAGGCAGAAAAGAAAAGTGAGCTGGGTACTTGCGACTCAAAAGTTGAAAGGTGCAATATTTAATTGCAAAAATATGAACAGTATTCTCTTTAATGAGTACCTTTAAAAGAAAAGAATTCTCGGATATTGATCCAAGAAAAGAGATAGATCATTGAGAGTTTTACTTGAGAAATGTTTTTCATGTACTCTCTATGAAAGGAATGTATTTTGATTTTCAGTCATCATGACATGAGATGTAATAAGCGATATGCATGTTTATTTTGACCAACGTTGAATTAATCATATGTGTTAAAGAGTATTCGTATTTATTTATGAATAGACAAGAGAGCCAATTCTGGCATTTATGTTCCTTATAAGGGATTATCCCACATGGCGGGGAAAAGTAAATGATAGTACTCGCTCAACAGAAAAGAAAAGTCTGAGAAATACCCGCATGGCGGGGTACAGTTGGCATAATACTTATGTCAGACAATCCCGCACGGCGGGAGAAGTTTGGCAAAGGACTTGTCCTGCATGGCGGGAGAAAGATGTAATGACTCATGTGATTATTGGTGTATCCCACGATGTGGGAAAAGTATAGAGTATCTCTTATGCTGTCCTAGTATTGACCATGCAAAAGCACTACTGATAAAAGACTCGTTTTTTAGTTCTTGAAGTGAAATGAGGAAAAGGCACTCCTATACGGAAAAAGTTACTCCCATATAAGAAAGTAAAGAAAGTTTTTCTCATTCACAAAAGGTTCTGAATGGTTTTCGAAATTGTGGCAGAAAGTTTTTTTGCCACATTTCGAGGGGGAGAAATGAAAGACAATTCAGAAATATGATATTCCTCAACACCATAGAAGACAAGAATGATCTAAAAAGATAAATATGATTGTCAGGGGAGTACGACGGTCATAATAACGATACCTCTAAAATAAAGAAAATGCTTCCAATAGGAAGACATTATAGTCACCCAGTATGCTATTCTGGGCAAGTCTCAAAAGAATGGAGTAGCTGAAAGATAGAGCTACTCCACCTTGTCATCGGGATAGTGGATGGAGGCATTAAAAGCCCCATTTATATTCTCAATAGAAAATGTACCCTCACAATACCACTTCCGTGTCTGGGGGAGTTCAACTGAGGCTAAAGTATTTAACCCAATACAGTGAGTTGCCTTTTATTGGCTAACATGAAAGATCAAATGGTTTTCGCTTCAACTATTTACAAAGATAAGTAAACAGATGATGAGGGGGAGCACGATGACTCGAGAAATTGATCGTGAGGAGAAGCGGGCATATGTGCCCACTTCAATGATTCAGGAGCCATCTTGGCATTTCCACTTGTGCAACAATGAGTGAAGATCTGGAACCTGTCCTTCAGGAGCCGATACAACCCATTGTCGCGCATGAGGAAGAGTATCGGCAACCTCATATAAAAAGTTTGTGCCATGAGAAGCGTCCACTCATCGAAGTGGCCAGATGCCATAGAATTTGAGATGGAGTCTCAAACCAAAGAAGAGGGACGAAGATGGGAGGAACTCACCTGGTCGACCGGGTTCCTCGCTGCCGTCCCCATGCTCACTGCACGGAGGGACGCCTCCATGCGGGAAAGCACGGGCGGTCCCGTGGTGTCCTGTGTGGCGCCGCGGGCTCGGCTACTGGACACTGCCGCAAGGCCGCTCGACGGCGGCGCGTTCACCCTCGGGTGAGCGCACGCGCCGGCGAAGGGCCTCGTGGCTGCGGTTAATGTGACTCCAAAAGGGAATATATAAAGATGTAAAGCGTAAATTGAAAGATTTTGCGCGAAGAGAATAAATAGATTACGCTGAGTACTAGTGGCATATCATGATCTGAGTAATATCAGATGAAAGTAAAGAAAACATTCTCAAATGATTACATGTCACAACCTGAATGTTTTGTTGTGAAAGGAAAAGAACACAGAGGATACTACCTAAAGTATGGACTAGAGCAAGTCTCTGGACAATGGTATTTAAAGTTAAGAGAATCAATTGTTGTTTTGGGTTAAAGAAAATAAGAGGACTATTGTATATGTGCAAAGTTATAGAATGGGAAATTCTTTTCCTAATCGTGTACATGTGGATGACATCTCACTTGCTAGCAGTGATGTTGGTCTGCGATGAAAACAAAGAAGCTGTTGTCCTCAAAGTTTCAATCTTAGTGAAATTCACCAAGATAAAAGAAAAGGGGTATTAGAGATATCGCATAGGCATACTAAGAAAATTTCTAAAGGGGTATGCATGCGAGAAAATTACGTCTGTCCTTTTAGTCAAGGGTAATGGTTTTAGAAACGTTCAAGAATCAGTATAGTAAATATTAAAAGAATATGGTACCATATGCTCCAGCTGTTGGAAGCTTAACGAACGCAAAAGATGCAAAAGTATAGCATTACCCTGACATAGTTTTGTATCCGGGTTGTTTTGGCAATGTCCAGTCCAGATATAGATCACTGGAATGGAGTTAAGTGTATTGGCCTCATGCTAAATTGAGAAATAAATAATTAGTGCTCTCATAAAGTTGTGAGTACAAAGGTAGTGAAATGTATAGCGAAATCCACAATTGTCGCTAACTTTCACACTTGGAGTTCTTTGTGTGGAAAAGCTCCAAAGAATGAAATAATTATCATCAATGTGATGTAAAGATATGATATAGCATGATATAAGGCTAAGGGACAGGCAAACTGTTTGAGGAAACCTGTACCCGAAGTTGATAATGGTTGACAACAGCAACAACCATCTAAATATTTTCACTTCTAAGATAACGAGTCAAGTGTGGTGCCAAACACATTGACACAAGGTATACGTTGTAAAGGAGAGTCCGGAATCATGTTGAAATGCTTAGAGCATAAAAGTGATTGATAAAGAGCTTGCGTTTCCGCTTACTAAAGGCTTGCCGCCCAGTGTGTACAGAAAACACACAGTCGACATGGGTACCTGGTATAGCCTATGATCTCCGGACAATAAAGGGCCCAAAGGTTAAAAGTATCTGTTTCAGCACAGAGAGGTGTATTGTAGCTGTTGATTCTATCGGGAAGAGACCGTGACGATGATGCAGCTCGTATGCACTAATCCACGTTGGAATAGGTAAACAAACAATAAGAATAAAGAAATTAAAAGGTGTAAAGTGGAATGTTTGAAAAGTGAGATCAAGGGGGAGAATGTTAGGTTGATCTCCACTGGCCCAGTCCAACGACTGGGCCGAACCTTGTCTCGCGCGCTGATCGGGGGTGCCCAGCCCATTGAAGGCTGGTGGGCCCCCGTCGCGCAGTGCCATATAAGAGAAAGTGGGGGCCAGGGGCTCCCCACCCAAGGTTCACCGGGACTCCACCAGAATCCCCACCGATCGGGGAGGCACTGAGAGCGACGGGAAGCTCCACTGGCGCTACCACCAGTTCTGCACCGCAGAACACCTCGCCGCCGCGACCGCGTCAGCCCCGCCACGGCCAACTGCAGCGGCAATGGACAAGGTATGTCTCACATTACAGCTCAACCCTTCTCGATCTACTCCTATTCGATTCTACAGTTTTAACAAGATCGTCTTCTTTTCTTCAACATTGTCGATCATTGTTGTCAGCATGCAGCTCTCGCGCGGTGTCAACACGACATCTTACTGTTTGATTCTTGCATGACGATTTACGCAAGCATACTCATGAGGCGGGATTACACGGGAGTGGCGTTGGCAGTTGAAAATCAGTTCTTTCGTTCTAGCTTGGTGACAGTTCAAAATATAGCAGTAGTCCAGCATTTCCTGCCTATGAGATCAGCTGTAGTCACTGTATTCTGGATACCTCCAAGAGAAGCCAATAAGTTTAGCAGTAATTGATCTGGACATGATTGATCAAGTTACTTAACCAAGAATTATGCCCTTAGTTTTCTTTGACAGAGGAATAAACAATGTTACTGCCTTAGACATTTTGTTCTAAGCAGATCTGAAACAGCGGAAGAATGTAGGAGACCTTGTTGGAAGGTCTGGCAAACAGCTGCAACCCAAGAAGTCAACTTGAGCACCAAATGTAACATTGGGTAGGAACTAGTCATATGATTGACTAGGAAAAAAATGCTTGGTTTGATGTAACAAGATGATTTAGATTGAGGTCATATGATTAACCCACTCTTTATTATTTTCAGAAGATATTAAAATATCATAGAATGGATAGTTTTGAAAAGACGCGGTCTAAATTACTGTTATTCGGATTGCACTAGTAACTTCTGCAGGCAGGAAATGCCAACGCAATGCAATGACAGACTGGGTAAACCGTAAACCAAGCCTTTTGCTTTCTAATCATAAGCACCCAATTTGGCGAATAGGTCTTTTGCTCAGTTGTTTTGCACAAAATCAAAGCAATTTCACATAGTTTTTTAACGGTTTCTTAGACGATTTATTTATGGAAGCATCCTTACTGTTTCTTGAAAGGAAAATATTCCGTGCGAACCCTCTACCGTGGTGAGTACCCTCTACTTGAAAGGTTTCAAACACTCTGAAAATCCCATACATGTATAGTATGCCATGGGGAAATAAATTGAATCGTTTTAATTTGATAAGAAAATGTCAACAAATTATAGGCATTATTAGTTCTGAATGAAGATTCGGAGCATACACTTGCGATGTTCTTGGTTAGAAGAACTAGGCAACGGTTTTTTAAGTTTCCGTTTGGCCGACACTACACACAATTTTTCATTAACCAGAACCTCTACCACTCAACTGCCATAGGGACAGTTTGTCATGTTACTAAATACTAATTTGGTGGGATGTGGAAAAAGCGACATAGCAGCGGCAGGCAAAATCTTCTTACTTTTCTGCATATGCCATAGAGGAAATTAACAAGAAAAGTTCATGGACAGACCAATAAAGCAAAGAATATGACTGACCTGACCTTATTAGACTTTACTGGGTGTTGTCGCTCTGGATGACCGAAGACCTCGATCGTCGAAAGCTCCCGGAAAAAAATGGCCGGTCAACTCAACCGCCCAGGCGCCATTTCTCAGTGGCGAACTGGCGATACGACGTGGAACGGCTGAAAGGACGTGGTCGTACTGCCTTGCCCGTAGTTGGTTGCACTGGTGTTCTGGGATTGGTCACTTCTACCACTCGGCATCAAGTTGTTGCCTTGTTGGTATGCAAATTGCAAGGACAATGCATGGACTGAATTGGTAAACCAGGCACGTCTGTCTTTGGTTGCTAATCGAGCGCATCCAGCCTAGTTCTAGAAGACTTCTTAATTAATTTTTTTATTTTGGACAAGAGCGACAAGAGGGTGCCGACTTCACAGGGAGTTTTGCCGATGGCATATCCATTGTATTCAGAAAAGGATGCCAGGCCAAGTTCCTCTTAAAAGAAGAAGATAATGGAAAAGGAAATGTGCAATGTGCATGTGGGGGTGGGTGCAGTGAGTTGACTGAGAAAATGTCAGCAACTAAGAGTCGATACATGGGGAACTAGCTAGTTGCAGGTTCCGTTCAAGGCTCTGAAGATTTAGCAGCTAATTATTTGCGTCAGAAACCTTTAGAAGCCGACCAGCTGTGATGAAAACATTCATTTTCGGATAGCATATACAAGCTCTAGCTGGGAAGCTAGCGCCGGCAAGAGAGCTCGATCTCTACTCTTTAAAAATTAGAACAATGCTTAGGCCAGTTTGAATGGGAATTTCATAAAAAGTTTTGTGACATTAATTAATTTTTATACAATATTAATAAAATTGTTGACTTGGCAAGGTTATTAATAGAGGAGCTCAATCAGACGTGACATGTGAGAGGCTGGCAGAATTACCTAGTTTGCACTCTTGGTAACTGTGCAATAAAATTGTTCACTTCAAAGTAAATGTGTAGTACGTTTTTAGTATGTTTCAAGGGGCTTTTGTGATTCAAAATAAACCATCCAACACCTCTTTTTTGAATGTCGTTATACTAAATTCCTGTGGCGGTATTTGGCATTGTACATCCAAGAAACACAAATGATTTGTTTAATTTGAGGTTAAAGCAAAGGGGACAAGAACCAAGTTTGTACTTATTGACAGGGGCAACAACATTTTTGTTAGACAATTTGGCTGACAAGAAATGATGTTGTATTTGATAAATGTAAACCAAAAACTTTTCAGCAGGTCTTATTTAAGGGGTTGTACTAGCTTCGACACTAGACACGCTTGCAACATCGTGATGATAAAAAAGAGATGATCATTCAAGCGTGTCAAACATTGGAGACGTCGACTTTGTTTTTTTTTTTTTTTGCCTTCCACGTATGGCCCTTTAGTTTAGAGCAACTCCAAGAGACTCTCTAAATTCTTTCTAATTGCTAGTTATAGAGATTTTGATTAAAAAGGTACCTTCCAACAACTTCTATATTTGGTTATTCACACATAGACACTCTATATTCCGGATTTCTCGCTAGTTAAATATACAAAAGAGAATAGCTCTCTAGAGTGCATGCAAGATATACAAAGGCTGTTGGAAAACAAGAAGATATAGAAAACGATTTTTAGTTTTAGGCCCCCTTTGGCACGGCTACAGCTCCGGCTGAAACAACTCTGGCTCCAGCTGTGTCAGTGGAGCAGCTTTTTTCAGCTCCGGCTGGTATGATTGGAAAATCGTTTGGCAAAACAGCTTCTCAAATGGATAGTACCGGTGAAATGTCCATAATGCCCTTAGCTTTTTTATTTTATTTTTTTCTTCTTATTTTATTTTTATTTTTCCCTTTTATTTTCCTCTTAATCTCTCATATCCTCTCCTTATCCCGTTCGCCACCTCCATCCACCGCTCCCCAAACTCCTCGCTCCCCTCCACCGCCGCCGGCGGCCTCGTTCCTGCTCCCCTCCGGTGCCGCCGGCCGTCGTAGCCCGCTCTGACGCTGTCCCCGTCTCCGCAGGTTCCCCCACCTCCCCCGCCCATAGGTCGCGCGAGCTCCGCCCCGCCTTCTCCATGGAGCGCCGCCGGCCATGGGCTTCCCCACCTCCGCCGCCCACAGGCTGCGAGCTCCGTCCCCGCCTCCTTCACAGAGCGCCGCCGACCGCGGGCCTCGAGCTCCGCCTCTTCCACGGGCGCCGCTGCCCTTCGGCCCGCCATGATCGCACCCTCCGGCCTGTCCTCCCGTCGCCGCCCTCCGGCCCCTGCGTCGGCGGCGCCGCCGACCTCCGGTCTCCCGCGTCTCCCTCCGACCGCCGCGCCTGCGCCGCTCTTCGGCCTCCCACGCCCAGGCCGCCCGCCGCGTGTGCCAGGGGCAAGCCAGGAAGATGGGGGAGCGTGTCGGACGGAGCCGAGAAAAGCTGGGTTTTTTGGGCTTCCTCTGACACCAACCGCTCTAGAGAGCACGATTTCAGGGACTCTGACGCTGGAGCAGTTTCGGTTTTGGTGTTTGGCTGGTGGAGCTGCGGAGCGGCTGGTGGAGCGGCTGGAGAAGCTGTGCCAAAGGGGTCCTTAGAGAGACTCTTGCAGATGTTCTTATGTATTAGCCTTTAAGATTTTGTTTGCAAAACTCTATTTGATACTGTGTAGTCTTATCTGCTACGTGTAACAACTTATGGACTTATTCCTTCTCTGAGGAGGTTGAAGCCAGATTTTTCTATCCATTATTAAAAGAATGTATGTTTCAAGAAATGTGCTTCGTTCTAAGTAGGGATTCAAGACAAACAAGGGAAACTGTGGCATTGTTTTTTTTTTTCTTTCTTTTACTGAGGGGAACAGTGGCATTGTTTTGGAGAAGGATGATGGCGGATGGCACATGCCCACATCTTCTGGGCTGGGCCGGGCTACAATGGATGGTGCACTGCAGATCAGAGAAAAAGGCCTTCTGCTGTGCCTTCTTTCATCTTAAGACATAACTCAAACGTTTTAGTATTTCATACAGTGGATCACGCGACACAAGAAGAAACAAAACTGATGTTCGATCAAACCACACGTCGAATCAGGACGCCAAAGTTTTCTAGGTAGAACAGGCATGAACAACTGCAGTAAAATGCGACTGGCTACTGGATGGAGATGGACACTGGACAGATGATGGTGCTTGTGCATATTCTCCCTGGCCGGCTTCTCATGGCATGGCAGCAGAAGGCTATAGCTACCAATACCACCCATAGCCATACGGCGCAGGCCTGAATCCCCCGTAGTAGCCGCAGCAGTAGCATCCAGGCGCGCACCCCTTCTCGCAGGCTTCGACGCAGGCCTGCACGCATGCCTCTCGGCAGCTGCATGGATCGTCCTCATTTGGCTGCTCCGGCTCCGGCTCCTCGGGCTTGTCGTCCTCGACGCTGATGATCGCCGCCGCCAGGCACGCCTTCTTGAGCTCCTGCACGATGGCCACCGGGTCCACCGCGCCGACTACGGTCAGCGTGCAGTTCTCGGCGTCGATGTCCATGGACTTGATCCCTGACGAGGACAATGGCACGGGAGTTAGTGACAGGCGGGGCCCTTTGCGCGCTTCACTGCTCGCAGCGATTTCAGAG
This sequence comes from Urochloa ruziziensis, assembly GCA_015476505.1. Taxonomy (NCBI): domain Eukaryota; kingdom Viridiplantae; phylum Streptophyta; class Magnoliopsida; order Poales; family Poaceae; genus Urochloa; species Urochloa ruziziensis. The sequence goes on along the minus strand of CM027122.1, from coordinate 14,222,319 downwards.
TACCTTCTAGCTTGGCGACGGTCGATAAGATGGCCATCTTGCAGCTGCTGCTAATGAGATCAGCTCTGAGCACTGTCTTCTGCAGATACATGACAAATTGTAGATGACAGATATCAAGAAGGATCAGCTACTTGAAAATTGTTAGCGCATATACCATCAAGCAAAATAAAATGCTTGACTAACCTTAGACATACTCGTCGCCTTGGGATCGATTGGAGGTCTGCAAACCCTGATGACTTGAGACGAAAGCGACTCTGTTGAAAGCTCTACAAATGCTTGTCTAACTCTAGGCCGTTTTATACTGATAGCAGAGTGCAGAGAACCAAGAAGCCAGCTCTGAAGATTAGTAAGGAACTGGTCACATCCTTGCAATAATCCTTGTGGGAATAACGGTACGCTTGCCTTTTTTTAAAAATTACTATCGAGTAGTGCTAGAACGTGGGAGTGGAGTAATGGTTGAAAGGACGCGGTCGTACTGTTTGCCATTTTCAGTTGCATACTTGCAGTACTGCCGATCTAGGATTGGGCAGTTCGGCAAGTAGGCAACGCAATGCATCGAGAGAACTGGTATACCATTTTTTTTATCATGTACATTCATTCGGTCTAATGATATTTTATCATCGTGACTTTCAGTGAGATGCATCATGCATCTGTTTTCATAAAAAAAAACACGCGTATACTCTCTCTCCAAAAACGAATGATATTTTGGGATTCAAACATCATTCATGCGTAATATAGTCTTGTGCATGCATGACTAAGGGTACGTGTGTCTTTTCTATCTACCATCTGTCAAAAAAAATCAAGAACTAAGACGGAGGGAGAACATGCACTTGATCTTGGAAAGTAGCGTGTGTGGCATTTTAGGCCAAAAAAGTACTCCTAGTTGCCGGTGGAGAAAAGAAATTGGTTGACTTAGAAATTAATAAATTGTCTATGCAGCTAAGAGAGCGAGACACTAGACAGCACACATGATTTCATAGGAAACCGTCATCAGTTGTGATCATTATTGATGACTTTGCTCGTGGTCACCTTTTTTTTTTTTTTTTTTGAGATCCTGCTCGTGGTCACTTGGAAAGGCATTTTTTTATGGTCCTGGGCCGCCATTCCAAAATATACAGCTATATTCTGGCCCGCTAAGGTTTTGGACGACGATGATGATGGGTGGCGGCACATCTCCCGAGTGGGCCGGGACGGGCCCATTGGGTATGTCCACTTCTAAACACACAGCTGAATTCTCTCTCTCTCTTTTGAGAGGAACAGCTGAATTCTCTCAGTAAGTGATGATGGTACTCCCATGTGAATCCTAGCATGTGTTTGGTTGGGAGACAAGGTCGGACGGGATGATCCCGTCTCAGATTTTTGGATGGGATGGTCCCGGCTAATGTTTGGTTGAAATGGGATGGGATGGTCCCGTCTGATGTTTGTTTGAAGGGATTGAAAATGAGGGATGGATGAAAAAGTTAACACTTTTAGATGCAATTATTAGTCAGACCCACGTGTCATATGTGGAGCCCACGTGTCATTCTCATCTCATTGTCTTATCTTCTCAAGCCTTATCTCCTCCTGTGAGCTCTGCTGCTCCCATGGCTGCCCCTTTCTCTTCGGGCGGCCGCCCGCCATGGAGGAGGTCGGGCCGCCTGGGACCGGTCGGCGGGGGAGCTCGCCCCGTCTGCCATGGAGCCTGCGGGGGAGCCGGCTGGAGAGCTCGCGCGCGCCTGACATGGAGCCCGGGGGGAAGCTCGAGCCAGCGGTGGAGCTCGCACCGCCCGCCATGGAGCTCGTGGAGGAGCCGGCAGGGGAGCTCGGGCCGGCGAGGGAGCTCGCGCCGCTCGATTCCTCTGCTGCACGCTCGATCTCGCCTCCTGAAAGCTCATCCCCGCGTGGTCCCGCCCCGTGGAGCTCGCAGCCGCCGGTCTCTCCCTGCTGGCCATGCCTCCCTGGAGCTCGCCTCCGCTGGCCTCGGGCCCTAGCCGAGGATCCTGAGGCGCTCGCCGCTGGCAGCCCTGACCGCACCGCCTAGGGGAGTCCGACTGCTTGCCCCCGTCGGCCATGGCGAGGGGCCCGGAGCTCACCCCTACTAGCCTCTGTGAGAAACGGAAGAGACACGGGAGGCAGACGGAACGAAAGGAGATGGCCTCGTCCGTTCGTTTTGGCCGAACGGGGTCATCCCGGATCTGGAGAGAATATTCCTCTTCACGGATGACCTCGTCCCACTCGCTCCCCAACCAAACATTCAGAAAAATGGGATCGTCCCATCCCGTTCCGTCCCCTGAACCAAACGCATGCCTAATGGCCCGCGGCGGCCCGTGGGTGATGACCTGATCCATGCTTGACCCTAAAAAACATTTGATGGTCCTTCTGCGTTCAGGAGACTTGGATCAATCGGAGGTAGGTTGAGATAGAGAGATTTCCATGGAAGTTGGTGTGGGGTCATCTTGCTGTCCAATCTCAGCCTCATCGATGGTTCCTTTTCCCATGAGGATCATTGCCATTTCGTTTTCGCCGTTAGGTCCTGACCTAGCTGCTAGCCTGCTACCCTGTGATCCCACACTTTTCTGAATCAGACGCCAGCATATTCCGCAGAGACGAGAGAACAAATACTCCATCCGTTCTAAAATATAAGTCATTCCAGCTTTCTTAGAGAGTCAAACTATTTATCTTTGACCAAAATTACATAGACGAGTTCAAAGATTTATGATACCGAATAACTATACTATGGGAATATATCTAATGAAGAATCTAATGGTACTTATTTGATATCATAAATATTAGTACTTTATTGTATAAATTTGATCAAAGTTGAAAAAATTTGACTCTCTAAGAAAGTTAGAATGACTTATATTTTGAAACGGAGTGAGTAGCAAACAAAACAACGATTTTGTGGCCCCGTTTTATTGCAGTTACTTCTGCGTTCAGTCCTGCATTTAGAGTCTCTATCTATCTTGCCTTTCCTTAGGCTGTTCGCACTTGTGAGTCTCCACTCTACCCTTTAAAACGGAATATTCTGTCTTGGTCATCGAGATTCCGTACTCTAAACAACTTTCTCCTGCACTCGTGACACTCTATCTCCACACTTTATCCCAACTACCAGCTGTGGGGCCCACCATTTTATTTTTTTCCTTTTCCTGATCCCCTCCTTTTTCTCCGCCTCGCCCCCTCTCTCCGGAAACTTCGTGCGCCGCCTCCACCTGCTCCCTCGTGCGCCGCTCCGGCCGCCTCCGCCTCCTTCGACGCGCGCCGCTCCATCCCCCACCACCTCCACCGCGGCGGCCGGCCTCCTCCTCCCTGCTGCCTCCGCCCCCACGCGCCGCGCCCTCCTCTGCATTGCGGCCGAGGCGAGGTCGCGGCGGCCGGAGCTCACCCACGGCCGAATCGAGCGCGACCGGCCTCGATCCCCATCGCCCGCGGCCAGGAGGCCGCAGCTCACGGCGCGGCTCGATCCCCCATCCCCCGAGGCCGGGAGCCGAGCGGCGGGGAGCTCACGGCGTGGAGGCCGGCAAGCGAGGCGCGCTCGTGGCGCGGAGGCCGGCAGGCGAGGCGCGCTCGCGACGGGTCGCGGAGCGGAGGCCTCGAGGCGGCGCGGCTGGCGGAGCTCGCCCTTCCTCCCCGCGCCTCTGCCGTCCTCTGCGCCGGCCGCCCTCCTCGAGCTGGGGGCGCGGCTCCTCCTCCGGAGGCGCATGAAGGAGAGGGGCGCAGCGCCGGATCTGTCGCCATCTCCCTGTGCGCTCCTCGTCGTCGGCGGCAGGAACAGCGACGGTGGTCTCCTCCTTCCCCTTCTTCTCTCTCTAGCTGCCGCTTGTGGGATCTGCCGCTCTCTCTCTCTGGCATCGAGCGGGCTCCACGACGACGTGCGCGGGTACCCCGCGCTCTATGCGCCCGCCAGGTTTGCCGTCTGGGCGGCCGAACGGGACGGTACCGTTCCTGGTACCGTGCCCCGCTGCAGCTTGCCACACGGGAAGCGGCACGGTAAAGGCCCACGTGGCTTTTACCGTGGCCTTTACCGTGCCCACTGCGCACAGCCTTAATGTAAGAGCATCAAGCTATTTTGCTGTGCCGAGCCGGAAAAAGCAGACCAGTCACCGGTCATGGGTGACTTCCCAGCTAACTGTTTTCAACTTTTCATCAACAGTCGTCCTCGTCCAACCACTACGGTGAAGCGGAAACTAGAGGACGATGAAGTTCGTGGCTGCGTCAGAACATGCGAGCACAGTGATCGATATTTCTCTGAGAGCAGAATATGCATCATCCTTGTATGAGGAGTCCTGTCCTGTCCTGAAACTGAATATACGGCAGGTACAAGTGCAAATTGCTGCCGCATGCGTGAGCTGATTTTTCATTTTTTTTAAAGAAACCGGCAACGAAAGAACTTTGCTGGGCATGTATTGTTAGAGTCCTGTCCTGAAACTGAATTTATGTATGAGTTGAAAAATCATGCATTGTATAGTTTACAGCTCATATACCAGCAGTCAAACAAAGATTGCTTTGAGATCCCAACTGCGTTTCCTTTTCTTTTAAAAGAAAGACGCAGTGTAAGAACCAACAGGGACAGTCCAGCACCCTCTCTTTTCTACAGCACGGGTGCTTGCGCTCCAGTTCAAGATAGAAAACCAGCGCTTTCCATTCCTTGCAGGAATAACACGTCGGTGTCATCACAGGAAATCGATGGAACCGCAAGCAGCAACACCAAGATCGAAGGAAGGCCCGCCGTCGACGTCTTCCCGAGAAGACACGACGCTCCCGGAAGTCCCCGGTTCCCGTGATCACACACCATCGAGATCTGCGTAACCCCGGCCGGGCCTGGGTGACGAGGCACCAACCGCTCTCCTCTACCCAACTTTACAAGCGGTGTACTCATAGTCTACCAGTCCACCATTTAAGTTGGTTGGGATTCTTCTTAATTTTCCATACGGTATTAAGCATATTTATTGTAGCTTTTAATTCTTTATTATTAAAAAATAAATGGGCTAGGCGCATTAATTCCAACAACGAGGCACCAACCGCTCGAGCTGCACGCCCACATCACCTCCCGCCCCTCCGCGCGCGTCCCTTTGCTTGAGCTCAAAGTAGTTGCAACGCAGCACGCGTTGACGCCGGGCGCACCGGCTCCGCTTCCACCCCAATCTTTGTCTCCTCGTCTCGTCCCCCCCACAGTCCCCACTCCCCAGCACCACCCACGCTATAAGGAGCGGGCTCTGCTCGGCCGGCCCAGCAGCAGCAGCATCCGCCGGCGAAACCAACGGCCACCGCCGACACCCGCCCGTCCGTGAGTGAGCTGTGCACGGCGCGACGACCACGATGGCGCGGCCTTGCTCGTCCCTGTTCCTTGGAGCGGTGGCGCTTGCGGTCCTTGCAGCTGTGCCGTCGGCGCTCGCCGGCGACCCGGACTACCTCCAGGACCTCTGCGTCGCCGACCTCAACTCCGGTAAGCTTCCTGCGTAGATGTTCAGTGTGCCGTGTACTGTCGATTTTCGCTGTCAAAACATGTTCCATCAGAATTTCCTGGGACAGAGGCACGGTCGGACGGACAATGAGAGTGAGAGCCGCTCTGTTTCCCTTTGGCCGCTCTGTCCATGATTGGAGAGTGGATCCACAATTCCGTTAGCACATTGTTTTCTGAATGCGTGTACATGTTCAGTACAGATTTCTGTTTGGCTCGGATCGCGAGCCGTTTCTTCCCCTTTTTTCACTACCAGATGAGCATACTGGTTCCTGCATAAGGCCAGAGCTATATATCACATCTTTTCACGTGCATAAGTGGAAATGGAGTTCATATAGCTTGCTGAATAGGTTCATTTCAGAGGCAGAGCACAAACACTGAAGCCAGGGTCTGCTCGGCTCCGCATCGAAGAAATCGTACGCACTCTCTGCGTACGGATATGCGCCTTCGTTATGCTTTGGCGTAGGATGGAGTCCACTTTTTTGGTAGTGATGGTGGTTAGCGCGAGAAATTCATCACCAACGGTTCATGGAGAATGGATTCTCATTCTCAGTTCCAATATCGTTTTCTGAACTAAAGAATGTTTCAATGCTGCTTTATTGCCTTTAAAAGATTCGCCATTTTTTTTAAAAAAAAACACCTTTCAGTTAAAGAATTCATGATTTCTCAAGTAGGATGGTAGCGAGCTGCAGAGCGTTTTTTTTTACTAGATGGCACATACTACCCTACACAAAGCATACTGGTTCTTGCATAAGGCCAGAACAGGCAGATCTTTTTCACGTGCCGCCATCCGTTAGACCATTATCATACCATGCAATAGCAGTGGCACGGAAACCGCCACGCACCGACGCACACGGCACACCATGTGCCCCGGCCGTTTCCTGCTACCAGCTGCTCCGATCCCCTGCATGATCTGCATCCTCTGACACGCCGGCAACAACATTTGCCTGCAACGAGGCTGCAGAGATCAAGGTGAACGGGTTCCCGTGCAAGGCGAACGCCACCGCGGACGACTTCTTCTCCAGCATCCTCGCGAAGCCCGGCGACACCGACACCCCCGCGGGCTCCGTCGTCACGGGCGCCAACGTCGAGAAGGTTCCCGGGCTCAACACGCTCGGCGTCTCGCTCTCCCGCATCGACTACGCCCCGGGCGGGCTCAACCCGCCGCACACGCACCCGCGCGCCACGGAGCTCGTCTTCGTGCTCTACGGCAAGCTCGACGTGGGGTTCGTCACCACGGCCAACAAGCTCGTCGCCAAGACCATCGCCCAGGGCGACGTCTTCGCGTTCCCGCGCGGGCTCGTGCACTTCCAGAGGAACGCCGCCGGGGACGAGCCGGCCGCCGTGATCTCGGCGTTCAATAGCCAGCTACCGGGCACGCAGTCGATCGCCATGACGCTGTTCGGGGCTGAGCCTGAGGTGCCTGGTGAGGTCCTTGCCAAGGCGTTCCGGATTGGAGCCGAGGAGGTGGATCAGATCAAGGCCAAGTTCGCGCCCAAGAAGGGGTGATCAGGATTCGGAGGAAATTTTTTGGCTGGTGGCATCATTGTGCGTCGATTGGTTCGATTATTGGTCCTCGTTTGTGATTGAGGGTGCCATGCGATCGTGTACGTGTGGTTGGGTTTGTGATATTTTCGTTGGTTAAGTGTGACCTGCAGAATGTGTGAGTAAGCTGTCTCTTGTAATAAGCTGCAGCAGGCCTGCTGGAGAACATTATGTTCATCATATATTATTATTAGTCCAATCATTTGATATTACTATTACGCTTATCTTTTATTTATTTACCGATCCTAGCACAGATCTGGTCACCTTGTACTTGATTCGACATACACGGGTCGGTATCTTATCTGCAACACTGGGGAGTGGCGCCTGAATTAACTAGTCTGAGCTGAAGCATGAAGGATCACAGTTCATGACGGCGAATCCTTAATGTCCAGCAAATGATTGAGATCAAGCTCTCCTGATCATCAAGCGACACAATGGTTGTAATGAAAATCTTCTACGAAAAGAATATAATAATTGAATGGAAATTTCAGTTGGAAATAGAGCTCATTAACTAAATAACTAGTGTAGTCTGAGCATCTTTTCCTTTCTGAACTCTTTGCTAATCGAATGCAGACTTGTACACTGTTGAAGTGAGTGAAACTATGAACAACGGCAAGAAAGAAATATAGTCATTGGCAAAATAAGAAATAATGAATTACAAAAACTTCAAATCTGTCCAGTACACTTTTAGTATCATTTTTTGGGGGCAAATGTACTCTTAGTAACTTCAGTACGCAATATCATCATACACTTATTGCGCACAACGAATTGAATAACAGAGAGTTCAGATTCAGATTCTTGATCTCACTGAGGTCCATTATCGGCCACTTGAAAACGACTGGATCACGGACAGGATCCTACTCTAACACGAGCACACGAGATGAAACTCTCCCTTCTAAGGAACAACCACCGGGTGTCAATCGAAACATATAATTCAGGCAGCATTAACCATGTCAAATCACTAAGATTCATTGGTTCAATTATTTGGCCATTGCCTGTCTTCCAGGATGATTAACCACGAGCAGCATGTAGCGTATACTACAGCATCAGCGTGATCCGTGACCCATTGACCCGATAAGAATCAGAGAGGCCACATGCAGCGTGCATGATCACCTCTCGTCGTCAGCCAACCGTTCTCTCGCCGGCAGTTGCAAGCTTATAAGTAGCACAAGCAGGGAGATGACCTGTCTGTGAACTTGTGAAGTGCAGTCGCAACAGATTGCAAGTGATCCGGGTAGAGTTAGCCAGGCAGCAGTGTGTTTCTGAATCTGAAGGACGATGGAGAAGGCGATCCTGCTCTTGCTGCTGATCTTGTGCGCGTCTCGGCTCGACGGCGCAGCGGCGCAGCAGTACTGGACGCCGGCCACCGCGACGTTCTACGGCGGCAGCGACGCGTCCGGCACCATGGGTAACACACATTCACTGACGGCCATTTTCTGACACATCTGACAATCCAAGCGTTCGTGGCATTGACGTAAATGTGTTCGTATACTTGTTATACAGGCGGGTCGTGCGGGTACGGCAACCTATACAACGCCGGGTACGGGACGGCGACGACGGCGCTGAGCACGGCGCTATACGGCGACGGCGCCTCCTGCGGCGCGTGCTTCCAGGTCACCTGCGACGCCTCACGGACGCAGTACTGCAAGCCGGGGTCACCGTCAGCCACCGTGACGGCGACCAACTTCTGCCCGCCCAACTACGGCGACCCGAGCGGGTGGTGCAACTCGCCGCGGCGGCACCTCGACATGTCGCAGCCGGCGTGGGAGGCCATCGGCGTGTACGAGGCCGGCGTGATCCCCGTCAACTACCGGAGGGTGCCGTGCCAGCGCTCCGGCGGGATCAGGTTCGCCGTCAGCGGGCACGACTACTTCGAGCTCGTGCTCGTCACCAACGTCGGCGGCGCCGGCGCGGTGGCCGCCGCGTGGGTGAAGGGAGCCGGCACGGAGTGGATGGCCATGAGCAGGAACTGGGGCGCTAACTGGCAGAGCGGCGCGTACCTCACGGGACAGAGCCTGTCGTTCAAGGTGCAGACGGATGATGGCAATGCCGTCGTGGCGGACAACGTGGCTCCGGGCAATTGGCAGTTCGGGTGCACCTACCAGGCCTCGGTCAACTTCTACTAGAGAGAGAGAATCGGCGCAACACATGCTACCTGTGAAGAAATTCCATTTGTAAACTCAACTCAATAAAAAGTTAAAAACTCAACTCAATGGGTCATGTTAAGTAAAAGCCCATGAGTTGGGGGAGAAAAATCCTTAGACAGTGCAAATCTCATCTTTAATTTGCAAAAGAGCACATCCTTGTGAGCAACTCCAAGAGACTCTCTATATTCTTACTAATTTTAGTTTTAGAGATTTTGATTAAAAATGTATCTTCCAACAACCTCTCTATTTGGTTATTTAAACATAAGTCACTCTCTATTCCGGATTTTTCACTAGCAAAATATAGAAAAGAGAATAGCTCTATAGAGTGCATACATGATATAGAAAGGCTATTGAAAAACAAGAAGATATAGAAAACGATTTTTATACAAATGACTCTCTAAATGATAATTTAGAAAATGAGTTTTACTGTTTTAGAGAGACTCTTGGAGATGCTCTAATAAGGTTACTTACAATATTTGAAGCAGTGTGTGCATTTAACGAAAATTACATGCCGACCTTCTACAAATTCCATGTTGACTCGAAATCAAGTTCCAGTCGACAGATTCTTGAAAAGGCACACGAAGAAACTCGAGCAAAGGTTGAAGAAGCTACATGAAGATGCCGGCGGCGCTGCGGATGAAGCGGGTCAAATAGATGCCGGCGAGGATGAAACCGGCGTCGTCGATCTGGACTATGCCCCGTGTCGCCGGCGCTGACCGTGTGAGAAGGTGGATCCGCTCCATGAAGATGCGGATGAGGATCTTGGGGACGGCGCCGCCGCGGAAGGCGCAGACGAGGCCGGAATCAGCGGGTCGGGAGGCGGCGAAGAGGCAGGCCTCGGATGATCTCGTGCTGTCGGTTTCGGCTTGCCAGGCCCCGGCTATGCAGGCGTGGCGTGCAGAACTTAACGCGCACACCGAGCCGCGCGCGCGGTTGACTGCCCGGCCTGCTGCCTGCAAACTGCTTGCAAGGAGTACATCGGAGCGTTGAGACCATTACCTGATCGGGAGCGGAAAACCCCCTGATGCGTGTCGGATTCCGTCCTCGCTCGCCCCTACATATCCGATCGAGAGTACTCCGATCCGACCACCGAATTAAGCACAGGACGCCCGGGATCTCTTCGACGTGTGCCATATTATATCGTGCATCCTGGCCGACCAGCAGCCTGCCTGAACCTGACCAGCCTCGTCACGCACGGCGATGGAGTCCTCCCACGCCCACGTACCAGCATCAGCGGCCGACGAGCTCAGCGCGCTGCCTGACGACATCCTGGTCGGCATCGCCGAGCGCCTGGACCTGCGCGCGGCGATCCGGCTCGCCGCCGCGTCCAGCGCCTGCTCCCCTTCCTAAAGATCGACGTCTACGACCTGATGGTGGCCCGCGACCTGGACACGACGCTGGCCGTGCACGCCGCGACGGCGCGGTGGCTGCTGGCCCCGGCCACGCGGCCGCCGGCCCTGAGGCGTCTGTACCTCGGCTTCTACCTTAAAGACCCCTACCTGCGATCGCTCGGCCGCGCCGTCGAGGACGCCGTAGCCGGGGATAATGGAGACATAGAGCATCTGGAGTTCACGATACGGACTACCACCACCGATGAGGTGAGCAATAACACCGGTGACGACGAAGAGCAAGCAGGCGCCGTGGTGCTTGGTGAACTCTTCATGTCCTTCTTCGATGCTTGCCCCATTGCCTTCAATTGCCTCTCTAGCCTCGACCTGGAGAACGTCAGGTTCAGCGAATCAGCCGTCCCTACTCTCATGGGCGCTTGCAGAAACCTAAGGTATCTCTCGTTCAAGTACTGTGACTCTGGCCCTGCCTCCACGCTAAAGATAGACGCGCCGCTCTCCAAGCTCCAGACGTTGAAGCTCGAGTCTTGCGGCTACCGCACGGTTGAGTTGGTTAACGTCCCAAAACTTGAAGAGCTGCACTTTTACACTTGGTGTGGTGACAATCTACCGACCAGCTTCGGCCGTGTCCCATGCCTCCGGTTGATCTCCTTCTCTTCTCCCTGCCTTGACTGGCAGGAGCCATTTGCGTTGGGCCAGTGGCTGCCAAATTCTACAAACATCTCCAACTTGTCTTTAGATTTCTGCGATGAAAAGGTATGGCATTTTTTGGGTGACATCCTTTAGTTTTTATTCATTTCCTTTTTTTTTTCTTGTTGTATGCATGTATGATGAGTATTCACATTTCTTTTTTTTCTTGCTGTATGCATGTATGATGAGTATGACTCACTCGGAATTAAATGAACCCTCGTTAATCCCTACTTTGTAATTTTTTTTTCTGTTTTCAGATTTGGGTGAAGCCAGAAAGTCCACGGCAGCTCTCCCATGCATTCAGCAACTTGAGAATAGTGTCTCTATACAACATTTCTCATGACTGTGACTTGAACTGGACTATTTTTGTCCTTGAAGCTGCACCTTCCTTAACTAAATTTCTTGTCAAGGTATTTATACATCTTAGCTTCAATGTCTTCTCGCTAGAGGTTTTCTTCGGTACTCCATACTACCTTATACTGGTGTTCAAAAGAACCAGTATAAAAGGATCTGACGGTCCAAATTAGTTGTATACTACTAGACCTTCACCTGTAGTATAAGGTAGTATATGTCGAGTAGTATAGTAGTATAGGGATATTATGGGGAAAAATATTTTTAACATGTGGTATAGATCAAGTAATATAGTGGTATAGGGGTATTATGAGAAAAAATTATTTTTATTTTTATACTCATTTGGTCCGATATATTTATTTCTTTTTACACATATGTTCATTTAGGTTAGGAGCTCCAGTAAAAAAATTATATTACAGTCTAATTACAAAATTGCCCATCCCTTCATACTCCATACTACCATAGGGTAGTACGGAGCACCGAAGAAGACCACTCTCGCTATATACCGTTTTCATTGGTGTATGTGCGCACATTATATCAATGGCTCCGTTCATATAGAGAACTTTGCAATACATGTCAGCGCTAACCGATATGCTTTCCATGTTGTGTTGAACGAAGGTATCTTGGCATACATGTGGCAGGAACAAATGCGAAGATAGTGCTGAGAAGGCCATCGTGTCATGGGAACCATCCAAGTTCAAACACAACAACTTGAGCCTGCTACAAGTTGAAGGATTTGCTGTGGAAAAGAAGGTGATGCGATACATAAGACTGGTCATAAAGTGTGCTGTTTCTTTGAAGAGAATCCGCTTGCTTAAACCGGACCCAAGGGAGATGTGCGATTCACGCTATTGTCGACATCAGTCTTCAATGAGACATAGATTTCCAGTCCAGGAGAAGGAAAAGAATACAATTAGGAAGAGACTCAAAGATGGACTCTCCACGTCTGCAGAAATCAACATATATTAGCCTTGGTTGCTTTCTGATTGCAATTCATCATTCCTCAAGTACTGTCATTGAACTTGCGCAAAAAACAAAGTACTGTCATTGAAGAAGTTTGCTGATCATATGTCATTACTTCCTCATTATTTAATTAGAGTCTAGCTAAGTTAGGGGAGTTGAAAATATACTACTTCAATGCATCTCCACTGGCCGGTAGATGCAATATTTGGGGCACATGTTTGGCTAAAACCATAGTTCCACAACCGGTGCCCACATGTGTACGTGGGGTGTATCCTTTATGAATCTGAAGGAGATTTGTCAATATGAAATCTGAGAAATTTGATAATTTGATTGGCACGCATAAGGAACAACAGTAGTAACTCATCACGGATAACCAGTTGATCCTGCAAGTTTCTCTTCTTCCTAGAGTTGCGGTTCACGGCACTGTAAACACCGACATCCGATACTTCCTACAATGCAAGCCTGATACTGGGAGCATGAATGTTCCGTCCTCTGAAGAACACAGATCTTATTACATTATCTTCACAACTGCCAAATGTCCAGAACAGTATAATCAAATGCCTTTTTGACTACTTATAGGTGACAGGTGTATGGACCTGAAACTGCATACTACACCAATCCAAAATCTGAAATTAGATTTCCGTGACCATGATAGAGTTAATCACTGTTGTTCCGTTGTGTTTCAGACACTTTTAGACTAGAATCACTGTTGCTCAAGCCTATCACCCTATCCAGCAAAGATTAGTAACAGCTAGCCATGCAAATATTCTATCAATTGAGAGGACCCTGCACTTGCACGCGCCACAGGCAGGAAAATCAGTGCTGCCGAGAAACATATACTAACCAAACACAGAAGGATGCTGACTGCACAACTGATGTGAGAAACTGACTACTCTATGTAACATTCGAGAATGAAACCACAAGTTGCTATAGAACACAAAATCTCTCATTCATTTACTATCTCACCCATCCGGATCAATTTCTCAGGAAGACTTCCATTGGCATAGCGCACAGGTGCTACACCTTGAGACTCATTGCCCGTTTCATGTCTGTCCTCATAGCCTTGCTCTTTCCCTTGTCCCTTCTTCCTGTTGACGAGCTCTGGTCTGGCTCCCCAACAAAGTTGTCACGTACAGTCGGCCCAACTGGAACACGAAGTAAAGTGGTTAATAGTAAAACAATAAGCATACAATGCTAAGATTAACTAGTAATAGCTAGACAAGTAAAACCTAGGAGTATACCATGATTCATGACCAATGGTTGCGGCACTTCGCTCTCAGAATACAGCGCATCTGCAACAGTTTGCTCTGAAATTGCCATACAGAAGTAAAACTGATGTCACATGATACAGTAATTCAAATACTAGCCATTGTTCTAATGCATCATTGTTCTAAGCAATAGGAAACTGTGTGAGAAAATAGTAGCTAAGGCGCACATCATCCTAAAGCAAAATCTGACAGATTCTGTTGCAGATATGTAGCATAAGACTACTGCAAATGACATGTTGCTGTGAGTCTGTGACAAGTACATACCTGATGGGACTGGGAGAATCAGAGACCGAAGCGCCCATGCATGGACCCTGCCGCCGGAGACGTCTTTGTTGAGTTCGACACATCTCACTGAGTTCTTCTCCATTGTGTCCACGCTGAACATCTTGGTCCCATGTATGAAGAAGATGTTGCTGGGAATGTATGGGTGCACAAGCGCTAATTAGAGCCTCTTCGTCTTGCGCAGGATCCTTGCTCTCAGCTTCCCCTCCCAGATGTCAACCAGAGGCAACTGGTAATACAGCGTCCACTCTGCTGTGACCTTGGCATCAGACATCAGGGTCGACATGCGTACAGCCACCTTGTCCTCGAGGCCGGAAATCTCCAGGTATTGAACCATCCCTTCGGAAACCCCGACGTGGCGATGCTTCGCGGGGCCGTCGATGTCGCCGTCGCCCTTGCTGCCGGCGAGCACCTCGCGATCCTCCGGGAGCGCAACGAAGTGGAAGTCGGAGTCGGGGATGCAGGGGTCCCAGACAAGCATGCCCAAGGTGAGGTCGACCCACCAGACCTTCCCGGCGTGCGCGATGACGCCGCCGTTGTTCCTCCACGCCTGGAGGTTCTCTGGGGCGGAGGCGGCGAGGCGCTTGACGTTCCACTCCGCCGTCGCGGCAGAGTAGTAGAGGAGTGTGGCCTCGCCGGTGGGGCTCGATTTCTAACTACATTTACTATACTCTTCGACCTTTCCAAAAAGAAATGGTGGAGACTAAGTTATCAATAACTCATTTTCATTTTCTTTGTGAAGAAAGGTGACTTAACTGGAAGTTGATTGTATCATAAGAGAAAAGTAAGAGAAGCAGAGAGGTCAACCCACTTCAAATATGAAACCTAGATTCTAGCAATGCAACGGATTTGGTTCCTTATATTAAAATAATAATGACATTATATAACCAAGTCTCACACTTATGGGTCTATATAATGGTGCTAATATCTTTTGTCTAGAAGAGTATACTATTTAAAGTCATAGATGATTTCAACACTAGGAAACACCTATTAGTGTAGTCCAAATGTATAGTCATGTATCTATCCACAAGGATTCAAATCATGTTCTCTATGATTTATGCACATGCATGCAAGATTTTTTAGCGCATTATTTGTAGGTTGTGATAGGTGTTGGAGTTACATTCATGGGTGTGCATATCTATTATGTGAGTTCTACTATTGTATGTGTATATCATTCTTGTAAAAGATAAGTTTGACTTTCGATATTACCTTGTAATATTAGAGTATGGTAAAATATGTACGTATGTATATGATCCTTGATAAGAATTTAGAAGATTTTTTACAAGATAAAGAGATTATAGGTAAGCGTGGGATTTAATTGTTATATTAAGCATTGCAAAACGTAAATGACCGAAAACTATGTGAGGACTTCTATTGAATCGCACGTGAGACGTGGCATTATGATGTGATGGTTTGCATTTGAAGCCTTTGTGTATGTCATACATTATATTAAAAATTATAAATTATTTGCTTGTATTGATGAACAAAGATACATAAATAGAGCTCTAAACAAGATGATTCCTTATATTATCAGTGCTAGTATACAATCATTAAAGGACTACACATATGTGTTTCGATATTATTTATATTCTAAACTATTTAAAGAAACAAATTACAATAGTTATTATTCTTTGAATTCTAGCTGTTACTATAATCGTAACTACACAAATGACTTGTTACTATAACTGCAACATCACAGATGACTTGCGGTTGCATGCATCTTAAGTACAAGCTTAATTGATCTTGTTTCAACATCAGAAATGAGTATTTATATTTTCTGTTTTAGCTGCAATTCTTCAAAAAGCCTTGGGAGTAGGTGATTGTCATATAAGGGGTGGGGCAAGAGGAGTGTTGACTCTCGCTACAACACATGTTCCCTTCTGTTACGTTTGATTTATGTCATAAAAACTTGTTTTTCATCATGTTTTATAATTTGTGACAACAGTGTGACGAAAATCCGTTCGTCACCTATACCCCGTAATAAAAGGTATTCTACGACGAAAACATATTTTTCGTCATAAATTTTGTTACGGTTCATATATCGTTATCGTCATTAATTTATGACAACAATCAGATCTACAAAACGCCACAAAACATTGATCAGATGGTGTCACAATTAACGCTCGGCACATCTTCGTAATTTTGTAGGGACGGTAAATAGTGGCGGATCTAGCGGGTGGGCCGGACGCACCCTGAGATTCAGCTCAAAGAGCCACAACCTCTTGATTTTTTTTTGTAAAAAAGTCTGCTTAACCTCCTTGAACTGTCGAATTGGTCCAAATTTGCTCTTCCAACTATGAAACTAGATATATAGCATCCCTAAGCTCGAACAAAAGTCCAATTTTGCTCCCCCAATTACTATAGTTACTATAGACGAAGGTAAAAAAAATATCTTGGCCCACCCTACCCTAGCTTCAAATCCTGGATTTGCCACTGGCGGTAAAGCTCAAAAAAAGAACATCCCAGATCGAACTTTGGATCTCCCTTGCCGCATTACAGAACAGACATTATCAGCACGTGTCTTCTTCAATAGACTTGGCTGTTGTTTTCTTGTTTCTGTTACTATGTTGCAAGGTTCATAGAAGGTCCAGCGCATCACTACCCTGTGTACCACAAATATATATATATATATATATATATATATAGGACGCATTTTATCTACACGCACGTGTAGCTACTCTCACCATCAGAATACCACCATACGTATGTGTACATACTATTTTATCACTTTGAGTATGTCCACGTACTAATCCTATGATGATCCAAAGGGATATTCATGAAAATTTTCAAAAGCATCCCTAGTTTTTAATTTATTTTGATTGTACCTTATTACTAATATATAAAAACTAGTATGTCCACATACTCTATGTATGCTCACATACTTAACGTATATACCACCACAGATGGTCTAGTATCATCACATACTACATGTACATACTCTTGTTTGGGTCAGATACACCATGTATCATGAGATACGTAGGTAGGAGTAGCTACACGCGCGTGTAGAAAGGATTTTTCCTATATATATATATATATATATATATATATATATATATATATATATATATATATATATATATATATATATATATATATGGAGGAATATCTGTGTGGCACAAAATAAAAATCTGACTCCAATGACAATTAAAAGAAGGGGGACGAAATGCTCTCTTTTTATGCCACCATCAAACCTACGCTCTCAAGCTCCAAGGCGCTAAAGCGTCCACTCCCATCTCCACCAATATAATGGAGCTATCGCAACCAGTCTCCATGGCCGTGGCACTGACGGCCACCTTCGTAGTCCTTGCGCTAAGCTTCGTCGTCTGGAGCCGCCGCCGCCACAGCCATCGTAAGGCTCTGAATCTCCCGCCGGGCCCAAGGGGATGGCCGGTGTTCGGCAGCCTCATAAGCTTGCTCACCGACCCTCTCCCGCCGCACCGCGTCCTGGCCGCTCTCGCGGCGCGCCACGGCGCACTCATGCACCTCCGGCTCGGCTCCTTCGACGTCATGGTCGCCTCCTCCGAGGAGACTGCTCGGCTCGTCCTCCACACCCACGACCTTGCCTTCGCCGACCGCCCGCCCACGGCCTTCGGCGAGATCCTCGGCTACGGCTACAGGGGCATCGTGCAGACCCCCTACGGCGCCTACTGGCGCATGGCGCGCAGGCTCTGCGCCATCCGAGCTCTTCTCCGCGCGCCGCCTCGACGCGTTCGAGCGCGCCCGGGCGCAGGAGATGCGCGCCCTGGCGCGCGGCCTGTTCGAGCGCGCCGGCGCCGCCGTTCATGTGAAGGAGCACCTGCTCAACTTCACGATGCGGAACATCCTCCGCATGGCTCTCGGGGAGAAATGGTCGTCGGGCTCCCATGGCGGCGCCGAGGCGTTCCGGCGAGCGCTGAAGGAGTCGTTCATGGTGACCGGTCTGTTGGGCAATGTGGGGGAGTGGGTGCCGTGGCTCGGCTGGCTCGACGTGCAGGGCTTTGTCCGGCGGATGAAGGAGGTGCATGTTCTGTTCGACCAGTTCAACGAGCAGATACTCACCGAGCACCAGAAGCACCGGCGGCGTGATGGAGAAGGGATGGACGACGACATGGACCTCGTGGACGTTCTGCTACAACTAGCCGAGGAGGGGCAGGAGGAGGAGTCGCCGGAGACCAGCAGGCTCACACGCGACGGCGTCAAGGCCTTCCTCCTGGACATCATCGGCGGCGGCACGGAGACGGCGGCGGCGACGATGGAGTGGGCCTTAGTGGAGCTCCTCCTCCACCCGGCCGCCATGGCGGCCGCCGCCGCCGAGCTCGACCGCGTGGTGGGCCGCGAGCGCTGGGCCACGGAGAGCGACCTGCCGGGCCTCCCTTACGTGGAGGCCGTGGTGAAGGAGACGATGCGGCTGCACCCCGTGGGCCCGCTCCTGATCCCGCATCACGCACGGGAGGACACGGTGGTCGCCGGCTACGACGTCCCCGCCGGCGCGCGCCTGCTTGTGAACATGTGGGCCGTGGGGCGCGACCCGGCGTCGTGGCCCGAGGAGCCCGGCGCGTTCCGGCCGGAGCGGTTCCTCGCCGGGGGAGGCGCCGAGGGCGTCGACGTGCGCGGGGCGCACTTCCAGCTGCTGCCCTTCGGCGCCGGGCGGCGGATGTGCCCGGCGCACAGCCTCGCCATGAAGGAGATGGTGGGGGCGATGGCGAACCTGGTGCACGGGTTCTCGTGGCGGCTGCCGGAGGGGGTGGCGCCCGTGGACCTGAGCATGGAGGAGTTCTTCGGGCTCAACGTGAGCAGGAAGGAGCCGCTCGTCGCCGTCGCCGAGCCAAGGCTTCCGGCACACCTCTACGCCGCAGTTGAATAGTCATATGTTCGTATACATGTGTGGTATGCCACATTATTAAAGTTAAACATCAAGTGATTTGTATCAAGTGATTTGTATCGATTTAGACAACCCTGTGTAAACTATGACGCCATAATTTTTGCAACATTAAATTCTCAAGCAGGTTGTCTAAATTAACCCAGCTACAAGTCAAATACAACGGCGAGCGTTATATCTATCTAGTTTGTCCTATCAGAAAGATGAGTCCATTTTGGCTAATGATATGATAATGCGAGAACAAAGACCCTCTTGAAAAGTCGCACGTTTCTTGACGAAACTGACCTTTCTATTATATCAGTGGCACATTCACTGGCCAATAAGCTTATGATTCTTCGCATCACTAGACTGGCTGGCTGGCTGGCTGTCCCTATCTTTGTTTCTGCTCATCAAAACATTACACAAGTCTATTATCAACATGATACACGGTTCTAAAGATATTTACCGGCCATGGCTAGTCTGCACCACAATTATTATTAGACCAATTAAACGGTATGAAAAGGGGAAGAAAATCTCTCTTTGGATGCCACCATTTGCAGAAGATGCGCTATACATTTCCCGGGAAGTCTTCCATTTCAGTTCTTTTATAAAAGGCTTCAATTTCAGCAATGGAGCCCACGGCAAAACCAACAATGCACATGGCCGTGTAGTGCTGGTGTCGGCGATGCTGGCACCGTGCACTGCCCTCGCTCGCGGCTCGCCATGGATGCATCAATACTGCATAGATAAACCTGAACGACTAGTCAACGACTGTGGTGTAGAGGTGCGCCGGCAGCCGTGGCTCGGCGATGGCGACGAGCGGCTCCTTCAGACACATGGACAGGCCGAAGGATTCCTCCATGCTCACGTCCTCCGGCTTCACTCCGTCCGGCAGCCGCCATGAGAACCCGTGCACGAGGTTCGCCAGCGCTGCCGCCATCTCCTTCATGGCGAGGTTGTACGCCGGGCACATCCGTCGCCCGGACCCGAACGGCACGAGCTGGAAGTGCGCCCCGCGCGCGTCCACGCCCTCGGCGGCGCCCCCCGCCAGAAACCTCTCCGGCCGGAACTCGTCGGGCGCGTCGGGCCACGACGCCGGGTCGCGGCCCACCGCCCATGCGTTCACCAGCACACGCGCGCCGGCGGGGATGTCGTAGCCGCCGGCGACCGCCGTATCCTCGCGGGCGCGGTGAGGGATCAGGAGCGGGCCCACGGGGTGCAGCCGCATCGTCTCCTTTAACACGGCGTCGATGTAGGGAAGGCCCGGCAGGTCGTTCTCTGCGACCCAGCGCTCCCGGCCCACCACGCGGTCGAGCTCCTCTACGGCGGCAGACATGGAGGCCGGGCGGCGGAGGAGCTCCGCCATCGCCCATTCCATCGTCAACGCCGCCGTCTCCGTGCCGCCGGCGAAGATGTCGTGGATGATGGCCTTGATGCCGTCGCGTGTCAGCCTAGTCTCCGGCGACGACCCCTCCTCCTGCTCGTCCTTGGCTAGCTGCAGCAGCACGTCGACCAGGTCCCTTGCCGCGACCTCGCCGTCTCCGGCGCGCCGCCGCTGGTGCCGGTCCTCCTCGTGCTCACGAAGCACCCGCTCCTTGAACCGGTCCAAGAGAACGTGCACCCGCTTCATCCGCTGGAGGAAGCCCTGCAGGTCGAGGCGCGCGAGCCAGGGAACCCACTCTCCGATATTGTCCACCGCGCCGCTCACCGCAAACGCCTCCTCGAGCAGCCGCCACAGCTCTTCGCCCTCGCCGCCGCCATGGGATCCCGACGACCATTTGTCCCCGAGCACCATGCGGAGGATGTTCCGCGTTGTGAACCCCATCAGGTGCTCCTTCACCTTCACGGCGGCGCCGGCAGACTCGAACAGGCGGCGCGCCATGGCGACCGCCTCCTCCGCACGCACGGGCTCGAACTCGTCGACGCGGCGCGGGGAGAAGAGCTCAGTGGCGCAGAGCTTGCGCGCCATGCGCCAGTAGGCGCCGTACGGGGTCTGCACGATGCCCCTGTAGCCGTAGGCGATGATGGCGCCCCACGCCGCCGGCGGGCGGTCGGCGAAGGCGAGGTCGTGGGTCTTGAGGACCAGCCGCGCCGCCTCCGCGGAGGAGGCGACCACGACGTCAAAGGAGCCGAGACGGAGGTGCATGAGCGCACCGTGGCGCGCCGCGAGCGCGGCGAGGACGCGGTGCGGCGGGAGCGCTGCCGGCGAGCAAGCCGAGGCTGCCGAACAACGGCCATCCACGCGGGCCTGGCGGGAGGTTTAGCGGTTTGCGGCGGCGGCGCGGCCGGAGGACGAAGCTGAGCGCGAGGACGACGGCGACCGTGGCCATCAGTGCCGTGGCCGTGGACATTGTTAGCGTGAGCTCCATTATTGGTGGAGAACTGGAGATGGGACTGGAAGCTTGGAGAGTGTAGCTAGGTTCCATAGCGGTGTATAAAAATTAAAAAGTGGAAAAGGTACCTTAATCTAATAATGAGGAAATTCTGCCGTTTTATGAAAAAGCTACACTGTCCAGGTCCCTTGCTAATAATTCTACCTCAATTTGCACCGGTGATTCGGTGAAGCTCACACTAGCAATGTCCTAGGTACCTCTCAGTAACTTTCCATGGATCATAGAAAAAAGAGGCTTGGCAAGAACATCCACAAATGTGACCATTTTAACCTCATTGAGTCGTAGAAGGTACACGCCGGTAAATTTTATCTACCTCCCTGCATCAAACCAAAAATAATCAGGGCGTGTCTTATCTGGTATTCCGGTCCATATATGTGGCTTTAGTTTCTTGGAGTATAAGAACAAAAACACAATGGACAAGCACATCACTACCAGGTACATCATATATATCAGATGCACATTCGCTCACTATCAGACTGTCACCATCTTTGCTTCTGTCGCAGCCGAATGCATTACAAACCAAAAATTTAAAAAAAACAACTATGGATTGTTGCATTGCATGATTAATTGCACAGTCTAATGCAAGGTTGATAGTGGTCCACCATCACTGATCTGTGGGACTGTGCCACAATTTCTCTGGGAAAATAATAGTTGCATCTAACGGTGCTAGCTAGTAAAGAGAAAATTATCTAACGGAGTGAATTATGATATATATCTTGGTGCTGTTTTTCGAAGTTGTTGTGTTATGGTATATCTTGGTGCTGTTTCTTAGGCCGTTCAATAGAAGTTTCTTACGTCGTCATGATGATCAGGGGTGTCACAATTAACGGTCGACACATCTTCGTAATTTTGCAGGGACGGTAAAGCTCGAAAAAGAACATCCTAGATCGAACTTTGAATCTCCCTTGCTGCAATGCAGAACAGAAATTATCAGCACGTGTCTTCTTCAGTAGACTTGGCTGTTGTAATTTTTACCTCTCATGTATATGTGCAAAGAGTGTAGCCTAATAGTTACAAGAGCCTCCGTCCTCAGGTTTTGGGTTCGATTCCCCGGCCCAGTCTTTAAAGGTGCTTATAAAGTTAAGGGTAGGGTTCGTGTGCCTAATTCGCGAAAAAATATACATGTGCAAAGACGATAGATAGAGCTCTTTATTTTCTTGTTCCGTTAATTGGACCGAAAGAAGGTCCCAGACCCAAGAATACTAAGATATGAACAAGTGGCTTGAACAAGGTACGTCTTATTTGAAATAAATTGGGTGAACAAGTCAGAAAATAAGCCTTTTTTTCATAGTATTCTAGACTTATTTCCATACTAATTACCCTTTTTTTCATAATAGTCATTAGGATTCGTGGATGCAACCGTGCGCTCTATGGTATCATCCCTTCGCCTTGAAGTTGGCACATCTTCAATCTCTACAATTTGAGAAGCACTATCCTGGATACGCTTAATACGTGGTTTCTGATGTTGTAAATATGTATTTTCGATGCTGTAGATACGTGTGTTTGATGTTGCAATGAACCGTCCAATGAAAATTTTCTATCGGACGTCTTACCTGGAGCATTAAAGCTAATGTTTTAAATAGCTGGCTAAGGCATTTAGCTTCAAGCTTCTAAAAACGGCTAATAGCCGGGCTAAATAGAGCTATAGCGGCAAATAGCGGCTAATTACACGTAGAAGCAAATAGCCGCATCCTTCTCAATCAAGCTATAGCCGGCTATAGCGGAGGCCTTAGCCAGCTGTTTAAAACATTGATTAAAGCTCGTCAAACTTTTGGTGCATAATGTAATACGACTCACATATCTGCTTGACCCGTGGTGTTTCCTCAAGGGTGAGCATGAAAAGGCCGTCCATCCTCCGGAGGAACACCACGGCGCCATCCTCATCAACACCGACGATACGCGCACATGGCGGCATCATCAACTCGCGGTCGTCGTCAAGCGCAAACGCCAGCGACCGTACCTCGTCGAACCGTACAGGATAGCGTCGTAGCATCCTCGCCCCGGGGAGCAACGCGTCGAGGAGTACCGTCCTGCATAGCGTCCACGACACGGCGGCGCCACGGGCGCCGTCGGCATCCTCCAGCGCCCACAGGCGCAGACCGGTGCCCGTCACAGCGGCCAGGCTGAGCTCGCCGCCGGCAGGCGTCGTCCGCATGAGCTTCGCGTTGCGCCCGTGGACTCTCCAGGCGTTCCTCAGCTCGACGACGGCGAGGGCGCGCTGGCCGCCGCCGCCGCTGCCGTCATCGTGCAGCTCAAGTGAGAGGAGGTGTTTGTCATCGAGGAGACGAGGAGCCAGTAGACGGCGTCTCTACCCAAGGAATAATAGAGCCGGAGGCTTGCACGGTGACGACGTGGTAGGCCTCGGAACACGCACTCGTGTCTGAGGAGTAGACTGCGGCGACGGCGACGCCGGCCTGGACGAACGTGACTGCGACGCGGAAGCTGCTGCCGGTGACGTCATCGCCGCGGAGAAGCATGGTGCCGAAGCCGTAGTGGTAGGCATGGCCGTCGCGGTTGCGGACGGGCGGCACGGTACGGAGCGCTCGGCGTTGGTGACCAGGTCCCAGACGAGGAAGTGAGCGGCGTTGTCGCACTGTCGCAGAGGAGAACGAGGCCGTGGCGGGAGCTGCGGACGAGCCAAGGGAGGAGCGGCGGGAGGTGGAAGCGGGAGGCCGGGACGCGGTCGGGCGGGTCGCCGGCGGCGTGGACGAAGCATGCACGCGCGGGCAGGTTGTTAAGGATGACGCCGAGGAGGTGGGCCCAAAAATGGCGAAGGAAGCACGGGTCGGTGATGAGACCGCGCCAGCGTTTGCAGACGAGGGAGGCGCAGAGGAGGCACGACGGCTGCGGCGGGAGGCGGACGAATATCTAGAGGAGGAGGTCATCTGGCACGAACGGGAGCCATGCGAATATTATGCGATGTAATAATGTCGTACGTGACGGTGTTTTTGTGTTATGCGTAATTTAACGGGAGGAGGGCGAGATGCCTCAGCCGTATCGCCACGGAGCTCGAGCCCGCGCCGTGCGTGGGTGAGATCCGGCCACGGGCGCCGCGCCGCCAAGGAGGAGAGCGGGGGCCGTGCCGCCTAGGTCCACCGTGCCGACCCAGCGGCCCAAGCCCGGCACTAAGGCCACTTTATAGGGCCGGGCCGGCACGGTGGCCTGACTGGCCCGTCGGGCTGGTGCCGGGCCGTCGGGCCTGGCCAGCCCGAAGGGAGGCCGGCGGCGCGGCCGGAGGCGGGGAAGGGAGGCCGGCGGCGCGGCCGGAGGAGGGGAAGGGAGACCGGCGGCGCGGAGCATGGGAAGGAAGGTTAGGGAGGCCGACGACGGCGGCGGAGATTGTGACCGGGGGCGGCGCGGAGCATGCAGAGGAAGGGGAGGGAGGCCGGCGACGGCGGGCGCCACCTGCGGCCGGGAGCGGCGGCGGGCGACGGCAGCCTGCGCTGGGAGGAGGAGCGGTCGAGGTGGAGCGAGAGGAGGAGGTAGCGGTGGCGGCTGTGGAATCGGGGGGTGGGGGTGGGAACTGGAGAGAGAGGGGGAGGAAGGAAGGAAATTAGGGTTTTATGTTTGTTGGGCCTATGGGCTGCTGTTTCTATATGATATTTAGTTTTTTTGTCGGGCCGCTATCGGACCACCTATTTTCGTGTCGTGCTTCGGGCCGGCACTATGTGCCGAAGTGACGGCCCAGGCACTAAGAGGCCATCAGGCCGTGCCAGCCCTAGACACTATCAATCGTGCCTCGGGCCGGGCTAGTGTCGTGCTTTTTAGGGCCATGCCTTGGGCCATCCATCGTGTTTGTGAACTCGGCAGTGCCGGGTTCACAACGGCTAGTAACGGTTAGTTTTCTTGGAGTGGAGTATTTATACCCCACGACCACAACTGTTGCTAGCTGCTGCTTCTGAGGGTTCCTGTGTGCTTCCTTCCTGTTCTAAGCTAAGCAAAAGCCAAGTAAGCTCTCCCCAACCTCTCTTTGTGAGATTGCACATTCCAAGTGATATCTTTGTGTTGGGTTGAGAGAAAGATAGCTTGAGAGACATCAAGAGCACAGCAAAACCTTGAGCATTTGAGTTGGTCCAAAATCGTGTGATTCGCATTTGTTACTCTTGGAGCTTTGCTCCTAGACGGCTAGGCGTTGCCCGGTGAGCACCCGGTTGTGTGGGCTGTCACGGGAAGTTTGTAAAAGTCGGTTTCCACCTCAAGGGAACCATTCTTCTTAGTGAAGGGCCATAGTGTGCTTGAGTGGCACTTTGGCGGGTAGGCTTCGCGGAGCTCCTCAAACGGAGATTAGGAACCACTGATCTTGCCTTGTTGTGGGCATGTAGTGGGTCTGAACTTCGGTAAAATCCTTGTGTTAATTGTGCTTGATTATTGTGTTGTGGATTTGAGGAGCTCTCCATCGAACACTTGTATTCTTGGAGAGATTGTTGGTTCTTTGTGTGCAGGGACTGTGTGAACCTGCTCAGGAACATCATCTGAGCATCCTCTACAATTGGGGTTTGATCAAAACTTATTTACTCGCACTTGTTACATTGTACTCACTCTGCTCTGTGTGTACTCGGCAGTGCCGAGTTGACTAACTCGGCAGTGCCGGTTACATTAACTGCTCAGCCAAGTATATTGCTATATACTCGGCAGTGCCGAGTTGATAAACTCCGCAGTGCCGGTTTTGGCAAGCAGTGAATTTTATCCGCTGCATTTTGAGTAAAATTTATAGGTGCGCCTATTCATCCCCCTCTAGGCGACATCACGGTCCTTAAATGTATTAAAGGTATATAGGACCGAGAGGCAGAGACCGTGGAATATATAGAGATGTGTGCAAGCCTAGTGAGCCGCTATTCACCGGTGACGCTTTTACCCTTTTCACTCTCCTCCATGTGAGAAAAAGGTAGAATAGTCAAATCTGTTTCTGAACTATCGTCGAAAGCTCAGTTCCGTCTCTGAACTACAAAACTATCGGTCGTTGTCATCCTCAAACTTTCATAGGTAGGCCAATTTTGTCCTTGATCTGATGTGGCAGCTCTAGCAGTGGCTTGCCTCGTCATCGTCGCAGTCAGCTCGGGCAGTGAATTACCATTCGTACCCTTCACAATGAAAACCAATGGACCTCAATTGTTGATGATTTGGCCGCTACTCAGAGCTTCAAATCTTTCGGTTGTTTGATATTTTGATATGACACCAAAACAAAATTCGGACTCCTAGGAAGCAGCTACAAGTCTACTTAAAGGAGTTTGGACTGTGCTGTAGATATGCGTTTAAATCTACCAAATTTTAATTCGAGGCAAAATACATAAAGGATTGCTACTGCTATGTAAATAAAATCTACTCGCATACAGATTGATATTAACCGAAACAAACACAAGTAAACAGTATGTAAATCCATCAGACTTACGGATCAACGCTCTGTCCTCGTGTAGACTCGACGCAGTGCAAATTGCAGATGAAGAAGTGCAGAATGTAGTCGGTCAGCTCAATCAGTCGCGTAGTTGCGCTGCCCAAAAACCTTATTGTTGTCCCTCATGCTGAAGGGCTTGGACATACCACTCACCCTACTCCTCGGTACACACCAAGGAGAAGGGCCGGCGAGATCCAACACTCAGTACCACAGCACAAATACCAGATGGAAAAAGGAGAAAGAATGAGAGTGTGGGTTATGGCAGTAGTAACCACCCACATAAATCAGGATTATGGCATTGACTGCATGTTAATTATCTCTAATGACATTGTCAAAATTAACACGCTGATGGCAAAAGGTTTAGACTAGCTTAGCTGCTCGCTGTGTCGCAAGTCACAAGTCACGCGGTCTGTCACGCGAAAAGGAACGCGAGTACGCGCGCACGCGTGCGTGCGTTGTGTAGACCAAGCCCCATTCTCTCCTTCTGTCACTACACATTCAGTGAAGTGAGAGAGCTCTTCTATTTAAGTTAGCTTGCACCAACTCAAACTAGCAGTATGGGACTATCTCTATGTCATGCACTTCCTTCTTTGGAAGTTTCAAAATGGGTCTCTCCATGGGTCTAATTTCCAGCAATCCTCCATCAATGCCAAAGTAAGAATGAGAAGGAAAATGATCATGTGTTGTAATACTGTTAATATACCAGCGTTTTAGTATAAGTCTCGTACGGGGTGAACTTACATCTAGAACAACAAGATTCGTCTTCCTGCGGTCGGAGAATGGACTAAGCCTTGAATTTCTGACTTTAGTGCAATCGGACTTCACGTGAAGTCATAGCTGATACTAGGTTGCCTATAAGACCTCGCCTAACCGGAGCGTTAATGGTCTTCTCCCTTATTTTTTTAGTGACTTTTCAATGAGAGCGCCTTGTCTCAAGAACTATGACCTACAGTTAGACTCACGTAGGTGTTTCTCTTCAAGATATTCTACTGGCTAATATCTTTTCAATGGAAAACATTAAGGCTTTAAGCCAACCTTCCAAGCAGTAAAGAGTACTTTAGTTATCGTTTGGACATGGGTACATTTTTATTTTATTAATGTACTCTTTGAGTTCACCCTCAACTTGTTCTTCCTATTACCTACTTCACGGGATCTCCAGTCACATAGGATATGTTACCATTGTGGTGTAACATACTCAGATGGGCCTCATACCCATGTCCTTAGACATCACAGAAATCACATTCTGTGATAATCCCTTTGTAAAAGGGTCTGCCAGATTTTTCTCAGTTCTCACATAGCTTACAGCTATTAGTCCGGAGTATCTCATTTTTCTGACAGTTTTAAGCCTCCGCTTAATATGCTGGTTGGACTTGAAATTATCCTTTGTATTCATAACCTGAGCTAGCATTGATTGGTTATCGCAATACATTAGGATGGGTGGTACCGGCTTCTCAAGCAAAGGAAAGTCCATCAGCAGCTCTCTAAGCCATTTGCTACAAGTTCTGCTTCAGCCATTGATTTAGTCAAGACTGTTTGTTTGCAGGACCTCCACGCAACTGCAGGACCCACTAGAGTGAATATATAGTCACTAGTAGCTTTGATCTCATCCACATCAGAGATCCAATTGGAATCACTATACACCTCTAATACAGGTGGGTATCCCGAGTAGTGAATTCCAAGATCTGAAGTATCTCTCAGATAGCGACACACTCGCTCGAGTGCTTTCCAATGATCATCTCCTGGATTTGACGTGAACCGGCTCAATTTGCTCACAACATAGGAGATGTCTGGTCTGGTCGCACCAGTCAGATACATGAGGGATCCAATTATTTGTGAATATCTCAGTTGATCTCTTCTCTGACCTTCAAATTTTCGAAGTTTCATAGTTGCATGATTGCATCATAGGGAGTTGGAGCGACCTTTACAGTCCTCAAAGCCAAATCGGCTAAGAATCTTCTCCGTGTAATGGGATTGACTCAAAGTTATTCCATTCTCAATTCTAAACAACTTAATATTCAGAAGTACATCTACTAGACCTAAGTCTTCCATATCAAAACGCCGAGATAAGAAAGATTTGATCTCATCAATCACAACATTGCTGGTCCCAAATATAAGTATGTCATCGACATACAAACGCAATATAGCGCCTTCACCCCCACCATAACGGTAATACACAAACTTATCTGCCTCGCTCACGCTGAATCCTGCAGATGTTAAAGTGGTGTCGAATTTCTCGTGTCACTGCTTGGGTGCTTGCTTTAGGCCGTATAAAAATTTTATCAATCTGCACACTTTGTTCTCCTCTCTAGGAAACAACAAAGCCATCCGGTTGCTCCATATATATTTCTTCCTCTATTCTCCATAGAGGAAAGCCATTTTTACATCCATTTGATGGACGTGTAAACCATAGGAAGCTGCTAACGCTAGCAGTACTCTAATGGTAGCAATCCGGGCTACAAGAGAGTATGTATCAAAGAAATCTTCTCCTTCTTTTTGGGTATAACTCTTGGCCACAAGTCTTGCCTTGTACTTTTCAATTGTACTATCAGTCTCATTTTCTTTTTAAAGATCCACTTACATCCAACTGGTTTGCACCCGCTTGGACAATCGGTGATCTTCCAAGTCTCATTGGACATGATGGAGTCCATCTCACTACGGACCGCCTGTTTCCAATACTCTGCATCAGGAGATGCATAAGCCTCTAAAAGTGTTTTTGACATGTGATCCACAAGATAGACAATAAAGTCATCACCAAAGGACTTCGCAACCCTTTGTCTCTTACTTCTGCGTGGAGCATCATCGACTTTATCATCGTCTTCGTTAGATGTAACCGGTTCACTATCCGATTCAGGTGAGGTGTTTGTTTCACGTTGAGAGTGAACCTGAGTTTCACTACTACTTGCTGCTTTCATAGGATACACTTCCTCAAAGAATGAAGCATCACGCGACTTCATGTTTGTGTATACGCTTACATCAAGAGAATCTGATTTCACAACTAAGAATCGATAAGCCGTGTTGTTTTGTGCGTAACCCAAAAACACACAATCAACTGTTTTGGGTACATGCTTTCTCTTTTTCGGCGTTGGTATATTGACTTTAGCCAAACAACTTCACGTGCGCAGAAAATTGACATTTGGCTTTTGCCCCTTCCATCCCTCATAAGGAGTGACATCTTTGCTCTTTGTCACAACTCGATTAAGGGCAAAATTCGCTGTCAAAATAGCTTTCCCCCACCATTCATAGGACATACCAAAACTCTCTAACATGACATTTATCAAGTCTATAAGTGTTCGATTTTTTCTCTCAGCCACCCCCATTAGATTTAGGTGAGTATGGTGGTGTAACTTCATAGATTATACCATTTTCAGCACAGAACTGGGAGAACTCATTGGAGATGTATTCTCCTCCATGATCATCATGCAAATGCTTGATCTTTCTTTCAAGTTGGTTCTCAACCTCGGCCTTAAAAATCTTAAAATAGTTTAGAGCTTCATCTTTTGTTTTCAGCAAGTAAACATAGCAATAACGTATAGCATCATCTATTAAAGTCATAATATATCTTTTGCCTCCTCTAGTTAACAATCAATTCATCTCACATAGATCTGAATGAATAAGATCTAACGGTGCCAAGTCTCTCTTTTCCTCTAAACTTTTAAAGATTTTTGAGGTTGTTTTGCTTGCACACATGATGGGCACTTTGATCCTTTGACTACATCCAATTTCGGAATTAACTCTAATCTAGACATTCTAGCAATGTGTTCAAAATTGATATAATAGAAACGAGAGTGCCACACATTAGACTCACAAATTTTATTTATGGATGCAATATTCAAATCAAAGTTTGGTTAAACGGTATTTAAGCGGAACAAGCCTTCGTTATCATAGCCTTTACCAATAAAATTTCCAAATTTAGACATTACAACTTTATTGGACTAAAACACTAACTTATAACCATCTCGACATAACAAGGACCTGCTAATGAGATTCTTGTTTATCAATGGAGCATGTTGCACGTTCTTCAAGTGGACAATCTTCCCTGAAGTCAGCTTGAGTTCGACCATGCCAACACCATGAACAGAAGAAGTTGATCTGTTTCCCATCAAGACGGAGGAAGTCCGCGCTCCCTGGTAAGAAGTGAACAAGGAAATATCAGAACATACATAACATACATGTATATTCGCAACAGTATCAAGCCACCAACATGTAGATTGAAATACTGAAAATACAAATGGTAAATACCATACCGAGATCCACCAGCCTCATTATTGTCGCCAATGGTGACATTCACCTTCTTGTTTGGCTTGCCATCATCTCAGTCCTTGCAGGTGGCGGCAATTCTTTGCAAGATTCCTTCTTTGCCACACAGATAACATGCTCTGACTTCTCATCCTACTCCGGTTTCTTCTTGAAGTTAGTGGTTTTCTTAGACTTTCCACCATAGTCACCCTTCCCTTTGCCCTTGTTATTGGGCTTGTTCACTACGATATTTGCACTTGCGCCTTCAGCGAACGTTCCTAGAACATCCTTTAACTTTGCCTTTTCTTCCACATTGAGGGCTATAATCAGATCCTCAGGTGGAGATATCTTCTATTTTGTGTTTCAGGGAAGTGGAAAAATCTCTCCATGAAGCAAGGGGTTTGGCAATAATGTAGGCTGCCACAAACCTATCCAGCAAATTACAACCCAAACTTGCAATCTCCCCAACCAGCAGTTGCAACTCATGCGCCTGTGCAACTATCGACTTTGCAGCATCAATGCTTGTAGTTATAGAACTGCTCACAGTAGTAGAGTAAATGACCACCTTCAGAGACTGCAAATTTGCGCTCAAGTACATTCCACAACTCTGTGGGGTCTGTATATTTCGTATACACATCGTAAACCTGATTCGACAGCAGAGTCAGGATATATCCAAGTGCAGTATCACTTGAACTTCTAAAAGTTGCGCCTGCTCAACCAGTGAATGGCATCACTGGGTGGATCACCCACCACAGTCCCATAGACATGAGCCAAAACTTGACTCTAGTCTGCCATCTACGGAAGTTACCGCCAGCAAACCTCTCTGATTTCATTGCATCCGAAGCACCAGCCATTGTTGACTTACAGTAAACGCATAAATAAGGTTCGAAGATTGTTGGAGATATGCGTTTAAATCTACTAGATTTTAATTCGAGACAAATTACATAAATGATTGCTACTGTTATGTAAATCAAATCTACTCGCATACATATTGATATTAACCGAAACAAACACAAGTAAACGCTATATAAATCCATCAGACTTACGGATCAACGCTCCGTCCTCATGTTTACTCGACACAGTGTAGATCGCAGATGAGGCAGTGCAGAACGTAGTCGATCAGCTCGAGCGGTCGCGCTGCCCAGAAACCTTATTGCCATCCCTCGTGCGGGCTTCACGACGACAAGAGCTCGGAGATACCGCTCACCCTACTCCTCGGTGCACGCCAAGGAGAAGGGCCAATGAGATCCAGCAGATGTCGGTATTTTACCGGCAGTCCTACCGAGGGTATCCCAAGGTAGTAGAGTTTCGGTGGAGTGAGAGTAGAATCAGGAACTCGACGATTACGTGACACGATATTTATACAGGTTCGGGCCGCCGATTAGGCGTAATACCCTAAGTTCTATTGTTGATCTTGTATTACGTAGGATGAATATGAGTACAAGCTTGTCTTCTCGATCGATGATCAGGAGGACTAGTCGAGATTCTCTATATCCTAGGGATTGGGATTGGTTGTGTGCTCTAAGTTGAGATTTAGAACTTAGAGCCCGTGCGTTGTTTTTCATCTTCTTTGAGAGGGGTCTCTGTCCAACCTTATATACTGGTTGGCAGGGTTACAAGAGTGGAATCCTAGTCTTACTTGAGTAGTAACCCGAGTAAGTCTCGCTATGCGAGTACTTTCCTAATATCGACTAGTTTTCATACTTCGTAGAGTCCTGTGTTGCCTTGCGCCACGGTCTCTACTCGTTGCCATATCCTCCTTTGGAGTATTTCCTGCGTCCGTGTGGGCCCTAGGCCTCCATGTCCGATAGCAGCTCAGTCCCTGTAACACCCTCAAAATTAAGTAGAATTAATTTAGGATTTATTAGATTAATCATTAGATTTAGTATAGGTAATTATAGAATTAAAGGGATAATTATGGGTGATAAACTGTAAATAATTATGGGAAAATAAAAGGGATGCTCAACTTGAGTGCTCTCTAAAGGGTAAAATAAGTCCTAAAACCCTAGAATAAAACTAGAAAAGATTTGAGTTAAGTTTGAATTCAAACTCCCTTTAAACACCATCAAAAGAAATAGAAAAGAAGAAGAAAAGCTAAACAGGCCGCAACCCCCATTTCGGCCCAGCCGTTCCTTGCAACCCAGCCGCAAGGTTCACTTTTCCCCCTTCAAATCCTGGCCTCGCCCGCTTTTCCTCCCCTTTCGGTGCAGCACGCGGTCCGGCCTATCTTCTCCCGCGGCCCAGCACCCCGCGGCCCGGCTCGCTCTCCGCTCGGCCCGCTGCGCCCCGCAGCCCAGCTCCCTCCCTTCTCCTCCTCTAGCACAATGGCTCGCGTGGCCGTCTCTCCTTCCTCCTTCCTCTCTTCCCCTTTCCCCCGCTGCGCTGACGTCACCTGCTGACCGCCGCCGCCGGCTGCATTACCCCGCCGCGCTGCCGCGCCATCGCGCCCTTCCCCACCGTCGGATACCCCCGCATCCAAGCACGGGCAAGCCTCGCACGGATCACGACCACCGCGTGTCCGGCCGGCCGTCGTTGGGCACACCAACTACCCGAGCGCCATTAATGGCGCCCGAAGTGCCCATGCCGGCGCCCATGCTGCCGCTCCTCGCGGCGGCCCTACGGCACCGTAGGATTTGCCCCCTACAAGCCTGCCACCGCCACCCGATCACCACTGCATGGCCGAGATCGACCCCCGGAGCACCAGGGTGCCGTGTGTCACCATCGCCGGCCGCCGCGGTGAGCTAGGTACGGCGCCGCCACTACCGAGCAAGCCTCCGCCGGTGTCATCCTCCGCCACAACGTGGCGTGCTCCCCGGCCCTCTCCCTGCCTATAAATAGAGGCCACACCCCTCCCTTCCCCTCCACAACCCGAGCCAAACCAAGCTCCGACATCCCCCTTCCATGGCCGCCCCCTCCATCCTCTCTCTCGCTCCCACCCAAAGCCCGAAATGGGTCGTGCTCAACCTCCTCTACCTTCCCGCACTCCCCGCTTGGGCCCTGGTGGCCGAAGCGTGAAGATCGGGCAGAGCCCAAGCTCCACCCGCCCCCCCACCTCCCATGGCGGAACGGCAGAGGAGGAAGAAGACCCCTCCCTCTGTCCGCTTCCCTACCTCTGTCCCGCGCCGCCGACAGGCGGGCCCGCCCCTTTCCCCACTACGTGTGAACCTGGCTCACATAGACCAAAGGCCCATGGCCTCCCTCGGTCCACGGCAGGCCCACCACACTTCTTCCCTCCACCGTGGCGGGGACACGGTCCACTGGACCGTCGGCCCGGAGGCGCTGTTGTCCACCGCGCCCACGCGCTCAGCCCACGGAACAGTGCCGAGGCGGACCCCACCTCGCTGCGTCAGCCGCCTAGCAAATTGCTAGGTACACCCCGGTAAGTGTACACACAAGTGTATTTAAAGCCCTTCCTCACTTCCGAAAATTCCCTAAAAACCTAAAAATACTAGGAATATTCCTAAGCCTATTAGTGCCATCCAATCCTTTTAGCATGTCATTAAAGCCTAAACCCAACCATGCTAGTTTCTAGCCAATAGGAAGCTGCCATTAGTGTACCCAGAAAATCCCCTTCTCCACATCTGAGCCCAATAAATCCCCAGAAAATTCTCATAAATAGTAGGGATTATTCTAAACATTTCCATATGCTTATTTCCCTAATATTTATATCCTAAGCTAGCGCCGCCATTCTATCATCCAAAACCCCACCGTTATGCCGCCCGTATAAACCCTAACCCTGTCAAAACCCCCGTCGTCATACCGTCCGTCCGTAAACCTCTAGGTATCAATCCTAGCCATCATGCTGCCCAGAATTGAATAAAGACTTTCTAGAAACCCATATCCGGGAATTATCCTTAGAAATCCATATAATTCCTGAAATACCAATAATCACCGTTCCAGCCATCCTCCAAGGAATTATTTAACAATTCTCTTCAAAATCTCCATCCTTTAATCCATTAATTATTTTATAGAATTAATGGGTTATTAATCCAATCTCTAGCCGTTATTCCTTAACCCTTAGAGAACCCTTCAATCCCCTGCCTTTCTTTCCATTCTCCTTTTCCTTTTACAAATTGATTGGTGTACTGTTATACTGATTGTTATTTTCATGTGTTTTATCGATAGCCTGACCGGGCCCTGACGAGACGCCGAGGCTCCAGAAGGCCTGAAGCCTAGCCCAGTCAGCATACGATATACGCCCGCGTAAGGAACGTCTAAGGACCGACAATGAAGGCAAGTCTCACCAATAATATCACCAATTAAACTTTACTATTTTTGCAGCATAAGCTATCTGGGGCATGATATGAGAATATGCCCAGCATCACTGTAGATGTAGGTTGTTATCTTGCTTTATGATTGGGAGTGGAAGGATGATCCCAAGGAGGGGATTTTATACTAAGAGACACTCTGATCCAGCTAAGGACCGGTTCATGGGAGAGTCTTTCTAATGCCCGTGTACAACCACGCATGCCAAAAAGGTATGGCCTTCGGGAATACCTATTTATGTGAGGCCTTGACTCACACCCCACTAGCTAGCACTAGTAAACTGTCCCAAGGGGCCACGGCGGGCATCGGGTATGCTGGAGACAGCCCCCGACAGAGGGCTGGGACTGCATGGGTCGCA
Source organism: Urochloa ruziziensis (assembly GCA_015476505.1). Classification (NCBI taxonomy): domain Eukaryota; kingdom Viridiplantae; phylum Streptophyta; class Magnoliopsida; order Poales; family Poaceae; genus Urochloa; species Urochloa ruziziensis. Next base: position 14,186,808 of record CM027122.1, on the reverse strand, counting down.
TGTGACAGGGCTGGTAGGGTCCAAGGGCGATGCATGCCCTTTATATTTATGGTGCACCTATACCCCGGGAAGGTCCTTTTGTGGACAGATATGCGATCCCTGTTTAGGCCCCAGCAGCACCCGTTGACAGAGCTAGTGATTGGCTGTCTAGCGATAGACGCCAGTGGGCACGAGTCTCGTAGGGCAGTACCTACCTTGACGAAGGTAGGGACTGACCGGATGCATGGTAGATAAGTACAACCTCTGCAGAGTGAAGAATCTATCTGGATAGCCGCAGCTCTCGGCATAGAGCCCATATAGTCAAAGCCCCATTGATTAGATTTCCTTCATTGCATGGAGAACCCGGACGGCAGAAGTGCCGATGACTGGGTTCTGAGTTTAATATCGGGACTAGCAGGGAGGAAATGCCCCTCCAGGCCCAACCTTTACACTCTTTTAATTTATATAATTATATTATTGAATTTGTGGGATTTGCTGAATATTCCATCCAGAATACTCACTCTTGCTTTCATTGTCATACAGGTTTAGGACTCCAGGGCGACGAGGTGCTGCAGGTCACTCCAATGGAGAAATGAGTGCCCGCCACTCTACGCTAGTTTAATCGGTGAATAAATATTTAGTTTATTCGTTATTCACTGCTCTTGATACTAATCTGTGATGAAATCCGTATCAGCGTACTGATCCAGGGACTCAAGAGACTTCTGGATAAGGGTCCCCACAGTACCACAACACAAAGCCCAGATGGAAAAAGGATAAAGAATGAGAGTGTGGATTATTCCGGCATTTACCCCCCCCCCCCCCCCCCCCTCCTGGACGTCTCTAGGACCTCTTATAGAGGAGGCGTCCAACAACCCTCTGTTGACTCAATCGCCTATAATGACGTCCCACTGATTGACAATAGTAACCGCCCACATAAATCGGGATTATGGCATTGGCCGCGTGTTAATTATCTTTAATGACCGTTATCAAAATTAACACGTTGATGGCAAAAGGTTTAAACTAACTTGGCTGCTCGCTGTGTCGCAAGTCACAAGTCATGCGGTCTGTCACGCGAAAAGGAACGCGAGTACGCGCGCATGCATGCGTTGTGTAGACCAAGCCTCATTCCCTCCTTCTGTCACACACATTCAGTGAAGTGAGAGAGCTCTTCTATTTAAGTTAGCTTGCATCAATTCAAACTAGCGGTATGAGACTATCTCTATGCCATGCACTTCTTGCTTTGAAATTTCTAAAATGAGCATCTCGATAGGCCTAATTTCCAGCAAATTGTTTGAATATAAATTTTGGAGACAAATTGACGAGAAGGCAGATGTTTTGGAAGGGAAGGAGAGGAGACCAGGTGTAACACTGTCAGGGCCTGCCTGCTTGATGAGGACCCGAGTGCCGCGGCCGCCCCCACCCCCACCACCAACACCACACACCCCCGTCGCCAAATCGCATGCCGCGGCGTGGTTGTCAACGCCTTACTGCTGCTTTGTATTGTACCACCATCATCACAGCCTGATCGGTGGCCGATAGCTGAGTCTCACTCGTTTAAGAATCCACCTGCGCGCCAACGGACGGAGTAAACGCCTACCTCGGCACGGCACCTACAGCAGTCAGCACTCAGCAGGACGCCTACACAACTCCAAGCCTCCAAAAAATCCGAGTCACCTACCACGCCCGTCTGCAAATTCGCCCACGAGGGCGGCTGCGAGCTAGTACTAGTAGGGGGAAGCGGGTTTAACGCTCTAGGAGCCGGAAGCTTCCTCTGAAACATATCGCGCTGTGACGACTACCTCTAGGGCTCTAGGCTCTAGCTACGAGTGATGAATTGACGATCCCGCAGTTACATGCATCCTGCCCTAGTGCCCTGCCCCCAAAGAGGAAAAGTAATCACAGGTTTACCATGCCATTTATATTTCTTTTATGGGAGCTCATGCCGTCACTGATGATCTCACGCTCCACCCGCCGCGCTGCCGAGGATCGATCAATGATTGTGTCAGACGAGCACATTTCCGACGATTATATTTCTCTACCAAATCCGTCAGTTTGTGGACTGCCGGAGCGATCGATCGGCCATTCCTGATCTTTCCTTTTTTTAGGAATAATCGCCGTGAAATTCCACACCAATTCCCAGCATCGATAGCCAGCATTCTCTTTTTTTTTCCAGATATACGGGGACAAGCGCCGTGAGGACGAGCAGAGGCGGCTCACTGCGAGTTGGCGACAGCGACAGGTGATGACTCGTGCCGGCGACTTTTCCGACCTTCATGGTGACGACCACCGCGGCGGCCGGGAGCGAGATGATAACGTTGTTTTCGTAATCTGATCAACCCAATGACCTCGCTGCTATAAGTAGGCGCGCGCCGTCCTAACAGTAACACACTCCATCAGAGCTGCTCCCAAGATACTACCAACAGCACGTGTCCCTTGAGCAGAGGCAAGCTCCAAGCGGAGAGGTCGAGCTCGAGCTCGCCGTGCGTCGGCAACAATGGCGGCGGCCGCGGAGGTGGCGGTAGAGGGGGACAGGTACCGCTCCTTCATGCACGGCGAGAGCGAAAAGGACACCGTGTGGAGGCACGGCGCGCCGCCCAACTACGACGTGGTGAACAAGCTCTTCGAGGACGAGAGGACGCACGTGTGGCCCGAGGGCTCCCTGGAGGAGAAGGTGCAGCGGCTGCTCAAGACCTGGGAGATGGAGCTCGTCCACAAGGTCCGCACCCAGGACCAGAAGACCGTCAACTCCGCCAAGTACTCCGCCAGCACCAACGGTGAGAAATTAATTGATTACAACTGAGAGATAAACTCACCGATCACGCCTCCATGGCCGGCTGATCGATCGAGCTTCTATTAATTTCTGATGGGATGCTTTTAGGGATGAAGCCGCTGACGCGTGCAGAGGTGATGGCGATCGGCGGGTACAACAACTTCCTGCGCACCAAGCTCCCGCCGGAGCACCGCATCTTCGACCCGGACCAGGAGACGCCCGACACCGCCATGGACACGTTCCTCACGGCGTTCCCGAGGGGGTTCGCCATCGAGGTGCTCGAGGTCTACAGCGGCCCGCCCAAGGTCGCGTTCAAGTTCAGGCACTGGGGGTACATGGAGGGGCCGTTCAAGGGCCACCCGCCCCACGGCCAGCGGGTCGAGTTCGTCGGCGTCTGCATCTTCCATGTGAGTCGTTGCTCTACCGTTTGCATGTACTACGATGCTGCATTGTCTGCTCTCAAAGTTTCAGAAAGAATAACAGAACATGAGCGCATCCACTGAATTTTCTCGCGCGACGCTGTGGGAATTTCAGGTTGACGAGGAGATGAAGGTGGAGAAGTCGGAGTACTTCTACGAGCGCGGCAACTTCCTGGCCAGTTTCTTGAGCCCGCCCGATGCTGCGTCCTCAGGTTCAGGATCAGGATGCCCCGTGATGCAGGGGAACTGAATGTCTGCAACTCCCGCATTGAACAGCGGATTTGAACTTTGGAACGATCAACTTGTGTGTGTGCGTATCGCATCTGCTTCTCATTGATGATAATTCCATGTAGTGTGAAACAAGTGTTGAATTGAATAAAGTGCAGGTTTGTTTGTTCTCGTAAGAAAAAAACAAAGCTTGTTCTGTTCCATGTTTGTCTGCCACACCGCCCACACGGCCTTGGCTCGGTATTACGTCATCCTGAGCTCAAGGCTGAGTTTTTTTAGACGAAGGGATAATTCCATGTAGTGTGAGACTTATGCTCACGTACAAGCTTTAGACATTACTGATGCACTAAGAGGCGACTAGCATGGCTCATGAGTACCCTATTACTCTCTATGTGCTCCTGCCCAGAGCATCGCCTCCTCTATAGATGGCCATATGGGCCGCCCAGCCCAGCACGGCCCGGCACGACGGCGGCCCAGCACGATGCGGCCCAGCCCAATGCGGCCCGAAGGGCACTTCGTGCCGTGCCGTGCCGGCCCGCGTGCCGATAAGGCTGCCCAGCCCAGCACGCCGGCCTTTTTGTCGTGTCGTGCCGGCCCGTTGGCACGATAATAGCCCAGCGTGCCGTCGTGCCTGTGCCAGCCCGCGGCACAACTCGCCGTCGCCGTCGGGATTGGGGAGGAGCGGGGATGCCGACGGGATTGAAATGGGGGAGGTGAGGGGCGGCGAGTGGCGAGATCGGTGGGAGAGGGGGCGGCGACGGTATCGGTGGTGTGGGTGAGTGGGGCGTGGGGGATTGAGAGTCTGAGAGAGCGGTGGAGGGGAGTTTTTTAGGTCAACTACGGGCCGACTGGGCTAGATGGGCCGGTGGGCCGCGTGCCAGCCCATCGTGCCGCGTCGGGCCGACTGTTTTCGGGCCGTGCTGGGCCGACACGCTGGGCTCAAATCTACGCCCAGCACGGCCCGACAAGTGGGCTGGGCCGGCACGGGCCCAATGACCTTCGTGCTGGGCTGTGTTCGTGTCGGGCCAAAAAATCGTACTTTGGGCTAGCCCATGGGCCTCGTGCCAAATGGCCATCTATAGCCTCCTCTTTGATCTTTAGGAGCACAAGGCTGGGTTTTAAAAAAAAGGGAAATACCGTAACAATATGCACAACTCTTTCTTAGCAATGGTTGTTAACAATACTGTGGTTGTAGCCTCCGAACGAGAGCCTGTGCGGCCGCTCCAGGCATGACTTGTGTCACTGACACGTGGGCCCGAGGTGGCAGTTTTGACCAATTCAACTCGTAATTTCGGTCGCCACGTCACCGTCCATTCTAGCCACGTTCTCCGTCTTCCGTGTCGTCCTGGACCGGGGCACCACGCCACCACCGTCCACCGCAAGTAGCATGGAGCCGACCTGCTCCCCTCCTTTGCCAGCGCAGCAATGGCGGCCGTGTTTGCCAGCCGTGGAAGCGCTCGTGCCGCACGAATCCAACACGAAGTAGACTGGTAACCCTCGCCGACGGGGTAGTGGTGCACCCACAAGGCCACAACGGCGAACCCGCTCATGGTACACGGCGAACGCGCCGAGCGGACGAGCCACAATCCAGTCGGCGTGGGAGGGCACGGCGCGGCAGCACCCCCACCACCCGAGCCCGCTGCGCTACCTACTCCCACCGGAGATCCACATCGCCTGGATCTCCCCCTTCCGAGCACCTGCTGCCGGTGCGGCAAGCGATCTCCGCGCAGGCGCTTGTCTACGCGACGCGGCATGCCCACCAATTGCTCGATCAAATGCCCAACCCATCCCTTCTTCCTTCGCCTCGTCCATTCTAAATCGCAATTCTCCCCTGCTTGCTGGGAATCTGCAGTTCACAAGGTCTCGCATGCAGCGATGGTGATCAGTGACCCCGAGTCGGTAAGCGCCTCATGGCCTCATGGGATGGATGATGGAGAGCAAATGGGAAAGAAAGGACAAGAGAGGAACAAGGAGACAAAGCATCTGCGTGACCGGACACATCGTGTTTGGTTAGTCACTCACTGCCTCGCTGGACCCGATCCTCCCGGCCAGCCTCTGGTCGCCCACTGGTCAGCACAGCTCGGAACAAAACCAAGCGAGGGACAGGAGCGGGACTGAGACGGAGAACACATGCATGGCCGGTCCGATGGAGCCAGAGGGACGGGACGCCGCGGGGAAGCCTCTCTTGGTAAGGGTGACCGGGAGCAGCGGCGGTGATGGCCATGGCAGCGCCTCCTTTTCTTCGATCGCGGCGGTTGTTGGCAGCACTGCCGTCGCCGTTGCCGGGTCATTCGAGTTTGGATTGTCGGTAAGCGCCACTGTCTATTCCTGTTGCCATTTCTCACATTTCCTCACGAAATTTAACATTTGCTGTCGGTTTATTTCCTACTACGCTGTGCGCTGCAGATTGGTTACTCATCGCCGTCTCAGCTGGGTATCATGCGTGACCTCCACCTCTCCTTAGCTGAGGTACTCTCCTGTAAACGATGCTTCATTTGGGTGCCATAGCTGAACTCGCTCAGTGTCGCTCTTAAGCATCTCGTGACAAGATATGCTACTCTGCTCATGTGTACCCATCGCATGCATGCAGTACTCTGTCTTTGGTTCGATCCTGACCATCGGAGCAATGCTGGGTGCCATTGTCAGTGGCTCCATAGCAGATCGAGCGGGTCGAAGAGGCGTAAGTTTTAATCCCATTATGGCACTCCCCCATCCTGCTATAACTGAACTACACCAGGGACCTTCACCTTGTACAATGCCAGACAGCAAACCAGAGTGATTGTTTCGGCTTTGTATATATGCTCTCTTTGACTGACCGATTTGCACGTAACTTTCTCAATGTCGTGCCGTGCAGGCAATGGCGATATCAGATGTTATCTGCACTCTTGGATATCTCTTGATTGCCTTTTCCCAGGTTCAACTTCACCCATCATTTTTTCTATGTATCTTTTACTTAGTTCAGCTAATAGGTTGTTTTTCTCATATTCTCCGTAGAATTATTGGTGGCTGGACATTGGAAGGGTGTTAACCGGATGTGGGATTGGGATTCTCTCATACGTGGTGATTACTATAACGAACTCCATCTTGTTACTTTTTTGAACGGGATCGGTTTGAATTTTGTTGTATCTTAACAGGTTCCAGTATATATATCAGAGATAACACCAAAGAACCTTAGAGGAGGCTTCGCAACTGTAAACCAGGTTTGTACTGAACTCAACTAAGAGCAACTCCAAGAGACTCTCTAAATCCTTTTTGATTGCTAATTTTAAAGATTTTGATTAAAAATGTACCTTCCAACAGCCTCTCTATTTGGTTATTCAAACATAGTCACTCTATATTCCGGATTTGTCGCTAGCAAAATATAAAAAAGAGAATAGCTCTCTAGAGTGCATGCAAGATATAGAGAAGTTGTTGGAAAACATGAAGATATAGAAAACGATTTTCATGCAAATGACTCTTTAAATGATGATTTAGAGAGTGATTTTTAGAGAGACTCTTGGAGATGCTCTAAGGTAGACTTTAATACTGATTGTTCAGAGCTATCTTTATTTCAATAAAAAAAATCCATCCCTTCATGCAGTTTATGATATGTTGTGGAGGGTCGCTTGCCTTTGTTCTTGGGACCTTTATCACCTGGCGTACCTTGGCAGTTGTTGGTAAAGTAGTTCGTTTGTATGTACCTATCTACAATCCCTATAAAAATGGGAATGCATTTATTAGGTCTAAATCAGACCAGTTTTAATTGACCTTTATTTTCCTAACAATATCTGCTTCGAGCTAATGCACTTTACAGAATACTGTTACACACGAATGGTAAATGCTACTTTATCTCTTATAGGAGTGGCACCGTGTTTATTGCAGCTGGTTGGCCTTCTTGCAATTCCTGAATCCCCTAGATGGCTTGTAAGTTGCCTTTCAACTATTAGTACTTGATTAATCTTTAGTTACTTCGAGTTCCATTTGTAGTTGACAAAATCTCTCTTACTAGAAGAGACAAGTTTTGGGTGGCATTGACAGATTTAAGATGGTTATTGGATCACTCATTTGAACATTACATAAGGATCATATTTTGAACTTTCAATTAATTAATTAAATAAAATCAGCTTCAGGCCTAATTTTAGAAGTTATGATAAAATCTGCACATATACCAATCGAGAAGTGTAAAATTGGCTCTTCTTATGATTACGGTTGCTTTTCTCTAAGCTCTATATTCGTTAACTAAATAGCATAAGCTTTTCTCAGAATAAAATCTGATAGAAAAATGAAGTATTTCAGGCTAGGTCTGGACACCCAGGTGCATTTGTGACAGCATTGCAGAAGCTAAGGGGACAGGGAACTGATATCTCTGAAGAGGCCTCAGAAATAAAAGTATGGAACTTCTGGAGTTAGAAACAATCCTTCAACTCACATACTACTTTATGGCCTTATTAATTATATAATCTACGTACGCAGGATTTCACAGAAAAGCTTCAGTGCCTACCAGAGTCGAAGATGCTGGACCTGTTTCAGAAGGATTACATTCGTGCAGTTACAGTGAGTATTTTAAAAATACGCCATTTCACTTAGAAGGAACATGTTTCTGTGCCTCTAACTATTAGTTCCATGGTCAGGTTGGAGTTGGTCTAATGGTCCTTCAACAGTTTGGGGGAGTTAATGGCATTCTCTTCTATGCCAGTGAAGTATTTGTTTCAGCCGGTAAGGAACAACGACAACTTATTGCCTTAAAATCACCTACACTTGTTTTGTTATCAGAAGAAGAAATGTTTACCGCGGATCACACTGGAGCACTACACTAACACTCCTGAGGCCTGATACGGTCAGGCTTCTCATCAGGAAACACAGGAACGGTCGCCATGGCCATTGTACAGGTCACTTCATCAAGCCCCTAGCCAGCTCATGTGCTTCTAACTGAATTCAGGCATATGATTAAAGTTTTGAGCTTTCAGATTCCGATGATTGGATTAGGGGTTCTTCTGATGGACAAGGCTGGAAGGAGGCCACTTTTGATGGTAAAATAATTATACTTGAAATTTGAAAGTTGGGACCACAGTAATATTTATGCTGCAATGTTTCAGGTCTCTGCAGCTGGGACATGCTTGGGATGCCTGCTAGTTGGTTTGTCATTCTTATCTAAGGTTTGGAATTTCTGGTATTGATTGCGTCATTGTAAGGAGGTCGACAAATTCCCATTCTTAGGCTCAACCAGTGGCATCCGCATTTCTCTTCCAGGAACAGCAGTGGGAAAGGAACTTGAACGTGCTCGCTTTGGCTGGCCTTCTGGTACATACTGCTACCTAACTGCTGTTCTATATTCTCCGTTACCAGAAGAGAGGTCTCTCACACACTATAACACACTTGGAGCTATTGTTCTAAAGTTTTTTGCTGTTTTCAACCAGGTGTTCATTGGATCCTTTTCGCTGGGCATGGGAGGGATACCATGGGAGGGATACCATGGGTTATAATGTCAGAGGTACATTTTCTACCATAACTTGAAGAAACATGAGATCACTGCTAAAATTCAAAACTAATAGACTAAAAGAATGCTTGTAATAGAGATGAATTTTACTACATTATTCACTGCTCACGCAGATCTTTCCCATAAACATGAAAGGATCAGCAGGAAGCCTTGTGACCTTAGTAAACTGGCTCAGTTCATGGGCCATCTCATACGCCTTCAACTTTCTTCTGATATGGAGCACTTACGGTAAATTAAGACTGCAAGCAGAAGAAAACTTTGATCGAATTGTATGCTGATGTATATCTGTATATACCTTGGACGGTGCAGGGACATTCTTCATCTGTGCGAGCATTTGCGGGCTCACAGTTGTATTTGTGGAGCGGTTAGTGCCAGAAACTAAAGGAAGAACCTTAGAAGAGATTCAGGCCTCCATGAACTCGCCCTTGACGCCCTTTCACAAATAATTTTCGGTTAAAAAGAAAAACTGAAATAGCAAGTTCCCTGGATACTGTACTTTTAGTTTTCAGTGATTCAGGGATCCAGTTGATTGTACAAAGGGAAAAAATGTAAATTATATGTCCCAATAACATATGCACACTGGATTTGAACAGCAAAACAGCTTGTCACTGATTTTGTGAGTCTTGTAATTTGGAAGTAAAGAACTCATGCAGATCACATGTGTGCATATGTGCATTTACTATTTTTTTAAGAAAATAAATACAAGAAAAATGTAAACATCATCGAACATTTAACTAGATTGTAACACCGTACCCCAAAATTCTTATTTTGGAATGTGAACAAATTACACTAGCTAAATATTAGATTTTCTCGTATTTCTAAAAAATTCCAACATATAGTTTATAGCAAAGCACTTAATTATAGAAAAAAAATATATTTTCTAAACAAACAATCAATATAGGGTATAAGGTTTTGTTTTGTGCATTCATGCCGTATAGATTGCACTAGGTTTTTATTGGATGAAAATGTGTTGAAAAGTGCGACCGATATAAAATTCGTTCCAATTTGAGCTCTCGGTCCAAATCCCTGTCCAAAGCTTGACACAGCTCAAGTCCTCTAACCTCAATTCTCAACTTCTCAATGACCGGTGGACCTCGCTTGTCATCCTAATCCATCTACACGTGCAACAATCCTCACGGAACTGCCGCCTAATGTTTTAAATAGCTGGCTAAGGCCTCCGCTATAGCCGGCTATAGCTTGATTGAGAAGGATACGGCTATTTGCTTCTACGTGTAATTTAACCGCTATTTGCCGCTATAGCTCTATTTAGCCCGGCTTTTAGCCGTTTTTAGAAGCTTGAAGCTAAATGCCTTAGCCAGCTATTTAAAACATGGCAAAACCTTGCCCGCACGACCCTCCTGCTCCGTGACTCCTCTTTCTTTCTTGTTCTTTAAACAACAAAGCCGCAGCCTCTCTCATCTCATATTTTGCATCTACGCGCAGCAGCAGCACACCAAGAGTCGGCGCCGCGGTTTCCCTCGTCCCTTCTGTCCTCTGTACGTGAGATGTCGTCGCCGCCGCCACCATCATCTCGGTCTTGTGCGGGACGCGAGGAGGCCGACCCGTTCTAGTTCGCCGACGAGCCGCGCCGGCGACGACATCACCAGTTCCTGTATCTCGTGAGTTTAATCCATCGGCCCTCTGTTTCTCCAGGCACATGGCGTCTCCACCCTCAATCCCTCATCTCACTCATCTCTGCATTGATCTGGCCCGCACTACAGGATCACCAGGAGGTTACGCCGGTAGTCGTCATCGCTCTTGCTGCAGAAAGCCGAGGCCCTGGTCCACGGCCGCCGTCCTCGCCGAGCGAAGAGTCACTCCGTCGCAGCTCTCCAGGACGCCTTAGGTGAGATCCCCATCCCTTGTGCTTCCCGTTTCGCCGCTCCCCATCAATTTCCGTAAACCCTAGGGCCTTCTAGGGTAACGCCGGTGAGCCCCTGTTCACGTACAGGGCTTCTGTTCAGGGCGCCTGTTTTTTGTACGTGAGCCATAAGTTGGAGGAAGAAGATGATTCATTAGCCCTTAGATCTCAAATCAATGGTTCAAATTAGATCACAAATACCCCTTCGCAAACCAATCAAACGCCGCCGTGTGTCTACATAATCCTAATCAGCATGCCCATGTGTATCCATGTCAGCGCCACCTGCGCACCACATCAGGATCAGCACCCAGTCAGCCACGTTTTTGCACATCAGCCCCTGATCTTGTCGTTAATCACCACACTTTTATTCTATGTCTTGCAAACTACACATCCTAGCCCCTAAATGCTTTGATAATTATCATTCCGCCCCGGATCCTTGCACTTTAACACAAAAACCCTTGCTCTATTCCTTATTTATTCACTCTTCAGAGCCTTGCTATATTTCTATTTAAGTCCCTCCACAACTTTAAATAATTACACGTTGGTCCCTACACCTTCAAACCCTTGTATCTTTTTATCCTTATATCTGATTTATGCGATTCCTGTGCTCACGAGTTCATAGCGAAGAGTAGTACACGTTAGTACCCTTTATAGTATGATTTTATAATATTTGTTGTACTGTCCTTTTGTAGTTTGTTTGTCCTCTTGTATGGTGCTTGATGCGAATAGAAGAAGGCTACTGTGAACCCCGCGAAGTAAGAGTTCAACGCTGTCGATCAACTTGAAGTTAAACGGCAAGTGTCCTTGATCATAACCCGGTACCTATTTTATTTTGTTTTATTTAGAGTAGCTAGACCATTAGTTGCATGCTGTGTCATTAATATGAATCCTATGTTAGGGTTTACTGGATTTTCTTATATCATTCCTTGAAGCCCGGGTTGGTTGGTTTATTAGTTATGCTTAGCTTTGTAGTCTTTTGGGTTGGGCTAATAAAAGTAACCTATGTAACATGATAGAGGTGGAAACCTCGGCTATACGTTTGTGTGGAGAATCTGAGCAGGATGGACCGAGTGGTATGATGATCTGGTATTTTGATTTGGCTCTTATGGGCTTGTGTTGGTTCCTATCTCAGATTCTAAGGACCGGTTCATGGACAAGTAACCCGGCAAAACAGTGCAACCACGGGTCCACATGGCTTTGGACCTGGCTAAGTAATTAGTTGTCCCACTGGTTTACATTGTCGGACGGTTTAGTGGCACACGAGGGGGCTGTTGCAGTGGAGGAATATAGACTCCCCTGTTGGTGGCGAATCCTTAGTGGGTGTTTACTGGTGGGAACTCACGACTTTTGAAAAGTCTTGTAGTGGGACCTTGGCCGATCACCTCGGAAGTGTGAGGCGTAATGGGAAACACGACCCGTAGGGTAAAGATGTGCAACCTCTGCAGAGTGTAAAACTGATATATCAGCCGTGCTCACGGTCAAGAGCGGCCTGGACTTCTTCGTGATTAGTGGTGCTCCAGATGGTTGGTTGGATGGTGGCTCGGATGGATTTCAGATGGATGGTTGGTTCTAGTTCAGATGGTGGTTTACATCCAGTAAATAGGTGCTAATGACTTAAGGTTAAATTAAGGATATGTTGCTTAAGCGCGAGTTAAACCTATAAAGCCCTCCTATTTTAGCCTCATGTCATATTCTTTTCTTACACTTGCGGAGTACAACTCGTTGTACTCACCCCTCCTTTGTCCCCTTGCTATCCCCCACAGACGTTGCAGAGTTTATGAAGATGATGGCTTCGACAAGCGTTGGCTCTAGGCTGGTGTGCCCCCGGTCAGCTGCCTGTGGAGATGGAAACCCTTTCTGCTGAAGACTCTGACATATCTTTGTATCTTTTCTTTTAGACCTCAGGTCATTTTGTACTGCTGTTTATCGTTTATGTAATAACATTGACTCTGATATTACTTTGTAAGTGTCGTATGTATGATAAAACAGATCCTGGCATACGTGTGATGGACATTCGGTTTTGTTTATAAAACCGGGTGTGACATAGATGAACATGTCTAACTATTGTGATTGGGTATATCATTTAGCACAAATTCGCGTACAATTAATCAGTTATGCTGTCAATGGTATTTTGACAATCATGTCTCAGTGTAATGCCATGAGGGCAATTCCCCGGAGAAGTACAAATCATGGCTGTTCCCATCAGCATTAATAAAAATCGGCGACTAATAAAAATCAGCATTAATGCGCAAGATGAAAGTGAAACAAAAGAAAATGACAGAGAAAAGACAGAAGAAACAGACAAACGTCTGCACATGTCAGCGCATTGGTCACTGGTGGACTAGACCGATCCACCGCGCGGACGCCGGTCATCGTCGTCTTCGTCAGCTAGGCTCCAAATACACCAAGCAAGGGACAGCTGACGGGGAGGGAGAAGGAGAACCCAGGCCGGCCTGATGGAGCATGAGGATCAAGAAGCGCAGAAGCCTCTCCTGGCCACGGCGGCCGGGAGCAGTGGCGATGGGTGTCGGGGAGCTGCGTCCGCCGCCTCTTCCTCTTCGATTGCGGCGGTTGTCGCCAGCACCGCCGTGGCCGTCGCCGGATCGTTCGAGTTCGGCATCTCGGTAAATTTGCTCATCCTCGGCTGCGAATTTGCCGCCTGCGTGTGGAGTAGATAGCCAAGCTGTTAGAAAATTATGAATTCTTGCATACCGCAGGTGGGTTACTCGTCCCCTTCCCAGCCAGGCATCATGCGTGATCTGGACCTCTCCTTAGCCGAGGTACCGTCCTGCTCGTCTTGTTGAATGTTGACGGACATAACTGGACACTGGGTAGTGGGTCCCGTAAGTGACTCTGATCCACTCTTATCATGCTCACATGCAGTACTCTGTCTTTGGCTCCATATTAACCATTGGAGCAATGCTAGGAGCTATTGTCAGTGGTACTGTGGCAGACCGTGTCGGTCGAAGATGTGTACGTGTTGATCCCAATTCAATCCTGCTTATTGAGCTCGCTGGACTGCAGCATTTGGCATGTACCAAAGCCAGACAGCCAGCAGATCCTCCACTGGGCTCTGAATCTCTGATGGACAAACCTGTTCTTTTTTTTTCCCGGCATGCAGGCAATGGCAATATCAGATCTTCTCTGCATTCTTGGATATCTCCTGATAACCTTTTCCCAGGTTGTCACCCTCTCCTAGGCATTTCTACTCTAGTGTGCTCTTTAATGCCTTAAGTACAACTTATATGTGATACTGTCATTTTCGTGTATTCTCCCATAGAATTTTTGGTGGCTTGACATCGGAAGGTTCTCAACTGGATGTGGAATTGGCCTTCTTTCATATGTGGTGATTACAATAAGCTACTCCACCTTGTTACCTTTTCCAACGAATTCAATCTGAATTTTGCAGCATCTGAACAGGTTCCAGTCTATATATCTGAGATAACACCAAAGAATCTTAGAGGAGGATTCGCAACTGTAAACCAGGTATGTCCCTCAAGCAAGCAAGAGTTCATTACTGATTGTTCAGAGTTTTATATTAAGAAAAAATCTACCTATTTATGCAGTTTATGATATGTTGTGGGGCATCACTTGCGTATGTTCTGGGGACCTTTATCACTTGGCGTACCTTGGCAATCATCGGTAAAATAGCTTGCTTGGGTGTAATCTTCTGAAAAAAAATAAACTTGCTTGGGTGTACATTTTTACCATTCGTACAAAATGAACTAGATTCTAGATTAGCTGAACTCCTTTTTTCTTAACTGTATCGACTTCAAAATTCACACACAAGTGTACCAAGAGAATAAATGCATGTACAAATTTTAACTTTCCTATTATAGGAGTTGCGCCATGTTTGCTGCAGTTGGTTGGCCTTCTTGTGACTCCTGAATCTCCCAGATGGCTGGTTAGTAGCTTTTTTTGAAGTGCTAATACTTTGAGGAATTTTTTTAGTTCCATTACCATCCAAGTTGAAAAACAGCTCTCTTATTAGAAGTTTACAACTAAAGATGACATTGACAAACTAAAGTCAGACATTTCTTAAAATTGATCATGGAGATGCACTCATGTTAAGATCACACAAGGATCATAAGCAAGGGAGCAGATTAAAAATTTATGTATAAATATTTAGCTTGTAGCATAAATTGAGAGTGAAGCAATTATGGTAAGATTTGCATATAGACCAAATGATAAAGTGTAAAATCGTCTCCTCTTCTGATCGTAGTTTCTCTAAGATCCATATCATTAGCTAGAACCCACGAGTTCATCACTTGGAAGTTGGAACAACCCATGATGAAGATCATGTATCTCAGGCTAGGTTTGGATACCCAGGTGAATTTGAGGCAGCGTTGCAGAAGCTAAGAGGGAAGGGAACTGATATCTCTGACGAAGCAGCAGAAATCAAAGTATGAAGTGCTTGGCAGCTTTGAGAAATGAAAATAAATATAAGCATTCAACTTAATCAGCATTAAACAAAGCTCTTGATAATTCTGTAATATTGGTATTCAGGATTTTACAGAACAGTTTCAGCACTTACCAAAGTCGAAGATGTTGGACCTGTTTCAGAAGGATTATATTCATGCTGTTACAGTAAGTATCTTTAATATGCCTTTCCTACTTGGAACATCTTTCTGTTCTTTTCTGATCAGGCCTTGGTCAGGTTGGAGTTGGGCTAATGGTCCTTCAACAGTTTGGGGGAGTGAATGCCATTTGCTTCTATGCCAGTGAAATATTTGTTTCAGCTGGTAATGCATAGTAACCTATTTCCTTATCCCATATAAACTTGTTTTGGTAATGAGAAGAGAATTTCAACAGGTCGCTCAAGTACTATACTAAATACTAAGTACTCATGATTCAAATCAGGTTTCTCGTCAGGAAGCACAGGAATGCTTGCTATGGTTGCTGTCCAGGTCTCTTCAACAAGGCCCTAGCCATCTCAGCTTCTTACTGAATTTAGGTGTATGATTGGATTTTACATCTGTAGATTCCAATGACGGGACTGGGGGTAGTTCTAATGGACAAGTCTGGAAGGAGGCCACTTTTGATGGTAAACAAAATATGTACTAAGATTTACTAATGAGTTCCGACACTGTAATATGCATGCTGAATATTTCAGGTCTCTGCAGCTGGAACATGCCTGGGTTGCCTACTAGTTGGTTTGTCATTCTTAGCTAAGGTTTCTGAAAACGATTTCATTCTGATAAGACGGCAACAGCTTGCAGTCCATCGGCACAATAAGTATTATTTGTCTACCTGGAACAGGAAGATCACTGGGGAAAGGACCTGAATATATTGCTGGCTTTGGCAGGCATTCTGGTACAGACTGCTATTGTCTATTTTTTCTATATTAATTACCCTGCTGAGAGGTCTGTCTCATACACAAAACTGTTGTTCTGAAGAAATTTGTTATTTGTGAACCAGATTTTCAGCGGATCCTTTTCATTGGGCATGGGGGGAATACCATGGGTTATAATGTCAGAGGTACTGTTGCTGCCATAAACATATGTAAAGGCACATGACATTTCTGTTGAAAACAAAATATTCAGAACCGGCAGACTCAAAGAGTATAAATGAATTTAACTACATTCACCACTGGACTGGACATGCAGATCTTTCCCATAAACATGAAAGGAGCAGCAGGAAGCCTTGTGACCCTAGTAAGCTGGCTCGGCTCATGGATCGTCTCATATGCCTTCAACTTTCTCCTGGTGTGGAACTCTTATGGTAAGTTAAGGCAGCAAGCCAAATATAATTTTGGTTCCAACAAGATTTCAATCTCTTCAAACTTTTGATCATGTAATTATGTATATCATGGACGGAATGTAGGCACGTTCTTCATCTTTGCAACCATCTGTGGCCTCACAGTTGTGTTTGTGGAGCGGCTAGTGCCGGAAACCAAAGGAAGAACCCTAGAAGAGATCCAAGCCTCCATGAACTCGTCCCTAACAGGCCCCTTTCACAAAAGATTTGCTTGTGATATGTAATTTCTGGGCGCTTATCTGGGATACTGTTATTTGTAGACACAGGCGTTTGTATATCAAATGTTTTCCCAATAACAATATATGGATACTGCATTACAAAGTGGGTGCCACTGATTTGATTTTGGCTCCAACCTCGTTTCTACCATCACAAAAGAGAACATACACGTCCTACTCCTTTTCTTTAAGGGCTGGTTTGGGAGCCCGTTTTCCACCGGGTTTTCGGCTCCCTTTCCGGGGAAGCGCTCGAGTCGTCGCCGAACGAGACGACGACCGAGCGTTGATGACCATCGCGTGGGGTGGTTTCTGTAAAGTTCCTTTGCATGTCTACGGCAAAACACAGCCGTTGTATGTGCCCTAAAAGGGAAAAAAAATACTACGATATGACCTGGATTGTTTTTTTTTGGGGGGGAATATGACCTGGATTGTGAAAAATGACTATTCAACTGTACGATATTTTCCACAACTCGAGGTCAAAACTACTACCATCTATCAGTCTGCTTTGCTTTGGGTTGAGTGACGGGGCGGGAACTGGGAAGACCGGAAGAGACAGGGGAAGGCATGGCTATGGAGCTGGAGGGCGGAGACTACGGCGTCTTCATGGAGAAATTCGAGCTGCTGCCTCCGCAATCTCAGCAGCAGGAGAAGCTCCCGCTGCATGGCCTCACCTTCGCCATCAAGGACATGTGAGCAACAAGTATCCCCTTCTTCTCTGTCAATCTCGTCAAGTGCTTAAGGAATGCGTGTTGTCTTGTTCCAGCTTCGACATCAGCGGCCGCGTCACCGGGTTCGGCAACCCGGACTGGGCGAGGACACATGGCCCCGCCGCCGCCACCTCCCCCGTCGTCTTGGCCGCGCTGGCCGCCGGCGCCACCGGCGTCGGCAAGACCGTCATGGACGAGATGGGCTGCAGGTGATCGCCACTGGAATATGCAGTACTACTAGTGTACAGAATCATGCAGTTGGACTTCGGAAATCCATCAGTTTGATCAGGCCGCTAAATTTCAGCCCGGTTTTTACAGCATTGATGGGGAGAACGCGCATTACGGCACGCCGACTAATCCCTGCGCTCCCGATAGAGTTCCGGGAGGATCCTCCAGTGGATCGGCGGTCGCAGTCGCTGCAAATCTTGTCGACTTCTCTCTAGGTGAGGATCAATTCTTGCCCAGCCTTTTCCTCTCCTATAGTTTAGCAGTTCTTGGGTATCCTTCTTTTTATGGACTGATTCCTAATTCCTACTAGGTGATTCCCGCGCGTTGCAGCGGGATTTGAAGGCTTTTTGGTAAACTATAAATCACTGTGGTTGTTTAGTTGCTCGTAAAAATAGTGCACTCGTAAAGATTACCCCGAAAGCCATATAAGCTATCTCTTGATGCAAATCATAAACTTTTATGCTACTTTTGAAAAGATAAAAAAAATAAGACATAATCTAATGAATAGAAAATGTGGACCAAGTTACAATTAATGCATCTTAGTGGAAGGTGATGATGTGGCTTCATGAGAGTTGAGAGAAATTTTTAGTGAGGATCTCCTATATAGTTATAGAAGATTTACCCCTTTTTAGGAAAAAGAATTATTACCTTTTCTCTGTAGCAGAAAATTATTATTTTTTATGTTTTTCCCATCGTTGTGTGATAATGTTATGTAGGCACAGATACCGGTGGCAGTGTTAGGGTACCTGCTGCCTATTGTGGCATATTTGGACTCAGGCCTTCCCATGGATTGGTTTCGATAGAAAATGTAATCCCAATGTCACAGATGTTTGATACTGTTGGTGGGTAAATATTCCTCTGCCCTTTTTTCTCAGTTCATCACTTTCAAATTTCATGTCTTATTGCTGTCTGCCCTTTATTATAGTTAGTTAGTCACTTAATGTACTACTTTTTCTTTTTGGAAAACAAATGAAGTATTTATTGTTAGTGTGCAGAATGATACTGATATTCATAATTATTCATTTCACATTGCACAGGGTGGTTTGCTAGAGATCTCTCTACGTTATCTCGTGTAAGCAACGTGTTGTTGCCGCTACCTGCTGACAGAACTACCAAGCAGCCAACTAAATTTACAATTCCTAAAGACTGTTTTGAAATCTTAGGTTCTCTGAAGGACCAGACATATCAGATTCTCAATGCTTCAGTGGCTAAGAGATTTGGTAGTAAGTAATACTATGAACTCTTAAAGCTTAAACCTTAAAATTACACTGCTTCCATTAAAAATATAAATATTATCTGAATATCTGCTGTGGATGCTTTTATTGTCACAGGTGATGCACTAGACAACAGGAACCTCGGTGAATTCGTCTCCAACAATGTTCCGACCATTGGGAAATTCATCAGTGACTTCTCCAAAAGAGAAGCGCCTTCTGTACCTGCTCTATCTGTTATTTCATATGCCGTGGGATGCCTCCAAAGGTTTCACTTATAACTTATTCAGACTAAGTAAAAGTGCTTCCTTAAGGTTGCAAGTAAAACTAAATAATGATTTCCCAAAATAGTAAAATACAAAAAATCTAGCCCACCTTCACATACTACTGAATAAAATATCAATAGACAACATTTAGGAATATTCTTCTATGACTGGAGGTTGAGGGAGTAATTCAGAAGATGGCATAGTTGTCCTTTGGTGTGATGCTAACAGTTCTGTTTCAGGTCCGAATTCAAAGCCAATCATGCCGATTGGGTCAACACTGTAAAGCCTAATTTAGGCCCAGGCATCCGAGAGCGGGTGCACCAGGCCATTGCATATGAAGATGGACCCATGGAGGATTTTCATGTTCTGAGGATTGAATTTAAGTCTTCACTTGCTGCTCTTGTCAAGGTACTACAGAGTTTAGAGAATTCCTATGCAGCTGCTACACTTTTAAATCAAACAGAAGAGCAGATAATCATTAACATGGCTGTGTTCTGGCCTTCGGGATGATCTCTTGCTTGTTTTTGGTCTTTAGGATGGTGGAATCCTTGCGATCCCAACAGTTCCTGGTTCTCCACCGAAGCTGCGCATGGAAACGGCTGCACTGGAAAACTTCCGTGCAAGAGCATTTTCACTTCTTGCAATCGCTGGACTCTCCGGGTTTTGCCAGGTATAGAGCTACTGAACCTCGATTGCAATTGATCATGCAATTCAGATACAACAATTTATTGTCACTGATTGATTGGTATTTGTTCTGGGCATGGGATACAGTTGAGCATTCCACTTGGAGTGCGTGGTGGTGTTCCAGTGTCTGTCTCGCTCATGGCACACCATGGCGCGGACCGGTTCCTCCTGAGTGTGGCTCAGGAGCTGTATGAGACACTCAAAGAGGAGACCAAGAAAGCATGGGGTTCATTTGACTACTCTTCCTGAGCCATCAATCATATAATTCAATCATACGCAAAGTTCCTCATTCGCACTGTGTATCCTGTACTGGAAAAAAATGTTGATCATATACCAGTTTGTTGCTTCGTATAAGGAGATAAGAGTATAACTACAAGTTCAGGGCATGTTTTACTGAAAATATCGACTCCCTTGATATTGTTGTG
This sequence comes from Urochloa ruziziensis, assembly GCA_015476505.1. NCBI lineage: Eukaryota > Viridiplantae > Streptophyta > Magnoliopsida > Poales > Poaceae > Urochloa > Urochloa ruziziensis. Next base: position 14,166,582 of record CM027122.1, on the reverse strand, counting down.
TTTAGTCCTGTGATTACCAGAGATACCATTGATTGCAGGTTTACAACGCACATTAAAGCTTCGTACATGACATTTTTTTATCAATATATGCATACTGGATTTCAAACAACCGAACATCGTGCCATACTGCCACGAAGAGAACCCAGCATTCTGCTTCCATGCAAATGTTGCTTCTGAACTCTGAAGGGGGCTTCTGATGGGCAAGGCTGGGAGGAAACTATTTTTGATGGCAACAAAGAGATACTTGAAAGTTAATAATGAATTGTGGTCACAACAATATTTATGCTGCAATGTTCCAGATCTCTGCCGCCTGGCCGGGACATGCTTGGGCTGTCACTGAGGACCAAGAAGCCCACTAGCCCAGAGGCCTCTCCTGATCACGGTGGCCGGCGGCGGCGGCGGCGGCGACTGTCAGGGAGCTGTGCCCGCCTCCTCTTCCTCTTCGATTGCGGTGGTGGTCGGCAGCACCGCCGTGGCCGTCGCCGGGTCCTTCGAGTTCGGCATCTCGGTAACCGTTAACAAAGCCATGCATGTCCAGAGTAGATAACTAATCAAGGGCCGGGAGATGTTAGTCGCTGAGAAAATCCTCTTTTCTAGTATTGAGGGGGGAAAACTAGTTTCTATATAACTAGAAAGTTTTGCGTTCTTTATTTGACACAGGAGTTGGTTTTGGTTGTTTTCTAGGCACTTCTGTTAATTTGGCCGTTTAGTCACACAAGAAAAGATATTTTTACCCCCCTGAACGAGAGTAGTGATTCATGGTGAATTCCATGCAGCTGCATTGTTCAAGTTCTAGTGGTACACAGTGAAATATATAAAACATTACAGGATTTAAAATAGAATATGAACACACAATTTTTAAAAACATAAACATTCCAGGATTTGAAATAGAATACGAACACGCAATCTCAAAAATAAAATTACAGGATGTCCTCTGTAAGTTTTAACATGAGTTCTCTCGTCACCATGTCAGCCGGGCATCATGCGTGATTTCAACCTCTCCATAGCCCAGGTAATCTGCCCCGGGTGACTGATTGCTCCAGTCATCTATTGGTGTTGTGTCACACCCGGTTCTGCAAAACAAAACCGAGTGCACACCGTATGTGTGCCAGGATCAAGTTTCACACATACGACGAACGAAAAGTGAATAATAGAGACAATATCACGTAAAAGAAAATGAATCAGAGAATTACACAGCTCAAATCCTGGAAACGGAGGCTCCAACTCCACAAGCAGACGACCGGGGGGTTGCGTACGCCTAGCACTCAGCAACGTCTTCAGTGAACTCCATAACAGTTTCCTTCTTCTGAGCAACATTGTTTATAGCAAGGGTGAGCACATGTCGTACTCAGCAAGTGTGGGGAAAGTATGAATGCAAGGCTGAATCAAGGAAAGGCTGAGGATTTAAAGCGATAAGCAATTTTAGTTGGTCAAACTTTTATTAGCACCTGATTACTAAGATATAAATATATACCAAACCATATTAATAAAAGCAGAGCGCCACAAGAATATGGCACCACCAGAACCACGATTTAAGTCCATCTTCAAGTTCAATTATCATGTGAGTGTCCAGGCCGCTCTTGACCGTGAGCACGGCTGTTATAACAGTTTTACACTCTGCAGAGGTTGTACACTTTCACCATAAGTCGCGTAAAAGTTCAAGAGAACTTTAGACCCAACCATGCTGTGCTGATCAGGCACGCATCACACTACCGAGGTGTGACTGCATAGGGACGCTACGAGGCCTTTACAAAGATTCTCCAACAAGGTTTAGCTCGCATGGTTCCGGTGTCTGGCGCTCCTAACCCTCCCTAATAGGCATGTACCTTAGCAAAGGCTACTTCCCAAGAGGACCGGGCTAGACCGCGACTCAGTCCCTCCTTGCCCTTATCAGGTAAAGCTATTCCAAGCTAGAGTTTCTAATTATTCAGCCAAGACCAGAGCCCATTAGTCTTATGGTTGTACTGTTTTCCCGGGTGGTTCTCCATGTTCCGATTAAATAATATGATCTTGTAATTAACCAGAGGTATAACATAAAGTAAATCATGTTCATCATTAATGTTCATTAGAACCACCATAACCCAAGTAGAGCAACTAGCATAGCTACCCAACATAAAGATAAACCCAAGTTGTTAAGGAATAAGCATAAAAGACTAGGCACTCCTTAATAGGACCCATCAATATTAAATGCAAGCACATGCAATGGTGATTAAGTAAAGTTATTGGGATAAAATATCAAGGACACACTTGCCTTAATTTCAGAGAATAGTTGCTCAGATTATCTTCAGCTCTTCAAGCTCTCGAACCACGTTCCATCTACTCGCAGCAATCATCCAAGCAAAGGAAACATTCTAGAGCAGACAAACAAAGATAACTAAGAACAATACACCAATCAAAATAAAAGCTTTCAAAGAGCGTACTAAACGATGAAGCTCGCTGCTACAAACGCAAAGACGCAGGGAACGCTGAAAACGGAACTGCGATTATAAACAAACTAACGAAAGATTTTAATTAACCAAACCAGAGCTAGGTGCTTCATTTATTTTAATTATCAAAACATAATTATATTAGAATTAACTCCAATTATATTTGTAATTGAAAAGCCGTAGTAACTTAGCCATATTTTATTTGCAATTGTTTATGTACAGATTATACAATTAAACAATTAACTTTAGAAAAGAAAGGTATATGAAACACCTAATCGAATAATTTTATTAAATGTGTGCAGCTAAGCAAATTACATTTGGAAATACAGTTATGTAGACATTAATCATATTAACTTTATTTAAGAAAATGAAGTATAAGCCTAATCATATTTTATTTAGAAAAGGCATGTAAAGTAAGCATTAATCACATTAACATTTAATTTGTAAAGCCGAGATATTGCCTAATTAAATTTTATTCAGAAAAGATAATTTCATAAACATTAATCAAATTAAACTTTATTATAAAACACGCATTGTAGAGCTATATAGATTTTAATTGCAAAATATGCCTATAAGCAATTAATCAAATTAATATTTAAAATTAATTTAGAAAAATATAACTATCATGAACAACATCACTAACACGTAATTTAAGTGATTACAAGTCTAACGAAACGAAAACGGATCGAAACGGATTTAAAACGTGGAAGTTATACCTAAAACAAGGCTGCAGGGACCTTGACGTAATTAACCGTAGATCCCAGGGGCTAGCTGATAAGATTCCATAGACTCAGTGAACAGTGGCCGCGAAAAGAGAATTCCTCGGGGTTAGATTTGCAAAAGATCCGGGATCGGGTTAAATTGAAAAGATTGAATAGATTTAGAGTGTTTTCTGCAAGAGTTGCAAGACACAAAAGTTCTTGAAAAAAATTACAGGAGTTATCAGGGTCTAATCCGCAAAACGACCGAGCTCCTTCTTCCTCCTCTGGCAGACCATGGCCGGCGGCGCTGGATGCCCGGCTCGCCGGCGCTCCGGCGGCGCTGAGGCAGACGACCGGAGGCGGCGCGGTGGGTGGCCGGCAGCGGGACATGGCGGCGTGGCTGGCTGTTCGCTCGGCTCCAGCGAGCACCTGCACGCACGAGCACGTTCCTGCAGAGGCACGTACATGAACCAAAAGATAGAGGAGGAAAAAGGGATCGATGGCCACGGTTAAAGAAACTCGCGCATGAATGGCAAAACGGAAAGGTAACGACGAGATGAACGCGATGGTGTGCTCACCCTCGGTCGAAGATGGATGGTTTCGCCGGAATTGCTCGCCGGAGTTGGAGAGGATGCCGGCTTCGGTGGAGAAACTTCAGGCGAAGCAGACCATGGCGTAGAGAACGACGAGAGGAACTCCATGGTGGTGTCGGATTTCGCCGGAGATGCTCGGTCGCGAAGTAATTGCTCGCCGGAGTTCGCCGAAGACCGAACTTTGACTTCAGATCTACGGAGCTACGAGCCTGAACTCGTGAAAGGGGTTTTAGATCCGAAATCAGCGCGTCGAGACGGTTCTGGCCATATATATATTGTTGGGGTTCGGAACAGAGTCGGATAGGGTTGACTTTTTATTTTCGGAATTTCTGAAATTAATTTTCTGCGCGAAAACAATTCCAGATAAAGCCAGAGATTGTTTTTAAAGCACGAAAAATAATCAGAGAATCCCGAAAATTCTGGAAAAATCCTAGAGATAGATTTGGACACGAGGAGTCTAAATAAAATATTTAGAGCTCGTGAAAAGAATTTTAGAGCCTTCTATTAAATAGCTTTAGCTCTCAAAAGATGTGAATAAATTCCAGAAAAGTCTGGAAAATTCTTGGAAAAACCTAGACGTTTAAAGAACGCATTTTTGAAACCTTAGCACTCATGAAACACCAAGATGCAACTCGGTATGAATGCAACACGCAGAGAATATTTAATTTAAATTAAGAAAACAACAATTGTTTTTTATTTCTACGCTAAATTCTCTGTAAAATAAATAAATGTTGGAAAAATTTTAAAATTGAGTGAAAATCGTTGTATTAATTTTCTCTAAATTCACATCCTGAAATTGAAGAATTTCAGGGTGTGACATGTTGGTCATATAATCATCTTGCAGTGTTGGTCAGTCTGACTCTTCTCTCTTGTCCACATGATGCAGTACTCTGTCTTTGGCTCAATTCTGACAGCCGGAGCAATGCTAGGAGCTTTTGCCAGTGGCACAGTAGCAGACAGAGTTGGCAGAAGAAATGTAAGTGTTGATACCAATTTGAGCCTGCTGATTGCAGTTCTCCACTAGGTTCTGACTAACAAATCACAAGTTTGCAACATGCAGGCAATGGCGATATCGGATCTTCTCTGCATTCTTGGATATGTCTTGATAACATTTTCCCAGGTTTCTCCCCACTCATATGCACGTCTTAAGTAATGCTTTCCTCTGAGTTCACCTGATTGTGTGATTTCTGTATATTCTCCCGTAGAGTGTCTTGTGGCTTGACATCGGAAGGCTCTCAATTAGATGTGGGATTGGCTTCCTTTCATATTTGGTGATTACAATTAGCTACCCTATTTGGTTGCGTTTTCGGACGAGCTCTGTCTGAGTTTTCTAGCATCTGAGCAGGTTCCAGTCTACATATCAGAGATAGCACCAAAGAATCTTAGAGGAGGATTTGCAACTATAAACCCGGTTCGTGCTGTAATCAATCAGGGGACAGTTCATCGCTCATAGTTTGGAGCTTTATCTTAAGAAAACAGCTTCTCCATTCATGCAGTTGATGATATGTTGTGGAATGTCGTTTGCGTATGTTCTGGGAACATTGGTCACCTGGCAAAGGGCAGCAACCACACACGTTCGAGACGGCAAACATTGGCTACCATCGGTAAAGTAATTTGTTTGGGTGTACCTTCCTGACATATTATAAAAGCAGATTATAGATATTACACCCTTTTTTTTTGCTCTGAGGTATTACACCAATTTGAGCTGAATTCCTCCTTTTCCCTAACTGTATCTATTTCAAAATTCTTTCATAAGTGTACCAAGAAATTTAATGCACGTCTTTTTCTTTCAGAAAAAATGAAAATCTAATGCATTTCATATTTTCATTATATACAAATTTAACTTTTCTATTGTAGGAGTGGCACCATGTTTGCTGCAGTTAGCTGGCCTCGTTGTGATTCCTGAATCCGCCAGATGGCTGGTTAGTCGCTTTACTTGAAGTCTTGAACCAGCTCCTCTCTTATTATAGCTTGATGTCATTGACAATACCGATCCTGGAGATACACTCATGTGCACAGAATACATATGCAGGGGAGCAGAATTTGAACTTTTGCATATAAATATTTACCTTTTTAGCATAAGTTTAGAAGCAGTTAAGGTAAGATCTGCATATAATCCAAACAATTACAAAAGGTGTAAAACATCTCATCTTATAATATTTTTTTCGTAAGATTCATATTATCAGTTAGAACCCTTAAGTTGATCTACTAGAACAAATCTTAACGGAAATCGCATATCCCAGGCAAGAATCAGACACCCACATGAATTTGAAGCAGCATTGCAGAAGCTAAGGGGAAAGGGAATTGATATCTCTGAAGAGGCTGCAGAAATCGAAGTGAAGTGCTTGAGAGTGAAAACAAACATTCAACCTAATCATGCATTAACTAAAGCTCTTGATAATTCTGTACTCTGCAATCAGGATTTTACAGAAAAGCTTCAGCACCAACCAAAGTCAAAGATATTGGACCCGTTTCACAAGGAATATATCCGTGCTCTTACAGTGAATGTCTTAAATATGTCTTTCTACCTAGAAAAAAAAGATATACTTCTGCTGCTCTCTAGAAAATCAAATCCATGAACTATTGCCAGGTTGGAGTTGGGCTAATGGTCCTTCAACAATTTGGGGGGAATGAATGCTATTTACTTCTACGCCAATGAAATATTTGTTTCGGCCGGTAAAAGGGACAATAACAATTTATTTCCTTAATTCGCTTAACTAGTTTTGGCCATTAGAAAAAGATTACCACCTATCATTCAGGGCTACTATACTAATCAATAAAAGTACTTCATTATGTAATTCAGGTTTCTCGTCAGGTGACATGGGAATGTTCGCCATGGTTGTTGTCCAGGTTTCTTGAAACTGGCCTCCTCTAGTCACCTGATGTGTGTCTTACTGAATTTAGGTGTATGATTAGAGTTTTGCATCTGCAGGCTCCGGTGACTGGAGTGGCTGTACTTCTGATGAACAAGGCTGGAAGGAGGCCACTTTTGATGGTAAACAAGGGCTATTCTCATTGTTAATAATGAATTACGACCATGATGACATGTATGCTGCAACATTCCAGGTCTCCGCAGCTGGAACATGTTTGGGTTGCGTATTAGTTGGTTTGTCATTCTTAGCTAAGGTTTGAATTTTTTTTAAGTCATTTCATCCTCGTAATAAGGCCAACAACTTGCCATTTTTCAGTGCAATTAGTAAGCTCTTTCTGTTGACGGAACAGGAACATCACTGGGGAAAGGACCTGAACATAGTGCTGGCTCTGGCAGGCATTCTGGTACATACTGCTCATCGACTTGTTTTCTGCATTACCTGCAGAGAGGTCTCTTTCGGAGACACGCAGCGAACTTAGTTCTAAAGTTTTTTGATGTTTTGAAACCAGATTTTCACTGGATCTTTCTCAATTGGTATGGGAGGAATACCATGGGTCATAATGTCAGAGTTACTATTTTCTGCCCTTAAGTAAATGGACATTAGGTTACTGGGCAAAAGAAAAATATTCAGAACTAGCTGGCTAGCGGTGTTAAAGAATTTCACAACACCCTATAACTGGACATGCAGATCTTTCCCATAAACATGAAAGGAACAGCAGGAAGCTTTGTAACCCTAGTCAACTGGCTCGGCTCATGGATTGTCTCCTATGCTTTCAACTTCCTCTTGGCGTGGAGCTCTTACGGTAAGTTAAGGACTTAGGGCAGCAAACGGAAGTGCATTTTAACTAATAAATTAAAGCTTTAGCATCAGCACAATCCCGCGAAAATTCTTGATGATATATTGCTGTATGCCGGGTGATGGAATGCACAATGCAGGCACATTCTTTTTCTTTGCAAGCATCTGCGTGCTTACATTTGTGTTTGTGGAGCGGCTGGTGCCCGAAACCAAAGGAAGAACACTAGAAGAGATTCAGGCCTCCTTTCGCAAATGATTTTTTTTTTTTTTTTGTCTACATTAGATAACCAAATCCCAGGATTGGGGATGCAGCACGTAAAGCTTCTGTGGTTATCTGGGATACTATTGTTTGTCCACATTCAAATCTGTATATCACATTTTGTCAATAAATATACGAAAAATATTTCTAGCCATAGTATCGAGCATATATAACCTAAAGATATCGTGTAAATTTATTTTAAAGAATCATCATGTATACAATACACTTGAGGGGCAAATTGCATCACTGTCCCGAACTCTAACTGTGCGTTTCCCCCTTTTTTTTAACTTTGTATGTTTGTCCCTGTTTTTTAAATCTGAGTCGCCCGTCTACCCTCGTTTCTCAACTCCGTAACGCATGATTGAATAAACCCGAAAGAAAAAAGATTGAATCATGAAAAAAGATAGGAAATGACTTTATCGCCCCTGCCCTAAACAGTAAACACCCTCCTCTCCCTCGGTCCCGTGACCAATCCCAATAGGCCGGTCCCCTCTTCCTCTCACCAAGGCGGCGGCAGAGTACAACCGGCGGCGGCGACGGAGCACAGGCGGGAGGGGACTAGCTCGAGACGTGGGCTCCCAGGCCGCCTCGCGGGCGGCGTGCCCCTAGGTCAGGCCGCCTCGCGGGCGGCGTGCCCCTAGGTCAGGCGGCCTCCGCAACCTCGGCCCCGCCCGCAGGCGAAATTCGCCGCCGGCGATCCACCTTCGCCCAATCGCCCTCAACCAGACCTCCTCAACCGTCCCTGCTACATCTCCATCACCTTCTCGCGCCGTTCCAGCCTCTGCTCCGCCGTGAATCGAAGATTCCATAGCTACCGCACGCCACCGAGCTCACCTCCTCCGCCGGCCGGAATCTGCCACCCTCCGACTGTCTCCCTTCGATTCCTCGCGCCCAGATCTTCTCCACCTCCCCCGCATCTCCTCACTCCAAGTCCGGCCACAGATCGCTAGGGATTTCAAATCACGGTGTCGGCCTCCATTGGCGCTGCTCAAAGGTCCAAGCGGGTCCTGGCCTTGACCGGGTTAACCCAATCTGGGGCAATTGACCCCTGGGCCCACGCGTCAGTGATTGAAGAGAGTGAGAGCGAGACTCTGGACAGGGTGGCGGAGGGCCAATGCCTGCATGGGTAAGTCGTCTTTTGAGCCTTGACTTCACACCGTGACCTGCACTTGACAGAGCAGGGGCAACTTGAACATTCAGATTTCAAAAACGAGGGCAACGATGCAAAGATGAAAAAATAGGGGCAAACAAGCAGTTAGAGATCAAAATAGGGGCAGTTTTGCGATTGGCCCTTGAAATAAAGTATACATATACTTTGTATGCAAAACATACCGTTTTAAACTAAGATGAACCATTCATTTTGTCGACTTGTAACAAATAATTAATACAGGTTTTAAATACTCCCACAACATATGAGATTTTTTTTAAAAAAAAAGATTGTCTAAAGCCAAACTTTCCAAGGGGTATGGCCGACAAATTTTGTAAAGTATAGTCCACCAACATGCGGTCCTGCTGAGGTTATTAATTTCGAGAGACATAAGCATTGGAAATTCACGAAAAAAGATTAGACACGTAACTAATAATCTATCTCTCATTTAATAAATATTGTAATACAATACTCATATACATACATGCATACATACATATATTTATCTATTATGATAAGAGAATTTTTACGACCCTTAGAAAATTTAAGAGCCGTTTATGGGTTCGGATCCAATGGTTAAAAAGTAAGAGTAACCTGTTACAAGGAACCAAATATGTGGACCAGTACCTATGTGATTGGGTTAGGAACTATTCGTAAAAACAAAGTGAAGGGTATATTTCTCTTTCAGTTATTTCACCGATCTTGTTGGGTCATCGACCTAAATGTTAGCATGTACACACACGCACATCCATCCCCATCCCTATGATTCTATGAACACATGCATGCATCCACACCCCTATGAGCACTTCTGAGAAACCAAGCTGACTGATCCGTCAAGTACCACCGGAAGAATAGCTTTGGTTAAATTGTAGAATAAATTTAGAAACGTGAGTACCCATGTCGAGTTGATAACTCCAACATGAGTGGGCAGCTGAGCTACGCTCAGTTGAAAAAACGGAAATGCTACGGTTCTTACGTTATACGTCGGACAGATCCCACAGGTCCACCGCCCCAGTGTCTTCCCACATGTCTAAGCCCATTTATTAGCGACGGGCCTCTTTTCAGCCACGTGACTCTGCCTCCTTCCTTGCTTGTGCTTTTCCCCAATTCTTTTTTTTTTTTGAAATAAAGCTTTTCCCCAATTCTCATCTGAGAGCTCTGCATCAAGGCCGCGTTTAGATTGTTTCGCGAAAAAATTTACAGTATGTCGGGCACACATTTGAAGTATTAAATATAGACTAATTACAAAACTAATTACAGAGTATGTCAGTTCATCGCAAGACGAATCTAATGAGTCTAATTAATCCATCATTAGCACATGTTTACTGTAGCAATTTATTGTCTAATCACGATCTAACTAGGCTCATTAGATTCGTCTCGCGAAGTACACTCCATCCATATAATGGGTTATTTTTTCGACTACATTTAATATGCCATGCATGTGAGGGAACATACTCGAAAAAAATTTCGCGAAACATCTAAACAGGGCCCAACATGCTGTCACACCCAAGGTTTTTTTTCCCGACCGAAACCGGGCCGGATACCGCGGTTACCGGTGTAACCGGTCCGGACCGGTACCGGTTCGGTCGGTTTCAAACCGGTCAAATTGAAAAAATTTGAATTTGAAAAAAAAATCCCGAAAAAATCCCTAAAAATAGTTGAAGGTGCGATAAATGTAATGCTGTAAAAAGTTTTCAAAAATTCATTCGTTTACATCAGTTTACATGAATTCAAAGTTTAATCCAAAAAAGAAAAAAAAAACGCGCGGCCCGTTAAGGCCCATTACAGCCCACTGGCGCCTTAACCTACCCCATCCCCCCACCGACGCCCCCCCCCCCCCACCCTCAGTCGCCCCCAACTCGCCCCCTCCACTCGACGCCTCTCCCGTCCGCCGCCCCCCGCCGCCGTCCGCCGTGCCCGCGCTTCCGGCCGGCCCCCGAGCCCGGTTAGCCGGTCGGTTTGACCGGCCGGCCGGGCCGGTTAGGGATCTGCGAGCGCAGCCCCCGGAACCGAGCGGTCCGAGCGGCTAGCCGAGCGGTAGGAGCGGCTAGCCGGTCGGTTTCCGCGGGTAACCAAGAGGCGTGGTGGCCTGGATTTGTGGGGTAAAATCTCAACTCTAGATGTAGAGATGAAGGATTTGTTTACGATTTATATTTGATTCATATGTGAAGATGAATTTGTTCATGCAGATTTGTGACTTGAATATGTAGACTGTAGAGATGAATGATTTAGCATTTTGGAGATGAATTTGTATATGTATATATGATGACTATGAGTTGTGATTTAGAGATGAATTTTGGAGATGAATGATATAGCATGTTGGAGATGAATGATTCAAATGTTGTGCTTTAGTTACAATTGATTTAGGTAAATCTATTTGTGTATATGAGTAGTGATTTATGTGTAGGTTTTATTAATGATAGTTTTATGAGTTATGACTTTGTTCTGTATTTGTGCAGATAGACAATGTCTGGAAGAAATCAAGATGTGGTGTGGGAACATGGTGACAATCTGTATCCCGGATGTAGGTGCAAGTACTGTCATACACAGAAAGGAGGAGGTGGCGCAACAAGATTGAAACAACACTTGGCAGCGCGCGGGACGGAGGTGGTGCATTGCAGGCATGTGCCACCAGACATCCGAGACTTCTTTCGGCGTGAGCTCGATAGGGCTAAGAAGGCCACTGCTGATCGGGCTCGAGAAAAGTTGAGACGGGAAAAGGTTGCAGCGGAGGGAAACTATCAGGTGCAAGAAAAAGATGAGGAGGAACAGATCAGACGTGCCATGGAGCTATCTAGAGCGGAAGCAGAGTACCGACGTGGGGTGGACGAGCGAGGTGGTGCATACGAGCATGGAGGTGGTAGTGGTTCGGCGAGGGAGAATCCTTTGCAGAGGATGTTTGGGAGAGTTACTTCGCAGAGGGAGAGGCCGAGTCCAGCGGTGGAGGACTATAACTTGGCATCCGGTGGGAGAAGGGGAATGACACAGACCAGGATTGATACAGGCTCATGGACACAAAAGGGTAAGAATGCAAAGGAAGCTATTGGTAAAGCCTGGTCAAAGTTTTTTCATATTGCGGGTGTGTCTGGTAGACAGTCAGACAATCCATACTTTGTTAGTGCAGTCAGAGAGACACAAAAGTGGGGTAAGTTTGTGTTAATTGCATTCACACATATGACATATCACACATGACATAAGTTTGTGTTAATTGTTGTTTCTAATGATTTGTAACATTTTCAGGGGAGGGTATTGCGTCACCCACCGGGCGAGATATTGATGGCAAATATCTCGATCAGAATGATAATGAGTTGCATGAGAAGTATCTTATGTTTCAGGCTGAGTGGCCATTATTTGGCGTCACTTTGATGTGTGATTCTTGGACTGGGCCGACAAGGATGAGTGTGGTCAACTTTTTGGTATATTGCAATGGGGTCATGTGGTTCCACAAGTCAGTTGATGCGACAGGACTATCTCAAGATGCAGCGTATTTTCTCAAGGTGGGGTCATGTGGTTCCTACTGGCATTCACATTTATTATGATTACCCAGTTACTAACTATTCCGTATGTTGTATGATTTGTATCAGGAGATTCGAAAGGTGGTTCAGTACATTGGGCCGGAGCATGTCGTACATATTGGACACCTTGCCTAGCACACACGGTACTCCTCATCATCGTATGGTGACAGCTCTCACTCTACTCATAACTATCCTCATGCTGACATAAACACGCAGCCCCCCACGAGATGGGTTTACGAATGGGAAGACCCACATTTTTATAATATGTTAGTTCAACAATGGTCTACAACAGCGGCATGGACGGGCCAATCTTGGCAAGAGTACAAGGCTCAACTGCTTCTAACGCAAGGCTTGAATGTCATGTCCACCGCCGAGTACCAACAGGCGACTCAAATGGGGGTCTTCCCTTTCATGAGTTGAACTTCTATCTATTCATGCATATTTCTATGGAGTATGGACTATATTATTTGTATGGATTGTGATTTGTGACTTGTCCCTATGGATGGACATGCCACATGGATTATGACTATGTATGGACTATGGACTATTGATCTTTTATTTGTAAGCAGTGATTATGGTATTTTTTGCATGGTATTAGTATGCATATTTGTAAATTATTATGTTGTTGTGGTCTTCTAACATTAATATGTGCATAATTCATGCCAAAAAAATTATTTTTCTATTCTTTACATTTTTTTCTTCTTCGGCCGGTAACCGCTCCAATCCGGGCGGCTAACCGGTCAAACCGACCGGCTAGCCGCCCCAAACCGTTCCATAATTCGACAATTCAAAACCGACCGGACGGGGGCGGTAACCGCTCTAACCGGAGCGGTTAGCCGCTACCGCCGGCCGGCGGTTTGCCCCCGCCGGTCGGGAAAAAAAACCTTGGTCACACCTGCTCGCTGGGATCGAGCGGCTACAGCGGCGGGAGGTAGGACGAGGCTTTGGCGCTCGTCGACGTAGGGGTCAGCGATGGTGAGACGCGGTGTGCCTGGCCACTGGCCCCCCGTGCCGCTGCTCCACCTGACGGCAACTAGGTGGCCGCCCTGGACTCAGACCATGACGCAGAGCGCCAGGAATTGCGGTCTGTGCCGATGCCTCTCCTGGCCACCGTCGGGTCATCGTCGGGGGTTGCCATGGACACGAATCGGAGCCCCAAACTGGTGACTCTCCATGGAGCATTAGAGCTAACCGTGGTCGGCCAGGGCTAGTAACCTCTCATATGTCTCATTGATTGAATCGTGAGTACACATGCTGCAAGAGTGTTTCAGATATTTTGATGTTGCAAGATTTTGATATGAGATGTTTCATGCTTTTTTGTGGTGTTGCAATACGTCAACCAATATGTTCTCCTAATATGATATGTGATGTTGCAACATTTGATCGGAGATGTTTCATGCCTGTTACAACAGTACCTGTTGCAAACAATTGTTTTAGGATGTCACAACGGTTGAACTACGATGTTGCAATAATTTCCTATGATGTTATAACAGATTATCGTTGGAATTAACTTTTTTCCTTCAATGATGTGGTTTGTTCTACCTCATCATCATCATAATTACCATCCCCTCTATGACTAGGGTAATCGAGACACTGACTACCTATGTTACCCCGATACTTCAACATGCCCCCCGTATCACGTATCCGATACGCGTATCCGTATCCGTCGATACTCCGATACTTTCATATTACCTTTAGTTTTTCAAAAAAATGACGTATTCGCGTATCCGTATCAGGCATCCTCGACTGCATCAATCTCTAGGGCGGCGGTACCTTCTCGAATTAAATTATCCAAAAACTCCTCATGGTCCCTGTTTCCGGCCATTTTCACTATTAGAATAAAAAAATAGTGTTTAGTATTTTTTAGTATTTTCTAGTAATTGTCAATGTTTTCTAGTATTTCATGCTATTTTTTAGTAATTGCCTGTTTTTCTAGTAATTACTAATTCGGATATGAATGTGTTGTTCTTTGATTGCAGCTGGTGATTTTTGATTTTGCAAGGACTTGTACAAAGAATATGTTGCCAAGGTATAGATAAATTGTCACGGTAGAATTTTTGTAGATTGAATGTTGCACGGAACATTCACTCATGTTGTGGCGGGATTTTTCGTGTAGTTGAAGCTTGTACTGGAACTCGATGTTGCATGCAACATAGAACCTATGTTGCGGCAGGAATTTCCCATATGTCGTACCGTACGACGCTAGCGCCCGGATCGGACGTCCGGGCGCTAGCAAGCCCGCTGAAAAAAATACTCATGTACCTTTGCTATCAAGAACATGTGAACAACTATGCCCTAAAAAGTTCCAGTTAAAAAAATAGGAGGAATCAGGCACGTATGTCTTCGAGTTTTGGATCCTATGGTTCAGATGATCGGAGTACTCCCTCTGTCCCAAAATAAATACACATCACGCTAAGGAGTCAAACACTTTTAAGTTTGACTAGAAATATAGAAAATAGTATCAATGTTTTTTTATTCAAATAAATTATTAGAAAAGTATACTCAATGCTCAATCTAATCAATCTAATGATACTTATTATACATCATAAATAGTAGTACATTTTTTTATAATTTTTATCAAACTTGAAAAGTTGAACTCTCTGAGGAAGCGACATAAACGTTTGTTTTGGGACCGGGGAAGTATGGGCATGTGATGGGCAAGGCTGGGAGGAAACCATTTTTGGTGAGAGATAAAAGTTAATAATGAATTGTGACCACAACAATATTTATGATGCAATATTCTAGATATCTGCCGCCTGGGACATGCTTGTGCAGTCGTGCTGCCTGCAGGGTTGGTCTATCATTTTTCTCTAATATTCGGGCCCTGTTTAGATCTAGAAAAAACGTTCCTTTTCATGAAAAGTTATCCACTTAGAGAACCGTGTCAGTTTATTTCTATCTCTATGCACGCTTCTATAAAACAACATTTTTTCATACTTTTCACCATTTTTCTCTATAAACACGCCCTTGAAGTTCGGCTTCGTGGTCGCCCTGCGTGCGGCAACAAGGAGGTGCACGTCTGCACATGCCCGAAGAGTAGCCGTAACCGTCTCATTTTTCATTGACGTGGATCTCTGCGCATCTGATCAGCGGCAGCTGATGAGCTCATATGCGTTGTTTGGCCCTCCTGCGGTCCTGCCACCACCTGCCCTTCAAAAAGTGAAGAAATGGCAAGCTATGCCTGTCCATATCAGAATTTAAAAACGGCAATTAACGAGAAAGGCATGCTCAATACTTGACCGGTGCGGTGGCGGCGTTCGCTTTAACACATTATGTACAATTGCTTCTTCTTCTTATATGATATGGCAGTACTCCTGTCTTTATTTTAAAAACATAGACCGAAAAAAATCAACGAAGAAAGAACAGGGGGAGGAGAAAACGGACAAGCATCTGAATATGCACATGCCCAGTATGGGGGCCTCTGATTCAGATCCGCGCGGACGCGGCGGCCCCAGTCAATTCCTGCCGGAGGACCCATCCGCACGGATGGATTCTCCATGCAGCCATGTTCAGAGAATCATCCAGTACTGATTTTGCTAATCTTCCATGTTTACTTACTAAATACGGCCTGCAGGAAAATGCTAATCCCCACTAATGATAAAAAAATTGAAATACTAGATACTTCTTTCATGTTGGGTGTCAAATGCACCCTGCAAGAACTGCAAAAGACGTTAGTAAAAGATAGAACAGGCCGCATTGTCCTTTGCCGAATTCCCTTCAATGCTAATTTACGTCCATCAATTGGATAATGACGGCTGCCACCAGCCGTTCCGCCCACATATTTCACGCGGGTTGTCGTGCTCAGCTCAACTCGAAACAGACGAAGCTAAAGTGAACTGAGACTCTAAGAGGGAGAATCCATGGAGATGGAGGGCCAAGAAGACCAGAAGCCTCTCCTGGTCACGGTGGCGGGGAGCAGCGGTGATGGCCGTCAGGGAGCTGCGCCCGCCTCTTCTTCCTCTTCGATTGCGGTGGTGGTCGGCAGCACCGCCGTCGCCGTCGCCGGCTCCTTCGAGTTCGGCATCTCGGTAACCAACCAAGCCATGCATGTTCAGAGTAGATGGCTGACCGGGAGATGTTAATCTCCATGGCTTTTGTTGTAGGTGGGCTACTCATCGCCATGTCAGCCGGGCATCATGCGTGATTTCAACCTCTCCATTGCCGAGGTAAACCTTCCCCGGTGTGACTGACTGGTTGCACATTCCTTGGTGTTGTTCATCGTGCAGTGTTGGTCAGTCTAACTCTTTTCTTCTCCACATGGTGCAGTACTCTGTCTTTGGCTCAATTCTGACGGCCGGAGCAATGCTGGGAGCTTTTGTCAGTGGTACACTAGCAGACCGAGTCGGCCGAAGATGTGTAAATAAGTTTTTATCCCAATTTTACCCTGATTGCAGTCCTCCACTGGACTGACAGATCAATGTTGCAACATGCAGGCAATGGCGATATCGGATCTTCTCTGCATTCTTGGATATCTCTTGATAATCTTCTCCCAGGTTTCTTCTCACTCCTATGCATGTCTTACGTAATGCTTTCTTCTGAGTTCTGATTCATTTGATCGTATGATTTCCGTGGGTTCTCCCCTAGAGTGTCTTGTGGCTTGACATCGGAAGGCTCTCAATTGGATGCGGAATTGGCCTTCTTTCATATGTGGTGATTACAGTCAGCTACTCTATCTGGTTACATTTTCGGACGAATTCTGTCTGACTTTTGTAGCATCTGAAACAGGTTCCAGTCTACATATCAGAGATAGCACCAAAGAATCTCAGAGGAGGACTTGCAACTGTAAACCCGGTTCGTGCTGTACTGTATTCAATCAGGGGACAGTTCATCACTCATTGTTCAGAGCTTTATCTTAAGAAACAGCTTCTCCATTTATGCAGTTGATGATATGTTGCGGAACGTCGCTTGCATACGTTCTGGGAACCTTCATCACCTGGCATACCTTGGCTATCATCGGTAAAGTAGTTTGTTGCACTTGCACCAGTTTGAGCTGACTTCCTCTTTTTCTAACCATATCTACTTCGGAAGCCTTTCACAAGTGTACTAAGAAATCTAATGCATATCTTCTTTAAAAAAAACGAGAATCTAATGCATTTCATATGTACGAATTTTAAATTTCCCAATGTAGGAGTGGTACCATGTTTGCTGCAGTTAGCTGGCCTCGTTGTGATTCCTGAATCCCCCAGGTGGCTGGTTAGTCGCTTTACTTGGAGTCCCTCTCTTATTATAACTTGGCTGGCATTAAGTACAGAGTGGAGATACCCTCATGTGCACTGGAATCAACTTAGGCCTTGTTTGGGTACTCCTGTATTGAGGTGGAATGAGGGGGATTGGAGGGAAAATTAGTTCATTTTAGATTCAATCCCCTCCAAACCGCCTCTATCCAAACAAGGCCTTAAAGGGAGCAGGATTTTAACTTTTGCATCAAATATCTTACTTTTTAGCTTAAATTTAGAAGCAGTTAAGATCTGCGTGAGATCAAACAATTAAAAGAAGGTAAAAAAAGGTGTAAAATCATCTTCTCAGCTGATCATAATTTTTCTATGATCCATATCACTAGCTAGAACTCTCAAGTGGATCTATTGGAACAAATTCTTCCCAGGCAAGAATTGGACACCCACGTGAATTTGAGGCAGCATTGCAGAAGCTAAGGGGAAAGGAAACTGATATCTCTAAAGAGGCTGCCGAAATCAAAGTATGAAGTGCTTGAGAGTAAAAACAAACAGTCAACCCAATCTTGCATTAAACAAAGCTCCTGATAGTTCTGTACTTTGCATTCAGGATTTTACAGAAAAGCTTCAGCACCTACCTAAGTCAAGGATGGTGGACCTGTTTCACAAGGAATATATCAGTGCTGTTATAGTGAGTATCTTAAATATGCCTTTCTACCTAAAAAAACTTCTACTGTTCTATAGAAAATCAGTTCTATGGACCATTTTCAGGTTGGAGCTGGGCTAATGGTCCTTCAACAATTTGGGGGAATGAATGCTATTTTCTTCTATGCCAATCAAATATTTGTTTCAGCTGGTAAGAAGTAATAAGAATGTATTACCTTCATTCACTTAACTAGTTCTTGCCATTAGGGAAAAAATTACCACCGATCATTCAGGGGTCCTATACTACTAACTGCTAGCAACTAATACAACTACAAATTGTACAAATCAGGTTTCTCGTCAGGTAACACGGGAATGCTCGCAATGGTTGCTGTCCAGGTTTCTTGAAACTGGCCTTCTAGTCCCCCTGATGTGCGTCTTACTGAATTTAGGTGTATGATTAGAGTTTTGTATCTGCAGGCTCCGGTGACGGGACTAGCTGTACTTCTAATGGACAAGGCTGGAAGGAGGCTACTTTTGATGGTAAATAAAAGCTATTCCCATTGTTAATAATGAATTACAGCCATGACAGGACAAGCTGTAATATTTTAGATTAAGGATAAAAACCGGCCTACTATATCCACGTAGTAGGCCTACATATCGTAATATACTAATATGTATGCTGCAATAACATTCCAGGTCTCTGCAGCTGGAACATGTTTGGGTTGTGCACTAGTTGGCTTGTCATTCTTAGCTAAGGTTTGGATTTTGTTAAGTCATTTCATCCTCATAAAACGGCCAACAACTTGCCATTTTCAGTACAATTAGTAAGCTCTTTCTGTTACTGGAACAGGAAAATCACTGGGGAAAGGACCTGAATATAGTGCTGGCTCTGACAGGCATTCTGGTACATGCTGCCCATAGACTTAATTTCTGCATTACCTGCAGAGAGGTCTCTTTCAAAGACACACAAAGAACTGTAGTTCTAAAAGTTTTTGATGTTCTGAAACCAGATTTTCACTGGATCTTTCTCAATTGGTATGGGAGGAATACCATGGGTCATAATGTCAGAGGTACTATTTCCTGCCCTTAAGTAAATGGACATTAGGTTACTGGGCAAAAGAAAAATATTCAGAACTAGTTTGCTAGCAGTGTTCAAGAATTTGACGACACCCATCACTGGACATGCAGATCTTTCCCATAAACATGAAAGGAACAGCAGGAAGCTTTGTAACCCTAGTCAACTGGCTCGGTTCGTGGATCGTCTCCTACGCCTTCAACTTCCTCTTGGCGTGGAGCTCTTATGGTAAGTTAAGAATTTGAGGCAGCAAGTGGAAGTGCACATTTTTGGTTGATAAAGCGGTTGCATCAGCATAAACATTGATGCCAACAAAAATACAAAATTTCATACCTTGGTTGATGTCACAATGCAGGAACATTCTTCTTCTTTGCGAGCATCTGCGGGCTCACATTTGTATTCGTGGAGCGGCTGGTGCCAGAAACCAGAGGAAGAACCTTAGAAGAGATTCAAGCCTCCTTTCGCAAATGATTTGCTTGTCTAGTTTAGATAACCAAATCCCAGGATTGGGGATGCAGCATTAAAGCTTCGGTGGCTATCTGGGATACTATTATTTGTCCACATGCAAATCTGTATATCACATTTTTCTCAATAATTATACGAATAGAGTTGCCCTAAATAATAATAATAATAATACGAATAGAGTATTAAAATTTCCTCCATTTTTTTCATTTCTTGTGACACTACTTCTACTGGTTGTTCTGGCCCAGTTGAGCCCATGACCACGAGTAGGAGGATCTGCGACCCAGGGCCTGGCCCAACACACCTAGCCTCTTCGTTCTTCTGTTGCAGGCGTGCGCGATAGAGTCATAGAGGTGATCAAGATCATCCGGACGAGATTATCCACAATCCAGGTCAGAATTATCTTTATCACTCTGCTTCATTGCTTGGGGTTGGGAGAGCGAGGGGAAGGCATGGCGATGGGGCTGGAGGCCGGAGACTACGGCGCCTTCATGGAGAAATTCGAGCTGCTGCCTCCGCAATCTGAGCAGCAGCTGCCGCTGCACGGCCTCACCTTCGCCATCAAGGACATGTGAGCAATTATCCCCTTCTCCTCCTCGGCCAGGCCAACAATCTCCTGATGCATCGATTCGCCAAGTGCTTGAAGGCATGCGCGTTCTCTTGTTCCAGCTTCGACATCAGCGGCCGCGTCACCGGGTTCGGCAACCCGGACTGGGCGAGGACGCATGCCCCCGCCGCCGCCACCTCCCCCGTCGTCTTGGCCACGCTGGCCGCCGGCGCCACCAGCGTCGGCAAGACCGTCATGGATGAGATGGCCTACAGGTGACGCCATGTCTTTGTCTCCGCCTGATACCGGAGCTCGTTTCTTGCATCAGCAGTACTGGAACTGGGGATCTTGACTGGAATTGCATTGAGCTGAGTGAGGCCACTGAAATTCAGTTCAATTTTCACAGCATAAATGGGGAGAACGCACATTACGGCACGCCGACTAATCCCTGCGCTCCCGATAGAGTTCCCGGAGGATCCTCCAGTGGATCAGCTGTTGCAGTTGCCGCGAAACTCGTCGACTTCGCTCTGGGTCAGCAACCCCTGCCCCAGCCTTTTGCTCTCTAGTTGTTCAATTCCTGGTTATTCTCAGTCTTAGACAGTTAGACTAGCGGCAAATCGATATGCCCATCATTTCCCCTTGTCTAATGTAGGAACTGACACTGGCGGCAGTGTGAGGGTACCTGCTGCCTATTGTGGTATATTTGGACTCAGGCCTTCCCATGGATTGGTTTCCACAGAAAATGTCACTCCAATGTCACAGATGTTTGATACTGTTGGTGGGTGAATATTCCTCTTTTTTTTTCCATTGTTCATAACTTTCAAGTTTTTGGCCTATTGCTTTATACTTCTTTGTGAAATTGTCACTTATAATGCATTTTTTTTTTGGCAAAACAAGAATGAGGTACTGTTATTATTCAGAATGACGCTGATATTTACAATTATTTGTATTACATTGTACAGGGTGGTTTGCTAGAGATCTCTCTACGTTTTCTCTTGTGAGCAACGTGTTGTTGCCACTACCTGCTGACAATACTACCAAGCAACCAACACAATTTACAATTCCTAAAGACTGTTTTGAAATCTTAGGTTCTCTGAAGGACCAGACATATCAGATCCTCAATGCTTCAGTAGCTAAGAGATTTGGTAGTAAGTAATACTACAAACTCATCTAGCTTAATATAAACCTCAAACTTATTCTGCTTCCATTAAAAATGTAAATCTTATCTGCTCAGGATGCCTTTATTGTCACAGGTGAAGCAGTAGATAATAGGAACCTTGGTGAATTCGTCTCCAACAATGTCCCAACCATTGGGAAATTTATTAGTGACTTCTCCAAAAGCGAAGCACCTTGTGTACCTGCTCTATCTGTTATTTCTTATGTCATGCGATGCCTCCAAAGGTTTCACTTACAACTTGACTAAGTAACTTACTTTGTTGAAGGATGCAAGTAGTACATACCAAAAAGCTTTGCTCTAGCCCACTGACTTCATAAATCGCACTCCCTCCAATAACACATACAGTACTGAATAAGATATCAAAAGCCAAAATTTAGGACCATTCTTCTATGACTGGAGGGAGTAATTCAGACAGATGGGCCTGACTGGGATATAGAGACTGTTTGCTATGAGCCCTGAAAAAGCTGCTTGCTCCCAGGTGTCCGATTAGATTACTTCGGCCAGCAATGCTGCTTGTGCCAGGGTCTCAAGCAAACAAGCCAGTTGTTTGGCGTCATGTCAACAGTTTAAAAACTGTCAATCGAAATGATTTTTCCACTCACCTCCTAGAGTTGCCCATCTTGAGTGAGGAGGTAAAAATGTGAATATCTATTTCAGGTCTGAATTCAAAGCTAATCATGCAGAGTGGGTCAAAACCGTAAAGCCTAACCTAGGCCCAGGCATCCGAGAGCGGGTGTACGAAGCAGTTACATCAGAAGATGGACCCATGGAGGATTTTCATGCTCTGAAGACTGAATTTAAGTCTGCCCTTTCTGCTCTTGTCAAGGTACTTCAGACATCGGAGAATTTCTTTGCACCTGCACGTTTTCAAATCAGACAGAAGTGCGGATAAGCATTAACATGGCTGTGTTCTGGGTGATCTCTTACTGAGTTGTTTCCCGTCTGTAGGATGATAGAATCCTTGCAATCCCAACGGTCCCTGGTTCTCCACCAAAGCTCCGCATGGAAGCTGGTGCGCTGGAAAACTTCCGGGCAAGAGCATTTTCACTTCTGTCAATCGCTGGACTTTCCGGGTTTTGCCAGGTATGGATCTGCTGAACTTTGATTGCAATTGCAACTGAACATGTAATTCAGATACAACAATTATTTATCGCTGATTGATTCATATTTGTGCTGGATTGCTGGGCACTGGATACAGTTAAGCATTCCACTTGGCGTGCGGGATGGTGTTCCAGTGTCTGTCTCCCTCGTGGCACGCCATGGAGCGGACCGGTTCCTACTGAGTGTGGCTCAGGAGCTGTATGAGACGCTCAAAGAGGAGACCAAGAAAGCATGGAGCTCATCACAGTCGTCGCTCTGAGCCATCAATCATAATTCATACGCAAAGTTCCTGTTCCATCAGTTCTCATTTGCTCAGTTCTCCATGACCATGTCTACTTGTCGATCTAGATATTCTATATTCATGTCGTACAGGCGTATAGACCAGTTTGTCGCTTCTGCATGTATATGGAAAATAGGAACTCTCTAATGAAAGAAGACAGGAACGGCCATGGCACAGTGAATGAAAATGAATAGAGATAGGAATATTTGTGTGGAGAATCTGTACCAGAAAAGCACATAAAACTGTGAGTATCAATATATTGTGGGAGAAATGGAGGGACTTGAAATAAAAATTTATGATATTCCTGTAACTCTGATAGCTCTGTTATCCTGTACAAAATCCATTCGAATTTCTGCACGTTGGTTGTCGTCACAAGCACTGGAATTCAATATTTAACTATGTCATGCAAATAATGCACATGAATTGACGCTGCTGTTTGGCAAGTTGACAGATCAACAAGCAAGGAAAAAGGAAAAAAAAAACAATAGCGGTATCAAAAACAGGGAAAAGATTACAGGAAGAGATAAGGCTCCTGGCAAGTGGCAAAAACAGAGGCTGGCGTGCGTGCAGCGTGCATGCCTGGAAGACACTCGCGATGCGGCCGCTCCAGCTTCGCCCACGAGCGGCCGCCGCCGCAGCCGCCGGTCCTGCTCGGCCGCGCGGCCTCCCCGGCCGGCGGCTGAGTCTCCGGCCGTGTTGTTGCAGGAACGTAGCCGCAGCAGCAACGGCGAGAGGAGGGAAGACGAAGACGGCGGCGGAGGTGGTGCGGGAGTTCTACGACGGCGTGAACCGGCGCGACCTGGCGGCGGTGGAGCCGCTGATCGCGGAGGGGTGCGTGTACGAGGACCTGGTTTTCCCGCGGCCGTTCGTGGGGCGGGACCAGATCGTCGGCTTCTTCGGCGAGTTCATGGGGACCATCAGCCCCGACCTCCAGTTCGTCATCGACGACATCTCCGACGAGGACTCCGCCGCCGTCGGGGTCACCTGGCACCTCGGTACGCCGGATAGTTGTCCTCGGTTCCTCTCATTATCATGCAAAAAATGCAATGGCGGTGCGGATTAGTAGAGTTTAATTTGATGGGACAATGGGTAATTAATGCAGAGTGGAGGGGGCGGCCGTTTCCGTTCAGCAGGGGATGCAGCTTCTACCGCTTGCTGGAATCGGATCAGCAGCAGCAGCCGCAGATCGTGTAGGCATAACTCTATCTGCTTCCCTCTCCTTTTTTTCAGCACTCTATACTCGTTAATTTACCCCCACACAGACTAATTAATTGTATGTATTAATAATACATAGTGCACGATAATAATTACTGTGCATTTTTAAAGGTCCAAAATGGCGACAAGGAAGTGATAGGGAATCAATAAAAAGCATCTCCTCCGATTACCTACCATGCCAAGCAAAGAGTAGAAATAAAACACAAAGCACCAGAATCATATCGTACCAAATAAACCCTTTCAAATATTGTGAACTACTTTCAAAGTGACTCTTCTGACCCAACCCCTGATAAATGGAACTTCGTAACTTTTGTGATTCAAGACTTAAGTTGGTGAATTTCGCCTACGGATCCACTATATATTTTACAGATAGAAAAAGTTTGTACAGTGGGGGGATTTTATAAACTTGCGAAAGAAAGTTTATACCAAAAAAACATTGCGTCTTTTTCAAAAAGAAAACATTATGCGCATGAGCTTGTTCTAGTTTATTCGGTGAGCTGGCCAATTGCCACTTTCCATCAGTAGGAGTGAAGGGGACGGAAGAGCAGAGAGTACAAAAATGTCTGGTCTTCGTCTTGATCAAATCATTTATGCATGATCCGATCAGGTACGGTCGAGATTGCGTGGAGCCTGCCGCCAAACCCGGGGATTTGGCACTGGTACGTACAAACTCCTCCATGAACTAACATCTTCTGTGGTTGTGGCTACTCAATTAGTAATATCGCGTTAGTGTTGAAACTGCAGGTTATCATCAGGGGTGTGACATGGATCCTGGAACGATTTCCAAGTCCTTGCTAACAGGTTCTGATCGATGGGCACAGTTGCACGGACACGGCTTGCATTGTAGTCCTAGGCGAGGAAGGCAAGCGCAATACAAGTTGAACAATATCTGGATGTATGGACAGAGGGGGAAAAAAAGAGAGATGTGCAATGTTGAAATAAGGAAACATAATCGAAATGAGGAAAAATAATAGATATGCATGTTGAAAAACGGGCAACAAAAAAGCGAAAAATGTTCCCGGCGGGGCTCGAACCCGCGACCTTCGGCTCATAAGACCAACGCTCTAACCAACTGAGCTACGGGAACAGCTGCTGGTACTTTTTTATGTACAATATATTATTGTAGTCCTGAGGCAATTCGAACTGCAAAGTACATGTAATTGTTCAACAACTTCTCATCGGTAGCCTCTGCCCTGCCTGGATTCTATTAGAGGCGAGAGTTAGAGACACTAAACAGTAATCTAATTGCCTACTTCCTCTAATTCCAAATGCCATTTTATATTAAAAAATAATATATCACTGAACATAGTAAAGATATAATTATATGGTATTTTTCATATTGAATGTAGTAATTATCAACCATGCATCCACACAAGTAATACTAATAAAATTGAGAACGTTGTAAAAGGGCAGCAATCCCTTTAAATCTAACATTGAGCTCAAGAATTTGTAGCCGGTTTCACCAATATTTGTGCTTCTTCTCGCGATATGTTCCATCTTTGCTATTTTCTAGTTACTATACTAGATTAATCGAGAGTACTCATTAATCTATTTCATCTTTATATTCGTATTTTTCTCCGCCATACTCTTGAAAATATGAAAAGAAAATAAAGCTTGGTTAGAATTAGAGAAGAGAACCTTGACTTAGAACTAAACTAAAATGTACATCATCTTGTAATAATGATGAACGGTTTCATGCAAAACTCATGTATTAGGCTATAGTACTGTTCCATTATTAGTAACTTGCTTCCGACGACCTTCATTCCTAGTAACTTACTGCTCGTATGCCTGCATCCGTGAGTTAACCACCACCAGTCTCGCGGCCAACTAGCAGCGCAAGCTACACTGTTCCCCCGTCCGTTTCTAGCTGCTTTTGAACCATTCCCCTGTGACAACAAAGCGCCATCCGTCCATCAATGTTTCACGAGCTCGCTGCGTCGTCTTCACGACCGACGATCAAAATCGATCCATATGCATCGGTTGAACTCCCAACCTACCTGCCCAGCTGTTGAAGTAACTGGAGCTAACTCCCTGGCTGGCCAGCTTTATATATTTGATCGACCCCGGCCGTGAGACTTGAGAGCATGCACGTAACACGGTAGCGCGGTCGATCGAGGTCGGGCAACCACCAATCGCCGGAGAGACATGGACTACGGGAGGCTCGCGCTCGTGGTGGCGGCGGCGGCGGCGGCAATGGCGTGCTGCTCGCCGGAGACGGCGATCATCAGTGGCGTGGCCGCGTGGGGGACACCGCAGCCGCCGTCGCCGTGCATGTACATCTTCGGGGACTCGCTGGTGGACAACGGCAACAACAACAACATCCTCAGCCTCGCCCGCGCAAACTACCGGCCCTACGGCATCGACTTCCACGAGGGTCCTCCGGGGCGCTTCACCAACGGCCGCACCATGGTCGACTTCCTCTCCGACATGCTCGGCCTCCGCCCGCCGCTCGTCCCTCCCTACGCCACCGCCCGCCCCGCCGACCTCCCCCGCGGCGTCAACTTCGCCTCCGGCGCCTCTGGGGTCCTCGCCGAGACCGGGAACAACCTGGTACATAAGTAGCCTCCTCTCTCCTACCTATCCTGCCGCTTTCGCGGCACAGAGGGAGTACCGATCAATAACTCCATCTGGATGTGCCAATGGCAGGGCGGGCACTACCCGCTGTCGGAGCAGGTGGACCATTTCCGAGCGGCGGTGGCGGACATGGCGAACTCGTCGGCGGTGGCGACTTTCCGCGGGAACGCGACGAGGGTGGCGGAGCACGTGAGGCGGTGCAGTCTTCTTCGTGGGATGGGCAGCAACGACTACCTCAACAACTACTTCATGCCGGACTACTACAGCACGGCGCAGCGGTACAGCCCGCGTGACTACGCCGCGCTGCTCCTCCGCGAGTACGCCGCGCAGGTCGCCGAGCTCTACGCGCTCGGCGCCCGCAAGTTCGTCGTCGCCGGCGTCGGCCAGATCGGCTGCATCCCCTACGAGCTCGCCCGGATGAACAACGACAACCAGCCCGATACCCCCTCCTCCTCCTCCTCCGCCACCGCCGTTCGTAGCCAAAACATCGGCATATCAATCGGCATTGGCGGCGGCTTCGGCGGCGGCGGTGGCGGCGGAATCGGCGGCGGCGGGAGGTCAACGTCGTCGAACACGAACACCGGCGGCAGCAGGAGCGGCGGCGTGAACTCAACTCCGGCGACCCCCGACGACGGCGGCGGCAGCGGGTGCAACGAGACGATCAACAGCGTGGTGGCGATGTACAACCGGGGCCTGCTGGCGATGGTGAGGCGCTTGAACGGCGGCGGCGGGCAGATGCGGGGGGCGCGGTTCGTGTTCCTGGACACGGTGGCGAGCGGGAAGGAGATGGCAGGCGAGCGCGGCGGCGCACGGGTTCACGGTGCTGGATCGCGGGTGCTGCGGGGTGGGGCGGAACAACGGGCAGATCACGTGCCTGCCGCTGCAGCGGCCGTGCGACGACAGGGGCGCGTACATGTTCTGGGACGCGTTCCACCCCACGGAGGCCGCCAACAGGATCTACGCGGCAAAGGCGTTCGGATCCAACAATACCGCCGAGGTGTACCCCATCAACGTCCGCCAGCTCGCCGCCTTATGATGCGAGCATGCGTATCGTGCACCGTGTGCCGTGTCATTTGACTGTCAGATCATCGTCTCCAAATCGATTCGTCCAATAATTATGTTTCGTTTCGGTTTATATGTGCTTAATTGTTTCATTGGACTAGTTTGCTGGTATGAATTGAATGTACTGCAACGTGAAACTCTGTAAGCTGAATCTCCCAAGCTGATCGAGTAATGGTTTATGATTGAGAGGTCTCTCTATGCACAAACCTCTGTAATAACCCTCTCCAATCTTGAATCCACTTGGGAAGAGAAAAATTGTTTCAAACAAAGTATTGTACTACATACTTTGTCAGCAAGGTACTGTTCTTCTTCCTCTTGCTATCTTCTTCTCTTCTTTCCAAAATTATCGCCGCCAGCACTTCATTAAAGCCACCCCGCAGCCGCCTCCCCCGTCGCCTCCCGTGACCGACGGCGTGCACGCCGTCGTGCCGCTCCACGCGCCTCCTCCTGCTGCCGCACCACCCTGCTCTTTCCTAATCGTTGTGCCCCCGCCGCCGGGGCTCCACCACCGCCTTACAAGCGGCGCCGTCGCCGCCCACAACCCGCAGCCGTCGTCGCCGGCCACCCATCTAAATCTTGCCAACCATGGAATCCCTGACGCCTAGAAACCCAAATCCCTAACCCTAAGCCACCACCCTCTGCCGCCGCCCGCCCCGCCCACGACCCATCGCAGAGGAAGAGAAAGACATAGGGCGTGCGGAGAAAGAAGAGGGAGACGACACACAAAGGAAGAAGAGGCACACCGCGTGCCGAGGAAGAAAAGGCGCCACATCATCCCCATGTCACGTTGACGTCAGCGACAACGTCTCCAAGCTGGCCGCTCGCACGAATCTTGAAGCGGCATCCAACTGACCCTAATAGGGGACGGACATCATGTGGGACTTAACACAACATTTGCGGCTTGCATCCCCACTAGTACCAATTAGTTTTGCTATTGGTACGGTGAAAGTGCTTAGATATAATGAGGTGTAACTTCTGATTCAGTTTCTCGCTTGCTCAGAAGTTGAGGAAACGGACTTTGCTGTGGAATTGGCCACGGACTGAATTTTCCTTTAGGTGTGAACAATTTTGCAGAGGATTCGCTGATTTTAGAGAACATCACACGACAAAACAATTTGGTCGAAATGACGAAATTAACCGAGAACCTTCAGAGCTCCACTGACGAAATTGCACTGTTTTGCCTGCATTTTTTAATTAAATAAATATCTCTCCCATATCGGCCGTTCACTCAAGGGGGGCACACTTCTGAAGCCAGCATCGATTGCACTAATTATTAAAAAAAAAAACTGAAACAGGGTACAGCCAGGTATATCGTTCGATGGATCCAATTCAGGCTGCCGGCCGGATCACTCGTCGTTGGCGACGCGGACGAGCTGCTTGCCGACATTGCGCCCGTGGAAGAGTCCGACGAGCGCCTTGGGCGCGCTCTCGAGGCCCTCGGCGACGTCCTCCACGTACGCGATCGTGCCGTCCCTGACGTAGGGCAGCACCCAGGCCTCGTACTTTGGGTAGAGGTGCTTGTGGTCTGGCTCGAGGAACCCCTCCACCCGGAGGCGCTTGCCGATGACGGCGGAGAGGTTGCGCACGGCGTCCCACTCCCCGCCCTTCAAGTTGTACTGCGAGATGAGCCCGCACACCGCGATCCGGCCGTGCGCGCGCATGTTGAGCAGCACGGCGTCGAGCATGGCGCCGCCCACGTTCTCGAAGTAGATGTCGATCCCGTCGGGGAAGCGCCGCGCCAGCGCCGCCGCCAGGTCGGGCTCCTCCTTGTAGTTGAACGCGTCGTGGAACCCGAATTTGGACTTGAGGAGCTCCACTTTCTCCGCGGACCCCGCGCTGCCGACGACGCGGCACCCGGCGAGGCGCGCGAACTGGCCGACGAGCTGCCCCACGGCGCCGGAGGCGGCGGAGACGAAGACGGTCTCGCCGGCTTTAGGGGCGCAGATCCCGTGGAACCCGACGTAGGCCGTGAGGCCCGGCATGCCGAGGATGCCGGTGTAGTAGGAGAGCGGGACGGCGTCCTCGCCGGCGTGGTGGGAGATCTTGGAGAGGAAGGCGGTGGAGGGGGGCTTGACGACGCTGTAATCCTCCCAGCCGGTGATGCCCCAGACGAGGTCCCCGGGGGAGAGGCGAGGGTCGGAGGAGTCGAGCACGCGGGCGACGCCGTAGCCGGTGATGACGGAGCCCGGGACGAAGGCGGCCGCGTAGGAGGCGCGCAGCGGGCGGGACATCTTGAGCCGCATGTAGGGGTCGCAGGAGAGGCAGAGGTTGCGGACGAGGACGGAGCCCGGGGGATCGTCGCCGGCGAGGCGGAGCGGCACTTCCGCGCCAGGGAGGAGAAGCTCCATGTGCTCCTCGCGGGGGTAACCCTCCACGTACTCCTTGAGGATCACGCGCCGGTTCGTCGCCGTTGCCGCCATGGGGGAGCTCGTGCTCTGTTTCTGCTCGGCTCTGCTCTGCTCTCTGATGGGGGGAGGGAGGAAGTTCAGTACTTCAGTGCAGTTGTAGGCGGCGGGGGTTGCTATTTTGTGATGTGAATTATCGAGGCGCGCGAACTGGCCAACCAGGCAACCAGCTGCCCCCACGGAGAGCATGCGAGGAGTGGGAGCACCACGGTGTGGCAGAGCCCAGTCTCGCCGGGAGGATTTTGCGGGCCGGCGGGTGGCCGTGTTTAGTTTCCACCTAAAACTTTTTTTTTGAAAAAAGTCTTATTTACCACCCTGAAGAAGAAGCCGAGTCAATGTTTTCTCCCACGACTCAAAAACCGTCCATTCTAGTCCACCGAGAAGAAGCAAGAAGCACCACATTGATTTTGTTTCTTTTCACCTCCGTGAGCAAGAAAACAGAATTACTTCTATCCCACCTACTCTCCCGCAAGAAGAAATCGTGTAATCCTCTCTAAATCTGAGCAGGCCTGCAGCTCCTCTCTCTGAATCTTTTTCTCAGGAGCACACAGTAGACCGGCAGCTCAAGCATCCAACTTTCTCCCTCTGTTTTCATTCTCTCGAAAATTCCAAGCACCATTCCACTATTTTTCTCTGCCTTGGCTGCATGAACTGATTTTTCAACTGTGGCAATGGCCGCATCACGGGCCCGACGGCTTGCACCTGGGCGCTGATGTGGGAGGTCCTAATGGTGAAGCACCCACAGGCCCTCGGCCCTCCCTTGCTATGGTAGGTCAACGGAATGTGTGTGGGGGGCGTGGGCGGGCGTACCACGTTGGTTCGAAACCGCTGCCATATCAGCGCCACGTC
The DNA here is from genome assembly GCA_015476505.1 of Urochloa ruziziensis. NCBI lineage: Eukaryota > Viridiplantae > Streptophyta > Magnoliopsida > Poales > Poaceae > Urochloa > Urochloa ruziziensis. The sequence goes on along the minus strand of CM027122.1, from coordinate 14,135,710 downwards.
CGAACAAAACCGGGGTAGAATCGAAAGAGGGAGGTATGGTGTCCCGGTATCGGAGGACTAGAACGGACGGTTTTTGAATCGTAGAAGAAATCATGGACTCGGTTCAACCGTGAAGTAGGTAAATGGGACTTTTTTTTCAAATTTTTTCACCCATCACATCAAAGGAGAATTTTAGATGCATGAAGTATTAAATGTAGACGAAAAAAGTGAAAAGTTATATGGATAGGCTGTAAATCGCGAGACGAATCTAATGAGCCTACTTAATCCATGATTTGCAACAGTAATGCTACAGTAATCATCTGCTAATTATGGACTAATTACCCTATAATTACCATCGTTAGATTCGTCTCGAAATTTTCGGCCTATCCATATAACTTTTCACCTTTTTTTGTTTACATTTACTACTTCTAAATCGGTAAAATCGAAACCCGAAATCTTTTCACGAAAAGATTTCGGGACTAAACAAGGCCTAAATAAAATATTTGTAGTTGTGGATCTCATGAAACTTTGTAGCCCGTGTTAAAAGTTACTGTTGTGATACCTACAAGTGACGTGGACATATATGTTTTTGCGCGTCCTACGGGACTAAGGATTAGGTGCAGTGACCAATCTAGCGTTTGGTTCATGAAGTTGTAACCTAAATGAATTATAGAGGGCATGTGATTGCGTTACATTTGTTTGGTTCAGCTTGGCCCGTAATCAGTTGCCCTATAATCAGATTATAGTCTATTCAAAGTCGTTACCGCTGCTCATCGGCTATAATCAGATCACAGGCAGCTCCTCACGACTCGTCTTTCCCTCTAGCTATCATGTTGCCTCTGCAGCATTGCCGCCGGGCTGCTGTAACGTGGGAGATTCGATCCATCCGCTACCATTAGCGTTATATTCCATTTACGTTTGCGTTTACGGTGTGCAACCAAACTGCATTGCGGCGGAGAAGAATTGCTCGAAACAAGGAAAGAAAGGAGGAGAGCTCGTCTGTTTTTATCCAATAACTTTACTTTATTAACAATATAAGAAATAAATTAGGTAACATGAAAATAATATTATGTCGAAAGAGGTCTAATAATTCACGGAAAGATGAACTTTGCTACTTGGTACAGAGGCCAAAACTTTATTTCTTTGTTAAAAAGTTCACATAAATCTCAAAAATGGCAAGAGATTTGTCGTAAATAAATCTCAATTTATCAAAAGATTGAAAACTAACAAAATCGAGCCAGTTGAACACTTGTGCAAAAGAGTCTCACATTCTACCAACACATGCTTCCCACAGGGTGATAGGGATATGATGTAGTAAAAGTAAGGAAAAAGTCTATTTTTGCCCATCCAACTCTTGCCTCAGTTTGGTTTCGGCCATCGAACTCCAAAACTGGGTATCTTTAGCCATTCAACTATCAAAACCGTTCAAATTTGACCATCGGGCTGTTTTGATGGGTGGTTTCAATTTTTTAATTTACAATTTACTCCTTAGATCTTAAAATGATTATTACTTTTTGCTCGTACCTCTGATTTAGGTGATTCTTGCGGTCACACAATCATAACGGTGAGCTTTATATTTTAAAATGTTATTTATACTATTTTATCACTATTTGTTATATTATTCTTATGTTGTTGTGTATAAACAATAATATAAGAAAAACAAACCAAACAATTACAAAATAATATGAACAACATTTTAAAAGATAAAGCTCATTGTTACGAACGCATGACCACTAGAATCACTTAAATCAGAGATACAAGAAAAAAATAGTGATCATTTTAAGATTCAAGGACTAAAAATAGTAATCATTTTAAGATTCAAGGACAAAATAGTCCTTGGATCTTAAAATGATTACTATGTTTTTCTCGTATCTTGGATTTAAGTGATTCTTGCGGTCATACGTTCGTAACGATGAGCTTTATCTTTTAAAATCATGGACATATTATTTCGTAAATGTTTGTTTTACTTTTCTTATATTGTTGTTTATACAAAAAACATAAGAATAATATAAGAAATAGTGATAAAATAGTATAACTAACATTTTAAAAGATAAAGCTCACCGTTATGAATGCGTGACCGCAAGAATCACCTAAATCAGAGGTACGAGCAAAATGCAATAACCATTTTAAGATCTAAGGACTAAATTGTAAATTAAAAAAATTGAAACCACCCATCAAAACAGCCCGATGGCCAAATCTGAACGGTTTTGATAGTTGGATGACTAAAGATACCCGGTTTTAGAGTTCGATGGCCAAAACCAAACTGAGGCAAGAGTTAGATGGTCAAAAATGGACTTTTTCCTAAAAGTAAACGGTAATGCTGCAATCGGGCGTCCGATGCGTCGGATGCCGACTCCCAGGTTCCGTCCGCCCCGCTCCGGCGCTCCCCTCTGCAGGCAGCAGCCCCGCCGTCACTGCTGTTTGTGCACCGGTGGTCATGTCCAACCTCACCTGCCACTGGCCATCGCTGACGCCGCGCCGCCGTCCACGATACCAGCAGCTCTCTTTCTCACGACCGGCGGCCCTCTTTCTCCCCACGGACTGCCGCAGCTCCCCTCCCTCTCCTTCCATGGCCGGCGACCCGAGATCTCCCATGAAAAACGGAGCGAGGTCATCTTCCTCATGAAGACAGCGAGCTCCTCTCCCACCTTCCATGGCCGGCGGCGTAAGCTCCGTCTTCTCCATAGACAACGGCGAGATCCTCTTTCTCTCACCATAGTCAAGGCGGCGTGAGCTTCCTCTCCCCACATGGCTGGCGGCAAGAGCTCCTCTCCCTCCCCCCATTATCGGGGTTGAGCTCCCCCTCGCCATGGCCGGGGTCGAGATCCCCCTGGCCCCCATGGCGCGGCGAGACCCATGGTGTTACAATAGAACTTTTTTAATGTTGCAGATCTATGATAGTGATGTTGCAATAGCTTTGTTTCGGTGTTGCATGAAACATAGCTCCGATGTTGCGAGGGGAATTTAGTACTCCCTTGTATCCATATGTTTCAGTGTGTTTCGGTAGAATCTTTTCAATGTTGCAGTTTGCACGATAATGATGTTGCAATAGCTTTGTTTCAATGTTGCACAAATTGAACTATATATTAACGATGTTGCATGCAACAGAGCTCCAATGTTGCTGCGGAAATTTTACTCCTCGCACCCACATGTTTCACTGTGTTTCAGTACGTAATTTCTGATGTTGCACATATGTATTCCTAATGTTGCAAAAATACATTTTCGATGTTGCAACGACCGTCCGATGGAAAAAAATTCCATCGGATGTCCGGGCGTCAGCAATTCCCAAAAGTAAATTAGGGTCCTATTTAATTCCATTCACCAACTTTTTCACTGGTCACATCAAAGGAAATCTTACATGCATAGAGTAGTAAACATGTATGTATTAATGACATAACTCATTTTATAACCCGGGTAAATTTGAGGGAAGTATCTAATGAGTCTAATTAGACCATGATTTGCAACATTAATGCTACCATAATCGTCGGCTAATCATCTACTAATTATATATTAAGTACCGTCATTAGATTCATTTCGCGATTTTCATATAAGATCTGTAATTAGTTTTATTATTAGCCTACGTCCGGTGCACCAAAATGGTAAAATTGTCTCGGTAAAAATTTTCACCAACTCACCAAATTTTCACCAAATTTTTACACCGGAATTGAATATCCCCTAGATTACAGTTTTATTATTAGTCTACGTCTAAATGATAAAAATTGTCTCGGTAAAAATTTTCACCGGAATTGAACACCCCTGGATTACTCGTTGTCTCGCCAGCTCACCATTGCATCCATGCTGATTTCTTTTTGACGGCCGGATATGGACATTTTTCTTTTGAGTTTCAATGTGCTAAATTTTATCGAGACATGAGCATTCTTCTTTCCATTATGTGCTAAATTTTCTCAGATAGATTCTAGTACGCATATCTGGCAATCTGGCATGACAAAAGAGCAATATAGATTTCGACGCTTTGCTTTTCAGTCTAGTCATCTCTTGCATTTTCTTCGATTAAGTGCTCACTAGTCACAAAATCCAATTCTTATCCGCAATATTTTCATCCACCGCTCCGTCCGTACTCCCCCCTTCTCCCGCAGGCAGCCGCGCGGCGTGCTCGCGGCCGCCGGAGGAGAGGGATGGAAGCTGCAATCCCCCTCGGCCTGGCCCTTCCCCGGAGCAGCACCAGCATCCGCAGCTTCTCCGTGCTGCTCAAATCCTCCCCCAAGCCCAACCTCGGCTGCTTCGGCAGGGTCCCCGGAAAGCTCGCATTTCCCCCTCCCCGCGCCGTCTCCGAGGACCGCGCCGACGCCACGCCGCAGTGGCAGCTCGACTTTCTCGGGGCGGGCGTGGGGAGCCCCGAACCGCCCGAGGAGGATGAGGAGGACGACGAGCTTCTCCCCGCTGAGGCCAATGACTGGTGCGTCCGCGCGCGCCGCTCCGCCCTGCGCTCCATCGAGGCGCGGGGGCTCGCGCCATCGCTGCAGCGGATGGTGTCCACGCCCAAGAAGAAGAATAAGAAGAAGACCGCCAAGAAGAAAGACCTCAAGAAGGCGGCCGCCGAGCTCAAGCGCCGCAAGAAGCAGCTGGATGCCGCTGCCGAGGGAGAGGAAGATGAAGACGACGACGACGACGAGGAGGAGATCGTTGATGATTTGCGGGACATGGACGACCTGGAGCTCCGGGTCGCGCAGTTCGCGGACGGCATGTTCGACGAAAAGCGCCAGAGGAACAGGGAGGCGTTCGTCCAGACGCTGTCCAGGTTCTCGTCCGCGCCGTCCAACCGGAGCAGGGAGGTGTCCCTGAACCGCTCCATCGTCCAGGCGCAGACCGCCGACGAGGTGCTGGCGCTCACGGCGGAGGTGATCAACGAGGTCGCCAAGGGCCTCAGCCCCTCGCCGCTCACGCCGCTCAACATCGCCACTGCGCTCCACCGCATCGCCAAGAACATGGAGGCGGTGTCCATGATACAGACGCACCGGCTCGCCTTTGCGCGCCAAAGGGACATGTCCATGCTCGTGGGCATGGCCATGGTGGCCCTGCCAGAGTGCTCGCCGCAGGGTATCTCTAACATTGCCTGGGCTTTGTCCAAGATTGGCGGTGACCTGCTCTACCTGTCAGAGATGGATAGGATCGCTGATGTGGCCATCACCAAGGTTCAAGAGTTCAATGCACAGAATGTTGCCAATGTTGCCGGAGCATTCGCTTCCATGCGCCAATCAGCACCAGGCCTTTTCTCAGCTCTGGCCCAGAGAGCAGCCCAGATACTGCAAACCTTCAAGGAGCAAGAGCTTGCTCAGTTCTTGTGGGGATGTGCTTCTCTGAATGAGTGCCCCCATCCTTTGCTTGATGCACTAGATGCTGCTTTTCAGAATGATGCCAGGTTCCAATGCCATGTGTCTGATGTAACGTCAAGTATGCATCAAGAAATGGACCGTCCTCTGAACTTCAGCCGAGATCAGATTGGGAATATTGCTTGGTCCTATGCTGTAATTGGGCAATTGGACCGTCCATTCTTTTTACATATCTGGAAAACTCTGAGCCAATTCGAAGAGCAACGGGTCTCGGATCAGTACAGAGAAGACATGATGTTTGCTTCACAAGTTTATCTTGCGAACCAGTCTTTGAAACTTGAATACCCAAATCTTGGACTGTGCGTAAGGAGTGACCTTGAGGAGAAAATAACAAGAGCTGGAAAGAGCAAAAGGTTCAATCAGAAGACAACTTCTTCGTTCCAAAAGGAGGTTGGTCGTCTTCTGTATAGTACAGGGCACGAGTGGGTTAGAGAATATGCAATCGATGGTTACACTGTTGATGCTGTATTAGTTGATGAGAAGCTTGCATTTGAGATAGATGGGCCAACACACTTCTCCAGGAATTTAGGTATGCTTCTGTTGCTTTTGTGTGCCATCCTAGTGGAGCTACAGGCTGACATTTTTCTCATCATCATAAGGAAATATCAGGGGGGGGGGGGGGGGAAAAAACTAGCTGAAGTGTGCTAATATTGCAGGTACACCTTTAGGTCACACGGCATTTAAACGTCGCTACATTACTGCTTCTGGATGGAAGTTGGTTTCCTTGTCCCTTCAAGAGGTTAGTCATATACTCAGCCATTTGTGATAATAAAAAAACTCGACCTGCAAGGGGCAAGCCGCCCCCCGGGCATTGTACGTAAGAATGAAGGCCTTCTCACACAGGCCAAGAAAATCCCCGAACCCAGGCCCCGCCCAGACACCAGGAGACGTAACCCGTGAGACTCCTACCTGGGCCATACACGGTCCTCAGGCCGACCTGGGCCGTCTCATGACTAGTGCTTTGGCACACGGGACCAGCGAGGGGATTTTTTTATTTTTCACAAATTGTGCATCACCCAGGAATTGAACCCTGGGTGGGGGCTCTCCAGCCGGTGGCCTTTGCCACTGCACCGTGAGCCCCTTTGCGCCATTTGTGATAATAATTGGCAGTCATTCTAAATTTTTACTGTCACCTGTTTATGATTCACAAAATTTTTTGGAGTATTCTACTGTAGTGTTAGGATATTTTAGACGAGAGTTTCATATTCCATATGTCTGAACTTAACCTATGCCCGAGAAATCGGTGCCAAAATTTTTGCTTCCTAAACATAGGTACCATAAGTCATTAGCTCAAAGCACTATGTGTTTATTTCTGAACTTACAAGTACTTCTGGCTTGAATTATGCAGTATATTTTTGGAACCCGTCAGATAGCTGAAAGACTTTCTTTCTGTTGTGACACTTACCAGGATATGTCCTAATTGTTTTGTTTCCCTTGATAATTACAGTGGGACGAGCTCCAAGGTGAGTTTGAGCAATTGGAATATTTGAGGAGAATATTAGACATAGAGGCTGAATAAATGCAACAGTTGGGCAATAGAGATTGTGCAAAAATGGCTTCCGGAAAGGACACGGAGCTCCCTAGAAGTCCAGGCCATTTTCCTGCACATTTTTGTGAATCTGTCAGTGAGCTTTGGGAACTTCAAGTTAGCTCAAAATTGAGACGTGCCACTGAGATCAGGGAAGTTGTTAGCTAAGCCATTAGTGATAAGAAATACAGTTTGAAGTAAACTATACCATTCTAACTTTGAAAAGGCTACTTTGTACCGGAGAAAGCTGAAAGCATTGCTGGCAACTATTGAACATTGTAGCATTTGTATATCGTACTATGGACAACGCTATGAACAATGAAGTTCCTATAGAGGAACCGTTATGCTCTGCACATTGCAACAGATTGTTTTTGGTTGATGTGGCATAATGAGTCAGGTAGGTTCCAGGTACAAACACTTTCACTACATCATAGTAAACATGCAATTTCAGGTATGCATCTTATGCAAAAAAAACAAAAAAAAAAAAAAAAAAACACAGAGGCGATACACACTTCCAACTTTTATATCTTGAACTGTAAATCTTCGACGAAACAAAAGTGCTTCTTCGCCCAAGGTAGCAAGAACAGTGTGCTGTGCTTCTTCGCCCAAGGTAGCAAGAACAGTGTGCTGTGCTTCCAGAAATGCATGACACGACATCAATATCATTCAGGGGTGTATTTGGGTGGCTCAATGCTGCATGGCAAATAGGATGATGATCCTCGGTGTCCCTGGCTTTGCTGTTGAACGTTGATGCTACAGTACTAATCATCCGCCACGAGCCTCTGCATCATCAGCTCTATCACAGCAGCGGCATCGACGGTGACAGCACCTTTCACGGTAGGCATGCCACTCCATGCTGACATGTCCGCATACCTGCAAATCCGTTCAAAAGACTCAGTCCAAGAGATTGAATTCTCTCTCGGTTTATATCCAGCCATGTTTGAATGTGCAGTACATGCAAACTCAAAAATGCGCCAAGGGTGACTTCATTCATAATTTCGGTTTAGCAATAGAAGATCATGAGCAAATGGCTGCCTGTGTTTAAGCTGCTGCTGCTGCTGCTGCTTCCATGCATTTTAGTACATTGTATCAGAGAAAGAGGGAGAGATAGAGATAGAGACCTAACCATTTCTCGGTACTTCTGAAAAGCGTAAGACCCTTTGTGATTCCAGCTGTCTGCACCCTCACGCCACCTTCAGTCAAAGTCATGAGCAAAGGGTTTACTGCAGCAAGAAGCGTCATTGGATCATGAAGGTACACCCCTGCAACCATTTCAGTGTGAGTTCAATCCACAAGACTGCCCATCTTTTGATCTGTCTCCCCTTCAAGTTTACCCAATCGACTGAAACCAATTTGGCCTAGTGGCATTGTGCCAACACATACTACGAACCTTCTGTGAAGTAAACTTCCCTGTGATAATCGAAATAATGTGCCAGACTCTTGCATATGTAGAGAGCATATTTGTTATCAGAATGTTCAAGCTTCTCCTCGTGAGCTTCTGCAACAATTTCAAGGGATATGATATTATGCTATTGAGTTGCAAAAACATGAAAGCACGTGCCTTCAAATAATTGTACTAAGAATTACCAGAAAGGATTACCTGTTGCATATATTTATTGATTTATTCCACCACCAAAACATTGGCAACCCAGGTGAAAATGATATCTGCTGCATCAGGATCCCCAAATATCTGTAAATTTGCATGGCCCCATTAGTGGCTGCACGCTGACAAACTCTTGAAGCTGCACCATGAAGAAAACATTCACTGAATATGCGATGCAACGCCAAAAACTCACATTAGACTCGGCCGCAGGGTTGACGTTCCCATCCACTGAATACGCGCCACCAAGAACAAGGATCTGCCTGATCTTTTGGGCAACAAAGGGTCGAGCTCCAGAGCCTGCAGAGAAATGGCCGAATGGGAGATCGACACCTCCATTAGAAGCAAGATGCCATACAATCTGCAGATGCGTGATGTGTAGTATGGTGTGAAAAGGCTGCAAGGATAAGCTGACCAAAGCTTGCTGTCCTGCGCATTCCATGCATGAATGCTAGTGACACTGAGCTTGGTGTGTCTCCATTGCAAAAATAAAAAATAAAAAAAGCACATGGAGAAGAAATGCTAATGACCTTGAGTGTTACATGAGACCCCTCTGCTATGGGGATGTCGGTTCTTCCAACAGTCACCAGCTGAAATGCATTACCAATTAGCACAACTGACCTGACGATGTCAGTGGCCGGAGCCCGGAGGGCATGGGAAGGAGATGAAGGCACCAGTCACCAGTGTACGCCACACGTTCAGGTGGAGCGCGTTGCGGGTGCGACGTTGCCGAAGGTGATGGTGAGGCCGATTACCTCCAGCTACGGCGACGGCAGAGCCACCAGGATGGCCATCACGTCGTCTGCTCCATGAGGCCTCGTTCGGTAGTGCCGGTTTGGAATCAGGCCAGGATTACTTCCAGGCCGGTGTCACTCAATCCGGCCAGGATTAATTCCTGGCAATCCTGCCAAACCGAACAACCTTGTTGGCATGAAACAATCCAGGGCCAACAAAGGGCCAGTGCATTTGACTCAAATGATGATGAGCTTCACATGCATGATAAGCACAATAATTGGCGATGCTATATATAATACTTCATATGCATGCCTGTTGGCAGAGAATACATATGCTACCACTTGCATCATACAGTTCATGTCCCATGACACCGACATAAGCTTCAACATAACAGAACAAACCTCACTCTACATTATAGAACGAATGAAAGAAACCAAAAGCTAACAAATTAGAGAGTTTGCACATAAAAGGCAATACGCTGCTCCTGGGCATACTCGTCAAATGTGCCGTCTCCTGTCTGCACACAAGAACAGTGGTTAAGAGATTAATACAGCACATGATTATACTTATAACTTTTTCGCAAAAAAAAAGATTATACTTATAACTTCAAAACACAACTATATGAGAGATGAATCTTGCGTTTCATGTTATGTTGATCATGTACAGTATATATCTAAGCTTAAAGACTCACCAGATGAGCTATTAATAACTATAATTTCAGGCAACATTGAAAGGATGAGAGCTTCCTTGTTAAAAAGAAAAAATAAATGCACATTCAGGAACAATATCTACATTATTCAGGGCTTATTCCATACATGTCAAGAAAACATGTGCCATTTCAGACTGTTCAAAAGCTCCTAGTCAGCCATTCTTAATCTTGTAAGCGGACTTCCTAGCAAGAGCAAAGCTTTAATCTTGGTGTTACAGCTAGTAGCAAATATACTTCAAACTTCAAAGAAAAATTGTTCATTACTTGATGGTTTTTATATAGACCTGTGTAACATATTTAGAGAGCCTGCACATGTTTGCAAATGAACCTGCAAAGCTTTTGAAAGCAGGCTTTTGAATGCACACCATGCAAATGAATCTGCAAGTAGTGCCATACACTATATATCCTGCATTTCATCCAAGATGCCCATTCGACAATTACAGTTTTCAGATTGGGGCACAAAGAATTGGTACAGACTACCAAAATTTATGAGAAACAATCAAGCTGAAGTTCAAAACAACTATTTATATTTGCCAATTGAAGCAAGTAGTGCCACTAATTTTGAAGGTGCCATTTCTACTACGTCTACATGTGCCACATGGAGTTTCTACAGGCTGCTACAGAACTGCAGTTGACTTGGACCCAAAAATCAGGTTAACATATATAGGTGATAGTGAACTGCATTACATGTCTACATGCAAGTGAATGATGTGAAAAATATGTGAAGCCGGTAAATCAGTAATGCAGAGAAATAGATGGTAGAGAGTGCTTTAAAATGACAAGTTTCAGGTGTTCTCTGTTGGTGGAATTCTGAATATGATAAGAATTCTATATACAATTCCAAATTCAGAAAGTAAGCAGATATGCAGCTGCAAGTCATTTTTATGGGAAAACAGAAATATGAAGGCTGCAATGTCATACGTACTTGCTAAGCCATCTCACTTCTAAGCCAAATCAAGGCTGATTCTTGATCTACTTCACAGGCACATATAAAAGCCTCTCTATTTTCTTTGCTCTTGATGAAGATTGCATATGCTTTTGCCTTCTCTTCTTTTGTCGCCTCCATTGTGTTCAGAACTGAGATGCACCTTTTGATCGAGAAATCAGAAGCTTGAGCAACCTCACTTTCTCTTGTCTCACTTTCTCTTGCCTCCCTTTCTCTTGCTCGATGTGCAGTTTCACCTTCTGCTTGCTCGTTCATCATTTCCAGGTATCTCTCCATCATGCCTTCTATATTTGCTCGATGTGCAGCTTCATCTTCTGCTTGCTTGTTCCTCATTTCCAGGTATCTCTCCATCTTGTTACTCATTTCCAGGTATCTCTCCATCATGCCTTCTATATTTGCTTGATGTACAGTTTCATCTTCTGCTTGCTTGTTCCTCATTTCCAGGTATCTCTGCATCATGCCTTCTATATCTGCACTCTCCCTAGGCCTCTTTTCTCGCTTTTCGTGTTTGTTTCTTGATGGTGCAGCAGCAGATCTTTGCCGTCCACTTCTTCCAACAGCTGGAGTCTCACTTTCTTCATCTCGTGACAGAATATCAGCTCTTCCTTGAAGCACCTCTTCATTCCTTTCAGTGACTGCATCATCAATCTCATCATGTACCTCACGAACCACATTGTCATCAAAGCCTTGTGGCTCATCTTCATCATCCTGAAGTTTCTCAGGGAGTTCTTCCTCTTGCGGTGCCTCAAGAGAAGTGTAATTGTAAGTACCTTCAGCCAAGTGTCCTACACAATAACAAGAAAATATGAGGTCATCACAGCTAGCAAAGTCACAAGTCATCTATTATGGCAGCAGAACTTACCATCATAAAGCTCTCTCAAAGCATCAAAGAGCGGAAAGCTTGCCTTGTTGTTGTTAAACTTCTTGATTTTAGGGAATTTCTGCACAATTAAAGAAAACATTGATCAAATATGAGGTCATCACTATGAGGTTATCCACATAATTAATTCAAGAATTCAACTTAAAGAAATCAACTTACCACCATGAGATTCTCCCACATAGCTGGTGGTCCTTCAACCATATCCCTTTTCTCGTTCCAGCTCGACCCGCTCTGTTGCTTTGCTGCTTTGAGCATCTTGTAGTCTTTCTTCAGTTGACCTTCTTTGTCCTGAATCTGAGTCTTTGTAAAAGAGACATAGTTGTTCCTCACATGAAACTCTTCGACCATCTTATTCCACCCTTCAGAGTTCCAGCCATTGTCACCTCTATAGCCACTATATTTATATTCATGGAGAATGTCAACAAGGGACCTCTCAAGGGCTGGATTCCAATCCGCTCTTTGTTTCACTACCACATAAACAATGGTCAAGCATCAATAATACAAATTCCATAGCATCTATACAAAACTTACAAGAAAGCATGAAGAAACATTGGACACCATACCTCTTGGAAAACCTCCACCCCTTTTTGCCCCGCTGCATTCAGGAGAAGGCTTCCTTTTAGTAGCACTTATTGTAGGCATGTACCTACGCAACTTTGGGGAACTGCTCATATTGAACTTGCTCTCATATGCCTCTAAGGTGCATCAACATCCAGGTACTGCAATGCCTCTGCACCTGAATTCGTAAAGAGAAAAGTAACATCATGAAATAGTTAGGCAGCATGTCATGGATCATTCAACCACTGCAGCAGTTTAGCAATCAAATGCTACCAGCTAATAGAAAGAACTCACAACTGATGACTCACAACTCAATTTTCTTAATTACTATTACTAGTCAACATTTTTAGCATTTGCAGTGCAGCCTACTGCTTAAATCAATATTTCTCCTTGTCTTCTGCATTTTCAGATTACTCCTGACCATAAAAACGATAAAATGTTCTCGAGAATAAGAGTCAGCGCATTTGACCCCAAAAATTCCACCAAGAATAGCTATGGTAAGACAGTAATCATGTCTAACAGCTGCAGGTAGTGAGTAGAAAGAAATTCAAAATATTGCCATCATTTGAGGGACCAAATTGACATCATTTAACATCAAGCATCATAAAAAGGAGTTCCATAATTCTGAAAACGTAAAGGTAGCATCTGACACATAAATGTAACACAAAGCATACATAAAGCCTGTAGCTAAACATGAGTCAATTTTCCCCAATTCTACTGGCCAATCTTTCCCCAAACCAGAGATGAGGTGTCCCTGACATCTCCATCCCAAAAGAACCATGGTTAGTTTCATCCCCAAAAAGCTTAGCCCACCCTTCTCATAAGCAACTGACCCAGGAACAAGCAGGTCGCAGTCTCATGGCCAAATTCAGATGTTCAGTTCGTCAGAGGAAACATAGCTCTGAACAAAAAATAGGAAACCAGCTAATGTCGATAGGTTTCAAGGATTCCAAATACAGACATCATGAAGCAATCTTATCTTTCAAGAAGAACTGATTTAGACCATTAGACAACATGTACCCTCACCAATCACTTCGAAGGACTCAAACAGAAATAACGAAGGAATCCTTCTAGTACCTAGAAATCAATGGTTCTGCCATGCTGAAATCAAAGGGGTGAGGGGACACTGGATCTGGATGGCCGCGGGACATGGACAGCGGCTGGAAATCAGTGGAGGCTTGGGGCACCAGCACAAAGTGAAATTCCGGAGCCGCTCCCAGGAGGGCGGGGTGGCCAGCTCCGCGGCGGCAGCGAGACGAGATCCCGGCATCACTAATCAGGCACCAGCTAATCCAAAGTTCCAAACTAACCGCATCTCTCCTTGCTCATCCAATAGAAGCGCACCACCAAATCCATAGGTATGACCAAGAACTAAGAAACCTACGAGGAGGAGAGAAGAGGGGAAGGACGAAGAGGACGGTGCCTTACCGGCGAGAAGGCGGCGGAGAGTGTGCACGTTGGATGAGAGAGGGTCGCCGCCACGCCGCCACCTCGCGCCGCCAGCTCCGCGCGCGTCTCGCTCGCTAGAGCTCGGCCTCGCGCGCCGCCAGGCTCCGTTCCGGGAGGCACGAGGTCGGGATGCATTCCGGGCCGTGGAGGCGAGAAAATGGCCGGTCCTGGCCTGTTTCGTTCCCGGGCCAGTACAAACCGAACGAGCTTTCGCGGGCTGGTTTCCAATCCGGCTGGAAGGAAATACGTCCTTTGACACCCCCTCAATTATTGCCTGAGTTCGATTTATCCCTTTATCTTCAAAACCGGGTATTAAATCCCCAAACTCCTGAATTGGTCTCTTTTTTTTTCACCCTGAGCGGTTTCAAAGGGTTTTGGTCTGCCTGTCGCCGCATCATCAATCCTTGGTGGCGAGCTTGTAGAGTGGGACTCACATTTCAGACTGACTAGGTCTATGCCCGTGCGTTGCTACGGTCTTTGGAAGACATTTCCTACGCAACTAAACAGCTGAGCACAATGAAACATGAACCAAGTATATCCTGAACTCAAGCACAACATTGCTGAACTTTTTTGAAAGCTATAAGGAATCAGGACACCAGAGTACATCTTATACGATGAGATTACAATTTAACTTGGGGTGGCTACCTATCACCATTTCATGAAAAGTAACCATTTTCATTACATTTTCAGATGTAGCATTCTTCTTTTTTTTTTTTAGAGATTCCAAATGTGCATTCAGGAGCGATAGGATAACACATATATATGAAACTGACAAGTGTGCGTGAACCATTAGTGGAAATTTTGTTTTCTTACCTGGGCCCATCAATAGCAACAACCCAATTTGCAATAGATCATATCAGAATGATAATTAGCCTCACATTAGATCCTGGAACTCCTACATCATCCTATACATTGTCACACCCTGGTTGTCAAACATCATCAAAATAATGCACGTACATTAGGAAAAAAAACAGTTCATTGTCAGATTAAATGAAGGAGCAGAGCTGTCATTCGGGGGATGAATTTTGACAACATTCTGAAAAGGACTTAAAATAACAAGAATGATCATTAACTACATACTTGAAACAGACCAAAGGTCAAGATAGGCTTGTCAGACAAAGAAACACATGGATGGGTCAGTAAGGAGTTAACCGATATTGCAATTTCGCAAACAAAAGGTGATTGACAATTCGATAATGAACCATAACATGAGAGATTTATCACTTCAATTCATGGAACGGTAATTTCATCACACGATACAGTGGATTAGCTTGCAATGCAAGTTTGGACCAATTATGCTCTCCAACAATTTTGATAATGTGTAATCCTACCAGCCTACTAATATAATCATTCATTTGTTTTTTCTTTTCTTCCCCATTTGTTCTTTGTACCTTTCTCCACTTCCCCATTTATTCCTTGTACCTCTGTCCAATTCCATGCAAAAAGCACATATCTCCGTTATCTTTCAGGCGTGGCAGTTTGTCCCTGGCAATCTAATGTGCTGAGTGCAGTCTCCAGTCCACCAGTATCTTCACATGTTAGAAAAAACCAACAATGTTCTTGTTGCAAGCTTTTGAAAGTTTAAAGAAGTTATATAAACTTGATTAATTACTTCAAAACATGCCGCTATTGCTACTGAAGTTCTTCTTGGCTTTATAGAAGCTGCAAAGGGTAAGGCTTCATCTCACAGAAATCCCATCCAATATTAAAAGAAACTTTCATGTATCATTTTTTATTTACAAAAGTATTACTGCAACTGCAAAATCAAAAGATCAACTTCACGTCATTGATGAAGCACATGGCTTATTAATGTGCTTTGGTCCTTGGATGGGCGAGGATCCATTGGAGCTTCATGCTGGCAAACGAATCTTCTTCTTCTTCCGTGCTTGTCGGGTCTCAATTGGCCAGGTCCATCTCTTTTGACTTTTGTCATATGATGTCTCATATGGTCTCTGCTCGAGTCGCTCCAGCCATCTCCAGCAGCGTCAATGCATTAGGTTCTAAATCCACAGTAAGGAGATCACTGTGAATGTTGCCCGAATGGGGATTGTTGTGGCTGCCGAGTGCCGAGAATCCCTGCGGTATTGGAGACACACAGAAGTCATCAGCTCCCTTACCCTAAGTCATTCAGTGTCTCTAAATTCCCTTTGGAACTTGTTTTTTTTTTATGTGTAGGGGCCCTGCTCCTGACTCAGTTGGGAGGAATAAATATTATGTGAGTTTCATCGATGATTTTAGCAAGTTTACATGGGTTTATTTGCTTCGTTACAAATCTGAGGTGTTTGCCAAGTTTCGAGAGTTTCAGTGCCTTGTTGAGCGCTTGTTTGATCGCAAGATCATTGCTATGCACACGGATTGGGGTGGAGAATATGTAAAGCTCAATTCGTTCTTTAAATCTATTGGCATATCACATCTCGTATCATGTCCCCATGCACATCAACAAAATGGAGCCGCTGAACGAAAGCATAGGCATATAGTAGAAGTTGGCCTTTCACTTCACTCTCATGCATCTATGCCCTTAAAATTTTGGGATGAAGCCTTTCTAGCTGCCACCTATCTCATAAATCGCACTCCAAGCAAAGTGATCGATTACACCACACCTCTAGAACAACTTTTTCATGAGAAACCAAACTACTCTATGCTTCGTGTTTTCGGGTGTGCGTGTTGGCCTAACCTTCGACCCTATAATTCCCATAAGCTTGCTTTCCGCTCAAAACAGTGTGCGTTCCTAGGATACAGCAATATACATAAAGGTTTCAAATGTCTAGATATTCCTACAGGCAGAGTTTATATATCCCCAGACGTTGTCTTTGATGAAAACGGCTTTCCTTTTTCGGAGTTGCATGCTAATGCTAGTGCTAGACTTCGAGCGGAAGTTCAACTCCTTCCTGATCATCTTTTTGGATCTTCTTGGGGTACAACACCGCATACTAACATGACTAATGATTCACATATTTCGTCTTCTAATGTTGATGATGCTTCAGGAATAAATCTGGGTCAAAATCCCTGTCAAAATCCGGGTTCTGGAGATGATTTTATGCAGGCTAGTGCTGGTACGGAACCTGAAACGGATTCTCCTGCGGCGACAGTTCTAGCGCCAGGTGAATCTGCAGGCGGATCCGCCTCGGATCCCTCCCAGGTGTTGCCCCGCGAGTCCACGGACGCCACGCGTTCTCGGTCGGCTGTCGCTCCGCGCGAGGGGGGATCAAGTTGATCTCCGCGCGACACCTGTCTAGCACCACACGCGTGGGCGTGCGACGTGGTTTCGTCCGAGATTTCAGCGCTTGGATCTTCTGCGGCACCTACCGGATCTGCTACTCTGACTGCGTCTGTGGACGCTCCTGAGGCCTCTGCTCCTTCAGCCAATACTGGTGATGATCAGCGTCCAAGGACGCGTGCATCTCATGGGATCCGCAAGCCTAAAACTTACACCGACGGAACTGTGAGGTACGACATGCTTGTTACATCTGAACCAAATAATTTAGATGAAGCGTTTGGTGATAGTAATAGGAGGCAAGCTATGGATAATGAGTATACGGCACTTATGAGGAACAAGACTTGGCACCTTGTTGCACCTAAAGCAGGTCAGAATACTATTGACTGCAAATCGGTTTATAAAATCAAAAGAAAGGCAGATGGTACGATTGATAGATATAAAGCTCATTTGGTAGCTAAAGGATTTAAGCAAAGATATGGTATTGATTATGAGGATATGTTTAGTTCTGTGGTGAAAGCTGCAACTATTAGACTTGTGTTGTCAATTGTAGTATCAAAAGGATGGAGTCTCCGACAGTTGAATGTACAGAATGTGTTTCTTCATGGTATTCTTGAAGAAGAAGTATTCATGAGGCAACCTCCTGGGTATGAGATCAAGAATCATCCACATCATGTGTGTAAGCTAGATAAGGCTTTGTATGGCTTGAAACAAGCGCCTCGGGCATGGTATTCTTGTCTGAGTGAGAAATTGCAAAGTCTTGGTTTCAAGCCTTCTCGAGAAGATATCTCCTTGTTCTATTTCAACAAAGGGAGTTTGACTATGTTCTTGCTTATATATGTGGATGATATTATTGTAGTAAGCTCTTCTCAGAATGCTACTGATGCGTTGCTCAAAGCTCTGAAAAGTGAGTTTGCACTAAAAGACATTGAAGATCTTCACTATTTTCTTGGCATAGAGGTTAAGAAGGCTAGAGATGGCATTCTATTGTCGCAAAAAAAATATGCAACAGATGTGTTGAAGCATGTTGGAATGACCAATTGTAAGCCTATGAACACTCCGATGGCAACAACAGAGAAGCTATCAGCTTATGAAGGAGATCCTCTCGGTCCAAATGACTCTACAAGATATAGAAGTATAGTGGGAGCTTTGCAATATCTTACCTTGACCAGACCGGATATATCCTTTGTTGTGAACAAGGTATGTCAGTATTTACATAAACCAACCACAATACATTGGACTGCAGTAAAACGTATTCTACGATATCTTTGTTATACACTCGGTGTTGGGTTGAAGATACATAGGTTTGTCTCCACACGTGTTAGTGCATATTCAGATATGGATTGGGCAGGTTGTGTTGATGATCGGAAGTCAACAGGAGGATTTGCAGTATTCTTTGGGTCCAACCTCGTATCATGGAGTGCACGCAAGCAAGCCACAGTATCTCGCTCGAGTACAGAAGCTGAGTATAAGTCCATGCCATGGCCAATGCTACGGCGGAAGTGATGTGGATACAGACTTTGCTACAAGAACTTGGTGTACAAAGTCCAAAAACAGCCAGGTTGTGGTGTGACAATATAGGAGCCACATATTTATCAGCGAACCCGGTGTTTCATGCAAGAACAAAGCATATTGAAGTGGATTATCACTTCGTTCGAGAAAGGGTTTCTCAAGGAGTTCTAAAAATTCGGCTGGTTTCTACACAAGACCAAATCGCGGATGGTTTTACAAAACCAATCCCAGTTCGGCAGCTTGAAGAATTTAAACACAATCTCAACTTACATAAGTTGTGATTGAAGGGGAATGTAAAATATCTAGACTAGAGATATAGCTAGATACGTATGTTAGTTAGAGATATACTTGAAGTACAAGTTGCTGTAATCTCTTCTGTATGCGTGTAGATAAGCGTATGATGTAACCAACTGAATATTGTAACCCTATTCGGTTGATGGCTCCATATAAATATATGACTGCGGCCCTGATCAAGGGTGACAACGCTTACACATTTTACAGGCATCTGATGCTTCAAGGTGAGTTTGAGCAATTGGAATATTTGAGGAGAATATTAGACATAGAGGCTGAATAAGTGCAACAGTTGTGCAATTGAGGTTGAGCATTTTTGTGAAATCCAGGCCATGTTCCTGCACATTTTTGTGAACCTGTCAGTGAGCTCTGGGAACTACAAGTTAGCTCAAAATTGAGATGTGCCACAGAGAGCAGGGAAGTTGTTAACTGAGCATTAGCGACAAGAGATACAGTTTGAAATAAACTGTACCATTCTAATTTTGTATTGGAGAAAGCTGAACGCATTGCAACTATTGAACATTGTAGCATGTGTATATCGTACTATGAATAACGCAATGAACAATGAAGTCCAAATAGAGGAACTGTTATGCAGCACATTGCACAGACTGTTTCTTATTGGTCCTATACAAGAGTTTGATCAATGTGGCATAATGGTGAGTCTGGTAGGTTCCAGGTACCAACACTTCCACTACATCAAATTAGACATGCAATTCATATCTGGCGATTTCAGATATGCATCTTACGCCAAGAAAAATCCACAAAGGGGATAAGCACTTCAAACTTTTATTTCTTAAACTGTAAATTTCCAACAACACAAAGGGTGCTTGGTCGCCCTAGGTAGCAAGAACAAAGTGTCATCTTTCCAGAATTGCATAATGCAACATCAACTTCATTTCATGAGATTTGGGTGGCTCAGTGCTTCATTGCAAATAGGATGACGATCCTCGGTGTCCCTGGCTTGCTGTTGATTCTACTAATCATCCGCCATGAGCCTCTGCATCATCAGCTCTACGACGGCGGGGGCATCAACAGTGACAGCAACCTTCACGGTAGGCATGCCACTCCATGCTGACATGTCCGCATACCTGCAAATCCATTCAGTTGGCTCAGCTCAAGTGATGGAATTCTATCTCGGTTTATATCCAGACATGTTTAAGGAACAGGTAGAGGCTGAATTTGCAGTACATGCAAACTCAAAATGCGTTAAGGTGAATGCATACACAATTTCAGTTTAGCAGTAGAAGATCATGAGCAAATGGCTGCCTGTGTTTAAGCTGCTTGATCTTCTTCTTCCATGCATTTTAGTACATTGTATCCGAGAAAAAGGGAGAGATGGAAATCTAACCATTTCTCCGTACTTCTGAAAAGCGTAAGACCCTTTGTGATTCCAGCTGTCTGCACCCTCACGAAACCTTCAGCCAAAGTCACGAGCGAAGGGTTTACTGCAGCAAGAAGCGCCGTTGGATCATGAAGGTACACCCCTGCAGCCAGCCATTTCAGTGTGAGTTCAACTATTCAGGCCACAAGATTGCAGACCTTTTGATCTGACTCCTCTTCAAGTTCTCAATGGACTGGACCAACTAGACCTAGTGGCATTGTGCTAATATATACTACAAACCTTTTGTGAAGTAAACTTCCCTGTGGTAATCGAAATAATGTGCTAGACTCTTGCATATGTACCGAGCATATTTGCTATCAGAATGTTCGAGCTTCTCCCTGTCAGCTTCTGCAACAATTAAAAGGGATATACCAATATGTTATTGACTTGCGAAAACATGAAAGCACATGCCTTCAAATAATTGCATATTTGCATAGCCTGAGTGACTCAATGCAGAAGATATATACTAGTATAACAATACAAATAAACCGCAAGTCCATCAAGAATTACCAGAAAGGATTACTTGCTGCGTTATATTTATTCCCACAGCCAAAACATCGGCACCACAGGTGAAAATGATATCTGCCGCGTCAGGATCCCCAAATATCTGTTAATACGCACTGACTCCATTAGTGACTGCAAGCTGATGAACTCTTGAAGCTGCACCATGAAGAAAACATTCGCTGAATATGCGCGGCAAAGAACTCACATTTGACTCGGCTGCAGGATTTACGTTCCCGTTCACCGAGTACGCGCCACCAAGGACAACGATCTGCCCGATCTTCTTCGGGAACAAAGGGTCGAGCTGCCAGAGCCTGCAGGGAAATGGCCGAATGGGAGATCAACACTTCCATTAGAAGCAGAAGCCATACGATCTGCAGATGCGCCATCTAGTATGGACCGTGTGAAAAGGCAAGGAGAAGCTAACCAGAGCAAGGTTGGTGAGAGGGCCCAGGGCGACGACGGTGACTTGTCCAGGGTACATGTTCGCCTGCTCGACGAGGAAAGCAGCTGCCGATTGATCCAGTGGCTTCGCTATGGTCGCCAGAGGGAGGCCCTGGTTTCCCAGGCCGTCTGAGCCGTGGCAAGAGCTTGCAATCCTTAGCTTGCTGTCCTTCTGCAAAGTCCATGCACGAATCCACTGCACTGAGCTTGGTGTGTCTCCAACTCTCCATTGCCAAAAAAAATGAAAAAAAATGCTAGTGACCTTGAGCGTTACATGAGACCCCTCTGCCACGGGGATGTCGGTTCTTCCAACAGCCTCGAGCTGAAATGCATTAGCAATTAGCACAACTGAACTGACGACGATACTGCTACAACAGTGGCCGGAGCACCAGGATATACTACGTAGTACGTACCAGGTGGAGCACGTTGCGGGTGGCGACGGCGGTGTGGACGTTGCCGAAGGTGGTGGCGAGGCCGATCACCTCCAGCTCCGGCGACCGCAGCGCCACCAGGATGGCCATGGCGTCGTCTGCTCCATGCATAGGAACGATCCAACCAGGTTGGTTATAGTCAATCGCAATGCTGGCACGAGAACTAACAAAGAAGGATGGAAGGACGATACGGACCGATCCCCGGGTCGGTGTCGATGATCACCTTCTTCCTCCTCTCGCCCACCTCCACGGCTGCCGCGGCCATCGATTCCAAGTTTCCAACCCAACAATGCTGAACAGAGGAGTCAGCGAGAGCAAGAAGGAAGGGAAGTGGCTTGTGACTGCTGCCCAGCTACTACTAAGGCCAGTCCCAATGAAGTTTCATAGAAGTTTCGTGCACATTAAATAGGATGTCACATAGACAAAAGTGATGACATGGCAAAGAATTTATGAAGAAATAGAAGGATGGATTTCATCCCTGATGAAACTAGTGATGCACTGTTTCCAAGAGTATGAATGAAACTAGCATTGGGGGATAAAGAGTTTCATTTCATCCAATTTCCACCATTCACGTTTGTCGTAATTAAATGCAAAGACTCATCTATGAAACCGTGAAATGAAACTATGCATTGGGAGACATTGTTTCATTCATAGTTTCAAAACTCATTTGATGATGTGTCACTATTGGTAATTGTGCTATGAAACTTTGCACTGGGATTAGCCTAATATGCCATCCGGAACTGTTCAGCTCGGGACAACGTGACGCGGTGATGACGAAATAATTAAGACCTTGGTGCCTTGGTGCCCGTGTATCTCGTGCTCCCAACTAATTTAAGCCTACATCTTGACCATGCTGACGAAACTCGGTCATTATCAAATTGGAGGATGTTTAGTTTGAGACCAAGCAAAAACTTTATTATTTTTATTTTGAGGCATTGTCGACGCCGTGCAGATTATGAGATAAAGTGAGCATTGTTACCAAGGGCGCACATGGCAATGTTAAGCGATTTACAGTCGTGTAGGCTGAAGCATACGTAGCACATAATGTGCTGCACATCTATTTCTTTTTTATTATTATTCTTCGTAATCAGTTTACCGGGTGTTTTATTTCATATAAGCATTCGACAACTGAATACTTGATGCGCAACAATCTCCAGAACTACATTCAACTCCAAATTTTGCTCCCATAAACCACTTCCAACACCTTTAGCTGCGTTCAGAATATTCATAGGGGCATGGCTGAACGGTGAGTCAGACAGGTTCAGGGACGAACAGGTATGCATCAAGCATCAAGCCACAAACAGAATGCATGTCTGGTGTTACATATGTGTGCTTCCAACGCTTCTTTCTTTTTTATACACTGCAAAGTCTCAACGAAACAAAGCGTGTCATCCCTAAAAGTTACAAGTACAAAGTGCTTTCTTTCGAGGACCACTCATAATGCAGCATCAGCTTCAATCCGGACACTTCTTAGACTGCCTCTGCTCTAGGATGCACTGCAAACATATCCAACAATCGGTCGGGTCGTGCTAATCAGAGGTCCTTGATTAATCGTCTGTCATCAGCCTCTGCATCATTAGATCCACCACAGCAGGGGCATCGACGGTAACCGCAACCTTCACGGTTGGCAGGCCGGTCCAGGCTGTGATCTCCCCATACCTGCAAAACCAACTCGAAATATTCAGTGTTCCAGACTGAATTCTCCATCATATACAGCACAGAGCCTGAATGTGCTATATGCCATGCGAGAGCGAGCTCAGAATCAGAAAGCGTTGAGAATGAATCCATCACAAGTACTGAACTACAGGATTAGGAACACATCACTGCATAGTCAAATCTTGTGCGTTTCTTCCAAGTGTTTGGCGAACCTTTTCTTGGTATTGTCAAAAACTGTAAGACCCTTTGTGATTCCAACAGTTTGCACCCTCACGACACCTTCTGTGTAAGTCAACAGCGACGGATTTACTGCAGCGATGAGGGTTGTTGGATCATGAAGATACACTCCTGCAAGCATTTCATTATTTCAATGTGAAGTCAAGCCACAAGGTATCCAGATCCTGATCTGTTCATTCTACAGGTACCTTGACCGAACCATTTTGGTCTCCCTGCATGATACTAATACACACAAACCTTTTATGAAGTAGGCGTCCTTGTGGTAGTCAAAATAAATGCCCATTATTTTGCATAAATAGCGTGCGTATTTGCTATCACACTGTTCAAGCTTCTCCCGGTCAGCATCTGCAATCAAACGGATGTGTTGATGTGTCATTGAGTTGGCAGACCACCACAGTACTTGTGTGTTGTGTTTGAAAAGTTAGCCACTGCCAATTAAGTAATTAGCGTATATATATACTACCAATCATTTCGGGCTAAGTTTGACATACTCCACTGGCCAAAGAACAATTACAATGTTGTCACTTCATACCATATTTGCTACAGAAGCAGTGAAGGTCAGTGGACACTGCACTGTGTCTGGAAAAGGATATATTCTAATATGATAATAATATTGTAAAGCGCACTACCTTTATCAATGCATCTCTATTAAAATAAAAAGGGCTAGTGGGAAGTAGGTTAGGGGAATAATGCAACCCGGACATACAGAATCATAAGCTAAAGATGGTACCATGCAGATAGTTGTAGTTGTTTTCAGCTCTAATTGTGGATGGCTGTAGTAGAGTAAGATGAAGTTTTTTCTCGAACAACGCAGGAGAGCTGCGCGTCATTTCATTAAGGTAGGAAAAAAGGCAAGAGTGCCGAGTAAGATGAAGTTATAAGGTATATGTAGCATGCTAGGTCCATTATGCTTGCACTTGTGTGCTCTGATACTCATTAATCTGAACAGCTTGATGCAGCAGACATCCTGAGTGGAAATAATATAACCCACAAGTTACCTGTAAGAACTACTTGGTGCGTTACATTTAGTCCCACGGCCAAAATATCAGCACCGCAAGTGAACACAATATCTGCAGCGTCAGGATCCCCAAATATCTGTTAATAAACATAAATCCATTAGTGATGGATCCGTAAAAAGAAGTAAAGTGATTCATTACTCATCACACAAATCATAGGGGCAAATGATGTTACAATCCAATTAACAAAGTATTATTGCATTATTATTTCAAAGTCAGGTAGCTACCAACTCCATTTGCAGGGCTTGAGTAAAAAACTTGTAAGATAACCACGTGGTAACTAAGGACTAAGAGATGCTGTTGGAAAAATCAAGGGAGAGCACTCACATTTGCCTCGGCTGCAGGATTAACATTTCCATTGACTGAATAC
This sequence comes from Urochloa ruziziensis, assembly GCA_015476505.1. Lineage (NCBI taxonomy): Eukaryota > Viridiplantae > Streptophyta > Magnoliopsida > Poales > Poaceae > Urochloa > Urochloa ruziziensis. The sequence goes on along the minus strand of CM027122.1, from coordinate 14,110,922 downwards.
GCACCACCAAGAATAATAATCTGCCCTATCTTCTTCGGGAACGAAGGGTCAAGCTCGACGGCCTAGGAAATAACAAATGAGGCATTGGCATTTCCAATGGAGGAACGGAGAAAATTTAGATCAGAACAGTGATACTGCAATACAAGATGCATCTAGCGCGTTGAGCAATCACAGCAAAGCAGAACAAGGCAGACCAGAGCAAGGTTGGTCAGTGGACCGAGGGCGACGACAGTAACTTGTCCTGGGTACAGGTTTGCCTGGTCCGCCAGGAATGCAGCAGCCGTCTGATCTATAGGCTTTGTAGCCGGTGCAGGGAAGTCCTGGTTTCCCAGACCGTCTGATCCGTGGACGAAGCTCGCGATCCTCAGCTTGCTGGCTTTCTGCGTACCATATACAGGGAAAGAAACAGTTAATTGTCGATAAAGATAATGCAGTAAATAAACAGCCTTGTTGGGAACTGTTGATCAGCCACCAGCATGATCTCCCTCAGTGCCATTCTCTCAGCGATTTTTCGCATTGCTAGTTACTGTAACCATTTGTCTCTGCTGACTGTTGATATTGAGCATCTGTTTCGAGGAAAAGGACAGAGAATTCAGTGAGCAGTACCTTGATCGTTACATGGGATCCCTCCGCGACGGGGATGTCAGTCCTCCCAACAGCCTCCAGCTGAAACGCATTAGCCAGAGCGATCCCATCGGGTCAGTTGCAGGCAGATGAGTTAGCAGATGAACGGGAATCGCACGCAGAGAGAGGAAGGGAAGAGAGGTCGACGCGCGCGAACCAGGTGGAGCGCGTTGCGCGTGGCGAGGGCGGTGTGGACGTTGCCGAAGGTGGTGGTGAGGCCCAGCACTTGGAGCTCCGGCGAGCGCAGCGCCACGAAGATGGCCATCGCGTCATCTGCGCCGCCGATCAAGGGCTCACACTACTCTGTCAGCCGACCTCGGCACACGAAGTAGCAACGATCGGGATGGGAGTTGGGGGAGGATACGGACCGATTCCGGGGTCGGTGTCGATGATGACCTTCTTCCTCGTCCCCTCCGCCGGCGCCGCCATGGATGGATCCCACCCCCACCACGCCCAGATTTCGATGCGGGTCTGGGAAGGGGGGCGTCCGGTGTCCCTACGAATCTGGATAGGATCCCCTAGTGGAGTACGGGACCTCGAAAAATAGGGAGATGGAATGGAAGAAGAAGATACCAGACGGTGACAGCCTGACTACTAGCGCCCAAGAACAAAAGGCGGTGCTGACGGACGCAGCGCAACCACCCCACGCATGTGCTTCCAATTCCAATACGGGAAAGATGTTTTCTTAATCCACCCGGTGGAGTCGTCGGCCGGGATCTTCCTCCTCCGGCGATTGATACGGCTGACTTGCGAATCACGCCGGTGATAAACAATTCGCGTCAAAATCGCTGGGAAATATGGTGTGCTTGTAAAGTTTGAAACGTGGAGAAAACGTTATCGAATTCGGAAAAAAGACCATCAATGTTTTTCACACATTCTTATCTACTGAACACCGATTCTAATTCTGTGGCTGAATCAGGCTTTGGAGTCTAGGGATCACATACTTTCCACTTCCTGTCTGGTCTTGTATGATGAAAAAAAAAATGGGAGGCCTCGATTAAAAAAAAACAAAAAGGTTTTCGCACTGAGCGGCTCGTCATAGCCTCATAGGATCATATCGATCAGTTTCAGTTGGCTACTTCGCTTCTCCGTTTGGCTTTTTGAAAATTGTGCTACAGAGAAGGGGCAAATGGGCAATAGCACTATACTACTCTTTTCTCCTTTTTTCTGAAAAGAAGTGTTCAAGGCAAACTTTGAACTATTAATTAATTCCTTTCGGAATACAGTATATTCCCAATTGCTATACTTTAAAACTAGTAGAAGGGCACGTGTTTTAAAACATTATTAATTTGGTGATGTTGTGAACATGTACTCTTTAGATTAATTGGTAGTGTTCGATCATAATAAAATGCGACAGTGGCAGAGCTATAGTTGTCGGCCATGCATCCATGGTTCCGCCATGGCATTGTTGTTTTTTATAAAAAAAGAATTTTATGCAGATCTTCCAACATATATGTTGTAAATGTATAATGTTTCTTCAAGTACTCATATGAAGATGGTAGAGGTTTAAACTGATTCTTGTGCACTTCCACAGGCGGACAATACAAGATAATACTAAAACACTTAAAGGAACTTTTCGACGCATGTGTTCTTTATGGAGTATACAACATCTTATTTCTTTCGGAAAGAAGCATCTCTTATTTCTTTCGGAAAGATGCGAGCTCCTGCTTGGCATCCTTGTCCGATAGGTACTCCTGCTTCTAATAGGAAAGGGAACCTCGCCAGGGGAGATGGTTCTCGCGTGAAAAAAAAAGAGTTCGACCAGAAAAAAAAAACAAAGGGAAGTCAGTCCGACCAGGACTAGGAAAAAGTATGGAGAAAAATACAGTTGGAGATAAAAAAAAGATAAGAGTGTAATCTCGAGCGTCTTATCGTCATCATAAATTCCGACGGTGTTGGAGGAACAAGAGTAACCCATAAAATTTGGTACGAAAATTTCGTCGTCCTTTATTACTTTCAAATAAATACCAAATGTACGTGGAGTATGGATTCATTGATATAACTTTTAGAGGCTATAAAAGCACATATATGCAATTAATCTTATGTCAACTTACAAAGCTTGACCTTTTAAATTCCAGAAATGTGTTTAAAAGGTATCATGTTCATTATTTTAATACATAGTAAGAGCATTTCATCCTGTCATAAACAACCTAGTACATTTTAAATTTAAAATGAAGGAAGCGCATGTCATATTAATATATTTGTAACGCATGGCAAAACTGTAATGCTATGGAACTATTCTTCAGTGATTCATCAACTTGTTGTGAGTCTGTTCCGCTAGTGGATAAGGTCGTTGACTGTAGCTGATTTTGACAGTTTCAATAGTATTATGTCATGAAGAAAAAAGATAAAATAAGGCAGAACAAGCTGGTTGTGACTGGAAAACAGACAAATAGAACTGGCTGAAGCATGAGCGAGACGAGCAGAGCTAGCCATGTGTCGATGACAAGGCTTCGAACTTCGAGTAGCTAGTGAAATTTATGCCATGTTTAGATTCAGAAAAAGCATATCATCTTCATAAAAAGTTATCCACATATAGAACCGTGTCAGTTTATTTCTATATCTATGCACGTTTCTACATAGAAATAATATTTTCCGTATTTTTTATCTTTTTTTCTCGATCTAAATACGCCCTTAGAATAGACACTAAGTAGGAGTCCTTTGTCTGTGTGTACACCAGTACAGCACACACGCGACATAACGGTTAGCTAGCAGGCCTAGCAAGCGGCTTGGCGCTAGCGGCCAGCGGCAGCGGCAGTGTATGACGTCACACGTGACCCATATCAACTTGGATTGGTGGCTTGTGGCTAAAAGCAGGGTGCCTTCTTCCTCGTTTCTTTTGACAGCATTTTCTGAAGAACATAACTGATTGATAACAGTCAAAGTTTTCAGATAACGGGGTGTTTAGTTCGGTGAAAAAAATCAATTTTTTACCATTTAGAAGTAACAAAAGAAGACTAATAATAAAACTAATTACAGATCTTGTCTGGAAATCGCGAGATGAATTTAATAAGGGTAATAAAAAAATAATTAATTCATGATTAGCAGATGGTTATTGTAGCATCACTGTTACAAATCATGGATTAAATAGGCTCGTTAGATTCTTCTCACAATTTATAGCTCATACGTATAATAAGTTTTTTGTCTATATTTAATACTTCATGTATATAAGATTCTTTTGATGTGGTGAGTGAATTTTTTTTAGAAACTAAGCCCCTCATTTATTATGTCTTTTTTTCGACAACTGATGATTGATGGTTGCTCAGTAGTTTTGTATTGCCGGTACATTTTAGGTTCTTTTCACATCGCAGGACGAAAAACTGACTCTATGCAGCATCGATACGGATACGTGTATTAGTATCGGCCTGATACGGATACGCGAATACGTCATTTTTCTGGAAAACTAAAGGTAATAGCAGAAGGGCACGTGCCACAAGCACGTATTTTAAAAAATTATTAAATTAATAATATAGTTAACATGGACTCTTTAGATTAATTTAGAGCGTCCGAACATCATAAAATCCGACGGTGTAGGAGTAATGTAGTTAACTTAGACTCTTTAGATTAATCTATTGAATTCGATCGTTATCATAAAATCCGACGGCGTTGAAGGGGTACGAGTAACATGTAAGATTTGGTACGAAAATCTCGACGTCATTTATAGTATAGATATGAACGTATCGGAGTATCGACGGATACGAATACGCGTATCGAGTACATGATAAGGGGGGCATGTTAAGGTATCAGGGTAACATAAATGATAGACCTGACTGATCTATTCTATCGTTGATAGAAAAATAACTTGTTTGGGTAGGAAAAAAACTGATTCTTATTTTTTTATTATTAAAAAAACAGAGCAGGCCCAGCGTAACTCCCATATCATGACGCGTTAAAAAATGAATTATCAGCCTGGGCTCGTTACAATTTGGGCTACTTCTGCTGCGCCCAAATATACACAGATCGCCTCTAGGCCGTGCCAAAATAAGCCCGGCGTACGCTGGGCCAAACCAGCTGTACCCAGATCTGAATCATCTGAGACGACGAGTGAACAAAGATAGTAATTCGAACTCTACCTTGGCTAGAATTAGCCGAAAACAGATTAGGCTAATCTCAATGCAAGTTTCATGGACACAGTTATTCAGAGTGACACATCATCTAAAAATGTTTGAAACTGTGATGAAACACCTTCTCTCGATGTATAGTTTCATCTTTTGTTGTTTTATAGGTTACATGTAAGACACAAACTGTCTAGGTAACTGTGTAGAGAGAATTTCATCACCATAAAACTTATTTCATCTCTCTTCATTAGTACGATGTTATATCATCATAAATAGTGACATGACAGTCTATTTAATGCCCCATAAAACTCTTACTGAGACCGGCGTTACTCAGTGTCTCAGCCTGCAGTGCAGTAAGTATGTTTTAGTAGCACGACTGTTCGGTGTCCACCGCACTGTGTCTGTGTCGAGCTTACGGTTGCTTAGACCTGCAACTCTTCTATTAAAAATTAACTAACAAATATATATTTTCACCTTAAAAACATGCAATTCGGGGGCGGTCTATAAACTGTCCCTAGTTACAGACTCAGAGCATGTTTTTTTTTTCACCCAGCCCTTATCCAACAACAGTGTCTCAATTAGAATGGACCACTTGTTTTTTTTCCATCAGAAATATCTTTGAAAAACGACCTTTTTGAATTTTGAGACAAATAGCACGTGAAACGTGATGTCCGGTCGATCGAGGCGCGATGCCAAGTGTGGACCCATCCCCACTCATGCCCGTGCCTCAATAATTCACATCACAAATCGCAATCGCAGTCCCCCCACCACGCCGGCATCAACGAACCCGTACACCACTAATAAAACTGCACTATTCTCCTCAGAGCATAGCAAAGCAGAGCCGAGCAGAAACAGAGCACGAGCTTCCCTCCCCCCATGGCGGCGACGGCGATGAACCGGCGGGTGATCCTCAAGGACTACGTGGAGGGTTACCCCAGCGAGGAGCACATGGAGCTTCTCCCTGCCACGGAGGTTCCCCTCCGCCTCACCAGCGACGACCCCCCGGGGTCCGTCCTCGTCCGCAACCTCTACCTCTCCTGCGACCCCTACATGCGGCCCAAGATGTCCCGCCCGCTGCGCGCCTCCTACACGGCCGCCTTCGTCCCGGGCTCCGTCATCACCGGCTACGGCGTCGCCCGCGTGGTCGACTCCTCCGACCCGCGCCTCTCCCCCGGTGACCTCGTCTGGGGCATCACCGGCTGGGAGGATTACAGCGTCGTCAAGCCCCCCGTCACCGCCTTCCTCTCCAAGATCTCCCACGGCGCAGACGGCGGCGTCCCGCTCTCCTACTACACCGGCATCCTCGGCATGCCGGGCCTCACGGCCTACGTCGGCTTCCACGAGATCTGCGCCCCTAAAGCCGGCGAGACCGTCTTCGTCTCCGCCGCCTCCGGCGCCGTGGGGCAGCTCGTCGGCCAGTTCGCGCGCCTCGCCGGGTGCCGCGTCGTCGGCAGCGCGGGGTCCGCGGAGAAAGTGGAGCTCCTCAAGACCAAATTCGGGTTCCACGACGCGTTCAACTACAAGGAGGAGCCCGACCTGGCGGCGGCGCTGGCGCGGTGCTTCCCGGAAGGGATCGACATCTACTTCGAGAACGTGGGCGGCGCCATGCTCGACGCCGTGCTGCTCAACATGCGCGTGCACGGCCGGATCGCGGTGTGCGGGTTCATCTCGCAGTACAATTTGAAGGACGATGAGAGGGACGCCGTGCGCAACCTCTCCGCCGTCATCGCCAAGCGCCTCAAGATGCAGGGCTTCATCGAGCCAGACCACAAGCACCTCTACCCCAAGTATGAGGAGTGGGTGCTGCCCTACATCAGGGACGGCACGATCGCGTACGTCGAGCCGTCGAGGACGTCGCCGAGGGGCTCGAGAGCGCGCCCAAGGCGCTCATCGGGCTCTTCCATGGACGCAACGTCGGGAAGCAGCTTGTCCGCATCGCCGACGACGAGTGATCCGGCCGGCAACCGGAATTTGATAAACAAAATCGATGTACCTGTACTCTGTTTCAGATTTTCTTTTCTGGAATAAAATGTGCAATCGATGCTGGCTTCAGAAATGTGGACGCATTTGAGCAGATGGCCGATTTGGGGGAGATATTTGCAGGGCAATAGTGGAATTTTGTCGGTGGAGCATCAGTTCAGGACTTCAGTTAAACCGTCGCACAAGTGCCTAGTACAGCGAGGGGAAGAGTCGTAATTTTGAGTAAATTGTTTTATCATGTGGACTAAAATCAGCCAATTCTCTACAAATTTCTTAACACTTGATCGGATAGGGGTATTGAAACTAAAGTTAATTTTCCATGCCAATTCCATAGCAAAATTCCTTTCCTTTTTTTCTGAAATAGTGACTATATTAATCAATTTTTTTACTATCATACAATACAGACCCAGACGCTCACAAACACGCACACTCGTCCTTACGAACACACGCATGCAACCCTACGCGTATGAGCACCTCCGAAAGACTGAGCCGGCAAATCCTCGAGATTGACAAAGTCACCACTGGCGCCTCGCTGTCGACGGAAACGTCGCCTACCACTTAAAGAACAGCGTCGGTTAAATTTTGAAATAAATCTAGGAAAATGCAAGCACCAGTGCCAAGTTGAGGACTTGAGCCCTGGTGGACAGGTTTGATTATAAAGACCCTTACCAGCTAACCTACACAAGAACTATATTAATCAATTATTAAGTATGTACCGTTCAATTTACTGAGCTAACTCATGAGCTACAGCATTGCATTCTTCTAACCTTCTTAAATTTCACCTATGAGATTAGCTGAAAACAATCCCGGACCTCCTTTACTACGTGCATAATTTGGGATCTGTCCGTTTATTTAGATGTTACAGAAGCTATGACCGAAGCACAATCTGATTCAAGGATCACATGCTGCAAGCTTCAAACCTTCAAGACATGCTAATGCTTCGACTTCCCTTTCGTGAACCTGAACACACGTCTCCCTCCATTCAACACACCGAGAAAAGAACACAGGGAGAGAGTACACCTAATTGACAGTTGGAATACAAATATCAGGACAAATGATGTTTAGGTAGGGAATAACATTAAATAGGACAACCTTAAAATAACATTAGACTGGACACAAGGGGCACAGGAGGAGGAAGAAGCAGCTTCAGCAGTTTGTTCTGATCATTTTCGATATTATTGCCGCAACAGCGCCTTGCTTTACATGGCATAACAAAGCCCATTGCGATCTTCAGTCCAGCCCACATCGAGTACATCATAGCTACTTTGAACAAGGAAAAGTCTAACGAGCTACCCGTCGCGCTCCGCACCGAGCACGCGACCTCCGCGGCTTGCTTGCGGCCCCTGCAGCCCGCTCGCCCGACCTCAAGTTGCTCACCGAGCGCCGCCAGGTTAGGGGTTAGGGTTGCCATGGTAGCTAGGGGTTTCCCATGTCTCCAGACCTAGACGGAGTGTTTGGAGCGGCAGAGGCCCAGGCGGTGGAGGCGGTTTGGCCGGCGGCGGAGGGCACGGCGGCGCGAGAGCGCGCCGGCCACGCAAGGCTGGATAATTGGTGGACGGCGGCGTAGACGAAGGAGGAGGGCGGGTTAGGGATGGCGAGGTCGGCGAGTTCGCGAAGGAGGACGATGGGATGGGTTAGCGTGGCCGCGGTGGTGGGTGGCGGCGGAGGCCGCCAGAGCCCGAGGCGGTGGGGGAGAGAAGGTGGACGAGTTCGCGTGGGCGGTGGTCGACGAGCGGGCAGCGGAGACCGTCGGAGGCCGCCAGAGCCGGGGGTGGCGGTGGCAACGGAGGAGAGAAGGTTGACGAGTTTGCGTGGGCAGTGATCGGCGGGCGGCGACGGAGGTGGCCGAAGGCCGCCGGAGCCTGGGGTGGTAGTGGCAACGGGGGTGTCAAGTTGGGTCGAGTTAAGGTGGCAGGCGACGGCGGAGGCGGTTGAGGCCGCCAGAGCGGAGGGAGATGGTGGTGGACGGGGGCGTCACGGGGCTAAGGTTCTGCCATCGTTGAACTGGAGTTGTGAGGTGGGAAATGGCAAGTTGCAAGCAGCAGAAGAAAGGGGTAGGGGTTGCGTGCTCCCCTAATTGCGCGACTCGTCGCGCGTTAACTCTGTCCTTTGAACAAACAACCTAGTTGTTCATTGTCCTTGTAAAAGAAAACAAGCTGCTTAGGGTCTGCAATTTGCAGTATTGATTTTGAAAATATATAATTGTTCGACAAAGTAAACACAGAGGTAGCAACCACGATTACAGAAGTGACACCGAACATCTAGCTAACAAGGAACTAGAAAAAAGGAACTTTTTATGGGCGCATCTTCCGTATGCACATCAACACAAAGGAACGGCCATCATTTTTAACTAGGTAGGGAAACGCGCTAATGCCGCGCCAGATAGGCTCTTCTGTGTAAGAAATCATGAATAGTGATGATATTATGCTGGCATGACTCCTAAGCAAATTCGATGACAGCAAGGCAAATGTTCTCGGCATGAAGAGCATGGCCGTATTGACATAGAGTGTGCACTTAAGAGGGATTTCTACCACTAGGCGATAGAGCTAGTGGGAACTGAGGACTGGAGCGATGCGAGGTGACGTTGTTGGCCTGCTAGCCGGCGAATAACAAAGAAATGGGAGAGCACAATTTTGGAGGTAGCAACGGTTCGACGAACTCGTCTCAGAAGAAACGGTAGTCGATGGTTTCACATGTGAGGTCGGTGAGCCCGGAGTGGACGGTATCTCCCTCCGAGTCATCAGCACCACCTCTAATCTAAACTGAGACTCGAGAGAAGAGATAGAGAAGGCGAGTTGACACGTAGGCGAGAGATTAGGCGAGCAGCCAAGGAGCACAATCATGTTCTCAACTTCAGTGGGGAGGCAACGACGGTGCTAATGGGTGAAGGGCACCACAATTTCTGATATGGGCTTTTCTTCGACCAGCTTCAATTTTGGGCTTTCCCATGAAAAACAGTAACCAGATCAGATGCCTCCAGAGAGAAAGCCCAGCAGGCGGAAACGAACGTGAGCCAAAAAAATGACCGTTAAAAAAGACGCAGCCAGAGGTACAGACGGGTGGTACTGCGTATGTACCACGTGGCCGTCGGCAAATGGAGAAAAGATGAGACGCGCTGAGAAGCAAGAAAAACTTACAGCGATGTATCACTACATATGACTCAAGTCTATTCGTTTTCTTGCATGTCCTTGTGTTCTACCATGGCACATGTTAAACCTTGACAAAGGGCTAATTTCAAAAAAAAAACTCTTAATGTTTTCTCGTCAAAGTCAGTTTGTTCTCGCTTATTTTATATTTGTCTCTCACAAAACACTACTAAAACAGCCAAAACCAGCCACAACCGGCAACGTTTTCACCAATAGAACATGCCGGTTATTTCTTCCGTCTCAAAATATAAGGCCTATTCTAGTTCGTCAAGTTAAGGACTTGACTAAAAATACATTATCCACATGTTATTTTTTATACAAACTTTTCATTTAAAAGTACCGTACTTTTCAATGCAAATATATTGATACCAATTTTGTATCTGAAAGCTACATATCAAAGTATAGAGTAATTGTTGGTCAAATACTTATCTCTAATGAAATAAAACACACACATATATATTTTGTTTGGCAAAGGCATGCCAACCAAGCAATGCTTCTAAAGGCGTGTTTAAATGAGTGAAAAGTGGTAAAACCCTATTTCATTGAGCCGCGTACACAGAGAGAATAAATGAACTGACATGGTTTTCTATGTGAAAACATTTTGCAAAGTTTGTGAATTTAAACACGCCCTAAATCGATGACCATTGACAGAGAGATCGAGTGCTTAAAGGTCACCGAGAGGCACCATCCGGGAAATACAAACGATGAGGGCATTACAACTACCATTCATGCCTTGCGTGTATGCACAAAAAACTTGACAATGATAATATGGCTCCATCTGCTCTAGTCTATGAAGTACTCCCTCTTTACTTTTATTGTCGTTGGCTTTTTCTAGTAATGTTTATTTACCCACACATTTTATTCAAAAAATTGTTGCAAACATACGAAAAGATAAATCAACTCAAAAATTGACCTTCAAAAAAATCATTTGATGATAATTATAAATAAAATAAATGATACTGTATAATTTTTAAATAAAATGAATGGTCAAACATCGTGATTAAAAGTCAACAGCGATAAATATTTCGATACGGATGTAGTACGAGCGATTTAAGCCACAAATGTCATGTTTTTGGCGAAAGATTTCCACTAGACGTGCAAGGCGGATGATACTCGATACAGATACAATGAACTCAATGCAGGTACTACTACTTACTGTACCAAAAACAAGACTGAACTCTACACAAGAGAGACAAAACAAAACAAAACAAAATCTCAAATTGGTTAATATAGCTACTACCTTCGTTTCAAATTATAAGTCGTTTTGACTCTTTTAGGTTCATAACTTTTGTTATGCATCTAGATAAACGTTATGTCTAGATTTATAGTAAAATCTATGAACCTAAAAACCTAAAATTACATATAATTTGGAACGGAAGGAGTAATACATTTGTGAGTTAAAAGGAGGCGGCTACAAGTGCGTCGACGAATATTTTTGTTGGCTTTGATTTGGCCCACGGCGCGATGCAATTGACCTGCCGTCCTGCCCGACCCCAAAACGAAACGAAAAGCCGGCGGGGGTGCCAGGTGCCCAGCGCCACTCGGCTCTCGTCTTCGACCATCCATCCACCCACCACCCCCGCGAATCTCTCCTGCTGGTAGTGCGCAGCGGTAGCCCTCTCGAAGCCGCCGAGCGATGGCGTCGTGGTCGTCGCCTTCCGCCGCCGCCGCCGCGGCCTCCTCGGGCGCCCGATTCGGCCTCGTCCCCGGCCGCGCGCAGCGGCAGCCCGTCCTGTCGCCGTCGCTCCCCCGGGGACGGGAGGACCTAACTCCCGGCTCGTCCTCAGCCGCGGCCCTGGCTTCGTCGCGCACACCGGCTCCGCTTCGCCTTCCTCATCCGCCTCGCGGTGCCGCGCCGTCGCCGCCGAGGTCGAGGGCCTCAACATCGCCAACGACGTCACCCAGGTGACAAACTCTTCGACGCGCGCCTACCGTTGGTTTATGGCATGTTCATTCGTTTCCCTAGCATAAATGGTTGACTCTGGTGTAGGTGCTTTGGTGCTAGGATTGCATGTGTTAGGACCAGGCAGTACTGTAAAGTACACTACTAGAAATGGTCTTAAGAAAACTTAATCAAAGGGACTGCAAAAGGGGGAAATAAGGATACAGCAGTGTTTGTTTTGATGGCCAATTGTCCATTTGCAGCTAATAGGCAAGACACCCATGGTGTATCTGAACAACATCGTCAAGGGCTCTGTCGCCAATGTCGCTGCTAAGCTCGAGATTATGGAGCCTTGTTGCAGTGTCAAGGACAGGTATCCTTTCATTTCATTTCCTTTGCTTACGTTGGTGGGAGGATTGGCCTTTTCGTTAGAGCTAAACAATTCCAACCTGGTTTGGTTTCAGGATAGGGTACAGTATGATAAACGATGCCGAAGAGAAGGGCCTGATTACTCCCGGAAAGGTGAATTGCTTGCATAGGCGTACTTTATTACCTTGCTTAGTTATATTGATAAAAATGCAATTCTTGAAACAATTTATACTCATAATTGAAAGTTTGAAACAAGAGTCCTAACCAAATGTTGTGCGTACATGTGTCTGAGGTAGCACAGGTGCCCTAGTGATGCTTCTGTTCACTGTTCAAAAGAATCACTGAGAACACTGTCTCATTCTTCTTTTCCTCTTACCCTAAATTACATTTTTTTCCTGTCTCCTCTTTCTGCTCAGAGTGTTTTGGTGGAAGCAACGAGCGGAAATACAGGCATTGGTCTTGCCTTTATTGCTGCTTCCAAGGGATATAAGTTGATATTGACAATGCCTTCATCAATGAGTATGGAGAGAAGGGTCCTACTCAGAGCTTTTGGTGCTGAACTTGTCCTTACTGATGCTGCAAAAGGGATGAAAGGTGCCTTAGACAAGGCTACAGAGATTTTAAATAAGACACCCAATTCATACATGCTTCAGCAGTTTGATAACCCTGCCAACCCAAAGGTAACAGAGAGAACTAACTGGGTGGCTCTATCTCTATGTGCACTCTGTTTCTAAATTATGTGTCCAATGTTTGTCTTCGTTTGTTTTCAAACAGGTACATTATGAGACTACTGGGCCAGAAATCTGGGAGGATTCAAAGGGGAAGGTGGATATATTCATTGGTGGAATCGGAACAGGTGGAACAATATCTGGTGCTGGTCGTTTCCTGAAGGAGAAAAATCCTGACATTAAGGTTTCTTTACATTCTGCTCAAACAAAATCTGCTCTATTATTTGTGCTTTGTAGTCCTTATATATGGTTACCTGTATTTAGGTTATCGGTGTTGAGCCTTCTGAAAGCAACATACTCTCCGGTGGCAAACCTGGTATGCTTGTGAGTTGTGACTATGCTTCCTTATGTCCCTGTCAAACCTTTTGGTCTTTCCTTCAACTGTTATCCTGTTGTAGGTCCGCATAAGATTCAGGGAATTGGGGCAGGATTTGTTCCAAGAAACTTGGATAGTGATGTTCTCGATGAAGTAATTGAGGTATGAGGGAAACAGTCTTCTAAGTATAATCTGACATTTTTAACACAAAAGCATGAAGGAAAGCTCATTATCTTCTTCATATCAACTTTTCTGTTTCTGTTATTAGACTATATTTTTGTATGTCATACATGGAACAGTATTAATAGAAGAATATTTGCATAAGCTACATAATTCTCTGCTTTGGCCAACAATCCTATGTTTCTGCTCTGACCTGTACTGTGGTACAGAAGAGACATGTCATGGTCACAGCCTCTTTTTGTTCATTTTTATTTCTCATTATTTATACCTTACTGTTTGTGTTGCAGATATCAAGTGATGAAGCTGTTGAGACAGCAAAACAGTTGGCTGTTCAGGAAGGATTACTGGTATCATAATTTGATATGTTGATGTTTTTTTAATATTGTGTCTAGGACATTATATTGGCATGTCATTCTTTTTGGGACTCTGTCCCTGAGTTGCAAGCATTCGTCTTCTCTTTTTAGAGGAAGGAAGCTTTATTGACAATAAAATTTCAGCCTGTGCGTCAAGCCTATACATGTAGCCATTACAAAAGAAGAAAAGAAGAAAGGAAAAAAAGAGAATGAAACTCAATAGGCTCTAAGCAACACTCAGCAATCAGCATATAGCTCAAAGACACTTATATCAGTCCTACTTTTCAACTACAAAGAGCTACCAAGCATTCATCTTGTGATGAAAGGAGGCAAATCATGAGGGACGGGCCAGCTAATTTCCTGTTTTTTCCCCATGCCAACTATTTAAGATATAGATATAATCAGTTCTATTGGCACCATCCTTATCAAATTTACTGTTTCCTTTTCATTTAACAGTAGTGGATTAGTGGGTAAGTAGTAGAAACCTGGATTTTGTGCACCAAACCATAGCAGGATTCTTGTACTCAGTCCTCCTTTATATCAAAAAGGAAAACACAAAGTAGAACAGCTGGAAACACCCAGCAAGATGTGTGCATGTATGCAAAGTTAGGAATTAAAGAAACCATCATCCATGTATGTCACGCTTAGTGATGTTAGATCAGCAGGCAAGCTCATCATTGTTTCTGAAATGAAACTGAGAATCTTGTGCCATTTGAAGATGCGTGATTTTTTGTAGGTTGGAATCTCTTCTGGAGCGGCCGCCGCTGCTGCCATAAAAGTTGCCAAGAGACCAGAAAATGCTGGAAAGCTGATAGTGGTAAGTGCAGAAATGTCATCTGTGCTATAACCCTTTGCAAACATCATTTGTGATTGTGACAAATCACAATATCCTAGATGATTAATACATGTGGTTACATTCTTTTGGCTCGTTTCCCCAGGTTATATTTCCAAGCTTTGGTGAGAGGTACCTTTCGTCCGTCCTCTATCAATCGATTAGAGAAGAATGCGAGAACTTGCAGCCTGAGCCATGAGTGAACTCTTGGTCTTAACAGCACAATAAATGTTTCTGAAATAAGATGCTTGGTCAGCATTAGCCCCTCTGAGAAGTGTTACACCACTCCACTTAGCATCATTTGGCGCTGTCATCCTTTTGGTGTTGCAACCGGAACTAATGAGGCATGTGGAGGAATATCCATGACTCTCCAACTGTTTCCCCCATTAGCAAAACAGAAACACTTCCTACATGTCTATACGATCCGGTCTGATTTGATTGGTGACTGTAAACAACATCTTGTCCATGAATTTTTAAAGTTAAACAAGTGCCAATTGGCTGAAGCAGGTGGATATGTTATATATTTTATTTTGTATCTACTTTTTTTTAAAAAAAATCAAAGCATATAGTCCACTATCAGAGCATCATGCGTCTCAAACAAATGGCAATTGAGCCGGAGGGTCGTGTATCACAGATTTACAGCATTCTGCCTCTGGATTATTGGCATATGGCAAGCACGATAAAGCGTGTTTCCAGGTGACAAGGGAACAGCTAGTATGCGATCATGTGCACATCCATTCCTGCTCTGTTTTCTTTCGTGTGACAATGACATGGACGCTGAAGTGATGGCGTCTTCCCTTGGATGATGTAACAATTAAATAAAATCCGAGCTGTACTATAGACTGATTTCCCTCCAGCTACTTCATAGTGCATATTTTCTCTTAGATGGATAACGGCCATTTCATGGCATTATTCTCTCAGCCCAGCGAATTATTCTCCTCACAAAATACTATTGAATCGGTCCAGCAGATTATTCTTCTCTCAGCTTTTCAGCCCAGCCCAGCGAAACAAACAACGGATTATTCTAGGCAGTTGTGATGCAACACACGTGAGGTCCTTTATGTGAGCCTGGACCTGGAAGTCTGTTGGATCCGGATACTCATGGTGCTTGGATTTCTGTTGTTTTCTCGTATACACTTCCATAAATAGCGCATGGAAATTTGTTTTGCACCTACTCCTACGTGCATGGGCATGGCATGGGAGGAGGAAAAACACAATGATATGAGTATCTGGCCGCGTACTCTTTTCTTTTCGGGTTGCATCGTTTGATTTCAGCAGTTGCGTTTCCAAGTCAAGCCATCCATTCAATGTTGCGCCGTGTATACTGACACTAGATATTTATCTGGTAGAGAGATGCCAACTCGGCCAGGATTTTATCACGAGTAGGAGTAGCCTCTAGCCTGTCAGCCAAGGCAAAGTCAAGTCATGAGTCATGACACACCGTATGGTTGGGTCTTGGCCTTTGTATTCAAGCATGATATTGCTTTCAGTTTATCTACATGCATGGAATACATATTTCAAGTTTTTTTTATAGAAAAAGAGAGTAGCTTACACGAGTTTAAACTAAACTTAGTAGTACACGAGTGGAAGAAATATTACATGGAGTATGTTGGTAACCAAACTCTAAAAAGAGGTTTTCAACTCTAAACTTATTACTCGAGGCCTTCAATGTAACCAGAGTGGAGTATGTGACAAGTTTCGAACTGCTTAGCTGAACGTGACAGTGTTAACCTTGCTCTACCAAGTGAAAGTGAGACAACTAACTGTGGAAGATTCTCGATGGAAACAGTTGGTTAACTACTCACTTGTCACCGCATTTGGTGGTGGCCAATTTTGTTGCCATACACTCCAAAAAAAAAAGGCATAACGGACGGGTTAGTGCGCTACGAACGTGCAACTTGTCATAATCATGATTAGCAACCAAACAATTGCTTCAGAAAATCAAAGATTTGAGTGCTGTCCCGGAACCAATCCATGATTAGAATCCACGCGCTCGGACCAGCCAGAAGTAAACTGCCCGAACCGTACCGTACGTGCTGCCGCTCTGTCGAAAGTGACAGAAAAGCCCCTACCCCGTCCGGCCAACTGCGCCGCTGTCCGGCCGTGGACCGAGGGGCAGAACCGGGATTCCGCAAGTCCGAGGGGACTCGACTGGACTCGACGCGAGGGGAGGGTTTCCCCTCTTGTCTCCTCTTCTCTCTTCTTCTGTTTTCCCCCACGAGACTCTATTCCACGCCGCCAGAATCAGTCGTGCCGCATCGTCGGCGACTTCGCCGCCGGCGACGCGGTTGCACGGAGGACCGCGGGGGACCTTGAACTGCGGCCTTATCTCGTGGAGAGTCGTCTCCCTCATCCTCCTCCTCCACCTGCTGCTGCCGGGTCCTCTGCTGCAACTGGACTGGCGTGGAGTGGAGATCCATCCACCCGCACTTGCCACGATCTCTTCCTTCTCGTGTCGGTAACCACCCTGCGATTGCTTGGACGGATTGCTCTGAGGCTTGGCTTTGCTCGCAGTCTAATCCAAATCTGCCTCTCTCCCTCCCTTTCTCTTCCCTTTCAGTTGCCGTGCGGATTTGCGTGCTGTGGTGCCGCCCCCGCAGCCCAATCCATGGTTGGGTTCGATTTCGTTCGTCTTTGTCTTCGCCTTCAGCGCTCAGGATCAGTCTAGCCGAGGCGCGGGCGCGGTTTGGTTGCCCGAAGACCTTTTGGAGTTCAAGTGAACCCCCATGTCCCCGGTGAGGTCGGGGCCCGATGGCGCCAGTGGGGACTACATCAAGTGGATGTGCGGCGCCGGCGGCCGCGCGGGCGGCGCCATGGCCAACCTCCAGCGCGGCGTCGGCTCCCTTGTCCGGGACATCGGCGACCCCTGCCTCAACCCCTCCCCAGTTAAGGTCGCTTTGCTTCTATAATCCCTTCTGATGTTTGATATGGATAGCGTGATCGGTATTGATGCCATTGCCTATGCGAATGATGATTTTCTCTTCTTTTTCTGTGAGATTGGCTACCACTACCGCTTTATTGATTTTGTATTTATCATTGTTGGCAAGGAATGTATGTCTTGCATTTTCCATATCGGCAACATTAGCAGTATGCATAGTGATAGACTGATAGCTCACTCGTACATTTTGTTACCGGTATACATGGAATAGATGACACATTGAAATTACAACCTTCCTTTTTTGTGTTAATGTGTATATTGCCTATATTTAGTCTTTATCCAAATTACTAAGACTAAATGTTCCGTTTACTATAGCGTTTGCACCGCTTATAGGTCACTGGTCACGAATAAGGTTTACTGTCACATAAGATCCATGGCAGGGTAAAACCATTTCCTTAATTTTCACTGTTTTTTAGGATGATGTAGATGTTCTCCCATTCGTATCATCATATGCAATGCAGTAACCTCAAAATAGAAGCTGTTACAGAAATAATGATGTACCCCCTGTCATTCCTTGATTAACTGCTCTGTTTTAATAGGCTCACAGTTTTTAAGACGTACATCCTGAATGCAAATACCAATCTGGTCCCAGAAATATGATGATAACACACTATCTAACTACCATTAAGTATCATACCCTATGAACTAACAAATCCTAATAGAAGTATGATTATATCCATTTGAAACAAGAGTATATGAAACTATGAATTATACATGCCCGTTACATGATTCTATCCATTTGTCACAAGTGTATATGAAGCTATGAAATATACTAGTACCTGCCTATTCTGTTGATAATCCCCCCCCCCCCCCCCCCCCCTCCCCCCCTCTTCACTACTGACAGCTTTGCCTATCTGCAACTGTACAGGGAAACAGAATGCTCAAACCAGAAAAATGGCACACATGTTTTGACAGTGATGGAAGGGCTATATGTTTCCGTAAAGCCCTGAAATTCGTTGTCTTAGGGGTGAGTTAACTATGTATTTGATTTTTGAGGAACTTCCCTTTTCATGTTCTTTAGTTGTAGAAGAACTGTGAATGATTTTGTTTTTAGTCTTCAGGCTTCACGTTCACATACCGCCATACCGGTATTAGCTTTGATATAGCTTATTTTTTTCATCACCTAGAGAACCATTTGCACAACTGTGAATATTATAACTACATCAGAGGGGTTATGTAACAAGTTCTACATCCTTTAAAAATGTGCAGGGCGTGGATCCTTCTATTCGAGCGGAAGTTTGGGAATTTCTTCTTGGCTGCTATGCCTTAAGTAGCACATCAGAATATAGGGCAAAGTTAAGAGCTGCTCGAAGGTAGGAATTTTTCATGTGTCTTGGTACAAATACCATTTTTATTTACAAGACTAAATAGGTTTACATTGTTATGTTCTACAAGAGAATGCTGTTGTAAGCAAACTGATGTTGTCAGTCCAATGTTTGTTAGATATTGTGCTTGTTCTGACACTTTCTCATTTATCTCATTTACCTTTTTTTTGCTATTTTCTTAATTTTTTTATCATTTTCCTTTTTTTGGCCCTATTGATTTATTCCATTTGTTGACAGCGTAATCCATATTTGAATAAACATAATTTTAAACCTTGAGGACTCTAATATTTTCGTTTGTACTATTACACCGTGTGTATCATTTGAAATCTAGAAGGCTGTAACTTGATGTTTTTCCTTTTTATTTCTATGTAGGGAGAAGTATCATTATTTAATTAAGCAGTGCCAGAGCATGCATGGAAGCATTGGTACAGGTGAGCTTGCTTATGCTGTCGGATCGAAGCTGATGGATGTCAGGACTTTGCCCAAAGAAACCGATAGTGGAGAAGAAGTCAGCACAAGTCAGCAAACTTCACATCAAGCACCTTGCAATGTAGCGGAAAATTCAAATTTGAATTGTGGATCTGGTGGCACACCTCAGTCTCAGAAAAGAAAAGGCTGTAATAAATCAGCTGAACCAGTTGGTTTTAGCATACATAATGATAGCTCTGTATATGATTCTTCAAATTTTATGGTACCATCCACAGCAGTGAATAGTTGCTTGAGAGATTCCAGAGATTATGATGACATTGGTGAACCAAGGTATGACAGTGAGACCTTCACTGATTTCCCTTCCCTATCTGGTACGAACTTGTTCGCCAATGGTGGTGAGGATAGCAATGGAGTTGAGGAAAGTCATTGTAGTTTCTCGGTTGCTGAAGATAGGTTAAAGCCCCGTGATGAACGCATGCACAGCTTCCAAATCAATAATAACATAGATCTCATTATAGAGTCAAATTCATTCTCCAATGATCTGTTTCGACCTAGCAACAGTGACTCAGCCATCTTTCGCTCGGATGCATACAAGCAGGACAGATGGTTAGATGATGGCTATAGTAAGGAAATTATAGACTCCTTGAGGATATCTGATGCACCAGAAGCAGAATTAATTGATGGAACCAATTCAAACGGTTCGATTGCTGACAAAGATAGAGTCTCCGAATGGCTTTGGACACTGCATCGAATTGGTATGCTTATATTCTCAATTTGCACAATTCTGGTGGCCTCTTTTGATTGTATTCTAATTTGGGATAAAAAATTCCTGATGCAGTGGTTGATGTGGTGAGAACAGATAGTCACCTTGATTTCTACGGAGAATCAAGGAATATGGCTAGAATGTCTGATATACTTGCAGTTTATGCGTGGGTTGATCCCTCCACTGGATACTGTCAAGGTTTGCATATTTCAGAGAGCTTCATTTTCCATGTTATCTGATTATTCTTAATGTATCTTATTCTGAACAAGACAAGTTAATTATAGGTATGAGTGATCTTCTGTCACCTTTTGTTGTTATATATGAGGATGATGCGGATGCCTTTTGGTGCTTTGAGATGCTACTGAGAAGGATGGTAAGTTCCATCTATTGTAATTTTCATTGCTGTCAATTAGTTTGGTCTTTGCATTATTTGATTTGATGATGATGTACATTTCTTCTGTACATTGCTATCTTCAGCGCGAAAATTTCCAGATGGAGGGACCAACAGGAGTTATGAAGCAGTTGCAGGCGTTGTGGAAGATCTTGGAACTGACAGATATTGAATTATTTGAACATTTGTCAGCAATTGGTGCTGAAAGCCTTCATTTCGCTTTCCGGATGCTTCTAGTGCTTTTTCGTCGAGAGCTATCTTTTGAGGAATCGCTGACCATGTGGGAGGTCTGGCTCTTCAGGATAGCTGTCTTTTTAAAACAGTTCCTAGTTGGCTAGTTATTGTGTGAAGTTAAAATATGAATTATTTGAAACAAACATACAGGTGAATGTGGCAAATCTTATT
Source organism: Urochloa ruziziensis (assembly GCA_015476505.1). Classification (NCBI taxonomy): domain Eukaryota; kingdom Viridiplantae; phylum Streptophyta; class Magnoliopsida; order Poales; family Poaceae; genus Urochloa; species Urochloa ruziziensis. Next base: position 14,090,203 of record CM027122.1, on the reverse strand, counting down.
TTTTAGAGGCCTAAATAGTTCATAACTAAAGCAATTTATGTTTGTAACAGCATAGTTATATTAATTTATTTGCATTAATAGTGCAAAGATATTACACGTGGCATTTCGTACTGCACATAACCACAGTGAAGTTGCCTTTTGATGCGGCTATTCTACTCTAAATGCCTATACCATTATACCTCCTGTTTTCCTAAACAACTGTTCTTGTCTTCAGATGATGTGGGCTGCTGATTTTGATGAAGAAGCAATCAGGCGTTTAGAAGAAAACTGTCTAGAACCTTTGCTTGTAGATCTGAGGACTGATTTATCATGTGAAGTTAAAGAAGTGCATCGGATGAACAGTTCCACAAGAAGAAAATCCAAAACAAGGAAATCCCATCGTAGGAATGGTGAGATCTGTGGAGCTTGTCACCCTGGAACGAGATCCAGTACAAGAAATCATCTTTGTGGCTTGTCAGGTGCTACTATATGGGCAAGGCCTCAGCTGATGCCGCATCTGAGTCCAAGTGTGCCGGCAAGGAGTGCAGATGACGAACTGCCCATTTTCTGTGTAGCAGCAATCTTGATAATCAATCGCCACAGGATAATTAGAGGGACTCGCTCAATAGATGACGCGATCAAGGCAAGTTCTGTAACTACTTTCGTTCTTGTCATTTAAATCCTCGCTCGTGTCCTCGGAATCATTGCTTATAGTTTTTTTTCTTTTCTTTTTTTTGCAAAATCACAATGGACATTCTTCAGATGTTCAACGACAATATTCTGAAAATCAATGTAAAAAGATGCGTACGCTTGGCCATCAAGCTGAGGAAGAAGTACTTGTACAAGGTAAATTCTCATGCAGTACTGTTAAACTTCTTTTCCATTAACTTTGGTCTTTCTTATAAACATCAACAGATAGATTGGTTTTTGAATGTTCTGCCTTTTGCATTTGAAGCAGTCATTGAAAGGAAGCTCGAGTGATGATAAAGAAAGCTGAAGGGCCTCCATTTCCCTTGTAGAAAAAAAGTAGGTATTTCTCCATCATGCATTGCTGTCTAGGGGATGGTGGAGCGACATTGGCCAGAAGTCTGGTACATGTCCAAGATCCGTTACTCAGCATTGCAAGGTATGTAGCTAGACAAGAATTGTGATTAACATTCAATAGGTGGTGGCAGATTGTAAACGATGACATATTTGTGGTTGCCTCTTGCAGGAAACGTGTACATAATACCTGAACACAACAGATGAAGCTGTGGAAGTAAAGAAAAAAAAAGAATTGATTCCACTGTCGCTGTATTGCTGGTGTTGTCATTGTTTTTGTTGTGCCCATTTGGCAGGGATGATGTCCATGGTTGTATTTATCGATCTTGAGGTTTGAGTGGGCGGTGTGCCCCCTGTGCAGGGCACAAAACTACTTGGAAGAATGGAAAGTAAAAAGGGTTGAAGTGTATAAAGTTGATCCAAGCAATCCATTCTTTGGAGCAAACTAGTTTTAAGTGGTGTCACGTCGTTACTTGTGTGAAATAATTTCATGCTATTGCCCACCGTGTGCACTGCTGTGCTGGACATTCACATGCGATCCGGCGATGTTTAATTTTTAAACACCGGTATAGCATATGCTCGCGGCATTTTGACATGATATGATAGATGCGAATAATGCGCAAAACCGCAACTCGTCAAGATGAAACTGGATTAGGCGGCGGGCCGGTCAAAAGGAAAGGAGTTGCCCGGGATCTGGGGGCCCATTCAAGCTCGGGCCATCTGTGCATGGTTTCCAGAGAGCAGCCCAACTAAGAAGGGGGTTAAGACCCCCAAGAGCCCAAGATCGCGATGACCCCAGCCCAGCGCCTCCTCTCGCCCAGCCGCCGCCGCCGCCGGAACCGGAGGGACGAGCTCCGCTTCGCCCCAGCCCGAGAACTGGAGTGCGGCGCTCGCGCTCTTTCCCTCTCGTCTTCCCGTCTTCCGCGGCCGCCGCCACCGCCATAAACCCTCTCTCCCGTCGTCGACCTCGCCGCCGTCGCCATCGAGGAGCTGCGATAGGCCGCCTTCCTTCCGCTAAACTACGCGGGGCGTCGCCTTCATCCTCTCCCACGGCCTCTACCGCTGCTGGACTCGTCTTTGTTGGCAGGTAACCCGCCTTGCTTGCTTCCCTGCTTCTAGGGTTCCCTTTTGCGCCCAATCAAATCCAGTTCTTACTTTATTTCCTTCCGTTCAGTTTGTTATAGCGCGCGAGATCACCCTAGATAAGGGCACCCCAAAAATTTTCGGGATTCTTCAACCGAAGCTCGTCCCCCGTGTAGAGAAGAGAGCTTGAAGATGATGAACCAGCACAGGGAGGAGGATGCCTTGAGAGGTCGCGCGGTGAAAAACCAGAAGGTGCCGACCTAGCTCATACTTTGCTTTGCTTTCCTTTGTTAACTTCACAGCTTTGCGTCACTGTGTGCTAGATATGTTAGTTTTTGACATTCTTACCCTTTCTTGGCGTTGTGTTCCCTGCAGGCGATATGGGACAAGACCCTGGAGATGAGATTCTTGCTGCAGAAGGCGTTTTCCACTTCTAACAAGTTGCCCCAGGTCTCACTCCCTGATTGATGCAACAAACATCTTTTACCCCTTTTGTTCACAACTTTTCCCCCTTTCTGATGCAGGATTGTCACTAGGTTGAATCCTACTAAGCTCAAATATACTCTGATTGTGCTCTTGCAGGAACCCATCAGGACAAGGTTTTGCAATCATGATAAGGAGATAGAGCAAGCCTATGAGGACTTGTTGAATTCATCAAAGCAGACTCTGGATAGCATGACAGAACTGCAGGAGGTTCGATTAGTAACATATGTGCTATGATTTTTGCTCAATGTGATCGAAGGATTTCTTACAGTACTAAACATCTCAAACAACATATAGGCTTTGCTGGAGAGTAACCAGGCTGCAAAGGATACCAATGGTATTGCTAATCTCCATTCAGTTCTTGTTGCACTGTAAAAACTGTGGCATGCCATCTATATATGTTAACAATTCTTGACTTGATACCAGAAATTCCTTCTGCCTCCAATGGGGAGAATGACGAGTGGTCAGAAGTACAGAGATTGCACACAATGTAAAGTTTGCTAACTAACCATCCCTTAGTGCTTGAAAAGGACTGCAATATGCTATGCATTTATTTGCAGTTGCTTGCACCCCAATTTTTGAGTAACTTTTTTTTTATGATACGATTACAGTTAAAACTGTCTCAGTCTTATACTTGTATATGAATATCAGGTCCTGATAGTTGGATTTCTTTTATGTGTATTTAAACTCTGCTCTAGCCTCCTAGTACAGCTTCTTCTTAGCTTTTAGAAACTAAACTCTGATGTAGCCACAGTGTGATAAAAGTTGTAGCAACTTACTGCCACCCGTGCAATATTCATCGCGTAAAATAACTTGTACAATTTAACACTAGATTAAGTTACCATCCTGGGTCTCAGCTGTTCTTGGCTTCTTGCCTGTACTCTGAGATTTTGTGTGAGTTTTGGCCATAAAGTTGCTGTGCCGGACTGCCGGTTGCCAGGTATCCAATTTTAGCTTGTGAATAATTACTTTTCTTCGTCCTATATGTTTGTACAGTCGAGAATCGAGACAATAGGTTGCATCATAGGTGAACTTGTTGGTGTGCCTTTCTTTGCCAAGGCTGGGTAGTGGAAAAGGCATGCAACAAGGCCTAAATCCATTTATTCTTGCTTAGCCCCTATGTTTGAAGTAGATGTAAAAAGGTTAAGCTATTCACTTATATACTCTAATGCAAATAGAGTAATGTGACATCTTTCATTAAGGTTCTTGGAATTACAAAGTTTCTCTTAATTTCATTCTGCAAGAACCTCTTTCTTTTTTAGGGATTGCTCCTGACTGGCAATCGGTATATTGGTATTGTATTGTGTAACCAATATATTTAGATTTTCTGGAAAATATATTGATTTTAGAAGTCAATATGGCCATCATATATCTATATGTGAATTTTTCTTTCTGCTAACATCCTTCAAGAAAGTATACTGGTTCCACAATATTTTTCTCAATGATGTACAAGCATATGAGACAACACACATTAGAAAAAGTACAGTTAGATCGTAAGGGTGCATTGCCATAGCCCATAACACTCCTAGTGGGAGATCAAAAGTCCCAATTGATTTGTGTTAACTTTAACTTTTGCATTTGCACATATCCTGCTTGGGGTTTCGGTGCTTGGTTTTATGTGCTCATACAAAATGAATCTGATTTTAATAAATTATTTGTATACAGGATGGCGACATTTAGAAATACTGAGATAGATAAATGGCAGAGGAAAATACAGGTGACGACAGGTGCTGCGGCACTGAAAGGAAAGCTACATGCATTTAATCAGGTTGGCTGAATACCTATTTAACTACTCTGTGTAACTTGTGCTCTTATCAAGTCTAAATTTAAAGCCTATACTCTTTTTTCCCTTGTGTGAGGACAGAACATAAGTGACCAAGTTGCTGGTTACATGAGAGATCCAAGCCGAATGATTAACAGGATGTACTTAACCAAATCTGCTGTTGGTGTATTTGGAGAGGTATTATTTGAGATGCATCTTCTATATCATAAAAGGCCACCAAGCCACCAATCATAGTTGTGTACCTTGTTACCTATTGGGATGTAACTCTTGCCATTTATATTTCAGGATGCGGGAGAACCTGAAGCAGCTGAGGAGGTTTGAGCATTGTACTTGTTTTCTTGAAATTCTTTCAAATCCCTGAATACCTTCAAACTAATAAAATTTTACAGTTCATAGTTCATTGAAGCTCATTTCTTTCAATTGAGATAAATATTCTTATCTGACACACAAGCTTTAGTATCAGAGCGTTTTTGTTTATACAATTAGATGATATATATGTGGCATTGCACTTCCTGACCTCATATCTTCTCCTTGCTGTAACTTAGGGACGCATTGTGGAAGGTGATCCTGAACTTATTGATGATTCTGAGTTTTATCAACAACTTCTCAAGGAGTTTCTGGAGTCATGTGACAAAGGGGCATCAGGTTAGCTCATCTATATACACTCATAGGCCTGCCCAAACAATATGCATTAAATTCTCGGTCAGCCACGGTTATCCAGCATGTTTAACATCCTGTTGCAATTTGAATTTGTAGCCTATTGAAAAAAGACTAAATTTATCTGGATTTTTTAATATCTGTCTCAATGTGAAGTGTTCTTAAACTGGTTCGTTTCCAATATTGTAAGAAATGTATATGTTTCTACTTCCACCTTGAACACTTGTCAAATCCCATTTAATGCATGCAGAGTCGGCATTGTATGCTATACGAAAGCAGCAGGTGAAAAAGAGAAAGCTTGTTGATCGCCGCGCTTCGAAGAGCAGAAAGATAAGGTGTGGTCTCTGTTCTCCTCTTCTTGTTGGCTGTCCTAGAATTTTTCCAACTTGTTTAGCTTACTTATGATTACTGTGTTTTCTTACTCGTATGTGATTTGTTAAGGTACCATGTTCACGAGAAGATCACTAACTTCATGGCTCCGGTACCCATGGCTGTTCCTCCAACGGCCCCGAAGTTGTTTGAGAATTTATTTGGCACGAGCAACTAGAAATCCACCAAAGCTTCAATCAAAATTCATGCCATTACTGTAGCAACTTTTGTAGTTTAAAATTGTAGCATGTATGATGTTGCTATAGCGATGAAACCTTGAACCAAACATTTTCATGGCCAGTTTTGTGCATCGACCAGCAAATGTAAGTTTATTCACTTCAGCTTAAAAAATGTAAGTTTATTCAACATTTAAATTACTTCTATTCTGGTTGGGCCTAACGCGTGGTCGCGTGCCATGGGCTAGCAGCCTGGTATGTGGTGGCTCACAGGTGAATCGGGAGATATCCTATGAAAACTAGTAATTTCTGAAAATGGCATCTTTGCAAAATTGGTCCAGTTTGACTTTAGGTATAAACATACTCCCTCAAATGACAAGTAACTGACATAGGTCTTAAAGACAACTCTTATCGCTACTTTTTGCTGTATATACTTTTGACAAAAATATGCTACAAATCCATGTTATTTCGATACGGCAAGTTCATGCAGAGGCAGGCCGGTAAGCTCAGGCCTCAGGGTCAGGGGAGCTTCCTAATCCTGACCTGCGCGCCGTGCTCCGGCTTCAGCAACGGGACGGGGAACGGCGCGTGCGCGTAGGACGGCGAGAGTTCGAAGCTCGAACCTCCTCAGGATCATGGCGAGCCCCATCTTGGCCTCCAGCAGCGCGAAGCTCTGGCCGACGCAGGTCCTCGGTCCGCCGCCGAACGCGAAGAACGCCGGCGGGCCGCCGCCCCGCGACCCCCTCCGAGAACCTCTCCGGCCTGAACTCGTCGGCGTCCGGCCCCCACACATCCTTGTCGTGGTGGACGCTCAGCAGCGGCAGCACCAGCGTCACCCCCGCCGGGTACCTCACGCCGCCGAGCTCCACCGGCTTGTACGTCCGCCGGTGCACCGCCGGCTGCGGCGTGTAGAGCCTCAACGCCTCGTACAGCACCATCGTCACCTGCAAATGTACGTTTTTCAAGTGCAATTGCGATTACCATTATTACAAAGACGCTGGATCAATCAAAGATGACAAGATCCATGGCCCTGATGCGCCGGCGAAATGAAATGGAAGCTTACGATCTTGAGACGGCTGAGGCCGTCGTAATCCGGCGCCGTCGTCCCGGCGGCGCCGCCTGGGAAGACCCGGAGCACCTCCTCCCTGGCGCGGTCCTGCCACTCCGGGTGCATGGAGAGCAGCACCATGGTCCACGTGAGCAGGATCGACGTGGTCTCCATGCCGACGAAGTAGAACATCTTGCACTCCCCGATGACGTCGTCGGCGGACATGCCGCCGCACTGCTCCATGTTGGACTCCAGCATCAGCCCGAGGAGGTCGTCGCCGGTGGCGGCCTCGCCGGCTCTCATGGCGCCCTCCCTCTTCGCGATCATCCCTCCCAGGATCCCCTCGATCTCCGCCGCTATCCGCTTCATCCGCCGGTTGACCCTCGTCGGCAGCATTCTGCACGCATTTGCAATTTGCAAATTAAATCGATTTTAATTTGCCGTGGTAATTGACAAGCAAAAGGCAGGAGAGAAGAGCTCACACACATGTAGCCCGGGACGTGTATCTTGTTGGCGACGAGCATGGCGAGGCGCACCTGCTCGTCCTGGAGCTGGAAGATCCTCCTGCCCTCGAGGTAGCTGCTGCCGAACGCGGCGCGGGAGATGACGTCCCCCGTCAGCCTCTGCATCTCCGGCCACACGTCCACCTCGCGCGCCTCGCCGGCGCCGGCCGCGGCGGCCAGACCCTCCCACCTGCCCACCAGGTCGCCGCAGCACGAGGCGAAGGCCGGCAGCATGCGCTGAACGAATCGATCAAGGTTCAAGCGTGAGACACGGCGTTGCTCTGCATTGTTATTAGTACGGGTCGGATTTCGGATTACTCGGCCATTGATGGTTACCTTGAGCTTGTCGAGGTGGAAGGCGGGGTTGATGATGCTGCGGTGCCTGGCCCACTTGGCGCCCTGGTGGGTGCTCACGCCGTAGTGCAGCAGCCGCTGGAGCTGCCCGAAGCCGGGCTTCTCGAAGTGGCCCAACTTGTTGGACAGGACCTGCCGCACCAGCGCCGGGTCGGCGATCGTCACCCTCGGCACCGGCCCGGACCACGTGATCGACGTCTTGCCTGTGCCGTTCGTTGTCGTCCTTCCATTATCAGTACATTGACATTGACATTGACACGAAAGCGAAGTACGGAGTAGATTGTTCTTGGCCTTGTGGCGTGCTAAGACCGGCATGGTAGACCGACGGTGACACAGTCAACGACGCGACAGCAGCGAGAGAGGAGAAAGTTCGTTACGCACCGTGCTCCTCCATGGCGCGGTGGAAGAGCGGCATGGCCCTGGGCACGACGGCGTGGCAGCCCGGCGGCAGCGGCGGCCGGGACCTGGCCTCCAGGGCGAGCCGGTCGGCCAGCGCCGCGTCGCCGGAGATGGGCCGGTACGCCGTGCCGCGGAGGCCCTGCGCACGCAGCGCCCGGCCCAGGCGCCGCGGCCGAAGCCACGCCCACTCCGCCGCGCGCGCGGCGCACCACGCCACGACGGCGACGAGCAGCGCCGCGCAGACCAGCGGCGCCTCGTTCCACGGCGATGGCACGCCGCTTGTCGCCATGGCTTGGCAAGCTGCCTGGAAATTAAGCTAGGATCGCGTGGTGGCTCTGTGCTCTGGCTCTGTGCGAGCGGGAGGAAGGGGAACCGACGACCGAGTGACAAGAGCTGCTCGGCTGGGCATCGCCGTCTTATAGAGAGGCGGCCGTGTTCTGTGATCGTTTCTTCCTTCGCGTCGTTATCCCACGCCGACGAAGCCTGTGTTTAGTTGGGAAAACTTTTCGGTGAAAAGATTTCGGGTTTCGATTTTACCAATTTAGGATTAGTAAGTGTAGACGAAAAAGGTGGAAAGTTATATGGATATGTTGGAAATCTCGAGACCAATCTAACGATGGTAATTAGAGGCTAATTAATCCATAATTAGCGGATAATTACTGTAGCATTACTATTGCAAATCATGGATTAAGTAGGCTCATTAGATTCGTCTCGCGATTTACAACCTATCCATATAATTTTTCACCTTTTTCGTCTACATTTAATGCTCCATGCATCTAAGATTCTCCTTCGATGTGATGGGTGAAAAGATTTCGTTTTGGAACAGGCGCGAAGAATCTTTGCTCCGTGAGGAGCAGAGAAAAATAGAAGCAGCGTGGCAAAGTCCGGCTGGTGCGTGGCAGGAAAGTGTAATACTGACCGAAGCATTCTTTCTTCACTTGGTCTCCACACATGAAGTCGCTTTCAGCGTTTCTCTGATATGATGTTGATTGGGCGGCTCACCGTACCTCTTGTTAACCCGTGGCATTGAGATGAAAACATTATTATGTTATGAACTCCAAGAAACAAAGATACGGTTTGAGGTTAACGTCTCCAGCAGATTATTCATTTTCCTTCAAGATACTGAAAATGGTTTTTTTGGTAATGAGATGTGCTCCATCAAATTATCAATCCAATCCTCATTGCCAAGATTACTTTTGGTGATCACCAAAATACACCTCTGTCTCTCTCACCCAAATGAAGAGCATTCATCCATCTACCCTATCCAGTGGGTATGAGGTGTTTTGGTAATTCGTTGCGACACTAGTTACCAAAAATATAAAATGAACCATTGGTAAGGGGGAGAGAGAATATGTTGGTGATGGCTAGTTAGTATGCTAACGACACGTAAACTTGCAATATGGAAACACAAAAATAAAATACATAAAACACTAGCTACTATGCTATGCTATCTGCCACTTGCAATTGCAATCCTACATGAATCCAGAACTATGGAACGGAAATACAATTTGAAAAAAAAAAAGCACAAAGTCCTCCTTTTTGTCATACATGCGCTACAACAAAGTCCAACAACAGATCCTGTGCGTCTCATGAATAGACCCCGGCTCCGTCGCGCACGCCCAGCCCATGGAGTTTTGAGGCTTCTCATTAGTGGCATAATAAGGTGCAGATTTTGCCGCCACCGCCCGCCGGTTTGTGTGGTGTTTGCAGCTTGCTGGCACGTTCGTCACCATGGCTAGGCGAGCTGCTCGAAGTTAAGCTAGGATCGCGTTGGATATAAGATTTGATAACTTTAAGAGTTGCAATTTTAGCACAACTATTTGATAATTGATTTTATTTTAGAGATAAAAATTCTTGAGAAAATGTCAAAAAGTCATGGAGAAATCAAGAACTGACTGTGAAATATAAAAATCTCTAAAATAACCCAAAGTAGAATTAGTTTTTTTTAATTTCACATAAAAAATTGTCTCTAAAATAAAGTGAATTTTTAAATAGTTGTGCTAAAATAACAACTCCAAAAATCATAAAATCTTGCACCCAATATTCTTAATTAACAATATTTTTTTATTATTTTCTTTTGTATCAACTTTAAGTGGGATCTGAAATTGGTTTGAAATCATGAAAGTTTTAAGTATTCAAAAATGTTTTTTTCTAAATAATTAAATACATTTTGGAAGTATACCTGATCATGGGCCGTCCGACCTGATAAACCCGACCCAACCCACTCGAGAAAAATCCGACCCGACCCGACTCGAGCATGTGATGGGCCGGGGCTGGTCAATTTTTTAACCCGAAACACCAAAAAAACCCGACACGACCCGAAAAAATACACGTGAAACCCGAAACTCGACACAACCCGACCATGCCACGGGTCGAGCGCGGGTCAGCAATTTCGACCCGCCAACTCTACATGACCTGACTCGAACCCGACATGACCCGACCAATGATCAGGTATATTTGGAAGTAGATGGACCTTTATGAAACTGCGAGACAAGTTGGAGGACCGTTGTGTACATTTTGAGAGTATCGAGACCTAAATGAGAGTGCGGGACAAGTTTAAGGACCTATATGTGCATTTTGAGAGTACCAGGACCTAGACAAGAACTTAGAACAAGTTAATGAACCGCTGGTGAAATTTACTATTTGATTTATGACAAACCTAAGATACCTTATATTTCAAGACAAAATACCTTACATGTTTTCATAAATGCTTCCACACGATGCACGCCTGCAAATATCTAGGGTTCGCCTCAATCACTTTAAATGCGTTCCTTTATTAGTCTTTTCCTTCACTCTTTTTGTAATGTGCGATCCTGTGCAGCATCAAATTTATTTAGTCTTTTGAGATTATATCTGCATCGTAATTCTTAATCTGTATTTCATACCAGTTACATAAGGAGATGCTTGACCACCCGTAAAAAGGATCATGCATATCCTTTCATGTGGATTTCAGAAGGCGTTAATCACCTGTTGGATAGGTTAAGCATTTTACTTTAGATTAGAATCGTTGTCCAATTTTCTCTGTTGCTGGCTCTATATGCAAACTTGGTGCACGGTGCACCCAATGCCGTGAACAGTCCAAATTGGGGTTCTTAACCTTTTCTCATCCTCATCTATTTTCTATAGGAATTTCAGTGCTAAAGGAATTTCCTAGCTAATTTCAATCGTCGATACATATCGAATCCTTCCTGTCAACGACCTTTTCCTACAAAATGTAATCAAGGAGCACTGGAGCAGGATGAGCTGTCTGACAACGGCTCGTCTCTACTCTGAGCTCGTGCATTATTTTGTGTCGTATATGCTTTTTTATATATATACTGTGTCGTATATGCTTTTGTTTAGTAGGACTAGAGCAGCTGTCTCAATCTCTGATGGGAGAACCTGGTGGACTCTTCTCTCCCCTGTCCGCAGCTCTCTCGTCTCCTTCGCCCCACCACCTCCAGAGTCCAGCCCAACGGCCCCAACCATCGGAGAAAAAAAAAAAAGCAGGCGGGGCAGGGGGGTGACTGGATTGGAGGTTGGAGCTGCCTTGGAGCTGGCACCTGGCGCTGGCGGCACGAAGCACAGCAAAGCAAAGCACCCGATTCGATTCCTAGCAACCCGGCTTTTCTCCATCCATCCTCCCATGTCTTTCTTGCTCGATCGACCTTGATAGTCTCCATCAACGGCGATTGGTCGAGCCACCTCCCACAATTGCGTCGGCAGGAGCAGAAAGGCGCTTTCTTGGGCCATGGCGTGCGCGGCGGCGCACATGTTCGCGTACAACGCCACCCTCTGCGCCTGCGACCCCGGGTACTACCTCCGCGCCAACAGCAGCGGCGGCGGCAACAGCAGCTGCGCGCCGCTGCCGGGCGGCGTCGGCAGCGCCGGCGACGGGTTCGACGACTGGCACGTGGGGTCCGTGGGCGCGACGAGGAACCAGAGCTTCTACTTCCTCACCCCCGTCCTCTCCCTCGACGTCGTCCGCCGCCTCACCCAGTCCCAGGCCGTCCTCCTCTGGGCCGCGCTCGCCGCGCTCCTCGCCTGGTTCGCCTTCTGCGTCGCCGCCAGGTTCGCCGGCCGGGACCCCACCCGCCACAAGAAGCTCTTCGATGCCCGGTTCTGGGTCAGCCGCCTCGACTGCATCTTCGACAACAACCATTATGCGGTCCGTGCCCCCCTAAACCTACTTCTGCAACATCTCTAATTAATTCTATCTCATCTATGATCAATTCATTTCAGTTCTCGTGAATAATTAAGCTTGCAATTTCACTCCCTTGACGCTTCCCCGCCTCCCTGCTGCTGCTTATTCTTTCCTGCCGGACCAATGGATTTCCCCTTAGCTTGGTTTGCTTCGCCGCGGCGTTTCGGATTAATCATCTTTGATTGCTTCGCCACTTTGTAAACGCGCTTTGGACGCCTTGGGTTGCTTCGTTTTCGTGGCACTCCTGTCCTTGGATTTCTTGGAAATTCCCTTTCCTTTCTGGGTCAGCTTGACCTCTCCGTTTATTCTTGCCCTTACGTTCAGACGTGGGTCACTATAGAGTCTATGACCCTGCTTTGCCTTCTAACCATGCGCACATTTCTCACATTGCTCACATTACGTCACCACTCATCGCACGGAGCATTTATCTTATTTATTTCTGGCAAAATCCCCTCTTATTCTTTTCCTGAGAGGTGTATTGTTGTAACCTCTGGAAAACCAGGAAGACCAGCAAATACTGAGGAAAAGAAAAACAGAGCTGGGCGGTACGTTCTCGGTGGCTACCTTGATACTCTTCCTCGGATTAGTCACCGTGTAAGTGATGCTCATGATTTTTTTTTTTCATATTCACATTAGCTGCTCCCATGGTAATGCTCATGGATTACTGCTCGATTGTCACAGGCTTCTGTATCAAGCCATCAATAGACGCAACGTCGAAGTCCATCGAGTTAAGCCAGCTAACGCTCCGGATTTGCTGGATTTTGTGAATGATCTCGAGTTTCACATAACCACTGTCTCAAGCATGTCCTGCGCTCAAGCAGTCGTACCCTCTACAATAGCAATGGGAACTCCTGGGTTTATGGACTTCAGGGTGCAGCCGCTGTCAACACTCTTGACCTACAGTTGCCAGAACACGAGCGATGGGCCATCTATTACACTAAAGTGCAATGGCTGTCGGATCCCTCCAAGAGATCACTATGTATCTTGGCAGTTTGTTGATATGCCAAGGCAACCAGCTGCCGCTGTTGGCTTCCAGTTTAACCTGACTGCAAAGCAACATGGAGATAACAGTGACATCAGCTTTGTGAGTGGTACTATAAGCTCCAACAATTTCGTTGATGACAAGCTGAAGACTTTCAGAGGGAGAGACTCCAATGTACTCAAGATTCAACTGTTTCCTCAAATATACAACAATCATCATGGCTTGAAGCTCTTGCAGCCACTTCTTCAGGACTTCACTCAAGGTTCTACCTTTTCAGATGCGAGCAGCTTAAATGCTTCCTTGCAGAACCCTAGTGATGGAGTGATAAATACTACACTCTACATAAGTTATCTTTCGGACTATATCGTGGAGATCAGCAATGAACGTGTTTTAGGCCCAGGTGAGTCTCATGAAACCAAACCTGGCCTTCTTCAAGTGTATATATTGCATAATTTACGGCTCTGGTCTATCAGCAATGTTTTTATTTTTCTCATTGGCGATTTACAAATCATGACAAAAATGTAACTACAGATCACAATACTAAATACGTCAGAGAGCCTGCATTGTTTAGATTTAGACCATGATATGTAATGTTGATTTATCTGTCTGGAGTATTTAGATCATGCATTTATAGTTTAGCATGTATGAAATCTCATTCCGGATTGGTATTGGTCTCTTTTAGTAGAGAAGTAGTGCATAGCTTTCTGGAATTAACTCAATCATGAACATGGTACAGTAACTCATGGATCATTGGTTGTCCAGCTCTGAAAATACTTTCTGTAGTTTGCTTTAACCATAAGCACGTTTTAGGTCAATTCCGTAGGTTGATTTCCGATGTCCTAGAAAATTAAAACAACTTAAAGCGTAACGAAAGTAATAGATGATACCTTCGTGACCTCTCGGACTCAGTTATACAGTACTGTGCCCTATTCTGCTTGCTTATTCTCCCTCACAGAACAGTATTGAACCAGCCAAATTCTGGCTTGTTTGGTAATCCTGTGGGCCCATGTTAAAATGTTGTGTCAAGTACCCAACAGAACCCACTGCCACTTTTACAAGTTATGAAGCAGAACTTGAGCTAATAATCTGCGTACTTCCACTTTGTTTTTCTTGCATCTAATAGTAGTTGTTATCTGCAGTTAGTATAATTGCTAGCATTGGTGGCCTGTATGCCTTCAGTGTGGCAATTTTTCTGTGCGTCATGGCTCAAGTAAGTCATCCTACCTCTATTTGTGGTTACATTATGTCAATAATTTTCCATCGTTTCCATTTGTCAGTGAAACTATACATATTGCGTGACATGTTTGCCTACAACTTTAATGTGAAATTTTGATTTCTTTAAATCTCATTTTTACCATTTACTGGTCCATTCCAGATTCATCAATACACCTATTTGGTTTTTTTTAGATGAAGGATAAAAATCCGGCCTGCTATATCCACAAGTGGATATATATAGCCAAAAGTTACAAGAGTTCTTAGACTCTAAACCTCAAAAATGAGGTGCATGAAAATACAAGAAAGCAAACTCTAAGACGAAAAAAAAATTAAAGTCTAAGCTTCAAATTTCTTCTTTGCCCGTGTTTCGACCCTACATTCTCTCTAGAGAGCACCATTCCAATACACCTGTCTACTTAGAAACTTGGTGTTCGGACCGTCCTGCCACAAAATTTGTCTTCTATCTCCAACCAAACCTCATCGTGAAAAAACATCCCAACATGAATAGGCTTCTACCAAAGTGGTGTGGGATCTTCTAGGCGATGCCTTCACGAAGGAAACGACGCCGCACGCCGCCATCGCCCGCCATCCAGGCAAAGTTTCCACCGAAGAATCCCGCAGATAAAGGGAAGCACATCGACGACGCTTCTAGGGAAGAGAAATGGCGCCCGAGAGCGTCATCGTCGTCGGCTCCGACAACTGCTGGCCATGGCTTTCGCCAAGTGCAACCCACATGTGCAAGCAATGCTATACACCACAAGACGGACGCGTCCGCCGTCTTCACTCCTGCAGGATCGCTGGCCACCGCATTCCACCCACAACGAAGGGTCAGGCGCTCATCAGAGACCCAACCCCTGTTGGCAGTCGACCGAAAGCCGTTGTAGGGCGGTGCCGCCGGAAGAAATCCCGCCAAATCAGCGGCGGCACCAACGGCGAGGTGGCGGCCGCCGGCATGGGGAACGTAGCCCTCACCTGTGGAAGTTGAAGCCCGCCCAAGACGCCGTGGCCTCACTGCCCGACACCCCTGCCATGCGCCCGCCGGCACCACCTACCGCGACGCGGAGTGGCGAGCATACGCTTGCAAAGGTCGCCGTCCCAAGGCCGAAGCACCGGGGAATCCCTCCTCAGACCAATCTCCATCCTAAAATAAGTGCATTTCTGGTCTGTCTGTCCAGGTGCATACCCAGATTGGACTAATTTTGGGACAGCGGTAGTATTATTATTCACATGGTCACACCACACAAAACTTCCGACCCTTTGTGTCACTTAAACTAGGGAATAACCATGTATTTTCTGTGCATTAGCGTGGACAATGTGTGCATAATTAACAAGTTGACATTTCAGTGCGAAGGTAGGATAAAGAAGCTTCGTGATGAGGATACCAGAATGCTGAAAATTCTGAGCAAGCAACGTGCTCAGCGAAATTGGAACAAGGTAATGCACATCTTGATCCAATGATTAACACTGTATGTCTGTATGTACTGAACTGCCTGCTTGATCGATAAGCCATATTGATCTGACTGCTAACAGGTGCGGAAGTTTGTCATGTATACCTGGGGTCCTAGCAACTTGGATCCAACTGATAGAAGCGGCAAGTGGCCTGAAGGCTCAGTCATGGATTCCCTCCACGGATCCTTCCACAAGAGAAGAAAACCTATTAGAAGAGGAACCTCCAACGGAAGCAAACCTAAGAAGCCCGCTGACATGGTACAGTGTTTCTTCTTCTTCAGCAAATCTTTATGTATCAGGCATTTAGTAAAGTCGAATATGTTTGCACCATGATATGTACTTTGTGCAGCTTAGTAATGTTCATTTTTTTCTCCCATTCAATTTTCTTAATGCTGTTCATTCTATACCTTGAGTTTCGGTTAAACTTCCCGAGGAATAATTTTTTGCAATGGTATCGCTGCAGGCAATTGAAATCGAAAGAGTTGGGGAGGTGCAGCAGCCAAGCAGTTCTAGATAGCAGTGATGGATGGAGGTTTAGGATGGAATCGTTCATTGTGATGCAATGCTTTAACTTATACGCAGCTGTTTATTGGATAGATCCTATCCTGGCATAAACCTGAATGAAACTTTTTGTGCTGCTGCAGCATCAGTGATCATGAGCAATGGTCCCAACACGGCCATGTTCCCGGAGAGGGATTGTCTATATTAAAACTTAGTTAGATACAAGTGGCAATTGTACAGAGTGAGGTTGCAGGTTTGTAGCATCAGGGTTGAAGCGAGAGATGGGGAATTGCATTGCCGGTTTTAAGTTGGAGGCTTGGAGCTGACTGTCTCAGAATTTGTGTCTGTATTCCCCCTTTGATTTTCTGAGATGGGATTGCTATTCTTTTCTTGAGTTGTAGATGGTGATGGGTGACTATCCATATATGTATTTGATTGTAGATGAGGCGACCAGGAAACACGGCTATTATTCTTTTTTATCCAATGGATAATCAATTGTTTTGTTTATTTTTATAACTGGTGTTTTGTGAATGTTGATGCGTTCAGTGTGTTTCAGCTCCACATTTTCCAACTTAACGACCCAGTTTGCATGAAAGAAAAAAAATCATGTTATTCATGTTTTCTTTATATTTGTAAAGTTTATTTATGTTTTTATAGAAACATTTTTTAATACACATCTAAGGGAATATTTCATATTTGTGGAATTCTCTTTATTTCGAAATCGAGTAAAGGCAGCAGCCAACATTGTGTTTCCCTTTGAGAGACCCTTTTTCTTTTAGGTAGCCTTGCTTTTTTTTAGAGGAAAACATTCATTCAAAGTTTTTTTTTTAAAAAAAGCTTTCATTCATAAAATTCAAGTTTACACCAGATATGCCGTCCAAGCACAAAACGAGTTGAGAAAGCAAGCCCAATTAGGATAGGCCCATTTGTATTCAGAAAACGGGCTCAAAGGCCCGGAGCCCCCACTCCGCTGCGGGTTTAGGTGAGATGGCATGGGCCGACCATCTGTGTCCGCCCACCAGATGAGCGAGCGGACAGCCGTCGGATCAGAAACCCTAGCCCGCGAGGCATTCCCCTATAAAACCCACCTCTCTCACCCGCCGCGAGCCGAGTCTTCGCTAGGGTTTCCTCGCTCCCCGCCGCCGCCGCCTCTCCGCCAACGCGCAGCAGCCGCATCGCCCTCTCGTTCTCAGCCATGGCGGAGGTGGAGCTGCCGCAGCAGGAGGTGAAGCTCTTCAACCGCTGGACCTTCGATGATGTCCAGGTACGCGAATGGTTCTTCCCCTCTCCCCGCTTCGATTCTCCATGCGGCAGCAGCTTGTGCTAGCAGTGGATTGAATGGTTGAATGGGATCTGCAGGTGAACGACATCTCGCTGAACGACTACCTGGCCGTGTCGGCGACGAAGCACGCGACCTACCTGCCGCACTCCGCGGGGCGCTACTCCAAGAAGCGTTTCCGCAAGGCGCAGTGCCCCATCGTCGAGCGCCTCACCAACTCGCTCATGATGCACGGCCGCAACAACGGCAAGAAGGTCATGGCCGTCCGCATCATGAAGCACACCTTGGAGATCATCCACCTGCTCACCGACGCCAACCCCATCCAGGTCGTCGTTGATGCGATCATCAACAGGTGCGTTATCTGGCCTCCCTCCCTCTGGTTCGATGTGACTATCCCCTTAGCATGATAACTGCTGGAATCTACCCTGTCTTGTTAGTGTTCTTTGTTTGTTATGTCAAACTAGGAATTAGTTCTGTTCTGGTTCTACACTTCTACTCAGTAAATTGTCTCTATTACCTCAATCTTGGACACATGTTGAGCTGTCGAAATTCAAAATGAATGCAGATCCACAAATTTCCCACTAGTAACGTCAAAACCTGCTGTAGCAGGTGTACCCTGCTAACCTTAAGCTGTGTGCAGATAGTGTTTGACATGGAAAGTCAAGTTAATTGACAGTTGATCACCATTCATTTAATTGTGTCCAATCAAAATGCCAATTTCTGGTGTATCATCTCAGTGTGTTCAGTTTCTTTTGCTTGTATGGTGCCTTTTCTCTGGCATTGTTATTTTTTGTTCAGCAAACCCTGTTTAGCTATAGAGTATAGGTGTTGGTTAAGAGATTACAAACTAACAGGATGTGCTGCTATTCTCTTGCAGTGGGCCACGTGAGGATGCCACCCGTATTGGTTCTGCTGGTGTTGTGAGGAGGCAGGCTGTGGATATCTCTCCCCTGAGGAGGGTGAACCAGGCCATCTACCTCCTCACCACTGGTGCCAGGGAGAGCGCTTTCAGGAACATTAAGACCATTGCTGAGTGCCTTGCAGATGAGTTGATCAATGCTGCCAAGGGCTCATCCAACAGGTACAACATACATTTTCAGCTTGTTTCCTAATATTCAATTTGTGAAGGCATGCAATGTGAATCTGTGCTCATTTGTGCTGATTCTTGTTACAGCTATGCCATCAAGAAGAAGGATGAGATCGAGCGTGTTGCCAAGGCCAACCGTTGAGTGGAGCTTGTGTATCCTGGTGCACTGAAGCTTATGTTATGTCATTGGCGGTTGTTTTGGTTCTTGTTTTACCCGATGTTTAGACATTTTGAGACCTAGCTGTGGTTTTGCTTTCAATGAACAATGAAAATTACTGAGAAATGTAGTTGTTTGGGGGCAGAAATGCCAGGTGCCTGGTTTATCGAACACCAATGCTTGTTCTTGAATTCCTTCATGTGTGTGTGGTCTGACGTCTTTGTGATGACATGCAACTGGGGTGAACTGGCTTGCAAATTTTGATCTACCCAACTACATACTCGTTAGCTTGAGTCTACAGCTTGACTAGAATGGATCCTTCGGTTAGGTCGAGTCTACAGCTTGACTAGAACGGATCCTTCGGTTTGTTTCCATCGCCGGTTCTCTGGTTGTCTATCCTGGGCGTATGGTGCAATCTTGTCTGCAATTGAATTTTGTGTATGATATTGGCTGACAGTTTTGACATCATATGATGCGAATTGGAGACTGGTGGTATAGTCTGATTGTTGATTCGAGTCACCAACGATCTGAGTTTTGATGATTTTGTGCCACCTGTAGGATCATAGAAGGAACTTTCCAGGATTTAAACTTGGCTCATCGTTTTTGTAGTAAAGCTGCACACAAATGTGCGCCTAACTACTGTCCTCGAATACACTTGGAAAGT
Source organism: Urochloa ruziziensis (assembly GCA_015476505.1). Taxonomy (NCBI): domain Eukaryota; kingdom Viridiplantae; phylum Streptophyta; class Magnoliopsida; order Poales; family Poaceae; genus Urochloa; species Urochloa ruziziensis. Next base: position 14,070,811 of record CM027122.1, on the reverse strand, counting down.
CGGTGAGTGGCTGCGTGTAGCCGATCTGGTATGCTTAGGAATTGAGACTAAAATTGTGCGATTGTTGAATGAAGGTCCTTGTCTCACAAAAAAAAGTCGATTGTTAATCGGCTGCTAAAATGAACAAAACGTTTGTTCTACCTCGACTAGGACAAGGAACGGCGCAGCAGCCCTTTCTCCTTTCCTACCATATAGGGATCCCTTTAGCATTTACTGGAGAGGTGCCAAAATCAGAGGAGAGGAAACGAAGGAGGAAGAGATTTGGGAAAAGAAAGAGAGGAGTGGAACAAAATAGGGGAGAGGAAACGAAGGAGGAGATTTGGGAAAAGAAAGAGAAGAGTGGAAGAAAACACGGGAAAGGGTAAAATCAATTTGCGGAATCAAGTTTTTCTCCTCTAAATCCCTTTTATGGCTAAAAGGTGGAGAGGGGAAACCGGAAATGTGAGTAAATTTGCCAATATCAAAATTATGGCAAATTAACAAGAAAATTGGCTATATAGTTTAGTTTGAAGCAAGTGGAAAGTAAAGCCCTGTTTGTTTGAGCTTCCAGATGGTTTCTCATTGTGAAAAACTTGAAGATCAAACATTGTACAGCTTTCGCAAAGAAACCCCCAAAAGAATTTGGAGCTTTGAAAACTGAAAACATCTTACAACACTATTGTGGCTTTTCAAAACAAAATGGCAGCACCAACTTTTCAAAAAAGTTCAAAAACTGCAGCTCAAAGAAACAGGTAAAGGCAGATTTTTGGAACTGGCTCGTGCTCATTTTTTTTTTTTTTGAACGAACCAGCACGAGATTATGCCAATTTCATTGATAGAGAAGAGTATGCTTTACAGGGGCCGGTAAAACCCGTTATCTAATAGTAAAAGATTAATCTCGCGCTAATAGAATCGCTAATCCTTTTGCCCCTGCAGTGGCCCATGTTGACGCCTCTGCCTTGATTTTCGCTAAGATGCTTATAGCTGAGCTTTCTTTTCGGCTGAACACTCTTGCATTTCGTTCTAGCCATATCTCCCAAATTAGGAGCAGTGATAGGCTCTCCAATGCTTTCCTGGGTACTGAACGGACCGTTGATATCATCGTGCACCATTCTGCTACTGTGTTTGTCTGGGGCCATGTTATTGGTCGAAGATCCGGCTGACGTAACCATGTCGCGATGTCGTTCCAGATTCTCCGGGTGAACCGGCATCCCGCTAGAAGATGGTGAGCTGTTTCCGGCGCCCTCCTGCAAAGTTGGCATAATGGCGTATGGGGCCATCCTCGCTTGGCCAGGCGATCCGCCGTCCAGACTCTGTTTTGCACTATCAGCCATGCGAAGAACTTGCATTTCGGCGGCGCCCAAGAGCGCCATAGCTTGACATTTTGTGGTTTGCGTACTGTGCCGATGAATTGTGCCTTATATGCTGATGTGGCCGAGTAGCTTCCGTCAGGTGAGAGCCTCCACGAGATGGTGTCTGGCATCTCTTGGTGCAGTTGTATTTCATTTAGTTGTCTATGTAGCTCAACAAATTCGCTAATCTGGACCACGTTAACTCCGCCTGTTAAATTGAGGTCCCGTATCCAGGAGCCATCCGGGAGCGCTTCTGCAACCGTTTTCTTCTTGCGTCTGGAGATGCTGTAGATGGTCGATGCTATGTCCTTCGGCCTGCGGCCGTGAAGCCAAGCCGAGTCCCAAAATGAAGCCGCCCTTCCATCGCCAAGTGTGATTTTTGTACACGCCGCGAAGAGGAGTCGGTCGCTCTCGTCGCAGGGAGTTCCGGTGCCCACCCAAGGCTTGTCAGGCGTTATCCACTCGTGCCAAAGCCATCGTATTCGCAGGGCTGTGGCGAACTTGTGAAGGTTAAGCACCCCCAATCCACCGTTTTCCTTAGGCAAGCAGCTCTTTGTCCAATTAACTTTACATTTGCCACCCGTCAAGGGCTGGTCGCCCGCCCAAAGAAACTTTCGCCGCAGTTTGTCAAGGTCTTCCAGGGCCTCCTTGTTTCCTCTGATTACGGTTAACATGTAGATCGCTTGTGAGGTCAATACCGTTTTGGTGAGGCAGGTGCGTCCAGCCGTGTTTAGGTTCCTTCCATGCCAGTCTGAGAGCTTTCCAGCTGCCTTGTCGATGAATGGCTGAAAATCAATCCGACGCAGTCTTCGCACGGTGAGCGGCAGGCCTAAGTAGCGCAGTGGGAAGCCCACTCGCGTTGCTGGTAGGGCCGACAGGATTGCGTCGAGGTCGATCCCGTTGCAGCTGATTGGTGTTACACTGGATTTTTGCATGTTGGTTACGAGGCCTGTAGATTCGCCAAAGCGTTGTAGGAGTCGCTGAGTGTTTTGTGCATCCGTGAGGGTGGGCTTGATGAATAGGGCAGCATCATCGGCATAAAGTGACGCACGATATCGCACGGCGCGACCCCCTAATTTGCTTAGCAGACCCGCATCCGTTGCCTGGTGTAGCAAGTGATGCAAAGGGTCGATTGCAAGGACGAAGAGCAGGGGCGATAGAGGGTCTCCTTGCCGTAGTCCGCGGCCGTGTAATATTGGGTCCGATGGAATTCCATTGAGAAGAATTTTAGACGTGGATGTTCTGAAGCAAGCTGAAATCCAATCGCACCATCGATCAGGGAAGCCTCTGTGCTGCATGAGGGAGAGGAGGTAGTCCCAACGCACGGAGTCGAATGCTTTAGAAATGTCCAGTTTGAGGAGCAGAGCTGGGGTCTTGTTACGATGGAATCGGCGGGCGATGTTTCTTACGTACAGGAAGTTGTCATGTATGCTGCGGCCTTTGATAAACGCGCTTTGGCAGGGTGCAATCAGTGATGACATGTGCGGCGCCAACCGCAGTGCAAGCAATTTGCTAATTAGCTTGGCGATAGCGTGAATAAGGCTGATCGGCCTGTAGTCTTGGACACATTCCGCGCCCTCTTTTTTGGGGAGAAGCACTATATTTGCCGAGTTGAGGAGGTTAAGGTCCGCGCATCGTAGGTTGTGGAAGGAGTTAATCGCAGCCATTATGTCCCCTTTGATCGTTGGCCAACACTTTTTGAAGAATAATCCGGTGAAGCCGTCTGGCCCCGGAGCTTTGTCGTGCGGCAATTGTAGAATGGCTTGGTGCACCTCATCCTCGGTGAAAGGTTCAGCTAGCTGTGACAATTCTGCAGTTGGGAAATTGAAGTTATCCCAATTGAAGTCTGTGGTCCTCGGCGGTGGTTCGCCCATTGTAGCTTGGAAGTGGTCAGTGATGACGGCCTGTTTGTCTTGGTGCGAAACCGCCCAGCCGGCACCAACTTTCAGCCTCTGGATGAACTTTTTACGACGCCTGGAGTTTGCCCTTAGGTGGAAATATTTGGTGTTCGCGTCAGCCTCTCATATATTAGTTACCCTGGAGCATTGCTTTTTCCTTGCTTTTTCAACTACCACCCAACCGAGAAGCCTTCTCTTTAGCCTGGCGCGGAGCTGAAATTCTGCATCTGAAAGTGCTCTTGTGTCCTGAGCTGTGTCTAGTATGAGTATAACCTCGCGGGCGATGTGCATTTTGGCTTTGATGTCCGAGGTGAAGGACCTGCTCCACACTCGTAGCGATTTTGCGAGGGCGTGCATTTTGTGGCCTAAGCGATGGAATGGCTCAGAATGAGTTGTCGGTGCGGACCACACCTCAGCGACCACTTCCTGGAAACCTGGCAGCCGTGTCCAGAAGTTTTCGAACTTGAACGGTGTTGGCGTACGGGGGCCTGATAGCTGTGCTAGTAGAAGTGGGCAGTGGTCAGAATGCGAAGATGAGAGGGCATGTAACGCGTGGTTGTGGAACTCTGAGTCCCACTCTGCATTGGCGAACATTCTGTCGAGCCGCACAAGCGTCGGGTGCCGCTGCTCGTTACTCCAGGTGAATTTCCGGTTTTGGAGGTGTAGTTCTTTGAGTCCGCAATAATTTAGAGTCGTTCGAAAGGCATGCATAGACCTCCGGTTGAGGTTTCGGTTGTTCTTGTCTCTGGCCCGATAGATTAGGTTGAAGTCTCCTGTGATCAACCATTTTCCGTCGTTGTGCGGCTTGAGACTCCTTAGGTGCTGTAGGAAGGCCGGATGGCCGTTGCGCCTAGATGGACCGTAAACTGTGGTGAGACGGAAGGTGGAAGAGCAAAGATTTATCGTGACGTCTGCAGTTATGGAATAGCTGCCAATAGTGATGTTTTGCAGATCTATCATGTTGTCATTCCACAAAATTAGTATGCCCCCTTTGGTTCCCAAGGCCGGTTTATAGGTGAAGCTGTTGAGCCTGTATGCCCCAAGGAACTTTGCTAGCGCGGCATCAATGTTTTGAAGTTTTGTTTCCTGCAAGCAGGCTATGTGACACGTTGTGTCCTTGATTATGTCGTGTACGGCGATGCATCGTGCTGCGGCATTGAGCCCTCGTACGTTCCAGTTTAGTATGTTATAGTTGCCTTTTATCATGATAATTGAAGTCGGCGCTCGATCGTTGACCAGTTGAATCTGGCTGGAGAAACCTACTGGTAGATAAGCAACGTTGCCCGAAGGTCTGAGCCAGCAGGGCGGTTGAGGAGTTTAGGTCGCGTACAAATGCCCGAAGGTCGATGCCAGCAGGGCCAGTTACAGGACGTCGTGCCCGAAGGTCGCAGCCAGCAGGGCTAAGACGAAGTAGCTCGTTCATAGTTGTTATGGTTCGTGGATTCATGTTGGTACTGAAATCACGCATGATAGTGAGGTAAAGCTCCTCTAAGCCTCAGGCCTCAGCAGGGCGTCCTGCTCCTCCTGTAGTTGGGCGATGCCCTCACCTGCATGCTGAAGGAGTGCTTCGGCCAGCTGATTGTTGCCGTCATCGTCGAGGTCGAGCAGCGTTGATAGCGCGGCGATGATGTAGTCCGGCATTGGCCCCTTGACGGACTTGATGTACTCCTTGAGGACCTCCTCGATCGGCGCGAACTCTTTGACCTGGATGCCAAGTTTACGCAGTAAGTTATTTTGTGCTCGCTGTAAGGAAGGAACGCGCGGCTGGTTCGCAAGTCTTGCACTACGCCTAACGGCGCTCATGTCGAAGGTACGCCGCTGTCGGGGGGCACGTACCGGTCGTTGCTGTACGAGCGGAGGCGCTGGCGTGGTGAACATGTCGTCCACCTGTGGAGGCCGCTGTGCCAGTGCTTGTCCTGTAGCGGCGTCCGTCACGCCATCGTCGTCGGAGTTGGCGACCAGTACGTCGTAGTAGGCCGGTGGCTGAACGTCGGTGCCGTGGGTGGCCAGGCACTCGTCGGCTGCGGTCGGCCCGGCCGCAAGCTGTGGCCTCGGGTCTGCAGAGACACCGTGGCCCGGTTCACCTTCCGGTCCAACTGGCCCATCCGTCGTTCGAGCCGTTGAGGTGGGCGGCCCGGTCAGGCCAGGCAGGCAATCCGTGGCAGGCCTGCCCTGCATAGTTGTGGCGCCGCCGCTGTCGTTGCCGAGCCGCGTCGGAGCTGCCGCCGACCCTGCTGCTGGTTCACTGGCAGGTGTCGACCCGTCCGCCGGATCGGTGCTCCAGCGTTGATCAGGAGCCGGGTCGAACACGAGTGCGTCGAGCGCGGCCTCAACTTCCTGCACGGTGGGCGAAAGCGGTGAAGATTGCTGGAGCGGAGGTTGAAGTGAGGACTTCAGGCGATTGAAGACTCGTTGAGCTGGTACCTCTTCTTCGTTGCCGCCGGTTGCCAATACGGACCAGGCGTCATTCCCCCCAAGTCCGAGGCGCCTCCCAAAGCGGAGAGCCTTGTCCATGTACTCCTGTGCCCCATCCATGTGCGCGCGCATCTGTAAATCATGATTAGTCTTATCTTTGTCACTCACCTCCTTGCGCATCAGGGAGGCAAAGGTGGCCCTGAGAGCAGCCGCATGCGCCGCGAGCAGTTCTTGTAGTTCCTGCGTCATCTTGCTGTGGAGCTGATCATCAGCAGGCAGCCTGACGGTCGGACGCGCCAGGAGCTCTGGAGTGATGTCCCGGTCGTCGTCGTCCTCACTTGGCTTGTTGTTGTCGTGGTGGCCGGAGTGGTCGTCCTGCACAGGTCGACGGCGCCAGAAGGCTCCGTCCCGCCGCCTTGGCGAGCGGGTACGCTCCCGGCGTACTGGTTCCTCATCAGCGAGGGAGAAGAAGCTGAAGCCCGAAGCGGTGTCCCGCCCTCTGCCGGGGTGATCGTAATCCTCGTCGTCGTCGTCCCGGTTCGTCGGCCAGGTGAACCCCTGCTCCTTGCAGGAGGTCCTGCTGGTGCGGCTTCGTGTGTCGGCATGCTTTGCGTCGGCATGCCTCGCGCGTTCATCGCGGGCCGGGTGCCGTTCCTGCACGGCCTTCCCCCTGCGAGCGTCGCGATCCCTGTCCGCGCCGCGGGCGCCACGAACACTCGCGTTCTGGCCAGCAGAAGCGTCGCGCCGTCGGTCCTCCGGCACCCTCGGCGGTAGAGGTAGGCGAGCGGGGAACGACGACCGCGCGTCGGGAGGGGCGCCGTCCACCACACCATAGCGCCATGTGTAGGTGCGCGTGACCGGCCTGATGCTGCCCGGGTTGGAGGCCGCCGCCTGCAGGTCGTTGGCCACGGCGGAGTAATCTTCCACGGTCGGCATGTGAATGAACACCTGGAAGCGAGCCCCCTGGTGCCAGCCCTCTGGCCGCACTTCAGAGACAAACACAGCTGAGGATCTGTCAGACGGCCGGTGTGTGAAGATGAGCCATACCCGCTTGGGGATGTCGCTTGGATCGGCCGTCCAAGCCCACAGATCGATGTGCCTAGAATCTCTTGGTTGCACAAGGTCTGTGTTGATGCACTGAAGGGCACACCTGTTGCCGATGATTCTTTCGACGATCTCCGGCGTCCAAGCGTGGGACGGGATGCCGTCGAGGCAGAGGCGCACCCGGAAGAAGATTCGCATGCCGAGGGCGTGAGTGAGGCTGCGCCATGGCCGAAGACAAATGTCGATGCCGTGCCCGGTGAAGCGCCCTTGATCTCTGGCCACGTCGCAGAGTTCACTCCGCTCGAACCGAACCAGGTATGGTTCCGGTTGATGGACCATCACGGTGACGTCGCCCCGTCGCAGATGCAGCTGCTCCCTGAGGAGCTCCTCAATGGCTCTAGCGCCGTCGCCCCGTGGTAGATGCATGGCCCACGGGACAAGAGCGCAGCTCTCCCAGTCGCGCGCGTCCCGCTCTAGGTCAAAGGAGCTTGGCACGAACACCGTCTCGACGTCAGGCCTAGTGTGCGGGTCTCCCTTGGCCATGGTCGCCGGCGGTTGTGGAGGCGGAGGCGGCGGAGGGGGAGGTGGCGGCGGCGGCGGAGGGGGTGGAGGTGGTGGCGGCGGAGGGGGAGGAGGCGGTGGCGGTGGAGGTGGCGGTGGGGGAGGTGGATGTGGGTTCGGCGCTCTCCTGCTCGGGCAGCCACGCACCCGGTGCCCCGAGCGGCGACAGAAGAAGCAACGAACAGGGTCTCTGCAGGATGCTGCGCGGTGGTCCTTGGCCAAGCAGATGAAGCAACGCCCCTCAGTGGCGCGGGTGAATGCTTGGAGCGCCGCGGTGGTTGGGCGGCTTGAAGTCGAGGGCGCTCCGCTGCGGCGCCATGAAGGCAGGTCGTGTCGCCCGTCTCGTCCGCGCGGCCTGACCGGCGCCGCGCGACTTGAATTACGGGATCTCCTCTTGACCGTGGTCCAGCCCCCGTCCTTCTCCATCGTGGTGTCGACAGCGTGGCGGCCCTGCCGTGGTGGTTCGCCGTAGTAAATGCTCTGCCGAGCTGGAGGGCGGAAGCTGCAGGCGTTGACCCGCGGCGCCGGACGCAGTGGCGCCATGAATGTGCCGCGCCGGACGACCTGGGCGTAGGTGGGGGCCGGATCCGCCCCAAAAGGTGGCCGCTGCTCATGAGGACGAAGCTGGGCGGCAGATCTGGCCGGACGGTGCTCCGGCACCTTGAAAAACGTCTCCCAGTCGCAGACGAGGTTGTGGGAGGCCGCGCGTGGGTCGAGGTTGACACGACTCGGAGCGGCAGCTTGGGCCAGGGAGGGACGGCGGAGGATCTGCGGCAGGTGCTGTGGATCTGGGCGCGTCGCCGGTGGGCGACGCGGCGGCGTCGGGGGGTGGTAACGGTCGGGTGGCATGCTCTCCTCCAGAGTTGGCTCGTGCTCATGTCGTCAGTTTTCTTTCTTTGTTTTTTTTTTTAAAAAAAATAGGTGTAAGTTGGTTTTGGCAGTTTGATTATGGTTCGATTTGAAGTAAACAGATACTTGGGCAAATTTGAAAACGGTCTCATGCCTTGAGTTACTATACGGAATATTCAAATACACATACATGTCGAGATGATGAGTTTCGTGTCTGTAGTCCGAAGAATTATGCTCCGTGCATTACATAAGCACATGGAACTTGAAAGTTAACGGAAATCGTAAGAAGCAGACAACAAATTACAATGGCACAAGTAAATTGTCTCTCCAAAAATAATTAGTGTTTCCATGGACACCAATTGCTTGTGCTGAAGCTACGCCTCCAGATTTAATGGCTTCTTTGTCAAGGCCTATTCTTTCTTTCTTTTTTTTCTTTAGCAAATGAAAGTCCATGCCCTTTCTTTCTTGGTTTCCAAGACAACCGATCATGTTCTTCGCTCGTGTTGTCCGTGGCCACCAGCAGCATCACAGCACAAGGATTTCCCGTCCCGTTCCGGTTCCGTCCCGTCCGGTGACGGCAGGGTCCACGAGTGCCCCTCGCCCGTCTCGATCAGCCGCCACAGCCGCATCGCATCGCGTCCGTCCATCTCCGCAGCAAGGGCACCCAAGGGCCAAGGCCGGCTCGAGCCGGACCAGCCAACCAGCTGACCCGACCGCGCACGAACCCTAGCTAGCCGTCCCTTCCCTGCCGGCCTTCCCCTTCTCAGCTGCTGGATCCCCCCACACCTCCCGGCGTCTCCGCCTCCCTCGCGGGTCCCGGCGGCAAAGGCGGCAGCCACAGAGGCAGCGCTGGGCGAGCGAGCGAGCGAGCGCTCCACCAGTGAGCGGCCATGGTGTTCGGCAAGGTCGCCATCGTCATCGGCTCCGGTACGCGTCCCGCCCCGCTCTCCGCGCGGGATCCCCGCGCCCGCCGCTTCCTTTCCCTTACACCCTCTGTTGATCTTTGATTCGAGGGCGGCAGGCTTGTGCTCCTGTTCCCTATTGCTTCAGCGCCGCTGCGGCGCGAGGCGTGCTTTTTTTGGGGGACTCGCCTTCTTCCTTGCAATCGGAACGATTGGGTTGCTCCCCGCTTCAGATTAAGCTAGACTAGAGCACTCTAGTGTACTTTATTGACATGCTCTCTTCGATTAGTTGGTTCGTGGGTGCTACCTCCATGCTGCTGAAGCTAGCAGCTGCAATAGATTGAAGTCTTTACTGATTGCAAACGACTAGCAGTACTGTTTAATTGAGAATAAGCAAGCTGATGCATCGCAGTGGATGGGTGCAGACAGATATTGGTGCTATCTTATCACTGTTGCTGCTAGCTTGAGTGGTTCAGTGTCTCACCATCAGTCCATCATGCTCCCCTTTTGCAGGAATCGTCGGAACGGTACTGACAGGCGGTGAGTCCGGCATTCCGGACTTCAAGGATGTAATCTCCGGTGCTTTCAAGGTCTCATCAGTCATCACCCCCTCCCTATCTCTGTTGCATCCCTCCTTGCTAGGCTTCCCCTCCATACAGCCATTTTCAGTGGATTTGATATTAATTAGCTTTACCTCATCACCTGTTCTCTCCTCTCATGTTTAGTTCATGACCAAAGGCGCCAAGCAAAGCAAGGATGGGCCATCTACCAGCAACCCTCATACTGCTCAGTTGTTGAATCAGGTTTGTGCATGCCAACTTCTTCTCTTTCTATGCTTGAACACCAATTGCATGCACTAGGGCAATTACTCATCACAACGAATGCTTCAGGTCAATTATCTCAGAGAGGAGCTGCAAATACTGACTAACTCAAACCATGTTGCTATTGTCACCGTCGACGGTAGACCTGGTCAGTGCTTCAATTTACCATCCTGTTTCTGACAAATTCATTCATATTGTGCTTTATCTTCGACATGCTATGGTCTTTTACCTGCTGGCCTTTATCTGAAAGCTGCTCATCTTGTTGTTTCTGTTGATAGTTTCACTTACTAGGAAATGGTTATTGTGCACCCTAGATTTATCGTCACTGAATGCTCTGGTTATTATAGGAACATCTGAATATTGATCATTCAGTTTAAAAGTAACTTTGTTGACTTTTGTACCAATGATAGCAAAAAAAACTCTTTTGCAGGCCCTGGAGCATATGGTATAACAGCTATTGTTGTTGGAGCTATTGGCTATTTATTCATTAGATGGAAGGTACGCATTTTTTTAAAAAACAATGGCGGAAGGATACTATTAGCAAAGCTTATTATATAAATCCGAATTAGATCGTACTGCAGGCTGCGAATTTTCTTTCCTATCATTTTGGTGCCAATGCAATTGCTACTGTACCATTTGATGATTTGGCCATTGGTAATTCCATCAGAGCTAACTTGATGATTACAGGGATGGAAACTTTCTGATATGATGTTTGTGACAAAGCGTGGCTTGTCTGATGCTTGCAATGTAGTGGGGAAACAAGTGGACCAGGTTTCAGAAAGTGTTCATGTAAGTTTCTTCTTCCATCCTTCACTGCAATGTTACTATTTGACCTCAAGTTCTGAGATGTGCATTGTAGTGATCTGCATATCTTATTCATACCCCTTAAACTAAGTACTATACGAGTTTCTAAAATTTGTTAATTGTATTGATTTGTTCTCCCAAACTAAAAAAAAAATACACCTCACTACAAAAGGCTGTTCAATGTAAACATCATAGGACAAGGCCTTTAATAACCGTTCTTACAATGGTTGTTTCCTATATTGTGATGCTTTCTTATGATTCCATACCTGATATTTGCAATCCTGCCATGTCCATATATGTGGCAGTGCACTCAAGCACACAGTATCTACTATCTTGGCAGCCATTTTTTAAGTGGAAGCTGACCACCACACCCTGTGCATTAAACAAGGTATTAAACTATGTTTGGTAGCTTAACTTGAGAAATTTGGGAAAGTGTGCCTATGAGAGAGTCAAGTTTCTTGAAACAAATGTTTTGGTCAGAAGTGTCAAATACGTAGAAATAGAGGGAGTATGCTTATGTCCAGTTTTGTTAAATTACCTATACGTGCATATCCCCATCATAGTTTCTGATGTATATGAATTCTATATATACTTCCCCTAAGTGCTTATGTGTGAACCCAAAAAAAAGAAAGATTTCTAGGCTTTACTGGATATGCCTCCAGTCACTAAATTTATTTTCCTTCTATGGTAGCATCTAATTGTTATGACTCTTACTATTGCAACCAGAACTCTATTAATGTGAAATATTCTGATATCAGGCTGCAAAGAGACATCTTGCTGGAAGGATTGATCGTGTAGATTGTAGTTTAGATGAATGCCAAGAAATTACAGAAGCTACAAGGGAAGAGGTTTGGAATTTACCTTTGTATTATACTTTTTACCAGGATTTGGTGTAATTTAATGGAGACTGATACAAAATTATTTCATAGGTTACAATCATCCATGGAGATCTTAGTGCCTTCCAGAAGGAAATGGAAACTGTTCATCTTGTAGTTCGTAGTCTGGTAGGTACATTATACCTTTTTGCGAGATGAACTGATTCACTCTTGGTGCAATGTACAAACTGATTACCTGTATTTTTGCAGGAGACAAAACTTGGACGCCTAGCTTATACTCAAGTAAGTTGATGTTTGCATCATTGCAGCCTAATTTTTTCCCAGCGAGCTCATGTTTCTAATCCCTTACTGAAATGCTTTAGGATCGTACAACACGAGGAATATATGACTTGTGCGAATTCACTAAAAGATTGGATCAGAGCCCGAAAGCTGATACTCGTCAGGCAAGTCAACACATTGCTTCCTAATTTGTTGTGAACCTTGTCATATATCTATGGCCTGATAAGTTTGGACCTTGTATCTCTTGTAATCCCATACACAACTTTATTAAATTAAAATTTATGAAGGCGTCCATTTTTGCACGGATTTCTTTTTTTGCGACCACATTTTTGCACAGATTTCAGGGTGATACCAACTGCAATGCATTTTATTCTATTTGACAACTATCTCGTTTCATCCTTGTTGATTGCTTATTCGTACAATTTTCAGGTTACATCATCAACTCCTCGTCCTGCTATTGAATCCTCAGAGAGAACTGCTAGGGTAAAATTACTGAGATACCTTCTTACAGTACTATAATTTGGATCTTCGCTGATTGATCCATTGTTTTCTCACCACAGGCTGCTTCTTTGCCCCCGGCTTTGGAACCAGAGTCTCCATCAGCCCAATCACCTAGAGCAGAGGCACCTAAGGTCCGGTTTGGTTTCTTGTTTGAGAATACAATTGACCTGGCTTGTTCCATCTGATATAATTTTCTTTTGTAGGTTCTGCGCTCTACAACCATGTCAGCATCAGGACTTAGTATGCTAGCTGGAACTACAATGCCACCGAAAAGAGTAAGACCATGATCAACTAAAGCTCTTTATGATTTTAGATATTTATGCTCATGGCCTGTTCTGTCTAATGATCACTGTGCACATTGATAAGACATTAGTAGTTGTCTATATGCAAATGGTGCTTACAGGCAGCAGTTACATACGCTCAAAGAACACATTGAAGACAGTAATGTGCATGAATTGTGATAATATGTTTTGTTTGTCCATTCTCACTGCTCAACTATGGTGCACTGTATTTCTGTAGCAAACTTTAAACCTACTCTGGTTCTGCTGTGTTGCCATATACAGTACTAGCGTGTTTACACTTTGCACTTTACACATCAATCAGAAAAAGGTAAAATTTAGTAATAAATAACACGATGAAACAATATAGGTGTTAGGGTTCATAATAAAGCACAACAAAATGCACTGTCAAACTGTGTTTGTTGTTGAACTTTGACCCTGTCCAGTGACCTTTCACCTAGTTGACCATGTATCATGTGTTAAGGTGTTTACTTGTGGAGAACGGGCAGAGCTGGGCCAATTTGATGCCTAGGACTATTAATGGGCTGATTGGGGCTACATGCGCCCATTACATTGGGCTACGGTAGCTACAATGTGCAAAATAACAACCCACGCCTAGGGCCATGGCCCCACTGGCCCTAGGCTTCTCTCTGCCACTGTGTGGAGATATTGTGTGTGCATTGTGATGGTACTAGTTTGCATTCATGCAAAAATAGTTGAAATTTCTTTTTGTTAAATTACCAGATTTTTTTTTCTTTGGCCTATACTCAGAAGTTGCAGCCTAAGTTATGAACTCTTTACACGCAGGATCACCAGGGTGCTTTGGGCAGAGCAAGTTCTATGAAGGAAGGATCCTCTGAGTTGCCGTTGCCGAGTCCTGCGCCAAGCTCAGGAGAACCGAGCCCCAGGAGACCTGGCAGTTCAACCCTGTTTGGAGGGTTTGGAGGGCTTGGCTTTTTAAGGAGCTACACTAGCTGAGACATGTGTGCTCGGATAGGTAGCTTTTTTATCCAGAGGACATCAGCTTGAGCTGTATATGTAGGTAGAAAACAGGGCAGTTTGCCAAAAGGACGGCTCCCTTTTCCTATTGGGAATTGCAAATTTTTGTAGGAACTAATACCTTGCAGAGCAACGCCTCGATGCCAAGAACTACATTGCAGTTTAAATTATACTGTTGATCTAGATGCTGGAAGAGACATCGTGCCCTGTGGATGGAAGGGGCTGTATATTGCAGTGGATCATTATGTTGTAATTACCGGTGGCAGTACTACCAGAATGCATTTTGGGAAGCAGCACTTCTGCATCTGCAACTTTGTGCTTTGTTGGACTCGTGGTACTTTTGCAAGTTGCAAGTTTGCTATTCCTCGAAAGAAAAATCTGTGCACTCTTCCCGTTTTCCATTACTCCATTAGGTACGTTCAATGATTAAGTATCGGATCGGATCTCATAATGGCCTGACTGGATTGTTTTGGAGTACGAAAGCATAGTTATCCACGGTTTAAGTTCGGTGCCTTGCCGAATTGTCGTTCCCGCAGTTGCTCTGCCATTTCTGGTATTCTGGTTGCAAGGAAGGGCAAGAAAGGAACAAATAATTCATTCATACATCGTTCCCCTTTACAAATAATTGGTAGGCAACACGATCATTTACAGTGCGGCGTCTATGATGATTTTAATTTTACCAATCTCAACATCGTTTCGATCCAATAATCTTTTGGATATGTCTTATAATCTCTACAATGTGTTATAGAAAAGAGTGCATATATGCATGTGTTTATGGAAAAGTGTGCACATATATACATACATTCTAGAAGCTGATATTCTCTCCATCCCATAAAAAGCGCAGTCCTGATATTTGAAAACAAAATCCCATAGAGTGCAATTTAAAAATTGGATTTGGATCTTAACTGTCTGATTTGACTTGCATGTCAAAATCAAATACATGTGACAATAAATGAGGACATGGGAGTTCGTTTATGCCATCACTAATCTATCTGAGAAAACGAAACTAGGATTGTATTTTTAACGGTATGGTATGGAGGGAGTAAACGAGTGCCATGGAGCTATTTTCCCCCTGATATGCTCCGGTGATAAGTGGGGTGCTATGCTGCTCTGCTCTCTTTTTTCTATGTCTCGTCGAATTTTATTAGGCTCACCTCTACGGAATATAATGCAACTGTTGATTAAAGCATAATTTGTACAAAGCAGTACTATGTCCGTACGTTTCGTTCTAAAAGTCATTGCATGGACGTACGTTTCGTTCTAAAAGTCATGGCATGGACGCATGCATGGTTAAGGGCGAGTAGTATCGAAAGGGTTGTGTTTTTTTTTTCTTACTCCTATTTTCCAGTGTAACTGTGATTTTGCTCTCGTTTTTTAAACTTTGTGATTTTGCCTTTAGATATTTAATTCTTTGCGATTTTTCTCTTGTTTTGACCATTGACGAGGGACAAAATCGCATTGACTTGTGAATGAATAGTAAGTGACAAAATCATAAAGTAAAAAAAAAACGAAGGTAAAATTGCACTGCAAAATGGAGGTAAGAAGCATATCAACAAACTAATAAGAGGCATGGTTCAACAACCAAATGAGGCCATGTAGCTATAAATACACCTCTTCCTCGCTCTCGATATCTCAATCGTGGATAATTCTTGCATAATTAGCTAACACTAATACTTTTTTTTTTGCGAATTTAGCTGACACTAATACATAAGCCGAGATGGTGGGTGCAAAGCTTCTCCTCACCTTCTTCCTCGTTGTCACTGCCAGCAACCCCACCTGGGCACGGGTAGCCCCTAGAGAATTAGGGGATGCTACTACTAGAGAGGGAGTCATCAGGGTAGAAGGGCAAGAATCCTGAATCCGGATCTGAGGCATCATCTGCGCCGGTGCCACAATCAACGCCGGGGCATCAAAAGAAGTTGGCACTGGTGGGATCAATAGTGCAGCAAAACTTGGCTCCGTTATCGTAGGAGAGATCGGCATCATCAAGAGCTGGGGCCCTGCTGGCAATCTCTAAGCCTAGCTCATCGGGCTCGTCGGCCATGGCGGAAGCCTTGGCTGACAGCGCATCACTACTCAGCGACCTCAGCCGACAGCAGCAATAAGAGTACTCGATGCCAAATAAAAAGGAAGCACATGTGAATCCTATATCATATACAGTATAATGTAATGCGACGTGCGTGTAATTGTCACCGCATGTATACCTGATATCACCAATATATAATAAATAAATATATGAACCAGCTTCAAAAGCACAATAGAACGATGGTCCCATCATGCCACAATAAAGATTTCAAACAGAAACACAGCAGTGATTCAGTACAAAGTGGCTGATGATGCACCCAATTAGTGACGAATAGCACGTACTAAAATTTGGCAAATCAACAAGTATACACAAACATTGATATCGATCCATGGTACATAACAAATTGAATACGAAACCAGGGTACAGAGCAAAACATGAATATCGATCCATGGTACATAACAAATTGTATACGAAACCAGGGTACAGAGCACAGACAACAAGCTGATGCATCCTGCAGCTTGTACACGCACATCGCATGCAAAATCAAAGTCAGACTACCATAACATGATACAACAAAAGCTATTACAAGGCAACAGAGTTAAATCGAAACAAACAAGTTACACCTCTACGAGATAAATACCAAAATAACAATCAGTTCACAATCTCAGCCTACAATATGCCTACAGCCTACACATAGATACGATAAATAGAAAGATTCACAGTTCGAAGAGGAAGCAGTGACCACAGTGAATCTATGACCCTTCAGCCTTGACCAGTGTAGAATTTGGTGCCTCGGTGGTAGCTGATGAGTACTGGAGCCAGTCTTTCGCACAGACAAGTGCCTCCACAATCTCAGGACGAAGAGAACTTCTGTAGTCATCGAGCATGTGACTTCCAGTTCCAGCAGTGAATATGGAGTTGCCACTGCTTACCAAGGACATTGGAATGGCCAAAATATCACGGGCCATTTTAGAGAGGGTTGGAAACTTGACTGTGTTAAGCTTCCACCAGTTCAGAATGTCAAACTCCTGGATACGTGGGGTGAGGGACTCATCCAGGTACTGTTCCAGTTCTGATTTTGAGGGCTGGCTACTCTGGATCTCAGAAAGGTACATATCAAAGTCTAGAAGGCCATCACCAGTGGAAGGAGCGCCTTGACTGTTATTCGCACTGGCTGGCCCATTATTCGCTTCACCTTGCTCAACATAGGCCGGGGTCAGTGGGAGTGGCTGAGCTACATACTCCTTATACAGTTCATGCACAGCATCATCGACCACCTTAACATACTTTGCAGCCTCAGCCCCATAAATCTTGGAGTAACTGAACTCGACCAGCTTCATCTTGAAACGTGGATCCATGACAACAGCAATGGCTAGCACAAGGCTGCAATCTTTCCAGTATTTGTCAAACCTCTCATGCATATCCTTGGCCATGCTACTAAAAACAGGATCTTCATGTGCTGTGCCATTTGTTAGTTCTAGCTGAAGTTTCCAGGCTTCATGAAAGAAAAGGTTCGAAGTTGGGTTTGCTGCTGCCATGATGCTATGTGCAGAGTCATATAGCAGTTTCAGGTAAGTACAGGCAGCCTCAACCTTCTTCCAATCCTCTGCTGAAGGAGCTTCATTATAGTTATCATCACATGTCTCTAGTGTAGTGAAAGCCTGCTTATAATCCAAGGCAGCAAGCAACATGAGATAAGTCGTATTCCACTGCGTTGTAACATCCAGACAGAGGGTCTTGGTACTGGGAATCTCCAGCTGCAGAGCAATCTCAGCAAACTTCTCTTCACGGGCAGAGGAAGCTTTTATGAATTTTATACTTTCACGGATACTGTAGATGACGCCATGAATCGAAGCAATCACATCTAGTGCAGCAGCATTAAGGATATGGGCATAGCACCTCACAACAAACAGCTGTCCCTTAAGCATGAGATTGTTCTTGTTGGAAAGGTGATCCCTCAGGTTTGCGCTGTAGATGTCATGTGAGGAGCATTCATTATCCAATGTGATGGTGAATAGTCTGTCCTTCATATTCCAGTCAGAAAGGCACATGCTAATTGCTTCACTAAGTGCATTCTCTGAATGAGGAGAAGACACCATCATGAAGCTAAGCATTCTTCGGTGTACTTTCCACTCGGAGTCGATAAACTGCCCTGCAAGTGAAACATAGCCAAGAGTCTGACTTGTTGTCCACAATCCTATGGTGAGGCTGATCCTTCCAGGCATAGTGTTGAATGCTTGCAGCAGGTTCTCTTTTTCTCTCTGATAAACAGCATACACCTCTCCCTCCATCGTATCAACATCCACAATCTTGAAACGTGGCTGCAGACTCTCAATAAAAGTGGCAAATGCCGGCTGTTGAACAATGTGAAGCGGGTAGTCATGCTGAATGATCATCTTGGCCAGGTATGAGCAACTGCGGTCTTGATCAAAAGCGGCATTTGCATAACCAGTATATCTGTAGCGTCTCTTGGTTCGCCGCTCTGCAGTTCCCTCACCATCATTATCAGTACCACCGGCTGAAGGCAGTGCCAGCCTCTGCTCTTGATTTTTTATCTTAGGACAAGAACCCAAGGTGATGTGCCTCTTAAGATGGCTAGTCCCAGCTATCTTTGAGCCAGAGCTGTAAGCAAAGGTTTGCTTGCAGAGATTGCAGCATGCCCGTGTGGCCCCTCCAGCGACTTCTTCAATAGTGAAATGCTCCCATACCAAGGACTTCTTTCTCCTCCGTCTGATTCCGGTCCGAGGGGTCGTTTCCTCAGCAACAACCAATTCATTTCCTTGAACCAAATCATCACCTTGAGCCAATTCTTCACCTTGAACTAACTCATCACCTTGAGTTAATTCTTCACCTTGGACCATTTCATCACCTTGAACCGCCTCACCGTCGGGGGTAATTTCATTATCTTGGGCCACCTGAGTGTCGTTAGCAGTTTCCTCAGCCATGCTGATAGGCTAGCAGCTGAACTCGTGAAATCTGTCAGTTATCACATAGTAAAATCAGAACGTCATCCAAACGCTAAAATAAACTTGAATACATTAGCAATAATGAAACCGATGGATGTATTTAAACCATGACAAATAGATCATAATTTCACGATATAAACGTCTAGTCATATGCAAGCAATATTTTACACATGTAACAATATAGCATTAGGAATAGAACGGAATACGATGAAAAGTAGCATGTATCATGTACCTCCGCCTAAAGATCTAACAAAATCCAGCCCAAACGCGCGCAAATATATGAACTCAAAAGATAAGAGAAATTATAACACGACGAGAGAGACGGACTGGAGCAAGAGACAAAGGGAACGCAGATACGAGTTTGGGGGCAGAAGATAGAGCTTACAGGATACGGGGACGCAGAATCCGTACTAGCTAGTCCGAGCAGGTGTGCTAGATCTTGTTTGTTGTCGATGGAACTCAAGAAGGCCTGACAATTAAAATGAACAGAACAAATAAAATCTTGTGAAGTATAATTTAATCACATCAGATCACTTGATAGTTTCACACATGAAATTAAACGAAAATTGATCTCAGATAAATGCTCAAAATTGTCATAACAAACTAGACAGGACAGCACAAATTTTGCACAATGATAGCTTCACGTTGTTTACAACATCAGTAAGCCAGTAACCAACAATAAATTTACAAGACAGGATTCAGAGACCACCTGAATGCAAAATTTTCCCAAGTTATATGATGCTATTATATATAGTAAACTAGACAATATAAAGATTGAATTCTAATTATTAAAATACATGATGGTATGTATAAGAACTAGAATACATTGCGAAGATGGAATACATGTGAGCAATATTTTACACGTGTACCAATATATCATTAGGAATACAATGATTGAATAGCGTCACCAAGCCAGGAAAGCAAAAGGCTGAACGAGCGCACATGATTGAATAGCGTCAAGAGTCGCATATTGCGCCAGAAAGCAAATAAGATCTGAGGATAGCACCTCGGCAGTAGAACAGGGACTGCACATAAACAGCTGAAGAATAAAATGCCTCCACCTAACGTACTGTGGCCTTTTCGCAAAAACATAAGCACGCTCATCCTCTGCACAAGCCAAGCTCCCAGTAGAAACCAATGGTGGTGCTAACTTCCTAGCATCAAACCTAGCTGCGCTATCGGGCACTGGACTCATCTCAACCATTCAAGCATCCCCACCCTCTAGGCTCAACCATTCAAACACCCCACCCTCGGCTAGGCACAAGATTCACAGAAAGATAGTGTACACTGGGTATCATTAGCTCCAGCTGTTCTTAAAAATCTATGGATGCCTCCACAGAATTTCAGAGTCGAGCGCCGGTGACATGTAGTGGAACTGACTCTCTACCTCGATATGTGACCAAGATCAAGATCGCACCCGTCCAGGTAAGCCTTGACAAAATGTCAAGACTGATCTAAAAAAAGGTCAAACTCAAACTGTCGCTGTAAATTCCTCACAGGCGGCAACCAGTCCCTCGGCATCAATCTGAGCCACGCCGAACCGTGGGCAATCCCGTGGCGAAATCAAAACGCTACCGAATTCCCCGTGTCCCCAGAGATTCCCTCGAAGGAAAAGAAAGCGTAATTGTCCCACCAGCAACAGCAAGAACGATATGCGAAACATGAGCTCCCAAAACCATGCCATATTTTCCCTCGCACACGTTAATTCTTAGCGCCAACCGGATGGAGCACTCAACAAAAGCCCAGTAAAAAAAAAGTTTCCGGGAAAATTCGCGCCAGATCTAGACCCATTCCCCCGGAACCCCGCTCGGCTCAGCGGTTGCAAACCTACAGATCCGAGCAAGAACCGAGGCGGACCAAACTCGAACGGAAACGAACTAGATCTAAGCCCCGAAGCTAAAATTCTTGGGCCGAATTTGGAAAAAGAGGAAGGATATGACCGCGGGGGGAGGATGAGAAGAGAGAGAGAGAGATGATTTGGGAGTTTGGGGGCTTGCTTACGTACGCGAAGGGGAGGGAAGAGCAGCGGAGGCGAGGCCGATCCACCAACGGCTTGGCGTGCAGCAGGATTAGGCTCGGCCCAAGAAGGACGAAGACCCTAGCTAGATCTCGGTTTGGGGGGAGACGGGGAGAGAGAGTGAAGGAGGAGGAAGGCGAGAGAGAAACCGGAGGGGGATCTGGTCTGGTGGTTGCGGGTGCGGGGGATTGAATGGGCTCGCAGCCCACGGCGATGGGCTCAGCTGACGCACGCTGGCGCCGCGGGCCAGGTGGGGGCGCCCCCGCGTGGGACGCGCCCGCGCCGGCTAGGCCGGCTTTTGCTTTTTGTGCGGGTGGCTTTCTTGCTTATCTCGTGATTGATTGATACGAGAGTTTGGTGTTTATATGCGCAGTAAATTTGGTGGATCTGGCGGCTTGGTTGGTGCCATTCGACGAGCCCCTGCAGCAGGCCCACAACGGCTGCAATTTGTGACGCCGATTTTAGAGAGCCCAAGAGCTATTTTTTTTAAAAAAATAAGACTTCATTATCGTTTTTTTTTTCTTACAGGGTCCTCCACTCCTCCGGGCTGGATGTAAAATTATGTCCATAGAATTAAATCCAACATGCTTTCTTAGAAAATAAAATTCCAGAGGGTATGAATTATGAGTTATTTGGACGGTCAGGAGGAGAGAGACACACAAGCACATTACTCAATTTAAAAACATACATGGATGAGAATGTCGTTACTTGCTGGTACATCCGTTCTAAATTATAGATTGTTTTGTCCTTTCTAGGTTCATCATCTTTGTTATGCATCTAGATAAACGTTATGTCTAGATTCGTAGCAAAATCTATGAACTTAGAAAAACCAAAACGACCTATAATTTGAAACGGAGGGAGTACTACCAGCAACCGTGACAAACACCACTCCAGAAACTCGATTTAAACGGGAAACTGAAGTAATCACACACCAATCAGGTTATCATACCTCAAGAAGATTTGTCGCATACCAAGCTCAGATGACGATGATATCTAAACCTCACAGCCTCACCTTAACATTTTGCATAGTTAACATCCTTTTTTTTAAGATAATGAATAAGAATTCGGCTTTGACCTTCAAAGAAGGCTATAACACTTTATTACAGAATTGGCAGCACATCCATCTGCTCAAAAGTAAGGGAACTCAAAAGCTCACTGTAAACACATGAAGATACAAAACGGAGTTTTAAGCATAGCTAATCCTATTAGTAAATCTCCATCCATGGTGTGTGAAAATCTGCATGACCAACGTTTCAAGATGTCGACAAACATTATCTATTGTTCTTTGATCATCTTCAAGCCGCTGCATTTGGCCCCAGAACCAATGAGTTCCTCTGAATAGTATCTGCATAAAAGTTTTCATTGGAGATTTGTCAAAGACCATATCATTTCTACTTAGCCAGATAGCCCAGCAAAAAGCTGATGCACCCACTAAATTTTTATTATTGAGCTTGTCATCCATCCCAGCAAGCCACATACCAAACATGTGCCTAATACTACGAGGTGGACGCAAACCTAGACCGATATGAACCACCCTCCATAGGAATTTAGCATGACGACAGTCTAAGAAAAGATGTTGTATTGATTCGTTTGAATTACAGAAACAACACTTCAGACTACCCTGCCAGTTTCTTTTAGCTAAATTATCTTTCGTTAGGACCACACCTTTCTATAGGTACCACATGAAAATCTTAATTTTGAGAGGCATTGTTAATCTTCAAATGGCCTTGTGATGATTTATAATACCATTGTTTACAACACCATTGTCCATAA
This sequence comes from Urochloa ruziziensis, assembly GCA_015476505.1. Classification (NCBI taxonomy): domain Eukaryota; kingdom Viridiplantae; phylum Streptophyta; class Magnoliopsida; order Poales; family Poaceae; genus Urochloa; species Urochloa ruziziensis. The sequence goes on along the minus strand of CM027122.1, from coordinate 14,048,511 downwards.
CAGATTTATACATTGATTGTACCGAAAAACACCAGATTGCCCAATATTCCATCTAAAACAATCATTCCTATCATTTAGATGAATGTGTAAAATACGAGCAACCAGATTGTGCCATAGAACAAGATTTTCTCCAGCAATAGTTCTCCTAAAGGAGATATTTAAAGGAGTCCTATTAAAGACAGTAGCCACAGTAGTATTTTTCCGTCGTACTATATTATACAAAGTTGGATATTGGACTTTTAAGGGCTGAGTACCCAGCCACAAATCCTCCCAAAACCTTATTTGTTCTCCATTATTTAGCTGTAGAGATCCAAATCTGAGAAAGGTTTCTTTAACCTTCATTAAGCCTGACCAGAAATGCATAGTTAACATCCTATCATACCCATAACATGGTCAACGAACGAAGATATCCCCTTGTCGATCGGTCTGCCGGTGAGAGAAATACGATTGCACATGTTAGTCCTGCCTGCGAATCACAGGAGAACATGAAGAACAAAATTTCAGACTCATGAGACTGAAACGGAACTCCTCAAACTTTTGAAGGGGCAGGCAAGCTACCAATACTGGAGCCCTGATTATATACATTTGCATAGGTGAGGATATAATTTTGTGGCCTCTTACATTAACAATTGCTAAGACAAACTGAAATTCACAAAGCAACTTTTAAAAGAAAAGAAAACAGAAACATGGCAAGATACCGAATGGAAGTATTCACGACTCACGCAATCATCACATTTTTGCTACTGCAATATATGGAGCTGAAAGATCTCAGCAATTTTTTTCTAACAGCCTTCTCTACCAGAAAATCAAGTCCAGAAGGAAGTTTCATAAGTGCTTTGCTGGAAGAAATCAAGAAAACTCAAAGTTTGTTGATACATACAGCCTGATACGTACATACCAAGCTGATACTTTACCACCAAAGGAGCATAACATGCGATCTTTTCCGAGGTACTAGTGCGCCATCACACTAGAGCACAAGCACAGATCTTTTGCAAGTAGAGCATTCAAATAAAACATATTCATACTACACAGTCTACACTGCTCAAGAGCACAAGCACATATCTTTGCAAGTAAATAAAGAAAACTTAAGTTTGTTCATACGGTCTGTTACATACTCAAACTTTACCTCAATCTAAGGAACTAAGCCGCTCCTATTGCAATTTCATTCACTGCCCGATTCCAATTCATACAACACATACACATGACAACGATGACAAGTTAAACAGAGTCGAGCACAAACAGGTTACACCTCTACAAGATAAATACCAGAAACGATCACAATCAGTTTGCGATATAAGCCTACAATAAGCCTCCAATTAACTACACTGATAGATACGATAGATAGATGCATGCTTCGACAAGGCAACTGTGACCACAGTGAACCTATGATCCTTCAGGCTTGACCAGTGAAGAACTAGGCGCCTCGGTAGCAGCTGGAGAGTACTGGAGCCAATCTTTTGCACAGACAAGTGCCTCCACAGTTTCAGGACGAAGAGAGCTCCTGTAGTCATCCAGCATGCGGCTTCCTGTTCCAGCAGAGAATATGGAACTGCCACTGCTTACCATGGACATTGGAATGGCCAAGATATCACGAGCCATCTTGGATAGAGTTGGAAACTTGACAGTGTTAAGCTTCCACCAGTTCAGAATGTTGAACTCCTGGATACGTGGGGTGAGGGATTCATCCAGGTACTGTTCCAGTTCCGATTTTGAGGGCTGGCTACTCTGGATCTCAGAAAGGTACATATCAAAGTCTAGAAGGCCATCACCAGTGGAAGGAGCGCCATGATTGTTATTCGCACTGGCTGGCCCATTATTCGCTTCACCTTGCTCAACATAGGCTGGGGTCAGTGGGAGTGGCTGAGCCACATACTCCTTATACAGTTCATGCACAGCATCATCAACCACCTTAACATACTTTGCAGCCTCAGCCCCATAAATCTTGGAGTAACTAAACTCAACCAGCTTCATCTTGAAACGTGGATCCATAACAACAGCAATGGCTAGCACAAGGCTGCAATCTTTCCAGTACTTGTCAAACCTCTCATGCATATCCTTGGCCATGCTACTAAAAACAGGATCTTCATGTCCTGTGCCATTTGTTAGTTCTAGCTGAAGTTTCCAGGCTTCATGGAAGAAAAGGTTTGAAGTTGGATTTGCTGCTGCCATGATGCTATGTGCAGAGTCATATAGCGGTTTCAGGTAAGTACAGGCAGCCTCAACCCTCTTCCAATCCTCTGATGAAGGAGCTTCATTGTAGTTATCATCACATGTCTCTAGCGTAGTGAAAGCCTGCTTATAATCCAAGGCAGCTAGCAACATCAGATAAGTGGTGTTCCACTGGGTTGTAACATCCAGACACAGGGTCTTGGTACTAGGAATCTCCAGCTGCAGAGCAATCTCAGCAAACTTCTCTTCACGGACAGACGAAGCTTTTATGAATTTTATACTTTCACGGATACTGTAGACAACCCCGTGAATTGAGGCAATAACATCTAGTGCAACAGCATTGAGGATATGAGCATAGCATCTCACAACAAACAGCTGCCCCTTAAGCATGAGATTGTTCTTGTTGGAAAGATGGTCCCTCAGGTTTGCACTGTAGATGTCATGTGAGGAGCATTCATTATCCAATGTGATGGTGAACAGTCTGTCCTTCATATTCCACTCAGAAAGGCTCATGCTAATTGCTTCACTAAGTGCATTCTCTGAATGAGGAGAAGACACCATCATGAAGCTAAGCATTCTTCGGTTTACTTTCCACTCGGAGTCGATAAACTGTCCAGCAAGTGAAACATAGCCAAGTGTCTGACTCGTTGTCCACAATCCTATGGTCAGGCTGATCCTTCCAGGCATGGTGTTGAATGCTTGCAGCAGGTTCTCTTTTTCTTTCTGATAAACAGCATACACCTCTCCCTCCATCATATCAACATCTACAATCTTGAAACGTGGCTGCAGACTCTCGATAAAAGTGGCGAATGCCGGCTGTTGAACAATGTGAAGTGGATAGTCATGCTGAATGATCATCTTTGCCAGGTATGAGCAACTGCGCTCTTGATCAAAAGCAGCATTTGCATACCCAGTATATCTGTAGCGTCTCTTGGTTGGCCGCTCTGCAGTTCCCTCACCATCATTGTCAGTACCACCGGCTGAAGGCAGTGCCAGCCTCTGATCTTGATTTTTTATCTTAGGACAGGAACCCAAGGTGATGTGCCTCTTGAGATGGCTAGTCCCAGCAATCTTTGAGCCAGAGCTGTAAGCAAATGTTTGCTTGCAGAGATTGCAGCATGCCCGTGTCCCTCCAGCGATTTCTTCAATAGTGAAATGCTCCCACACCAAGGACTTCTTTCTCCTCCTCCTCCGAGGCGTCGTTTCCTCAGCAGCAACCAACTCATTTCCTTGCACCAAATCATCACCTTGGGCCAACTCATCACCTTGTGCAAAATCATCACCTTGGACCAACTCATCGCCTTGTGCCATCATTTCATCACCATGGACAATTAACTCGTCACCTTGGATTGCCTCATCACCCTGGACTGCCTCATCGTTGGGGGCAATCTCATTATCTTGGGCCACCTGAGTGTCATTGGCAGTTTCCTCAGCCATGATGATAGGCTAGCAGCTGAACCCGTAAAACCTGTGAGATAAGCCATGGTAAGAACATCATCAAAAATGCTAAAATGGTAGCTCAATGAACTTCAATGCATGAATTTTAATGAAACTGGTTGATGTATTCACATCATGGCAAATACATCATAACTAATTCAACAAAAGAAAGGTCTAGTCAGATGCAAAAAATATTTTACAACTGTATCAATGCGCAAACCCCTAGATATCCAACAGAATCTAGCAATATGAACACAGATCTACGAACTCAACAGCAGAAAGAAATTATAACTTGACAAGAGAGACGAGCTGGAGCGAGAGAGGGGAACAGAACGGAGCCAGGGTTTGGAAGCGGAGGAGAGAGCTTACAGGATGAGGTAGGTGGTGGTCTATCCGGGGTCCGGAATAGCTATGCCAAGCAGGTGTGCTAGAGCTTGTTTGTTGTCGATGGAATCCAAGATGGCCTGTCGATTTAATCACATCAGCACCTGATAGTTTCACAGATCACAGATAAAATTAAATGAAACTAGTCTGTCAGCTAAATCCTCAAAGTTGTCATGACAAACTAGACAAGACATCAGATAATTTGCACAATTTTAATAAAAGGTTCTTGTTGTTTCCAGCAGCAGTTAAACAGTAAGCAATAATAAATTTGCAAGATAGGATTCAGAGCCCCCCTGAATGCAAACTTTTTCCAACAATACAAAGATGGCTTTCCAACAACTAAAACATAGGACGGTATGCAGAAGAATGGGAGAATAGATGCAAACAATATTTTACACAGTATAGCATTAGAAATACAATGGATAAGTGGGCACGATGACACCAAGCCGGGCAAGCAAAAGGCTGAATGCACATGGTTGAATAGTGAATAACCTCAAGAGTCACAAGTTGTGACAGAAAGTAAACAAGTTCTGTGGATAACACCTCGGTAGAGAGATCTATGGAACTCAAAAGCAGAAAGATATCATAACGCGACAAGAGAGACAAACTGGAGCGAGATAGAAACAGAGCGCGGCCAGCGTTTTGAGCAGGATTGAGAGCTTACAGGATGAGGTAGGTGCTGGCGGAGATCCAGAGTCCGGAGTAACTACGTCAAGCAGGTGCAGTAAGGCTTGTTTCTTATCAATGGAACTCAAGAAGGCCTGTCAATTAAAATGAACAAAACAAATAAAATCATGTGAGGTATAATTTAATTACATCATAGCTGCTAGACAACAAGACTAACATGTCAGGTAAACCCTCAAGGTTGTCATAACAAACTAGACAAGACATTAGAGAATTTGCACAATTTTAATAACAGGTTTTTGTTGTTTACAGCAGCAGTAAGCCAGTAACCAACAATAAATTTACAAGACAGGATTCAGAGGCCCCATGGATGCAAAATATTTCCAAAAGCTATACGATAACAGTATTACATATAGTGAACTAGACAATATAAAGATGGCTTTTCCAACCACTAAAACATTGAATGGTATATATAAGAATTATAGAATAGATGCAAGCAATATTTTACATGTGTATCAGTATAGCATTAGAAATATAATGGATAAGTGGACACAGTGTCACCAAGCCAGGCGAGCAAAAGGTTGAATATGCATGGTTGAATTGCCTTAAGGTCACAGAAAGTAAACAAGTTCTCACCCCGGTAGAGAAATTTACTGAACTCAAAAGCGGAAAGAACTCATAACGCGACAAGAGAGACGAGCTGAAGCGAGATAGGAACAGACACTGCAAGAGTTTGGGCGTGGACAGAGAGCTTACAGGATGAGGTAGGTGGTGGCTGAAATCGGTAGTCCAAGAAGGCCTGTCAATTTAAAATGAACAGAACAAATAAAATCATGTGAGGTACAATTTAATCATATCAAATCACCTGATAGTTTCACTAATAAAATTAAACAAAACTAATCTGTCAAATAACCCTCAAAGCTGTCATGGCAAACTAGACAAGACATCAGATAATTTGCACAATTTTGATAATATATGTTCTCAAATGTTTACAGCAGTAACTAAGTAAACAAAAATAGATTTACAAGACAGGATTCAGACTTTCAGAGGCCCCATGAATGCAAAGTTCTTACAGAAGTTATACGATAATGGAATTATATATAGTATAAACTGGACAATATAAAGATGGCTTGCCAAACACTAAATCATAGGATGGTATCTATAAGAATTAAAGTACGTTGCGCATATGTAATAGATGCAAGCAATATTTTATCATGTATCAATATAGCATTAGAATAATACAATGGAAAAGCGGACACAATGTCAACAAGCCAGGCAAGCAAATGGTTGAATGCACATGGTTGAATAGCCTCTGGAGTCACAAGTTGTGACAGAAAATAAACAAGTTCTGAGGGTTGCACCACGGTAGAGAAATCTACTGAACCCAAAAGCGGAAAGAAATCACAACGCAACGAGAGAGACGAGCTGGAGCGAGAGAGGAACGGAGAACGGATGCCAAGTTCGGCAGCGGAGGTGAGACTTGAGAGCTCGAGAAGAGGTGGTGGCCGAGATCCGGAGTCCGGACTAGCTACGGCTTGGCCACGCCAAACCCCGAGTAATTCCCTCGCGAAATCAGAATTTCCAACAAATCATTCCTACTGCTATGAGCCCCGAACCGCGCCCTGTGCCCCTCAGATTCCCTCGAAGGAAAAGCAGAAGTAATTGTCCTAACAAGAAGGGCATGCAAAGCAATGAACTCCACAAAAACATGCCATATTTAACACACTCGCAGTAATCTTTACGGCCGAGCGGAAGCACTCAGAAGCCCAGAAAAAGTTTCCGCAAAAATTCGCACGGGAACAAACCATTTCAGCCCATTCCCCCGGAACCCGCTGAGCGCAGCGCTTGTGCGGCTGCTCCCCTACAGATCCGACGAACCTAACGCGTCAATTCACGGCCAGCTCGAACTGCAACCGCCAGATCTAAACCCCGAACGCAAAAATTTTGGGCCGGATTTGGGATAATTTGAGCGGGAGGAGGGGGGAAGTTTGGAGGGAGTTGGGGGGCTCACGTACGCGGAGGAGAGCGAGCGAGCAGGCGCGCAGCGGAGGCGAGGCGATCCACCAAACCGGGGGGTGGGGGGGCTCGGATTGGGTGAGCGGACTTGGCTGGTTGGTGCAGCAGGATTAAGGCTCGGCCCAAGAAGGACGAAGGCCGAGCAAACCCTAGATCTTGCGGGTGAGAGGACGGGAAGAGAGGAGAGGAGGGCTGTGACGACGGGGCAGCAGCGAGGAAACCGCGCGGGGGGTGTGGCCGTGTGGGGTTGGTGTGGCTTCGGGGATCGCATGGGCTCGCGGCCCACGTCGATGGGCCTAGTTGCTGGCGCGAGCTGTGACGCTGGCGGTGGGCCACGAGAGGTGGGGGCCTCCCCGCGTGGACTAGCTGGCCTGCATCACCTCTAAAAAAAACTGGCTTGCATCACACCGGTCCGACACCGGCCGATCACACGCACCACCTGTGCTTGAAACTTTGACCGACGGATCTGTCTAGCACTCTGCCCCCACCCTCCAGTCACTCGGTCGGCCTCTGCCGCTCACCTTTGTACTAATTCAGCGGCGCCTTGAGCTCCTCCGTCCGACACGGGCAACCAGTAGGTGATAACTTTTCATGAAAAGAGACATTTTTTCTACATCTAAACACGATCTGTCTTTCGCATCGCAACGGTTGCCGTCTCCGGCGAGTCAACCCAACGCCCTACCGTGAAAAGGTCAGAAGCCACACCTTTTCCAAACCCCAGCGAGTGCAGGGAAGAAGAAGAGCATCGCAGGCCTTCTTCCAACGGGCAGAAGGCGACATCTGCGTGCAACTAATAACATCGGCAAAAAAATTGCAAATAGAATGAAATTCCTCTCATGACCCGCTTAGATCCAAATCCAAACATTTAAAACGCATCCGAGTCGCACTTAAGCATAACAAGAAATGGCTAGAATCTCAACTTTGTGTGTTGCCCCGTACTGATCCGATGGAATCACTCCTAGAGCTCTAAAAGTGTGTAGATCTACAAACCTACAAAGGAAGGAAACTTATTACATGATGAGAGAGCGCATATGAGGAAGGCAGCTCGAATGTCAAGTTTGAAAACGGAGATGGGAGAGCTTACATGAGTAGCAGAGGTGTCGCCGCCTGAGATTTGAAATCCCGACTACTCAAGACTCAGTCCAAGAAGTGCCCCAAGCTTGAGCAAGTGCGGTAGATCCTTTTTTTTCCCTTTTGGTGTGTGCGGAGTGAGATGTGGAAGAGGGTATGAAAGAGAAAGGAGGAGAGGAAGGGATGCGAAGGGCGACGGGAAGGAAAAGCCAAGTTGGTGACCTTTGTAATGGGCTCACGTGTCGCAGCCCATCCCTTCTCATCTCGCATGCCATCCTCGTGTGTGCGCTCCTACCCTCGGTGTCGAGGCCCGTTATGCATGTAGGTGGGCCATGCGCAGGTGGCGTCTTTTGTTGGATGCTTTGCTTTTTGAGAATTTTATATCTATTTTTCAACCATATTTGAGTTTACATACTTTTTCGTGTTTGATATTAGTACTACAGTGGATGGATGGTCGACGACCCGTGTGCATGACATTTGACCCATCGATGGGTGAATATTTTTCCTGAATCTCAAATTTAAAATAGATTTCACTCTTAAACTTCGGGTCTATTGTCGATTGTGCTGGAACCATTGTGTTGTAAGAATAAATGTAAAGATGCCGTATACATTTTTATTATTTTCTTGTTTATAGAAAAAAAAAGGATATTTAGAATGTACTACTTTAACCTTTCAAACATCCATGTACTTTGTTTACGGCTAATTATTCTTTTACAGGCACTCAGCAGAGTCACATAGATAATAGATATAAGGCGTGCATGTTCATATATAAGGTAAGTGCATGTGTATTTAGTTTTTTTAAAAAATATGTCTAAGCATATATTTCATTAAAAGAAAGAGCAGCCGACTAGTACAAGATCCAAATTAAGGGCAGAAGGCAGGAAAGTTCTTGCAAGCTCGAAAGGTGCAAAATGCACATGCAACCTGCCTTGTATATGCTACTAAAGCACACCACACAAAATATATTGCAAGAAGAAAAAGCAACTACCAGTGGTCAACCAAACTACGACGACACCACCACAATTCGGCATTTCTGAAATAAGTTTTCAGTCAAAATAGTCCAGGGTAAGGGCCGCCACAACAATTCCTTATATCATATCACCATTCTTTCCCACCCGCATAAACCGACATGCTACCTTAATCCGTTGGTCTTTTCTTCCCCTCTCGCTCCCCCGCGTCGCCTCCGGGGCCCCTCGGGGTGGAAACCCTAGCCGTCGCCGGTCGGCCTCCTCCTTCCTCTCCCTGCGCCTTCATCGCCGCCCGAGCGTGCCGTCGGAAGTCCTGCGGCCGCAAGGAAGGCGGCGGCGGGGTTTCCTTTCTCTTCGCCCAACTGGGGTTGGTGGAGATTCTCGCCGCTGGCAGTCAGATCTGCTCGAGCTCGTCGCCAGAATATATGCGGGCGTGAGGAGGGAGGTGCGGCTTGGCGTCGTCTGGGCTTCCTCCTCCGGCATGCCTTGGCGGGGGCGTCGGGGCTAGGACAACAGACCTGGATCTGGATTTGTACCGCCCGGCGCCAACATCCTACCGAGTTTGGTGGGTGCCAGCGGGCTCGGCTGCGCCCGGGCTTGCTGCCCCTGATGAGCTTTGGCAGCGACGGCTGTCCGACTGCTCAAATACAGCACCAGCGACGGGTCATGGCGGCCGACCGTGGATTCGGCCGGCTTTTCACCCGGCGATCCATGGTGGTTAAAGATGGCAACGGGTAATACCCGCGCGGATACATGCTTCACGGATCCGTACCCGCGAGCAAAAACTCATGCCCGTGCCCGTGCCCGCTATCCGCGGGTACCACGTGCCCGCGGGCACACCCGTGTGCCCGCACAAACCAGAGGGCGGTCAGCAAGGGACGCCTCGATCTGGCGCCGGCGGCCGGCGCGAGGGACGGAGAGAGGCTCGATTTGGCCGAGGGAAGGGGGGTGCGCTCGATTTGGCCGGCGGTGGGGGAAGCCGGCGCGGGGGAGGCTCGATTTGGCCGGCGGTGGGGCGGCCGGCGCGGGGGCAGCTCGATTTGGCCGGCGGTGGGGGCGGCCGACGCGGGGGCGGCTCGAGGAGGCGCGCAACCGGCGTCGGAGTGGACGGCGGCTGGCACCGGAGGGCGGGCGACCGACGACCGGCGGGCGACCGATGACCGGCGGGCGTCGGAAGTCGGGCGGACGTGGAGGTGTCGGAGCGGACGGCGGTGGATCTAGGGGTGCGAGTGTGCGGTTGGAGAGGAGAGGAGGAGGAGAGTAGGAGACAGGCGCCGCGGTCATGGGGTGTGGGTGGGTGCGGTCCAGGTGGATTGGTGGGTGAATGAAACCCTAGCGCTGATTATATACCTCTTTTGTAATGGCCCCACATGTCAGTGCGGGTTGGCGGGTATGCGGGTGCGGATATGATATTTTCTTACCCCATCAGTTTGTGCCCGTTGGGTACAAATCTGTACCCGTGCCCGTACCCGTGGGCACAAGTTGGCGCCCGTATCCGCGCCCGCCGGGTCTGACACCCGCGGGTACGCGGGTATTCTGTGCCCGTTGCCATCTTTAATGGTGGTGGCGGCTCGCAGGGCGGGCCACGATCGAAGTTGTCTCTTTGCGGTGGCGGCATGCCGCTGGTGACCTCATCAGAGCTGGTGCCTGAGTGCCTGGTGCAGATGACTTGGGTGACCAACGGTTTTGACTGTCATGGTGGATGGCTAGAGGTGAGGTTCGTCAGATTGGAGGTCGTCGGGCGAAAGTCTTGCGCGGTCTTCGACTGCTGCCGGTAACAACGGTGCCATTGGTAGCGTTTTTCTTCTTTAATGGTTACCGTGAGGACCTCAATCTCCAGGGAGTGCTCCAGGTGAAAACTAAAGAATGGACTTGTCGGTTCGGGTGACGACGGTGGTGTCTTGATGTTGCTCTCCTGTTAGGGCGTCACTTTGAAGTCTTTGGAATGGCGATTAGGGTCAGTTGGAGGGATGAAGATGCCGAGTTTGTTTTAATACGGTTGAAGTGTGATTGCCAGATTTCGTGTGAATGATCGTCGACTCAGTGCGATGTCATGCGACAAGGCATCATCCTGTAGCGTATGGAAGTCAGGCAAGACTAATGACCTTTACATCAAGACAAAGGTTAAGTAAGAGCTTAGGAGAAGTTTAAAACTTAGTCTTTTTAGCTTTTTTCTTAGTCTCTTTATTTCTCTCTTGTTTGTTGTTTTACCTCAGTTTTGAGGGTTGAAGTCTTAGTACTTGTGTATTGTGTGTATTGTGTGGTTTTATAGTCAGACCTTTCTTCGCTGCCTCCACAAATCCACAATACCCTAACCTCTAAGCCGGGTGCCCCCACCGACAACTGAGCATGGAACCCAAGCCTCCACACGACCAGTCATTCAATCTAGAGGCAGCAGGCCTCCAAACGCGTCTATTCGTGTACCGTGTTTAAATGTGTATTCACGATTATTTCTCTACCTCAACAAGGCTATACTCGAGGCAATGCGTCTGCACCGGACACCAGCTGTCTCTGCTGCCGCTCCTTCCACCGGGAGTGCATCCTGGCCAGCGTCTCCCGGAACCTACCGAGGTCGATGCTCACATTCTGCCCGCGCAAGTACACGTGCTCTACGAGGTCCCACTCCTTAGCCCCCTGCTCCCGCCTCGCCCTCGCCGGGTCCGCCACCACCACATGCCCCGCCGGGTACCTCCTGCTCAGCGAGCTCTCCCCGGCGGCCACGTCGTACTGCTCGTACTCCAGCCCCATCCTCGCCGCCGGCACGCCGAACAGGTTCCGCGACAGCAGCGTGATCCCCAGCGGCGCGATCTGCGCCAGCGCCGCCCGGCCCGGCCGCAGGAACAGGAACGCCGTCAGGTCCGCCCCGTGCACCCCCACCAGCGCGTCGTACGAGCTCACCGCCGTGTACGTCGCCGACAGCGGCGTGCCCGTGCCTGTCTCCATGATGTCCACGTCGAACCCGACCGACGACGCGAGCGCCGCCACCGCCGCCTGGTTCTCGATCACCCGCCGACCCTTCCGCGACACGATCCCTAGCCTTGGCCGCCGCTCCGCCGGCGGCGCCGGCGGCTTGCTGATGTCACCGCCGTCTTTGGGCTCGTCGTCGTGGTAGGCGCCGGCGAGGAAGCGGTGGAAATCGACGACGGTCTTATTGTCTTGGAGCCGGGTGGAGTTGACGGCAAGGTAGTCGTGGTAGCGCGTCCCGACGATGGCGCCGGGGAAGCAGTGTGTCCTGTTGTCCCTGAGGAGGTCGACGGCTTGGTACCCCGAGAGGGCGGAGACGATCTCGCCGTACGCGCCGGCCCACCGCGGGGTGTACGCGAGCACGGCGAGCACGACGCGGCGGCGGAGGTGCTGCGACGTCAGCCACAGCGGCAGGAACCCGTCGTTGAACACGTGGAACATGTTGTGGCTGTACCCTCCCGCCGTCACGACGAACGCCGGCGCGTCGTGCCGGACGTCGCACCGGTGGCGACCCGCGGCGGAGGACTCCTCGTCCGGCCGCGCCGCGCGGAGCGTCACCTCGTGGATGGTCCTCGTGATGTAGCCGTCCCACTTGCGCGTGTAGGGACGGATCCGCTCCTCCTTCGCGTCCACGGTGGCGGCGGCGGCGCCGGGCGGCGGGAAGAGGAGGAGCGAGAGGGAGGCGGCGTCGGTGCGCACGTCGCCGGACATGAAGCAGACGTCGGAGTGGTGGTCGGAGCGGTCGCAGCAGATGCCGTGGCTTGGCAGCGACGCGCATGGCGAGCCCACCTGGTTGTCGAGGCGTACGTGCCGCGGCATTGCGCCGGAGCCGTCGTCCTCCCGATCCGCGTCGCCGCCGCCCGTAGCGGCGGCGGCGGCGGCGGCGGCGACGTGCTCCGGACCGACCTGCACCGGCGATGACGACGCGGTGCGGCTCGTCGAGGTGAGCTTGGGAGCGAAGAAGCCGGCGATGGCGCCGTACGGGGCGGGCGCGGAGGAGAGGCGCGGGGCGTAGAGGAGCGCGCACATGGCGGCGACGGAGAGCGCGAGGAAGAAGAACTGCACGGCCGGCGCCCACCTCCCCTTGGCCGTCGTCTTGACGGCCGCCGCGTCGTCCATGGCGGCGGCGGCGGCGGCCTTGAGGCCGCCGGGCACCTTCGACGCTGCCATGCTCTCGAGATCAACACAGTGAGCTAGGGCCGTGAACAAATAAATGTCTGCGTATACGTGCAGCGGCTCACTGACGCTACTGCCTTGTCTCTACTCCGACACGATGGTGTGTAAGCACGGAAGGCGATGTGCAGCGAAGGACCAAGCTGACGATATAAGAATTGGTGTTTGTATTAACAAAGGCCAGATGGAGTATGCGGCAGCGGCACGATCCAGTTGACCGGCCGGCGACGCGGCGGCCATCCCGTCGGCAGGCCAAGGAAGAGGCACCGGTCAGGAAAGCCGGCATGCGCGTCACGTGTCCCCGGCTGCTGACTGCTGGCTGGTGGTCAGTTGCTCACACTGCACATAGCAAGTACCATGCACGTACGAGGTACTATGGAAGAATCCAGAATTGGCTTCGGGTGCGTGATCTCGATCTAGGGGTGCATGTGCCGAGGGCCGGAGGCTCACGACGGGATCGATCTAGCCATTTAGATCTTCCTTTGGCGCCGACGAGATCCATCTTGAGATTTCGCCCAATTTGACGACCTTGAACTGCGGTATCCAGCAACGTGATGTGATCCGTTAGAGTGTGGTGCACGCGATCAGATCGGATGCCCATGCGCAGAATTCAACCCGTAGTCCCGCGCATTTTACGATCCCCAGATGCTATTTTCATATTATAATTTGTAGCTCAAGCTTCGAGAACTTATGATTAATCCTTACTCACTCCGTCCTCGAATATATATATATGACGTTTAGGACAACCATTTAATTTATTTTTAACTAATTAGCTTTTCATAAACGTCATATATTTAAGAACAGAGATGGTATTATTTAGCACCATTCCAGTTCCTAATCCATGTTGGATCTATAATTTGTACATGAAATCAAAGTGGTTTTATTCTTACTGTAGATTTCTTAGAACTGCCTGAACTATGCCAAACAAACCATTATTATTAGTCTCTTCCTAGAAAAACTTAATATGTGATTATAATTTTAGTAATCTACCAAGCTTGTTATCAAAGCTTGTCTCGATAATTGCATTCTATTCTAAACAATAACGCATGTGATCGAGGTGCTTCCAAGTGTCCAAATATCATTTTGAGATAATCTCAATTCCTTTACAGTCGAGATCACCTAGATTCGTACTGTACTTATCTCAGTATTATATCCATTCATGACAAAAACTACACCTAACAAGTATTATATCCATATTAAAATATTTTGTCATTATTGACTTTTCTCACAATATTTGACTATTTTTATTAAAAAATATTATAAATATAAAAAAGATAAATCTTGCTTAAAATACATTTAGTTATAAATTAAGTCACAAATAAAAATAAATATTTTTTATATAATTTTTCGTGTAAGACGAATAGTCAAGCGTCATGTCCAAAAGTGAACACCACAAGTATTTTAATTATTAAGGATGAGTAGAATATAAATAGTGGTACTCATGTAAGACGAATAGTCAAGCGTCATGTCCGGTTCGGTAAAGGAAGTCGTTTTGGACAAGATTTGAGTCAAACATTGGGAATATAAATCGTGAATAACTTTTAAGTCGTTGAGTTTGGAAATGTGAAAACTACATGAATAGATTTGTCTTGCAAAATACTTTCATAAAAGTATACATATGTTAGTTTTTAATAAGTATCTTTATAAAAATAAGAAGTCAAAGTTGTACTTTGGAGACCGTGTCGCTGTCCTAAACGACTTCTTTTACTGAACCAGAGGGTAACTCGACCGGTCCTAGGCAGCTTGACTTACATGTAGTATTATTTTATCTTCTTGTGCTTGTCAGTTCACATTTAGAAGTATCGCAGGAATGGATGGACTGCGTAATTTGTTTTGCTAGGCCAACCTCTTGCATTTTAAAATTAGAAAAACTGGAAATGTTATCGTGTGTTTACGCGAACCTCTATGATAGTTCACCGTATTTGCGTGGGGCACATCTTGCAGACTATGCAAATATCACTCTCCATATCTCTATATGGCTATCCACTGTATAAGATTCTCACTTCATATTTTAGCACACTCCAGCAGACTCGTCAAATCTCACTCTCCACATCCTCTCTATCTATGTTTTATTAATATTTAAATCAGCACAAATGTTGAAGTGAAACAACATATTGACACAGCGTTGTCATAGCTTGTTTTGTATTGTTTTTTATTGCTGCCACTCTGACGGAAGGGAAGATGGCTAGGCTGCCGTACCAGCCAAATTTGGCTGTCCAACCTAGCGAGATGGCGACTCTACAGTGATGGCCATGCAGTTGGCGATACAGCTGGAGCTTTAATTTTTTGCAAACTAGCTAAAAGTAGCGATGGCCATTCAGATAGCCATTCCCCTGAAGATGCTCTAGCACGAGTACTTATTATATAATTTAATCTTGAAATTAATGGCTTGCATGGGAACACGGCTGGACCTAGCCGTGTTGTCAGGCTGCAAGATAATTATTGTTTGTTGACTGGAGTTCTTGACATTGAACTCGTTTGGTAGATTGGACAAAGCCAGTCAGCCTGGCTACTGAGGGCGTCCTCAACGGGTTAGCGAATAGCCTGCTTACTAGGATTTCAGCCGAGCTGGGAGGGAGAGAACCAGGAGAGAGAGTGCAACTGGCTATTCGATCTTTTGGCCGTTTTTTGCGCATGCAAAGAGAAAGAGGAGAGAGAGGACAGGTCCCACAGAAAGTAAAGGAGATTAAAAAATTATACAAATAAAATATTTGGTATGAGTTGACATCAAATAGCCTGATCACTACCGGATTTCGGGCCTTTGCCGTGTGCCCGATACACACGGCAAAGCCTTAAATACACACGGCAAAGGCTTTGCCGTGTGTAATACACGGCAAAGGGCACACGGCAAAGTTTGGCCGGCAAAGGGCCTCTTTGCCGTGTGTCCTTTATCGGGCACACGGCAAAGGCTTTGCCGTGTGCCAAAGCTTTGCCGTGTGCCCATCAAACTAACACTCGGCAAAGAATATTTAAAAAAATAAAAAAAACAAATCAGACCGGCCAGCCGCCGCCGGTCGAGGGCCGCGCCGCCCGGCGTCGGGGGTGCTGCGGCGCCGCGGCCGGCCTGTCCGCGCCGCTAGGGTGCCGAGCTCGCCGGCGTGCATGCCGCCGCCGCCTCTTGTGCACGCCGGAGGAGAGGGCGACGGGGGGGGCGCGCGCCGCCTTGCACGCCGGAGGAGAGCTCACGGGCGTCGCGCCGCCGCCGCCGCCGCTGCGCGCCCGCCCGCGCGCCACCGCGGCCACCGCCGCTGCTGTCCTCGCCGCCGCTGCGCGCCCGCCCGCGCGCCACCGCGGCCGCCGCCGCTGCTGTCCCGACCGCCGCCGTCGCGCGCCCTAGCCGGTCGCGAGCGCCGCCGGCCGCGCGGGCTCCCTTCCGCCGCCGTTGCCCACGCGTGCCCTCGCCGGCCGGGCTCCCTTCCGCCGCCGCCCGCTCGCCCGGAGCCCGGAGCCAGGGCGCCCGGAGGTGAGGATGAGAGGGAGAGAGAGGCTGCGGGAGAGAGGGACACGGGAGAGGATAAGAAAGAGAGGTGGTGGGGCCCTGGATCCATGTGAGGAGGTGGAAGACCAATAGGATTGCATCTTTTCAAAAGTTTGGATTGATATCAGTGTGTTTCTTTGACAACTATAAAATGCATTTTTGAATAGCTAAATGAACTCAAATAAAAAAGTTGTAAACTACAAAGTTTCATATCTCGTCGAGATCTACAACTTTGGTATAGAACGTTTTTATATCTGATGTCATTTGAATATTTTAAAATTTAAAATTTGAAATATGATTACCTATAATGATATTTAGAAGTAAGAAACGATCTCAAACACAAAGTTGTGAACTACAAACTTTTACATATCATCGAGTTGTACAACTTTGGTATAGAATTTATTTACATCTGAGGTCATTTAAAAGTTTGGAAATTTGTAATTTCAAATTACATAACCTATAATGATATTTTAAAATATTAAATAATCACAAATACAAAAGTTGACAACTACAAAGTTTAAAATTTCATCGAACTGTACGACTTTGGTATAAACATTTTTTCCATACGAGATCATATAAAAAAATTTGTATTCAAAAAGTACATCTACTAACTCTCTCACATACACTAACACATATACTTCTTATGTGATGTTTAGATTTTGTAAACATCGTTATGACAAAATGTGCAAAATCGAATCAACTTTTTATCACAACCTCCATGTGTTATGTTATCACATCATGACAAATTTCATGATTTCCAGACTTTAATTTCTTTTATTTGAATTTAATAATCATTCGGACACATGTTAGTGGTCATATTGTTTGAACATGATGTTCAAAATTTCTTTTCATTTCATGTGCTATGCCTCAAATTGGGTTAAATAACATAAATATTATTTTCCACTCATTTTATTCTATTATTTGAATCATTTGCAGTTCAAATTTGACCTGATACAAAAAATTGCTTGAAATGCAGTTAATTAGTTAAATATAGCAAACAAATATTAAAATGTATCAAATTTTAACATGAAGTGCTACATGTTGTATGTGGATGGTAGAAAAAGTTTGGATGTGAAAATAGAAAAAAAAATATTTCTTTGCCGTGTGCCAAAAAAAATGCACACGGCAAAGGCCTCTTTGCCGTGTGCCAAAAAAGACACACGGCAAAGGCATGCCTTTGCCGTGTGCCAAAAAAGACACACGGCAAAGGCATGCATTTGCCGTGTGTCTTTTTTGGCACACGGCAAAGAGGCCTTTGCCGTGTGCCTAGCTCTTTGCCGAGTGTTTTATTTTGACACACGGCAAAGGCATACCTTTGCCGTGCGCCCGAAGAAAAGCACTCGGCAAAGAGCTAAGCACACGGCAAAGGTGGGATTTCCGGTAGTGGATGCTATCTATTATTGTTGGAGACGCCCTGAGGTATGATCTTGTTTGGTCGTAGTTGGGCTGAGACGTTGAGTGCTCCTGGGACGAAAGTGATATTGTTTCGTAAAACGACTTCACTTTTTTTTCTCTCTTTGCCCTGTTCGGTTCTGCAACTTGGGCGATGCTAACATCATGAGAAAAAAACCATAGAACTCAATGTCAAAATCCACAACTCTCTCAATCAAATGAAAACGAACCCGGTTTCATCTCTTTTGTTCTATCCCTCCGTCTACAAAACAGTGCAATTATAAAGTTTGAAAGTTGTCATGGCTAAGCGGTAATAAGTTAGATGATGACATGGCCTGAACCGTTGTTAACTCTAGGTGGGATGATTAAAACACCAAATTCATTTAGTTAATATGTTGATCTGTTACCAGTCAAAACATCAAGAATGAGGATTACACTTTCGCAATCTTAACGGATGAAAAAATACATTTTATTTTTCTGTAAAAAGAATGGCATTCCTAAACTAGGAGTATACTACACGAGAGAGCTAGTATTAGATTCGAGCCAAAGCCAGCTCATCTGCCTCAGTCAACCGCAGCAGCTGAGAGCGCATCCTGGCCAGCGTCTTCCCGAACCTGTCGAGGTCCAGGCTCACGTTCTGTCCGTTAAGGTAGACGCGGCCAATGAAGTCCCAGTCCCAGTCCCCCTCCCTGTCGCTCCCCCGCCGCCGCTTCGCCCTCTCCGGGTCGGCCACCACCACGTGCCCCTCCGGGTACCTCCGGCTCAGCGAGCTCTCGCGTCCGCTCACGTCGTACTGCTCGTAGTGCAGCCCCATCCTCGCCGCCGGCGCGCCGAAGAGTTCCCGCGAGAGCCCCGCGACGCCCAGCGGCGCCACCTGCGCCAGCGCGCCGCGGCCCGGGCGGAGGAACAGGAAGCTCGTCAGGTCCGACCCGTGCACCCCCACCAGCGCGTCGTACCCGCGCACCGACGCGTACACCGCCGACAGCGGCGGCCTCGAGCCGCCGCCGCCGCCGCCGCCGCCGCCCGTGCCCACGACGCCCACGTCGAACCCCGCCGACGCCGCGAGGCGCGCCACCGCCTCCTCGTTCTCGATCACCCGCGTGCCCCTCCGCGACACGATCCCCAGCCTCGGCTTGCTGCTGCTGAGCTGGGACGATGATGACGTCGACGTCGACGTGGACGACGGCTCGAAGACGCCGGCGAGGAAGCGGTGGAAGTCAAGGATGGTCTTGCGGTCACGGAGCCGGGCGGGGTCGACGGCGAGGTAGCCGTGGAAGCGTGTCCCGACGATGGCGCCGGGGAAGCAGTGCGTCCTCGTGTCCCCGCCGCCGAGCAGGTCGACGACGGGGTGCTCCGACAAGCCCGAGATGACCTCGGCGTACGTGGCGGCCCAGCGCGGGGTGTACGAGAGCGCGGCGAGCACGACGCGGCGGCGGAGGTGCTGCACCGTCAGCCACGACGGGAGGAGCCCGTCGTTGAACGCGTGGAAGTAGTTGTGGCCGTTGTACCCGCCCGCCGCCGCCGCCACGTGGGCCGGCGCGTCGTGCCGGACGTCGCACCGGTGGTGACCCGCGGCCGCCTCCTCCGGCGCCGCCACACGGAGACGCAACTCCGGGATCTCGCCCATCACCTTGTCGTCCCACTTGCGCGTGTACGGCTTTATCCGCTCCTCCTTCATCATGTCGACGGTGGCGGCGGCGGCGCCGGGCGGCGGGAAGAGGAGGAGCGAGAGAGACGCGGCGTCCGTGCGCACGTCGCCGGCCATGAAGCAGACGTCGGCGTTGGCGTCCGATCGGTCGCAGCAGATGCTGTGGTTGCGCAGCGACGAGCACGGGGAGCCCACCTGGTTGTCAAGAGACACCGGCACGCCGCCTCCTCCCGCCGCGAAGAAGAAGTCGGCGGTGGACACGTACGGAGCGGGCAGGGTGGAGAAGGGCGCGGCGTAGAGGAGGAAGAACAGGATCGCGCCGACGAACTGCACGAGCCGCCATTTGCGGCCCGTGCTCTTGACAGCCGCATTGTCTTCCATGGCGGCCGCGCCGATGAGGGCAAAGAGAGGTTGATACACAATTTTCAACCTGAAAGCGTGCGGGGAAGTGGATTATTTGCCTCGCAAACCATTCGATCTTTCTTAACAATCTCGCCTTACCAGAGCATTAATGGTTGTTGTATATGGCCAGGCTAGCACGGGCGAAAAATGAATCAGTGAGGCCTTCTTCTCAGAGAAGACAGATGTACAAAACATGCAAGAACAACCATCAATAATGATCTGGTAAGGAAGAGACTTTCTTGACAACTTACTCCCTCCGTTCCAAAATATAAGTAATTCCAAACTATTTTATCTTTGATCAAAATTATATAGATGACTTCAAAGGTTTATGACACTGAATAGCTATACTATAGAAATATATCTGATGAAGAATCTAATGATACTTATTTGATACCATAAATGCTAGTACTTTATTGTATAAATTTGGTCAAAGTTGAGAAAGTTTGACTCTCTAAGAAAATTGGAATGACTTATATTTTGGAACGGATGGAATAATCTCATGGGATTTTGCAGTGTCATGTTTACTCTTATATATTTTTATAAATCAATCAATGCTACCTCATCAGGTCATAAATGTGTACCATGCAAGTCCGGAAAATAAGTAGATGCTTAAATCTATAGAAAAAATGAAACATTTTGAAGCAACATAGCTATGAGCAATATGAAGGATCTAGCAAACCCATTAAAAAAACAATATTATGAATTACAATTTCCGTGGTGCTATGGACATGGGTACGAGGCTTGTTTGAGTAAACGCTAACCTATTTCATTAGATATCGTATGACTTAGGTATAGGAGGAGCCTAAAGGTTGTACGCTAATTATACAAAAATATATCCAAAATGACAATTTAAATTAATGTTTTGTGCACATAAATTAAGCGTAAAGCATTGTTGTTTCTAATCCACTGGAAGTTTATCAGCAACCATGAAAAAATATCACTGTCCTATATAGCTAAATTCAAAAAATGGTTATGTTGAAAGAATGAACTAATTGTGGTGTTCATTAGAGATAAGATCATTGTGTTATAGCCAAACTCATAAGATGATCTTATTTCTCGCTTTAGCACTGGTGCCTTGGTGAGGCTGCTAGAATTTGGCCCATGACATGGCCCATCTATTCCTATATACTAAATCTCCAAGTTTTTTTAAACATAACTCTAGCTTACATCTCTTGACCTTTGTTTTACAATCCGCTTTTATAATATGACATTTTTAACTATCTTTCCGACTTTGTTTTTCAAATAAACATGAAATTTACAACATCTTATCTAATTATTCATAACTAATTTCGTCTTCTATTGTTTATCCGAGGACCAGTCCAACATAAATACATAATGCAAGTGTATAAGAACTACTTCCTCCGTTTCCAATTATAGGTCGTTTTGACTTTTCTAGGTTCATAGATTTTGCTATGAATCTAGACATAGCGTTTATCTAGGTGCATAACAAAAATGACGAATCTAGAAAAGCTAAAACGACCTATAATTTGAAACGGAGGTAGTACCAATTTTCTAGTCAAGGAAATTATTTTATTTGTAGCGCTCAGAGAACCAATACAACAAATATATCTGGGGGATGGATTTATGTTCCAGCTTCCAATATTGATCAATTAAAATTTTGAATTATAATTGGTTTTTTTATTGAATATACATCGATACAATCTTATGTTCCACGCAGCAATCAGAGTACATACTTTTTATTAATAGCTAAGGTCAACAACTTATTATAATGGCGTGCATAGCACGTCAATTTGGCGCTTGTTTAGTTTCCACCCGAAATCTTTTCACCCATCACATCAAAGGAGAATCTTAGATGTATAAAGTATTAAATGTAGACGAAAAAGGTGAAAAGTTATATGGATAGGCTGTAAATCGCGAGACGAATCTAATGAGCCTACTTAATCCATGATTTGCAATAGTAATGCTACAGTAACCATCCGCTAGTTATGGATTAATTACCCTCTAATTACCATCGTTAGATTCGTCTCGAGATTTCCAATCTATCCATATAACTTTCCACCTTTTTCGTCCACATTTACTACTCCTAAATTGGTAAAATCAATACCCGAAATCTTTTCACCAAAAATTTTTCATCAACTAAACACGGGCTTGGCTAGTTCAACCAAAGACGCCAAAGAAACAATGCATGAGGTTTGACCCCCTGCACCTTTACTAGTGGTGCAAAAAGTGATGTACACCAACTTCAAAAGGTTGAGCTCTCTCCTTTGTTTGAGAATAGAGAAATGAGCTAACTGGAAAATGACCATACACAACAAAAGCAGAGTTGTTGTGGCGTGGTTGACGACTGAGCCAGTGTTCCTTTTATTTTGCACCTTTGCATTTATTTGAATTGGCCATGAGCTGATTCATACCTACTTAACGCCATAATCTTAGTATTAAATTGGTTCAAATATAGGAGATTGCTAATTATTGGGCATATTAATGATAAAATGGCTGTTGTCGAATTTGAGTTGTCGACCTTTTTTTCCTCCTTTTTTTTTGCGAGGAGAGTTCTGTTACCACACACACTCTCCGGCGGAAAAAAGCCAGCACCCTATTAGAAGGAAAGTGGTAGCTGCGCCGTCCGTACTCCTTAGTCAGGAACGGCGGCGATGGCTGGCCGCCACGACAGGCTAACAACCGCTGCACCGGTGGCTGATCCAAGTGTCCGATCCAATCCAATCCTTAATTCTTTTACGGTCGATTAATTACACTACATATCATAACGGGCAAAAAGCCAAGCTGGATAGGGGTATCAGCTGATTATAGCAGTTTTATTTTTGAAGATTCTTATAGAAGTTGATAGCGACTGATTCACAGCCTGGGCCCTGGGGGTGGCTGCTAACATTTTCAGGTCACCTTGGGATGACTTCACTTTGCAAATTGACCGGGGTGCAAAATTACCATTGAGTGCAGAAAAGAGTGGCAGATGAGAACGGTGAGTGAGGCACAACACAACCAGCCATAGCATGGACAAAAACAAAACTGGCCTTTCTCCATCCGGAAAGCGACAGGGTCAGTCGCCGCTCACCAATCCAATCAGAAAAAAACCAAGGAACGCTGCGTCTTCACCCAGTTACCACCCACACGGCCACACACCACAGGTTTAGTGAGTGCCGTAGTGGTAGACTGGTAGTGCCCATCGGCCCATCGCCACCAGCAAGCAGTAGTGGCGAGCAGTTCCGACCGCCCAGCAAAAGGGAGATCACAATCCAACAGCACGGCACAGGCGCACGGCTCCTATCCACACCTTAAACCGTGGCCCGCAGTCACAATAAATCCCTATCAAGTGAGTGACAGTGACATGCAAAATCTCCAGCGTCCATTCGTCTTGCTATGATGCCATCATTATGAGTTCAGAACTTCAGATAGTACAGTTTGGAACAAGATTTGTGTCGTTCCTGTGTAATTTTGCCCCTAGAACATGTAATAGAGTTGCACACGCTCTTGCAGCGGTGGGTTGTACGTGTCCTCAGGGTGTCGACCACTTGTGGCCTGACACACCAAACTTTGTGGAGCCCGTAAGTTAATGGAAACGCTTTTCCATTAAAAAAAAAACAAGCGTTCTAGTGATTGGAACATACGAGAACAGAGTAGCAAAGCAGATGGAACGGGAGAACAGGCTGATAGCCGAGCGTGTAGGAACGCTTGGTCCTCCCCGGCCGTCCGCCGGCGAGCCGCCTCGTGTCTCGCCGGGGCATGCCTTCTAGAAAAAGAATCATCGACTCTCTTGCGTAACGACGTACTGTGAGCGCGACGTGAGTGCCACTTGTGGAATTCTAGAGGATGGCTCTGTCGACCTCAATAGGGAATTAGGGATTAGGGAGTAGTGTAGAGGTGTGTGTAGCGTGTAGGTCTAGAAGTCTGTGGTTAAGGTATGGATGTGTATGTATATTTATAATTATACATGTGTGTGCATATGTAGCTGAGAGGCTGAAAAACAGAGCAAAGGGAATGGACTTCTGAGAAAGGAGAAGAGAAACATCCAGAATATGGGAGGAAACAGCTAGCTTTCTTATTCATTTGTTGCTGTTTGTACTATTTACATTGCACCAGGCAGTACATTCAAAGAGAGTAACATATAGTTGAAACCTTCTACAATACAGCCAGGCAGGTAGCTATGCCACTACATACACCAGGGATCCAGGACCATGGATGTTGGTCAGCACACAGCAGCTGCTATCCAGGTGCTGCTGTTTTTCCAATCCTGGTGGATAACACTGCTACAACTACTAATGCTATATTACTTGCTAAGCATTTCAATAACCGGTCACTGCATGTTTTTCAACAGGCTCATCTTCGATACAAAGCTTAAAACCTCGCAGACGACACCCTTCTAATCGTGCCTACCGAAAAATATAGTTGGTTCTAAGGGTTACTATCACAGTTCTTCTGATGATGATGCCTCTGCCCTTCTTCTCCGCATCCGAGCTCCCCACGACAGATTCTCTTCAGAATCCTTTGCCATGCTCCTCCTCTTCAGCTCCGTGATCTGGTCTTCCCAAGATCTTCTCCAGCCAGATTTTTCTTCATGGTCCTGTGGTCCACATGGATAACAAATTAGTGAGGAAAAATCTGAAACAGAGCTTTAGAGAGTTGAACCTTGGAAAATAGAATAACAAATAATGGCTGGCAATTTCTGTGGATAATCTCAACCTAAGGATTTCCACATCATGAATAATTCTCATGTAAGGGCTGATATAAGCCGTCAAAATCGGAAGATAAGCTCACTCCATCAAATCTCAGTCTTACACGTAAGGCAGCACCTTTCAAATTGTTTCCCAGATAATCTAATGCTGACATACATGAAAACAACTTCTCCAAACTCTTCTGCATGTTGCTAGTCACTCATTATCCATCCCCTACTTGTACTGTTTTGTGTTAGGAAAAATTCCTGTCCACTCCTTTCCTATTCATATGTTTATCACATCAGCGAGAAATTATGTTTATTAGAATTTTTATGTATGTCAAACAATATGGTGAATTTTCAGACACTCCTTGCCTTTTTTTTTGCAGTGCAGAATTCACCGATCTTTCAAGCACAGTAAAGTTAAAGGCAGCATTGAAACACCCAAATTTCACAGTGAGCCACAAACCACAAGAGATGTTCCTAAAAGACCCACAACAACTCTAATCAATGTCTTAGCTCATACACCATTCAGTAGTTGACCAATCATACTATGCATACCTTCTGAATCAACATATAAATGCCATGCCATGTCATGGAAAATATATGTTTTACAGTTGTTGAAGTTGTATAGACTAAGGATTTAATCAAGCTAAAGTTTATCTAAAATATGCCCCTATTGCTCGGCAGAACAGGCATTATTTAAATGTGAGAATCGGTGCGAAAGTCACGCTTTAAAAAATTCATTAATCAGGGCCATCTGCCCATCTAGATCCACAGCTTTATACAAGTTGCAGTTCAATCAGGATACACATGTTTGAACTCCAATAAGGACTGATGAAGATGAAATCCTGAAACAACTAAGTTGCTCTCCAAATAACCGATGGAGAACCAAAAAGACCCAGATCCTACAAACTGAAGAATCAACCAATCTCTCATGTACAAATCGAAGATCTGAACTCTACAAACACCCTCCAGCCTCGATTGTTATCCCAATGGATTCCAGGCTGAGAGGTCTTCACTGAACTTTTAAGCTCTACAAAGTTCAGTAAATTTCGCTTTGCCTAGAAATTAACCAGAATTTAACAACTGCCTTCCAGTGACTACACCTGTAGCTTCCTCTCCAATTCAGAATCTAAAAATTAAAGTGGTCCAAGATCCCACCTTCCACCCAAGACAAGACAAACCAATCGCAATCCTGACTGAAAGATTACATCTCTAGCAATCGGAGTAGCACACAATGCAATCAGAGGTGCCAACGCCAGACAAACACGAGTTAGCAAAGTGAGGAGAGCAATGAGCCAATGACCCACCTGGTGGTGGTAGTAGGCGCGATGGGAACGGGAGCCGGAGAAGGCGAGTCGGCAGACGCCACGGGCGAGCGCGCGGTCGTAGCTGGCGCGGCGGCTCGGGTCGGAGAGCGTCTCGTAGGCCTCCTGCACCTCGATGAAGCGGCGGGTGTTCTCCGCGGCGGCGCCCGGCGGGGACACGTCCGGGTGGTACTTGAGCGCCAGCCGCCTGTACGCCGCCCGGACCTCGTCGGGGCTCCCCTCCGCCGAGATCCCGAGCAGATCGTAGAACGTCAGGGCCGTCGCCTCCTGCTCCTGCAGCTCCTCCGTTCGCACGCCGGCGCCGCCCTCCCGCCGGACGCCCCGCGCGCGCAGGCGCAGGCGTAGCGCCACCGGCCGTGGGACGGTCCACGAGCGCTGGACCGCGGCGCGGCCGGCGCCCGTGGGGAGGGCGGCGGCGGCGGAGGAAGTGGGGGGAGTGGCGGCGAGGTGGGGCATGTGGGTTTCCTTGCTGTGCTTGGCTTGCGCTCAGTGGTTTGGTTTCTTCGGTGGGTGCCGGGTTGGCTTCCGCAGTTATTAGCGCCAAGAAATATCTTAAAAAAACAGTGGGACCCCACTCCAGCGGGGAACAGACGATGCCATTGCCACTGCCAGCGGCGCGCGTGCAAAAATTTGGACAAATTTCCTCAATTATGTGAGACTCGTGCTGCTTTCAAACGTTGTAATTTATGTCTTAAAATAAGATAAAACTTTAAATATTATCACATACTATTCTAAAATATAAATCATTTTAGTTTTGCTTAGGTCAAACTTTTCTAATTCGATCAAATTTATATAGAAACAAATGCACCAACTTCTAAAAATATCAATTCGGCGTTTAAAATTCAATATGAAACATGTCTTGCTAATGTACTTAGTTAGTGTTGCAGATGTAATTATTTTTTTAGATAATTAAAGTTAAAAGAAAAAATGACATATTTTGAAGAGGTTTTTTTTTTTTCGAGAACGTGCATGGCACGTTTTTTCATTAAGCGGAAGAGAGAGTTTTAGCAAAGTACAAAAAGCGCCCGAAGGCGACAGAGTGAAACAGAAAGAACAGAAACGAGCCCTAGAAACGCTCGAAAGATACAAGCAGCCGCTAACTCCTAACAGCCCTAGAGTCTAACAGCGCACTAATCCCTCCGAAACCTGCGCGGGCCCAAATCCGTGCCTCCTCCAGGATCTTCGATGCAAGGGCCACCGGCATGAGGGCCGAGCGCTCATGAACCCGCCGGTTCCTCTCCAACCATAGCGACCAAGCGACCAACCATACCAGGGAGTCGAACCCCTTGCGTATGGCTTTGGGGATACGTTTCCGATTGTGGATCCACCACTCCGCCAGCGGACCCTCAACCTGTGGCGTGAGAGTTTGTAGCCGGACCTCTTGAAATACTCGGTGCCATGTCTCTCGGCTGACAACACAACCAATGAGCAAGTGGTCAATAGTTTCAATCTCTTGTGCGCATAACGCACAATCATCCGTATCCTTGAGGCCATGGCGTTTTAGCCTGTTCGATGTCCAGCAGCGACCGTGTAACGCCAGCCAGCCAAAGAAGCGACATCTCCTCGGAGCCTGTACCTTCCATAGCTGCCTAGCGCCCTCGAGTTCATGGCGCCCCATGAAGAAGGCGCGGTATGCCGAAGCCGAGGAAAACTCTCCAGAGCTCGTCCAACGCCAAACGAACCTGTCTGGGTCAGGGGACAGGTGCCAGTCCCTCAGCATCGTCCACACGTCAAGATATTGCAGCACTACCTGTACAGTGAGGGCATGTGTGACATCGCGGATCCACGACCGGCCAGAAAGGCCCTCACGTACCGTACGAACTCGCCTGATACGCGCTGGAACTGCCGCCCATAGGTTGGGCGCCAATGATTGGATGGAGCGGCCGTCGATCCAGTTGTCCATCCAAAATAAAGCGACCTCCCCATTACCGACCTGCTGTTTGAAATAAAGCGACCTCCCCAATGATTTTGAAGAGGTAATCTCGCTTGCTGTTTGAAATGCTCACATAAGCCATGTTATTGCAAATGCCCATCCCTAATCACTTGTATTGTAAAAACAAACACCATGAGATACATGTTTAACCCATTCAACCTGTTTCGTTACTTTCCAATTGACATCGTTTTTATCGAAGTTGCTTACTTCCAGGAGTACAGTATAATCCAATATATTTCCTTAGAATATAAAAAAAAACTTATGAGAGTGTAAATCTCAAAGTTCAAGTGAGATATGGGCTAATTTCTGCATTTTCTATAAACATTAGCCGCAGTCGAAAAAGCAGACCACATTCTTTTCATTTCTAAAAGGCGTATACACAATTAATTTTAAACCTTGTGATATCGTTCTTTTATGAGCAGGCTTGAGTTTTTATAAGCTGAGTCAACCCTAGCACCTAGCAGAGCTACGGTATGGTTTATAGTTTGCTTAATGTTTATTGAGCCGGACTAAGCCAGTGTTAATGTCTTAACTAGCAGAATTAAACTAACACGAGCCAAGACAGCTCAGCATTCGTCCTAGCCAGTAGTTACCATATAGTAATAAGAAGTCTCCTTTCTCTTAAAGGCGTATACGCAATTAATTTTAAACCTTATGATTCCTTATGATTATCATTCTTTTATGAGCAGGCTTGAGTTTTTCTAATCTAAGTCAACCCTAGCACCTAGCAGAGCTATGGTTTATAGTTTGCTTAATGTTTATGAGCCGGGCTAAGCCAGTGTTAATATCTTAACTAGCCGAATTAAACTAACACGAACCAAGACAGCTCAACATTCATCCTAGTCAGTAGTTACCATATAATAAGGCCATTCTCAGTGGGAGTTTCATACACACGATTGCCTAGTCTGGAAAATAAGTAATTGTGCTAGTGAAGTTTTATGAGGATGAAATTACTCTCTCATCCAATAAAACTCTCTTATTTAATAACCTTGCCACATCAGTAATTTTGATGACGTGACATAAAAATTAATTCCCATGAAACCCCATTGAGACTGGCCTAAGAAGTCCTATTATAAAAATTTAAAATCAAGGTAAATAATTTTTGTGCTTTTTGTGGGCTAGTGTGCATATTTTTATTGCACGTACATGCTTTATATTTTAGAATGCATGGAAATATCTATAATTTGATCACCAATATACAAAAGTGACTATATTGATTGAGAATGTATTTTTTTTTGCGAATCACACAATACAGGCGCCCACAGACATGCACGTAACCCTATCCCTATAAGCACATCTGAAAGAATGAGCTGGCAAGTCCTCGAGATTGACGAAATCACCACTGACGCCTCACGTCCAGGAAAATGGGTCGAGGACCCTTACCCTTGCATCTAAAATTGATATAACATCATAATGCATACTTATTTTTATTTGAAATAACATACTTACGCAATTAATTTTAAACCTTATGATTATCGTTCTTTTATGAGCAGGCTTGAGTTTTTCGAAGCTAAGTCAACCCTAGCACCTAGCAGAGCTATGGTTTATAGTTTGCTTAATGTTTATTGAGACGGACTAAGCTAGTGTTAATATCTTAATTAGCCAAATTAAACTAACACGAGCCAAGACAGTTCAGCATTCATCCTAGTCAGTAGTTACCATATAATAAGGCCATTCTCAGAGGAAGTTTTATGGACACGATTACCTAGTCTGCGAAATAGGCAACTATGCCAATGAAGTTTTATGGGGATGAAACTACTCTCCCATCCCATAAACTCTCTCATTTAATAACCTTGCCACGTCAACAATTTTGATGATGTGGCAGAAAAATTCATTCCCATAGAAGCCCATTGAAACTGGCCTAAGAAGTCTCCTTTCCATACCTATTCTAAAAATTTAAAATCAAGGTAAATAATTTTTGTGCTTTTTTGTGGGCTAGTGTGTATATTCTTATTGCATGTAAATTATTTTATATTTTAGGAATGCATGGAAATATTTAGAATTTGATCATCAATATAAAAAGCGACTATATTGATTGAGAATGTAATTTTTTAGTGAATCACACAGTATAGGCGCAGACACTCACAAACATGCACGTAACCCTATCCTTATGAGCATCTCCGAAAGATTGAGCCGGCAAATCCTCAGAATTGACAAAGTCACCACTGATGCCTCACGTCCAGGAAAATGAGTCGAGGATTAACCCTGGTGGGTAGGTTCACCACAAGGGACCATTACCAGCTGAGCTACGCTCAGTTTGCATGTAAAATTGAGATAACATCATTAACAAATAGGCTTTCATAATGTATACTTATTTTTATTTGAAATGACATGCTTTATAGAAGTCTCTAGTCGGAAACCCAGAATATTATATTAGAGATCACATCAATGTCTTGTATGACTATAATTTTTGTACAGATAGTATCCGTGTATCATAATTCTTTGCCATCGATCAGCTCGTGCAAGTTTTTTGGTTGTCCGGTCTGATGATGGGGTTGCTACACTGCAATTAGTGCGAAACAGCACAAAACAGGCGCGCACCTTTTCAAAGCTCACCCTTACTATATTTGCATATACTCTAATCATATTCTTAGGGAAGTTTTTATAACATGTGAGGGTCATGATTGTTTCTTGGAGCATCCGGTTTGTTTCGTCACGCAAAATATAACCACTAAGATACAATAGCATCAATCATAGAAACTTTGCCATTTAATTAAGCATGCATGCTAGAGAATAATTTTCTCCAATGTAGCACATCCGACTTTCACAGGGCAACATTTTAATAGAAACACTATGCGATTATTGACACGATAGAAAAGCGAATGCTTCTAGATGGTTTCTGTATACGTCACACCCAAGCACAAAACCGCGTCTTCTCTTAAAATATTCAGCTAGTTTCGTTGGTGGATAAGTTCACTGGTTGTGTACTGATTTTGATTGTTTCAATAATATTTTATGAAGGAGAAGAATATAGCAAGTCAGAACAAGCTCGCGGAAATAGCTGATTGATGTTTGTAGATTGAGGTATATAGAGCTATTTTGCAAGCTTGGGAAAACCATCAACTTCGAAAAGTTAGACCATAATATGCACCATCCAAATTATTTGGAGTAGGATTTTAATTAGAATGTCCAGACTAAGGCCCCTGTTGCAAAGCTCGAATTTGACTAGGAAACTAGTGCGTACTCACTGCATAGCTCTCGTTTAGGACATCAGATGGTCACCAAAACACTAATTTGAGTATTAGCTGATAATATAAAACATATACAGAATGTAACAAACTTTTTTATATTTGGGAACTGCTTTGAAGAAAAATCGAGCCATTTTGTAGTTCTAAAAGTTAATTTCAAATATTCGAATAGGTATTTCGGCATTCGTCTGAACGGAACTAAATTGCGGAGATGAACGAGAACGACGTTTTTGGGTCGTTAGGTTAATATTAGTACTTTCCATATATAAAAATTGTGGATCCGGTGGACACTTTGGGAGTATGATAGCATATAGAAGGACCGGCGAGGATGTCAACATTCAAGATATAATTGTTTTACTCTAGATTTTGATTCCTTTCATTGATCATGTCATTTTTATACAATTGCATTCACATCGATTAGATCTGATATAAACTTAGGAGTATATGTAGGTGAGGATTCTCGTACACTCGGCTCTGGCCCTACTATGCAAGCATTAAAAATTCTAGTAAGATGATTGGTGTGGATCGCAACCATCATTTGTCACATTTACCACAGTGAAAAATCTGTGATTTCGGTTTTGGTTTGATTTCGTATTGGCTCTAAATAAAATCAAACGGTTGAAGGGACGATTTCCATTCCATCCAACTTTAGCATGAACCAAGCATAGAGACGATACCACTTTGAATTGAAGGCAACGAATGCTCGTACTAACCGAAGGGGGTCGTTGCCATTACCGCCGATGCTACGAGATTTAGTGAACTAGTGATGACATGGTCCATTTAGGGGACAAATTGTAGTGGTAGTGTAATAATCATTTAACATGAAGGTAAATAATTGACGCCTCATTAAGTTGGAAAAGAAAGAGCAAAGGAGGTGCCTCCCATCCATAGATGATGGCCGTGTTTAGTTCCGCGGTAAAAAGATTTTGGAAGAGAATCTTTTCACATTTGAAACATTAAACATAGACTAATTAAAAAACTAATTGCAGATTACGTTTGGAATTCGCGAGACGAACCTAATGAACCTAAGTAATCTGTCATTAGCACATGTTTACTGTAGCCTTACTGTAGCAATTTAGTGCCTAATCACGGCCTAATTAGACTCATTAGATTCGTCTCGCAAATTCCAGTCCATCTATATAATGCGATTTGTTTTTTACCTACATTTAGTAGGCCATACATGTGTCTAAACATTCATTTTGGATTTTGGAACTAAACAAGACCGATGTTACTCAGAGCTAGAGGGATTTTGATATTTCAGACGGGATAGAAGCTTTGCTACGAACAAAACAAAATTGATTTAAAAGGCAGTCAGCTTAGCCTAGTTTTATATCCCAAGATGCAGCGAACACATACGGCTCACGTGCAGCTACGATGCAGAACACATTCTTTATTCCTGAATCCTGAGAGAACATGCCACCACCTCCGATAGAGCAGCCCCAAAACAATCTTTTATCCCTGGGAGCACAAAGCCAAAACAAACAGAGCAGAACGAAAAGGGAACAAAAATTGTTCATACTTCAAAAGATACCAGACCTGCAAAACTACAATGCTAACAAACAAACTGTCCATGCGAATATGGCATACACAGACAATTCCAAGTTGTAAATTGGCCAGCCCCATAGAAGGATGGGGGAAAAACTGAATGCACAACACAGGGACACAGGGTAGGTAGATGCAGAACCACAGGGACAATTTCAAGGCTTAACACCCATAGAAGGATTCAAGGCTTAACACCCATAGAAGGATTCAAGGCTTAACACCTACCAAGAGGTAGGCGTTCGGGGGTCAGTGGGTGCTACTGTGTCTCTAACCAAGAGGATAGCATTTGTTTATTACTACACCCATAGCACAAACCCATACCTTCTCAAAGTGAACTGACTCCCCTCAAAACATACGCCAATGGCAATCCCCTTTGAAAAACCTGCACAGGTTCTCCAGTATGACAGCACCAGTTACAGAAGGGTAAGGTGCAAACTCAGTGTATACTGACTAAAGCAGCAAAATAAAATGAAGAATAACAGAAGGATGCAAGGAATGCAACACAATTATTCAAAGGTATGCTGCTTATCTCTGGAGCTAAGGCAGAAGGCACAACTCGAATAGGGTCGATTGCCTCACATCAGTCACTTACATTGGCTTCTGAGGCAGAACCCTGTCACTCAAAAGGGGAAAAAAGGGGAAAAGAACAAACAAACAAGAAGCAATGAATGCCAAGACATATAGACAAAGCAATTCTAGGCAGACAGGAAAACTTAAGCAGCAGACACGATGATAGATAAAACCTAAATATTGGTTAAGCTTAAACACCCTTTTGAACCATTACTGATACAAGATACACATGGCAATAACCAGATGAAAATATAAGGTAGTACTTTGAGCAAACTTAGTGCATCAGAAGGTGTTACAGCATACGGACAAGCATATTTGGACCATTTCAATAGCCCTTAGCATTCTGATTCAAAAGTAACAGCCTAGAATGTAAGTTGTTTGCAGTCTTGTATACAGGACTTTACTTGAGTAAGTGTGTGAACCTTGCATCTCCACTCTGACATCCCAGAAATGAGCTCCAACAACTCTTCACGGAATCATGAGCCTGAAACGACAAATATATGGTTGGTTTCGACCTCACTGTATGAAATCACCTTACAAGCTCCAGTTTTACATTTAGAAGTTCGCTCCAAGGAACTAATCTCGAGTTAATGAAGAATACATTTTAACATATCAGATGAACACTCCGAAAGTTCTCCGAAGATCTTCATACCCTGCAAATAAAACTCCTAAATCAGAAAGGAAGATAATAAACACCAGTTCAGGCGTTCTGCATCATCATCGATCAAGTGATACTGTGATCAGCCAACTGGATGAAACAGCAGCCACCGTGTAAACCTATCATATAACAGATTCTCCAGTGCCCCCTCCATCTACTCCAGGTCCATGTTTCCCATTAATGTCAGCTACAGCAGTGCACCCATCATTTATTTCATCATCTTCCAAGCCACCCTCATGTCTAGATTTCTTATGGTTACTATTGTTGTTCAAAATTTCATCTTCAGATACTGTTGAGCTCCTCTTATGTGCAACAGCAGAGGTATCCACCCTTCTATCTTCCACTGGATCCTGTACAGAATGTTCATCTTTGTCACCTCTACGAATCTTTCTGCTTCATCCTTTACAGACCTTTCATCCTTGTCACCTCTACGAGATCTTTCTGCTTCATCCTTTACAGACCCATCTTTGTCACCTCTGTTACCTCTATGGGATCTTCCACTTCATCCTTATCACCTCTGCTACTTCTATGGGATCTTTCCACTTCATCCTTATCACCTCTGCTACCTCTATGGGATCTTTCCACTTCATCCTTATCACCTCTGCTACCTCTATGGGATCTTTCCACTTCATCCTTCACAGACCTGTCATCTTTGTCACCTCTGTTACCTCTATCTCTATGAGATTTTCTTTTGTCATCCTGGATCTCAGACCTTCTGCTATCCTTTTTATCACTGTGACGATGCTTTCTCTCAGGAGATCTGGATCTTGAATGCCTACTGCGGCGAGAATGGCGTTCATGAGTTGGCGATGATTTGCTTCCTTTATGGTGTCGTGGTGATCTTGAACCAACCCGAGCCGACCTTGATTTCGATGGACTTGTACTTTCTTCTCTTTGTTGCTTAGGTGACCGAGAATCATCTCTGGAGGATTTCTTATGCCTTGGACTTTTACTTCTGCTCCTGTTTCTCCTTGAACTAGATGAATGATGATCACGGGATCGGTCGCTCTCCCTTCTTCCAGACCTGCTATACCTTTCCCTATCATCCCTATGTGATCGATCACTACCATACTTTGAGTGGCGAGATCTTGATGGTGAACGTGATCGGTGCTCCCCCCTTGAGCGTCTAACTGGGGGGGAGTAAGAGCGGGATCGCCTGCTCCTACGGTACTTGATAGGTGATCTTGACCGAGATTTTGATCTACGAGTAGGGGGTGATGGTGATCTGTACATCAGATAAACTGGTCAGTCATTAGCTCATAATATGAAAGGAAAAGATCAGTTGCTTCCCTCCCTGTAAGTTGAGAAATAGAATGAAAAATAGGAAATTTTCCATCAAATAATGCAGCCAAACCAAAAATGAAAAGGAAGTAATACTTCTGCAAGTTCATAAGCTGAGAGATCTCTCGTTCTATAGCACAGAACTATATTTAACAGGACCACAAAACTATATTTGTGTTACCAGTTTCAGACTTGTAGATAAGGTTTATTCCCTGTCCACTGCTATATAAATTTTAATTTACAAAGTTTAGTATCCCTTCTTTATCTTCCATAACTCATGAAATATTCAGCACGCAATAACTCCACCAAATTTGCGGCCTACGATAAAGAAATACATGGTTTATATGCCAAGCAACAAAGCACATGGTTTGAAACTAAATACACTTCAGAATAAAGCACGCCTTTTCAAATAGCAAATGCCAATATCATCTATATCTCGATCTATTATCCAAAAGAGGCATGGGAGTTATAGGGACAAAAAGTTGATCAATGCTCTGGCCCCATCTCAAAATCTAAATGCATACTAGAATCAGGTCAATGCAATCATTCTGCCACCTAGATATTAGAAGTCAGCAGGGATTTCTTTCAAAACGAGAACAATGAAATATTTGTAGTTAAATAAAACTGTAGAAGTTTCATTTTCAATCAGCGTAGAATCCAAGATGAGTAAAAATAAGGCAAAATGAAAGAATACCTTGACTTCCCTTTGGCATCCTTTTCTTCTACATTGTCCCCACCAAATCCCTCTGCTTTCAACTTCCTGCTTATCTCAGCAGCCCTTGCTGCAGCTGCTTCAGTGGCAGATTTCATAGTGGCTGCACGTGCAGCAGCCTGTTGTGTTGCTATTGATTGTTGCATTAACAGAGCCTGCTGGAATTGCATCTGTTGCAACTGAACAGCTTGTTGCATCATCATAGGCAAGTTATTATTAGCTTTAGGAGGAAGAGATTTAGCCATCTCCACATTCAACGGACGACCACCAACATTCCTGTTATTGAGTTGCAACGCTGCAGTTGCTTCTTCAGGTTTGGAGTACTCAACATAAGCAAAATGTTTGAATCCGTGATGGTACAATCAACAACTTTACCACATATCCCAAATAGCTGCTTAAGATAATCCACACTAAGAATTGGACTCAGGTTGCTAATTGAACAATTTTCTTCAGGGCATCAGCTTCATTAGCTTTATCAGAGCCTACAAGGATAAAATATACAAGTGAGCAACAAGATGGCAACATGGAAAAAATACTATTAACTACATATTCCAATTCAGGGTAGCATGCTTGAAACAATTTGAACTTGAGGAGAATTATATAAAAAAAAGAAGGGCGTACCGAGTGCCGTAGCTTCCCGCACTATCGGGGGTCTGGGGCAGATTGGTTAGCGCACAGCCTTTCCCGCAATCTGCCCCAGACCCGCAACTTGAGGAAATTATGGTAATGGAATATTCAGTAAGAGCTTAATTAAAACAAACAATTGTGCAGAGCCCGCAATTTAGGTAGAGTTACCATCTTAATCAGGTATATAAATAGTTAGCCATTGCACGTATAGAAAAATAATAAACATCAACCAACAATAGCATTACTAAGCAACAGTTGGTATACTGCAATAATGATATTAGTCAGCAGCTAAATTTGTGATATGATAAAAATAATGAGCCACCAAGGCGATGGCATCGCATTTGGCACAAACAATACAGCATACTAAGCATGATTTCTGTTGCTTGCAAACTTACAAATCCACGAATGAAAACAAATAACCTCCTATCACTTCTCGTTCCTACTTTAACAATTACATCACCTAGGAAAAATTCTAAAATTTGTCTGGAAGTTATCATTACCTGAAGCATCTCCTGCAGCTTTAGCCTGCGCAGCATGTGCCTGCAGTGCCTGGGCAGCCATGATGGCCTGAGCGGCTGCCATGGCAGCAGCAGATGGTGCCATGGGCGCGCTGCCAAGTGCACTGACAGATGACGTAGCAGCAAGCAACGTCATCAGCAGCTGCTGTGGCGGGTGGGTGAACTTACAGTCAGTGTCCGACTTTGTGCACCTCCCGTTGATGTAATCCCGGCATATCTCCCCCAGCGAGGCACCAACCCCCGGCAGGACAACTCCACCAGAGGAACCAGTGGAGGAACTAGGCATGGCCCCAAGGAGGCTGGGGAACGCACTGGAGGGCGCGCCAGTGTAGTTGGGCATGTTGGGCATGGTCTGGTTCACCATGTTGGGGTAGGCTGAGCTGACGGCCGGTAGCCCAGTGGAGAAAGCTGCCGTGGGTGTGGCGGTGGAGCCGCTGAAGAAGACAGGGAACGGGCTTCCCATGACGGGGGAGCCGTCGAGCTCAACGTGGACCATGTAGTTGCCGCGCTTGGGGACGACGTAGGTCACCGTGTAGGATCCGTCCCCGTTGTCCTTGACGGCGCCCTCGAGGTCATCCCCGCCGACTCCCGCAGCAGGGGAGACGCGCACACGCACTCGCGCGCCGCCGGTGGTGAGCCTCCTGCTGTGGCGGTCCTTGGCGATGACGGTGAAGGTGGCGGGCGTGCCGGCGTTGCCGCCGGCGATGCCGGGGCCCGCGGCGGAGCACTTGGACGGGTCGACCGGGCCGGGCGGGGCCGGGGCGTCGTCGTCGGAGCCCGGGGAGGCCGGCTCGTCCGGGGAAGGCGGGGCGGGGTCCGTGTCCTGCTCGTCGTCGGCGGACCCGGCGGCGAGCGCCTTGAAGGTGGCTTCGAAGGCGGCCTTGGCGGCGGCGGCGGTCTCAGGCCTCGGACTTGAGCTTGGCCTCCTCGGCCTGGCGCACCCAGATGGGCTTGGGCGCCGCCATGGGAGCGCGGCTGCGGCTGCGGCTGCTCTTGACCTAGTCCGCCTAGATGCTCCCCGTGAGCTCTGCGGGTCGGCTAGGGTTTGGTGGTGGAGGGGAAGCAGATGCGGACAGATCGAGGGAGGCCGCGGGGAAGAGGAGGCGGAGTCGGATGAGGCAACAAAGGGAAAGGCAGCCGAGAGAGAGGATGGATTCTCCGGCCGGAATCTGGGCCAAAATAACCAACCAAGACAGCCCGGCCCAATTGGCCTAATAATGAAATTACTACACGGGGAAATTTCCGTCTCTTCTAGTCCACTACGCCGAGGAACATGGCGCCGCCACCCGAGCCCCGGCGCCCGTACAAGCGCCCGGCCATCTCCGACCAGCAGCGCCGCCGCGAGCTCGCCCTCCAGGCGCAGTCCGCGCGGCGTGCCGACGCTCAGGCGCGCGCCCGCGCCCTCGCCAGCTCCCTCCTCACTAACCCGACCCCTCCTGCGGAGCCGAACGCCCATCGCCACGAGGAGGCGGACGAGCATGAGGAGGAGCACGAGCACACCGTCGCGGACGTCGCCGCGGCCGCCTCCAAGCTCCGCGGCTCCGACGCGCGCCGGTGGTTCGCTCGCCAGATCATGCTCCCGGAGTGGATGGTCGACGCCCCGCCCCACCTCGCCAGCGACTGGTCCGTCCCCTCCTTCCCCCACACTTCAGCCTAACCTATCAATCTGGTTTCGATTTGATTTGTTCAATTTAGTACTGTTTGGTGCTCTATTCTCCTCCAAAGATACCTCCGTTCCCCTTGATATCAACAAAAATTGTTAGCATAATGTCTTCAAATGTTCAACTAGGTATTGTGACTGACGAAATAAGAGGATTGACGCTGCTGCAATGTTTTTGTTTCATGTACTAGGCATGTTTTTGCCAGGCCTTCTGGGAAACGATGCTTGGTTGTGTCTTCCAATGGCATAACAATTAGCAGGGTGCGAAACGGATCCATCCTTCACCGGTTCCCTTCTGCTCTACCAAATGGATCAAAGAGAGACATATCTGGCCCTGCAAGCTCCTACTCCATACTCGATTGCATTTTTCATGAGGTACCCAAACCTGATTGTTTTCCTTTTCATTTGGTGTGCCAGCTGGTTGATCTTTTAATTGCATCTTGCTTTTAGGCCTAATTATATATTCTAATGTTTTACAATGCTTGTGGGGCAGGCTGATCAAACATACTATATCATTGATATGATTTGTTGGCGAGGCTATTCACTGTATGATTGCACTGCCGAGTTCAGGTTTTTCTGGGTGAACTCTAAGCTCATGGAAACTTCAGCTGGTGATCCTCCATCAACATACCATCGATATAGATTCAGTGCTGTCCCAATCTATGAGTGCACTCTTGAGGGTCTTCAAGCAGCTTACTCTGGGAGCACACCTTATGTCAAAGATGGCTTGCTGTTTTACAACAAGTATAGTCCTTGTTCCCTACCAATTATATACTCATATTTGTCAAATATATCTCTCAACCATTCTCAAGATCAGTTTGTTTTGCAATCAGGCATGCACATTATCAAGCTGGAATCACACCCCTTACACTAGCATGGAAAGATGAAACTTGTAGCCAATATGTTATTGATACTGACAGCAAAGGAGAAATTCCAAATGAGCAGCACGTATGTTTCTCTACTCTTATGTTCGATTCATATTATTTCCATTTTCCCACAAGATAGTCATGTGCATTTACTGTGATGATTTCTCCAATATATTTTCTAACTATTAAAGAAAGACACTTTTTTATCATTGTCTTATAAGAAAAATCAACACTGTGACTGCTACTGTTTCATACCTTATATATTTTTTCCCTTGTGTCTTCATGTACTATCAGCTTGTGTTGGAGTTGCAAGAGGATGGAAAGCTAGTTACATCTGATGACCCTCCAGTTGTGTTTGGTAGCTTGGACAACGAATTCATACAGAAGGTATTGATCTGAAATGCAGCTTATTTCCAACAAAAAAACTAATAAACATGTGGAATCAGAATCACACATCTCAATGTCCTTCCTTGTTTATAAGGGTTTGCATGGTGCCCAAAGCTTTTATTTGTTGACATTTGTACATGATTACATTGTTTGTCCTAACTGGCTAATTCAGCTTATCTGCATTCTTTTATATTGTGCTTCTTTGGTGCATCAATAATTCTTTTATATTTGTACATGATTACATTGTTTACTAGGAGTTTTAGATTTCTTTTCAATTTGTCTGCCACCATGATTACCTGTCTGTTTTTTGTATCTGGATTCTGGAAATGTTTGGACCAATAAACTTATATGATTCTACAGTCAAACCTGCGAGCAGGGAATCTTCTCCGCTTCGCTGTAAGAGATGAAAGTGTGAAACTTGTGGATGGAAAGATGCAGATCGGTGAGCTGCAGTTTGTTGGAAAGCCGAATCGTGCTCGTGCTTTTGCTGACAGCCATTCGAAAGTAAGTGCTGACATGAGAATGAACTAATACTTCAAACAATTTCCTATTCTTCACATCTTATGTTTGTCGTTTTATATGTTCAGGCTTTGTTCCAGTATGCTGCAAGGCATGTTCCTCCGAGAATTAATGATCTGGTTGCTTCCATTGAATCAAACAATATGGAGCTTGAGTCCACAGATGTTGAAATGCAAGATTAAGGTGAGGCATTGTCTGTGTCCTATTTCATATTTTAAAACAGTGAATTGTTCTGTTCCTTAGTTGCCCTCTTCTGCAATTTCTCTTTCACAGAGTCCCTTTTGTCCATGTGTAATGAAAATCTTTTCATACAGGGTGTACATGTGCTAATATTTGCTCTTCGACTGGATTCAGGAAGAGGGCTTTGTTATCGATTGATACTAGTGCAACGATGAGACCAAGGTCTGTCTTGCTTCTGTTTATGTGTGTTGTTGAGTTAAACACTTTATGCACGTGCCTTTTCTAGCATCACCTGATGTATAGATCATTTTATGATGACTTTGAGCGCAAGGATTTTGATGAAATGTAAAGGTCTTGAAACTATTCTGCCAAATGGTTGTCTCTGACTTGCTAAATTGTTAACTGTGCCGGTGTACATATAAAGACTTCTGAATTTGGTTGTCGCCTTTTAGAGGT
The DNA here is from genome assembly GCA_015476505.1 of Urochloa ruziziensis. Taxonomy (NCBI): domain Eukaryota; kingdom Viridiplantae; phylum Streptophyta; class Magnoliopsida; order Poales; family Poaceae; genus Urochloa; species Urochloa ruziziensis. Next base: position 14,007,730 of record CM027122.1, on the reverse strand, counting down.
AACGCATTTTCTGCATATGGCAGGTTGTATACCCGTCATTCATGTCAAGATTTCAGCAAACGTAGTGATTGTCTGAAACCCGTGGTTTTCAGGGAGTGGCACGTTTCCAGGTCTGATAGATATTAGTACCTCAAGACCTGCAAAATAAGAAAGGGGTTAAATGGAATGTTCAACTTGTGAAGTATGTTCGTCCTGAGTTTCAACTTGTGGATGAAGTATGTTCTAAATATTGACATTTACGTGGATGCAATGCGTAATGCAATTCAACTTGTGAAGTATTGTTCGTCCTGAGTTCGCAATCTATGTATGGAAATTCCTACAGCGGAAAAAAAATGCTCAGATGAAATGTGTTGCATTGCATGCTCATGATCATTCCCCATTCCCCCTTCGTATTCAAAATGTTCTCCCAGGATTTGAATCCTAACATCTGAACCTAGCACGGCGCAATTGTCGTTAGCCAAGAAAACGTGATGAGGTCGTCACCTGCAGCCTTTGCCGCTGTAGCCTCTTGGTACACATCTGTCAAGAAGAGTATCTGCGACGGCTGATCAACACCGACCGACTGCCAAATTTCGTAGTAGCTGCGAGGTTCTCTCTTGGTTCTACATAGCAGATGCGAAAACGATTAATGAGCAGAAACAATCAAATTTCTAATACGGAGTACATCAATATCCATCAGTGAATCGAAGGCGATAGTATGTAGCAGCAGTATCCGTACCCGATCGTTGTGTCAAAGAATCCACACAAGTACTTCCTGAGATCCCCGTAGGTAGTGTTCCCGAAAATAAGCCTCTGGGCTTCTCCGCTGCCACTCGAGTATATGTATGTCTGCGATCATGTATTGTCAAGGTTAATTCAGCAAGAATTAGAGGCAAAAAGGTTAATTCAGCATATATTTGTTGTATGCGAAATTGGAAGCATCCACACTGTGCATATTGTTGTTTACAGCTGCAGGAAGCAACCTTGATACCGCTAGCGTGCCACTTCTCAAGCGCCGGGGGAACATCATCGAACACCACCCCTTTAATTTCTTGGCCCTCGAATCCAGTTCTCCAGATGTGCCCCTTCACGCAAGATCAAATCGAATCAACGAAGATAATCGTCTTGTGCAACTTATATAATCCGAGTGTCGTGAAGTGGCTGCTTGGAGTTCAAGAGGAACTTGACAACGATGATGGTACATCATCATATCAGTACCTGCAACTGCTTGAGCGAGGTTATTTTCCTGTCCGCCTTGATCATGGCCTCCACGTTGGCTACCAGAGCGTCAATGACCGCGTCCTTGCCGGCCTCCTCCGGCGGGACAGGGACGGCGCCGGCGAGCCCCTCAGCCAAGTCCTGCTCCACCTGGGCACGCAGCAGGGCGATGTCGTCGCCAGTCTCGTCGGTGCCGTAGGTTGCCTCCAGGTGCTTGCGGACGTTGTCGCGGGCGTAGGGGAAGAGCACGTCGGTGACGAACGAGATGGGGCTCGTCGTGCCCTCGATGTCCAGCACCACGCTTTGCTGCGCGGCACAACCCGATTTCAGATTGTTGTTACCAAACTGGGTGAAGGATCGATCGCTCACTCACTATTGATGACAACTGAGGAGGGCTGGCGGCGCTGGCAGGGGCCGCTCGCAGGCGGCGGCCAGTCCAGTCGCTGCCGCGGCCGCGGGACGCTGATTCCGGCGGCCGCCTTGAGCGATCGGCGGCGGCGGAGCTGCGACGAGGCGCATCCTGGAAGCCTGGAACGCAACAAGCCCTGCAGCCGGAGCCCTGGAAATCGGACGAATCGAATCGAATCGAATCAGACCGACGAATCTACCGCGGGCCCATCATCAGATGAGGAAGGAAAACGGCGGCGGCGGGCAGGAGGAGCGAGCGCCTTACCTACCTGTGACACCGGCGGCAATGGCGACGACATCGTCGTCTACTCCGTGCGTGTCGATGGCCTCTGCTCCCTTCCTTCTTCTCGGGGAGTGGTGGCCGGCGCGATGCGGCGATGGTGCTCACCGCTTGAGTCCAAGGAGATGGATCCCGGGTGGAGGCGGGGACCAGGGGACAGGTGTGGCTTTTCCTTTCAGTTCATCCATTCCAGCCAGCAGCCAGCGTGTGGCTCCTCCCACAAGTAGCACATTGCAAACACGTCAAAGAGCTCTGATTCGTGATCGATCCAGATGTGAGCCCAAATTAGGCCAATTTCAAGCCGAGTTCAAATATCTGTTGACCGTTTAGAGAGGTAGCTGGAGGTCAAAATGAAATTTGGTAACCCAATTTTCAATTAGACTTCTCTGGAGCGCAAGTCTGTTGCTCTGTTTGGATATGAGGACTGGAACCTACATTGATAAGACCATATTGAATTTCTTTGAAACTCAAGCAGGGAGCAAGAGTGCCTTTTCTTGTCATCCTCAGTAACTAGCAGCAGCCTGCTGATCACACCACAAGAACCTTATATGCATCATGCATATCTCAATCAATCAAGCAAAATAAAAGGGATAAGCAGTAGCACGGCCGCAGAGAGGACAGAGAAACATGGAGCAACTAGAGGATATACTATTCCACTGACAAGTGGAGCAATGCCAACATGGCATGCCACGGTGACAAAACCAGCCTACAAAACCACCTAGAGGGTCATTTGAACTGTATTGTATAGTTTAAGGTGTACAACATCTTGTTTGGTAGGTTAGGGGGGGTGATGTGAGACACTATTCATACGTTGGGGAGTTATATAGACTTTTTCCATCCCGTTATTATCCTATAATTCAATTGAATTTATAGATGCTAGTTCTAGTTACACGTGTGCGCAGTTACATGACGAAAGAAAAAGAAATCATCATCATATACAACGAAACTAGTTTCAAGTGCAAGCATATACAGACTATGTCCATGTTTGTATCTGTCTCCAGCTGCACCAGCCTTCCTCAAATCCAAACATTCCGTTTCATATACAAGCTACAAACTCTAGAGTCCTGAAAAAAATGTGGCCCAGGAGAGAGAGAAAACTCATGATCAGATACACTGCAGAATTGCATCCCGAGTCGAATTTTTGCATCCTTGCAAAGAAACACGATGTGTTCTGAGTGCAAACCTTTTCGTATGTCTCACCATTAGCTATACTTTGTTTAGCCCCAGCTGAATCAATTTTTGCATTAAAGTCTTGTACTCCTGGCTCCTTGACCACTCATCGACCTCACGTGCTCGCATCACAGGCAAAGGGTGTGAAAGCTCTCTGGTTTGAGCATTCCTGAAACGCGCCAAGAGATAGAGAGAAATGTCATACAACACATTCATTTCCATAGCATTAATAGATTGGCAACCATGGTCCACGAGATAACAGTTCTAACCGGATGTACCACCCAACTGGGTTCGATGCAGCTTTGTCGTAGGAACGAGCTTGCTCCAAGAAGGCATCCACGTTTAGCTGGTCGGCAAGAGATGGGCTTCCTCCAGCCAGTTTCATCAGAACAGAGATGACAACCTCTTGACAATCAAGAATGAGTATTAGGTGATGATACAGACTTATAAAAAAGAGCAGCTATTCCTCCCTAATATGGAAAAAATTGCGGGGGCGGCTTGCTCCTCACAGGTCGAGGTTTTTTTTTTTTTACATACATGATTTTTTGAAACATTGTAACATGTTGAGTTAGCTATATTTATGCTAAAGGGACACTCAAACCCCAGGACACCAATGAATTTTTATTATGATAAAATTTTTATGACTTCTACTTCTGGACACACATTCATGTATAAATCTCTGGCAGCGTCATGAAAACAATCCAATTCCAAAGTAAAAGTAAGCATGGAAGAAATAGCATGCCAACTCTTCTGCTGGAAGTAACATTCACTAAGAATCAATACAAATTTTGAAATAATAAATTTAGGGTGCCAGTACCTTTGGGTCTTGCACCACAAGAAGAGCTGCCCTATCGCAAGTCAGCTCTGCAGCTCTCAGCCATCTGTACAGCTGCTCTTCCATGAAACCAGCAACCATGCCAAAACCTGAAGAGAGTGCATATGTTACCATCAGATGCCGTTGATGAACGGAGTATTGTTAGGCCCTTAGCAGTATAGGGTTAGATGGTCTACCAGGGACAGTGTATGCTCCCATTGTGAGTATGTTGGCAAAAGTAAGCCAGACACCATGATCGCACTTCAGGTGACCCAGCTCATGAGCCAAAACAGCCTATTTGAAACAAAAATTATACTTGTTGAGTAACTGATGCATTCACACATGTCATACACATCTTAGTTGCTCATTGAGACAAGGGCAAGAAAAGAAAACGGAAACTAGCAGCTCTTAAAGAATCAAGAAATCTACATGTGTGTTAAAGCTGCCAGCTACTGAAGAGCGAAAGACACATCTGTACCTGCAACTCTTTTCTAGTAAGAAGCTCCACAAGGCTTGTGTGAACAACTATGAATGGCTTTTTGCCGTTGATTGCTAATGTGTAAGCATTAGGAACAGGATTCTGCCGTATGTACAAGTCAGGAGCTTCCGTGTTCAAGAGTTTCGCAGCCTCAACCAGGAGCTGGTGTAGTTCTGGCAGCTGAAAAGAGAAAGGCAGAAAACATTATAAGTGTTTTGGATTATAGTAACCTGTGATGGTGAAACTAACAACTCGCTAGCTCAGGAAACAGTACATTCTTGTTCAATGGTACTGATGTTAGTCAGCCTAGTATATTCTCAACGTGTAAGAATTTACTAAGAATAGGAACAGATTGGTGGGAAAAAAAGAAACTTCCAATCTGAGAGCTGACTAATTTGGCAGGCAGACCTGGTTTGGAGAGACAAGAACAGACGATCCGATGTTCTGGAGGACCATAACTTGCTCCGAGACCGGCCCTGCATTAAGCAAAGGCAAACATAAATGAATTATAGCGGCTAGCCGGCTATGGAATTAATATGGAATGGTTATGTATAAGTGGGTGACCTAGCAAAGCTTTGCCCATGTCATTCAGGCCAGGGATCGCTCTTAGCATCAAAGTGTTCTGCAAAGAAGAGAAGAGAGAGTTTATCAGAGGGCGGAAAGTTGTATGTCATCGTGCAATCCAACAGTGTGTACGGGGGCAGAAAGCTTGCCTGCTTGTCGAGCGGGTGGCGGAAGTCGTCGGCGTCGAGGCCCCGAGCGGCCGCAGGGGAGGCGCGGGCGGAGGCAGCTGCAACCACAAGTACGCGCCTGTGCCGCGGGCGCCTGGAGGTGGACGAGGAGGAGGAAGGCTTTGGGGCGCAGTAGCAGCGGAAGACAACGGGCTGGGGAGGGAGCGTGGGGCCGGAGATGAGACCCGGAGTACAAGCCGGCGGAGCCGCCATGCCCATGAATCGAGAGCAAGGCAAAGCACGCAGCACGCTCGGAGCCACCGGCCACCGCGGAGAAGAAAGACAGACGGCTGCCGGAGGCGTACGAACGGGCCAAGAGGCGAATTAACCAGGAGGCTCGGCAGGTAACTTGTGCTAATTTACTGCTTGCTTGCAGCTAGTAGTACCAGCAAAAGGAAAAAAATCTTCGCGCGGCGAGAGGCCGCGATCGTTCTGATTTTGTCTGCTGATCAGAGGCTCAGAGCGGATGTCAATCCTTCACAAGAAAAAAGAAAACAAAAATCCGAGTCCACGTACCACACTGTAATTTGGTCTGACGTGTTCCATCACAGACCGCTTGGTCTGGCAATTTTAGCCCTCAGAGGCTCAGGCAGTCAGCCTTGCTCAGCCTCAGGTTCAGCTAGGTGGGTGCGGCAGTCTCTGTACCTTCAGTTTAGACTTCATATTCACCAAATCCGTTACAGTCCACGCCTCCACGGGGTTTTCGGGTCACTACCCATACGCCATACCTCCAAATCATGGCACAGATTTTTTTTTTTCAGATCAGCACTGTGGATTCCATTTCTTTATTAGTTTGAAAAACACGCATATTTAGCACTGGTGGTGTATCGTAATTCATACATCACCATTCGGTGAATGTCTGATAGATAAAACCATCTTAATTTTCTTTCTTCTTTCTTTTTTGAACACGATTACGCTCATTCTATAATCTCACAAATCAACACACTCACATCCTACCCCTATGAATGCCAACCCGTAAGTCTTGAGATTGACGAAATCCTTATAGGTGTCTTGCTGTCCATGACAGGTATACCCCCTACTATTGAGAAAAATGATTAACCCTTGAAGTCAAAACTCAGCCCGGTGAGCAAGTTGTACCACAAAGAACCATATCTCAATTGAGTAACCATCTTAATTATTTCTGTATCAGACAATGCAATAGGCAATAGTATCCCTTGTGGGGGAAAAATTGAGATTTTTGTATAGTGGTCAACCAGCACCTAGCCAATTAGTGATTGGTGCACTGCTAATTAATATGTGGTCCTATTTCTTCCTAACCAATTTGCCATTTCCATCATTGTAAACATTTTACTTCCAGCATATCCTGTTGTGCTACAAGGTACAAGCTACTCGTGCTTCCAGTGCAAGTGTGTAAATTGAGGCTTTTTCATCAAAGATTTCTGGTGGAACGCATCCTTTTCAAGAGAATATCAATTGCGTATTCAAGTGCATCTGCAACATTGAAGGAACTAACCTGTCAGGGCTGGCCAAATTCAGATAACCTTTCGATGGCATATATAACCGTTCGCCTCTAATATGTCAACAAAAGTAAGCCGAATGCCAGAGCCATGCCTCAGCTTTCATATTCAGGGGTGCCTTCAGTTCTGTAAAAATAGTAAAAGTCTTCAGGTACGTTCAAAACAGAAGGCAGACAAATTTAGGAGAATGGCAACTATAACTGCATGGTGATTTTTCACTCAGTCAAACTCAATAGGAAAATAGAGTCAAAATCACAAGGAATATCAATGCGCAGAGAGAAAAATATGCAAAACATGTGCTGATTCATCAATTATTGTGTATAGCCAAATTTGGGGAAGTGCACAACAGTAATCATTTGAACGCCAGACAGAGTGGGGGGGATTTCCTTGCCATGCAAAAAGAAAAAACATCAGCTTACTTCTTCCCCTTTATTTATTGCAATTCGTGAACTAAAATGGCCAATTTCAAGTGTTAGATTCACATTCCAGGGTCCAACACCATAGGTGAGAAACCACTAACACCTTTTTCCCCAAAAAGAAAAACAATGGAACTTCGAATATTATTAACAGCTTCGCAGCATACTGACAATGTGAAGAACTGCACTGCTAATCTAATATGAATTTATCATGAGAAAACAAGTACATACACTATACCTGAAATATGTGCTCCTGTAAATCTTTGGATGTACTTCACATATTCAGCATGCATCTTTTATTGTTCATCAAACTATGCAGCAGGCTACATTCCTACCAATAGTCTCCACAAGAGCAAACACCATCCTTGAAATGGTGAAACCTTCGTGAGTCCCTTACAATAATATCTCTGTCCACAATCTTCGATATCATCTTGATGGCTGCATGGCAGTCTACGCAGGCACTCAGATTCTTCATAACCCTAATGGGTGTCCCAGGAGGGGTATTAATCAGGGCAAATGCAATGGCCAATCTCTCGCTGTGGTATTTCAATGACTCCAGCTTTAGCTCATCATCCACCAGATGCAAGGCACAGCTAGTGTCGGGCTCATAGCCTAGTTTATCCATCTCTTTGTACAAGCTCTCAAGCTCTGCTTTAATCTGAGCTATCATTGGGTTGGTATGATCATTTGAAGAAAAGCTGTAGATATTTTGCTTGATTTCAACCCAACTGTTACCCGGCTCTTTCCTAACTCCTCTATCTCTCATAATCTTTTTCACAAGCGCAGCATCTTCCCAACGACCAGCTTTAGCATACATGTTGGACAATATGACATAGGGTGTCGCATCTGTGGGAGCCATATTGAACAATTTTTCAGCAGCCACAGTAGCTAAATCCTGGTTTCCATGGATCCTGCACGAGTGAAGAATGGAACTCCATATTATCGGATCATCCTCAAATGGCATCTCATCCAACACTTTCTGAACTTTATCAAAATAGCCTGCCCGACCCAAGGTATCAATAACACAAGAATAGTGTCCCTTCCAGGGCGACATGCCATAGTAATATTTCATCAGGTCAAAGTATTTCATGCATTCTTCAGGAAGACCTTTGTGACTGCAGGCTGCTAGCACACTCAAGAAGGTGACTGAATCTGGATAAAGACCACAGTTAAGCATGCTTTCAAACATCCTGATGGCATTCTTTGCCTCTCCATACTGTGCGTAGGCTGAAATTATAGTGTTCCATGTGATGGAATTTTTCTCAGGCATCTCATCAAATGTTCTGAGGGCTTCATCCAAACAGCCACATTTTGCATACATGTCAAGAAGGGCACTACCTGAGAACACATTGGACATATGGCCTGCTTTTGTGAAGTAAGAATGCAGCTGCCTTCCTAGTCCAATCATTACCAGGCTTGAGGAAGCCTTCATGATGCTAGAACAAGTCGCCCTATCAGGCCTTAGACCAACTCTTCTCATGTCACAGAACAATTCCAGTGCTTCCTCAGGCTGACCATTTTGAACACACCCTGTTATCATTGCAGTCCAAGAAACAGCACTTTTATCACTTTTGTTTGCAAAAATAGTCTTTGCAGCGTCCAGCATACCACATTTCGAGTACATGTCAATCAGGGCATTTCCTACAAGATCCTCTGAAGCAAGGCCAAGAAGTACCAACTGAGCATGTATCTGTTTCCCAATCTCAATGTGAGGTAGTGAGCCAGCTACACTCAGTAAGCTAGCATATGGTAAGACACGCCTATCAAATCCAATTGTCTGCATCTCCCTGAACAACTGCAAAACCATGCCGGCACACTGGTTCCAAGCATAGGCTGAGATCATCACATTGTACGAAACATTGTCTCGCTCTGGCATCTCAAGAAATAGCTGCTTCAGATCATCAAGGCAGTTGCATTTTGAGTAGAAATCAAGCAATGAGTTGTTGACAAAGACATTGTGTGCTGGGGTGGCTCTCACAAAAAGACCGTGAATCTGACGTCCAAGGTGGAGATCAACCATACCTGTTGCCACGGTCAGCATACTAGAAATCGTGAACTGGCTGGTGTCAAGGCCTTCTCGTCGCATAGCAGCAAATAGCTGGAGTGCCTCCCTGTGCAGACCCTCCTTGGAGCACCCCATGATCATGGCATTGTAAGTGACCGTGTCCCTCTCTGGCATCTCCAAGAAGACTCTTTGGGCAGCAGCAATAAAGCCTTGCTTGCAGTACGCATCGAGCAGCGTGTTACAGACGACAACATTGGCATCAAGGCCGAGCTTGGTGACAAAGGGATGGAGTGACGTGACATCGCAGCCAGGCACGTTGACCACGGTGGACACAGCGACGTGGTCGGGCGCCTCGCCCTCCCTGAGCATGTCCCCGAAGAGCGACACGGCATCAGAGCCACGCCCGTTCGCGGCGAGCACGCTCATCATGATGGTCCAGGTTTTGGCGTTGCGGTAGGTCGCGGCGCGGAACAGGTCCTCAGCGGCGGCGGGGTCGCCGGACCTGGAGTAGCCGGAGAGCATGCGGTTGAGGGTGTCGACGTCCTTGCTGGGCATCTGGTCGAACACCTCGCGGGCGCGGGCGAGGCGGCCGGAGGAGATGAGGTAGTCGAAGTGGAGCTTGTGGCGGTAGGTAGCTGGGTCGAAGCCCGTCTTGACCATGCGCGCGTCCGGAGGCGTGGAGGCGGCGCCGAGGCGCGAGGCCATGCTGACGGCGGCGGCGGCGGGCTTGAATGGGCGCATGGCGGCATGGGCAATTCGCGTCACCTCCTCAAGCACCCGAGCCCGACCCGGGTGCTAACCGCACCCTTCGTCCGTTGCACTCCGGCGCCGCCCGCTGCAGCCGTCTTCCTCGCCTGTCGCCTGATGCTCTGCTCGCCGTGCCACGCCGCCGCACACCAGGAAGCCCCTCCCTTGCCAACAGGCAGTTGGTTCAAAACTTCAAATCGTGGTGAAGGGCGCCGCCTGTGGACAGATTGACAGAAGCGTAACATAGGGTCTCGGAAACGTATTTTTTCTGGTCATTTTTTCTACCCCCAATTCCGGATTTGATGCTTAATTATCGCAATTCATAATCAATTCCGTAATGTTCACGAACCAGATAAAATTGCTCCTCACTATTATCGCAATTTCATACAAGGAAGACGCACACGTAACGTAAATGTAGACCTCACACACACCATATATGAACGAGCAAACGTTAAGAGCACATGTGCCATTATGAACATTTTTTTCATCTTTTTGTCAGGGAGGTGACTTGCTGCTAATCGCTGGATGGGGGAAAAAAAGAAAACTTTTACTGAGAATTCACAGGAAGAATACTCCTGGAATGTAGGAGTAACAATTTTTTTATTGCAACAGATAAAGTACACATGTAGTCTGGTGGCACATTGCATATGCTCTGATACTGATGTACAATCAATCAATCATACGGATGCTCCACTGTACAGCTATGCTCATTTGTAATCTTGTATACAGTTTGGTTATAACGCCTCAATGCCCATTTTCCTATGATAATTTTGTATGCCAAGGCAAAACAAATCAGAGCTACGACTGCTTTTCACAAGCATAATCAGTTCAGCAAGAGCTGTCCATGAACTCCACAAGGAGCTCCCTCACCGTGCCTCTGTCCGGCATCTTCCCTGCAGCACCATAGATAGGAGCCATTCCCCCGCTAATAGGTCCCGGGTTTGCTTTCACCTGCCAACGCCAACCATCATAAGAAAATAAAGGCCTTTCCTAGCGATTAAATGGAGCAACTAGCAACTATGTGTCTATGTGGCAAAACACGCATCGAGTTACTCACAGTGTCCACGGAATCTTGCAGATCTTTCAGGAAATCCTTGTAAACAGTTGTGTGTTGGAGGGTCACGCAAATGTGTAAACTGAATCAGAGAAGATTGTCAGATTAGACCAACAGATGGATTATAACGCTGATGGAGTGAAGATACAATTGTAAATTGCTCGTCTGAAACTAGGATTTACCTGTTAGGTCTCTGCAGAGCATTAAGGTGCCACCCTTTTGACGACATTATGTCATTCACCTCAAATATGTCGACAACATCTGAGCCGAATGCCACAACGGTCATGTTTGGTTTCCCAATCACAAACAACCCTGGGATCTCTTCGATCCTGCACAGACCATATATAACCATTGCAACTTTATAGGAAGCACATCCACTACTTGTATAGAAATATTACAAGCGTGCTAATTAATTTGGCATTTCATAATGCATGCAACTACTAGAAACTATCATTTATGTGAACACTACTTCAAACAATTAAACAAAATGGTAAAACATAACTACATTCAGAGGCTCAGAGCCTGTCTTTTGTTTTTTTTATTTATAGTCCAGCATGCAGGCATCAGCAAACAAGTTTTTATTTAAACGATTAAGCAAACAAGTTTACCCTCTTTGTATTTTCTTTGAAACTTCCATGATACGACTTGTACTGTCCAAGTAACCTGGAATAACAAAAGACAACATACATCACAACTACTATTTGATTTCCAGCCGCCCCTACACTGATGGAATTTAGAATAAATTTGTTACCATTCAGTCCGACAGACATCATAGCAGCCCAAGCTCCCGCAATTAATCCACCTGGCCTGCTTCCAGCAATGGTGGGAGAAACATAAAGCCCACCAGTCCACTCGGTAACTGAACAAACAAGGAAACACAAGTGCCACTGTAAAGGACTATAGGACTATTCAAACTTTTCAACAAAACTCACTACTCATGTTTGACAAGCCAAAGCAGGTTAAGATAGCCAACGAATTTCAGGCACAATGTAGACTTGTGCGGATATTTATTTGAGTAATGGAAATGTATGCAACTTCTCAAGACCATTTGAAGAAAATTAGTAACAATTCTTCCAACTATATTCGCAACATGTTCATACTGGCTGAGCTGTTAAAATTAAGTATTTTCCATAATGGAAACTAGGATAGGACAGGAGTTTCATTTTATTTGGAAGGAGAGGAAGAGCTTACCAGCAACAAATTGATGCTGAATTCGTTAATGATGTCCGAAGATGTCAGACCCAATCACACGGAGAGGGAAAATGTTAGAATTTGATCAAGTAAATAAATTAAGACAGATATTCCATGGTCATTTTTACCTTTCTAATTTCATGATTTCTGTACAGGACAACGCTTGTGCCCTTTGGGGCCAATCCGTACTTATGAACATCTGATGAGATTGATGTAACACCCTTCACAGAAAAATCAAAAGGAGGAATTGGGTACCTGCATATTGCAGAAAAATTACAGACCAAAATACAAAAAAGTTAGAACTGCCAGGGACTAGTACACAAAGGAATTAATGGACATCATTGATGTATGGCTATTCTTCCCAGCATCCAGAAATCAACCAATGTCCCACAAAAGGAAAGGAAAAACACAGATTAAAGCTATCAAGCTCTGTCACAAGCTGATTTTTAATCAGAACTTTGAAATATTTGAAGTTTTTTTTTAATTTCAATACATCTTGGATCGCAACAAGTAAACATATTACTCTCGTTTGTGGCTATCCTATATCATATTTAGCTGTAACCATGTTCAGAGTTTATTTGTCCTAGGTGAGTGACAGATTTTACATAGAGGCAGTTGGTGTTGGCTGGCAAACAAATCTCAAAAGATTCCTCACCTTCAAATATCAACGTACAGAATTTCAATAAAAAATGTTTCAAGAAGAAATTTTTTAATTGTTTGAACTACTTAAGTTGGGGTGCGCACAATAGTGGTTACAAGAAAATTTTGTAACCTACAGGAACCTTGGTTTTAATGATGGCCAATTCTGGGCATTCATCATATTACTTTACTGGAATGAAGAAATCATTTTTAGTTCAATCACCAAGAAACGTTCTACTGAGTTATTTAGAGTGCTTATACCTTGTAAAATCATATGACCAGGAAAAAAACTAACGGTTATGAAGAGAGCTCATACCCAAGTTTACGGGCAAAAGGCAATACGAAGCCACCAAGGCATAAATCAACATGCAAGCAAATGTCATAGCGTGAAGCCAGTTCCCCAAGTTCCTGGAGATGTGTTGTGAAGCAACCAACAAACCAGTTCATGCATTAGGAATAACATGACATACTAATCTTTTAAAATGATGATAATTGAGCTCCATACCTCAATAGGATCGATTAAACCATGCGGAAATCCTGGTGCAGACCCAACCATCTGTATAGCGGGAGTTCGTGAGAGAACATTATATATAAAAACACATGAGTAGATGGAAGACTGTATAGCGGGAGTTTGTCAAAAATGAAAGTTGTCACCAGACAGTTACATAGAAGTAGTACAGAGACATCAGAGCAGTTTGAGTTATTAACTGGAGTACTGAACAAAAATACCGAGGACCATTGTCACTTAAGAACATGCAAAAGTTTACCATTATGGTGTTTCCATTTATGCATCGCTTGAATCCTTTCACATCTGCCAGAAATTCTTTGTTCACAGGCACTCGCCGCACTTTAATATTGAAATATTCAGCAGCTTTGTCATATGCAGAATGTGCTGATTCAGCAATTATCCTGTACAATGAACTTTTCTTACGACAGAGCCAACAAGGTTGCAAATCTTTCAAAAGAAAAAACTGATTGAGGAAATCAAACATAATAAATCATTATCTCACATTTCAGGCTTTGTAATTCCTTTCTTTGATCGCATATAGTCACGTGATGTTTTGACTGCTAATAATATGCTTTCAGTTCCACCAGATGTCATGTTGCCGCAAATTTGTCCGCCAGATGATTTTTCTTTGCTGCCAAGCAAAGCAGCTGTCATTGCAACTACTTCAGCTTCCATGTTTGCCACACTCTTGAATACATCTTGATGCAACGGATTGGTGTGTGAAAACCTGAAAAGATTTAAAAAAAAAAGATTATAGATGTGATACCTGTAGTAGACACAATAGATCAGAATTGAGTCTAAATTAGATGATCGAAGGCCTAAGATAAGCTAAGCATAATCACATGGCAACTTTGAGCATTGTTTATGATTAAAAAAAACGGCATTCATCAAACACCAGAAACATTTTGGAATTCGTTTGTCATCCACTGATGAATCCCTAATCAGAAAACTTGAACTTAATGCAATCATAAGTACCTATGTCTGCCTATGCAATCATAGCTTCCTGTTTAAGCTGAGACGGGAATATAGGATTTAGATGAGACTTCATGAAAAGTACATGTACATTGGTTCAATCAAGTTTGAAAGTGACGTGAGGGAAATATCAGCCTTACATAGAGTAAGCCTTGTTTATCAATTCAAAATGGCCCTCAGATTCACTTCCAGCAATATATCTGCAAGAAAGGTTAACCAATAAAATTAATTTGAAAAATAATGACCAAATCAAGTCAAATAAATTGGAACTTGATGTGCTGCACTAGTTTCAGTTTATTGTCTGCTGTGAGGATGGTGCGCATACACTGTGCCGGAGCACTTTCCCTGCCAGTCTACATCTTTGGCTTTCAATTCTTCGAGATCCTTTATCACTTCCTCGGCAAGGCCAATAGTCGGCAACTCAGCTCGCCGATTGTTCTTGGTTGAAGTCCCACCGGACTGCATCTTGTCAACAACCTGATACATAGCAGCAAGGAGATGTGACGATATCTTCAGTATATCTTGATAGATTATTATTATTATTATATTATTTTGCGAAGATATCTTGATAGATTATGTAAAGGTAAGCAAACAGGAAGCACATACAGTACATCATATCTGAAGGTAATCACGAGTGATCAGGCTACCAAGCACAAGCAGTCTATCATTATCATGCAGATGTCATCTCAGAATTAGTAAAAGAGATTGATCAAGGACACTCTTTTGGCGTGCACGATAGCAGCTAGCTATATAAAGATGCGAATAGAATATTCAACCAGATTTAAAGGAGAAGCTAGCTACATTAGCAGTGCAGCACCAAATGGGAAACAGACGGACTCCGTGGTGCAAAATGCAGGAACGTATCAGTAAGGTAAAACTTGGTCCCATGGTCATTAAAATGTGAACAGTACTGACAACGAGGCTGCGTATGGGATTTTGGCTCTCAGCCAAGATCTAAACTCGAATCGGAAAGCAACTTTTTCAAGACGCCTACGTCAAATTTTGTTGACGGAAACAAGTTGGGGGCAGTAGGCTTGTGGATTACTACAACTATCCTATGGGGACGGGAAAACAGTGACTGGATATCTACCACCCCGATGAAATCAATTCCCACGGGACAATCATTCAGCAGCGAACGCGTTTCGATTGGTGCAAGTACGAACAGAATCTGAATTTTTCTTCCTTTCTTTCGGCCGTGTAGCAAAAGACTAAAAGTATGCAATGCAACAAGCATGAGGCGGCGACGGATACGCACGAGTAGTAGTACTAGTAGTAGTGTAGCGTCTCACCTTCTTCTTCTCCGCCGCGATGTAGCCGGAGACTCCCGGCAGCAACCTGCGGGAGAGCAGCAGAGCAGAGCAAGAGAGATGAGCATCAAGCAAGCGCTAGTACATAGCAACGAGGAAGGAAGGAAGGAGCAGGGGCGGCGGGCGGGCGCTGACTTGACGGCGGAGATGACGATAGCGACGAGCCCCCGGTCGGCGACGGCCGCCGCGGCGGCGTGGAGGGTCCGGGCGACGAGGAGCGCGAGGAGCGGCGCGGCGACGAGCACCAGCGGCTCGTAACGGGCGAGGCGGTCGTTGGCCGCCGCCCGGAGGCGCAGCGCCAGCTCCGCCGCCGCCTCCATGGCCGTCGCACTCGCAGCACAGCACGCCGATTCGATCGGATTGGTGTTGGTGTGCTGCGGGTGTCGTGTTGCGGAGGGGATGGGGATCGAGCTGAGGAGCGGAAGCGGAGAGCCGGGCCGGATTGAATTGTTATATAGGCGAGGAGGGGGAGGAGGTGGTGGTGGTGGAGCCGTGTAGGTGGGGCACCGGAGGAGCTGCGGGGAGAGGGAGGTGGGTGGTGAGCAGTGGCAGCCGCCGCGCCCGGCAAAGAGGAACGAACAATCAGCGCGGCAGTGGAGACAGCCGGAGAGAAGAGCTCAAGAGCAGGCGGAACAAGGCACGGCGATCAATGTGAACGGCCATTTGTTTATTTATTTAATTTTATTTTTATCGCTTTTGTTTCACGAATCACAACGAGTAAATACTTCGGGAGATTTTGTTCTAGATACTATATTGGAAATAAAAGATCCAGGACTTTGCCTTTTTCAAAGCATCGCACCGTTCTGATTTTGATATGCAGTTGATTGTTGGAGTGAAAGTCAGCAAAGGTGTGCTGGACGCAACAGTCAACATGAAGCGAGGGGAGGTCGAGTGAGACCAATAAATGGATTCCGGGGAACTTTGGGCATATTTGTTCGCCGCGAGATACTTATCACGTCACAACTTTAGATTGTTGTTAGGTTCTGTGGTTTGTTAATTGTGCTGACTGCTGAACAGATTATTAGCCGCAACTTTGACAGTGTGTGACAAAGAGCGTTGTTACTGTTTTTTTTTTTCCTTCTCTTCTTATTGCTAGTTTGCTACTCCTATTTTTTCCCCTTAATCTATCCCAAATCTCATTTTTATGGCACGTTCATTAATATCATATTGACCCTTATATGTTTTATTTTCTCTACTAGTGGTGGTGTAAACGTTTCAGTGTTTTATTGTGCACATTCTAAAATAGCATGATTTAATATTCTAATTGAAGGGGTGTTTAGATGGTTGAAAATGGATGAAAAAGGTGAAAACTTTTGTGTTAGGTCGTGTGCACAGAGAGAAAAAATAAACTGACATGGTTCTCTATATGAAAATTTTTTACGTTTTTTTGGACCCTAACGAGTGAGGGAATCACATTAACTGCACTCACTTTCTCAATCAACCGTACTAGCGCTTACTCCTACATTGTGGCTTTGAGAGAGAAGAGTATTGAATTTGTCCATCACCAGTCCACAGCTCTTCTAGAAGTAGGGCGCCGGCCCAAATAACCACTCCACGCGTCCAAGATGGCTACAACTATGTCTAATCTGTGTCTGAAGTTTTATTTCAAAAACAAATCTGTGTCTGAAGTCTAAACATTATTCGCAGCTGTCAAGACTGACTGCACGCTTGTTAAACTCGCACGACCGCTTTTCTGGTGGGAGTTTGTTTAATTCAGCAAAAAATTAGAAAGACAGCACAAAAGGAGCAAGGGAAAAAATAAAGCGTTGGATGATTTTCTTATCTTAAACAATAAAAAAAATTAAAAGCTTAGACCATATCTGAATGGTATATTCGCTATACATTCACTTTGTGGATGCAGTAGGCCGGATTGTATCCTTAATGTAAAAAAAAAGGAAAAATACGGCAACGGTGACTGGTGGTGGGCATGGAGGAACCATTGGGCCTTCTTGTTGGGCTGTGGGCCGTAGTGTCAGCTTGGGCCAATGGCGGCGAATTGAGACACTAACGGAAAGCACTGCACACGAGTCGCACAAAGATTAGTCCTCTCGGGGAAAAAAAAGTCGTTCTCAAAAAAAAGAAAAAAAGAAAGTCGGGAAAAGAAGCAAAGCTCGCAGAATCCCAAGTTTACTGTCGCCCGCACAACGCACGCTCGCCTCCCACCGTGCGGGTGCCGCCCCCTCCCAAACAAAACAGGCGCTCAAAATTTGTCCAGACTCCAGACTCGACCCCACGTGCATCATCAGCGCCCCACCACCACACGGACCACCACCACTACCGTGCCGTGCGCTCGTATGACGAAATTTTGTTGCAAAAATTTGACGCTAGAGAATTTTATCGTAAGTAAGCAAAAGCTTGTTGCAAAAAATTTGTCTCCTGAGAATTTTGGCGCAATTAAAAGTTTGTTGACAAAATTTTGTTGCAAAATTTTGGCGGTGGAGAATTTTGTCGCAAGCAAACAAAAGTTTGTTGACAAAATTTTCTTGCAAAAAAATTTCGCTAAAAATTTTGTCAAATTTTTTTTTGGCAAACTTTTACTTGCTTGCGACAAAATTTTTCAGGGTCAAAATTTTCGCAATAAACTTTTACTTCCAACCAAATTCTCCAGCGTCAAAATTTTTGCAACAAAATTTTATCAACAAACTTTTGCTTACTTGCTTACCAGAAATCTTTACAGTAACAAACAAACCAAAAAAATGAGGGGCGCTGGTCCCTGGGAGCGAGCGCAAGGGTCCCTGGGACTTGGTGCGAGCGCTCGGGTCCATCCCTGTAGTTCCCCACGTGGGGCCCACCATGTGCCGTCCGAGCGCACGGGGAGCTTCGTGCGGGCGAGCGCAAAACAGCATGGCCCGCAAAGCTCGGCACAAACTGTTGCCCATCGGGAAAAAAAAATGTTGCCCATCGAGCATGAAGCACACAATGATGATGCGTATATGATATATCCATTCCGATGCTGCGATGCATGAGAGCCCCGAAATGCATCACGTGATGCTTGATCTTATTTATGGTAGTAATACCCCGGTATTCAGTTTTATTGCGTGTGGTGTTTGGAGATGTAAGATCGAGTAGAGTGAATTGATCTGTCAGCCGTGCGCGTGGACGGCGCCATTGGCGACGTCAACGTCAGTTCCCCCAACTCCCTGGCTCACCGCGGCGCCAACAGACTGCGCGCTCCCACCGACTCCTTCCCCGACTGCTCCTCCGACGCCCGTGGCGGCGCTCCCGAATTCGCTGCCGACGCCCTGCGCGGTGGCGGCGGCGGGGCCGCCGGCGGCTGTGGCGACGACGAGGATTGTGACGAGGAGGAGCTTCATGTTGGCCATCTTCTTCCTTCCTGATTCGCCCTTGCTTGCCGCTGGTTCTCGATCACTGACTAGCGGCTATACTTGCTGCGGGCTTATACGAAGGAAGGATGGGAAAGGGGGTATTTATAGGAGGCAACCGTCACCAATCATGCAGATCCGGAGATAATGTAGATTAATGCATGGTACGTGATGGGGTGATGCACCCTTATCATCTCACTGTTGGGATCAAGAAAAGAGAGACGGCGTGGATCTCTGGTCCACGGGCGGATCGGAGAAACAGAGGACAGAGCGCATCACTGTTCTGTTTCCTTCCCGCCCTTCCTAACTTGCACACGTACTTGCTGCTTGGACACGGAGGTGAGCACTACTGCCACCGGCAACTTCAAGACTGAACATTAACAATCAGCTCAGCGGCCAGGTCAGCGATATAACGGTAGCAGCATTGGAGAAGAAACCCGGGGAAACTCTGCTGCCATGCTCCCAAATCAAGCGAGACCCATCAATGATAGATCCGTGGAGAGACTTTTGCTGGTGGAGCTTTCTTCCTACTCCCTCCATTTCAAAATATAAGTTTTTTATGTTCATAGAATTTACACAGATAACACGCGGCTTAACATTCTGCAAATGATGGATTTCATAATACGTCCTGATTACAAAATAGTGAATTAGGAAGGGCTTTGAATTTCCCTCACGAGTCACTAACATTTGCGACAAGTGCATTGCTCGTCTCTCCTCTCTCCCTGGCCTCGCGCTCGCGTCGCCCCCCGCACGGACTGGCTCGAGCGACCCTAACCTAGCGCCGCCGCCCTTCTCCTCGCCACCTTCCTCCACCACGTCGCCGCCCGAGGAGGTCCTCCGGAAGTCCACGAGGCTCCAAGGAAGGTGACAGCGCGGCTCGTTCCCCTCTCCATCCGAGATCTGCGGCGGGTGTGGCCACCCTGGCTTGGTTAGATCTCGACGGCGGCGGCAGCGGCTAGGGGCCACGGATCTGGTCCCTCCCCGACCGGATCTGGTGGTGGTGTGGCAGGGGACTTGTGTGTGGCGACGGGAGGTGGTGATCGGCGGCATGGCAAGCGCATATGTGATGGTGGCGGCGGCTGGCGCCGGCCAGCGGCTGGCGGCGACCGGCCAGGGCGTGCTGCGGCCAAGCGTGGCCACGGCCGCCCAGGCGCGGCTACGGCCGGCCCTAGCTGGCCAGCTAGCGACGGCAGGCTGCGGCCGGCCAGGCCCGGCGTGGCGGGCCAGCGACTCCCATCTCCTTTCTTCGTCGCCAACGTTGGTCTGGCGCCGTCATGGTGGTGAGGCTAGAGGGCTGGCTGGTGTATGCTGGTGGCACCGATTGTGGTATTTCGGGCTGCGTCGGGCTTTTTCCAGTGGAGGCGATGCGGATGGGACGAGGAGGGCCACGAGCATGCGACAGGCATGTTGCGGATTCGGACAAAAGCCCTCATTGACGTGTCTGTCGGTGGGCATGATGGTGCTATCCTGGGGCGTCGGTCTCCCCGCTGGGGGTATCATGGCGATGTGCATGCTCTCTGCCGCGCAGGGCTTCAGGGTGAAGACCTCATCCATCTTTGAACGTGCGACGGCAGTGCCTTGGCGTCGTGCCCTCCTTGGAGGCATCATAGTTGAAGTCCCGTCTTGGCTTGTGGTTGTGGTGGTGGAGGTCGTCTGTAGGTGATGTGAGTGGCTGAGAAAGCGCGCACTGTTCGTGTTGCCGAGAAGGTGCACAGGGCGCATGGGTGCTAGAGGGCTTGAGCTGCGGCGCAAGGTGCAGTGGTGAACTCGACGACGGCTGGGCGGTGGTGATGCTCTCATAGCGGCCTCAGATATCTAAGTCCTTGGCAGAGGAGTGTGAGGCGGTGGGTGTGGCGAGGCCCCCACACAGAGTGGTCAGGATCAGTGGCCTTTCTTGGTGCTGAAATGAGAGTGTTCTGTTGACTGCTGGAGCAGAGGGATCGACGATCGTGTGTTTGTGCGCTTTGAGGTTGACAATCCCATAGTGGAGGAGCTCAAGGGGGTCGCTCGGGCTTGCAGCAGGCTGCAGCTTCGGCATGGCACAGCGTGTGACGACGGCGCAGGTGTCGAGCGGCTTGTTTCGAACTCCTCTCCCAAGTGGTCGGGTATGGTGGTGTGTTGTGTCGAGTGCGTTTGTTTATGTCCGAGGGTTTGTCCGTGTGGTGGTGTCTGCTTCGACACGTTAGGTACGAATGTTTTTTCTTGTTATATGACATAGCAGTGCTATGCTTTTATTAAAAGAAAAGAAAAGGAAGGGCTTTGGCAGAAAAAGAAAGAGCATGTGCAGGTCAAGCTTTCAAACTTGCATTAGAAATATGAAATATTGCAGGTGCCACTCGTTACGGTTCGAGCCCTGCATCTTCTTAAATCAAAGCGAAGGGCGGTCTACCCCTTCCCATCATTTTTTTTTCTGAAAGGGATGATCGAGACGAATAGACGATGCAGCAGGGTTAGTATCTAATAAGGGGAGGCGGAGACTAGAGATGGTCTAGCGCCCAGTTGATTAGGCAGCCACAGTGCTTAGAACATGAGGCAATGCTAGGATAAAGCCAAGTCACCCAGGCAACATTTGCAAAATCTGCTCCAGCGTGATGCACCGAACCGTAGGACCCACGAAGGCATTGAATGCTGAAAAACTATATCACTTTCCTCCCTCCTCAGCCCGATTACTGGATGTATTGAATGGTAAAAGTAATATTTTAATCAAAGCACCAGGTGCAAAGTTGGGCACCGCAAGCTAAGATTTTTAGCATGGCACCTCTGCACTCCTACTGTATTGCACCTCTAGAAACTTTCTCTCTCCTCTTGGCACCCTGAAAAACGTAACACTGGAGCTGCCCTTAGTCTGCTGGCTCAGATGAGTCAGAGCAAGTATTATGGATGACGAGTAGTAGGCGAACTGCTGACGTGGAGAGAGAAAATAGGAGAGAAAAGAAAACGAACGATTCGCGAAACGGCGACAGCAAGCGGGCGCATGCGTTCTTGTGGGGCCGTCATCGTGCTTCCGCATCTACCATTCGCCATCCGTTCCTGCAGATCTGTGCTCAACATTAACTCTCTGTGGGACCCACCACCAGCAGAGCTGACGTGGAGCGGGAGACGCCCGCACGCCGGCGTAACCATTGCTTTGCTCTCATATTGATTTGGTGCCGGCTGGTGGTAACCGAGCATACAAAAGCCGTTGGAGTATGCAGCTGTTAACCTCTTGCTCTCGAACAGCAAACGGATAGTTAAAACCCCTTCCTAACGGACAGGACAGTCTAGAAATCATGTACTCCGTATACTACTGGCCCCAACTGATGGATCCATCAGTAGTTCAGTACATAAATCACCATGGGCTCCTTGTGGCACGTAAATTTCCAATTTCGTCGAAGCGGGCGCATAGCAAGACCAGCAGAGTACACATATAAGAAACACATGAATCCAGGACCCTGTCTTCGCGTCTCTTAATTTTCCAGGACTTCTAAACACACACTGTGCACCTCCAAACCCCGATGCGAAGCAACGTGGTCGTTCGAGATTATCACCAAAACAAACCTTTTGTATGATGAGCAACCTTTTTTTTCGGACTTTGAACACTGCGTGCACCTCCAAACTCCGATGCAAAGCAACGTGTGATCGTACGAGATTATCACCCAAATAAACCTTTTGTATGAACAACTAAACTTTGCAGTGGTCCTTAAACTTGTCCATAAGTACGTGCCAAAGCTCAAGCTTAGTTGCTCCTTAAACCTGAACAGGTAGTCAGTAGTCAGTGATCACTCAATCACTCATAAGAGCATCTGAGCTCAGAGCTATGGGGATCCCAGCATCCGGTGGGAGTTGCAGGGCGGCCCTTGCGCCGACCACTGCCGCCGCGTTCCTGCTGCTGCTGCTGATCTGCGGCTGCGGAGCGCCGGCGGCAATGGCGGCGGTCGCCGGAGGCGGCAGCGGAGGGGAGCAGTACGCCGGCGGCGCCAGGTACAAGGACCCTAGGCATGCCGCTGAACCGTCGGATCGAGGACCTGCTGTCCCGGATGACGCTGGCCGAGAAGATCGGCCAGATGTCGCAGATCGAGCGCGAGAACGCCACCGCCGACGTCGTCCGCGGCTACTTCGTAGGGAGCGTGCTCAGCGGCGGAGGCAGCGTGCCGGCGCCGGAGGCCCCGGCGGAGGCGTGGGTCGGGATGGTCAACGAGATGCAGCGGGCGGCCATGTCCACGCGCCTCGGGATCCCCATGATCTACGGCATCGACGCCGTCCATGGCCACGGCAACGTCTACAGGGCCACCGTCTTCCCGCACAACGTCGGACTTGGCTGCACCAGGTGATTGATTTATTCCCTTTGCGTGCCCGTTCCACTTTCTTGTTACTACCACCATTTTGCTAACCTTTGCAACGTTACTAGTACGTACTAGCGTTAATCTGGCCATTTTTACGCTTGTACGCTCCGTCACAAAATAACTTAGTGAAGTACGGAGTATGTAGAATCTGAAACAGGCCCTTAATCTCCAAAAGTTTAACCACTAGTATATACGTGTAAAATTGTCAAGTATCTTCAATTCAGGCAGTGTTTAGTTCACGAAAAAAAATATTTTTTTAGATTGGGTTGTATGCGTAGGGACTAGGGAGAAGATATAAACTGACACGGTTCTCTAGGTAGAAATTTTTTAGATTTCGGACGAAACTAAACACTCCCTTGTAAATGTTTCGAAGCTTGTCTGCATCAAGGGTCCACATTTCAA
Organism: Urochloa ruziziensis; assembly: GCA_015476505.1. Classification (NCBI taxonomy): domain Eukaryota; kingdom Viridiplantae; phylum Streptophyta; class Magnoliopsida; order Poales; family Poaceae; genus Urochloa; species Urochloa ruziziensis. The sequence goes on along the minus strand of CM027122.1, from coordinate 13,984,288 downwards.
TGCTTGGCGTCAAGGAGAGTTGACCTCTTTTGTCTGGCTGCATCGATATTGTAGCTACTCCCTCCGGTTTAGTAAAAAAGTCGTTTAGGACAGCGACATGGTCTCCAAAGTAGAACTTTGACTTCTTATTTTTATAAAGATATTTATTAAAAACTAACATATGTATACTTTTATGAAAATATTTTGCAAGACAAATCTATTCATGTAGTTTTCACATTTTCAAACTCAACGACTTAAAAGTTATTCACGATTTGTATTCCCAATGTTTGACTCAAATCTTGTCCAAAACGACTTCCTTTACCAAACCGGAGGGAGTACTTGGGAGTAGCACTACTAGTAGAAAAAATAATTACTGGCAGCACAGTACCCTGCTCCAGCAGTCCAGCACTGTTCGTTTTAGTCTAGTTACTGTATAAGCGAAGCCTCTCTGATTTTGATAAAGTTAATTTAATTAGTTTCATTAAATCCATATTGAAATGTCTTGATAGTGTATTTATTGTGTCTATCCTAGATGTTAATAGTTTTACAATTTTTTAAAAAAGTTTGAAAAACTTGATTCAATACAAAAAACTGAAATGATCTACATTTTACAACGGAAGCAATAGTTCCGAAAATCTCATATCGGCCCATTACTAGTACTCCTGAATCCTAGACGCTGAATTTACCTGAAACAGAGACCCAGAGCTGGTAAAGAAGATCGGAGCAGCAACTGCACTGGAGGTCAGGGCCACCGGAATCCCCTACGTGTTTGCTCCATGCGTTGCGGTACGTACCTAAGCCTTTCATATGAACAAGCAGAGAACGAATAACCGGCAAAACAAAAGAACACGGCACAAACGATCGCTTACCTCTATTGTACGGACAGGTATGCAGGGACCCAAGGTGGGGCCGGTGCTACGAGAGCTACAGTGAGGACCCCAAGATAGTGCAGCAGATGGCGTCGTCCATCGTCCCGGGGCTGCAGGGCGAGATCCCGGCGGACGGCCGCCGTGGCGTCCCCTTCGTCGCCGGGCAGCGCAATGTGGCGGCGTGCTCCAAGCACTACGTCGGCGACGGCGGCACGGCCAAGGGCGTCAACGAGAACAACACGGCGGCCTCCTTCCACGAGCTGCTCGGCATCCACATGCCGCCCTACTACAGCGCCGTCATCCAGGGCGTCTCCACCGTCATGGTCTCCTTCTCCAGCTGGAACGGCGTCAAGATGCACGCCAACCATTTCCTCGTCACTGACTTCCTCAAGAACAAGCTCCGGTTCAGGGTTCGTTCAAATTTATTCACCAACAATATAATGGTTAATTAGTACTGGATACCTTTTTTCTCACTAATAAAGTAATTCCATCTGATATTTCAGGGTTTTGTGATCTCGGATTGGCGAGGGCTCGACAAGATGACGAGCCCTGAACACGACGACTACATCACGTCCGTCAAGCTCGGGATCCTCGCCGGCATCGACATGGTCATGATCCCATACACGTACACCGAGTTCATCTCCGACCTGACTGCGCTAGTGAAGAACGGCACCATTCCCATGAGCCGCATCGACGACGCGGTGCGCCGGATCCTCCGGGTCAAGTTCACCATGGGCCTCTTCGAGAGCCCCTACGGCGACGCCACCCTCACCGGCGAGCTCGGCAAGCCGGAGCACCGGGAGCTCGCGCGTGAGGCCGTGCGCCGCTCCCTCGTCCTCCTCAAGAACGGCGGCAAGGGCGCCGGCGAGGCGCCGCTGCTTCCGCTCCCCAAGAAGGCACGTCGCATCCTTGTCGCCGGCAGCCACGCCGACAACCTCGGGTACCAGTGCGGCGGCTGGACCATCACCTGGCAGGGCACCGGCGGCAACAACCTCACCGCCGGCGGCACCACCATCCTCGCCGGCATCCGGCGCGCCGTCGACCCCTCCACGGAGGTGGTCTACGCCGAGAACCCCGGCGCCGGGTTCGTGGAGCGGAACAAGGGGCGGTTCGACTACGCCGTCGTCGTCGTCGGCGAGCCGCCGTACGCCGAGTCGTTCGGGGACAACCTCAACCTGACCATCCCAGCGCCCGGGCCCAGCGTGATCCGGGACGTGTGCGGCGGCGGCGGCGGCATCAGGTGCGTCGTGGTGATCGTGTCGGGGCGGCCGCTGGCGGTGGAGCCGTACGTCGGCGACGTGGACGCGCTGGTGGCGGCGTGGCTGCCGGGGACGGAAGGGGGAGGGGGTTAGTGACGTGCTGTTTGGGGATTACGGGTTCACCGGTAAGCTGGCGAGGACGTGGTTCCGGTCGGTGGAGCAGCTGCCCATGAACGTCGGGGACGAGCACTACGATCCCCTGTTCCCGTTCGGGTTCGGGCTCGAGACGCAGCCATCGGCAGCTTAACTGGCTACTAGCTAGGTGGGATCGTTGGTTACAAGCGTGTACACTGCATTGTTGGTAGGTGAACACGGTTACACGAGCTCGTCACAAGCGTGTGTACAATGCAGTGTGCACTGCATTATGTTGTTGGTTAATTTTGATCTGAATGTACGGAAAAGTATGCTGCTAGTAGTAAAAATTAAGAAAGAAGAACCCCTCTTTCAGAATTGAAGCAAGTGCTTATGTTAGACCATCAAGGAATTCATAGTCGAAGCTGTGGTCGGCTATATATCCTCCTTCCGTTTGAACGTCTACAACGTACGTTTGAACTGTTTCTGAAAATGAACTGACGGACATCGTGCTTAAATAAACCAATAGAAAGCTGAAAATATCTTATCATTTTCAAAATTTCTTAGAGCAGGAAAAAGTCGAAGTACTCCGATCCAACAAGCCGGCCTTGACATTTATCAATAAAAATCAAACCTCACCCTTCTCCGTCAGGCCTCCAGCTGCCTCCGTGCGCACCGATCCAGCAGGCGGCCTAACCCACCTACATTGCGGCCCGGTAATACGGTCCAACCCACCTGTCTCGTCGTCTTCTTCCTCCTCTCCCTCACTCCGCTTGTTCATCCCCACTCGCCCCGCGCAGTCGCCGTCGCGATTTGCCTCTCATGGCCGTCCTTTCGCCCCGTGTTGGTGCACGACGCACTGTTGCGCTCCACCTCACCCCGATCATCCCCTCGTCAGAATACCTCCTCACCCTCTCACAACGCCGATTCCAACGCGGTCACCAACGTTGCACACCGCCGGCCGTCATCCCGATCTACGTCCTCCACCTATCCCTCGCCATCCTGAGCCGTGCAATGTGACGAGCGAGATCATAACACATGATATACGTTCATGGATAGCTCGACGATAACTACATTAGCAGGATATGGCTACACCAAAGAATGTCAACAACTCGATCGTCAATTCATATATGGTCATGCTGTCATGCGCCCAAGCCAAGAAACACACATATATTAATTCTTCCAACTTTACAAAAAGTTTTCACCTAGATTACCGTGTCAGTTTATTTCTTTTCTGAGTGCACGCGGCCCAATGTAAAAGGTTTTCATCAATTCAACAGTATTAGACAGGCCTATAGGTTACGACTAACTTACCAGTAGTAGATGCATCAAACATTATCATGCATATCCATTTGATTTTTGTTATTTACCAAAGTATTTATTGGTGATAGTGCGTCCATGCATACGTGGTGACCACATTTTTTTTTCTTTAGAGTCACATATATATGGACAAGCTCGCCGTACACACAAATGGATATGCTATACTATCCGTCCGTACGTCACCTCCACTTTAAATGATGTGGCCGTAGGCTATGCTGGCCGTGTTTAGATGGAAGGGTGAAATTTTTTTGGGATGTCACATCAAAGTAAATTTGCCATTTAGGAGTAGTAAACATAAATTATTGGTAAAACTAATTACAGATCTAGCCAGCAAATCGCGAGACAAATCTAATGACGGGTAATTAGAGGGTAATTAATTAAGAATTAGCAGACGGTTACTGTAGCATTACTGTTGCAAATCGTTGATTAAGTAGGCTCGTTAGACTCGTCTCGCGACACACACTCCATCCATGTAATGGATTATTTTTTTCGTCTACATTTAGTACTTCATGCAGGTAAGATTCTCTTTGATGTGATGGGTGGAAAAAATTCTCAGGCCTATCTAAACACGGCCGCTGCTAGCGGCGCCTACCAACGGCAGGCCCAGTCCCGCCGCCGATTCCACTGGGGCCCTCCCCGACCCCGCCGCCGACTCCCTCGGCAGCGTGCCCGGTCCCGCCGCCGATTTTACGGGCGGCACTCCCGATCCCGCTGTCGGCTCTCTCGGCAGCGCTCCCGGCCCCGCCGCCGATTTCACGGGCGGCACTCCCGATCCCGCTGCCGGCTCGCTCGGCAGCGCTCCCGGCCCCGTGGCCGATTGCACCGGCGGCACTCCCGGCCCCGCCGCCAATGCCACCCTGCGCCGCCTAGGATGGCGTGCCGACGGCGGCAACGACGGCGAGGACGAAGACGAGGAGCTTCACAGTCGTCATCCTGCAGGTTGTTCTTGCTACTGTCAACCTTTCCTTTGAGGCTGTGACTAGGGAGAGAAGGGGCGACGGGTATTTATGTGACTAGGGAGAGAAGGGGCGACTGGTATTTATACACACAGGGACGAAGCTAGAAAAAAATAAGAGGGGCTGAACAAAGCCACCGGTTAAGTTTTGGAATTCTATTTTGTTGGATTTCTAGTTCAATAAACTTTAGCCCCTCCCGTACACGTTTGGCCTAAAATTGAATGGAGAATTAAGGGACACCGTAGTTGCAGGGGGGCTCGAGCCCCCTTGCTCCACAATCTATCTCACTGTACATCCAGACATAGCGCGGGCGGGGGCAAGCCGGGCAATAAATAACAAACTTTACGACCATGTGAGACGATTGACAAAGTTGTGTTGTCAACGCCACATCTTCTGTTTGTTTTTTTTTTTTTTTTTTGAGCTCGGGTCACAGCTGTCACGCTCGCCGGTGATGTGCCGAGATGGTAACTGAGAGTAATAGTCGGTGCACGTAGCTTAAAAGGTGGACGGGTACGTAAATTAGACGGTGCTCATAACTTTAACATATGACTTTCACTATTTTGCACAAAATATATATCTAGACGTGCAACTATGATATATTTTTTCTAATATCTGTGTTTTAATTCAAATAGTTTTGTACACTAAAACCAATCCTAACAAGATACTACCTCCGTCCGTGAATGGATGACGTTTAGGACAGAAGATATTGCTGAGAATAGCCTGTTTTTGTTGGCCGGAAGTCAGATAAAAAAGATTGAGGTAGTACTACTCTAGTAAGAAAGATACACAAATGGCAAGTATAAAATGTAGAAATGTAAAGCAGAGGGTTAGATAATGCAATCTTGTTATGACGATTTATTCTGTAGTATCGGTAGGCAAACGCCACTCCTAGTCAATGTTGGAGCTCTACTAAGGATATGCTCCCGGATGATTGACTTGCAGCGTTTCTGGAACGTCTCCGGAGGTTTTGCATCAATTTGTCGCATGCTCCGATCGAAGCTTCAACCAAGTGATCGGTTGATCCAGTCGTCTAGGGTTTGCTCCTTTGGAATAGCATTCTAGCACGCCCATTCATCCTCTCTACTAAAAAAGAGCATCCATCGGATGATATGGTCATTAAAAGCCCTACGGTCTAGAGCCGACCCTTTCATCTGATGCATGCTAAAATCACCCGATCGGATGATTCGCTCCAAGCTGCAACTTGTACAGTTCAAGCTCTTTTGAGTCCTTAACCAATTTCTCTGCTTTTACTAACATACCGTCGATTTCTGAGTGTTTATTTCACAAATGGCCTTGAGTATTACTAAGCGGATGAGAGTTTTCTTTTGGGGTGTGTGTGGGTGTGTGTGCGTGTGTGTGTGGGGGGGGGGGGGGGGGGGGGTAGAGTTAGAGGGGGTGCGGAAGGTTTGCAGGAAAAATTTGGCATTCCCACGGAGAGAAACAAATTAGCAACTAAGAATTTCCAACCAGCATTTCGCAAAGGAAAATATGTTGGCAGCTTCGGAGATGTTTTAATTAGACTTAAAAACCTTGAATCTTTTATGAAAATTCTAAAGAAACAATCATAGGTTATACACAAAAGGTGCTTAGAAATTAGAGGTGTGAATTGGTGCCCCTAAATGTACGCATGGCTCTCTTTATTTCAACTGAAAGCACTTAATCATTTAATAATTTTCCGAATATATCATATACTTTTGAAAGATAATAACGTTAATAATTAAACTAAAGATGGCATGTTGATACCTTAGATTATGGACACTAATTTATTTTGTGGATTAGATTTCACTTGATGCCTACAGTATTGTGTGTCCTCGAGAGTCAAGATAGGTGTTTTGTAAAATTGTTTTGCTCTAAAGAAAACATAACTTGGATAGAATATTTGTCAAGCAAGGACGTTGAGAATTGTTAGAGCAATTCCAACAGTCTAGATACAATTCTAGTTAAATTTAAAGTTTTACAAGGACTTAAAAAAATAGATAACCTTCAAAATTGGATTATCCATATTAAAAAAACCCATCAGACGGTCATTTTTTTCCTTTTTTTCCGTCCGACGTGTCACTGAACGCTGTCGCCGCGACCTAGAAGCTGCAGTCGTACCATCAACGCCTGGCCCCGGACGATGCCGTTGCGAGAGGGCCTCATGCGCGACTGGGCAGGTGACACAAACAGATTGGTCTCAATTTTCCATTGCATCAGCTAAAACCATATGGTCTAAATGGGTCTTTGTCCTTTTCTTGTAATCTAACGACCATTGGGGTCTTCAAATGCATTAGTACCAGCTTAAATGAACTCAAACACAATCATTAGATAAAATTAGCATCCAAACAAATAACCTTAAATTTCATAGATGGTCTCGCAAAAAAAAAAGTAGCACATGTCTTTTAAAAACTGAAACTAAACTACAACTAAACAGATCTAGATATTGCAACGTCTTGCAAGAATCTCATTTTGACACACTTTGTAATATTGTTGTTGTTTGCAGTTCTTTGTGTCGACAAATAATGAGATTCAGTAATAACCTTGTCATCAATTGTTCAACCACTGTTATTCCTAGCCTCAATCCTGGACAAACAACCACAAAACAAATTCACATCATGTTGTATACCAGACCAACAATTCACAATTCATTAATAAAGAACCTTCTGAACGATTTGACTCGAATGTTTTGTTTGCATGAAAATAGTCATGTATTCTTTTCCATAATGTGCCATGTGTTTGATCAACTCCTTAAATAGGATCCATGCCCACATTTAGCCAAGCTGACACAAGAAGTATGTCCTCCTCATCTCCAAAATTTTTGCTTCTACCTTGAGAACTCTTGGCTGTTGTAGGAGCATGATGGATGGTTGGATCACTAGGAGGTGTGGAATCACTAAGAGGTGTGGGACCTTGAGATTGTCCCTTACGACTAACTAGGAGGTTAGTGTGATATCCTGAATCCATAGCACTTGTCACAGAAAAATTAATAGATGATTGGAGTCTGATTGGAGCATGGCGGAGGCAGGATGGGAGAGTTGGGGGGGGGGGGGGGGGGGGGGGGGGGGTATTCAATAGAGTTCTCCATGCTGGATCTGTCGCTGCCATCACGAAATGTTAACTCAGAAAGTCAGATTCTACCTGGATGCATATAACCGACTAGTTACTATGCTATCAGACTATCACCTACACTATGTTATCACAAATCATGGGAAAAAGAACTACACAAATTTTGGGCAAGAAGCAAGTTCTAGAGTCGATCCATTAGGCCAAACTAGAGTCGAAACAGTTCAAGTATATGGTGACTTTGGATCTTGTTAACCAACTGAAGAATAGTATCTAGAAATCACACAAGCATATATAAGAGCATCATAATATTTACACTCTAAATAACATCTAGACTTTTCAAGCAAATAATATCATGATTTTGCTGTATCAAGGTAATCTTTGGAACAAAAGGCAGCAAACATAAATGGGTTAACATGCATGGACAAGACATGTTTCAAAGCTACAAGCTTTAAAACTAAGCACATTCAGACGGTATGTTCCTATGAAAGCTGTAGGAGTTGCTAAGAAAATTCATCTAATTTTCCTCCATATCAAAGGGGTAATATGAATCAGCAGTAAAATCTGAACGCGAATTTTCCATACAAGAACATGAAAGAGAGCAGAGCAAGCTAGCTACTGATTCTCCGCATCTCTGTAGTATCAAATTTGAATGCAAAAATGCTTGCTAGCTAGCTGATTCACAAGAATCTTAGAAAATGCCTAGAATATCAGATGGTAATCAACATCTACAGATTCTACCACAAACCGTGGACACCTACAACTCGGTTGTGTAATGGTGCTTTCCATGAATCAACACCTCAATTAAAATCCAACAACAGAAGCATGCGAATTAGTTCTCCTGGTATTCACAAAGAAGTGCTAAACATCTGCAATTACTGAATATTCAGCAAGTAATCTCACCATTGCAGCCCTCCTACAGGTCGACTTGCTCAAAATTGAGCAGATCCTCTGCCACCCTGCCATGGAAGCTTGTGGGACGAACCACCCGACGGCACATCGATCCGACACCGGATTGATCCAACTCTCCCTCCGAGCGATGTGCCTCCAAATCCACTCTTACTGGCGCAAATTGAGAAAAGGGAAGAGTCGCCGCCGGCGTTGAACTGGGACGTGGCGGCCGGTACATGGTGACAAGAGGGCAAGGGAGCCCCAGAGCATGCACGCAAGGATGGCAGGGCGCAGGAGTGGCGCGACGGCAGCGAGGACCTCACGACGCGTGCGTGGAGGGCGCAGGAGGGGTGCGAGCGCGACGGCAGGAGGGCACACAGAAGGAAAAAAAGGGCGGGAAGTGGAACGCCCACGCGGGAGGAGCGAGATGGCAAGGGAGACAGGCGGCCTCGACAGGATGCCGAGCATGATATACTAGCAAGGAAGAAGACGACTCTAGTTGATCGGCTTTTTTTTAACCGAGCCCAACATGTTTGCCGAGGCTCGGCTGTTGGAGGTGCCCTTATTCACGTCGGTATCAATATCAAAGTTCAGCAAAAGTTCTTATAGTACATGTTAGCTTGATCTTGTAGTTGAGATAGATCAGACTGATTGACGGATCTACATGTCGGTCTACTGACGTGGAGGCCACCTTCAGAACCGAGCCCCGCCCATGTCGTCTTGCAGCACTGCTTACGAGGCACCTGCAAATAACAATGCATAGAGCGAACCCACCTGTTCCCAATCGGCAGCGTTCATCTTGGGCGAACCCTGACCGTCTGGATCGCGGCATGCCAGCGGAAGCTAGGCTTGTCGCACTTCTTTTCCGTCGCATTCTTCCTCGAGTACTCTCCGTCATGGTCAGGGACGAAGCTAGGAAAAAAAATTAGGAGGGGTTGAACAAAAGCACCGGTTGGGCTTTGGGCTTTTATTTTGGTGGATTGATGGTCAAATGAACTTGAGCCCCTCCTAATGTACACATTTTACCTAAAACTGAACGGGTAATTAAGGGGGATTTCTTTGGCACCACGGCTGTAGGAGGGCCCGAGCACCCCCCCCCCCCCCCCCCCCTCTCCCCCTTGCCCCACCCCGCTGGCTCCGTGCCTGGTCATGATGGCCGCCACCACCGCCGCCCGTCGGTCGTCTCATTCTAAGCATGGCTGAGGAAGAACGCCAAGGGCCGAGCGCACACGTCGTCGGATTGTTGAACATGAACTGCCCCTTCATCAACCTCCCCAAAAAACGCGCTGACGTACGAAAGGAATGCCAGAGTGGCTAAGATGAGCATGAACAGCGGCAGCGCCACACGGCGATGCCTAGGCACGTGCCCTTTGAGCTGGATATAATGGTTGCATACTTTGTTTCTTTTAAATTAAAATTTTTTATCCTATTTTTTTACAGTACGTGTCTATAGCACGTGCCATTTCACTAGTACTAGCTCCCTCCGTATAGGAAATAGAAGACGTTTTGGACAAGATTTTAGTCAAACCTTGGGAGTATAAATCACGAATAACTTTTAAGTCGTTGAGTTTGGAGATGTAAAAACCATATAATAGACTTGTCTTGAAAAATATTTTTATAAAAGTATACATATATTATTTTTTAATAAATATTTTTGTAAAAATAAGAAGTCAAAGTTACGTTTTGGACACCGTGTCGTTGTCCAAAACGTCTTTTATTTCCTATACGGAGGGAGTACATATAGTAAATCCATGTACCTAAAAAAGCTAAAGCGAAATATAATTTGGTATGGAGGGAGTACATGTGCACCCATTTGGCCAATTCACCAATCTCAGCGGATTCAATGTTCATGTTTGGAAAACAATTCAGGAATCACTTATGTACATAGCCAACTACTTAAATATGTACAGATGAAAATCAACAAAGTCGGAACTAAATGGCGTACCCGTTTATACGGTTCCAATTTATTCAAAGAAGTCGTATGGTACGCACTTAGAATTCTCAAAACGTCGTAATAACTATGTATACTGTTCCAATTTAATCAGAAAAGCGCATATGGCACGCATTTAGAATCGTCAAAACATCGTGCTCGTGTATGTTGTTCCAATTTATTTAGAGATCTAACCAAGTCCTTCTTCTGTTGATATTGATGCCGCTGCTGTATGGGGGCGTGCCACTAATCAAATAGAGATGGTAAAAATTTTAGGTCTGTGGAGACTTTTTAACCGACGTGTTACAATAGGAACCAGCTCGATAGACCTTATCACATGCGGTTCCAGCCACAAACTGCCTGTAATGAGGATTATCATAAGCCGTTACAACGGCTAGCCACTTCATCTACTCCCGAACCGCCTATGATGAGGTACTCCCTTCGTATAGCTTTTACATGACGTTTAGGACAGAATTACACATACCAAAGAGTAGTTAATTAGTGTATAGTTTTTTCTGTTTGCCTTTATTAAACAGGGTGCGACTGTGTCATTCACACGCAGCTCAACTGGTTAGCGCTCTGTCTCTCGAGGTTCGAGGTCGCCAGATCAAATCCTTGTAGTTGTAGACGTATCTGTTTCTATTCCAGGGATTAGACTTCATTAGTGTGTGTTTTGGCATTTCTAGCAGGAGAATAGGAAGAATTGAATGAATTTCTCAATCAATCGGGTCGGTCTAGGGATAGGTTGTGAAAACAGACCGTACAGAAGCAAGGTTAGGATACCGTCCACCCGAAGAGATAGGGTAAGGAGGCTGGTAAGTATTAGGAGGAAAGTGGGAATAAACCGTCTGTCAGGTAGGACTGGTGCCGACTGATCCCTCTCCACGCTCTTTTGCTTCGCACCTCTTGTTTACAGTGACCTCAAACTGTAGAATTGCTCGACGTTGGCGTGGTATGGTCCAAACGCTTCCAACTAAAGTTTATCTAGTGGCTAAATTTTAGCTAGCTAAAATAAACTTAGGGCATGTTTAGATCCCTTTGGTCTCATGGACTACCTACCCTGTATGGTATGGGACATCCCTCATCGACAGAAGGTTGCGCTGTGACGAAGATGGTGTGCTGCTATTGCAACGCAGTGACTTGCATTGGTCCTTGTGGTGATGGTGCGGTATGGACACACTTCATCAATGAGGCGTGCAATGGTTGTTGTGCTGTGGTCTGTTGCTCGACGTTGGCATGGTATGGGACACGTTTGGTGACTTTGGAGGCAGAAAGTGGGCGAAAGCCATTGTACGTTCATCCAATGAAATGACGACGACGTCTTTTTGGGCGCCGCATTCCTCACGGGAGGCGTTTGTCGCAGCTGCACCATCTATGTGTTTTGAGTTCTTGGTGAAAACCATGTAGGTGTAGGATGAGCGACGTCGGCGCCGGCGGCAACGGCGTCATGCCCTCCTTGAAGACGTTGTTTTGGAAGTTCGCAAGCCTTTTCTGCTCTGGGTTATCTATAAAAATTAGTTTGGTCTACCTAGTGGTTCGTGGTTATGGTCTTAATTAGTGAGTTGATGAAGAAGTCTGATGGAAAGTACTTCTCAATGTTCGGAATTGGCCGAATTCTAATTGTATTGCTCTACTTAGTGTGCAGATCAGGGTTTTTTTCCCGACCGGAACCTGTCCGAAAACCACGGGAACTGGTCTAACAGGTCCGGACCGGTTCCGGTTCGGGACGGTTTCCAACCGGCCAAATTTAAAATTTTCGAATTTGAATTTAAAAAATTGAAAAATTAAAAAAAAATCTTAAAAATACTTTAAGGTGAGTAGATTGTAATGATGTCAAAATTTTTCAAATATTAGTTCATTTAATATTTTTTGTTTGTATTAGAAGTTCAAACAGCCTACTAAATCAACACGTTAAACTTCTAATGCGCTTAAACCGCTACTTAAACTTCTTAAAAATGTTCTCTTTTTGACACCATTAGATTCTACGCACCTTAAACTATTTTTAGAAATTTTTTAGAAATTTTCTTTTATTTTTATTTTTTAATTAAAATTTGAAAATTTGTCAAACCGCTCAAACCGGCCGGCTAACCGCTCAAACCGGCCGGCTAACCGTTCGAAACCGGTTGAACTGCGGATTTAATTTGATTTTTAAATTTGTCCGGTTTCTACCGGTTTCCGGTCAAACCGGTCCGGCTAACCGCTACCGGTGAGCGGCGGTTTGGCCAGACCGGTCAGGAAAAAAAACCCTGCAGATGGATCACCAGAAATCGACTTTACGAAACAAGCTACAAAGGATGACTTCTCAAGCTGTGCAATTTAGAGGGATTCTTTTCTTTTTTTTAATAAAAGGCAGGAGCACTGCCATATCATATAAGAAGAAGAAGCATTCATACATAACGCGCCGAAGCGAACACCACCACCACACAAACAAACGCACGCAAACAACACACACAACAAAACACTACACCACCACAGTCTGGAAGAGGAGCCAAATGAAGCCAACTTGAACTGCGCCGTCGTCACCAACGCTGTGCCGCACCGAAGCCGCGGCCCGCTGCAAACCCAAGTGGCCACCGAGACACCTCCACCATGGGGCTATCACCCCCGAACCGCACACACACGATCGTCGATCCCTCTGCTCCAGTGATGCTTCAGCAAAACGCTCCCGTCACGGTACCAACGCAAACCACTGATCCTGGCCACTCTGCTATGGGGGCCTCGCCTCACCCAACGCCTCACACTCCTCTGCCAAGGACTCAGATATTTGAAGCCGCTAAGAGAGCATCACCTCCGCCCAGCCGTCACCGAGGTCACCACAGCACCATGCGCATCAGCTCCAGCGCTCCAGCACCCATGGATCCTCTGCACCAACCATGCCAACCACATTGACCAAGCGTCCCTCCACCGTCTCTGCGCACGGACACCACCAGATTCGCCCAGCTCCACTGGTACTGCAACCTGCTATGGGCCTCGAACAGCGACGCCTCCAAGGAGGGAGCGACGCCGATAGCGCCGTCATCGCACGTCCAAAGTTGGACAGGGTTTTCACCCCGAGACCCTTTGCAGCTAGGTAAGGTAATCCTTAGTGATGCCCCCAACAGGGATAACGACGCCCAAGGACGTCGCCATCACTACCACCTAAGTCAGGTGTAGGCTTTCGCCCGGAATAGCCCCTTTCCTAAAGCACACTCGCAGCACCATGCCTCCGTCACAATGCATCTGCCAGAGAGACGACTCGGCGCGCCCCGAAGTGCCACCATGGCACAACAAGAGACACACCACAGCCACCCAGTCCTACCACCATGGCAGCACTGAACCAGCAACACCAATACCTCACAGAGAAGGGGAGCACCAGCCTCGTCGCCTCCGTACCGTCGTCCGCACGCAGAGGCCACAAACCACTACGCCTCAGCCCTTGTGGCAGCTTTCCTTCGCCGTCCGCTCCAGTGAAGACCGAGCCACAGCAGCCGTTTGCCCGCGCTGGCCGCAGGGTCCACGCAGCAGCCACCGCCGCGGCGCGTCGCCCGCAACCTGGAGCTCGTGCCGCCGCCGCACGCAGCGTGCCACCGCCGCCGCAGCCGCCGGACGCCGCACGCCACCTCCACGCGCCGGCGCCGGCCCCTACTCCACTGGGACCCCCGGCGCCCACCCACGAACACGGCGTGCGCCCTTGCTGCGCAAGCCGCCGGATCCGGGCGGAGGGGGGCCGGATCCGTGGCCTTGGGCTGCCGCCGCCGCGGGAGCCGCCGTCGCCGGATGGCGGCCGCCTCCGCCGCGCCGAGCTCGGGCCAAGGGCGAGATGCCGCGCCGCCGCCGTCCTTGGAAGCCTCCAGGTCTTCGCGAAACCCCTCGGGCGGCGGCGCGACGGGAGGAGCCGGCGGGGAGCGGGGGGCGGCGGCTAGGGTTCCGCCCCCCAGTCGCCCAAGCGGAGGCGACGGGAGCGCTCTTACCCCATGCTTTCTTGGATTCTTTTCTTTTAAGTTACATGTTTCTTAGGCCAGTCTCAGTGGGAGTTTCATGGACACAGTTACCTAGACTGGAAACTAGGTAACTGTTCCAGTAGAGTTTCATGGGGATGAAACTCCCCTCACATCCCATGAAACTCCCCTCGTAAATGACCTGCCAAGTCAGCATTTTTGCTGATGTGTCATATCAATTAATGCCATGAAACTCTCCATGAAACTTACATTGAGACTGGCCTTACATGTGGTGGTGCGGTAGCATGGCTACCTTTCGTAATAATTGTGGTCTTCTGATGCATCTTCTCTTGTAGATGTCTTAAGGTGGATTTTCTTCCATTATCTTAAAAAAAGCTAGCAAGTTAGTGTGAATGCAACGACACCCTGTCAACACCGTCACGCTGGCGGCACCGATAACAGCGCTGTTGGCAAAGACGTCAATGCCACGGTAAATGCCAAATTGCCAATGATTTGGCCGCCATGGTCGCCACCATAGACGCCTATGGCCATGTTTCCCACCCGAAATCTTTTCACCCATCACATCAAAGGAGAATCTTAGATGCATGAAGTATTAAATGTAGCCAAAAAAGGTGAAAAGTTACATAGATAGACTGTAAATCGCGAGACGAATCTAATGAGCCTACTTAATCCATGATTTGCAACAGTAGTGCTACAGTAATCATCCGCTAATTATGGATTAATTACCCTCTAATTACCATCGTTAGATTCGTCTCGAGATTTCCTACCTATCCATATAACTTTCCACCTTTTTCGTCTATAGTTACTACTTCTAAATTGATAAAATCAAAACCCGAAATCTTTTCACGAAATCTTTTCACGAACTAAACACAGCCTATGCCAATGCCAGCATCAGCGTATACCATGCTTAATCGTACGCACTTGAATCTTTAAAACAAACAAAGTCAGAGAATGTACACGCTGCCACGAAGCATATATCGTACGCGCTTGAATCGTCAAAACATGGTACCTGTACGTACAATTGTACATTGTTCCCATTTATACCCAACTCAGGGCCTTCTATTGATGCTGCTGGCCTGTTTCTTTATTCCCTAAAATTCCTAATCCTTTGTAGGGACGAGTGTGTGTTTGTGTACTGTATGATACTAAAAAACTGACATGTGTACCAGCAAAATTCCACATCACATGAGCTAAGTCAGTGACATCTAAGAGCATGGGAATTGACTAAAGCAGTGCGGCTGACAGTTGCAACCTCGTGCGTTCAGAAAAAGGATGATTACGATAATCCCACCGGTGCAAGTTCATACTCCCTCCGTTCCAAAATAGATGTCATTCTCGCTTCCCGAGAAGTCAACATTTTCAAAATACCGACAATTATATATTAAAATATATAAATATTTATGCTAAGTAATTAGTATCATTGGAAAGATCTTTAAGTCTAGTTTTTTAACAAATTTATTTGGAGATGAAAATGTTGCACGTTTTTTCTACAAATCTAGTCAAAGTTGAGAAAGTTTGACCGGCACGCATCCCATAACGTCATCTATTTTGGAACGGAGGGAGTACTATATATACTCCCTCCATACCAGTAAAGGAAGTCGTTTAGGACAACATTTAGCATACCAAGGAGTGATTGAAGAGGATGAAGTTTTCCCTGTTTGCCCCTATTAAATAGGATGGCATGTACTCCGTATATTATAAGTAAGAACACTTCACTAGCGAACTGGTTAGCGCAGCGAGGCCGAAGTCAAGGCGACCCGAGCTCGATTCTTCCCAAGTTTTTTCTTTCGTTGGAATTTTTGCATAGCGCTCGCCTGCGTGGCACTGTGTGCGCTCATTCTTTCAGCTGGCACGCTCGTTTGCTACAGACACTGTGCACACGTCTGTACTACTTGCTAGCATCGAGTCGTCTGCCATGGCCATTCTATTTGCTGCCGCAACCGCCGGCGCTGCGGCGGTGAGCGCCACCGCCGTCGGGGACGAGGAGAAGCAGCACGAGGAGGCGCGCGGTGGCGGCGGCGCAGGGAACGACGACCACTTCGGCCACGTGCACACAGGAGAGGCGAGCGAGAAGACGGGCGACGATGCAGCGCTTTTAATCCAGGCAGCGGCAACGATGCGACACTATTAATTGAGATGCACGGGAGCCGGAGCGACAGGGGCAAACGAGTCCAACTCACAGCCAAAAAAGCAAAGCGACTTCCTTTGTGCAACTCAACGCAAGCTCCAGAACGACTTCTATAGGTGATACGGAGGGAGTATATAGCGTGTGGAGCACAATGCACAAGTGTATGCATATTCCTACGACCAGGTTCCAGCCAATGGCGAAATGGGCAGTTGATGCTGTCTTGCCGAGTAGACTTCCAGAGTTGCCGCCTATTTGAACAGCTTAGAATTGGACAGAGATTCTGCAGAACATTCAGTTCCAGCATCAGAGTCTCTGCCCTCCCAACACGCAGAGTCCTCTGTGTCCAACCCAGGGATTGTCATCAGCTCACAATGTCTAAGGTTAGCGATCATGCCTTTTCTTCTTCTTCAGAAGTTCAGATTAGTCATTGTTGTCTTTTTGTTTTTTTGTTTTTTTTCTGCTAATAAAATTTCGGCAAAGCTTTTGCCGTCCGTTCTAAAAAAAAGAAGTTCAGATTAGCTCTGAATTTCTGAATATGAACCATTTGTCCTGATGAATGCCTGCGTTGTCGATTACTCTGTGCAGAAGATCGTGATCAAAGCAGACCTCGTCGGTCAAAAATGTAAGAGTGAGATCCTGGCAGCTGTTTCCAAGCTCGAAGGTATCCATCTTTCTGTCCACTGAACAATGCATACCCGTTCGCAAGAAGGCCTTGTTCAGTTACACCGGATTCAATCCGGGCTAGGCTAGGAATTATGGGTATAGTAAGAAATCTATAATAGTTACAACGAAAGACCATGATTTATTCTGGGCTGAAAACCGATTTACTCGTAATAGGTACAACAAGAGACTAGAAATCGATCTACTGGTCAAAGAGGTGTGAAACCGAATCCAGGTTTTTAGTTGTGCCTATCAGTGAGTAAATTAGTTCCCGGTGCAGAATAAATCCCGATCTCTTGTTGTACTTACCATAAATTTCTTGCTATACCTATCATTTCTAGCCCGGATTGAATCCAGTGAAACCGAACGAGGCCTAAGAGGGTATCAATATCATCTGTGATCACCCTCCAGGAATCAAGTCACTGGACATCGACGCGGACAAGTGCACGCTGACGGTGGTGGGGACCGTCGACCCGGTGTGCGTCGTGCTGAGGCTGAGGAAGAAGTGCTTCGCGGCGTGCATCGTCAGCGTGGTGGACGACAAGCCCAAGAAGAAGGAGCCCTGCAAGGAGGCCTGCGAGAAGCTCTGCAAGGAGAAGTGCGACAAGATCACCTGCAGCAAGGATTGCAAGGAGAAGTGCGAGAAGGAGTGCAAGGACGAGTGCGAGAAGGCCTGCGAGGCGTGGCTCGGCACGGGTTGCTGCTCCTGCAGCCGCTGCAAGCCGGGGCCGACCGGGTTCTACTACGACCACGGCGCCAGTGCCCAGCTGCTACCCCTACCGGTACGGGTGCCCCAGCAGTTACCCTTACTACGCCTGCTACGAGGAGAGGTCACCTGATGGAGCATGCGCCATCCAGTAGTTCTGCATAACGTGTTCATGGAAATATTGTCTCCAGGGAGTTGGTCGTGCTTGCTTGTGGATCTCACTATGTACTTTTAGCTTTGTTCGTGGCTGTTTTTCCGTTGCTTGTGGAAATATGCGCATGTTGTTTGAGACTCTGGATGGTTCTCTCTCACTGATCAGAATGACCTGGTTCTGGCTTGGTTGTCTGCCACGCGACGTCGGGCTTCCAGGGCCTGGTGTTAAACGAGAACGGCGGTGCGGCTTTCCCCACAAGGGCCTGAACGTCAGCAGCAGGACCTCCAGCTCATGGGCCGGAACGGCCCACAGGTACCGCCGCGTGGCGTAGCCCCACGCGACCCAAGACAGACCAGTTGTACCTGCCACCATTTTCGTGGTAGCAGAAGGGTATGCTGCAGCGACCGGGCCGGGTCGAGATGGGTCGTGCTGACCAGCGGGTCCGGCGGGCAATCTTATATATCTTTTGAACCTCCCACTGTTTGAATTCGTGCACGCAACATGAGCCGTCGGATCTTTTTCTCTAATCCTAGTCCCTCGTCCACCTCTACATGCCGCCCAGCCCTTGTCACTCGCCGCCAGCCGGCCCCACCCCGAGTCGCTATGCCCGCCGCCACCGTCGGCTGCCCCAGTGCCACCCGAGCGCGGGCTGCCCCCGGTCGCGTCCCAGCTGCCCTGCGCGGGCTGGCCATGGCACGAGAGAAGAAGAGACTCAACTGTTTTTTTTTTTTGAAAAAATGTTGAAATGTTGGGAGTCCTTTTTTCTATGGAAAAAACTTGCTTAACTTATTTCCAATTGAAATGATTCCCCCAACTTTTTCATATAAAAATGTTGCAACATTTCTTAAAAATGATGGAACATTTTTATCCAATATTTTTTCAGTGAAATATTGAATGAGCCAATATTAACTGAGCCTTTATGGGCTTTATAGAGATTACCCGTTTCCAGTCGGCAAGGTTCATCTTGGGCGCCTGGATCCTGATCATCTGGTTCGCGGCGGCCGAATGGAAGCTGAGCCTGTCGCACTCCCTCTCACTGTCTGTACTCCGTCACCGTGGCCGCCGTCGCTGCTGCCCCGTCGGTTGTCTCGTTCAGGCATGGCTTCCACAAGACATATAGGATCCGGGCCGTGTGGGCTAATGGTCGTACTCCACCTCACCCCAATATCTTTGTTAGAACATCTCCTCCCCTTCTCACAATGCCGGCGCGCACCACCCCCACCCGTGCACACGACGTCGTCTCCACGTTGCGCTGGCCGCCGGCCCGATCTACCTGCTCCACCCATCCAATGTGATGCAGTATATGGCTACATCCAAGCCAAGAAACACACATATAGGCAAGAGTAAATTTCACTAGGGGTCCATTAACTTTTACCCCTGTCCCATATAGGTCCGTTAACTAAAAAAAGTGGTCATCTGGGTCCATAATCTATTAATTCGTCTCATCTAGGTCCAAAGCCGCCCACAAAGACATAATTAGTCTACATTTTTGCAAAACACCCCTCATCTATCATTTTTCTCCACTTCACGCCGCTTCCACCCACCTCTCAGCCACTCTCTCCTCTCCCACCGGCCGCCGAGACCACAGGAGCCGAGAACCGGCCCGGGACGCCCAGAGGAGGAGAGGAAGAAGGCCTCCTGCACGACCATGCGGCGGGGCGCCTGTCCAGTGATGGCGACCATGGGGACGGAGTCGAGCAGGGCGTCGGCAAGCGCAGAGACGAGGTTGGTAGCGCCGGGGCCTGAGGTCGCGACGCAGACGCCGACGCGGCCGAAGGAGCGCGCGTACCCAGAGGCGGCGAAGGCTTCCCCTTGCTCGTGGCGGAAGAGGTGGTTGGCTATGACGGGGGAGCGGGCGAGCGCTTGGTGGATCTCCATGGACGCGCCGCCGAGGTAGGCGAAGACGTCGCGGACGCCGCAGCGCTCGAGGGACTCGACGAGGATGTCGGAGCCCTTACGGGGCTCCGTGGGGCCCCACGGCCGGAGCAGGGTGGCGCGCGGGGGTGGCCGGGGTCGCGGCGACGTCGCAGAGCAGCTTACGGCGGCGGCGCGCCGGGAGGTGCGCGCGGCGCCCTGGCCTGGGCGCGGCGGCGGAGGTGGCTCGCGGGGGCGGCCGGGGCCGCGGCGGGCGACATCGCAGAGCACCTGATGGCGGCGGCGCGTCGGGAGGCACGCGCGGCGGCGGAGGTGGCTCGCGGTCTCGCCGGCCGGTGGGGAGGAGAGAGTGGCTGAGAAGATGGAAGGGAGGGGCGTGAAGTGGAGAAGAAATGATAGATGAGGGGGTGTTTTGCAAAAATGTAGACTAATCATGTCTTTTGGATGGCTTTGGACCTAGATGAGACGAATTAATAGATTATGGATCCAGATGACCACATTTTTAGTTAACGGACCTATATGAGACGGGGGTAAAAACTAGTGAAATTTACTCTACACGCAACGACTGACTTTACCGGTGCATCAAACATATATCATCATGCATATCCATTGGATTGGATGTTTATTATTTATGAAAGTATTTATTTGTGATAGTGCGGCGTACATGCATACGTGGTGACCACATTTTTCGTTTGGAGTCGTAGTATTACTGTATTAGCATACGAAGAAGCTGGCCGTACATGCTGCTAGCGGCGTCCACCTCCACCAACGGCAAACCCGATCCCGCTGCCGATTCCACCGGCGGCGTTCCCCAACCCGCGGCCGATTCCACTGGCGGCGTTCCCGAACCCGCGGCCGGCTCCCTCGGCAGCGTTCCCGGCCCCGCCGCCCACTCCCTCGGCGGCTTTCCCGACCCCGCGGCCGGCTCCCTCGGCGGCCCTCTCGAACCCGGCGCCGACTCCCGAGGCAGCTTTCCCAATCCCGGCACCAATGCCGGCCTGCGCCCAGGATGGCGTGCCGGTGGCGGCAACGACGGCGAGGACGAAGACGAGGAGCTTCACACCCGTCATCATCCTGCAGGTTTGCTCTTAATTTTGCTGCTGATGCCCTGCCTTTCCTTGTGAAGTTGCGTCCAGGGAGAAAAGGATTGGTGGGTAGTTATACAGGCGCCTGGGTACTCTGGTTGATGGACCGATTGGGAAAAGGGGCCTTGGCAGAAGAAGCAAACCCGGCGAGGCCTGCGACCGTGGGCCAAAACAGATGTTTCGCGAATTTTTTTTCGAGTACGTTCCTTCACATGCATGACATATTAAACGTAGTCGAAAAAATAACTCATTATATGGATGGAGTGTACTTCGCGAGACGAATCTAATGAGACTAGTTAGGTCGTGATTAGACAATAAATTGCTACAGTAAACATGTGCTAATGACGAATTAATTAGACTCATTAGGTTCGTCTTGCGATTTAATGACAGAATATGTAATTAGTTTCGTAATTAGTCTATATTTAATACTTCAAATGTGTGCCCGACGTACTCGAAAAAAGTTTCGCGAAACATCTCAACATGGCCGTGATTCCATTAAGCTCTCACCGTACATCCGCAGGGACAGCACGTACGGCCCCGGGCAAGCGGCGGAATGAATAACAAGCGCGTACAACCATGTGAGATGATTGACAGTCTGGCTCTATGGCCTCAACTTTTTGTATGTGTCGAGGCTCGAGGGTGGGGACATGGTGGATGGAAATTTTGTAGTAAAATTTAGACATTCCCACGAGAGAGAAATCAAATTAGCAACCAAGAAACCCGACCAAGATTTTGCAAAAATAAAATGTTGGGAGCTTAGGAGATGTTTTAATTAGATTAAAAATATTGGATCTTTAAGAAAATTCTAAAGAAACAATTATCGGTTATTATTCACAAAATGCACTCAGAAAAATTGGAGATGCTAATTGGTGCCTTAAGGGGTATGCATGACACTTTTTATATAAGTTCAATTAACAGTACTTATTAGTAATACCTTTACCATTTTTCCAAAATATGTCATATACTTTGGAAAGAAAATAATACTATAATTGAACTAAAGATGGTCGGTGGATACATTAATTAGGTTAGCGGCACCAATTTCCAGCATTAAAGAAAATGATGAAAATCTAGCGTGAACATCAATATGGTTTAGAGAACGTAACCTGGGGATAGATTATTTATCAAGCAGCAACCACGGTTAGAATTATTATTATTCACTTTGGTACCAATATCAAAGTTCAGCAAAAGTTCTTATACGTATATATGTTAGCTTGATCGTGTTGTTGATAATTGAGATAGAACGAATTGATTGGTATAGATCTATGGTCGGATTACGCCGTCGAGACGGCGAGCTCCCCTCTTCGGCACCGTCCTATCCGCACCTCTAGAACCGAGCCCCGCCCATCCCACGCCGTCTTGCAGCACTGCCTCCGTGGCGCCTGCAAACAACGATGCATCGAGCAAGCGCTCAGTTTCTGCCGAACCCTAGCATTCTAAATTTACTGATTCTAATGACGATGTGGCTAGGTGAGTAGAGGGATTACCCGATGCCAATCAGCAGGGCTCATCTTGGGCGCCAGGACCCTGACCGTCTGGATCGCGGCAGCCGAAAGGAAGCTGGGCTTGTCGCACACCTTCTCCGTCGTCTGCCTCGTGTACTCCGTCACGGTGGCCGCCGCATCCGCTGCCATCGCCTCCCCGCCGGCCGTCTCGTTCCGGGCATGGCTGAGGAAGAACGCCAACGGCCGGGCGCAAGCGTCGTCGGGCTTCCAGGGCCTGGTGTTGAACATGAACGGTCCGTCGGGCTTCCCCCAGAAGGGTCTAAACGTCCGCAGCGGGACCTCCAGCTCATGGGCCGGGACGGCCCACGGGTACAGCCGTGCGGCGTAGCCCCACGCGACCGAGACGGACCAGTTGTTGTTACTGCCGCCGTCGTGATGGTAGCAGAATGCCTGTTGCAGCGACCGGGCCGGGTCAAGATGGGCCGCGTTGACCAGCGTTCGCACCGCGTCCAGCGGGGTCCGGCCCTGTGGGCTGATGGGCTGGATGACGTCAAGGTGGTGGAGGGACACCAGCGGCGTTACTGGGTGGGCCGATAGGAGCCCATATGCGTCGCCGCGGATATCCAGCTGCTCAATTAGGAAGACAGGTGTCATCATTAAGCGCGCGCGAGTGCTCTGGTTTGCTTCAAAATTCAAAAACTGGAGCAAAAGTTCACCTGGTGGAAGCCCGGCTCCCGGGTGAGCGGGATGCCGAGCTCGCTGAGGCACGCATGGACACGCTCATCACTTTCGAGCAGGTCCCTGTACCGGTCGAGGCAGCCGTCGATGGCCCCGGCGAGCTCGGCGGCGGCCGGGTAGCTCACGGCGAACCCGCCGCCGCCGAACGCCATGCCGTACGTGTGCCTCAGGTTCTGCGTCACGCTCTCCGACGGCGCCCCGACGTAGTAGGCCTGCTCGTGGTCGTACTTCCGGAGCACGGACACCAGGTTCTCCGGGAAGAACACCGTGTCGTCGTCGCCCATCACGAACCACCGCACCTCCTCCTCGTCTCCTGTGCCGTTCGCCGCGGCGGCGGCGGCGGCGGCCTCGAAGGAGTCCACCACGATCCTCGCCATCCGCGACGCCGCCACGCGGCGCCCGAACCGGGACGCGTCCGGCGAGACGCGGTACGGCGGGCTCGTCGCCAACGGCCAGGTGCCACCAGGCTCCTCGTCGAGCCAGACGTGGCCGCGCATCTGCTCGGGGCGCCACCACAGCTCCACGTACCCGCGGCGGTGGCGCCACTTCTTAGCTGCGCCGCCGATGCCGAACACGATGTGCTTCAACGACGTCGGCGTGCGAGGGGCGGTTACGCCGCCGGCGTTGTCGTCGCCCGACCTGCCCGCGGAACTCTGCTGCTGCTGGCATCTCCTCCACTGGTAAATCAGTCTGCCGGAGGCGGCGGCGCCACCGGGGACGACTGGGTCGAGGACGACGTAAGCGAGGAACGACAGGGTGGCCGAGATGAGCATGAACAGTGGCAGCGCCACACGCCGACGAAGCCCAATGTGGCCTTCCATTTGGGCAGCATCAAACTATATACGTGCTTGCCAATGGCACCCTCGATCGCGGCTTCGAGTTGCTATATATAGATCGTGGAGATTGCCTGCATGCATACACAATGTGTTAGAGTGATTATGAGAATTAGTAGGTGTAATTAGCAAGGCAGGTTTCTTAGGACGCCGACCAAAGAAAAGGTTTACGAAACTGCAATAATTTAGTCACGGCTGCTTCGTAAGCGTGTGATGAGAATCTTTCTTGGATCACTCCTGGGAGAAGCCTTTATGCAGCGGCCGGTTGATTGCATGACGTGAACATGAGAGGAACTGAATCGTGGTACCACACCGCAGATAGTGTAAGAGCATGGTTAGCTCGTTTTTATACTGTACATGATTGGAGCTGGGAGTTGACTCCCTGTTAGTACATAAAATACGCTGCACTTTAAGAACATAGTCTACAATCCACGCCCTCCAAAGTTTAAGAAACCAAAGAACTTTTAAAACACTACGTTGTTATTCTTTACAAGTGATCAAAATATCAGTGCTGCCTCTCTCTCTCCATTTTAAAATATAAGTTGTTGTTTGAATCGGTACAGTCTCCAAAACTAGAATTTGATCGTTATTTTTTTATTTGTACTTTGATATTAGTGGTCACAAAATCATAGTAATAAGAAACTACTTTTAAATGAGAAAAACTAATGTTACCATTTAATTTCATATAATAAAATGTCTATCATATGAGTCTAATTGATGTTACCATGTTGAGATGCGTAAGCGCCTTTTATAAGGGAAATTAAGGGAGAGTATCTCTTTCCAAGGAGCTCTCATATCTTAGTGTGACGCAAGTGACGAGCATTGTTGCGGTTTTCCCTTCGATTTTATTTGCCACAGATTTATGCAGCTGTCACCCTTTGGCTAACGCGTGAGTTGTTGCCATGTTACTGAAATACCAAACATAGATCGAATTAGGTGACTAAAGGTAGGTAAATGGGAGCCGATTAAGATTTTTTCAAGGTTGCCTATGTCCAAAAACAATCTGAAGTCCACATAGCTAGGGAAGAGCTAATGGACCTAGGAATGTTGCTAGGAACCAAATTGGAGAACAGCGGAAGAAAGAATAAATAATCGAACCAAGAAACATCAAACACACGCTGACTTCAAAATAAAAGCCTCTGATTTCAAAAATAAAAGCAAAACTAGACCAAATGAGCTCCAAAAATTATCAGATTTGAACCAAACGTTCCCAAAGATGTCAAGTGTCTAAACCCAAAAGATCTCCTCAAAATAAGCATGCTTAGAAAACCGGTCAGGCCTGATCTTCCAGGCAAGATCCGAGAAAAGTTTAAACTCGAGCAAACGATCTCCAAATCTCACGAAATTTTAACCATAGCTTCAGCCGGAGGAGGTGAGTCTTTGCCCAAAATATCTTCTCAAAAATATTAATAGTTCACCATGAATTTTATGATTTTGTAAAAAAAATACAAGGGAAATTTCGAAGAAATCCAAATTTAAGGAGCTCGGGTGAGAAATTTGGAGGAGAATCACCCTAGATGTGCTCACCCATGTCCCAATATCCTTTGACCCCCAAAAAATTCCAAGAAAATTTCAGTCAAAGTGAATATTGAAAGATCACCAAAAATAGCCCTAAAAACCCAAAAAAGAAAGATATCAGATTCAGAGAGACGGAAACAATTGAGTATGAAACTGAATCTTGTATTACTCCACCATATCCGGTTACAAGCCAATCCTTACAAAATCAAAACTTTGTATGGCAAAAGGTTCCAACAAAGATCCACTTCCCTTTCCCTCTCTCAAACTCTTACAAAGACTCTCACCCACTCAAATGAGAGGCTCACCACAAAACACGCCCAAGAGAGTTGGCTTCCCCACTACCTTCGATTGTGACCGTGGAAGTTGGCTCGCCACCACTCCGTCCACGAGCGCGCGCGGCTTCATCAACACTTCCCTCCACATCGACAACGTCGAGAGAGTAGTGTCGGCGCCCTCTGCCACACCGAGCATCATCCAAGGGCCATGGCACCACCGCAAGCCTCAGTGATGCTGCTCATCCCCGTCGTCGACAAGCACACGACACAACCGATGAATGTGCAGATAATAATTAGGAGAATGCCCAAATCACTCTTACATGAAGTACACAACACAACTACCTCCTAGTGGTAAAACCACCCAAGTTCTTGTAACTCTGTTGGACAGACCCAACGCCTTCATGACTTTGCTTCACCTCAACCTCAACGCAAGCTTCGCAATGGTGCCACGCGTCCTCTGAATTCTCTATCCGCCCGCTGGTTGCTTCCCAATTTTGTGCTAAATTTCGCGCCGATGGTCTTGAAGCACAAATCATCAAATAGCTCATCTCTATTTGGGAGCCATGTAACCTCCACAATGTCGACGTGTGTCCAACCTTTCGGGCCACCTACTTGATTATACTTAAAAAATTCTAGTTCTTTTATACTTTTTTAAGAAACAATAGTTGGTTATTCGCGTAAAACACTTAGAAAATTAGACGTTCCCAAGGGTATGCACCCCCTCTTTTCCATTCAATAATACTCTTTTATGTGCCAAATTACGAATTGCTTGTTTTTTACTAAGTCAAACTTTGTTAATATTAACCAAATATATAGAAAAATATATAGAAAAAAGTATCTGTACACAACATCAAATTTGTTTTTATCGAATGTGCCATGAAACATGTTAATATAATTTTCTATAACCTAACAAAGTTAAAAGGTTTGACTTACAACAAAGCTAAAATAAAAAAATAATTCAAGACGGATGGAGTAGTAATAGAATTGATTTTCAAAAGTTTTTAATATTTGGAAAAGAAAACATAATACTAATAATTAAAATAAAGGTGGGCAGATGCCTTAGGAGTACTATATATTGCTACACTTCTAGTCTTATAGGTCATTTCATGCAGCGCCGTAGAAGAGTTTTTTGCTATTGTAGAGGAGAGAGAGAGTAAATAGAGAGAAAAAGATCATTTTTCGCGAAACAACCGACTCATAAGCTAAATTTTAAGACTATAAGACCACTACTCCACGTACTATTGTATGAGTTGTGGTTGCCATGCAGTTCATAATATTTTTTATATGGACAAATTAAGTAAATAGAAGTATCACAAGACTACCCAAAAAGATAACCCATTTGTACAATTTGTTTGTTAAGTCATTTCAATGTTACATGTCCTATTAGACATTACCAATACACTTGCGTTTACAGTTAGGAGCACCCATTTGCACCACTATACAAAATGTTGAAAACCTAGTTGTGAACAATACCGCTGGTTTAGAGAACGTAACCTAGACATAGGTTATTTGTCAGGCAACCACGGTGACGGTGAGGATAATTATTCGCTTCGCTGACCAGGTACCAAATTCTTATGTTGGCTTGATCTTGTTGTTGAGATTACAACAGATGGACTGATATGGAGCTATGCTCTACGGAGTACTGGAGACGACAGTGAGCTCTCCTCTACGGCACCGTCCAATCCGCACCTCCAGAACCGAGCCCCGCCCAGCCCACGCCGTCTCGCAGCACTGCCTCCGTGGTGCCTGGAAACAATGACGATGCATCAAACCCTCAGTTTGTGCAGAGCCCTACTAGCATTCCAAAAACGATATGATGTGGTCAGGTCAGAAGAGAGATTACCCGTTCCCAATCTGCATGGTTCATCTTGGGCGCCAGGACCCTGACCGTCTGAACCGCGGCAGCCGAACGGAAGTTGGGCTCGTCGCACTCCTTCTCTGTCGACTTCTCACCGGCGGCGACGTGCCTCGAGTACTCTGTGACGGTGGCTGCCACCCCATCGGTCTCGTTCTGGGCATGATAGTTGAGGAAGAACGCAAAAGGCCGGGCGCACGCGTCGTCGGGCCTCCAGGGCCTGGTGTTGAACAAGAACGGCCCGTCGGGACTCCCACGAAAGGCCTGGAACGTCTGCAACGGGACCTCCAGCTCATAGGCTGGAACGGCCCACGGGTATAGCTGTGCGGCATAGCCCCACGCGACAGAGACGGACCAGTTGTAGCCGCCGCTGTCTTCGTGGTAGCAGAAGGCCTGCTGCAGCGACCGGGCTGGGTCGATCTGGGCCGCGTTGACCAGCGTCCGCACCGCGTCCAGCGGGGTCCGGCCCTGTGGGCTTATGGGTCCAATGTTGTCCAGGTGGTGGAGCGACAGCAACGGCGCCACCGGGTGGGCCGACAGAAGCCCATACGCGTCGCCGTGGATATCCAGCTGCATCCATGCATGCATGCATGCATTAGCCAAATCAATTAATAAAAACTAGCAAGATGGCCCGCGCAGTTTGCGCGGGTAGCTAGTGTTTTACATGTTAAATACTAATAATTTAATTTATTTACTTGTTTTAATTTATTTTGTTATTCTAATGTTATTATTTTGTTCAAATAGCTCAGTAAAGTACCATCTTTTGTATCATCATTCTCTCATAGAATATAAATTCATTATAAAAGGAAATACCATTGTAAAAATATTGCTTTTTCTATTTATTGAAAGTAATATATTTATATTTGTAATGTGAATTTTCATTAAACAGTTTTAGTTGCGATGATAAATTATCCTTTGATTTTAAAAATAAGATATGTGCTGTGAGTTAGCGGTTTTACTTAGTCTTTTGTTTATTTAGGTTTGAATATGTCCAATGGTGCATAATTTTTTCTTCCCTGATTAAAGACTTCTTTTTTAATTAAAAATTTATGCATGTACTAATCATATTTGGCATTGTTATCATCATCATCCAAATGGTCCAGATCAAGGTCTCATCATTTTTATTATAAATTTTCTAGCATAGGATATTAATTAATAACACAAAAGGGAATACCATACGTAGGAATTCTCTTTTCATGTTTACTAAAAGTAACATAATTTGTATCTTGTATTGTGAATTTCTATCAAGGAGTTTAGTAAGGTTTGAATTTTTTATCTTTTGTAGTTAGTTTCTACCAAAAATTAAAGATTATGATTCCTGTAGATTTCTCCTTTCATCGCTAGTGCCTCATACATTTTCTCATACTATGTAATATTGATTCCTATTTTTATATTTTAAATATATGACTAAGTTATGCTGAATTAGATTTTGCATAGTGCCATTGCTTATTGAGTCATTATTATTTCTACACTTTTACAAAAATCCTTTAATTCAAAATTGTTTAGAAAAGAATAGGAAATACATTGACGCATTATGTCATGAAAAATGTATTTCTCTTTCTCCCTCCCCCTCGACCCCCTCTTTGTCCCTCTCTTGTGTGGCCTTTCTTTTTTCCATCTCACCGGCATTGCAACAGTGCCTTGTCTGTTCACCCACATGTGAAAGCCTATGTACCTTCTATTACGTGATTTGTATGCTCCTTTCAATTTCTCACATTTATTACTTATCTTTTCTAGGACCGATGGGAAAGTAGGTATCCAAGGCGCAATCAGTCTCCTTGATCCCACTTCCTCGTTGCACACCACAATTCGATGAACACTAATTTTCTCTAATCACTTGTAAGTTACAAACTTATGGTAACTGTTATATGAATACCATCTTGGCCTTCAGGATGCTTGCATCTAGCGCTAGCGAGGCTGTCACTTAGAGTGGGCTAATGGACTGCTTTTGATCACGCTCTCATCTAGCTGTTGAGCTAGATATCTGATCATGAAATTAGACCTGATCATGGGTCGCGTCGGGTTCGGGTCGGGTCATGTCGAGTTGTCAGGTCAAAATTTTTGGTCCACATTTGACCCGTCATATGGTCAGGTCGGGTCAGGTTCGGGTTGGCCCGCGGTTTTATGTGTTATTTTCGGGTTGAATCGAGTTTTTTTGAGTTTCGGGTCAAATATTTTGGCCTGCATCCGACCCTGACGGGTCATATCGGGTATTTTTCGGGCGGGTTGTGTCGGGTTTGTCAGGTTAGGTGGCCCATGATCAGGTATATGGCATTGCCCTCGGTCTTCTTATCTTACTATTTTGGTTGGGCCACCACTGCAGTGTATCTCGTGTCATTATTCCTTATAGTGTAGGATCATCCTGTTGTCTCGTCATACGGATCTTCCTTATGCTCTATCTTTTTTTTTGGATTTTTCTAAATGAATAAAATAATAGGAATTTTGGAAATGCTATAATTTTATAATTATGTTTAGTCATTTTGGTTTACGCAACTCAAGGAAAAGGATTTTACAATCTTCTTCCATGTATGGTGCATGGATATCTTTCTCAACTATGACTTGAAAACATGGCTTTACATTCTCGTGGTGCATGAACATGATATTTTTATTTTTTTATTCCTATAATTTTAGTTAACTATAAACCATATTCAATATGGACTGTTCGTCAAGGCCAGTTCCTCTATTTTTAAAAAAAAAATCCGAATACTCATCTTATTCGGCCTGGACTCTTCAAAAGGTAATTTTCTTTTCTTAATTTCTAAATTAGGTATTTATTTATATTTTTAATTCTGAAATTTGCTATTTAGTATAGTAGAATTATTTTTTTATTTTGAATTAGTAACGTGCGTTGGGATGACTATATAGGATTAGATTAGGAAATTGAATTCCTTTTTAAATTCTAACGTTATATAAATATATCCATTAGTCAAATTTTTATAAAGTTGTCGTATATGATGTGGACTCTTTAGATAACTTTTAACCGTCGGATGTTCATAAAATCCAACGGTGGAGGTTCTTCTCTTTTTTGGATTAACGTGGGATTTTCTAGGCCCTCTCGGTGAATCTGGTGGCTCCTTTTGCTTCTGTTTTAATAAGATAATAGATAATCGGTCGAAGAAATGGAGGATCAGAGCATGGGCATGCACCTGGTGGATGCCGGGCTCCCGTGTGAGCGGGATACCGAGCTCGCTGAGGCAGGCATGGACGCGCTCGTCGCTGCCGAACAGATCCCTATACCGGTCGATGCAGCCGTCGATCACTCCGGCGAGCTCGGCGGCGGCCGGGTAGCTCAGCGCGAACCCGCCGCCGCCGAACGCCATACCATACGAGTGCCTCAGGTTCTGCGCCACGCTCTCCGACGGCGCCCCGACGTAGTAGGCCTGCTCGTGGTCGTACTTGCGCAGCACGGCCACCAGGTTGTCCGGGAAAAACACCGTGTCGTCGTCGCCCATCACGAACCACCGCACCTCCTCGCTGCCGCCGCCGCCGTCCTCCCCCGTGGCGTTCGCGACGGCGGCGAACGAGTCCGCCACGATCCTCGCCATCCGCGACGCCGCCGCGAGGCGACCGAACCGGGAGTACGCGCCCGGCGAGACGCGGTACGGCGGGCTCGTCGCCGCCGGCCACGAGCCAGCCGGCGGCTCCTCGTCGAGCCAGACGTGGCCGCGCGCCGTCCCCGGGCGCCACCACAGCTCCACGTACCCGCGGCGGCGGCTCCACGTCCGCGCCGAGCCGCCGATGCCGAACACGATGTGCGACAGCGACGTCGGCGCGCGAGCGGCGCCAGCGTCTGAATCCCGGCATCTCCGCCACTGGTGTATCAGTCGGCCGGAGGCGGCGGCGCCGCCACCGGGGACCGGGATGAAGACGACGTACGCGAGGAACACCAGGGTGGCGCCCGAGATGAGCGTGATCAGCGACAGCGACACACGGCGGCACCGGGACAGGGCCAGACGCGCAACGTGTCTTTCCATTAAACAGCAAGCGCTTATTAGCAACTCCACCCTGCACCCTGCAGCTTCGTGTTGCTATATATCGTGGGGGGTTGCATGCCATGCGTTGATGCGTCATGCGTCGTACACAATGTTTAAGTGTGATTTGCACGGCACAGGTGTTTAGGACGCCGGCCAAATAAAGGTATAGGAAATTGTAGTCACGGCTTCTAAAGTGGGAAAGAGATCTCTCTTGGATTGCGACTGTATGCATCATGGCGTGAACCTGAGAAAAACTGAATCGTGATGCCACCAGCAGGTAGTGTAAGAGCATGGTTACTTGGTTAATTAGCTCGATTCTACGTAACTCGAGCTGGAAGTTGACTTTTGTTAGTACTTCAAAAATGCTGCGTTCTACGAACACTAGTCTCTACGCTGCACGCTGTTCAAAGTTCAAGCAACCACGTAACTTTTAAAACACTACGTTATTCTCTACATGTGACTATGTGAGCAAAGTATCAGTACGACTGCACACTGCAACGGGCCTTACTACTTTGTCCATTTGTTTACACAGTGATTTGGCTAGTTTATTTATTTCATAGACCAAATTATTTTAGCTGCTGTCAAAGTTGATCAGTTGGCAAGGTGCAGAAATCATCGACTGCGTCAGCTGGATATGCATATTTGGGAGGAAAAGTATGCGCCAGGGAGTCAAGAAGATTTGCCGTACATGATTGATCAATGGAGGCTTTGGTGGTGATTATGGAAGGAAAATGGAACCATGCATGCGTACAGATTTTATTTGATTACTAGAGCAGGTACATGATTTCTTCCTGACGAAACGCCTAACTGGGTCCACCTGCAACAAGATATAGCATGGAGATCAGGATGATGTTGGACTCGGAAAAGTTAAAACAGCCATAGTTAATGGAGAAGATTTTATTTGGACTCACTCTTGTAACTTCACGCTGAAGACCATGCTGCCCTATATAATAAAGGGTGCAGGGCCTATTGTTAAACTCTAGCCAATCGACATATTATCATCTACTACTTTTTGTTATGTATTTTTTTTACCTAGAACAATAGTTTATGACAAACCCTAATCCTCATTAGGGCTTGGTGACCTTTGCCGTTTTGCGCTGAATAATAGTCGTCTCTCCTTCACGAATGGCGAAAACTAGTCCCTCGTCGTCGCGGAAGTACGAGAATTAATGTCTTTGATGTGATGGAAATCGCCATGCACCCTTTATCAGCGCAAAACGGCAAATATCATCAAACTTTAATGAGGATTAGAGTTCGGCATAAACTATTGTTATAGGTAAAAGAAAAAAACATGACAAAAAGTAGTAGATGATGAATATATTTAACAATCGGCCCTGCACCCTTTATTATATTGGGCAGTCGGGTCTTCAGCGTGAAGTTACAAGAGTGAGTCCAAATAAAATCTTCTCCATTAACTATTGTTGTTTTAACATTTCCGAGTCCAACACCATCCT
This sequence comes from Urochloa ruziziensis, assembly GCA_015476505.1. Lineage (NCBI taxonomy): Eukaryota > Viridiplantae > Streptophyta > Magnoliopsida > Poales > Poaceae > Urochloa > Urochloa ruziziensis. The sequence continues at coordinate 13,951,335 of CM027122.1, read as the reverse complement.
GATCTCCATGCTTGCTCCCACGCCATATCTTGTTGCAGGTGGACCCAGTTAGGCGCTTCACCAAGAAGAAATCATGTACCTGCTCTAGTAATCAAAGGATATAGCCAAATAAAATTTGTACGCATGCATGGTTCCATTTTCCTTCCATAATCACCACCAAAGCCTCCATTGGTCAATCACGTACTGCAAATCTACTTGACTCCCTAGCGCATACTTTTTCTCCCAAATATGCATATCCAGTACGTACCAGCATCTAAAATAATTTGGCCTATTAAATAAACAAACTAGCCAAATTACTGCGTAAACACTATTTGATCAAGCACAATCAGGGGAAAAAACAAACCTTGATTCTTAATTTCTTCTGTTTGTCCATAATAAATATTGGTGGTAAACAAGTTTCCAAAAAAAAAAATTGGTGGTAAACTTGTAATAAAATCAGAATAATAAGTACTTCAAAATGTGAATCTCTAGTGTGATACCATCTAATTTCACATAATATTTTTCTATTGTATATGAATCTAATTGGTGTCGCGAAGCTTGAAATGCGCGCACACATTTTAAAGGTAAATGGAGAGAGTATCTCTCTAAGGCCACACAGTTTCATCGCACAGTTATCTGAGCTCAGAACTAGGTAACCGTGTCAGTTGAGTTTCATGGGGATGAAACTTCTCTCTTACCCGATGAAACTCTTCTCATAAATGACCTTGTTAACTCAGCAAAATTGCAGATGTGTCACATTTATGAAACTTTTCATGGAACTTCATTGAGACTGGCCTAAAGAGCAATCATGTCTTAGTGTGATGCAAGTGACTAATATTGTGGCAATTGTGTCTTCAATTTATTTGCCACACATCTATCTACCTTAACTTGTGGCAATATTACACCAAACAAATGGACACGAGTAGTGAAGAAAGTAAAGGAATATGGATGTGTTTGGTTCATACAACGGCAATGTAAACATAAAAGGAATGAGATTACAGTGCTTTGGGTGGCAGAATGGGTGATTACAGTAATTGTTTGGTTGCATGGTGGTAAACGGTATCAGAAAGGAAATCATCGCGATATTCGATTACGGTGGGAGAGGAGAGGCAACGAGTCTATATACACCCGAGATTTAATTACACCGCTATTGGATTATAGAGGACCTCAAACAGACGGCTGTAATGGGACATGACATGATACCATCTGTAATGCGATTACGTTACATTTTAGCGAACCAAACGCATCCAGTATAAATAGTTGGAAAAAGTGTTGATTACCCCCTTAGTCTCTTATAGAAGTGTAGTGTAGATTACCACCTTCACCTCTTAAACATTGTATCTTTAACCTTAAACTCTCTAAATTGTGGAGATTACCCCCTTAAGACTGGTGCGGTGTTAATTCGAAGTGCCATGTAATCGCTAGATAAATTTGTTGGCTAAAAAAATAAATAAACTTCTCCGCCATACAGAGTACTTGCTTCCCTTCTCCAATAAGGACATGCTTGTTATGTACATAATCTAATCGCTTATTGTTATACATGAAACCAAATAAATTCCTTGCCATTCTAATCGTGTTTACTGAAGATTAGATCCTATATTTTTGTCACGCCTGACATGTATGTGCAACGCCTGATTCTAATCTGTATATGATGATGGAACTTTACGCTTATTGATTTCTTTTGTTGCTTGACACCTGAGGCTTATTACTAAGCTTACAATAGACAACATGTGACCGTGATATCTGCATCCGACATTCCCACTGTAACAGCCCAAGATTTGATTAATCTTAAGTATGTCATCATGAGCATCATTTAGCATTAATCATGATTTAACATTGCATTAAAAATTTTTGCTAGCGGACAGTCCGCTCGGTCACACCGGACGGTCCGCTACTTTGTCAGCACTAGTCTGCCACGTCGCCTAGGGCGGACGGTCCGCGCCCTTCTGGCGGACGGTCCGCTAGAGCCCTGAGCATGCGTGTCGCCTGCTCAGAACTTGACCGACACGTACCCCCTTGCGGGCCCACATGTCAGCCCGCCCCTCCAACTCGAGCATAGGCCCCTCAGCTCTCTCTCTTCCTCCCACTCACCCAAAACACACTCTCTCTCTTCTCCTTCAAGCCATGGAGGAGCCTCCATAGCTCTCCTCCATTGAAGCCCCCAACCTCGCCGGAGCTTCGCCGGAGGACGGCCGGAGCTCGACGCCGGCGAACTGCACTACCTCGACATCATCTTATTCTTTGGACTTGGAGCATGGAGCTTCCCCAACCCCTCTTCCTCCATCTACTTCCTCTTGACCAAGCTCTAAGTCAAGAACAAGCCCAAGCTTCCCAACGCCGCCCTACATCAACTTGCGGCACCCCACCGGAGTTGTGCTCAACGCCGGTAAGCCATCTCCATCCCCGATCCATCTCCATTGCCTTAGGGATTGAGATTTTGGCTCCTTCCTAGAGAAAATCACCATTGATGAGTTAGAGCTTCCAAAACCTAATGCATGTCAAATCTACCTCTTGGCATGGCTACTAGACACCCTTATGAACCCTTAGAATCAAACCCCACTCCAAACCACGGCCGGAGTGTGGCAGAACCACCCCAATTATGTCAGCTCAAGTGCATTGTCCCTTAGCTAATGCAAGCAGTACAGCACACTCGCACTTCAACTGACATAACCGTGTAGTTGCTGTCGGGTAACTCCCGATTACACCACTGATCACATCATCGAAACCAATACGAGGCATGTCTCACTTCACAATGAGCACAGATGAATAACGAGTCACAAATTTTACAACACAGTACACGTGGATTTAATTTACAAAACAAGTCATTATAAAAGTTATTACAACACAGAGTTTGAAAAGCACAGCGGAAGTTTAAAACAATACGAGTCTACGTCGATAAAAACATGATAATGCACAAGTAGCCCAGCTGGCATTATCAATCCCTCGGCTCCACACCTGCAGGAGCCGGAACAAACTCAAGGTGATAACCATCAGGAATACCAAAAGGAAACGTCTCTGCCACCTGCTCGGCTATTCTAGCATCCTCCTCATCTGTAAAAATTAATCCACAAGCAAGGTTGAGTTCTAAAACTCAGCAAGTCTTACCCGACTCTAGGATATCCTTAGAAAAAGACTCCTAGTATGCAAAGCTTTCGGCTGGGTTGTTGTTTTGCCAAAAATAAGCAACTAAAAGTAGATCCTTGCTTTCAAGTTTTAGCATCCAAATTAATGTTGAGCTATTTATTCTAGATAAGCATTTGTAAATAAAACTTTTCCAAGAGAGCAAGCACTTGATTAAATCAATACAGCATGTATATATTCCATCATCATCTTATTCACTTTCTTATCTAGCGATGCTGCCCAGTGATCAAGAGCTCAATACCGTGAGTACGGCGAATCGATTCGGTTTTATCCCTTGCAAGGTTAACCTACCCACACGGCACAAACAAGCCCCGTCGAGCTGCTCATGCCAGCCGTTCCTTCAGCCAACACTAAATACTTGACCTACCCTGCTACCCTCAAGTACCAGTCCCCACCGATACCAACGACGGGTCAGCCATGAGTTACTCTAACCGGTACATGAATAAGCAGTCAGGCGTAGTTCAACATACCAGTGCGAGCTAAAGTACATAAGTTACCAGTTTCAACTACCTCTTACTCCCAGCATGTGAGGTAGTACAATTCAATCTTGATCCCAGAGCTAACAACGAACGGGCCTTAACTGGCACAGGCGGAGCTACAACATTCCATTCTTTTTTTCTACCAACACTCTCCGCCCGGCCTAACTTTCTTTTCCAGTCTAGATGACAGGTTAACATAACTCTGAAAGAAACCATTATCATCTCGCGAGTAACAGGCAATTACTCGACTTCTACCGTTTAACCAGCCTAGCAATTCTATCGACCTACACATACTAGAAAAACTCTGGGTTTTCCTATGGATCATGCAACTAGGTTTTCAGTCAACTCCTATGAAAACTTAAATGCATAAGGTAAATACTTTGCAAAATAAATAAATTTAAGTGTGGCCGCGTTAAAAAGGTTATGCACTCCGGTGCTTGCCTTCGCTGGCCTTGGGCCCTTCCGAGTCTTGGCTCGGGTCTTGCTCTGCCTCAACTGCAAAGACCTCGGGCTCTGGCGGCTGCTCAGTCTCTGACTCAGGCACCAAGTTATATACTCCGTCAGCTAGCACGTTCTCTACATGAAAATGCACATGTGTGAGTTTGGAATAACAGTGAGAAAAGATACAAACTTTCACATGCAGCAATTCAATTATACAGCTTGAGTACAACACAAGATATGCACATGAAATCACATGAAATGTTGCAAAAACCATTTTTTTAACATTTTATAGAGTAAGTGCATATCTCTTTAAGCACGATTAACTTATCACTAAGAAAGAATTATAACAACAGATCCAAACCTACTGAGTTCATCAAAACAGTTTGGAAAACATTTTATTAACTAAAACTATATATATAAAACCATTTAAACACACATATAAAGGGTTATTTAGCAACTAAATAAACAAATAAATCTACACAGATTGTCTAGCAGCACAAAAACTTCTCTGAGCAGCTTTTAACTCAAGATTACCACTGAAAATTTTTCAACACTTAAATCTAACAGAAACTATTTATTTTGAAAAAGACAAAAAGGCTATAAATCTACTAAAACAACAAACAGCAACAAAATTAAGCACAAAAATGCAAAACTTCACAGAAACACTATCTACACACTAACACAGATTTACTATGATTTATTGAGCTCAAAATCATATACACAACTATTTTTAACAGCACAAACAAGCTAATCATGGAGAAAAAGCTTAACTTAAACTACACAGATATCCTGCAACCCAAAAATTTACTGTGCTCACAAAAACACATTTTTGAACTACTGTGATTTTCTCAAAATTTTTGGACATGCAGAACTATTTATTTTGACAGGAAGCTAATAAACTAACTAAAACTTCTACACAGAAAACTGCATATAAACAACATGATTTTATATTTTTCTGTTGTAGCCAAAGATGCAACAAGTACAACAAAATTGGTTTCACATTTTTCTCGCATTCCTATGATTTACTATGCATTAAACAAGAAATGCATGCATGCTGAAAAGAAAAACAAAAGAAAAATCGAAAACACTTTTGCGCTTAGGCCCCTGGATAGAAAAGTTCTTTCACCGACCGGTCCTTTCTTCACAGATAAGCCTTTGGATTTCTCACTTAAACCCTCAGATCTTTTCCCCCTCAGCACTTAAGTCCAACCATTTTTCACAAAACCCCCTAAAACTAATCTTCCTTCTAATTGAACACCCCTGCTGAACTCAGCCGCGCACAGCGCGCCGCCGCGCGGTTGACCGGCCGAGTTCGCCGGAGAAGAAGACCGGAGACCCGCCGGAGATGACCCACGGCCTCAGGACTCCAAGCCGCACCACCTAGGCATGAAAAACCCAAGGATTAGCAAAGGATTGGCATGTGTCCACGGCCGGCGGCGGTTCACCGAGAAGATGGCCGGCGCTAGAGCTCACCGACGCCTCGGAGTTCACGATGAGAAGGCGCACGGCTTCAGGGAGTCATGGGGTACCCAATTGAGCGGTTGGGAGAGGCGGGGAAGGATAGGAAGACTAATCTCCACGGCGGGGTGAGGTGGCGGCAATGGCGGCCGGAATTCAAGTCGGCACGGGCACTGGAGGCGGGGAAAGGTGGAGCTGAGTGGTTGAGAACGACGAGGACGACGAGGAGAGTTTACTGGAGCGGTGAATTGGGTAAACGCGGCTTAACCGCGGTGAATCCGCGTGTCCAGTGCTGGCGGCGTACTGAGCTCGCCGCTCACCGCCAAATTTGGTGTCGCCGGCCGAGCTCGACACCGAGGCGCAATGCATGACTTGGAGCGCGACTGGCAGTGCGAGGCGATGGCGCGTGGCAAAGGGCAGTAGAGCACGGCGCGTGGCACCGATGGCGCCAGCGCAGAGCTCGAGCGCGAGCTCGCTCTGTCTGCAGTCTGAATCGATCGATTCGATTCAGAACAACAGTAACCGCCAAATGCACTCCAAAGATTTGATTCAAACTCGAGATTTTGTGTAGAAACTTTCCAAAACCCCAATACAAAAGTTGTAAATGGTACCAAGGAGAACAACTTTTGTTAAAGTCACCAGGTTCAAAAAGATTTGGTTTGAGAGATAAATTCGATCAAACTTCGGCCAAAAACTTGAACTCAGAAATTTTTCTAAGTCCCCGAACAGAATTGAGTTTAGCTGACTTTGAGCATGAAAAAGAAATAGCTAGAGTTTGATATCCTGGAGTTGTTCATGATTTTTGAAAAGTTTAAACTACCAATATTCAAGCCATGAACTTGTTTTGGTTTGGTGTTGATTTAAATTAAAAGTTATTGAGCCCTAAAGTTGGCCAGCTGCTGCTGTTTTTCAAGACTTAGCCAAATTTTTAGGGTGGCTGAAAACAGGGGTTTGACTCAACTTTGACCATCAATTTGAGCAAGTAAAAGATGTTTTTGATCAAATTCAACATGCCTATATGAAAATACATACTTCAAAGTGTTATTTTCATGTTAGCCAAAAGTAACATGTTTAAGTAATTTTAATTTTAATTTGGCTTCTAAAAGGGTTAAAATGAAAAGGCTATAACTTAACCAAATTTGAACCAAATGATCTCAAATTCGAAATTTGACTTTTGAATATTCAAACTAACATGCCACTGAGTTCAAAAACATGTTAGGCACCAAAGTAAAAACTCTCACTTGTCAAATTAATTTTCATATTAAATATGTAATTAAAGCATGACATTCACATAAAATGAAAATCATTACATTACAATAAATGCACAAACAAATGTCATGAGTGATGAGATGAATGATTTATTTGTTTTAATCATTGTACTTTGTACTAAGCCTATAAGTGACACGGGGTGTCACAGCCCTCCCCCCTTAAAAGAATCTCGCCCCGAGATTCCAGTGCAAAAGAGAATGTGGAATTTAATTACCTTAATGTGGAATCTAAAAATCCTGGATATTTGGAATTGAGATAAGATTCTTGTTCCCATGTTGCTTCCTCTTCAGAATGATGCGTCCACTGAATTTTATAGAATCTAATAGATCGACGTCTAGTAACTCTTTCCTTTATATCAAGAATCTTGAAAGGTTGTTCCTCATACGAAAGATCGGGTTCAAATTCAATTTCTTCATGAGCAGTACCTTCAATAGGAACCCTAAGACATTTCTTGAGTTGAGATACATGAAAGACATTATGAACAGCTGCAAGCTTGGATGGCAGTTGTATCTCATAAGCAACTGGACCACATTGGCTAATGATTTCAAAAGGTCCAATAAAACGAGGAGCTAATTTTCCCTTGACTCCAAATCTCTGAACACCTTTAGTTGGTGATACACGAAGATAAACATGATCCCCAACTTTGAAAACTAAAGGTCTTCTTCTTTTATCAGAATAGCTCTTTTGCCGCGATTGCGCGGTCTTAAGATTTTGCTGAATAATTTTGACTTTATCCTCGGCCTCCTTAACCAAATCTGGACCGAAGATTTTTCTCTCGCCAGTTCCCGACCAATTTAACGGGGTTCGACATCTTCGACCATAAAGAGCTTCAAATGGTGCCATTTTCAAACTGGATTGGTAGCTGTTATTGTAAGAAAACTCAGCTAAAGATAAGCTTTTATCCCATCTCTTGTCATAATGGATGACACAAGCTCTGAGCATATCCTCCAAGATTTGATTTACTCTTTCAGTTTGCCCATCAGTCTGAGGATGATAAGTTGAACTTCGAATGAGTTTAGTGCCTAACAGCTCATGCAATTGTTTCCAAAAGCGAGCTATAAATGGTGAACCTCTATCTGAAATGATAGTCTTTGGAACTCCATGCAAACGCACAATTTGATCTAAATAGATCTCAGCATATTGAGTTGCTGAATAAGCATTGTTGACAGGAATAAAATGGGCTGATTTGGTGAGCCTATCAACAATAACCCAGATAGAGTCATGTTTCTGAGGAGTCAATGGTAAACCCACAATAAAATCCATGCTTATATCCTCCCATTTCCATGAAGGTATGGGCAATGGTTGCAAAGTTCCACCAGTTTTCAAATGACTAGCTTTCACCCTCTGGCAGGTATCACACTCTGCTATATATTGAGCAATCTCTCTTTTCATTCGAGTCCACCAAAAATTTTCTTTCAAATCTTGATACATTTTGCTGCTCCCTGGATGAATAGAGAATTTAGAAAGATGTGCCTCATCAAGAATTTTCTTCCTAAGCTCATGATCCTTAGGAACTACTAGCCGATTATTAAACCTTAAAACTCCTTCATTGTCTTGACAGAAACATTTATACTTTCCATCATTCTCAGCTAGCTTTTGCTTAATGATCTGTACACCTTTAGATTTAGACTGAGCCGCGACAATCTGATCTTGCAAAGTAGGTTGAATCAAAAGATGATTCAAAGTACCCTGTGGAATAATTTCCAAATTCAATTTGTCCAACTCTTTCGCAAGTGTGGCATTTTGGGGTCTCAAAGTTATGAACTGACAATTACCCCTGCGGCTGAGTGCATCTGCAACTACATTTGCCTTGCCTGGATGGTAATGAACTTCAATTTCATAATCCTTAATCAATTCCAACCATCTTCTTTGCCTCATATTGAGATCAGCTTGAGTGAAAATATACTTGAGACTCTTGTGATCTGTATAGATATTGCAATGAGTACCCATGAGATGGTGCCTCCAAATTTTTAAGGCATGTACCACTGCAGCAAGTTCAAGATCATGGGTCGGATAATTCTTCTCATGAGGTCGAAGAGCTCGAGAAGCATAAGCAATAACTCGATTATCCTGCATAAGAACACAACCAAGTCCTATGCCCGATGCATCACAATAAACTTCAAAAGCCTTGGAATTGTCAGGTTGAGCAAGAACTGGGGCAGATGTCAGGAGTCTTTTCAAAGTATGAAATGCCTCATCACATTTGTCACTCCATTTAAATTTCTCCCCCTTCTTCAGAAGTTCAGTGATAGGTTTAGCAATCTTGGAAAAATCTGGAATAAAACGACGGTAATACCCCGCCATTCCAAGAAAACTTCTGATTTGATGCACAGACTTCGGAGATTCCCAATCTAAAACTTTCTGCACATTTACCGGGTCAACGGCAATACCATCACCGGATACGGTGTGACCCAAGAATTTTACACTCTTCAACCAAAACTCACATTTACTAAACTTAGCATAGAGCTTATGATCCCGTAATCGCTGAAGAACAATTCTGAGGTGTTCAGCATGCTCTTCCTCATCCTTGGAATAAATAAGAATGTCATCAATAAATACCACGACAAACTTGTCCAGCTCTGGCATAAAGACTGAATTCATGAGATACATAAAATAGGCAGGAGCATTGGTGAGTCCAAAAGACATGACTAAGTACTCATATAAGCCATATCGAGTGGAAAAAGCTGTCTTGGGAATATCACAAGGTCGAATCTTGATTTGATGATAACCCGATCGAAGGTCAATTTTTGAGAATACTTTTGCTCCAGCCAATTGATCAAAGAGAAGATCGATACGTGGAAGAGGGTATTTATTCTTGATGGTGACTGCATTAAGGGGTCGGTAGTCCACGCACAATCTCAAAGTGTGATCCTTCTTTTTCACAAAGAGTGCAGGACAACCCCAGGGAGATGAACTTGGCCTGATATAGCCCTTGTCAAGAAGTTCTTGTAACTGAATCTTTAGCTCTGCTAATTCATTGGGCGGCATACGGTACGACCTTTTTGAAATGGGTGCGGTACCGGGCTGCAACTCAATTACAAATTCAATATCCCGGTCGGGTGGCAACCCCGGAAGATCATCAGGAAAAACATCTGGAAATTCATTGACGACTGGAATATCTTCTAACTCAACTTGGATCATAGCAAAAGTGCAATTATCTGGAGAAGGTGTAGATGGCAAATAAAGTGTGGAAACACCATGACTAGGGGAATTTATTTCAACACCCCGGGCTGATAAATCTAATACAACTCTGTGCTTTTGCATCCAGTTCATACCCAAAATAATATCTATCCCCTGATTATCCAGACAGATAAGCTCAGTGTCAAACACTTTACTTCCAATCTGGAGAGGAATTGGTTTAGTCACCCGGTTGGTAGATATCTTCCCACCAGGACTGGATATCATATAATTACACTTTAACTGTGCCACTTGTAATCCACATTTTTCTATGCATGCCATACTGATGAAACTATGTGATGCTCCAGAATCAAATAAAACAACAACAGGTTTATTTCGAACTTGAAACGTACCCGCCATAACTGGAGTACCCTCTGGAATAGCATCAATGGTAGTGAAATTCACCCGGCCTTGCTTAACCACCATTTGTTTCTTGCTTTGACGATTATTGGGCTGCTGCCTGGGTACATTATTTCCACCTTTGGGTGGTGCTCTGCATTCCTTCGCAAAGTGTCCCGGCTTTCCACAGTTATAGCATGGAAAATTATGGGTACGCCCTTGCTGTTGAGGAGAAGGTGCACGGAATCCTTGTCCTTGAGACTGTCCCTGAGACTGATTTGGGCGAATAGCCCAATAGCCATACTGATTTTTCTTTTGCTGAGCAGCTTGAGGAGCCTTTTGTGGGGCCTTTTGTTCCACACGGAACCTCTGTCCGGACGCACTAGACGAAGCCGCTGGGGCTTTTCTCTTTTTATCTGCCTGATGAGCCAAATTACTATCTTCCTGAGTGATGGCCATATTCACTAACTCATTAAAGCTGGCAGGCTTGATCAGAACCAAACTTTTCTTCAATTTAGTATTAAGCCCACGACGAAAACGGTCTTGCTTTTTAGTATCCGTATCCACATGATGTCCAGCATACTGCGACAAATGATTAAATGCCTGTGAATACTGCACCACGCCCTGATTACCCTGAGTGAGTGCCAGGAACTCATTAAGTTTTCTCTCTAAGAGACCGTCAGGGATATGGTGGGAGCGAAAAGCAGCCTTGAACTCAGCCCAAGTGACAATATGATCTGCAGGAAGTGTAGCCCGATAATTATCCCACCACATGCGGGCATCCTCCCTAAGCTGTTGAGCTGCAAATCTGGCTTTGTTGGCTTCTGAACATGGATATATCAATAACGCAAATTTTGACTCAATGATATTGAGCCAGACATCAGCATCCAGTGGTTCCTTCGCCTTGAAAAATTGTGGCGGTTGCGTGCCGAAGAAATCTGGATATGAGGCTTCACGGGGCATCTCATGTTGTGGCTCATGGCGGGGTTGATTCTGCTGCAACTGAACAATCACCCGCAGAAGCTCAGTATGCTGAGCCATCTGATGTGCCATGAATTCCCGAAGATCCGGAGGTCCGGGTAGATTTCCATCATTTCCACCCTCAACATGATCCGGAGTGTCAGGCATTCTGCATGAGCCACCAAACGCAGATTAGTCATACAACTTTGCAATAATTTCTCAGTGAGCGATGATGAATAAAATCAATACTCAGAAATGAAAATATTATAGCATAGTGCATGACATAAAAAATCCAATATAACGTTAGTCCTCGGGAGTTAGATCCAATCGTTCTTTGAACGCAATTCTACCACTCCTCCACTTTTCAGCTTGTGGACAGATCGTACGGGTTTAGCGTAAAATTCGTATCTCGCAAACTACTAAACCAAAAATGCTCAAATTTTTCCAGTAGATGCAGAATTTGATAGTCCACAACTTTCGTATTCAACTCCCGAACTGAATTTCACGTTGACAGGGGTCAAAAATTCGTCCTTTGCCTCTCTGCCAAATCTGTTTTTCAGCAGGCAGATTCGACTTGTTTCGGTTGTTTCTCCCAAACTACTGATCCAATGGACTTGAAATTTTACCAGCAGCTTCCATATGAAATTTGCAACAACTTTGGTATTCATCAGTCTGCCTAGAAAAATGGTTATCAAGGCGTAAAAATTCCAATACGAATCTGCTGCGAAAATTTCAGAGAAAACAAAGTGCTGCATAGAAAAAGAAATTGGGTTCCGCTTACATCCATACATCATAATTATTACAACCCCAAGAAAAAGAGTTTACTACAGAGTACTTTCACCAAGCCACTTATTACAAACTGGAAAGTAAGATACAACACATGATAACGGGAACTTCTCCGAAGGTAAACATGAATCAATCGGATTCCTCGTTATCAGTGTAAAAGACACGCTCTTCCGGTTCTTCCTCTTCTTCTTCAGTTTCTTCTTCATCCCCTACTTCTTCTTCTCCATTCATCTCGTCAAGCTCTTCTTCTGTATCTTCCTCCTCGCTAATCCACCCATATGCCGGACCAGGAAGTTGGGGCTGTAGAACGGGGGCAACTGGCTCTTCCTGCTCCTGATCAGATGACGGTGGTTCCACAGGTGGTCCAGGTGAGTCATCCAAACCAGAATCACCTTGGTCAGGCAGCTCTCCTGGTGGATGATTAGCCTGGGGCCCTTCAGCCCAGACTCCCTCCTGCTCCTGCATAAGATTATCATTCTCCACCTCTAAGTCATACACACGCTCTTCCAAGCTTCCAATTACCGCCATGTGTTGGTCAACTTGTCCCTGCATCGCTGCTCTTTCCTGGGCCTGTGAGTTAGCAGCATTCAACATTGCGCCATAACTGAAAGCCATACTTTCAATCAGACGGTTAACATTGTCCATATAGCGGGTCATATTCTGCACATCGGTAGCGTCTTCCTTTTTAACACTGGAGCTAGACTCACCCACTTCATTTGTAGAGGACATGAAAACACCTGCTGGAGCTCCGAAAGTTTTTATCTGATGCTTAAAACTCAGCTGCTGCAAAGCTCTCCATGCGGCAGTATCACAAGCCTCCTCATAATTTCCCCCAGTAACAACGATACGAATCTCTTCACCCCCTCCTAGCTGTAAACTGGGAATCACCAACGAGACCTCACAACGATTTATTCCGGTCTCAGTGATGTATCTTCCAACGTACTGGGGAGCTACCACGTATCCCAGAGTCTGCATGGTCTCCCACAGTTGAGAAGGAAAACCCTCTCGGTACAAACCGTTGGAGAAAAGACGACCATCGATGTCTGTGGTGATGTGGGGGTTGTTATTTGGGAAACTCATCTGAAATGAAACACAAATGAAGCTTAGCAATTGATTTGGAAAAGATATTGCTGAATTTAGAATTGGACAGATTCTTGGCAAGCAAAGAAAAATTCATAACTCTCAACTGGTGTATGCAAAAAAGCTCAAACTTTGCCAGAAACTCTGTCAGATAATTCTCTACAACTTTCTTATGAAGTGGAAGATCTGATTCTGATGTTAAGAAGGAGTAAAAATTCAAAGTCTCAATGCTGTCCTCCAGAAAAATTCCAGGAAACAGGGGCTTACTAAAACAGGCATAACTCGAGCTACACTGAAGATAAAAATGTGAAATTTTTACAGCAGCAAGCTAACCAAATTCTGAGCAACTTTCCTTTAACTCTTCCCTGCAGAAAACATCATTTACTAGCCGAGAAAATTTCGACCAGCCGCAGACGTCCAGAACACTGCTAGATCAACCTTAGGTGCAATGCAAGATAAAGTGTTGTGTGGAACTCTAAAATACCCCCAATAATTTTTATAACTTTCAGTTGTTCTTAATTCATGATGCATGCTCGACCTAACCGTCCTCACAAAGAAAAATAATTGCCAAGTATTCTTGGTCTTACGTGGTTAGCATCGGTGGCATACATATACGGCTCTCACTATATTAGCTAGTCGTATTGTACACGTCTTAACTTACGCAACGCATGTTAGTGTACCTGCAGAAAATTCACAGTGTATAAATGAACCTTTCATGCCAGCACTCATGAAAGCGTCCCCATACATTACCGTTCTCTATAGTAACGGCATCCATACATCCCGTGTCGTATGGACAACACATAGAGACAACTTTACACCCAATATAATCCACAACAGTGCATGGGTATATTGGCTGCAGCTCAAGGAGGCCACCGCTTGAGCACGGCGTTCGGATTTCACCGTACCGACCGAGGTGTCAAGGTGTCCCCATTGACCGGAGATCCTCACCCTCTGTCGATGCATAAATAAAGGTTGATTCTGCAATAAAGTAAGTTTTGACAGAAAGTAATGTGCTGGGAGTTAGCTGCAAGATTAGATCGCCACCTGATTCACATACCCATAAACCCCTAGGGCTTACGTTCTAAAAATTCCTTAACGTGACCAACGTATTTTCGCAATCCAGATTAACTTTTATTTCCGAAAACACATTTTTAAGACAAGTCCGCTCGGTCACACCGGACGGTCCGCTACTTTGTCAGCACTAGTCTGCCACGTCGCCTAGGGCGGACGGTCCGCGCCCTTCTGGCGGACGGTCCGCTAGAGCCCTGAGCATGCGTGTCGCCTGCTCAGAACTTGACCGACACGTACCCCCTTGCGGGCCCACATGTCAGCCCGCCCCTCCAACTCGAGCATAGGCCCCTCAGCTCTCTCTCTTCCTCCCACTCACCCAAAACACACTCTCTCTCTTCTCCTTCAAGCCATGGAGGAGCCTCCATAGCTCTCCTCCATTGAAGCCCCCAACCTCGCCGGAGCTTCGCCGGAGGACGGCCGGAGCTCGACGCCGGCGAACTGCACTACCTCGACATCATCTTATTCTTTGGACTTGGAGCATGGAGCTTCCCCAACCCCTCTTCCTCCATCTACTTCCTCTTGACCAAGCTCTAAGTCAAGAACAAGCCCAAGCTTCCCAACGCCGCCCTACATCAACTTGCGGCACCCCACCGGAGTTGTGCTCAACGCCGGTAAGCCATCTCCATCCCCGATCCATCTCCATTGCCTTAGGGATTGAGATTTTGGCTCCTTCCTAGAGAAAATCACCATTGATGAGTTAGAGCTTCCAAAACCTAATGCATGTCAAATCTACCTCTTGGCATGGCTACTAGACACCCTTATGAACCCTTAGAATCAAACCCCACTCCAAACCACGGCCGGAGTGTGGCAGAACCACCCCAATTATGTCAGCTCAAGTGCATTGTCCCTTAGCTAATGCAAGCAGTACAGCACACTCGCACTTCAACTGACATAACCGTGTAGTTGCTGTCGGGTAACTCCCGATTACACCACTGATCACATCATCGAAACCAATACGAGGCATGTCTCACTTCACAATGAGCACAGATGAATAACGAGTCACAAATTTTACAACACAGTACACGTGGATTTAATTTACAAAACAAGTCATTATAAAAGTTATTACAACACAGAGTTTGAAAAGCACAGCGGAAGTTTAAAACAATACGAGTCTACGTCGATAAAAACATGATAATGCACAAGTAGCCCAGCTGGCATTATCAATCCCTCGGCTCCACACCTGCAGGAGCCGGAACAAACTCAAGGTGATAACCATCAGGAATACCAAAAGGAAACGTCTCTGCCACCTGCTCGGCTATTCTAGCATCCTCCTCATCTGTAAAAATTAATCCACAAGCAAGGTTGAGTTCTAAAACTCAGCAAGTCTTACCCGACTCTAGGATATCCTTAGAAAAAGACTCCTAGTATGCAAAGCTTTCGGCTGGGTTGTTGTTTTGCCAAAAATAAGCAACTAAAAGTAGATCCTTGCTTTCAAGTTTTAGCATCCAAATTAATGTTGAGCTATTTATTCTAGATAAGCATTTGTAAATAAAACTTTTCCAAGAGAGCAAGCACTTGATTAAATCAATACAGCATGTATATATTCCATCATCATCTTATTCACTTTCTTATCTAGCGATGCTGCCCAGTGATCAAGAGCTCAATACCGTGAGTACGGCGAATCGATTCGGTTTTATCCCTTGCAAGGTTAACCTACCCACACGGCACAAACAAGCCCCGTCGAGCTGCTCATGCCAGCCGTTCCTTCAGCCAACACTAAATACTTGACCTACCCTGCTACCCTCAAGTACCAGTCCCCACCGATACCAACGACGGGTCAGCCATGAGTTACTCTAACCGGTACATGAATAAGCAGTCAGGCGTAGTTCAACATACCAGTGCGAGCTAAAGTACATAAGTTACCAGTTTCAACTACCTCTTACTCCCAGCATGTGAGGTAGTACAATTCAATCTTGATCCCAGAGCTAACAACGAACGGGCCTTAACTGGCACAGGCGGAGCTACAACATTCCATTCTTTTTTTCTACCAACACTCTCCGCCCGGCCTAACTTTCTTTTCCAGTCTAGATGACAGGTTAACATAACTCTGAAAGAAACCATTATCATCTCGCGAGTAACAGGCAATTACTCGACTTCTACCGTTTAACCAGCCTAGCAATTCTATCGACCTACACATACTAGAAAAACTCTGGGTTTTCCTATGGATCATGCAACTAGGTTTTCAGTCAACTCCTATGAAAACTTAAATGCATAAGGTAAATACTTTGCAAAATAAATAAATTTAAGTGTGGCCGCGTTAAAAAGGTTATGCACTCCGGTGCTTGCCTTCGCTGGCCTTGGGCCCTTCCGAGTCTTGGCTCGGGTCTTGCTCTGCCTCAACTGCAAAGACCTCGGGCTCTGGCGGCTGCTCAGTCTCTGACTCAGGCACCAAGTTATATACTCCGTCAGCTAGCACGTTCTCTACATGAAAATGCACATGTGTGAGTTTGGAATAACAGTGAGAAAAGATACAAACTTTCACATGCAGCAATTCAATTATACAGCTTGAGTACAACACAAGATATGCACATGAAATCA
Organism: Urochloa ruziziensis; assembly: GCA_015476505.1. Classification (NCBI taxonomy): domain Eukaryota; kingdom Viridiplantae; phylum Streptophyta; class Magnoliopsida; order Poales; family Poaceae; genus Urochloa; species Urochloa ruziziensis. Next base: position 13,934,617 of record CM027122.1, on the reverse strand, counting down.
CATGAAATGTTGCAAAAACCATTTTTTTAACATTTTATAGAGTAAGTGCATATCTCTTTAAGCACGATTAACTTATCACTAAGAAAGAATTATAACAACAGATCCAAACCTACTGAGTTCATCAAAACAGTTTGGAAAACATTTTATTAACTAAAACTATATATATAAAACCATTTAAACACACATATAAAGGGTTATTTAGCAACTAAATAAACAAATAAATCTACACAGATTGTCTAGCAGCACAAAAACTTCTCTGAGCAGCTTTTAACTCAAGATTACCACTGAAAATTTTTCAACACTTAAATCTAACAGAAACTATTTATTTTGAAAAAGACAAAAAGGCTATAAATCTACTAAAACAACAAACAGCAACAAAATTAAGCACAAAAATGCAAAACTTCACAGAAACACTATCTACACACTAACACAGATTTACTATGATTTATTGAGCTCAAAATCATATACACAACTATTTTTAACAGCACAAACAAGCTAATCATGGAGAAAAAGCTTAACTTAAACTACACAGATATCCTGCAACCCAAAAATTTACTGTGCTCACAAAAACACATTTTTGAACTACTGTGATTTTCTCAAAATTTTTGGACATGCAGAACTATTTATTTTGACAGGAAGCTAATAAACTAACTAAAACTTCTACACAGAAAACTGCATATAAACAACATGATTTTATATTTTTCTGTTGTAGCCAAAGATGCAACAAGTACAACAAAATTGGTTTCACATTTTTCTCGCATTCCTATGATTTACTATGCATTAAACAAGAAATGCATGCATGCTGAAAAGAAAAACAAAAGAAAAATCGAAAACACTTTTGCGCTTAGGCCCCTGGATAGAAAAGTTCTTTCACCGACCGGTCCTTTCTTCACAGATAAGCCCTTGGATTTCTCACTTAAACCCTCAGATCTTTTCCCCCTCAGCACTTAAGTCCAACCATTTTTCACAAAACCCCCTAAAACTAATCTTCCTTCTAATTGAACACCCCTGCTGAACTCAGCCGCGCACAGCGCGCCGCCGCGCGGTTGACCGGCCGAGTTCGCCGGAGAAGAAGACCGGAGACCCGCCGGAGATGACCCACGGCCTCAGGACTCCAAGCCGCACCACCTAGGCATGAAAAACCCAAGGATTAGCAAAGGATTGGCATGTGTCCACGGCCGGCGGCGGTTCACCGAGAAGATGGCCGGCGCTAGAGCTCACCGACGCCTCGGAGTTCACGATGAGAAGGCGCACGGCTTCAGGGAGTCATGGGGTACCCAATTGAGCGGTTGGGAGAGGCGGGGAAGGATAGGAAGACTAATCTCCACGGCGGGGTGAGGTGGCGGCAATGGCGGCCGGAATTCAAGTCGGCACGGGCACTGGAGGCGGGGAAAGGTGGAGCTGAGTGGTTGAGAACGACGAGGACGACGAGGAGAGTTTACTGGAGCGGTGAATTGGGTAAACGCGGCTTAACCGCGGTGAATCCGCGTGTCCAGTGCTGGCGGCGTACTGAGCTCGCCGCTCACCGCCAAATTTGGTGTCGCCGGCCGAGCTCGACACCGAGGCGCAATGCATGACTTGGAGCGCGACTGGCAGTGCGAGGCGATGGCGCGTGGCAAAGGGCAGTAGAGCACGGCGCGTGGCACCGACGGCGCCAGCGCAGAGCTCGAGCGCGAGCTCGCTCTGTCTGCAGTCTGAATCGATCGATTCGATTCAGAACAACAGTAACCGCCAAATGCACTCCAAAGATTTGATTCAAACTCGAGATTTTGTGTAGAAACTTTCCAAAACCCCAATACAAAAGTTGTAAATGGTACCAAGGAGAACAACTTTTGTTAAAGTCACCAGGTTCAAAAAGATTTGGTTTGAGAGATAAATTCGATCAAACTTCGGCCAAAAACTTGAACTCAGAAATTTTTCTAAGTCCCCGAACAGAATTGAGTTTAGCTGACTTTGAGCATGAAAAAGAAATAGCTAGAGTTTGATATCCTGGAGTTGTTCATGATTTTTGAAAAGTTTAAACTACCAATATTCAAGCCATGAACTTGTTTTGGTTTGGTGTTGATTTAAATTAAAAGTTATTGAGCCCTAAAGTTGGCCAGCTGCTGCTGTTTTTCAAGACTTAGCCAAATTTTTAGGGTGGCTGAAAACAGGGGTTTGACTCAACTTTGACCATCAATTTGAGCAAGTAAAAGATGTTTTTGATCAAATTCAACATGCCTATATGAAAATACATACTTCAAAGTGTTATTTTCATGTTAGCCAAAAGTAACATGTTTAAGTAATTTTAATTTTAATTTGGCTTCTAAAAGGGTTAAAATGAAAAGGCTATAACTTAACCAAATTTGAACCAAATGATCTCAAATTCGAAATTTGACTTTTGAATATTCAAACTAACATGCCACTGAGTTCAAAAACATGTTAGGCACCAAAGTAAAAACTCTCACTTGTCAAATTAATTTTCATATTAAATATGTAATTAAAGCATGACATTCACATAAAATGAAAATCATTACATTACAATAAATGCACAAACAAATGTCATGAGTGATGAGATGAATGATTTATTTGTTTTAATCATTGTACTTTGTACTAAGCCTATAAGTGACACGGGGTGTCACACGGAGTCGCCGCCGGCGAACTCGCCGGCCAGCCTCTGCGTTCTACCGGACGGTCCTCCCCTACCCAGCGGACGGTCCGCCAATATGTCATTTTTCTACCAGAGACACCCGACTCATCTCTTTTTACCGCCTTCAACTGCGGACAGTCCGCTACCTCTGACCGGACAGTCCGCGACCCAGGAATGAATCCTACCAGGGACTCGGCCGAAAGTTGTATTTTCCAACCTCCCAACCGCGGACGGTCCGCTATCCATGACCGGACGGTCCGCCACTCACGAACACTACATACCGGACGGTCCGCTCCTATGATCCGGACAGTCCGCCCCTCACGTGTCAGCACTACTACTTCTACACTTGCTCCACCTAGTTCAATACTACAACCTAATGTTTATAAGATATTTATACAATGTTGAACCATGCAAGCATGTCATTATCAAATCATTGCAATCATCCATGTCATGATTATTTATCTCGCATCATTGCATTCGTGTAGAGATCGAGACACCGGATCAAGGGGAAGTTGAGACCGAGTCGGAGCCCGTTGCCGACGAAGCTACCGTTGAGAACCAAGGCAGGCACCTAAGCATCTTTCTCACCCTATTTTGGATCAATTGAAGTTATTTATGTCTTGTGTGCGCATAAGTCAATATTATGTATATGCATGTTTAGCTCCTACTTTATGCATTACCATCCTTGATCTAGAATAATCCTTTCTAGGTGAGTATGCTTGGGTAGGTGTCACGAACCACTTGCTTAACTAGGCTTAGCTTCGGTAGAAGTCGAGAGGTGGCAAGGGCACCACCACTCGCGAGCTATAGGCTTGGTTGCTAAATACTACTTGGATCATAGAGGATTAAAAGTTGACCAACTTGGAAGATGACTCGGACTTGAGCAAGAATGGTAGGGTCATGTAGAGATTGGAGCTCTTATGACTAGTCTTGCTTGAGTTGATTAAGGCCCGTTTCTCCATCGCTTTGATACTTGAGCACATTCGCGTACTAACCACATACCTAATATGGGAATGGCAAGCTAAGTACCATAAGTCGCACCTTGCCTTGACCGGATTCGGGGTGGGATTGGGTTGAGGTGTGATTGGCTTGAGTCCGGTGCATCTAACCATTCCGACCGTTGTTCATAGTCGGGTGCGGGTATGCGAAAGGTCAAAGGCATGATTCAACCCTTATCCTAAGCCATGGATATGGGCGTTGGGCTTGCGTTTCGTGCGGGCAAATTGGTACACCCCTGCAGGGTTTAATCTATTGCAATAGCCGGGCTCCATGGTTAAGGAGCATGCTCTTGTACTTCGACTTTGGGTGTAGAGTTACCGAATGGAGTTCATGGAAGATTGAGCTCATGATACATGACCACTTTATTTTATGCAAATGATTGATGTATGCTTAGTATGTCTATCTCGCGAAGAACACCATGAGCTCGAGTTCATCCCGAAAATCTCAAATCCTGAGCGATTCTCGGCGTTTGGGGGCAAAGGATCACCAGCAAAAGAGGCACAAGGCACTCATACGTGAATCCCCCAAAGAAATCCGAGAGAAAACGCTCGGGAACAAGAAGAACGAAAATCCCCCAAAAATAGCTCCGAAAATACCCACGAAAATAGAAAAAGAAAAGGGAGCTCGGGAAATCAAATCATGGCACAAAGATGAGCAGCACAAACTCAATCACATAACCATGAATTCACCTATACAAACTAGGAATGATTCGAAGTAGTTCTAGGTGGAGGGGATGAAGGGGAAAACAAGTTCAAAGTAAAACCTAAAGAGATAACTAGAGAGATGACAGCCACCAGCCCTGAAGGGGCCTATTAGTAGTCCAAGTGGTGGTGTCCTAAAGACTAAACTACCCCTAAGTGATACATACCCCTCAGGGGCAAATTTGACATTTGGTCTTCAGATATTTTCCGGCTCGGGCACCTTCCACTGCAAGCTAGCTTCCCTCCGACGCAAGCCTTGCAGTCACGCCGCGTGTCCTCCGGATCGAAGCTCCTCGACGCCGGTTTTGGGCCAGCCCAGGGGGGGCGGTTAAACCGGCCCTGGGGGGCGGTTAAACCGCCCCTGACAGCCCAGCCAGGCCCAGCTGCCCAAGTCCGCCTCGTCGAGTCCTCGGTCCTTGGTTTTGAGGCCCAAACCAAGGGAAACCGTCCACCGATGATTTTGTGGCCAAATCACCAAACCCCGCGCGCAAACTTCGGTTGTTAGCCGCCACCTTGCGCCGGCTTCTCGTCCGCGTACGAGCTTCGGTTGTGAGCCGCTACCTCGCACCGGAACCACGTCCCCTTGCTCGTTCTTGCCAGCATGTGAACCGCACTTGATCCACCGGCCATCGGGTCCCTCGAACCAAGCCTACTTGTCTCTCCGCTCCTCGGAGGCCGCCATGGCTAAGACCTTTCGCGCCTGTTCTTCACCTGCACCAATGCAACCAAGCCGCATTCTACACCTGCAATACTTGAGCCAAGGGAAACGTCAATCCACACCACGTTGTCAATCACTCATCACACCAGGAAGCGACCATCCACCGGTCCTCGGACACACTGGGTCCTCAATGTCAGAGTCTTTTGCTTACTATAACTTGATCAAAGTTAAATGCTTTTTATGCAAATTAAATACCCTGCCAACTTCCTTGCTACTTGGCCAAATGCATTCTCCTTGAGAGTCGGATATATTCCATTTGGGTAAGTCCTGCGGAGTACCTTTTGTACTCACGGTGCTGCCGTTAAGTTGTTGCAGGTGACCCTCAGTTGGAGCCCATCTTTGTGGGTTACTTCATGCCCGCGGACGGAGGTGCGGGTGAGAAGTGATGGGTGATGACGTATGGAAGAGCGCTATCGGCATATAGTGTTATCTTCTTATGTATCTATGTATCGTATGGAGCGCGATGTTAGACTTTCCGCTGCAAAACTCTAAGACTTGTATTGTAATGAATTTGAACCTATTTTATGAAATGTGAACTCTATGTATGGACTTGCTATGGTTATGAAGAGGTACTCAAGTTGTGCTTAGTGAGGTGTGTCGTCCTGGGCATTGTTTAGGACACATCTCAAGGACGACCGGAGTTATTCTTATTTAGTTGAGTTGATCGATGGATGATGACTCGATTAAATGGGTTTAACTTGGGCGGTTCCTCACAGCGTGGCATCAGAGCCGTGTTAGCATGTCCTACATGGTTTTCCCCTTAAAAATTGATGTGAGGTACGTTAGAAAATAAGATTGGTGATGATTAATAGTAGTACTACTAAAATCTGGAATTTTTCTAAGGCTATATCTCTTATTATGGTGTAATTCTTATCTGTCATATAGCTTATCTTATCCTGTGAGCTACATAATTATGATAGCTTAAACGTGTTCTCTAACTTATCTTGTCTTCTTTATCTTAGATGGCGGAGTATGGCAACCTTGTCATGGTAACTCGGGCTAGGGATGTGGAAGGCTTCCCTTCCCTCCTTAACGAGATGCTTTGGCGAGGTAACTTCTCGTATCGGCCGGAATATTCGGTCTATGCGAGGGGACGTGGGCCGGGCTTGGTGGACTACTTTGCTGCCATGTTCATCCCACAACGCCTTGTAGAAGGAGAACACCACTCTTACAACTTGGTTGCTCATGGAACTTCAATTGGAATGGCAATCCAAGAAGTGGCCTACAAGGCAATGTCACTCCTTCGCCAAGAAATACCAGAATTATGGCTGCCACCTTTCCAAAATTTTCCAATCCAAAGTATTCAGCCGGGTGTGAACTTATTCAATCAACCCCCGGTGAGCGCCCCCTTGTATGAAAGGCGCATGTCCGAGTTGGTGAAAGCTCAAGATAGACACATGTGGTGCCTCCGAGCCGAGTTGAGGGAGACAAGGCGCCGTTTCAATGAGCTGCAACATAGTGTGGACATGAGTGTACGCATGGGACGTGTACCTTCCCATGTGCTCTATGGGCCTAATGATCACACCGTGTAAGAGATGGCTCCCGAGGAACTTACCTACCCAATGGTTCAAGGTATCAACATACCCCAACCCGTACAGAGGCAACCCCGTATATCAAACGGGTTACGTGTTCGCCGTTTTGCTCGTACGGATTGGTCTAGGGAGACAGTTATGGTGGACAGCTAGAGAACCTTACTCATCCGGAGACGGATCCCGATGATACTGGATCACCCAATGCCCATCTCCTTGATGAGTTCCCACCGTTCTTCGAGAGAGCTCCTTATGGTCCCAACTAAATTATTTATGTAATCTATGGCGGTTATGAGACTCTACAAGCTATGTGACTTGTTGTAATGTACCGCCTATTTTATGTAATCGGAATAGTTAATTGGTGAGACGTGTGAGACACTAATTAGCTATATTTGCCTATGTATGGTACTATGTAACGTGAACCTCCGTTATTAGTTATGTGTGAGCTGTTGTGAGATATTCGTATGTGCGGCACGTCATCATATTTTATTTTCATCATGCAATGCATTAAGAATAATTTGTGGGTTGCATAATGAGTGATACATGGATAACCTTGCACACAACTATCTATATACTTGCTGTCCAAATTTCATCTATCATTCTATTGTGGCTCAATGTCATCTTCTCACACATTTGTGGTTGATTTTACATTGTTGTGCAATATATGTGCAATTATGTCTTATCAATTTTCCTTCTTATTGGTAACTAATCTTATACACATGGATGGTGACAGGATGGCTGAGCCGGGTCATGGTAACAATGGAGGAAATGGCAATGGTGCCGATGGGGAACAGTTGCCCGGACCTCCTGCCTTGGATCCCGTCTTGATGGAATTGCTTAGGAGATCCCAAGATAGCCACCAAATGCAAAACCAACTTATGCAAACCTTGATGCAACATGTGGCCAACCAAGGTGGCGGTGGCGGCAATCAACACCGAGGCTATCCCGCTTTTGCCGCTACCGACCCTCCCATCTTTAAGGGATCCAAAGAGCCTTTGGATGCAGACTTTTGGTTGAACACCATTGAAGAAAAATTCGGGCTCTTCCAATGTGATGACAATGAGAAGGTCACTCTTGCGGCTCATCAACTTCGTGATGCCGCGGGTGCATGGTGGAGAAATTACAAGGCTCAAGTTGCCCAAGATCATGTCATTACTTGGAATGAGTTTCGTGAAGCCTTCCGAGCTCATCATATTCCGGAAAGCATTCTCGCAATCAAGAGGGATGAATTCCGTAAGCTAACTCAAGGAAACAAGTCCGTGCAAGAATATGCCCATGCCTTCAACTACCTTGCTCAATATGCTCAAGAGGAAGTCTCTACCGACAAAAAGAAGCAATATCACTTCATGAATGGATTGTCCTTGAAGCTCCAAAATCACCTCTCCGCTAATGATTTTAATGATTTCAACCATATGGTGAGCAAGGCAATCAAGTCCGAGCATAGCATGAATGCACTTGAGGCGGACACCCGCAAGAGGGTTGCCCCATCTTCATCATCTTTTGGTGGTGGCTCTCAACGTGCACGCACGGGACCTACTCCTCCACCCCGAGTGCCGGGTTATGGTGCTCCTCAACCTATGTGGATGGCTCGTCGCCCTCCGGCTCCTCAAGCTCAAGCTCAACGTTCTATAGGACAGCGGGAGGTGGCGGTGGAAATGGCCCCCGTGGTCCATGTTACAATTGTGGTGGGCAAGGCCACTTTAGCCGGGAGTGTCCTTCTCCCAAGAAAGGTGGAAATAGCAATATTTCAAATCAGCCCACAAATACCCAACCCAATCGCCAAGGCAACAAAAATGCACAAGCTCCCAAGCGAGGCAAGTTGAACCACATTTCCGCCGAGGAAGCTTGTGAGGATGATCAAGTGCTGGTTGGTATGGTTTCACTCAACTCAATTACTACCCGAGCATTATTTGATTCCGGTGCATCACATTCCTTCATGAGTAGAAAATTTGCTTTAGAACATCAACTTCACCTTAGAAAAATTTCTACTCCTTATCACATTGACGCCCCGGGTGCAACATTAGTAACCAATGAGGTGGTCAATTCAGCCCAACTAGAGATCATAGGACTCTCCTTTTCAATCAATTTCTTGATTATTGATCTAGAAGATTTGGATATCATCATCGGTATGAATTGGATGACTAAGCATGATGGAATTATTCGGTGCAATCCTCGCTCCATTGAACTTAAGCACCCATCCGGAATACGGGCTGTTCTTTTTCTTCATCAGAAGAGTGGTCCACAACTCTATGCACTCAATGCCATAATTATGCCGGAGTTAGAGGCAATTCCGGTGGTGTGTGAGTTTCCGGATGTTTTTCCAGAAGAATTACCGGGGATGCCTCCCGACTGGGATATTGAATTTGTCATTAACTTGCTTCCCGGAACGGCCCCAATTTATAAAAGGCCTTACAAAATGTCCTCGGAGGAATTGGTAGAATTGAAGAAGCAATTGGAGATCTTGCTCAGGAAAGGTTTTATCCGTCCGAGCTCCTCATCTTGGGGATGCCCGGCCTTATTTGTGGAGAAGAAAGATAGAACCTTGAGAATGGTGGTTGATTATCGACCTTTGAATGAGGTGACGGTGAAGAACAAATATCCTCTCCCTAGAATTGATATTCTCTTTGATCAACTAGTGGGTGCTAAATTCTTTTCGAAGATTGATCTTCGCTTGGGGTATCATCAAATTAAGATCCGTGAAGAAGATATTCCCAAGACCGCCTTCTCTACTAGATATGGGCTTTATGAGTACACCGTCATGTCTTTTGGGTTAACCAATGCCCCGGCTTACTTTATGTACTTGATGAATTCTATCTTCTTCGAGGAACTTGATGTCTTTGTGATCATATTTATTGATGATATTCTCATATTCTCCAAGACCGAAGAAGAACATGCCGAGCATATTCGCATCGTTCTACAAAAACTTCGTGATCATCGCCTCTATGCCAAGTTTAGCAAATGTGAATTCTGGCTTACAAGGATATCCTTTCTTGGTCATATATTATCTGAAAAGGGTATTGAAGTTGATCCTAGCAAGGTGAGTGATGTGCTCAATTGGAAGCAACCCCAAAATGTGAAGGAAGTTAGGGGATTCCTTGACTTGCGGGATATTACCGTAGGTTCATCGAGAATTTCTCTAGAATTTCTAAGCCCATGACCGAATTATTAAAGAAAGATGTTCCTTTCAAGTGGAGTGACTCCTGTGAAAAGGCGTTCCAAACCCTCAAAACCAAGCTTACTACCGCTCCCGTTCTTGCTCAGCCGGATATAACCAAGAGCTTTGATGTTTATTGTGATGCTTCAAGAATTGGCCTTGGCTGTGTTCTCATGCAAGAAGGTCGCGTCATTGCTTATGTTTCCCGTCAATTGAGGCGTCATGAAGAAAATTATCCAACTCATGATCTTGAGCTTGCTGCGGTTGTGCATGCTCTCAAGATTTGGCGCCATTATCTTCTTGGCAAGACTTGCAACATCTACACCGATCATAAAAGTCTCAAGTATATCTTCACTCAAGATGAACTCAATATGAGGCAAAGAAGGTGGCTTGAGTTAATCAAAGATTACAAATTAGAAGTTCACTATCATCCAGGCAAGGCGAATGTTGTTGCCGATGCTTTGAGCCGAAAGGCCCAATGCCATTGCTTGCGTGTCCAATCCGGGGTCAACACACTTTGTGAAGATTTTCGGAAGCTCAATCTTTCTATGGTTGAGCATGGGACACTTGCTACTCTTGTTGTCACCTCCGATCTTATTGAAGAGATCAAGAAGGCTCAAAAGGAAGATAAAGGTATGATCAACCTTAGAGCTAGAATGCTAGAAGATAAAACCAAGTGTTTCAAGCTTGATGATGAAGGAATTCTTTGGTTTGGTAAGAGGCTTGTGGTTCCCAAGGACCATGAGCTTAGAAGGAAAATTCTTGATGAGGCTCATGAATCACAATTTTCAATCCATCCCGGAAGCAATAAGATGTACCAAGACTTGAGGAAGAAATTTTGGTGGACTCGCATGAAAGAGAAGTGGCTCGCTATGTAGCCGAATGCGACGTTTGCCAAAGAGTGAAGGCCGAACACCTCAAACCGGCTGGAACTCTCCAACCTCTCCCTATTCCTTCTTGGAAGTGGGAAGATATATCCATGGATTTCATCTCGGGGCTCCCACGTACTCTTCGTGGCTACGACTCTATTTGGGTTATTGTGGATCGACTTTCTAAATCTGCCCATTTCCTTCCAGTCAAAACCAAGTATGCCGTTGAAACTTATGCTGATTTATACCTCACCAAAATTGTATGCCTCCACGGTGTTCCCAAGACCATAGTGTCGGATAGAGGTCCTCAATTCACTGCTGATTTTTGGAGAAGCCTTCACAAGGCTATGGGTACCAATCTTACCTTTAGCACCGCCTATCATCCTCAAACCGGTGGTCAGACCGAACGAGTCAATCAAATTCTTGAAGATATGTTGAGAGCTTGTACCATTATTTATGGGAAGGATTGGGAGACTTGCTTGCCATTTGCAGAATTCTCCTACAACAATAGCTACCAAGCAAGTATTGGAATGTCCCCCTTTGAAGCCTTATATGGGCGGAGTTGTAGAACTCCTCTTAATTGGTCAGAAACCGGAGAACGCCCTTATTTTGGCCCGGATATTGTTATGGAGGCCGAAGAGAAGGTAAAAACCATTCAAGCACGGCTACGGGCTGCTCAATCTCGTCAAAAGCACTATGCCGATCGAAGAAGACGACCTTTGGAATTTGGAATTGGTGATCATGTATATCTCAAGGTCGCACCATTCAAGGGCACTCAAAGGTTTCAAGAAAAAGGGAAGCTCGCACCTCGCTATGTTGGTCCATTTCGGATCCTTGCTAGGCGCGGGGCTGTGGCTTATCAACTAGAACTTCCACAATCTCTATCTTCTATCCATGATGTCTTCCATATTTCCCAATTGAAGAAATGTCTTCGAGTTCCTACCGAAGTGGCTAACATTGAAGAGCTTGATATTCAACCCAATCTCTCTTACAAAGAGCATCCCATTAGAATCCTCGACCGAGCTGAACGGAAGACTAGGAACAAGGTCACCAAATTTGTCAAAGTGCAATGGAGTCGCCACTCCGAGCGAGAAGCAACTTGGGAACAAGAAGATAAGCTTCGGCAATCCTATCCTAATCTTTTCATCGATGAGTAAGCCCCCTCATAATTTCCTATTATGTCTGATATATATTCCATCCATCATGATACTACCCCCCTAAGTTTGGTCAAGTTACAACTCTAGAAGCACCATCTTACACTTGCTGTTTCTGGAATTCTCGTGGCACCGGACGGTCCGCCCCTACCCAGCGGACGGTCCGCCATAGAACAAAAATTTTACACAGAAACACCCACTTTCGGTTTGGTTTTCCTCATTCTAACTGCGGACAGTCCGCTACAACCTACCGGACGGTCCGCCGTTACACCCAAAATTTCTACCAGGAACCATCCCGAAACTTATGATTTTCAATCTCTTACCAGCGGACAGTCCGCCCTTTCTTGGCGGACAGTCCTTGGGCCCCGGACGGTCCGCCTAAGACCAGCGGACGGTCCGCACCTTTCCCACACTTAGCCAAATCTCGGGACGAGATTTTTCCAAGGGGGGGAGAATTTGTAACAGCCCAAGATTTGATTAATCTTAAGTATGTCATCATGAGCATCATTTAGCATTAATCATGATTTAACATTGCATTAAAAATTTTTGCTAGCGGACAGTCCGCTCGGTCACACCGGACTGGTTCCGCTACTTTGTCAGCACTAGTCTGCCACGTCGCCTAGGGCGGACGGTCCGCGCCCTTCTGGCGGACGGTCCGCTAGAAGCCCTGAGCATGCGTGTCGTCTGCTCAGAACTTGACCGACACGTACCCCCTTGCGGGCCCACATGTCAGCCCGCCCCTCCAACTCGAGCTGAGGCCCCTCAGCTCTCTCTCTTCCTCCCACTCACCCAAAACACTCTCTCTCTCTTCTCCTTCAAGCCATGGAGGAGCCTCCATAGCTCTCCTCCATTGAAGCCCCAACCTCGCCGGAGCTTCGCCGGAGGACGGCCGGAGCTCGACGCCGGCGAACTGCACCACCTCGACATCATCTTCTTCCTTGGACTTGGAGCAAGGAGCTTCCCCAACCCCTCTTCCTCCATCTACTTCCTCTTCACCAAGCTCTAAGTCAAGAACAAGCCCAAGCTTCCCAACGCCGCCCTACATCAACTTGCGGCACCCCACCGGAGTTGTGCTCAACGCCGGTAAGCCATCTCCATCCCCGATCCATCTCCATTGCCTTAGGGATTGAGATTTTGGCTCCTTCCTAGAGAAAATCACCATTGATGAGTTAGAGCTTCCAAAACCTAATGCATGTCAAATCTACCTCTTGGCATGGCTACTAGACACCCTTATGAACCCTTAGAATCAAACCCCACTCCAAACCACGGCCGGAGTCGCCGCCGGCGAACTCGCCGGCCAGCCTCTGCGTTCTTGCCGGACGGTCCGCCCCTACCCAGCGGACGGTCCGCCAATATGTCCTTTTTCTACCAGAGACTCCCCGACTCATGTCTTTTTACCGCCTTCAACTGCGGACAGTCCGCTACCTCCGACCGGACAGTCCGCGACCCAAGAATAAATCCTACCAGGGACTCGGCCGAAAGTTGTATTTTCCAACCTCCCAACTGCGGACGGTCCGCTATCCATGACCGGACGGTCCGCCACTCACGGACACTACACACCGGACGGTCCGCTCCTATGATCCGGACAGTCCGCCCCTCACGTTTCAGCACTACTACTTCTACACTTGCTCCACCTAGTTCAATACTACAACCTAATGTTTATAAGATATTTATACAATGTTGAACCATGCAAGCATGTCATTATCAAATCATTGCAATCATCCATGTCATGATTATTTATCTCGCATCATTGCATTCGTGTAGAGATCGAGACACCGGAGCAAGGGGAAGTTGAGACCGAGTCGGAGCCCGTTGCCGACGAAGCTACCGTTGAGAACCAAGGCAGGCACCTAAGCATCTTTCTCACCCTATTTTGGATCAATTGAAGTTATTTATGTCTTGTGTGCGCATAAGTCAATATTATGTATATGCATGTTTAGCTCCTACTTTATGCATTACCATCCTTGATCTAGAATAATCCCTTCTAGGTGAGTATGCTTGGGTAGGTGTCACGAACCACTTGCTTAACTAGGCTTAGCTTCGGTAGAAGTCGAGAGGTGGCAAGGGCACCACCACTCGCGAGCTATAGGCTTGGTTGCTAAATACTACTTGGATCATAGATGATTAAAAGTTGACCAACTTGGAAGATGACTCGGACTTGAGCAAGAATGGTAGGGTCATGTAGAGATTGGAGCTCTTATGACTAGTCTTGCTTGAGTTGATTAAGGCCCGTTTCTCCATCGCTTTGATACTTGAGCACATTCGCGTACTAACCACATACCTAATATGGGAATGGCAAGCTAAGTACCATAAGTCGCACCTTGCCTTGACCGGATTCGGGGCGGGATTGGGTTGAGGTGTGATTGGCTTGAGTCCGGTGCATCTAACCATTCCGACCGTTCGTTCATAGTCAGGGTGCGGGTATGCGAAAGGTCGAAGGCATGATTCAACCCTTATCCTAGGCCATGGATATGGGCGTTGGGCTTGCGCTTCGTGCGGGCAAATTGGTACACCCCTGCAGGGTTTAATCTATTGCAATAGCCGGGCTCCATGGTTAAGGAGCATGCTCTTGTACTTCGACTTTGGGTGTAGAGTTACCGAATGGAGTTCATGGAAGATTGAGCTCATGATACATGACCACTTTATTTTATGCAAATGATTGATGTATGCTTAGTATGTCAGAGTCTTTTGCTTACTATAACTTGATCAAAGTTAGATGCTTTTTATGCAAATTAAATACCCTGCCAACTTCCTTGCTACTTGGCCAAATGCATTCTCCTTGAGAGTCGGATTATATTCCATTTGGGTAAGTCCTGCGGAGTACCTTTTGTACTCACGGTGCTGCCGTTAAGTTGTTGCAGGTGACCCTCAGTTGGAGCCCATCTTTGTGGGTTACTTCATGCCCGCGGACGGATGTGCGGGTGAGAAGTGATGGGCGATGACGTATGGAAGAGCACTATCGGCATATAGTGTTATCTTCTTATGTATCTATATATCGTATGGAGCGCGATGTTAGACTTTCCGCTGCAAAACTCTAAGACTTGTATTGTAATGAATTTGAACCTATTTTATGAAATGTGAACTCTATGTATGGACTTGCTATGGTTATGAAGATGTACTCAAGTTGTGCTTAGTGAGGTGTGTCGTCCTGGGCATTGTTTAGGACACATCTCAAGGACGACCGGAGTTATTCTTATTTAGTTGAGTTGATCGATGGATGATGACTCGATTAAATGGGTTTAACTTGGGCGGTTCCTCACACCCACGTTGCCTAGCAGGGGTAATCTCCATAGTTTATGTTGCATTGCATGATGAAAAAACAGCATTAAGGCTTGGCAGGGGAATCTCCACAGTTTAGAGAGTTTAAGTTTAAAATAACACCATTTGAGAGATTAGGGGTGTAATCTACACTTCTATTATAGTTTAAGGGGGTAATCTACACTTTTTCCTAAATAGTTCGGTACAACAATGATCTAGAAACTAGCAAATTTATCCAAGAGCTTCAATTGTAAAATGTAAGTAATCGTTCAAGATTCAAAGTCGAACAGTAAGAAATCACTCAGAGAAACAATCTAAATGATAAAAAAATTAGGTTGCTTTACAACAAATTTTCGAAATAGGTCATGAAAAATGACGTGCATTGTTTTAAACGTTGAATTATGTATTCACTGTTACCGAATTATGTTTGAACATATAGTGAATTTAATCTCTAATTTGTTGAGTACACGTACGAAAGACAAAAATATAATAAACTTAATGACAGAGATTAATTTTACACTTTTTAATAATTGATTCAGGGATTTAACCAGAAGAGAAATAAAAAAACTCGAATGAGAAAGTTAAATGTTAGCTACGTGGGCCAACGGGCTGACTGACATGTAAGCATGTTGTTTCCCGTCCGCCCGCGCGCGCAAAATCCCTCTAATTTTGGGCCCATCTTTTCACAGTGGGCCCATGACGAAGCGGAAAAGCCTGCCGCCCCTCTTCTTCATCCTTCTTTCTCCCGCCCTCCACTATTCTGGCGCCAAAGGATCCCAAGTTTTTGCCGCCAAAACGCGCCGCCGCCTCTTCTTCCCTCTCCCTCCCTCCTCTCCCCTCCCCTCCCCTCTGTCTCACAACCTCACTCAGACGCGGGCACCCGACGCGAGAGCGCGCGTGCGGAGGCAGTCACCATGCCGGCCCACCGTGCCCCCGCCGCCGCGCACGTCGGCGGCATCACCTCCCGCCGCCACGCGGAGCTCCTCCTCCACAGCGGCATTGGCGGCGTCTCCGTCAAGGACCTCCGCCTCCGCCGCGTCATCCCGCCCGCCGCCGGCTCCCTCGACTCCTCCCCCGTATGTGCTGCGCCCATGAAGCCCGGATCTGTCGAGAGCACGCCTCCGGAGGCCGCGTCGGCCACGGCGGCGGCCGAAGACCTCGACCGGAAGCCGGTAAGTCAACGCTTGCTTCTTCATCTGGCCGGTGCCGGTGCCTTCTTGCATTGCCCCTCTATTATTTCTGCATCTAATCGCTGTATTGTTCCCCTCTGGGTCAGGTGCTCCCGCGGTCCAAGCTCGTGCGCGACCCCGGGTCGTTTGGCTACCGGCGGCTGCTGCCTTTCCTCAACGAGATGGCCAAGAATGGTAACACCCTCCCCGACTCCGATTCCGATTCGCCGCGGATTTATATTCTCCGTACTGTCCGGTTCCCGTTACTTGTTCTTATGCCGTTTCCTTGCTCCTGCGTATGTGTTGTGATTGCGTGGTTCAGATAGCTCAATCGTCAAGGAAGTGCCCTCAGACAACGCGGCAAAGCGCTCGAAGAACGAGCTCAGCAGATCTGACTCTCTGTTGGTTGATGCGCCTTTGGGTGAGAGTCACCGTGAATCTGATGCCATGGATTCTGTGGAGCCGGTGGTGGCGAAGACTGGAGCAGACCCTGAGGTGAAGGATGGTTGCAATAACGTCACGGAAGAGGTCAACACTGTCCCTCATGACCTTGCAAGCAGCAAGCCGGTGAGTCTGATGTTACCGCGTCTCATATTGGCAGTCCACAAACCATGTTCAGAACTTCAGATGGATCCAGATTGCTGTATGAAGTTAATGATGAGTTTGTGATTGTGTGTTTCAGTGCCTTGCCCGGTGCACAAGGTCGAGATTTGTTCATCATCCGAGCTCGTTCAGCTACAAAAGAATGCTGCCATTTCTCATGGAGAATGGTATGATGATTTTTGGATTCAGTTCATCATGATTAAGTGGTGCCCTTTTTAGAGTTTGTTTTTTATCATAATGTGCTGTTTTGCTTTTCTGTCTGTATCAGAAATCTCTTCTCAGGGAAGTGAAAGGGTCAAAATTCGAAGAGTTGCAGAGGAAAGGCTACTAGTGTCAGATGAGAATGGTGTCTCGCCCAGTGAGCGGCAGGAATGCAACGGAGCTCAAGTTGAAAGAATGGAGGAAGAAGAGCCACCAAAAGCTGATGAAATTCATGCTCTTGATGACAGGCAGCCTCAGCCTGCTCTTACAGAAGCCTATCCAGAATGCAATGCAGCTGAAGTGCAAAATGTCCTGCAGCAAGAAGCTTTGACTTCAAGTCAAGACCCACTAACTTCTTCTGAGGGTGATTTAACATCAGATGTTGTTCAGGCAAGTGGTCAGCACCAGGCTGTTGTATCTGAGGATTCTTCAGAGGAATGCAAAAGAGATGAGTTCATAAGAAGCGTTCAAGATGAAGCAGTAAAATCAGATGGGAGCCATGTTCTGGATAGCAGAGAAGTTCAGCCTGCTGTATCAAAAGTCTCTCCTTCGAAGACCAGCACAGCTGAAGTGCAAATGGCCGCACAGGAAGAACCTTTATCATTAGATGGAGATGAGGACAACTCAAACAAGGGTAGCAGAGAAGTTCAGCCTGCTGTATCAGACGTCTCTCCTTTGAAGACCAGCACAGCTGAAGTGCAAAAGGGCGCACAAGAAGAACCTTTACCATTAGATGGAGATGAGGAAAACTCAAATAAGGGTGGCCATCTTGTCTCACAGAAGTCCTTGACAACACAACTGCAAGACAATGCTGAATTCGCTGAAGTACCGCAATGCCAAAACAAAGACTCAGGATGTCATGATGTTGGTTGTGTTAGCCCTACCAAGACCGTGATACCGTTGTTGTCGCGGCATTGTGCACAAGAGCCTGAGGATTCTGTGGCTTCTGTCGATGATCAGCTTCATGACGGTGACATACAGATGATCTGCAGGCCTTCTGATCCTAGTGCTGTTGACAGATCCTTATCAGTAGAGGAAATGTCTGGATGTAGTCCGCTAACTGAATCAGTATGCAAAGCAGGCATATCACGGCAAAGAGGAGCCCATTCTGTGGAAAAAAGAGGTCTTTCTCCCAAGAAGCTATCTCCGAGGAAAGGAATACTTAAGAGGCATACAAGGGGGTGCAAGGGCATTTGCATGTGCTTGGACTGCTCTATGTTTCGTCTACGTGCTGACCGAGCCTTTGAGTTTTCTAAGAAGCAGATGCAAGAGGCAGATGATATAATATGTAACTTGTTGAAGGAGGTAGCAAGCCTTAGGAGCCTGGTGGAGAAGCCCACTGGCCAAGTAAGCATAATTACTTGCATTTCACCTTTTGCTTCTTTTCCTTATCATAAGGTTCTGTTATTCATGCTGTTCTAGTATATCCAGTTTTTTTGCATTGCTCGTGTGGTGTCATGTAATCTGAATATTGAATGTCAGGATAAGCACATTATAGAATATGCTATATTATAATTTGTTTGAGAGGAAAGTTTATATTAGAATTTGGTACCCTTTTGGAATAATTTTCAAGATAGCTCCCCAGAACTAGGTAAAAGTTGCCTTCTGCATCTATGGAGTTTCTTTCTATCATGGACTAGCATTTGCATATTTTAGGCAGTAAAAAAGCTTAGCTATAGAAATGCTTGTGAATCTACGTATTCAGCAATCCTACAAATAATGCATTCCATACCAGAAATTCATAGCCAGAAGTGTTCCAATAATGTCAATAATTCATTGTGATCCTGACTCGCCATTGGTTACTGGAATTAAGCCTGTTGGTCACTAATCAGTGTAGATATTAGATAAGTCAATAGAAAACTAGATGTCAACCTTAATGTAGCTGATCCAACAACCACTAAATTCATTGCTACCCACACATGTATTGTATACCTATAGCCTAGCTACAGTTTTTGAATTATATATATTTGTAGTTTGTAATAGTCATCTATGAACTCTGAGTAATCCTAGGGGAAAAATTATAATTGTTTGTAATTGTGAGCACGGTCTATTTCCATTTGATCATCGGGTCTAGCATGGATCTGTGAAATGGAATCTTACGCTGTCAATGACTGACAGGAATGACTTTACCCTGTCCTCAGCCAGAGTTTTTCATTTCCTTAACCATTCTTTTTCTTAGAAAATGGATAAAATTCCTAAACCATTGTTGATTGGCTCTTTTTAGTGTTGTCCTGTTTGAAGATGTCCGCTCACTTGCATACCAGTTTTATACTCACTACAAATTTAAAGTTTACAAAATCCTTCAATTCTCATTGTTTGAAATTGCAGCAGGAGTCAACACAAGCAGCTTGCAGACAGGCCTCTCAGGTGGAAGAGGTGGCCAGAGAACGCTGCCGGCAGATGTTCGTGGATCTAAATTCCCACTGCAGAATCCCTGTGAGTATTTGCTGTACCCTGAAACTGCTGAACCACCTAGTTGTGCTTGACCTGACTGGGCAGGCACACTAGAGCCAATGCTTGGTTTCTAACTCGTTGTTTGAACCCAGGGACCGAGGGTAAGATTCGCCCAATATGTTGAGGAAAAGAAGGCATCACCATCTCCCTCGCGAAAAGAAGACCTCACCATTTCGTGAAAAGAAGGCCTCGCCGTCTCCTCGTAGCAGCAGCCAGAGGTGACCAAACGTCTGAAGATGGATGTGGCCTGCTGACCTACTGATCTTCTAGTTATTCAGAACATTCTGTGCCTCCAGTTGTGAATTCTGCCCAGACTCTGATACCTGATCGGCTCATCTCAGCAGTTGGTTAAGGGTTGGTTCAGTGGTTGTCATAGGCATGCAAGGAAGGCTGAACTGAAATGTAGTTGTAGTTTTGCAAACTGGAACCAGTCGGTTTGCAGTGGAATGTGAATTTTGAGCCTTGAAATGGTGGCGGCGTCGTTGTAAGGAAGGCGGCTTGCGTTAGTTTGTGATGGTTGATCTTTGTAGCGTGTATTATGGTAATTTATATACATAACAGCTACATATCTGTTCAGTTGGCCGGCATGGGTGCTGGTTGGTTGGTTCAGGCTTGGAAACATTGGGTGTGAACTGGGGAGATCTGCAGGGCCAATCCTCCAAGGATCTAGAGGTATTTTTAAGTTAGTATATGTATGTTACTGATAGTATGGCGGGTGACTGGAATGGAACGACTCGTATGATTAAACATACATTCAGCAACTAGCATGCTCCAGTTGACTCAGTCCGATGCGAGTACAAATCCGTGCGTGCACACATAAAATAAAACCTTCCTAGTTGCACGCAGAGGGGCACAGTGTACATACATGTACAAATACTGAGAGGTTCACATGCGCGGAGTAGCCGCTGAGGGCGGCGGGCGTCGGCTAATCTGTGGTGATGTGCACCCCGATGGCGATGATGAAGACGGCCATGAGCGCGAAGAAGATGATGGCGTGGACGAAGATGGAGGCGCCGCTGGTCTGGAAGTTGCCGAACTCGACGAAGCGGCCGCCCTTGGCCGGCAGCTGCAGCAGCAGCCCCGGCGAGAGGAGCACGAACAGCACCACCGCCACCACCACCGGGCCCCAGTCAGACATCTCCGCCCTGCCTCACTTTCTCGTTGCTTTGCTGCCTTGCTGGGCTCTGTGACTCTGCCTCTCCTTCTGATGATGCAGGCAGGGTATAAAAGCAAGCAGAGGAGCCCGGACAGCGAACGGCGGCCACACTGCTCTGCTCCCAACCAATACCAAACCAAACCCAAAGGCAGAGTTGATTTGATTTGCTTCGCTAGTGGTGGTCAGTGAGTAACGCTAGGAAATGAATAATGACATATGCTGCTGCCAGTGCCATGAACTAATTGTCTGGGCACTTTCAAGTAGAAAGAAGCAGCAGCAGCAGCGGTGTGCCGCCCACACCAATCATGCGCACGCTTTCTGCGCCGCGCAAGAGGGGGAAGTTGGGACGTTGCCATCGCGTCCCGCCTCATGTCGTCGTCGCCCATCGTCTCTTCTGCCCGCTCCGTCCCGTCGGAGCCGTCCGTCCCGTATCCACTCCACGACCGGGTCGACCTGCCCATGCCTTTGGTGTCTGTGTGGGCGTGTGGCTTTGCGTTGTGCCGTAGCATCCGTCGCTTGGGCATTGGTGGGCACAGCCTCTTTTACGGCATCATTTGATTAGACGGTTTGGATCACATGGGGCAACTGCCCACTTATTACATGAATCAAAAGGCTTACGCAAAGACATATAGTTATGTTATACACTTGGTACGAATGATGATCAGGCGACTGCAGTGCAGAATAGGAATAGAAACTCGGCTTCAAAAAAAAAAATGTTGCGGCAAACCAAAAGAAAAGGAAAAAAAAAAGATAGTATGGGATGAATCAAACGTGCACTCTATTAAAACTACATCTACTAGTCGAATTAATCAACCACACAATAGGCGGCTAGGAGAACGAGTAGAGCTACTAGGACCGTAGCTAGCTAACTAGTCGGTGTAGAGGTGGACCCCGACGGCGATCATGAAGATGGCGCAGAAGCCGAAGAAGAGAAGGGTGTGGACGAAGATGGCCATGCCGCTGGTTTGCATGCTGTGGAACTCCGGCATCCGCCCGCCGCTCCCCGGGATCTGGCAAAGCAGACCCGGCGTCAGCAGCACGAAGAAGAGCACCGCGATCAGCACCGGGCCCCAGTCCGCCATCCCCTTCCTCTCTTCTCTGTTGCCGTGATCTCGATAATCACTAGCAGTTCACTACTGCGTTTAATGGCCGCAGAGATCACTCTGGTGCCCGTATATATACAGATAGATACATATATACATCTATATATCTTCCTCGCCGGCCGGCCGGCCGGCCGTCCGCCGCGCGCGGCTACTATGTCAAAGCAAGTCAGGCTACGTGCCAACTAGTGATCCGCCCCGTAGACGGCAACTTGGAAGCTCCTCCTTGTCATATCGGCAGGCGCAATTCAGACAAAGCCCATCGTCACTGCTTCTGAGACTCCAAGGCGCCGCTCGTCAGTCGTCGCATCAGGCTTGTTTGTTTTTGTTGGGAGATCAGCTCAAGACGGGCGCTCCACCAGTTGCTTGACTTCGACGCTGCTTGGTTGGTGTCCCCATCGAAAAGGCAGAGGCCAAGACGACACGGCAGGGACGAAGACGACTTGGCGCAGAACAGAGCTGCAGAAATGCAGAGGCCTTCTTCTTCAACTCGCACTAGTATACACTACTGTACATAGCTAGAGAGAGCGCCATGTATTGGCACGTCGGCATTTGACTGTGCCTAATTGCCTGTGCTCTCTATCTGCTGAGGTTGCGAAGCCGGTCCACTGTTCTCGGTCCCGCGCCGTCGACGGCTAAATGGCACCGTGCCTCTCACTGCCTCCCAATCTTGTTTAGATGTCAGCATCAACCTTTGACAGAAGCCGCCTCCCACAATGCGCATGGCTTACATAGATGCAGCAGCTGGCCCCTTTCTCACTCATCAGCTGTACAGTACTAGCAGTATATATTGCCCGATGCCCAGGTCACGCACCAACCACATGCATGCATGGAACTAACAGCAGAATTTGGTGCCAGAAAAAAATGGTAGATTTTCATATATTTTCTTTAAGTGTGGCAAAAGATTTTGCTACGACTACGAGTTTATTAGACGAGGAAAAGGAAAAAAAAAACATAACAAGAAACAACAACCACCCCCACCAGGCCCTACTCGAGAAAAAAACAATGTCGGAGCTTCAAGGTGAGATCCAGGAGGGGCTAGCAGTGCTAAAGAGGATGTCAATATTTAATCCTAGCTATATGACTGTTTACTGTAAAGGAATCTCGAAATTCAGGGGAGGTCGTGCCCATTGTGCCTGATATGGTAGAGGATGCAGACGAACTGATGTCATGAAAAAAAAAATGTCGATGTCTTAAACTCCTTACAATTTGTGAAATGAAGTATACTAGTATATGCGATTATCTTGTTTCATTAATTTTTGAATCAAAATCTTCATTTGATGTCTTGTGTTTTCTCAACTTTTTCATATAAAATTTTCTATGCCAGTTCCGTTTTTTTTCCCTTTGCCAGTGGTCCAAATCTTGTAGAAAATGACCTGCTTCCAGAATCTGCTTATAAAATAGTATTTGCTTCCACACAACTCGTCAATGTGGGCCACTTTCGGCGCTAAAATGTGGTGCGAAGTGAGAATTCTTGAACTACGACTTAGATGCAACAAATACTTAAATTTGGTACAAATTGGCCAATTGGCTCTAAATTATTTTGTTTCATACAGTTTACTAGTGAACTACAGTCTACTCACGCCGTCTTTGTTTAGCTGTCGTCGTAGGTGTACGTGCCACAAGTTTGACTGAATTTGTAAAAAATACGTACAACATTTGCATCTCCAAATAAATTTGTTTAAAAAAAGACTAAAAGTTCTTTCCAATGATACTAATTATATACAATAAATATTAATATTTTTAATATAAAATTAAACAAAGTTATTTCTCAGAAAGCGAGAAATATACTCCCTCCGTTCTCGAATATATGTCGTTTAGGACAAGCAAATTAGTTCATTTTTGAACTAAATGGTTTGTCCTAAACGACATATATTTAAAAGGACGGAGAGAGTAGTTATTTAGGGACGGAAGAGTAGGCTCAGCAATTTGCAGTCATGTACTCGTAACTCGGAACCCAACTCGATCAGTTTCAGAGACCAGCAACCAGTTAGGCCTATATAGTCGAAGCGCAGAGAGCTCATAGTTAATTGGGTAAGCTAAGCAGCGACGGAAGTAACATGCCAGTACTACATGCACACGTGAGACGTGACACGTCTGTCCGGCTAGGCTGTCCCTCCAAAGAAATGGAGATCACTATCTCACGGCTTTGTGACGAGGGCGGGGCGCGCACACGGCAACGGCGTGTGGGCGTATGCGTGCGCGCGCGCCCACTCCGCCCGTACGAAGCCAACATGCATATGATGTGTTGGATCACGAGCCTGCAGCTTGATGGCTGCGTATCCATCGCTTTGTTCCTTTCCTACGCCGATCACATCGCGGCCATGGCGACCCGGCACCAAACAAACAACCCCTCTCCTACTGGCCCCGGGCGTACAGGGTACAGGTACAGTGCGACGTTTACCCGGTAGCTTGACTGTCGCTTCAGTCTTTTGAGAATTTGAGATCGTGCATATCCCCTGCGGCCTGCGCTGCAGCATCTCTGAAAGTTTCATTATTTAGAGAGAGCACAGTACCAACAGCAATATAAAGCTAGTTTTATTCATTTATGTATATACATATATACATATACTATGTAAAAGTAGTAGTTGTAGTAGTTACAAAAACATAAAGCAACAAAGTGAACATTCATGCTGGTTGCGGAGCCCATATATCAGAAAGCGAGGTTGATAGAGCTCTGTATGGAATAGCTTTTCGTTGAGACGCATGAAGAGCCGTTTCTTGTGCAGGTTCAGATGAACATCAATGCAAAGCATGGAGGCTGAGTTCAGATGCACGCTAGTTGCTAGTTCAGGAATGAGGATAACTGGATAAGAACGATCGATGGAACAGTAAATTCAGATGGTTTTCTGGGCATTAGCAATGCAAGGAACCTAGCTGTTCAATTAATATTTGAGTTTTTTTTCTCTGTAGGGGGATGTTTGAGTATTATGCCATACTACGCTTTGAACAAAGCTACATAGTCGCTCAGCAACGAACGAGAATAATGCGCCAAGGCAAAAGCATAATATGCAAATTGAAGAACTGAACTCGTGTATTATTAGAAGAAAGAAATAAACACGGACTGATGATACGTACATTGTTATTTAATACATGCATAAAAGAAAACAACCCTTAATTAGAGCTGGGCTAGTAGAGAGAAGAGAATGCCATCGAGCTGCTAGAGCTAAGCTGATCGACAGACATCTATCGGCAGCAGGCAGAGGCAATCAACAGTCTACTAAATCTAGGAGCCGAGGTACATGTGCACGCCGACGGCGACGAGTAAGATGGCGATGAGGGCGAAGAAGAGGATGGCGTGGACGAGGATGGAGACCGCGCTGGTGTGGAAGTTGCCGAACTCGATGATCCGGCACTTTCCCGGGATCTGGAACAGCAGGCCCGGCGACAGCAGGATGAAGAGCACCAGCGAGATGAACACCGGCGCCCAGTCTTGCATCTTCAACAATTCTCTCTTCCCTCCTCCGCCTTGTGTGGCGTATGCGTCGACAACCTCTATCCTCTTAAGAACTTGGTGGCTATAGCTCTAGAGAGGTGAGCCCTCCACATATGAACAACTGCTCTCACTCGCCCTGCTAGCAGGTAGCGAGTTCCTGTAAGCGGTGGTGCAGAGCTAAATAGGTGCCCTACCGGCTAAAACGGTACTGCCCTAGCGCCCAAGAGAGGTTGCAGTGGAGCTGTCATGCACATGCCATTCATGCTTTGGCCTTTAGGAGGGGGGCACTACTGGATGTAATCTACATTAAACAACGGTTAAGCATCCTGGTTACTATGAGAGGAATGCATTCAGCATGAGGTTATATATCGATCTTTCAGTTAGTGCTTTCACCTGAATTTCGTCCTGTAGCCATTGGAGTCTTGACAGTGGTTAGTGGTTACACACCTACTCTTGTTTTTTTTTTAGAAAAAGGATCACCCTGCTCCTGCTTAATTCATATACTACAGATAATCTAAAAGGTCAGTCAGTCTCACCGTACCAGACATGCATGAATCTTGATTCAGAATCTCAGATGTTATTACTCTGACGACTGGCAAGCAAGACATGGAAAGCTTATGCTATTTGTATGTATATTGTTACCGGAACAGCGCAACAATAAGCCTGATCAGGTACCTTAGGCCATTTATGGTGCGCCGAAAGGTACTCCAGCGCAACATTGGCCAATGGCCAGTGGTGGTGTGGTACTGCAAGCTGAGATATATCTGACATCTGAGATGGGCTGCGCCGAACAGGTTGCTGCCAATAAGTCCAAGTCCCGGTGCCTGTCGTCTCCGGCTGATGCGAATGGAAGGGCCGGACAGAAGCAGCTATGCAGGTACCAGTAGGAGCATGTGCAAGATCATTCAAGCAAGATGAATTCCTGTTGCCACCAGAACGAGCCCCTCTTATTGTTCAGTGCTCACCAAGCGGCACCGGTAGCATTGCCTGCCTCGTTATGATGAGATGATCGGAGATGCTGCGGCTTTTTGCACTATGTTTTTGGTTTAGCCTTCCTAATCCGAGCTGAGCTGTGCCAATCAAGCCTTGCCGGCTGTGATTGTGATTTGAACCTTTTTTTCTTCACTCTCCTTTTCTTCTCGATTCAATGACACGGGGAAAGGATCTTTCCGGGTGTTCCCCACAGGGCCAGAACAGATAATGGTCAGTGGGATGTCTCCAGTCAGCCGAATTGCCGAAAGGGGAAGAGGGAGGGGACGCTTCGACTGCCTAGGTCCAAATCCAAAGTCCAAAGGAACCGAGATTTGACCTGCTGTCGATCGATGCATCATCTTGGCCTTGCCTGAGATTTCTGATCCAGATCCAATCTTCTAATCTAGTACCATCTTCGTAGAAATTATAAGGTGAGATGACGAATATGCAACTGCACGTCAGGCCTTCTTTTCGCTGGGCTAGCTGGAAAGTATATGAGAAGAATAATTTGCTAGACTGGTTCGATAATATTCTGTGGAGAAAATAAATCACTAGGACGGATGATAAGCCAAACTAACACGGCGGGGGCTTTAGCGCTCACAGTACAATAAAAAGACATTCAGCGTGATCTTGAGTTCTTGACTGGGACAAACGGCCTCGCTCGGTCGACACATCGAAAGAAGCCCAGGGAGTCATTTGATCCGTGGAGAAAAGCCCATTTTGTCTAGGAAGAAGCCCAATGAGACTCCATGGTTGGCAGGGACAAAGAAGAAGGCTAGAAGCGAACGTGATGCCAAAAACTTGATAGATCGCAGATCAGTCGCACATGGAAATGCACTACAGCGCTACCGATCTTTCAAAAAGAAATGCACTGCCAAATGCCCCGTCCTCCTCCCTAAAAGACGAGGAATAAAGCCATGGAAAGCAGACTGGTTAACAGACAAGAGAACAAACAAAGTGTTAGACTTAAGTGTTCGTGTGTTGTGTGCGTCGTGTTCATGTGTGTGGCGTCTGTCGCCGTGCCAGTTGCAAGCTGCAGTAGAGCTGCGGCCATGGCGCACACGGATCATGGCGGGAGTGCCGGGCGTGGAGGCTAGCTCCAGCGCGCCTCGGCCTATTTGTACTCCCGTGCTCCTTCGTGTTGGGTGCGCGTTCCATTTTAGTTGTGAACAAGGCCAAGATACAGGCGAACAGTCGCCGCGGCGTTCGTCGCCGGCCAAAACGCAGTTCATCTTCCTCCTTGAGCCACCATCGAGAGAGACAGTGAGGGCGAGCGATCTTCTGTTCCTGGGAGTTCCAACACAAAGCACACCGCATCTATTCATTCATTTGTGAACTGTGATGTGTGTAATACTCCAAACTCCATACACTTCAGATCAAAACGGTGATGCATATACATTCGAGCTCAACGTTTCAAGATCAGACATTCAGACTCTTATACATTGGTAAGATATTACATTTTTTGCTAAGGGAAACAAAAGGTATTCGGTTATACTAATAAACTTCAGAGACGATATACATTTACCTTTCAGATCTGTTAACTAGCTATGTATATTAGCACACTTAATCACGGGCTTGATGAGCTGGCGCTCTTACTTGTCAGAGACGATCTCATGGTCACGATGGCAGACTCGTTCGCGCCCAGCCGCACCGCCTGCTTGCTCGCCTGCAGAAACCCCGTGATGGCTCGCCGCACGTACGCGTCGGCCTGCTTCACCGTCATCTTCTTCTTCCGAGTCTCCTGCGCGAGGCTCGTCAGCATGTAGTCGCCGTTCAGGAAGCTCGCGAGCTCCACCAGCTCCCGCTGGAAATCCGAGAGCCACCCGTTCTCTTTGGGCGGGGTTGGTCTCTCGAATGGCACTTCTGGCAATGTCTCTGCAACAACACAGTTTAGTTAATTGAGCTTCTGATTCATGTGATTGTTCGGATCAAATCTACTGCATTTCTGTGATTGAGATGTGCATTATTGTGTTCGGATCGGATCTCTCGAATGGCACTCGGTGTTGAGTTGTTGATATGATCATAAAATTCAGTAACTTCAGAAATTCAGTAATTTCAGATCGGTTGGCAAATTGGCATACCTGGGCAGTCTGTTCTTGGCTCGTCAAGCTCAGTGAAGATGTGCTCGAACGTGCCAGGCCCAGGCGTCCCTCTTGGTGAGGAAATCCGACGAGAGGTTAAAAATCTTCTTGATCGTGGCCGGGATCGACGAGTGCTCGAACTCCGACGTCTCCGTGGGGCCATCGGGCCTTCCAACCACAGTCCCCTTCCTGATCCACGGCGAGACCATGATGGTAGGCACCCTGACCCCTAACCTATCGAACCTGAAGAAGAACGGCGGCGGTCCCCGTATCCCGTCGGGGCTGGGCACGCCGGCGGTGGGCGTGGCGACATGGTCGTAGAACCCGCCGTGCTCGTCGTAGGTGACCACGAGCAGCGTCTGGTTCCACTGCGGACCCGACCTGAGCGCCTCGTACACCTCCTTCACCAGCCTCTGCCCGTTCCCCACGTCGTGCGCCGGGTGGTCGTCGTCGGCGGGGGCTCCGGCGAGGTCGAAGTACCTGGGCTCGATGACGGAGAGCGCCGGGAGGGTGCCCCTGGCGGCGTGGGCCTTGAAGGCGGAGTCGTAGCGGTGGAAGCGGCGGGAGGCGTAGCGGAGGGAGCGGAGGCGGCGGTAGAAGAGGACGGTGGGGATTGTCTTGAAGTAGACGGCGAAGTCGTGGCCGTCGGCGGCGAGGGAGTCGAAGATTGTGCGCTGCGGGTAGCCGAGGAGGAGGTTGAGCTTGTCGTGGGCGACGGAGCCGTGGGAGGTGGCGGAGTAGAGGTAGAGGCGGTTGGGTTGGGTTGGGCCTGGGATTGAGGAGAACCACCGGTCGAAGACGGCGAAGGAGGGCGCGAGGGCGGAGAAGGTTGGGAGGAGGGAGGGGCGGAAGGCGCGCATCACGAAGGAGGAGAGGAGCGTGTTTATGGACAGCGCGCTCCGGACGAAGCCCGACATGGATGCGGCGGCGGCGGCGGAGGAGAGGTTGCTGGTGCCGAAGACTTGCTCCAGGACGTCCTCGAAGGAGTGGCCGGGGTCGTCGGGGACGACGAGGTCGGCGTCGGCGGAGACGCAGATGGTGGAGGAGGTGGAGGTGGTGGAGTTGGGGTTGCATTCGGCGCCGGTGAGGCCGTCGACGGGGAGGCCGAGGAGGCGGCGGGTCCAGCCGAGCATGTGGTCGAACGACCGGTTCTCCAGCGCCAGCACCACCACGTTCTTTATCGGGCTGGGACGGCTCGCGGCGTCGGCGGCGGCGGCATTGGCCTTGCCGCTGCCGGCGAAGAGGAGGGACAGGAGGATGAGGAGCGGCAGCGGCTGAGGGGCGCGGCGGCGGCGGGACGACCCCGTCGCCATGGCGGGTGTTCGACGAAATGCCGCGCCGCGGGGCGGTCGCGTCGTGCTCGTGCAAGTGGGGGGAGGAGGAACCGGGAGGGGAGGGAATGGGCTGGCGGCCTTTGGCGGCACTCGCCTGGTCTTCGCTCTCGGGTACGGTGGCCATGGATGCATCCAAGCACCTGTGAGTGGAGTGGACCTCCCCCGAACGACTGGGTGGGTGACGCACAGGCGGCGTGTCGTGTCTTGTCGTGCGCGCGGGTACGTGGACGTGTGTGCGGCCGTGTGTCTGCTCGGCTATCCTGAACATGGATCCCGTACGTGGCTTCACCGAGTTGATTGTAAAGGGTTTTTGTAAATTTTACATTCCAATAATCGACACATTAATTAATTTAACTTTTTACCCTTTTATTGATTTTTTACTGTTCTTCTTCTCGTGGGGGGCTTTGGATTTGTTTTTTTTTTTCCACTAAATTAGTACTCGAACCACCAGCAACTTCTTTGGCGTGAGTCCTCCTCCCTCCCTTTGTCAACATCAACGTTGTGAGATCAACTCACTCTTTTTTTTTACATTTCAAAGAAGTAGCTAAGTTACTCTAAAAAATCACAGTTTAGCAATGACCTCTAAATTAACTTCACGGGTTCTTAAAGGCATGACAACGATAGGACAAGAGTAATTAAAAAGGGCATATGCCCCCTTCCCCTCTCATCCGAAGAAGAAAGATGGGATTTTTCACGATATGTGTATAGTCTCTATCTATCTATCTCCTGCATGTAAGTTATTGGTTCTCCAATGGACTCAATGTTTTAACACAAACTTAAACAACTTTCAAGCGATCTACAGAATGGCATCTTCAACTCTTGACGAAACATTCAAGTGCTAGCCTTTCCTATTTTTAAGGACAACTTTTTTTAAAGTAAGAAAAATAACTAACCGTCATTTACTTTTTTTAGATGCACGATGGCACAGTAGTAAGTATCGTTAGAAAAATAATATGTTCTATTATTAAATATAGCTACTATATGACTTTGGATGTAACGTCTCTAAAAAAATAGTTTTAGAGTTTAAAATTTGTCTATAAAAGTGTTGTTCTCGTTTTTTAATACAACTCTATCTTTATTTCTCT
Source organism: Urochloa ruziziensis (assembly GCA_015476505.1). Lineage (NCBI taxonomy): Eukaryota > Viridiplantae > Streptophyta > Magnoliopsida > Poales > Poaceae > Urochloa > Urochloa ruziziensis. The sequence continues at coordinate 13,904,015 of CM027122.1, read as the reverse complement.
CTTCTACCCCTTATCATTTACTGTTGCTCTTTACCTTTTCATCTCTCCTTAATTTTCGTGCCTAATTCCTATAATAAAATCGAACGCTCTGTATTAATTTAAAGAGTCTATGCTGATTACATCTCCAATTTAATATTTTTTAAAAATACACGCCATCAAATTTTATGATAATCGAACACTTTAGATTAATTTATAGACTTTACATTGACTACATCTCTAATTTATTAAAATTTTTAAAACACGTGCCACAGACACGTGCCTTTGTGTTAGTTTCTATAGTTACATTTTATTTTAGGATGGAAGAAGTATACGTTCGCAGGAGGTTGGACACGACCGATGTCGAGTAGTTCGTCAGTTGACGTGCACAAGCTCAATTGCGCCGCCAGTGGCACATCGCGCAAGCTCACACTAGCCGATGTGCAACCACTGAGTTCGGTTGCAACACCCGCTGGGTCGGTGAGTTCGCCTAGCTGTCTCTGCTTGATGTCTTGTGCCGGCCATGGCAGGCTGTCGATCTGTTCTTATTATTGGAGTTTAATATTACTCTTTTTCACGCATCGATGCCTCGCTGGAGGAGGGAGAGCCAGACAGGAGCAAATGAATTCCATGCAGCATGGATGCATGCGTGCACGTGCGGCTGGTGTTTCTTTTCACGGCGCCATTCATGGAAAAGAGAAAGTCAAGCCCATGTGAGATGAAGCCCAGGAAAGTTTATCCGGCCCAGCCCATCAAGCTCTACTATTGCATACGCAGACGCTCCACTACTACAATCGAGTGGCGCGCGGGGGTGGGGCGGCGGAGGAGAGATAAGATCGATCGATGTCGTGAACGGCGGCGAAAAGGAGGCCACGAGAAATGCCGGCAACCATCCCTGCGCCGGCGCCACCAGCACCGGCGCTGATCCGGCCACGGATCCTCTCCTCCGTTGCGCCGGTAGCGCTAGCCGCCGCGCTCGTCTGCGGCGCCGCTGGCCCCGCCGCCGTCGCCCCGGCCGCCCAGGCCGTCCCGTTCGTCCGTCCCCCTCCACCTCCACTGCAGGGAAAGCCCTTCGCCTCCTCCACGCCCTACGCGCAGTCCCAGAAGCTGCAGCTCGGCCTCGACAAGCTCGGGTTCGTGCCTCTGCCTCGCGTGTATGGCGGATGCTTTTCTGTCACTGCAATTGGAGATGTCGTTCTGCTCCTGATCGAAATTAATTCATGTGTGCGTCGTCGTGCAGGAAGATCAGGCCGTGCCCGTCCACCAACCCGGGGTGCGTGTCCACCAACCCGCTGGGATCTTCCGGCTCCTTCGCCTCCCCGCTGCTCATCCCGGAATCATCCGCCGGGGACAAGGCCGTCGCCGTAATCCCCCAGCTTTTCTGCGAATACCAAATGCAGATAATACTATGCAGTTCCTCTCTGACTGTCAGCTCAAATACCAATCGAATCACACTTGCTTTTACGCTTCCTTGATCAAGTCGTTGCGGCAAGCCATCGAGAAGACGCAGAGCAAAGTGGAGTTCAAGGTCGATGAGGACACTCCTTACGGCCACTACATCGAGGCGGAAATGGACGGCGGCGTAGGCCGGGACGTGATGGAGTTCCTGGTGAAGAACGACGCCGGCGTGGTGGCGTACAGGTGTATGGCCACAAAGGTCACCTTCGTCTACCCCTTCACCACCGCTGTCGGCGACTCCAAGGGGCAGAAGCAGAGGATCGCCGCCGTCTCGCAGGAGCTCGGATGGTACGCCCCGGACATCCAGTCCTCCATGGACTTCGACGACGTCGGTTATCCTCCGTGAAGAGACTGAAGAATCAATACCGGAGGACCAATAATCATCACTTCACCCATCGGATGGAGCAGAGGTAAATATATGTTGATGATGTATATATAACTAGCTAGGATTCGAATCGTACGGCCAATCGGCCATGCATTGTTGTTCATATTGTCAGCGCACGTCCGGCTGTGGCGTTTTAAAAAAATGCACTTGTAGTCATGTATAATGGTGACCCAAACATCCCAGATTACATATGTGCCTTTGTTTGTACAAAATCATCTTGTAAATACTTACCAGTAGCTCCATGATAAAAACAGGGCTACAAGCCTACAACGCACAAAGGGCCCCTACATTCTTCAACAAAGGGCCGCAAACCCTTGATGATATAAATAGTGGACCATACCAACGACCCATATGAGTGTACTATGAACTTTCAAAAGATATACTACTAAAGATGGCATTATTTATGGAAAACATCATCTTGTCAACTTGAAAATTTCCCCTCTCTCTCTTTTCTGACTCATTTCCCTCAAGGATAATCGTTCGGTGCTGATCTATAACTTGGTGAAAGACATAAGGTCCTCATTTGCAACCTCGTAAAAGGACATGCCATGAAATACTATATTGTAGGGTGGATCAAGCATATTGGAACATGGTTGCAACCATATTGACATGTTTGCCTCCATCCTAGGGTGGCAGGAGTGATGAGATCGCTGGTACCAAAGCTTAGGTAGCTTTAGAAAGCGAGCAGTAGGGTTTGGTATGCAATTGGTAGCTTTTCTTAGCGTGCCATTAGGCGCCTAATTGCGTTGTGTGAGCTACAAGCTCCGTGGTGTTGTACAACTCTCCGGTATTCTCTTCTTAATACAATGATACGCAGTTCTCTTGCGTATTGGAGAAAAAAAAAATATTGACATGTTCGCATGCCCTTTGTAGGATTTTCCATATCAAATTGTTAAAACTTGAGAATGGTAAAAACTGGCCTTAGGTGGAATCCAATCATCGACTATATGTTGTGCCCACCCGACCCCAAGTTCAATCATAGAACAAGTTGAAAACATATAGGTGTTGTTTGGTTGGGCTGTTTTGTACCGTATATGATTCATAACGTCATCTGGTGAATGATGACATCAAATCACATTTGGTATGGGCAGAATTGTAATCAGTTCACATAATAGCGATTCGATACGGTGTTACGTAAAGTCATTCGCACATGACCTAGTGTTATGGGGTCTGCACATATACAACTCCCATGTGCACAAGTTCGCAGGTACACAAAAGTGTTATTCAATCCTGTTAAATGTTTTTTTTTTTGCGAATCATGCTAAATGTTGAACCAAACAAATCAAGTAAACATGTTACATTTCCGTTACCTTTGTGACTGGATCCCATTTACATTTGTGTTAAGAAACCTCAACCAAACATCACCTTAGCCCAAAACCAACTAAATATGGAACGCATTTAGAACCAAGGCTAGCACATTGTCGACTATGGAAAGAATTAGAGGTTGGTAGCATCTACGAAAATTCTAGAGAATCAAGCATCTCAATGGGGTAGCTGATAATTGTGGTCCAGCTGGCTCCCACGTTACGACACCAGCCAGATCAGCCGGCAACGGTCACTTCTGCCGTGTGCGCCGGCGTCACAATCTCCACAACCACTAGCTGCCCTCCACGTGGCCACCTACCTCCTCCTACCCCCCTTCCCCAACGGCTATTTCACCATTTCCCCAGCACGTCTCCCCTCCCGCCCGTCGCCTTGACCGCAAAAAAGAAAAGAAAAAAAAAAGAAGCAGCGCGCCACCAAACAAGGAAGAGAGGAAAGTGGGAGGAGGAGGAAGAGGAGAGAGAAACCCTAACCGAAATGGGCAAGCTCCTCTGCGACCCCTCCGCCGCCGCCGTCGCCGAGGCTCTGCCACCGTCTCCGGCTCCCGCTCCGCCGCCGCCGCTCCTCGCCTGGCACTCCCCGGCACCCGCCCCCGCCCTCGAGGCCTCCACCTCGCCCCCGGGCTGGGAAGCGGTGTGGGCGCTCGAGGACCAGCAGCGCCGGCGCCTCCTCCGGATCTGGGAGCGGGGCGTCGCGTGGAAGCCGTGCTCGCCGCCGGGCGGCGAGGAGGCGGCGGCGCCGGCGCCCGTGGTGTTCCGCCTCGACCACGGCGGGGAGGTCGATGCCGATGGTAACTGCCTCTTCACCGCCGCCCGGACGGCCGCCGCCGCCAAGTCCGGCGCGCGCGAGCTCAGGCACCGCGCCGTGCGCCGGTTCGCCGAGGTCTACGGCGCCGCGGGGGAGGACGACAGGGCCGCCGTTGACGCGGCCGTGAGGCACCTCTACGCGCCGGATCTCAAGGCCGGGTGGGGCGTCCACGTCGTGCAGGAGATCAAGGTGCTCGCGCCCAAGGCCCAGCGCGAGGCGCTCGACACCGCCATCCAGGAGCTCGTCGATCTTGGCATCCAGAGGTACCCGCACATGCACCTCCCGGATCTAGTCTCTCTGCTAAATCTTTGATTTTTCTTTTTTGGTCTCGTCGTGTCTTGATCTGAAGGCCTCGCCTTTTTATGTTCTTTTACCAATTATTTCGTTGTTCCTTCTCTGTGCTCTTAATCTCATCAGAACACATGCAGTGCCCTCCATCTTGCCTTCTTGAAAGAAAAAAGAAGTCCTTATTTCCCTGCCAATTCTGCTTGTTCTTGAGATAAAATTTTAGTCATTTCAGCTCTAGCAATTCGTGATTCCAAGCACTGATTGATCCAATCTTGTGGCATCATGGAGATGCAGGAAATTGCCCTGTGGCTTAAACACTTAATCGAGATGTGTCCTAGTATCGTATCTTTGATAAAATGGTCAAGGAAGGATGGAATCATTCTTTAAGTGCTTGGACATGAGTACCGATGTAATGGGAGCAACTTGGGCAAGTATCCAACTTGCATGTGGACGAACCCCCCAGTACTCCATTTAGTACCAACATGTTAGACCCTGGTACAATTGTACACCTTAATCACAGAATCTCTAGTAGTTTCGTGCTAAGTTTGGGTTTCCTGTACTTTGTACAATTGTGGACAGCCTAGTGAGGCTGTTCACTGGCCCTCTGGGCTTTCGGAATCCAACCTTATGTGCTTATCTTACATCTTTATGTTGTTGATTGCTTTGCAGGGAAATTGCAGCTGAAACTATCTACAAGGAGAGATGTATCACTGTAAACAATGGAGACAGTTGGGCCAAGTATATGTCCATTTCTGGTTCTGCAGAGGATGAGCATGACATTATCACCCTGCAGTACACAGAGGAGGGCTTACTAACAATCGATGAGAATAGGGATGGCCGTGCAGCTGCATTTGGTGATGATATTGCCATCGAGTGCCTGGCAACCGAGTTCAAGAGAGAAGTTTATGTGGTAAAGTCTGAACGTGTGAATATGATATGTTGCCCAATTACTGCTCACCATAGAACTACGGAGTAGCTTTTAATTTATATCTGCATTTGGTATCTGAAATGTAACACTTTGTAATCTGATCCAGCCATTTTCTTTGTGGATTGATATAGGTGCAAGCTCATGGAGCAGATGCGATGGTTGATGAGGACAACTGTGTTTTCTTCCTCCCGCACCGTCCTAGAGGGGAAATCTGTGAACCACCAATTTTTCTATTCATGAAAGGAACAGGTGTGTTGCAGATTGCAAACCTTGCTGTGCCTTCTCCTGCAAATTTAGTGACACACCCATACTTAGACTGTACAAATTTTTACTTGCAGCCTGGTGTGGTGCTGGTGCCGACCATTATGAGCCTTTGATTGCCACTGTCCTCCAGCATGTTACTCCAGACAAGGCAGCTGTTGTGCTTTGAGGATAACTGCGGCTTTCTTTTTTCTTAGTTTCTAGTCAGGCAGAGTTGAGACAATTTTGTTATCGGAGCTAGAGGTGCTGAACTGAGGAGCAACATCTTGCCCAAGAGAGAGATATCTGAGTATCTGACTGTTGCAGGGTCTTGCCTGCTTCTGAATCTGTGTGTACCATGATTCACTTTGTATTGTGATTTTGTTGTATGTTTATGAATAGGTTCTGACTAGTGAGGATATTCAGAGAGTGTGGTAGAATACCGGATCTAGATTTTTTGGGGTCTGATGTTGTTTGCCATTGTCAGCCGGCATTTTTGTATTACCTCTTGTGAGGATTTTTTTGGTAACCTGTTTCTAGGGACATCATTATTGGACATTTGGAATGGAATCAATTCCCTTTTGGTGTTAAAACTATCCCTGTCAGTCTCTGCTATTGCTCAACCTTCTGTTGTACCAGCTATTAGTAGAGTAAGGAACTACTGAAACTTCTTGACAAGCCTTGGGATAGTTTGGTCTGGGTTCAACAAAACGCATTGGATGTTCATATGCAAAGGTGAGAAAGCTATTGGATGTACACAGATGAGAAAGCTATTGGATGTACACAGATGAGATATCCACATGTAATTATGTCCTGTTGTCAAATGAACATTTTTTATGAATTATGAGTCTAGATGCAAAACGGGTGATGCCTGATGAGTTTGTAAATGCAAATGTTTGTGCACTCCTGTACATAGATCAGATCTCAAGGCGCAATTACATCCTGGGTGTCCTAAACCTTGCAGGAATTTAGATCAAAATGATTGATCACACCATTTTGACTAGTCTGTAAAATGCAACTATTTGTGAATATGTAGTGAAGTGGTGTGAGTATTCATAACATTGCTTTTCCTGTTCTTTGCTTTTATGAACTGTTATCAGAGTATGTCGACCTGAATTTGGTTTCCATACTACGGTTCCTTGTTATTCCTTGTTTTTAACATGTTGCATTTGATTAATTAAAAGGGTGTCCACCTAGCAATTAATTGAGACAAATTTTGATGCATTCACGTTTAGTTGCTGAGAAAAAAAATCAGATAGCTTCATAACAAAATGCTACGTTTTGCTACCTGAAATTCTGTAGGTCACAATGGAAAGTTCTACCTAAATCCAACTGTGCATAGTGAAAATTTCAGCTTATGACTGAAATACATGCACGAGGGACCATACAGAATCATCATCAGGATCACAGGATCTGTTATTGTCATACTATGATTAGGGCCTAGTCTGGTCGGTTGTGGAGAAAGTTTGGATGAGATCTCCCATCAGTGTATTTCTGACCAAAACACCTCGGAAAACTGAAGCTTATCCCATTCCACTCCGTCAACCCAACAAAACGTACCCTTTCTCTTCAATCATCTATGAAACAGAATAGACAGTCTTTTGTTTGCTAAACAATTTTTTTTTTTGAGTTAGAAGTACAAGAATACGCAAGGCATTTCATGGTCACAACTTTTATTATTTCGAAGGAATAACCAGCAACCCTATTTGGTGGGGAACAAAATCACATTTTCTTGCATTACAATATTGTTTGAGCAAAGGTTACAAGCAGTTCTCAGTACGAACACAAGAATTTCAATGCTAAGTCTGAGTTCTGATCAAACGCTGGCCAAGGCATTTTTATTTGGTCTTCACCTTTTCAGCTTGAAACGCTCCACATATCTTCTTCCATGATCTCATGGCAATGAGTGTTGGTATCACAACCCACGAACTGTTCGCACCAATGAAGTATGCCCAGAAGTAGAAGGGACTGGCCCAGAAATTGAAGCCATCCAAGTAGGCGGTGATGAAGTAAACCAAGCATCCATAGAGTTGACCCAAGCAGACAGAGAACTGAAGAATATGGCTGTAGGACTTCCGGGATGCAATAGCGTAGCTGCAAGCAGCAAAATTTTGGTGAGATAAAGTAAAGGCTACATTAATAATACAAAATCACACGATCAGAATGCCTGTCGACTAAAATTTCCTACTGCAAGTAAAATGTTTGCAGTTTTGTTCTGGATACAGTTTTACTAGACAAAGTAGAAAAGGAGTTTTCCAATTGTACAGCTATGTTTAACAAAAAAGGGTGTCAAGATGATTTTTCCCCCCCCAGATCTGTGCAATAAATTCACTGGAAACATCACAATGGTATTCAAGAGAGTGCTACTTTGCAGTTGGATCGATTTGATCAATGAACAGCCAAAAACACAGAACATTTGAAGCCTTTGCGTCTAATTCCCAAACATCTAAACCTATGAATCTATCCTACCAACCTAACTAGTGTCTGACATGAAGAGCTAGGCCTGCTACTGAAAGAAAGGTTAATCGTCAGGTTTCCCTAGTGCGTTATTCCTGACAGGGAAAAAAGGTATTCCCAATACAGCCCGAAATCTGAATGGGCCTTGACTCCATCACGGAGCCAGTTTTGACTGAACTTCATTAGCAACAGATAACTAGAGAGGACATATATGAAGAAGAAACGAAGCAGGCTGCATATAGAGAAGTCGAGCAGGAGATGAGAAGACATACACAGCAAGCAGTGATGCAGGGCCTTCCAGGACCGCAGTAATCCCTTCAACCGTAACAGTTGCAGCGTCCCTAGCAACGTACCTAGAGTCCCCCTTGCTGTACTCTTTCCCTGAACACGGCAGAACCCAACCACTGTCATTTCAGATCATCCACAACAATATTCTGATTTGGGGCAACAATCACAGCTGGCAATGCCGGCGAGAACTTACAAACTTCATCGAAGAAATTGGGGTTCTCCTTCTCAAAGAAGTTTGGGGTGAAGACGAAGGGGCCCTCGATCATGATGTGGGTCAACCCTGTGAATGCCCACCAGCACATGAGCAGACGGTCGGTCTTGGATAACCTGCCACATCTTCCTGCAAGCAATGACGTATGAGCTCAGAATTATAGTACTGGATGTTAGAGATTTGCTGGTCTTGAGTTACACGCAAGTCACTTTCAGAGCTCTTGGTTTGTTGAACTCTAGAATCAAAGGTTCAGGACAGCGGCTAACGGGAGTGCGAATCCTAAGTCATCTTAGACGAGACACACCAAGATTGTTAAGAGCAAAGGAGAATAACGATGCACAGTTGCAAACAACCTAAAAAAAAATCACATCCATTCCTACCAATCTTGGATCTTAATTTTACAACTCTTAAGTTCCCCGTGCCAATTTCTAGTAGGACCGGCTCTCGCGATCTTGTGGAGCGCAACACCCGGCCACTAGGGCTCTTGTCCTGCAAGCAACCGAAGAACTAGCAAGAACAAGTTGAACAAGTACTAAAATACCAGATGTGAATGAAGGTTTTCAAACTCAATCTCAACAACGGTGGGGTTCCGTAGACAAGGAGGCGACCGGCGCGATAACAAGTAAGTAGCAATGGCTAACTTTCAACTAAACAAAACCCAATCTGTTTGTGGCGGCTAAAACAAAACCCAATCTGTTTGTGGCGCCTATGGGCAATATGAGAGGGTGGAGGTCTGGAGGACGACCAGGACCTCGCCTCCCCGGTGACGAAGCGGAGGAACAAGCACGGGGATAGGGTATGGGTACCGGAGACGAGCCAGACGGCGAGAAGGACGAAGAGGGAGGTGCCGATGTAGGTCACGAGGATCTGGCTCTGCGACAGCTGCAGCGGCACGAAGCCCGGCAGCTCCAGGTCCGCCGGCGCGTAAGGGTGCCCCATTGCCGCCGCCCGCCTGCTCGCTCGACCTACGACAGGGCCTTGTCGCCGCCGATCTGGGGTTAGAGCAGCAGCCGCCGCAACAGCAGCAGCGACAGCTTGACTTTGTAGCACACAGATGAGAAAGCTTGACTGCTGCCGAGGAGAGGAGCAGCGGAGGGGAGAACATGGGCAGAAGGTACGGGGGGTTGGACAATCAGTCGATGACATGTGGGCCCGTAGCGGTGGGAACTGATTGTTTGCTATACTATTCGTTCGTGATATACGGATTTGCGGCAATTTACCATTTTCTTTGCCCAAAATTGAAAATGTCGAATGTTTTTGAAATAATGTTAGCTATTTGTACCTACTTGTTCATGATAAATTTCGGGTTGAATAAAATTCTATGAGAAAATTAATAAAATTTGTACTCGGGGTCGAATTTGCGGCAACCGTTTGAGCCTTTTGCGCACCCGCGGACTGGCACGCCCCGACGCCCGGTCCGAGCACGACCGCACGAGACGAGACCTGGCCGAGGCGGTGGCCGCGTCGCGTCGGTTCAACCTCAACACGAAACGAAACCCCTGCTCCGACTCCTCCTCCTTCCCCGTCCCGGCGGGCAATTCGTCTTCCTCGCCGAGAGACGGAGGGGAAACCAAACCCTATCCCCGCAGCGGCGGAGCGGGGAGGCGGATTGGGGGTCTAATTGGGGGCGACGTAGGCAGGCGTCTCGAGTTCCCAAGCCCCGCCTCCGCCGTCCTCCCGTGCCGCCACTCTTTAGCACACGAGGCGGCCGGCGCTGGCTGGTCCCTCCCTCTCTCTCTCTCCGCGGAATCCGTGGGGACTCCTCCGTAGCGCCGTCGCCCCCCGTTCCCGATCGTATGTCTGGTGGACTGGAGTGGAGTCGAGACCCCGTCCGGAACGGACCCGGCCTGGATTGAATTTGATTGGTCTGGTTTTGGTCTGTTCTTCCCCTCTGTTGTTGGTGAGTGCCTAATCAGTTCGCCCATCCATCCATCCATCCATCCCTGGGTTGCAGCTGGTCTGGATGCATTTCTTCGGACTAATTGGATTGCCATTTTTTTGCTCGCAATCAGATCCCGGGTCTCCCAATCTTCCCCGCGCCACGCCATGGACGAGGAGGACGACGACCAGCGCCTGCTGCACAGCCTCGGCGTCACCTCCGCAAACATCGAGGACATTGAGAAGAAAATCCTCTCACAGGCAAGCCCTGCTCTTTCCCCCCTCACTCCATCCATATTCGTCCTGCAGCTCACCAACCTGAACCGTAGTAATTCCTCACAATCTGAATGATCCCAAATTGCGACCTTGCTGTGGCGTGCAGGCTCAAGCTGACCCAAAGCATGAAGCAGAACAAGTAACAACTGACAATGACCACGAGAGAAGTGATGATGCTGCACCTGAGGCCGATGCGCAGGCCAAGCTGCATCAGAAGCTGCGGTCCGTGCAGCTCGAGATTGATGCTGTAGCTTCCACCATCAAAAGAGCTAAGAACACAGCCGGGAAGCAGGTTGACAGCTCTGACAGTGGCGACGCTCAAGATAAGAAGAAGCAAAAGCGTGCCGATCACACAGCACAGGACGATCCTCATGGAGGAGCCCTCCAGCGGGCGCTTGCTACCGAGCGCCTCAAGAGCCTCAAGAAAGCTAAAGCTCAGATTCAGAAAGAGATATCGCAGTCGGATCCCTGCCCGTCAAGCTCAGGCAAACAGAAAGATAAGATGCTGGCCATGCTGGTTGAAGATGAGCTGAGGCGTAAAAAGAAGACACTAATGCCGTCTCGAGGGCCTAAGAAGATGTCAACACCCAGACTGAAAACCATGAGTTATAATGACGACGACGACTTTGACGCCGTGCTTGATGGGGCTTCTGCTGGATTTATGGAAACTGTGAGTTACTAGCCATGCAGGGTTCTTATTTCCTGTCTTGCTTGTTGTTTTCCCCTTCCTTCTAATGTTACACATTTGCTGTAGGAAAGGGAAGAATTGATCAGAAAGGGCTTGCTGACACCGTTTCACAAGTTGAAGGGCTTTGAGAAGCGTGTTGAACTACCTGGGCCTTCTCATAGGCAAAATGATCCATCTGATCAAGTTGAAGAAGCCATGGAAGCTTCTAGGATTGCTAGATTTGCTCAGTCGATGAAGCAGATTACACAGAGCCGCCCAACGACCAAATTGCTTGATCCAGAATCTTTACCTAAACTTGATGCACCTACTGCTCCATTTCAAAGGCTAGGACGACCTCTAAAACGCCCTGTTTCTCCCAGTACTGAAGAACAGGAAAAAAAGAGACGAAGGAATAAGACCAAGAGGCCCTTGCCTGACAAGAAATGGAGGAAAGCCAACTCAACGAAGGAATCGGTATTGGAAACCGACGGTATGTCTGAGTGTGGTTTGCAGCGCGTAGCTTTTACTGTTCTGTTTCTATACAAATTGCAACACATATGAATTTCTTTTTGCTAGTTTTGTTTGCGTAAGTTTCTGCAGTGAATTGAGTTTCTTTTCTTTCTACTCACAGATGAGGATGACGAGGACATTGTGGCATCAGTTTCTGAGGATGAAGATCAAGCAGCAGAAGGTTTTGATGGGTTGCCTCCTGTTATCCTTGAAGGTGGTTTGAGAATTCCTGGCACAATTTATGAACAGCTATTTGACTACCAAAAAGTTGGAGTGCAGTGGCTATGGGAGTTACACTGTCAAAGGGCTGGAGGAATCATTGGAGATGAAATGGGCCTCGGAAAGACTGTGCAAGTCTTAACATTTCTTGGTTCTTTGCATAACAGTGGCATGTACAAGCCCAGCATTGTCATTTGCCCTGTAACCCTTCTGCAACAGTGGCAAAGGGAGGCCAATCGGTGGTATCCGAAGTTTAAAGTGAAGATCTTACATGATTCTGCAAATAGTTCAAGTAAAAGGAGTAAGGCATATAGCGATTCTGACAGTGAAGCCTCTTGGGATAGTGATCAGGAAGAGGTTAAACGTGCAAAGCCTGCAAAGAAATGGGATGACTTGATTTCAAGTGTTGTTAATTCAGGATCAGGTTTGCTTTTGACTACATATGAGCAGCTGAGAATCTTAGGAGAGAAGTTGCTTGATATAGAATGGGGATATGCTGTGTTGGATGAGGGTCACCGTATAAGGAATCCAAATGCTGAGATAACACTGGTGTGCAAGCAGCTGCAGACTGTGCACAGGATTATCATGACAGGTGCACCTATTCAAAATAAACTTTCTGAACTCTGGTCCCTTTTCGATTTCGTTTTCCCTGGAAAACTGGGTGTGCTGCCTGTATTTGAGACTGAGTTTTCTGTGCCAATTACTGTTGGTGGTTATGCTAATGCAACACCATTGCAAGTATCCACAGCGTACAGATGCGCTGTTGTCCTACGTGATCTTATCATGCCATACCTTCTTAGACGCATGAAAGCTGATGTTAATGCACAGCTCCCCAAGAAAACAGAGCACGTTCTTTTCTGTAGTCTAACTCCAGAGCAGCGTGCTACTTATCGTGCTTTCCTTGCTAGTTCAGAGGTAGAGCAAATATTTGATGGCAATAGAAATTCACTGTATGGGATAGATGTCCTAAGGAAGATATGCAATCATCCTGATCTACTTGAGAGAGAACATGCGGCTCAGAATCCGGACTATGGCAATCCTGAGAGAAGTGGAAAGATGAAAGTGGTTGAGCAAGTTCTTAGAGTCTGGAAGGACCAAGGCCACCGTGTTCTTCTTTTCACTCAAACTCAACAAATGCTTGACATTTTGGAGAGCTTCTTGACGACCCATGACTACCAATACCGAAGAATGGATGGACTAACACCTGCAAAGCAAAGGATGGCACTAATTGATGAGTTCAATAATACTGAAGAAATTTTTGTTTTCATTCTGACAACAAAAGTTGGTGGACTGGGTACAAATTTGACCGGTGCAAACAGGATTATTATTTATGATCCTGACTGGAACCCCTCAACAGACATGCAGGTTCAGTTTTTTTTTTTAAGTATTTCGTGCCTAGCTTATATGTATATATATTTTTAAGTATCCAAACATTCTTGTGTGTGTGTGCGTGTATGTATCAGACCTAAAATAATTACTGACCTGAAAAATGGATGTCCAGTGAGCAATGACATGATGCATAAATAATTTTGAATTGTTATCTGCTAATGAACGTACAAGCTTAAACTCCTGTTTATCATTTCCTAAGCTATGTGTACAGTATCATTTTCCTGTCATAATGTTCTCTGCAAACTTGCAGCACTATCTGACCAGCACTGACCTCATGTGATGTAGGCCAGGGAACGTGCATGGCGAATTGGGCAAACTAGAGATGTAACGGTTTACAGACTGATCACACGTGGGACAATAGAGGAGAAAGTCTATCATCGACAAATATACAAGCATTTCCTTACTAACAAAGTACTGAAAAATCCTCAGCAAAGAAGATTCTTTAAAGCCAGAGATATGAAGGATTTATTCACACTAAAAGAGGATGAAGGGAATGGTTCTACTGAAACATCAAATATTTTCAATCAATTGTCTGAAGATGTGAATATTGGGATTCCAAATGAAGGTCAACAGGATCAAGTACATATTGCTTCTGCAGTGCCAAGCACCAGTGAGGCTGAACCATTTAATGGAGGGAAAGGGAAAGTGGATGTGAACTCTGACCAAGCAGATGAGGAATCAAACATTTTGAAGTCTCTTTTTGATGCCCAGGGCATTCATGTAAGCAATACTGACGCATTCCTAATGAAAATTTGAATTCACAATGTTTCAATTTTTTGAATTAACATCCTGTTTTTTGAACTTGCTCAGAGCGCAATCAATCATGATGCCATAATGAACGCTAATGATGACCAGAAGGTGCGCCTAGAAGCAGAAGCCTCACAGGTGGCACAAAGGGCAGCTGAAGCTCTACGTCAATCTCGGATGCTCAGAAGCCGTGACAGCTTTGCTGTTCCCACGTGGACTGGACGATCTGGTGCTGCTGGGGCACCCTCTTCTGTCCGCAGGAAGTTTGGGTCCACAGTCAACAGCCAGTTGATCAATTCAGTCGCAGCCATCAGAAACTTCAAGCAGCAGAAGCCAAAGTCTTCCAGTAGGTGCTCTAAATGGCAAGGCATTGTCGTCTGCCGAACTTTTGGCTAAGATTCGTGGAGACCGAGAGGGGGCTGCTGCACATGCATTGGAGCATCAACTCAATGGAGGATCAGGTTCCAATCATGTACCTAGTCCATCTGGGAATGGCAGCCGCTCATCTAACTCTTCTAACAGAAGCATGATCGTACAACCTGAAGTCCTGATCCGTCAGTTGTGCACCTTCATACAGCAGAACGGTGGTTCTGCCAGCTCCACGAGCATAACAGAACACTTCAAGACCCGCATACAGTCCAAGGATATGCTTCTCTTCAAGAACCTGCTGAAGGAGATAGCAACTTTGCAAAGAGGTGCAAACGGTGCCATGTGGGTGCTGAAATCTGATTACGAGTGATTGTAGCCGTAGTTCACACAGGAGCAAAATTTTGGCCTAGGAGTCGTTTTCCATAGGGAGATCCTTTTCTTTTCCGATCTTCATTGGTGGCTGACTGATTCTTTTTGTAAGGAATAACTCAACAGGAAGAAATATTAGGAGATGAAATACTAGAATAGAAATCTTCACGGCTAGCCTGTGTTATAGAGTACAATGTGTTGGCAGGAGTTGTACCCTGATGCAGCGGTCTCGAACGTTGGCCTTTTGGAGGCATGCTGTACTCTTTTTTTTTTCAACTCTGACCGCAAGTCTATCCTGATGCTTAATGGGCAACAGTTTGAAGCATCTGATGAAAGGGTTGTGTGAGTATATATGTTCCATTGAAAACTATTAGCATACCGCCGGGTATATGTGCACAGAAATCGTGTTCTTTTTTACAAGCTAATGGCGTTCTTGTTCGCTGAAGCTAGAGTTTGCTTTCTGTAGCATCAGTTAGACGGTTAGGAAACGCCACCTGAGGAAAAGAGGAAAATGATTGATGACAAAGAAGGTGGTGGCATATTTATCTGGTGAGAAGGAATCGGAGAGTACCGCATTGGCCTGATATAATGCAACCAACCTGATGTAAAAGCGAACGGGGAGAGTACAAGTCAGCATAGTCCAGCCCACGCGCATCCCAACCGTCAAGATTCGTGCCCGGCCATTGGTCTTGGCCACCACAGATGGCATGTGACAGGGTGTGTCGGTGTGTGTAGCATTGCAAAAGAGTTAGTACTAGAAAATTACACACTCAAAAGCAAAAGAGGAAGTATCAAAAAAAAAAAAAGCAAAAGAGGCAGGAGGGAGTAGGGGTGAAAGTGGTGAGGATAATTTCCGCATCCGATCCGCTCCGAATCCGATTTTTGCGGATATGGAGAAGCATTTTTGATATCCGTGCGGATATGGATAATCCGAATCCGATTGTGTGTGGATGCGGAGTAGGATATGGTTTAAGCGAAATCCGATGGATACGGATTATCCGATAATTGAACGCGGATTATCCGAGGCTTATAATAGGATATCCGACTAATCTAACGAGCCCACCATGTCACCACACTACAAATCGAGCTCAGCTCAAATAACGAGACACCCATAAACTATGTCATGGTTCATGAACCATAAAGATAAGTATTTTTCGTGTTACGTTGCTAAATTATAGTTTGGTTTAGAAATTATTTGTCATTTAAAAACTATATGTAAGCATATATTATCCGACTATATTAATTCGCATCCGCTCCGAAACCGCTCCGACTCCGCACCAGTTCCGACATCCGAAAAAATCCGCATCCGTAACCGCATCCGCAAGATATCCGCTCCGCTCCATATCCGACAAAAAAATATGGATGAGGATGTGGAAAAGGTATTATCCGCTCCGATCCGATCCGCTTTCATCTTAGGAGGGAGCCACCCCTCGTCGAGCTATACAAGCCCAACGTGTGTTTATTTCATGTAATAGGATTTGCGTCATCACTATAACTAGTCGAATAATTAAGCCGTTACGGCTTATGTAATTTACTGAATATATAATTCTAACAATCACCGTTCAAGTAAGATAAACAACATGTTTGATACTCATGACTAAATTTTAGTCCATCTCATGTCAGATGTTTAAACACTATTAAAAGTATTAAACATAGACTAATACAAAACTAACTGTACGAAGGCTAATTTGTAAGATGGATCTATTAAGCCTAATTATTCGATGATTTGATAATGTGGTGCTACATAAACCATGTGTTAATGGAATAATTAGATTTAATAGATTCGTCTTGCGAATTAGCTACGACTTATGCAAGTCCAAATTACTCCCTCAAGTATAAGCAAGGTCCGGATAACCCCCCTAAAGTATGTTTTGGTTCAGTTTACCACCTAAGCTATGACATTTGATTCAACTTATCCATTAATACAATTTATCTTTTTTTGTTTCTTTATATACAAGTGGAATTTTGAGTTCAAATTTTGAATAAACATCATAACACATGTTTAAAAAATATGTTATGAAATTTTTATCATTATTTTCATATGGTAGGATATTTGATAACAAATTAATCATTGAGATACAAAATTATGTAAAAAATAATGACAAAAATTTATAATATATATTTTTGACATACATTATGATGTTAACTACCATCATGTAAATTTTGAACTCAAGATTTCACTTATGTATGATGAAACAAAAAAGACAAATCATATTAGGGGTAATTTGAAACAAATGTCGTAGTTTAGGGGATAAACTAAACGCAAACCTACTTTAGAGGGTTATCCGGACTTTGCTTATACTTAAGAGGAGTAATTTAGACTTTTTCCTTAGTTTTATAATTAGCTTATGTCTAGTCCTTCTAATTGGCATCCAAATGTCCGATGTGACTTGGACTAAACTTTAGTCCATGGATCCAAATACCCTCTAAATTTAGGTTTGAATGTCATCTTTGCATACTATATACTATACATGTGTAGAAACACGTGTAAATATGTTTTCTCTACCTTAGAAATTACATTGCATATGAACAACGTAGTATCCATGTTTGTTTTAAAAGTATATACAAAAAAGGTATATATTTGGCATCTAAAATCACCAAAGCAAGCGTGCCCAATTCAAACAACTCCTATTCTTTTCAATATAATTTTTAGTGATCTATAAATTACAAATCGGCTTTTCCCAGATCTAATCGGTCAAACCTATGTGGATGCAGATCATGTTCATGTAAATAGCTTCTCCTTCCCTTCCATTCACATATTGGAGTACTCCAACCAAACAATAGTGTGAAAATGGTTTGAACCAAAAAGCCTTTATTGGGCGGATCATTTAGGAAAAATAGTAGAAACAAGAGTATAAATGTGTGGCAGAACCACTCCCAATTATGTCAGCTCAAGTGCATTGTCCCTTAGCTAATACAAGCAGTAGAACACACTCGCACTTCAACTGACGTAACCGTGTAGTTGCTGTCGAGTTAAACTCGATTACACCACTGATGAAGAGATCGAAAACCAATACATGATAAGTCTCACTTTTGGTGAGCTCAGATGATTAAACCAGCTTCAAATTTTACAACAGAGGTGCACGTAGATTAAATTACAACAGTCCAAATTATTAAGTTATTACAACACAGAGTTCAGAGTTCAGGTGCAACGGTAATTTTAAAAACTGAACACAAACTTAAATGTTGATACAAATACCACAGAGGTAGCCCACACATATGGTATTACTCCCTCGGCTCCTCATCCCCAGAAGTCGACACAAACTCAAGACTAAAACCTTCAGGAACAACCAAAGGGACATCTTCAGCAACCTGTTCGACTACAAACGAACCACCAGCTGAAAAACAAACCACAAGCAAGGTTGAGTATAAAGATACTCAGCAAGACTAACCCGACTCTAGAATTTCCTTAGACAAGTTTTTCTGGTATGCAAAGTTGACAACTAGAGTGGGTAAGTTTTGCAAAAAGAGCAACTAAAAGTTTGTCCTTATTTGCAGGTTTTAGCATCAATTTTAAGTTGAGCTAAACATTCTAGGTAAGCATTTATAAACAAGTTTTTCAAGAAACAAGTAGTGATTATTCATACAGCAAAATTAACTTCCATCATGTTCTTGTTCTTAACTAGCAAAGCGACTCAGTGATCAAGGTCTCAATACCGTGAGTACGACGAATCGATCCGATTTATCCCTTGCAAGGTTAACCTACCCACAGGGCACGAGTATACCCCGTCGGGTACCCCATGCCCACCGTTCCTTTAACCAACACTACGTACTTGAGCATACCCCGCGACCCTCAAGATCTAGTCCTCACCGATACCTCAGAGGGTCAGCCATGAGTAAAAATTCTCTAACCAGTACATACTAGTGCGGGTTAAAGTACGTAAACTTCCCAGTTTCAACTACCTCTTACTTCCAGTATGTGAGGTAGTACAATTCAAACTTGATCACATGGCCAACCATGGACAGGCCTTAATCGACACAAGCAGAGCTACAAAACCACAATCTTTTCCCTACTCACTTCTCCGCTCGGTCTCCATATTTTCCAGCAAGTAAAGTTCCAGTGATAAAGGATCCACTAAGCAACCTACCTCTCGCGAGTGACAGGCAATCACTCGACTTTTACCGTTTAAAAAGCATAGCATTTCTATCGACCTACACATACTAGAAACCTTGGGATTCCTATGGATCATGCAACTAATGTTTCATCCAACTCCTAATAAACTTAAATGCATAAAAGAAGCTGGTAAAAAAATAAATAGTGTAAGCCATTTGGAAAAAGGTTGTTATATGTCCGGTGCTTGCCTTCCTCAGCCTTGGGCTCTTCCGGTCCTTGGGTCGGGTCTTCTATATCCAAGACTGCACAGTTAGAGGCTTCACGCTGGTCACTCAGGGACTCGACCACCAGCTCGTATGTACCGTCAGCTAGCGTGGTTTGTACATGAAGATGCACAAGTGTGAGATCATGAATGCAAAGACATAGCTAACAGCAACTCAATTATGCAGCTTATGCACAAGGAAGATAAACCTACACAAAAACTATTAAACTAGCAAACAATTAACTAATCTTATTTAAGCCTTTAAAGGAACAACAATTGCTCTCTCAATTTGAACAAGTCAAACTGAGCATGTAAAACCTTTATTTAGCTCTTCTGATACTTATAAAAGCACTGAAATTTTATAGCATTTAAAAACACATAGAAACTAATTAAACCTAATATTACAAAAAGCCTAGATAACATCTAAAAACAGAAAAACACTATAAGAAAACCTATAAATTATATTCTTCCTGGAAACATCAACAAGATATCCAGACAGATTTTTCATGATTTACTGAGCAATTAAACACACTAGCAAGTATTTTAACAACACCCACAAGAAAACTAGTTTACGAAACACACAGAAAAACTACACAGCTCCTACGCCCATGAATAAATCACCACGGGCTTAACAGCATGAAACAAGCATAATCTGATTTAATCACTAATTTTTGACAAGCATAAGCATTTATCATGAATTAAACCTATTAAACAAACATGGAAATTTCTGGATAAAAACTGACATCAACAGCATGACATCAAATTTTCTCCTGCACGCAGCAGAATAACAAGCACAACAAAATTAGATTCACAATTTTATCACACTTCTACTATTTACTATGCATTTTACAAGACACACATGTATGCAGGGATTACTATAAAAGAAAAATCCTGAAATCCCTTTTGCATATAGGCCCCTGGAAAGAAAGATTCTAAACCAACAGACCCTTTACTTCACAGTTAAGTCCTTGGATCTCTCGAAAAACCCCCTGGATCTTTTCCACTTCCACACTTAAACCCTGCACTCGTCCAGAAAACCCCCTAGAAAGATGTTGTCTTCTAAATAAAGGCCTCTGGCCTTCTTCCTCATGGAAGAACAGCACCCTACCGCTGTTGACCGGCTGGGCTCGCCGGATAAGGAGGCCGGAGACCCGTCGGAGATGCGCCCCACCACCAGGACCTCAAGCCGCACCACCTAGGCATGAAAAACCCAAGGATTAGAGGGCACACAGATGCTCCCCATGAGCAGGGCGGCCGGCCCAACAATAGCTCGCCGAAGAAGGCTCACCGCTGCTCGGAAGATGGGGGGAAGGTGCAGGCGGCTTCAGTGGTTCAAGACAACTCCATTTGAGTCGTTCCGAGAGTTGGAGAAGGACGGGAAGGTGAAGTTCCGCGAGAGGGTGCGGCGGCGGCAATGGTGGCCGGGTTTTGATTCTCGCCGGCGCTGGAGACGACGGCGGGGTTGGCGGAGTGGTTGAGGGCGGAGCTAGCGAGGTACTGGGGCGGTGAATTAGATAGAGACGAAGTGATTGCTGGTGAATTTTGCTCTGAGGTCAAAAGGCGGTCTGAAACGGTTTACTGTCGATTCGAGGCTGTCGCCGGCCGAGCTCGACACGAAGCGGCTTGCATGGCTGGGGAAGTAATTTGGCGAGGCGGAGCGACGACACGTGTCACGGGACAGCGAAGCGCGACGCGTGGCACGGGCAGTCACCGACGGCCGGCTCGACCCAGCCCCGTGTGCCAATTACTGAATCGACAAAGTTGATTCAGTAGCAATAGTGACAGGCCAAAACTCCCTCAAAGATGCAATTCAAACTCAAGATTTGGTGTATAAACTTTGCAAACTACCTATATGAAAGTTGTAGCTGGTATATAGGGGATTAACTTTTGTTAAAGGAGCTAGGACCAACAAGGCTTGGTTTGAAAGATATAGACACAAATAGATTTAGCCAAAACTCGAATCCAAAAACAAGTGTCCAGAATTCTATTTGATTTAGCTGACTTTGAGCTTGAAAATAAAATAGCTGGAGTTTGAAAACTTCAACATGATCATGATGTTTGAGAAGTCCAAACTATCCAAAATCTAACCATCATCTTGTTCAACTCGACTTTCAATTCAAATCCAAAGTTATTGACCCTCAAAAAGCAACCTTTAATTGGTGCTGTCGGCCAATACTTAGCAAAATTTCAGAATTCCCTGAAGTCAGGGTTTTGACCCGATTTTGACCATCAAATTGAGCAACTAAAATTGAGTTTTGCTCAAAAACAAGATTGTGAGATGAATGTGCATACTTCAAAGTGAAACTTTCATATTGGCCAAAAGTCACTTGTTTAAACATTTTACATTTTAAACAAGCCTCCAAAAGGGTTAAAAAGAAAACAAACTATAGCTTAGTCAAATTTGAACCAAATGAGTTCAAATTCGAAATTTGACTTTTAAGAGTCCAAACAAACATGATACTCAATACATAAACATGATGAGCACCATACAATATGTCCATGATGTACTTGTGCATGAAAGTAATTGCAAAAGTGACACTAGGGTGTCACAAAATGGGAGCATGCGCCCCACCGTGATGTTCAGGCTGTTCTTATGTAGGCATAAATTTTCCCAATCTACATGAACATGATAGAAAACGGTCAACATACTCATTAAAGATGAGAAAAAGGGCATACAAGGAGCTTGGAGAGAGAAAGCGACCAAACTAAATTAGGACGTCATTTCTTGCTGCGCAAAATATAGCTCTTCACGTCCATCCAAGGGAGAGAGATAGAGGAAGAAGGCTAGTTGAGGTAGTGAAAGACCACACATACTCCCTCCATCCATCCTAGAATATAGCTACGTTAAGGTCCTTCTAAATATTTTTTTAAATAGAAAATATCATACTATAATAGTTAGTCTCAAACATAATTTTTATGTTATTAGTCTCTTTGATTATTTTGCTAATTGTAGTCAAAGTTTTAAAAATATTTTACTTGCAAAGATCTAAACGTAGATATATTCTGGGATGGACGGAGTATGTAAAGTTGGTGATAAAAGTGAGAAGAATGCAAAGGGAGGGACTTCCTGGCGCATAGTACGCATCAGCGCCGCACATCCCTCCAACCTTCTTCACATCCGCAGGCCCGATGAGGAGGGATTTGAGAAAAAACTTTATCGAGTATTTAAATCAAATTGCGATTGTATCATTATATTTTATTATGAAGAGATCTTCAGTACGACAACTTTTTTTTTGGCGAAACACAGTACAAACGCAGATGCTCACAAACTGCACGCACACTCAACCCTATGAACACACGCACACAACCCTACCCCTATGAGCACCTCCGAGAGACTGAACCGGCTGATCCTCGAGATGGCACCTCGCTATCGACGGGCACATCGCCTACCACTGAAAGAATAACACCGGTTAAATCCTAAAATAAATTCAAAAAAGGTGTGAGCACCAGAATTTGAACCCTGTCGTCCTGCTAGACCGTCTTATCATTGGACTACAAGCCAATTCGCTTCGGTGCGGCAGCTTGGATCACCAGCGCATGGAGTTGTTTGTGTTATAGTATCAAGGCATGCTTTATTAATTAGGATTAAGTCCTTTCAACCCCCTCATGTATTGGCCGAGTTCGTTTTTTCCCCCCTGCTGTCCGAAACCGGGTATTCGAGGTCCCTAATCTCCTGAACCCGTCTGTTTTCCCTCCCACGGCTGTTTTCCTGGTGGTTTTGGGCGACGTGGCGCCACATCAGCTCAGTGTACGTGGATATGGAGTTGACTCAGCAGGCCGGCTGTTTAAAGACCCCAGTCCAGATGAAACCCTATCGTCCTCCATTCCCCGCCGCCGCCGCTGCCTCCGTTCCCCGCCGCCGCTGCCGCCGCCGCCGCCTCCGTTCCCTGCCGCCGCCACCTCCTCCATTCCCCGCCGCCCTCCCCCGTGAGGTCGAATCGTAGTCCGAAGCAGGCGTGAGCAATGTCGTCCACCAACTCGAGCTCGTCGTGGAGTGGTGAGCTGGGGTTGCGGACGTCGCCTATCCCGTACAGGATAGGTCCTCTCAACTACGAGCCTGCCGTGTTTTGCCACTGCGGGAGAAAGGCTGCGCTGTGGATTTCATGGTCCGATGGCAACCCAGGGCGCAGATACTTCAAGTGCTTCCAGGCTCGGGTGAGTATATCAATTTGGAGCCGTGATTTATTATTGATTTAGCATTTTCTTGATTTGAAAATGTGGTTGTATTTTGGAATGCAGCATGGGGGTTGTGAGTTTAGGCGTTGGTATGAAGGGCCGTGGCATCCTTTTGTGCAGTTGCTGCTAGTGGATCTGCGTGATGCAGTTTGGTCCTTGAAGCAAGAAAACAAGGACTTGAAGGTTGCTCTTAGTGATGCAGTCATGAAGCTGGAGCAGAAGAAAGAGGTTGCTGAATTAAAGCTCAAGCTACAGAGGATGGAAAGTGAAGTCCAAAATGTCATGGTTCATGATGGTAGGATGAAGAAGCTAGAGAGGGAGAGGTGTCTGTTCTTTGTAATGTAACAAAGTGCCTTCTCTCACGATGCAATGGTCTTTCAAATGTCCTACAACCTCTGGCAATGAAACTTTATCTCGATCTATATAAGACAATTCCTCACTTCCACCAATGTAATGCACATTTCTGCCATCATTGATAAATTGTCCGTTGAAATGGAACCTAACAGTGAGTGTGCTGAACACATCCATTACCTTGTGCGTACTCTGCAATAAGGAATAATTTAAAACTTGAATGGAATCTGCAACACATAGTAAACTAATGCATGTCCTCAACTAATCCCGACACATAAACAAACAACAAGTCCCATTTTACCCGAAACATGGCATCTACAATTAAATAGTTGAATGAATCACTTAAACAACTAGCTAGTCCTATTTAACACTATCCAGCGTCAGATCCAACAAAAAGCAGCACTAAACAACTAGCCAGAATAAGGCTTACCTCCCGCAGGTTAACAAAGCCTACGCCAGACTTCCCCAGCAATCGACATGCAACGAATCAACCCGATCTACTTGAATGGTGAGGTAGATCGGGTGACGGCGAACGGAGGCAGCGGCGGCGGCGGGGAACGGAGGCAGCGGCGGCGGCGAGGAATGGAGGACGACTAGGGTTTCATCCGGACTGGGGTCTTTAAACAGCTGGCCTGCTGAGTCAACTCCGTATCCACGTAGACCGAGCTGATGTGGCGCCATGTCGTCCAAAACCACCAAGAAAACAGCCGTGGGAGGGAAAACGGACGGGTTCAGGAGAACAGGGGCCTCGAATACCCGGTTTCGGACAGCAGGGGGGAAAACGAACTCGACCAATACATGAGGGGTCGAAAGGACTTAATCCTATTAATAAACCCTTAATTATAATTGGTGTCTACCCAGCTAGCTCAGCATGTTCAGGTTCGCTCAAGATGTAATCCAAGATGCACGTGTAAACGCATCGAGTAGTGATTATGACGCAAATCGTATGCAATGAAGCACACGCACACGTTGGTTTGGTGTGGTGAGCTGAGCCTGGGTGAGTATATAGCTCACAGGCACGGCGGCGCGGCCACCGCGTCCATGAACTCCTCGTCGGCGACGAGCCTCGCCATCGCATCCGGCGCGAGGCACACCTCCAGGCAGACGGCGCCGCCGCCGCCGCGGCCCTCGTAGACCGTGCACTTGCCGTCCGCCGCGTTCTCGGGGCCGCACCGCACCGCAACAGGCTTCCCCCACCCGAAGTCGTTGCCGTACACATCGAACCGCGGCGAGTTCCCGGCGACGATGGCCGCCACGGCCTGCGCGGCGGCGGGCGGCGGGAACCTCTGCTCCTCCGTCCACCGATCCACCGACTCTCTCACCAGCGCCGCCTCATCCTTGGCGAGCGACGCCACGGTGCGGGCCAGCAGCCCTGCGGCCCGGCCCAGCCCGTTCCCGACGACCTCGCCGGCGGTCGACGCCGCCCTGCACGGCACCACGGCGTTGCGGACGTACCCCGCCGCCGGGACGCCCCTCACCCTCCCTCGGCACCCGATGAACTGCACGTACGCCGTGCGCTGCGACGGCTCGAGCCGCCGGGCCCGGCACACCGACCGCCACAGGTGCGCCAGCAGGGCCTGCAGGGAGGAGACGGTGGCCGCCGGGGTCTCGCCGGAGCAGGCGAGCTCGGCGTTGGCCCTCGCCTTGAGATTCCTCACGCTGTCGCCGGAGAAATGGAAGGCGCACTCGTGCAGCGGCGGCGGCGGCCGGCGCTGCTGGACGGCGTGCTGGACCTTGGCGAACTGCAGGGGAACGGGCACCGGGTAACCGTCGGGGAACCACCGCTTCAGCACCGGCGGCGGCGGTGGCGGGCTGCTATCAGCACCGCCGCCACGGGCCAGGTACGACCAGGTGTTGACGAAATGCCAGAACGTCGTGCCGTCGCCGGCGGCGTGGTTGAGCGACACGGCGACGAACACGGCGTCCGCGAGCTCGGTGACCTGCGCGGCCAGCAGCGGCGCCGGCCGTCGGGACTCGGCGCCGGGCGAGGCGGCGGCGTCGACGCAGAGCAGCCCGTTGAGCGGGAACAGCGACGACACCGGCTCGCGGGGCGTGTCCCGCGGCGGCCAGGCGGCGACGTCGGCGGCCGTGACGCCGGGCGCCGCCGCGTGGACGAGCTCCGCGCCCTCGCCGGTGCACAGCAGCGACACGGTGGTCGCGGTGTCGCCGCCGATGACCATGCGGCCCGCGAGCGGGTAGAAGCAGCGCAGGGCGCGGGCGAACGCCGGCGAGAGGCGGTCCATGACGGCGAGGT
Organism: Urochloa ruziziensis; assembly: GCA_015476505.1. Classification (NCBI taxonomy): domain Eukaryota; kingdom Viridiplantae; phylum Streptophyta; class Magnoliopsida; order Poales; family Poaceae; genus Urochloa; species Urochloa ruziziensis. The sequence goes on along the minus strand of CM027122.1, from coordinate 13,878,133 downwards.
CGTCGTCCCGGCCCGGGTCGCGGTTGGGCTTGGGCAGCACGATGCCGTCCTGGAAGTATTCGACGGTGAGCATCCGGAGATCCCACGGCGTCAGGTGGATCTCCTCCTCCGACGCCGGCGGCGCCTCGGCGCGGACCATTTGACGGGAGATCACCTGGACGCGGCCGGAGCCGCCCCCTGCGGAGCCTTGCATAGGCGTGTTGCAATCTGCTGACTGCATTGCTGTCTTGCTGAAGCTTACCACTCGTCCACTCAAAGGGATAAGCTTAATTTGCTCCTTGTGCTGAGTGCTGGCTGCTGGCCCAAGTTATTGCTCAAAAGATGACCAAATTCCAATCATGCATCCTTATCAAAAAAAATTAAAAAAAATCCAATCATGCATTCACGGGCTGGCAGGATTAGGTGGTTTTTGTTTTTTTTCCTTTTAAAATAATACTGCTCCCTCCATCCTCTTATGATGGGACTATTTTCAAATCTTAAAAATCTCTATATGATAGGACTATTTGGCCATTGCCTCGGGTATGATGCATAACAATGTCTAGTCTTACTCTCAATTACTCCACCACTTGCACGCACGGAAAAACAAGAATGGAGGGAGGAAATGAGATTGGTTGAAACGATTTTTAATGTGGGTCATGGTGTTAATGTCGTTGGCACCGAGGAGTTTTCATTACAATTTATGGTGACATGTTTAAATGAGTGATAAGTAGTGTTCTTTTCCTTGGTATTTGAGCCAAGATCAAATAGTTCTATCGAAGGGGACGGAGGGAGTACTTCAATAAAAAATTGTAAAAAGTTTTATTTCAGGATAAATGATGGGGCAGATCGGGAGCAATATTTCACACGTGGTTAGCTTTTGGCATTAAAAGTTCTTTTATTTATTTGGTCGTTTTTTTCAGAGAGAGAGATGGTCCAGAGATGACGTGGGCGACGAGAATACAAATGATCGTGCGAGCCCCTCTCTGCTCGTACAGAGAAAAGGATCGTGCGTAGGCGTAGCAACTTCCACAGTTCGTTCCATCTTCCGAAGCAGTAGAACGATACCAACGTTACCATTTCATCTTCAGTTTCTACACACACTGACATACAGGCACACACAGCCGACACGACCGAAGACGTGCACATATTATTAACATATATACACACATGACATGGCGCGTGCTTGGCTGCTGTTATTTCTGTACGTACGTACGTATACGGTATACGCTAGCTCCCCCATCTATACGTACATACTACTAGCACGGACAGGTCATAAACATGACATCCAATCGTGTCCGATCCATCGACTCGACTGCGAGGCCAATTCGTTTCGTGGCCAGAGTAAGAGACATGGGAGACGGACCACCCAAGGCTTCAGGCGTGCGCCAGCTCCCTGGACACGCCGGCCTGGTACGGCGCCTCACAGAACTCGCCGCCGAGGTCGTCGCACGCCTCGCCCGGGAACACCCTGCAGTTCCTCAGCCGATTCGCCCGCTAAGTCAGTCGCCACCCGGTGGAATTTGCACATGTGCATATCGATTGCAAAGAACAGACGCTGATTTTTTTTTTTTTGAACTTGTTGGCCTACTGTTCTTGCTTACGTTTTGGGCTCGTCGTAGGACAGGTAGTCCCTCTCCACCTCCTCCTGCCTCCTGGCCGCGGCGTCCGCCGCCGCGGAGGCGGCGAGCTTAGCCTCCGGGTACATCTGCACGGTGCAGGCGTCGCCGCCGACCAGATCGCAGGCCTCCATCGGGAACACCCTGCAGCATCACACACACACGTGAGCCTCATTGTTCCAAATCCTAACAATGATCAGACTCTGAGAACCACTTACGAGAAGTTGGAGCTGTAGTCGACCGCGGCAGGCTCGGCCGCAACCACGGCAGCCCCGGCGGCACGAACGCTCCTTCGGGGAAAGCGGACCGCCGCCATCCTCCTCGCCGCCGGCCTGCACTTCACGGGCGCAACGGCCGAGAACCCGACGGCTGTAGCGGCGGCCTGCATCTTCTGATCTCTGAACTTTTTCTTGCGTGATCAAGTGTGGCAGTGAAGTGGCGGCTTGGTTCCGTATGATCTGGAAGGCTTATCTATCTTGTGTGGAGTTCCAAGCCTGTGTGAGGCTCTATATAGTTCAGTGCCACTGGGGTCCCTAGTTTGGAACTTTGGATAAGATTCTTGTATGTGCTATCCCCCTATTGGTGGTCAGAATTGTTCTTTGAGCAAAAGGGGACCCCCCACAGCCCATGCCAGATCTTTTGAACCCTTTTGTAACCTTGTAAAGATATTTCTACCTTTGATCCTGATAGTTATCTAACCTCAATTGTTGCAAAACGGAAAACAAGAACAAGGATACTGCAAGAAGACAACCTGCTCAAGATATTTTCACTCCTTTTGTTCATTTGTTTACATAGCTATCGGTGTATGGTGATATGTACTTCCAAATAAGCACAATTCAAATGACCAGCAATTCATGAAAATACCAGGACAAAAGATTCCAGCACAATTCATGAAAATGACACCAGGGACACGGGGTGATTAATCTGTTGCAGTTACTCTACGTTAAACAGCCATGGTTGTATTTAATCATCACCTTAGCAAGGGAACTGGAAAGGGCAGAAGCAACACCAAGTGTAATGAACCGAAGCATTACCATAGAGATAAAAAGGCATAGATCAGATTGTTCCGACTCAGACCCAGGCCACAGAGTTTTCATATCGAATTAAGATTAAGGTACAACAGCATTTCTAACTGCGAAGTGATGTACGAGGCACCGCTGGCAATCCTAGTTCATCCTCCTGCACCACACCAGATAAGAAACAAGCAACCCTTAGCACCATCTCAAACAAGCATTGTAGCTGAATAAGTGGTTCTTTTTTTTTTTTGGTAAACAGTAAAAAGCAAACCAGTAAAGCATTGTTCTACACTGCATCAAAATCTAGATGGCAAATGCATGGAATAGTCAAAATATAATTTGGTAAATTTATTGTGCTCTTCACCCTAGTACTGCATCAGATCAAAGATATTTTGAATTGCATGTTGGATTGTTCCCAAGCAAAAAAAAAAAAAAAAAAAAAAAAAAAAAAAAAAAAAAAAAAAACAGAACAGTAGTATGCCAAATTGAGAATGTTGTGCAAATAAATCACCTGTCCTGCTGGGACTGCGGCAGGCCGTGTTGGTGCGGCAGGTAAATTGAGGTCAGCATCAAAATCAGTTTCTGGTTGAAGATATGATGGGACTGCAGCTGATTCAAACTCCATATCAGACTCCAAAGCATCCAGCTCTGCAATGTCCAAGGAAAACATTGATAAGTAAATCAAACTGAGAATTCTCTCCACAAAGTATGCAATAAACATTGCTAAATGGTAAAGAAGAAAGTTTAGGCTAGCTAATGTCTGAATGTGTGAAGCCAAGCATACTGCCAGGTGATGGATCAAAAACCAAGGAAGCCCTGAAGACAGATAGAATTATCATATTGCCAAGGTGAAACTATAGCATCCATACCCCCCATCAGTTCTTCCTCATCAACGTCATCAGGGATGTTATAGCTTCTACCAAGAGTTTCTTGTATCTCATTGCTCACATCCATCAGATCCGTCATTTCATCTTGCATATTCTGAGAAATTGCAGGAATGAGTAAGTACAGCACAAATTAACCAAAAGAAGAAGGGATGGTACAACAAATAAATCAGAAAATACTAAAGGCATTCCATCAAGCATTCTCCACCATCTGGATAATGCTGCAGGCTTGGACAAGTGCACATTTATCGTATACACTCTAAATTGCCTAGAAACCTCCAAAAGCAAAGGCTGATCGTATTGTTCCAAGATATAGGCTACATAAGGGTGACAAACAACAAGAAAATTATGCGCTGCCTTTGATCAATAGAAGATAACAGGAATCCAAAGATAGAAGGATCCTGTAGCTTATGACCACTTATTGAGTTATTTCAGATTACCGAAATAACCCCCCAAATCTAACTTTTACCCCCTGACTGATTAGTGTGCTCATATAGCATGTCAGAAAACTTTGGCAATGCATCAGAAGTCTACCCGTGAAGCAAAGAAATATATATCACTAAATCTGAAAGTGCTGGAAGCAAGACAAAGAGTAGCAACACATACATCAATGTCCTCAATCTTGACGGTTTTCATCATTCCCTTGAGCTCCTTGTTCGCCGCCTTCATCGCATTCATCTGAGAAAAGGAAACCAAAGCCAGTCCATATAAACATTGGCATTGCAAAGAGGAATGAACTTGCTAGAGCAGAGCTTTGAGGGACAGTACAGTCTGCTGAGCATCCTTGAGGCCATCGGCAGCGAAGGAAACTTGGTCCAGATTGTAGGTTTGGTTGAACAACATGTTGCGCTGCTCCTCATACCTAGGAGGCAAATCAGCAACGTCAAATCGATGCAAATGTATAATGGCTGCTTGCTACTACTATCTCAATGACATTAGTAAATTCCAGCTACTTAATCCCTGAAGCATAGTAAGAACAGTAAGCAGGCAAACAAGGAACAGAAATGGGGAAGATGGGGTAGAGAATCCATCTCGAGAGTGAGGAAGAGAGCAGATTACGAACATGCGCTTGTGCTTGAGGAGTCGGATGGCGCGGGCCTTGATGGCCTCCTGGGACGGGCCGGGGCGGGTCTTGCGGATCTGCTCCTTGTACCTGGCCAGCTCCTCGTCCAGCTTCTTGATCTTCTCGTCCACCGTCTCGCCCCGCTTGTTTATCTGTCGAATCCCGCATTGGAGACCAGATCAAAATGGGGGGTTAGGTTGCCCAGCGGCAACGGATCGATGTGAAATTGGAGCAGGTGGTAATGGCAGTAGGTTAGTGACTAACTCGCTCGGTGGCGTCCTGGATGGAGGGCGGCGGCCCCTTGTCCTTCTTCGCGCCGAAGATCTTCTTCATCTCCGCTACGGTCCGGTGGTTGCCGGCGCCGCCGCAGGAGACGAGGAGCGGCCGTGAGGAGGAGGGTTCAAGCAAGGGTCGCGCTGCACGCGTGCAGGAGGAGAGCGGGGGCGGTTTTCGAAATCGGGATGTTGACAGGGGGCTACCAGTCAAAAACAAGATTTCAGACGTTTGGGCTTTGGGGGCACCGACCAACTCTCGGTCCAGCATCTGAGATTGGGCCAAACCGGCCCGGAGCAAGCCTATCCATCATATCAGACAGAGCCCAAAACGGTGTTGCCATGGTGAATTTTGCCAATGGTGAATTTGGTGGCCATCATTTTCTCGATCCAAATGTTCAAAAAAAAAAAATTCTCGATCCAGCATATTGCTGCTCCAGGTAAGTACTTTGCTTGTACTCCTACTTTGCTGGAAGATATCTATATGGCGAAATAAATTAAACCCTTTCCATGTATTAAGTCAACGCTACCATAGAACATACTACCTGAGTCCAAGAAAGATGCAACTATGGGTTGCGTGCAAGTTAAAGTAGCTCACGTTTGATCAAATTTCTAGAAATTTGTATTCATACTTATGACTCTAGATAAATTTATTTTGAAAGTATATTTTGTAACGAATCTAATGATATATATTTCATATTATAAATATTGACATTTTTTATTTGTAATCGGTCAAACTTAAGATTCTAAAATTTCTTGGAAAGCTAGAATTGCATTTTTTTTTGCTGTAGAATTCGCTTGTGGGCATGTTTATTTCGTCACACATACTTTACGAGGATTAGGTGCTTGTAGAGGTGATAAAGGGCCTAAAATTTTAGCGTAGTAATTTTAAGGATTGCACCCTAAAAGGCTGGATCAAAATTCTATATATTTTTATAATAAAAAATAATTAAAGATTGGCTTGTGAAACGCGTATAAAGGTCATATTCCATTGTGAAGAGCGCATAAGTGCTATTGTGAAGGGTGCATAAGGAGTTTAAGGACCATCCCTAGGTGCAGACATGACACTGATTATGATATGAGACCGAATAGTACTGTGTTTCAAAGAAATGCTTTCAAACACTTTTTTTGTTTAATTCTAAATGACCTCGGTGCTATTAGGCATATATGCCGGACTTCAGAGTTAGCGCGCTCACAAGCATAGGTGCTCACATGCATTAATACACGCTCACCCTCAAAATACACATGCACACACTACTTTTTATGAGCATGTTTGAAAGATTGGCCAACAGATTTTAAGATGAGTAAAATACGTCACCGGTCCTTGAACTTACACGGTCGTGTCATATAGGTCTCCGAACTTTCAAACTGCATGTTCTAGGTCCTCAAACTTGTATCGAGTGGCGTCACTAGTCCAAACGGCCCCCGACCAGTTTTGCTTGCCGACGTGGCCGTCCACGTGGGATCTGACGTGGACCGAGCTGGATTTTTGGCGCTGTGACGTTTTTGCAGTTACACCCAGAAACAATAAGATTGGATCGGATGTTCTGAATTACATATTTCCCCTCTCAAATCTCTAGCACTCGTCGTCGTGTTCCCCATTCATCTGGCGGTTCACCTGTCGAATACCAGTTCAGCGATATCGAATCCCCATTCGTCGCTGCTCTAATTCGTCGTCCCCTTCCTTCCAATCTCAATTCCCCACCCTCAATCTGGCCCTCGAGTCGATGCCTCCTGCGCTCCCGCTTGCATCTTTTGCGTTGCTGCCATGTTCAGGTGCTGAGTCCGTTAAGGGAGATGTGCACCTCCCGCTGGTAGTCTGATTACGTGCTCCAAAATGTGGCAGAAGGATCCAAGAGCTCAGGGTGAACACGCCTAGGAATAATGATGTGTTTTTAGCATCTTTCATGGCCATAAGGTGAGTTCATCCTGGTTTCCTGTCTATTAGTGTTCTTCGTTTTGGATGAATGGTTCGTGGTAAGCGATGTAGTTGTGCGCAGCCAGATGGAAGTGGATGTGATTTGTTGTACTGGGAGGAAGATTACCAGAAGCACTTGAGTACAAACGGCAACGTGCTAGTCACCCTTCCGCCACAAAATCGCGACCATCGTTGACCGGCTTGGCCGGCGACTTGCTCACCGGCACTAGCTTTGTCGCCCTCTCCTTCCTCTGGTCCCAGTAATCGCCTCCGATCATTGCCTGCCGCCCGCGCGACGAGGAGATGGGTGCGAATGGAGCAGCGACCGAGGAAGGGATCGCTGGTTATATGGGATGCTCGGTCCACGTCAGATCCCGCGTGGACAGCCACGTCGGCGAGCGAAACGGGTCGGGGCCCGTTTGGACCGGTGACGCCACCCGATTCAAGTTTGAGGACCTAGAACATGCAGTTTGAGAGTTCAGGGACCTCGATGTTACAACTGTGCAAGTTGAAGGACCGGTGACGTATTTTACTCTTTTAGGATCTATGAAGCCATCCGCATTGAAAAAGAAAAAAAAAAACTCCCGGCAGACGCTAGGCAGCTACAGCTCGCAACACCACGAGGTCCATGTCTCCGCTCAGCTCTGCTGCGCTCATCCGATCTTTAATCTGCGGCGAGGTAATACTTTTTTACATAGAGTTTTCTGAGCATGAAAAGGGAGGGTAGAATATTAATATATGTGCTGTAATTCAGATTGTAGCGCCGATGAAAATCGACAAATGCTGTGACGGCTAATGAGGGCATACGTGGTGACAAGCAATGAAGCAACAGAACAGAAAACAATGAACTGACCAGCCCCTGAAGAATGCTATTTTGACCCCGAAATGGAGCCCCAAAAGAAGAAACAAAATTCATGGGCTCTATGCCTCTATCCACTATTTGCTTCCTTTTCCTTTGAACTTTGAATCACCTGACTGACCTCCCCCCCTATTTGGGCCTTGTTTAGTTCCAAAATCCAAAATGAATGTTTAGACACATGTATGGCGTACTAAATGTAGGTAAAAAAACAAATCGCATTATATAGATGGATTGGAATTTGCGAGACGAATCCAATGAGTCTAATTAGGACGTGATTAGACACTAAATTGCTACAGTAATGCTACAGTAGCATGTGCTAATGACTGATTAATTAGGTTCATTAGGTTCGTCTCGCGAATTCCAAACGTAATCTGCAATTAGTTTTTTAATTAGTCTATGTTTAATACTTCAAATGTGAAAAGATTTCCTTCCAAAATCTTTTCACCGCGGAACTAAACACGGCCTTGATTTTACGGAAGAGTACAAGTACTAGTATCTTTTTTCGAAAAAAAATAAAAGCTTATTTTTTAGGTGAAATTTCCCCTCATTTGACCTTCTCTTATATTTGTATCTCCATCTTTATGAGCTACACTTTATTTGTAACAAATTTCAGAAAACTCTCCCGCGAAGGGGGGAGAAAAACTATACTCCAAAGATATTGTGCTCATATATGTTCAATCTAACAAACGCGTCGTGTTTTACAATTGAAAGGGAAAAAAAAAAGAACTGACCAAGGGAAAGACGTCCCCTAGAATTTTTATCAGGTGGATGGTGTACTCGAACCCAGGTGGGCGAGAGCTATCCCGCCTCGGTCTAGCCACCCCACCCGCGAGATCCCGCCTCGGGTTTTACAATTGAAAGAAAAAGTGTAGTTTGGTAATTTTGTAAAGGGCCGTAGTTTTCTGATAGTTTGAGCTTCGACAGCTGTTCATAATTTTCATTCATATATTTCGTCACATCCAAAATCCCTCGTGCTAATTATCAAAAAACAAAAGCCCTCGTGCTCCACGCTCCTCGTTAGAAAACTCCAACGGTCTCGTACATCACAGTCACAGCATCGTGACGCCCTGATCCATCAGTTCATCACCCATCCAATCCAGCTCCGGCCTCGCTGCAACAGGACGCGGCAATGGGGCACCCTTACGCGCCGGCGGAGCTGCAGCTGCCGGGCTACGTGCCGCTGCAGCTGTCGCAGAGCCAGATCCTCGCGCCCTACCTGGGCACCTCGCTCCTCCTCGTCCTCGCCATCTGGCTCGTCTCCGGTAAACTCTCGGGCCTCTGCTTCTTGTTCCAGCGTCTTATCAAATGAAATCCCACCATTTCTTGCTTCTTCGGCGGCTCTTGCTTCTTCGTCCCGCTGAATTCCGTCACCGCCCGTTCCCTCCTCATCCCTTGCAATTTCTAATCGCCTCGATTCGTAGTACCCTTTCTGTTCGGTGCAGTCGCTGTGCCGGGTCTACCAAGTCAGCAGATTTGAATTCGATTTTCAAAATCACGTCCTTTTTTCAAATTTTTTTTTTCTGTATCTGCAATTCTCAACTCGTGTCCTTGGTGATCGCCCTTGCAGGAAGATGCCGTGGACTATCCAAGATAGACCGTCTGCTCATGTGCTGGTGGGCGTTCACCGGCCTCACTCACATCGTCATCGAGGGGACCTTCGTCTTCGCCCCCGGATTCTTCAGGAAGGAGAACCCCAATTACTTCGATGAACTTTGTAAGTTCACTCACCTCCTGCGTTGCCACATATAGTATCATTCCGAAACAAAAAAAAAAAAAAAAACTGTGACTGAGAGCAAATATAATGCTGGTGCCATGTCCAGGGAAGGAGTACAGCAAAGGCGATTCCAGATATGTCGCCAGGGATACCGCGACCCTTACAGTTGAAGCGATAACAGCCGTGTTGGAAGGCCCTGCGTCACTGCTTGCAGTGTATGACTCTGCTTCTCATCTTTTACCATACACACAAAATGCATTTCCATATGTCTATTCTAGCTTTTCATTGTTCTCTGATTGTCCTTTTTGTGAACCAAGTTATAATGAAAACATGGTGCTGGTGCTGCATCGGATTTATGCCTCATTCAGATCACGCTACCCTGGGAAATGGCTCTTTGTTCTTACTATGCCATGCTGCAAATAACTCAAAAGGGAGCTCGATGATGATTGATCTCTTATGTTAGAGCAAGGGCAGCGGTTTCGCCCGCTCGCCGGCTGCAAGGCCTCCAGGTCAGGCGCTGTGCCGCAGTAACAGCAGCGGGCCTCACCAAAATTTACTGCTCTGACCGTGACGTGCTGTTTCCAGATTGGACGTGGAGAGCTCATAAATGCCTACGCCCGCTTATTGCCGGCGTATAGCCAGGCGCCGGCTCCATTCTATCTCCCTCTTTCTCTTTCCTCCACGTAGGATTTAGCCAGCTCTTAACTCACTATAATACTTGCTCTTAGTAGTGTGTCAAGGATTGATCTTTATGTCAGAGCATTGACCGCTGAAGTAGCATGCATCTAGTTCATAGTTTTGCTTTGGCATGCTAGTCTCTAAGCTGCATGAGGAGTGTTTAATAAAAAAAAAAGCAAGGCACAAAAATCAGAGAAGTATGAAAGAATGACATGTGACATTCTGGGCTTCGTTATAGTTCTAATATTTGTGATCGTGATTCGATAAAATTCAATCTTCAGTAGAATTTTTTACATGAACTTCGGTCTGCCGATTACCATCATTTCTGAACCAATGAATCCCTCACTTAGGGGGTGTTTAGATAGCGTAAAAATTTTCGCAATTTTTTTTGAAAGAATCTTACCGATTTAAGATTTATGAGTACTAAACGCAGATTAATAATAAAACTAATTGCAGATCTCACATGTAAATCGCGAGAGAATTTGATGATGAGTAATTAAATGGTATTAATCCATGATTAGCGAATGATTATTGTAGCATAACTGTTCCAAATCATGGATTAAGTAGTCTCATTAGATTTGTCTCATAAATTATAGCTCATCCGTGTAATGGGTTATTTTTTCGTCTACATTTAATACTTCATACATTCTCTTTAATATGATGGGTGTAAAGTTTTGGGGGTGGGAACTAAATACCCCCTTAATTGACATCGTCATTAACTTTTGCAAAACATAATCACAATTATTGGTTTAACAAATTGATTTCTTGAGGGCTATTATCATACATAACAAATTGACATCATCTTTGTATTTGGCAATTAAATGCATCCACAAAATTTTGCCTTTTACTTTCATATTTTCATGAATAAAATTTATGAACCCCAAAACACAGCAACAATGACACCAGCATGCTTATGTTGTATACTGTCGTGTTAATTTCTAGTCAATTTGTTTGGTGAAGTTCTTTTTGACTATTGTGTTTTGTTGCTGTATCTTATATAGTTATATGTAGTTATGTACATTATGGCTACGACCTATGCTTCTTGTCTAGCGAATACTTGGAAGCCAAATTATGTTATGTCATACAAATTTGACATTAGATTATAGTCTGACAGAGTTGTCCTATATGGTTTTGTATATGCTCATAATGTAATTTAGAGTTGTGAACTCATGATGTTTTTATTCAATCTGATCACAAGTTTGCTTCTCGCAGTTATGCAATTGCATCCCACAAATCCTACAGTCATATTCTCCAGTTCACCGTCTGCTTGGGCCAGCTCTACGGTTGCTTGGTTTACTTTATCACGGCATACCTGGATGGCTTCAACTTCTGGGTCAGTCCATTCTACTTCTGGGCATATTTCATTGGCGCAAACAGTTTCTGGGTTTGGATACCAACACTCATCGCCATGAGGAGTTGGAAGAAGATTTGTGCAGCCTTTCGAGCTGAAAAGGAGAAGAAAACTAAGTAAGGCTGCATTAGCCACGGTTTGGCAGGAACTATGTGCACACTGCAATATGGGCAAAGCATTTGGTCCTGATACCAAGACTATTGTGTCATTGTTGAACATCACCTTGTAAACCTCATTTTCTATGCAATCACTTCATCCGGTCATATAATTTAAGAAACAATGTGTTTTCTCCAATCAAGAACTTATCTCTTTCAGAAACATACGAGAAACCAATACTGTGAAAGCTGACATTATGCATAGATACGGGTTCTCCAGTATGTAGGACTGTAAAGTAAGTATTTTTTACATCAACCATTTTCTAATATGCATGTTAAATGCTATGATTTCCCCTATTCTAGTAGCAGGACGTTGACAGGCACACTCTGATCCAACAGAATGGAAAGAGCAACCAAATGTACTGTAATTCAAGATCTAACCCAGTGGCAATTGGCAAATGCTATGGTAACAAATAAAGTATATCAAACACCAAAACTGTGCTTTATGCACACCTGGTTCTGCTATGACTATAAAGCAAGTATTTATCATATAAACCTTTTTCCAATCTGCATGCTATGATTTTCACCCTATTAAAGAAGCAGGCATACTCTAAGCTGACAGAATGGAAAGAAGAACCAATGTACTGTAATTCAGCCTTTATATCCAGTGGCAGTTGGCAAATGCTATGGTAACAATTAAGCATATCAAACACCAAAACAAAATTGTCGGGAGAGTTTGGCATCAGAAAAAGCTTCTCCCATGTAAATATGTGACACAAAACAAGATAAATTTATAATAACTGAAAACTCCATGTTAGATATTGCTTTGAAATGCAAAAACCGCTCTATTTACAGGCTCATTATCCATCAAACACTGGAACTCCAGCTAAACTTACTAAACACATACATCATATGGTTACATACGCAGGGACCTCGTTTATGTACATCTTACAGCTCACTGCAATTGTGCAGCTTCAAATGCCACAATCTGAAGGGCAAAGGCAACTCTAATCAGGCTAGCTTAAAGGTACTACTTGTATTCTGCACCGCCATAGTGATTCCCAAGGAGCAAAGGGCAGTCCAATAGCAAAATCAGGAACAGAACAACGAAATGCTCAGACAAATGTAACTGCATAGTGGGTCTCCGAGTTCCCCCCACAAGCAAAACCTTCTATTCTTACTTTTGGGCTGCTGCTAGCGCCACAAGATGGAGAACCTACTTCAACTATTCCTGCTGGCGTTTTGCAGTAGGGGCTTCCTAAAGGAGAAAAGGATGGTACACTTTTACCAAACAGTGGATCATGGATGACAGGGTTGTTAGTGCGTACTGGAGGCGAGCCACATAAAAAGCCCATCTGGCTGCTCGAATCTCCATCTGGATCATTCTGGGAAAAAAAAAACAGAAAGTTGGGTATCAATTTAATCATGCTTGGGATTTTATGTTATTTCATTCAATCAATGAATGAGCTTTTCCATAATTACCTTACTGAGGATAAGATCAAGTATATCAGAAGTGGAGTCTGATCTGTACAATGGGAATGCACTGCAGTCATGGAGATGGAGTAAAGGTTAAGCAAAGGACGTCATGATCAGTACCAGACTGGTCGTTATCAATTTATCATCAAACACATCGAACAATATAAATTAAAACAGCTAGCAGTTATCCTTGTAACGGATTTCTTCCGTAGTTCAGGCAAAGCAAAACAGAAATACTGTCGTATTCCTACCAGTGCCCTTTATTTGTACGACAAGCTCGTGAATGGTGTGACAAGCTCGTGAATGGTGTGTGGTGTATTGAATCATTTTCTATCTTACCAAACTGAGCTCCATTGTGCCTAGAATAAGAAAAGGTCTGCCTCTGTACGTCAATTGTGCAATTCCATTAACACAACACAATGTACTAGCATATATTTCACAATTTGCACAACAGAACCATACAACATTCAAATTCATATACTTCTGTCATGGTGGGCACCTAAATCACTGCTATAATCTTGGATCCACATACACCAGGACATTCACAGCAAGTATGTTTGCCACCATCAGACTTGCCACTGGACGGCTAACTGGGCCTCTAATAGTAAACAAAGGAAGGCAGAAGATAGTCAAAGAACTAACCCGTTCGTCTTGGGGCTGGCCCTGTTCACGGTTTCCACAGCGAACGGAGGGCGGGTAGCGCGGCGAGGCTGGGGGCAGATGACCTCTGCACGGGGCGTCGGCGGTGTATCCATCGGCCAGAACCTGGACCTCCTCTCGGGAATGGCTTCGGCCCTCGAGAGGGGCTGCCTCAAATAGCAGTGCTCCATCCCTCACGCTCACGGCGTCCTGAAAACCGGGTCACGAGGATTTAGTTCACTGAATTGGAAGGAAGTGACCGCATGGAGAAAGTAGGCGAAGACCAATGCGTGTAGAAAATCAAAACGGCGAGAAAAACCAAACGAAACTGGTAGAGGAAGGGCTTTGCCCTTTGCGTTTCTTATCAACACCGCAATCGCACCTAAAGAAGGAAGGAAAAAAAAGACGCTTTCTTTCTTTCTTGTACGGCATTGTATTCCAACTGGAAAAGAAGGAATGCTCGGCGTCAAAAGGCGTTGCTTTTTTACACGAAAACGAAATGCATTCTCGTGTTCCTTTCTATTTTTCCCCACTTTCGTGAAGGATTCTTCTTAAAGCTGTACCCCATATAACCAAATTCGAACAGATCTTAAACAGCAGTGCGGGAGGCGATGAAATTGTTTGTGGGCGTAATGCTTGTGCCAGGATAAAGAATGGACTTTTTAGGGGAAATTTTACGAAATTAGCACGACTTCACAAACTCCAACATCAAAGAAAGTGTTTCTCTGAAAAATCTGTCGCGGGATCTCTGCAAAAACAACACAAAAGAACCACCGTGCAAGCGAGTACTCTGATAGTCTGATGGCCCTCCAAATCAAACCAAAATGACAGGAAATCTCTTTAGGGAAAGAAACAAGAACAGAATTACCTGCTGTACAGGCTTCACCAAAACCAACCCAAACGCAAAGGGGTTCCCCAATCAACTGACGGGGGGACAAACTAAAATCCCAAGAAGAAGGAACCGGATAAACTGCCAAAACGGCCAAGAACTGGCCGCACGAAAAGAAAAGAAATCCCTCCGGTTCACCTGTGGACGGCTGGGAAACGAAACGAGAGGCGCCGCCACGCGGACGGGAAGGCCCGGCCCCCTCGATCCCCTCAGGCTGAGGTGGGCGCCGCGTCCACGCGCGCACTCTCTCCCCCGCTCGCTCGGGTGTGGCTGGCGTCGTTGGTTCGCCGGGAGAATCGCCGACGCACAGCAGCCACACGCCCCCGACCCGCCCCGATCCGCTCCGAGGGAGAAGGGGTTGCCCTACGCACCGGCGGCCCGGGCAGGCCTTACAAACAGCCGGGCCCACAAGAGGAAGTGCTCCGCTGACGCAAGAAGGGCCCGCGGCACGTCGTGCGAGCCCACACGTCAGTGACCTTGGCGACGGAGCGTTGCCTTTGTTTGTCTACAGACAGGTGGGGCCTGACATCGTTTATTAAGACTAGTTTCCTTTTCCCATTTAATTCATTTATTTAAAAAATTACTAATTTAGAGACGTAGTCTATATGGACTCTTTAGATTAATTTAGAGCGTTCAATCATCATAAAATCCGACGACACAGGGTCAAAGATGAGTTGTAGTCAACATGGACTCTTTAGATTAATCTAGAGCGTTCGATCATCATAAAATCCGACGGTGTAGGATATAGATGACGACGGACGAAACGAAAATTTTGTCGTCCTTTATAGTATAAGTATAGATTATGTACGTACGCAGTTTTGAACGAAAGGTCCGATGAAACAAGGCCAGTAGATACACTATAGATTCATACAATTCTCTTCAGTTCAAGTTAAAGGCGAAAGGTTCACGGTGCTGATATGGATCGAGGAGAACCATAAAAAAACGACCTGCGAGGGGTAAGCCATCCCGAGCATTTCACGTAAGGCCTCCTCCAACGGGTGTCTCATAGCTAGCTCTTACAATTTTCTAATCGATAAACAGTAAAAAAAATCCTACGCTAGCGCTTGCAGACGCGCCTAGCTCGAACATTTCCCAGGCTCAGCTCTCTCACTGAATCAGGACCCAAGGACTGTGCCAAAGTACTGTGCTGTTGTTTTACTGTAGCTAAGAGCTGGTCAACTGACTCTTGTTGTTAGAGGAGGCCTAAGAAGAAGATCTTTTCACACACGCCGAGAAAATCCTCGAACCCTAGCTTCAAACTGACACCGGGAAATGTAACACATGAGACTCGTGGCTGGGCCACATATGGTCCTCAAGCCAACCTGAGTCGTCTCTTGACTAGTGTTTTGGCATACGAGACGGACGAAGGAATTTATTTTTTATTTTTCTATAAATTGTGGAGTCTCCTATTAGAGACCGGCGAGGGAATTTTTTTTATTTTTCTACACCCTAGGTGGGAGCTCCCAAGTGGGCTTTACCACTGCAACATAAACGCCCTTTGCGAGAAGGACGATACGAAGAACAAAGAAAAACAATAATCTGTTTTTCTCGATAGGAAGAACAAAGGAAAACGATAATCTGTTTTTCTACAACGTGTTTATAGTTGAGTATTTAAGTTTTTGTGTGATTGTGTCCATGGACCCATGAATGAATTGTGACGTTCCAAGCGCTCGTCCATGACAACGCCCTCGTGAGACAAATGGACTCATGAATGATCCGTGACATTCCAACCATGCTCCGAGATTGACAGCCTTGAAAACCAGGACCCTAGATTCTTGCTTGGTTAGTGACGGCGTGCTGGGTGTTCAATCAATCTCTTAGTTGGTTAATCACTCTCGCACTGTCACTGTACATGCTGTAGAGTGCAGGAACATTGTTGAGTGGGGACTATTGGGGTTGCTTTCTTAGGTCAGTGGAATGATATAAAGACCTCAAAGCAGCTGCCGAGTAGAGGCAGACATTGCACAGCACGCTGAAAGGTGAACGCTCTCGACTCTCGAGAGGGCGAACGGAAAAAAAAAAGAAGGAAAATCGGAGTAAAATAAAACGTGGTCGGCAGGATTCGAACCTGCGCGGGCAAAGCCCACATGATTTCTAGTCATGCCCGATAACCACTCCGGCACGACCACGTTAATGCTATGGTAATGGAATGATGATACTTATTAGAGCTTTTCTAGTTTTTAAGGTAGGAAAAAAGGAAAAAAAATGGATGTTGAGAGTGGGATTTGAACCCACGCCCTTTCGGACCAGAACCTTAATCTGGCGCCTTAGACCAACTCGGCCATCTCAACTGTTTGGTTACAGTAACCTCTTTCCTCTTTTATTTACGAGTAACGACTAGCAGAACATGATACCCCGTCTAGCCGTCTCGATCACGTGGAGAGAGGAAGCAGAGCACGTGAGTCGATCTCGATCCGTTCTCCTTTCCGTGTGCTGTTTTGCGCTAGGCTAGGCATAGGCTGCTGCTACTCAGCTACTCCTAGCGCGAGCGAGGCCGATCGTTCGGTGACGGGCCGTGTCAGCTCTTTTGTTTTGCCTGCCGACCATCCCCGTGGCATTTTGGCCTCCAGCAACCAAGCCATCCAAAGCTCCGTTGTATCATTGCCGCGCGCTGCACATGGACATGGTGGCGTCAAAAGCCAACAGCGCGCCTCCGTCGCTTCAGCCTGGGAAAAAAGCATGCCGCGGTGACACGGCGTTCTTGTCGATTGTCACGAAAGCGTAGTATGGCTCGATGTGCACGACTGCACGGTGCAGTCTGTCGAATTCGAAGAGGGGAATGATCGGCCTCGAGTCATTGAAGAGAGGTTACGCTAAAAAAAACAATGAAGAGAGGTTACCGCAAGTCATTCTCCAATCTCCAGTGGACAAACGTTTTTACCAGGTGAACCCGCCCTGCTGCCGTTTTCACCGGTACCAGGTCGCCAAGAAGCAATTGGCTCTAGGAGCTACCCGTCATGTGATCTCGAAAGAAATCCACACGGCTCTGTGCTCAGTTTACCGGCGCCGGTATGTCAGTATCAGTGCCGTGCTAATCGGAGGTGCCAGATCAAGATCAATCTCGCTTCCGTTTGGATCGATCGAGAGGCGAAAAGGGAAGCAAAAGCTGTTCATTTCTGCATGATTAAAAGATGGGCTGCTTCATCTGCACGCTTCCATCTCCACTCGACCACACCCATCAGCCGACCACTTTTACGGCAGACAACTAGATGTTGCTGCAGGGGTTGGGGATCTCCCGAAAACAGCTTAACACAGCCGGAAAAAGATAATAATATAAACTTCAATTTGTGGAATTGGTACATGAAGTAACTTGTTGATGAAGGGGGCTTGCAAGGTAGCTCTCCTATAATTATTTTTTTATCAAAATATATTGTAAGTACAAATTTTTACTCGCTTCTATAAATGTAGGAATGCAACTCTCGAAATTGGCGAGTCGCCACTAGCTAGCATCTCCGTATTGACAAAAAGGTCACCTAATTGAAAGTAGAAAATTAGCTATAATAAACGCTCGTACATGAGGGTGTTTGAAATTCAGAGACTAAATTTTAGTTACATGTCATGTCAAAATGTTTGTATACTAGTTAGGAGAGCTAAATATAAGCTAATTGTAAAACTAATTGCAGAAGTCATTGCTGATTCATGAGACAAATCTATTAAGTCTAATTAATCTAACATTAACACATGTTTAATGTAGCATCACATTGTCAAACCATAAACTTAATAGGTTTGTCTCGCAAATTAGTCTCAATATGTGCAATTGGTTTTGAATTTAATCTGTGTTTAATTCACTAAAATAGTGTTCAAACATTCGTGCTAACCAAATACCGCATATTCTCCGACGCGTACTTTTTTGAGGCTAGGTTCCCATTCTCCCATCTTTGCGCTCTCGGCTATGTTTTGGCTAAGTCAACGCACGATTGGCCCCTGCTTTCTCCAACGGTGCAGAGGTTGAGGTTGAAAATTGGGGTAGATTCGAATTTCGCTGTGCGACGATTTGAGTGTCACTTGACCAACAGGATTCCTGGAAATTGTTAACGCCAGAAGTCCAAACGAGCATTTGTTTATCATGGCGCAGCAGCGAATGGGAATGAGCGAGGAGAGATGGATGGGGTTGCGCCGTTGCGGTCATGCCGTAGTGCGGGTGCCGGTGCAGCCGTGTTGACTGGCCCTCCGTCCCATGGAAGCGACAACGGTCGGGTGAGGTCACGTGCTCTCATAGCCGCAGAATCCAAAGCCTACCGACTCCCACCCGACCTATGCTTGACAGCCTTTTTTTTTTTTTGGGAAAGGAGTGCTTGACAGCCTTCAAATTCGCAGACGAATGGCCCGTTTGTGCTGCGTTTTATATCGCTGGTAATATCAGGCAATTTCCGTTACTCCGACCCAATTATATTGTCGTGCTTCGCTTGGATTCTTTTTCGTAATTTTATCAGCACAAGTTTCATTTAGACTTCAATTCTTCCTTGAAACGCATAAAAGAAACTTACAAAGTTTGCTTTCAAGCTTCATAGGAACTGTTCTCTGATTCTTTTTTTTTATATATAACTTGGACCCATTTTCTTTTCATTTTTTGAGAATTCTCTCACGTGTGAAATGCAACATTCAACTCTTCATATACCGGTACAAAATACAATCTTATAATAAAAATCATTGTGGTTTTTTTTGTTACCATGGTTCTATATTCAGTGATCAGCAGGTGACGTCTACGTCTGATGAGGTGCATAGTTTCTAACACAAACCCGTGAGATAGTGTGCCAATGGATGAATGGATGTTTTTGCATATGAAAGGGTAACATAGTTACCTCTAGGGAATAGTAGTTCCCTTCGATGTTTCGACCACTTATTCGAAAACTTTGTTTCACTGTCACTGGTAGTAATTTGTGAGTTCATGTTAGTACGTAGACCTGTAAGCGAGCTCATGAGTCATAAGGCAGTTGGAGTATTTTTCACCTAGCCATCTCTTGGGGCAAATGTTGTGTTTGCATCATTTTCCTATAGGTATGTATCTTGATAAGTTTCAACTTCATATAATTGATAAGTTTCACCATTTTTTCACCGGATTTAAACATGTCCTAACTCTTAAGAGTACAATTCCTAACATTTTTACTATTTTTTTTGAGACACCTACGCATTTTTAAGGAGTCAATTCCTTGTGTGCCACTGAAAAATATAAGTGATCCCTTATATGCCATTGAAAATTACCTCATCCCTTCAGTGCCACTGGTTTTAATTTTTCATCCTTTGTGTGTCATTGCCGTCACATACCAGTAACAGATCCGTTAACTGCAGTAAACGCTGTTGCGGGTCCCACGCGTCAGTGGGTGGGAGACCTCCATCTTTCCCGTCTTCACACATGCCAGGACGACGGCCTCCATTTCAAGGTACGGCGGCGATGGCACGGCTGGGCCTCCCCTTCGAGCGGCGGCGGCGGCGCTGCGCAGCGGCGGTCCGGCTTCCCCTTCAAGCGGCGCTCCGCGACGGTCTGGGCCTCCCTCTCGGGCGGCGAGGGGCGCTCAGCGGCGGTCCGACCTCCCCTTCGACCGACGGCGGCGGGGGCGCTCAGCGGCGGTCCAGCCTTCCCTTCGAGCGGTCGCAACCTAGCGCGCCCCTCCCACGGACGGGAGCGGGGCGGAGGCCCGCCTCGCGCCCTCGTGCTGACGTGAGTGATGACAGCAGTTCAGCTCGCCTCTCCGGCCGAAGGATCCCGACGCAGCGATGCTAATGGAGGCGGAGATCGATTTTCTCGTCTGAGATCGAGCAGGAGGCGCTAATGGAGAAGGGGGAGGGAGTGGACGGTCATGGAAGGGCGCGCGGCGCCACTCAGGCTGGGCAGAAGAGGACCACGCGGCGCAGAGATTCTTCGGGGTGGGGTCGGGAGGAGGGCCATGGCGTCGGCCGGCGACACTCCCTCTGACGGACTCGAGCGGCATCGTCCTGGCATGTGTGAAGACGGGAAAGAAGATGGGAAAGATGGAGGTCTCCCACCCACTGACGCGTGGGACCCGCAACGGCGTTTATTGCAGTTAACTGATCTGTTACTGGTATGTGACGACAATGACACACAAGGGATGAAAAATTAAAACCAGTGGCACTGAAGGGATGAGGTAATTTTTAATAGCATATAAAGGATCACTTATATTTTTCAGTGGCACAAGGAATTCCTTTGCTCATTTTTAAGAGGGCCGGTACTAAACCATGGTCCATGGTCAGTCAAAAGAAGACGAACCGAACACACAAAAGGAGGAGAAAAATAATAAAAAAGGGGAAATTTTAAAATCCACGGCACGGCAAAAGGCACGCTTGCCTTCGTCGTCTTCTCTCCACCCGCTCCACTCCTCACCCCCGCTGCTCCGCCGCCGCCGCCGCCATGGCGGCGCCATCCCCACCCGTCATCCTCATCCTCCTCCTACTCCTACCAATCCCGCTCGCCTCCTCCTCGGCCGCCGACCTCGCCGCCCTCCTCGCGCTCAAGGCCGCGGTCACCCACGACCCTGGCGGCGCCGTCTCCGCTTGGTCCGCCGCATCCGCCACCAGCTACTGCCGCTGGCGCGGCGTCACCTGCCATCCTTCCTCCCTCGCGGTCTCCTCCATCGACCTCCCCGCCGCCTCCCTCTCGGGCGCGCTCCCCGCCGCCCTACCCCTGCCCCCGCGCCTCCGCCGCCTTGACCTCGCCGCCAACAACTTCTCGGGCCCCGTCCCCGACGCCTTCCTCGCATCCACCACCCTCCGCTACCTCGACCTGAGGTTCAACAGCCTCTCGGGACCCCTTCAAATCCCGCTTCCCCTCGCCAACTCCTCGTCGCCGCCCCCCTGCGCCGCGCTCACCCATCTCCGCCTCGCCGGCAACCTCCTCGTCGAACAAATCCCCGCGGGGATCGCGCAATGCCGCTCCCTTCGCGTCCTCGACCTCTCCCGCAACGTCCTGGAGGGCGCCATCCCGCGGGAGGTCGGCCGCCTCGGCGCGCTCCGCGTCCTGGACGTCTCCCGCAACAGCCTCACCGATAGGATCCCCGTGGAGCTTGCAAACTGCGGGGAGCTCGCGGTGCTCGTGCTCACCAATCTCACGGCGTCGCCTGGGGAGCAGCCGGAGTTCAATGCCTTCGTTGGTGGGCTGCCGACGGAAGTACTGACCATTCCGTCGCTGCAGGTTCTCTGGGCGCCTAGGGCCAACCTCGATGGCCGGTTGCCATTGTCCAGGAATGGTACCTGCGGCCTCCGTGCCCTGAACCTGGGGCAGAACTACATTGCTGGTACCATGCCCCTTTGGCTTGGAGAGTGTCAGGGCTTGACATTTCTTGATCTGAGCTCCAACAACTTGGAAGGCTCAATGCCAGCAGAATTGGCAATTGGATGTCTGACTTACCTCAATGTCAGTGGAAATTCTCTGTCCGGTCCGCTTCTTTCGTCCACCGAGAGCCAATGCTCAAGTCGTTTGATTGGTGAGGACACTGTAATGCAGTACTATGATGAATTGGTTGGTAATGTGCTGATTGGAAACCCTTTTGGTTCTGAGTTGGGGGGCATTGCTAATGTTGCTCTCCATGACTTCAGCAATAATGGCTTTGTCGGGGCGTTGCCGTCTCTTACTGTCGGTCTAGGTAGAAACTACTCTTATGGTTTGCGGCTTAATGGAAATATGTTCAATAGCACTCTTTCTTCCAGATTTTTTGGATTCTGCAAGGTTGCAACAGGTGTTGCAGTCAATTTGAGCTACAATCAGTTGTCAGGAAGTCTTGACATGCTCTCAAGCTGTATCACTATTCACAATTTTGATGCTGGTTATAATAACTTCAGTGGGTCAATACCCTTGGTGTCAGTGGTCTGCATTTTCTGAGGAGCTTGGTCTTGAGTGGTAACAACTTGACAGGTCAGATTCCAGGTCAGTTTGGTGATTTGGCTGCTCTTGAGGTTCTAGATTTATCAAGGAATTCTCTAACAGGCAGCATACCATTACATTTAACTGACGCTTCACGCCTTGAAGTATTGAGGCTTGACCACAATAGGCTCTCAGGAAGCATCCCTCCCAGTTTCAGTGAACTAGCTCAGCTCGCAGTTTTGGATGTCTCATTCAACAATCTATCAGGCGACATTCCTAATCTCAGGCACGCTGCTGATTGTGGTTTCTTCATTGGCAATTCTCTACTGCATCAATGTTTGGGTACAAATGCATCTCTTCCACCAACTGAAGCAATCAGTTCCTCCAAAGGGGCAAAAAAATGGGGGGCTAAATCTAAGTCTCTTATGGTGATTCTAGTTGCAGCTTCAACTGCTGTAGTATCTTTTCTTCTTGTGATCCTTCTCTTCTTTGTGTGTGAAAGGAGGAAACGGGCGAAGATTTCAAATCTGAGGACAAAAGTGGTCGTGACTTTTACTGATGCCCCTCCAGAGCTTACTTACGAAAACCTTATCCGAGCAACAAGCAATTTCAGCGTCCAGTACTTGATTGGTACAGGTGGCTTTGGTGCCACCTACAAGGCTGAATTGGCTCCTGGTTTTCTTGTAGCAGTGAAGAGGCTAGCCATGGGGCGTTTCCAAGGTCTTCAGCAATTTGATGCAGAAATCAGAACTCTTGGAAGAATCCGGCATAGAAATCTTGTTACACTCATTGGGTACCATCTCGGAGAATCAGACACTTTCCTCATCTACAACTATCTCTCTGGTGGGAACCTCGAGACATTCATACATGAAATGGGGAACAGAAATGTGTCCTGGACTGAGGTTCACAAGATAGCTGTAGATGTTGCACAAGCATTGGCTTTCCTTCACTGCTCCTGCACACCCCGGATAATTCATCGAGACATCAAACCGAGCAACATCCTCCTTGACGAGGATCTTAATGCATACTTGTCAGATTTTGGCTTGGCGAGACTGATAGAAGTTACACAAACACATGCCACAACGGATGTTGCTGGTACCTTTGGGTATGTCGCACCGGAGTATGCAACCACCTGCAGAGTCTCTGAAAAGGCTGATGTTTACAGTTTTGGGGTTGTTCTCCTGGAGTTGATGTCAGGCAAGAGGTCTTTGGATCCCTCGTTCTCACAGTTTGGAAATGGCTTTACGATTGTATCGTGGGGACGGATGCTGATGCAGGAAGAGAATACCAGCGAATTCTTCTCTCGAGGACTGCTGGATGCAGCACGAAAGGATAGCTTAACTGAAATGCTAAAGATTGCTTTATCATGCACTTCAGAGTCTGTTGCTGTTCGGCCATCAATGAGGCAGGTTGCAGCAAAGCTGAAGCAATTGGGGAATGACTGATGAGCAGTATGCCAGTAAGCTGAAGCAATCGGGGAATGACTGATGAGCAGTAAGCTGAAGCAATTGGGGAATGACTGATGAACAGTCAGCAGTACTATGATGGTTCTTGGTACTATCATCCAGTTATCTCTGTGTCACTAAATTTTGGTGCCATTGATGAGGTGAGATTATTAACTTTGTCGTACACATTTTTTGTGCTGAAAACATTATTATATTTTTCCTAGATTTTGTTGAGATATATTTAAGGATGATCAAATGACTATAAGTGATATCACTCCACATGCTTATTATGTACTTAACGCTGAACATTCATTTCAATACATAATTGGTTATGAACTAATAGCGTCCAAAGAGTTGAAATATGCAGCACTCTTTGAGTGAGATGCAATAGTCAGAATCTACAGTCACCATTTATGAGCTGATTCCTTGACTGTATTACCATGCATTTCCTTCATGTATATTTTTTTGCTTAATAAACAGAAACAGGACCATCAGATAGCAGAACTGTTGACTGTCAGTCTGAACAATTTGTGCACACACACACACTATTCTGTTGTCAATCTGAAATCATTTGAATTGTTGAATCCTGACGATCTTGTCTTTATTACTTCCAAACCTGCAGATTCCATGAAGATGGCGTGCTAATATCAGCCACTGGCTACTCGATGATCTTAAAAATGCCGTGGCCGTTTGATTACATCTCCAGTTGGAGGCCCAAGCTCCCAGCTGGTCTGTTTCAGTTGCCACGACTGTGACATAGAACTAGATATCTGAAGTTGCTTCAGGGATTAAGCAGGACATCCTTGATACTACATAGTGTCACATGTTTGGTTGGTAGCCTCAGATTGCCGAAAAGATTACGGCAAATTGTGGCACACCTAAATACCTAACATTACACTGTGGACATTTTTTTTTCCAGGGAATTGGAGGTTTAGCAAATATGTTTCTTTTTTGGGTGAAGTACTGGTATTTGCAAAAAAAAAAACCAATGTTACGGTACTCCGAATGAGATCCTCTGCAGTTGGTCCCTCCCGGTACTCCTGGTAATGCTTTGGTACAGCAAATCCCAGTGGAAACAAGAGGCAAAACTCTGTATCCAAGTTCAAATCCTTCTCGCGCCATCGCAATGGCTGGCTACTGCTTATTCACAGGTGCGGTGGCCTGCGCGTCGATCCTGACCCTGTACTTGTATCGCTTGGCGACATAGACGAAGACGAGCAGGTTGGCCGTGCTGAGCACGGCGAGCAGCCAGTAGAGGTAGTCGAACCTTCCGACGTTGATGTTCTGCGCCAGCCACGACGGCCTCCCGGCGGCGTCGTCCCTCGTCGCGGCGTCGACGGCGGTGTTGAGCGCCGACGCCAGGAAGCACCCGAGCCCGCCGGCGACGGCGGCATAGGCGCTCCCGACGCTGCGCATCGCGTCGGGCGCCTCCTGGTACAGGAACTCGAGCAGCGCGACGAGGCAGAACACCTCGGCGACGCCGATGAGGCAGTACTGGATGAGCAGCCAGTACGCGCTGAGGTCCGGCATGGGCGTGAGGAAGAGCGCGAGGTATCCGTGCCGCACGGCGTACCCGCGCCGGTACCGCTCGAAGACCCCCGCCCACGCGACGGAGAGCACGGAGAAGAAGAGGCCCAGCCCGACACGCTGCAGCTGTGACGCGCCGTGCGGGTGGCCGGTCAGGCGGCGCGCCAGCGGCGCGAAGGTCTGGTAGTAGAGCGCCAGGATGAGGAAGATCGCCAGGCAGGGGAACACCGGCATGCACGTCACCGGGAGGTGCAGCGCCGCCACGCGCGTGTTGAGCGTGTACGCCTGCTGCACCGACAGCGTGAGGAACTCGGTGAGCACCACGCTGAGCATCACCGTGCACGCCGGCACCGGCAGCAGCCGCAGCAGGATCTTCACCTCCTCCACCTGCGTCACCGTGCACAGCCGCCACGGGTCCACCGCCTCCCCCTCGCCGGCGCCGGCGAGGAGGTCGCCGTCCAGCTGCAGCGCGGCCTTGTCGAGCCACGGGAAGTCATCGGTGTGCTCGATCTTGGCGCTACCCCGGACGGCGGATTTTGCTCCGGCGACCTCATAGAGGCCGACGAACCCGCCGCTGCCGAAATCGGCGGTGCGCTTCCGGAAGGCTGCGACGAGCACCTGCGCGACGCGGGTGAGCGGGCTCCCCCCCGGGAGGCGGTGGCGGTAGAGCGGCGTGCCGGCGAAGAAGAGCGCGTTGGAAGCGCCCATGGCGAGCGCGAGCGTCCCGAACGCGGCGGCCCAGCCGCGGTGCATCTGGATGTACACGACGGCCGTGAACGCGGCGATGGCGCCGACCGTGACGGCGAGGTAGAAGAGGTTGAAGAACCGGTCGAGGCGGCGCTTGTACCCGGGGCTCCGCTCGTCGAACTGGTCGGCGCCGAAGGACGACACGCAGGGACGGATCCCGGCGGCGCCGAGCGCCGTCACGTAGAGCGCCGTCTCGAGGTACGCCATCTGCCATGGCGCGGCAGGCGCGCACGCGCCGAGGAGCATGGCGAGGTTGTCGCACCCGGACTGGGAGGGGGCGAGAGCTGGGACGGTGGCGCTGACGGTGAGCGCGATTAGGCCCAGGAGGTAGAGGGTTGTGAAGATTGCGATCGTCCAGTACCGGCCCAGGTAGGCGTCGGCGAGGAAGCCGCCGAGCACGGAGGAGGCCTGGGAGATGCCGAGGAAGTTGTTGACGGCGTTGGCGGAGGACGTGAAGGGCCGGTGCATGACTTTGAACATGAAGATCACCATGTTGACGGAGAGGCCGAAGTAGGCCATGCGCTCCGCCACCTCGTTGCCGAAGATGAAGAAGGCGGCGACCCACCCGCCGGTGCGCGGCAGGTCCGCCGCCGCGATGGGCTGGCCGCGGATGTTGACCGGCGTCGTGCCGCCGCGCGGCGGCGGCGGCGGAGGGTGGCTCGTACCCACCGCCGAGGGGCGTCCTGGTGCCGGCGCTGGTGGGGAACCGGCGCTCGTCGCTGTCCATGAAGTGCGCGCCCAGCTTCTTGCGCTGCAGCGACGACAGCGCCGACACCTCCGGCGACTTGATCTCCTTGGCCGGCAGCGCCGCCGGAGTTACTGGTGGCGGTGGCGCTTCCAGCTCCATCGCGGACGCCGGAGCCATCCGAGGCCGCGCAAAATCTTTGCAAGAGCAGCAGGGGAGGCGAAGGCCTGATCGATCAGCAGCAGCAGCCTTGCAGGGTTAATTGGGCGTGGTCACACATAGCACAGGGGAAGGGGAGCGGGAGCCAGTGGAAGCAAAGCATGGGCAGTCCTGGCGGCAGAGATGCACACAGATACGCGCGCATTTATCAGCGGGGCTCGGCGCCGCGGCTCATCTGCAGGAGCCAGCGCTCCAGCAGTGAGTTAATGGCAGCATTAAGCGCGACAAGGACGAAGCTGGACGGGGACCCCTCCTCCGTCCTCGCTCCCTGCTCTGCACAATGCAGTAACTAAAATATCTCTGCTAGCGCCATGAACAGTCTGGTGGTAGAGCGGCCGTACAACCCAACAGGCGAATGAATTTTCCAGGCCAGCAGGCAGCCAAGCAGGCAGAGGTCTCTCATCAGCTTCTTTCCGAACCGGAGAAGAAGACAAGTCAGCTCAGCACCACCCCACACCTGAACGCGCGGCACAATCCTGGAGGTGGTTGAGCGCGCCGGATGGGCGGGCGGGCAGCAAAGCAGAGCAAAGCCAAAGCCACACCGGCCACCCGGACCAGTGTGCGTGCTCCAACCACCCGGTCACCCAGATGAGATGATGGCCGCAAAAGGCAGGCCGAGACCGGCCAGACTACGCCGCGCGAGTGGACGGAGTGGGTGGGTGGTCGATCACGAGGGGAGTGGAGGGGACGAGGAGCGCTAAACTAATCATCCGGCTGGTCCTAACGAGCTGCCGCCGAGTTGGTTGCCCCGCTGCGTACGGCGAGCCTTAGCCGGCGAGAACACGGCCACGGGTCGGTCGTCGTGTCGCGATCGCGATCTCGCACGATCGTGAATTCTCTTGATCTTGACGGCTGAGGATGATGGCAAGTTCTTAACCGCCACGAGTCCACAAAGTGCCAAAAAATGCTAGGAGTTGCACAAAGGTGCCGCAACTTGCCAACACCTGTAAATATAGGAACAAGGGGGCTTAAGCATGTTGGATTGTGGAGTGTAAAGCTCCACTAGACAAGTAGTGGGAGTGGAGCTTAAGCTTAGCTTAATTAGCTTGGTTAATGGCTTGTTTGGATTTCAACTAGCGGATTCAATCATTCCGGTCGTCCAAGGATGGATGACGATGGTCGATGGTCACACGTTGATTGGCACTTGGCAGGCACCTAGCTCTGTTGTGTTCTAGAAGCGGCTGCAGGCCTGCGACATTGTGCCTAGTTGTACTGGTGTCAGGCTTGCAACACGGATCGAGATCGGCCGTAGGATCGGGTGGTCTGGTCTCCAATTACGGCGGGGATCGAAATTAATGAACGGGGGCAGTAGTAGGGAAGAGGACAGCACATACACAGTGACCCGCCTACTGGTAATCTTTGCTTGCGTCGCGTGCTCTTTGATCGGTCCTGCTGCAGTGCCAAGAGCCTATTCGAGGTCGCCGGCGTCGAACGCTACGCATGCGGCCGTTGTGCGGAGCGTAGGAGGAGATCATTCGAGGTCAGGAGACTGGTGCGCGCATGATGCTCCATGGGGCGCATGACACATGAATGATGGATGGGGAGCGACAGGGCATGGGCATGAGCCGCCTGGGGGGGGCGCTTGCTACCTTTGGGTAGGGCGGCGACGAGGTGGGCAACTGGGCATGCCGGCTGGAGAAGAGGATCGGGGATCGGAGGAGGGTGACCGGCATTAAATCCCCGCCCCCTGCCGTCGCCGATCCGCCATTACTGAGACTGGGGGTGGGCTTCGCTTCTTCGTGTTGTGAGACGGCGACTGGTGATGGTGAGTCGCCCACCTACCAACGGCCCATGGGCCAGCTAATTAATTTGCGGAGGAAGAGGACGACAAGGCATATGGCGCGCTTGACACGGCCGGTCTCGATACGTCTCGCTCTCGTAGTCTTGTTCGAACCCTTTCTTGTTTCCCTCCGCCCCAGGTCCTCATGACCCTGCCTTGACAGCGCCATTGCCGGCGCGTGCATGACTTGCGGTCTGCGGCGGTCATGCATTCCAGAATCCAGACAGTGATAATTGACTTCATCATCTCTGGTCATCTGATAATCAAGCACGATTGTTTTGGCTGCCATTGCAGAATTTTCAGATTTGCCAGTGTTGGGAGCATCTGATCTTTTGGGTCAAACAATTTTCATGAACAACATCATTATGGGCCGGGGCCCGGGGGTGACTGTATAACTATTGTTTTTCTGCCGTGAGGCCGCATTTAAACTAGAAGTGCAGATCAGATGGGAGGTAAAGGACTAAATAAGGAATGTTACAAACAAGCATTGAGAAATCTAATATCTTTATCGTAAATGCTAAAAATATAAATATTTATACTCTTGTGTAAAAACAACTAGGGTAAGCCTGGAAGGTCAGGCGATTCGAAGAAATTCAGATGAAAAGGAAGCGAATTTGTTACCATGGCATTTGCTAACTGCCACTGGATATAAAGCCTGAATTACAGTAGATTTGGTTGTTCTTTCCATTCTGTCAGCTCAGAGTCTGCCTGCTACTTTAATAGGGCAAATCATAGCATGCAGATTGCAAAAGGTTTATGTGAAAAATACTTGCTTTACAATCATACCACAACCAGGTGTGAATAGTCACAGTTTTGGTGTTTGATATGCTTTATTTGTTACCATAGCATTTGCCAACTGCCACTTGGTATAGATCCTGAATTAGTACATTTGGTTGTTCTTTCCATTCTGTTGGATCAGAGTGTGCCTGTCAACGTCCTGCTACTTGAATAGGGTGAAATCATAGCATTTAGCATGCAGATTGGAAAATGGTTGATGTGAAAAAAATACTTGCTTTACAGTCATACGCAGAACCCACCTATGCTGCTATGCATAATGTCAGCTTCTTTCACAGTATTGGTTTCTCGTATGTTTCCTGAAAGAGAGAGGTTCTTGATTCTTGATTGGAGGAAAAACACATTGTTTATTAAATTATATGACTGGATGAAGTCGCAAAGACAATGAGGTTTACAAGGTGATGTTCAACAATAACACAATAGTCTTGGTGTCAGGACCAAATGCTTTGCGTATATTGCAGTGCGTGCTTAGTTTCTGCCAAACCGTGGCTAATGCAGCCTTACTTTGTCTTCTTCGCCTCTTCAGCTCGAAAGGCTGCACAAATCTTCTTCCAACTCCTCATGGCGATGAGTGTTGGTATCCAAACCCAGAAACTGTTTGCGCCAATGAAATATGCCCAGAAGTAGAATGGACTGACCCAGAAGTTGAAGCCATCCAAGTATGCGGTGATGAAGTAAACCAAGCACCCGTAGAGCTGGCCCAAGCAGACGGCGATCTGGAGAATATGGCTGTAGGATTTGTGGGTTGCAATGGCATAACTGCGAGAAGCAAACTTGTGATCAGATTGAATCAAAAACAACATGATGACTCTAAATTACATTATGAGCAGCGACAAAACCATATAGGACAACTCTGTCAGACACTCATATTATAATCTAATGTCAATTTTGTATGACATAGCATAATTTGACTTCTGAGTATTCGCTAGCCAAGAAGCATAGGTCATAGCCATATGTACATAACTACATAAGATACAACAACAAAACACAAGATTCAAGAAAACGTTCACCAAACAAATTCACTAGAAATTAACACGACAATATACAACATAAGCATGCTAATGTCAGTGTTGTTGTGTTTGGGGTTTGATCAACTTAATTCGTGAAAATATGCAGGTAAAAGGCAAGAAATTGTGGATGCATTTAATTGCCAGACACAAAGATGATGCCAATTAGTTCTGTATAGTAATAGCCCTCAAGAAATCAATTTGTTAAACCGATAACCTGTGATTATGTTTCACAGAAGTTAATGACGATGTCAATTAAGTTGAGGGTGTTAGTGGTTCAGATATGATGATTTTGAAGCACATTAAGCAGCTGGTAATAGGCAGACGAAGTTCCTGTAAAAATTTCTACTAAAGATTGAATTTATTCGAATCACAGCCACAAATATTTAGTAGACTATTAAGACCTACAGAAGTGAAGCCCAGGATATGTCATTCTTTCATACTTCTCTGATTTTTGTGCCTTGCATTTTTTTTTGTTAAACATTTCTCATGCAGCTAAAATGCATCTTGGTGCACTGAGACTAGTATGCCGAAGCAAAACTACGAACTAGATGCATGCTAATTCAGAGTTAATTGTCTGACATAAAGATCAATCCTCGACACACTACCAACATAAGAGATCAACCATCAAGCTCCCTTGTGCATTATTTGTAGCATGGCACAGTAAGAACAAAGAGCCAATTCCCAGGGTAGTGTGATCTGAATGAGGCATAAATCCGACACAGCACCATGTTTTCATTATAACTTGGTTCACAAAAAGGATAATCAGAGAGCAACGGTAAAGGTAGAATACACATCTGGAAATGCATTTTATGTGTTTGGGTAAAGATAAGAAGCGAGTCATACACTGCAAGCAGTGACGCAGGGCCTTCCAGCACAGCTGTTATCGCTTCAACTGTGAGGGTTGCAGTATCCCTAGCGACATATCTGGAATCGCCTTTGCTGTACTCCTTCCCTGTGACATGGCACAACCATTTTGCTCTGTCAGTCAGTCTTTCTTCAGAATGATACTCTACCATCACGCAGGACTGCAGGAGTCCAGGAGAACTTACAAAGTTCATTGAAGAAATTGGGGTTCTCCTTCCTGAAGAACCCGGGGGCGAAGACGAAGGTCCCCTCGATGATGATGTGAGTGAGGCCGGTGAACTCCCACCAGCACATGAGCAGACGGTCGGTCTTGGATAGTCCACGGCATTTTCCTGCAAGGGCGATCACCAGTGACATGAGCTGAGAATTGCAGATACAGGAAAAAAAACTGAAAAAAGATGGGATTTTGAAAATTGAATTCAAACTGCTGACTTGGTAGACCCAGTACGGCGACTGAACCGAACGGAAAGGCCGAAAGGGTACTATGAATTGAGGCAATTACGGCAATTATACGCAGAGAAATTTCGTCAACTAGAAAAAAAAAGCAGAGGTCCAAGAGTTACCGGAGACGAGCCAGATGACGAGGACGAGGAGGAGGGAGGCGCCCAGGTATGGCGCGAGGATCTGGCCCTGCGACAGCTGAAGCGGCACGTAGCCCGGCAGCTGCAGCTCCGCCGGCGCGTAAGGGTGCCCCATTGCCGCCGATTAGTGCGCGACCGCGAGGCGACGGCTACTGTGACGACGGGAGGAGAGAGCAGAGGGGGGGAGAGGTCGCCTGCCACACCAGCGGCCCGCGCGCGCGGCGGCTTCCTTTATAATAATAGCAATGCGAAACACGCCGGCGCGCGACGCGAATCAGATCGAGATCGGATGAGATGGCGGCCACTGCTGCAGCGAGGCCGGAGCAGGATTGGATGGGTGATGAACTGATGAACGGAGTACTAGACCGTTGGAGTTTTTTAATGAGGAGCGCCGCGCACGAGGGGCACGAGGGGCAAGTTTTTTAATGAGTGAAAGGGCGTAGGAGACTGGAGTCCATGGCACGTGGGCCTGAATGGATTCTGGTCCAGTGACGGTGAATTTTTCTTTTTTTGAACGTAAAGTGACGGTGAATTTATGAAACTGCAGACATTAGAAGCTGGAAAAACTACCAGAAAACCACGCTCCGCTATACAAAATTAAACTACACTCTTTTTTCAAACGTACATCGACGACACTTTTGTTAGGTTGAGCAATGTTTGAGCACACTATCTTCGAATTCTTTTTTCTTTTTTGCAGGGGAGTTTTTGAAAATTTGTTACAAAGAGAGCGTGGTTTATGACGATGGCGATATAAATATAGAAGTAGATGCATTACCTAAAAGAAAATGAGGTTCTTGATTCTTGATTTTTTTAGAGTAACAGGCAGATCGCCCTGCCCCATTTCCATTGAACAAGGCACAAAGTTTTACTGCAGTTTAGCGCTTATAGTTTTTGCAGCAAGAGCTTGCCTGGCACCCGCTAGAGCTCCTCTACATTACAGCATTTAAGCATCATCAGACAGAACACAACGCACAAAGTACCATCTCCATTCTTCAGGGAGGGCTTCGCTTCTTCGTGTTGTGAGACGGCGACTGGTGAGTCGCCCACCTACCAACGGCCCATGGCCAGTTAATTAATTTGCGGAGGAAGAGGAGAGAGGAAGAAGAAGATGACAAGGCATATGGCGCGCTTGACACGGCCGGTCTCGATACGTCTCGCTCTCGTCTCGGCCTCGTCTTGTTCGAACACTTTTTGTTGTTTCCCTCCGCCTCAGGTCCTCAACTCCTCGTGACCCTGCCTTGACAGCGCCATTGCCGGCGCGTGCACGACTTGCAGTATGCGGCGGCCATGCATTCCAGAATCCAGACAGTGATAATTGACTCCGGTCGTGTTTAGTTCCGCGGTGAAAAGATTTTGAAAGGGAATCTTTTCACATTTAAAGTATTAAACATAGACTAATTAAAAAACTAATTGCAGATTACGTTTGGAATTCGCGAGACGAACCTAATTAATCTGTCATTAGCACATGTTTACTGTAGCATTACTGTAGCAATTTAGTGTCTAATCACGTCCTAATTAGACTCATTGGATTCGTCTCGCAAATTCCAGTCCATCTATATAACACGATTTATTTTTTACCTACATTTAGTACGCCATACATGTGTCTAAACCAGGCCCGTCCCGACGGGCGTGCGACAGGTGCGCCCGAACAGGGCCCCCAAAAGTCTAAGGCCCCAAAATAATCTTTATTATACTAATTACTAGTATTAACGGCAAAATATATCTAATCAATATTTCCAACTCAATTTTCTAGAAAGAAAACAAACGAGAGTATGTCTTTTCTTGCATCTAAGTGACTAAGCCCAATATCAGTTGAACGATTGGGTTAGTTTGCACTACTGCACGTTAATGAAGATGTTAGATATTTCTTGTTCGATATTCTAAAAAAAGATATTTCTTGTTGGATCGGACCCTCAGGAGCAGTAGAAGCCACTACTATCTACTGATTAGTTAGTCAGTACTAGTATATATATCCTAATGTGCATGTAAACTAGTATGTTTTATCTTTTCTTGAATATATATCCTTATTAATTTTTGCCTTTCCATTTTTTGCACACCAATATTCTAAGTGTATTATTCTGTTATGAATAATTTAAAAAGAAGAAAAAATGATGTAGATGACTTAGTCTAAGAAATTAAGGAACTTTTATGTATAATTATATTATTAAAGAATCATTGATTCTAGCCCAAATTGAGAAATTTTTATGCTAATAATATCAATGATCATGAATGTAAGTCTTTTTTTTCATCTTAGCCTAACTAACATAAAACGTTGAGCAGTGCACTAAACACAATCATAAACATATTTGAAATAGCTATACCATGAATCTTAGTATATTATTGTTGCTACTGTTATTGTAAATTAGGGCCTAGAAACTAGAACTTGGAACAGGGCCCACATTTTCTACGGGACGACCCTGGTCTAAACATTCATTTTGGATTTTGGAACTAAACAAGGCCTCCATATTGTTTTGGCTGCCATTGCAGAATTTTCAGATTTGCCAGTGTTGGGAGGCTGGGAGCATCTGATCTTTAGGGTCAAACAAATTTCATGAACAACATCATTACGGGGGTGACTGTATCAGGGTTAAAAATCCCGACCGCTACCGGTCCGGATACCGCGGTAACCGGTCAAACCGGTCCGGACCGGTAGCGGTACGGGTCGGTTTCCAACCGGCCAAATTTAAAATTTTCAAATTTGAATTTAAAAAATTAAAAAATTAGAAAAAATTCTTAAAAATACTTTAAGGTGAGTAGATTGTAATGGTGTCAAAATTTTTCAAATATTAGTTCATTTAGTATTTTTTGTTTGTATTAGAAGTTCAAACAGCCTACTAAATCAACACGTTAAACTTCTAATGCGCTTAAACCGCTACTTAAACTTCTTAAAAATGTTCTCTTTTTGACACCATTAGATTCTACGCACCTTAAACTATTTTTAGAAATTTTTTAGAATTTTTCTTTTATTTTTTATTTTTTAATTAAAATTCGAAAATTTGTCAAACCGCTCAAACCGGCCGGCTAACCACTCAAACCGGCCGGCTAACCGCTCAAACCGGCCGGCTAACCGTTCGAAACCGGTTGAACTGCGGATTTAATTTGATTTTTAAATTTGTCCGGTTTCTACCGGTTTCCGGTCAAACCGGTCCGGCTAACCGCTACCGGTGGGCGGCGGTTTGGCGCGACCGATCGGGAAAAAAAACCCTGGACTGTATAACTATTCTTTTTCTACCATGATACGATGCGTCGGCCGCCATAATTCAGTGTCTTCTAAAGGACTCGTCATATCCACAAGTTGCGACCTTCCCCTGGTATTGGCCACAGCTGATGCCGCTCCGCCGGCCAACGGCCCGCCAGCTCACGCTAGCGCCGACGCCGACGCCGGCCGGGGTCAGCAAGGACGAGGAGGTCCCTTTGGGCCGTGCAAGCTTCCCTCTCCCATGGCCGTCAAGCCAGGAAACTTTCAAGCAGATCCGTTGGCAGGACAAAGACCTCGAACCTACGGTTCTAAGTTTTGGTCCTTAGCTGAGGATTTGAGCTCCCACGAGGAAGAAGACGAAGTGGAAAACGAGCGCATTACACACCAAGTGCAGCCAGGCTGGCCTAGCTCCGAGCCCGTCTGCACAGCCTGCGACGCGTCGGCAACACAAACCTCAGCGACGGAGCTAACTTCTAATGGGTGCTTGTTCTCTAGCGTTGCAGGTTTGACGCCCGGAAACAAGGGAAAGGCTCGAGGACGGAGGAAGGGCGATGCGTCGCAGCGGAAGAAGGGACCAAAGCCATGGCGGGGACCGCTCCCGACGGCCAGAGCATCTCCAAAATTCACCTTGGCGGATGCGCTGGCCAGAGCTCGGCGTCACACCACCCAGGCGGGAAGGAATAGCTCAAGTCCAGGAGAAAGTCCGGCAAGGTGCTCGGCTTCGCCTCCGGCACCGACGAGCACGGCCGGCGACCGTCCGCCGGGGCCCCAAAGTTCAAATTTCGAATTTTCCCGACAGGGGAAGCGGGATCTCGGAGAAGGCGGTCGGGCCGCTGGGATGGTTGCTGGGCTGGGCCGTTCAATCCAACTCCGCTTGGGAGGCAGGACGGCCCCCTTCACATTTACCGCTGGACTATGCGATCTCTTCGCTCGGACGGGAAGACCAAGAGGATTAAAGCAGTCGGCGCACGCGCCGTGCCCGCAAAACGCTTCGAGCGCCCCACACATTCACTGCGCGACGGCTCGGCAATTGTGTCCAGCAGGCGTACGAGTGGTGGTGGCGGACGGAGAAGCTGCGCGCCGTTGCAACGCCATGGACCGCCAAGGTGCTGGTGGTCGCGGCTGTGGCTACGACATGGGCCGCGGCGAGGAGCAGGAGCAGTACTTCGGCGGCGGCGGTTTTCAGGGCGGAAGCTTCGGGTTCGACCCGGGGTATGGTGACGTCGGAGGAGGCCGGGGCCGCCGGTGGCCGCGGAGTGGCTTCCGGCCGCACGGCTCCAGGGGCTTCGCGCCGCGTTGCGGCGGCATGCCAGGCAGGCGGGACGTGGTGGCGGGGCTGGTCGCCATGGCCGCTACCAGAGGGATCGGCGACGGGCGACGGCGGTGCTCCAGCCCCAATCGGAGCCAAGTGGCCAACGCCAACCAGCCGGCAAGCAAACCGCTGCCCAGCCCCAGGTCCATTCCGGCGGGCAACGTCGGCGAGCCTGCTGAGCTGGCACCCACAGCCGGTTCGGGAGCTGCCGGGATGGACTGGGATCAGGAGATCGAGGCGGAAGAAAAGGAGGTATCCAAGGGAGGGAAGAAGGAGAAGTCCTGCAGTCGCTGCACACAAAAAGGTCACCTAGCGGCGGACTGCACCAACAAGGCGTACTGCGTGATTTGCGATGGCCACGACCACGTCAACCACCGCTGCCACCTTCTCAAGCAGCCACACCCTATGGCACATGCAGTGGGGTATGCAGTGTCGGGTTTGGGATTCTATCATATACCCCATGCGCCGTTATCCCGGAAGAAGGACTCCAAGACAACTCTTGTCAAGGTAGAGGGAGGTACGCTCTCGACTGAGCAAATGGTAGCGCAGCTACAACGAGTTGTCCCGAGCAAGTGGAAATGGGAGCCCGTCGCCCATGAGAAGGACTCATTCATCGTCCCGTTTCCTTCTAAAAATGAGTTGCAACGGGCTATTGCATTTGGGAGAGTGCAGATGTTCGTGAAAATGGTGTGTCCAAGGGGATGAGGGTGCTGTTTGAGGAGTGGCATGAGGAGGAAGGCTTTCTGTTACCTAAAGTTTGGATTCAGGTCACTGGCATTCGGAGAAAGTTGAGGGAATTTCTGAACCTTTGGGCTATTGGCACTTTGCTAGGATCCACTCAAACGGTGGACATGGAAACCACTCGCAAGAACGAGTTCGACCGCATTTTAGTGGCGGTTTTGGACCCCAAGCTGCTGCCACCTAAGCTTGATGTCGTAATTGGGGATCGCTACTTTGACCTCAAGTTCGAAGTTGAGCCGGTGGGGTTTGATGACAATGGAGACGAAGTACATTTCAATTTCGAGAATAATGATGAAAATCCAGAAATGGAGGAGGATGAACCCAATGGTGAAGAAAAGAGGAGCGGGGGCCAGGGGGCGGCGGCAGGCACGGCGCAGCGCTGTCCGCCCGAGACGCCTGAGGAAGCAACGTGAGCGGCAAAGGCGGTTCCGTTTTTGTGGACGCCTGTTTTCTGCTTTGGAGACTGAATAACTTCCAACCTGTACACGCGCATTCTTCGTGTTTTCGTTACCCTACACCTTTCTCTCCCTACATTTTTTTGGACTGGATGTTCCATCTTATTTTGTAGACATGTCTACTTGTTTGCTTGTCAAAACGGATTTTGTAAGCCACGGTCTACTACGCCCCTCCCCCCACCCCTCTGCGCTGGCGTGGTGCTGCTAACGACGTCAGCGTCTTCAACCTCCAGCACCGTTCCCTTCGACCGTCACTCCACCCCGCCTCCGCGTCCTTCGCACCCACCGTCGGCTCCGTCCGCCACCCATCCTCCACCACCCGGCCGGCCTCGCCGCCGCCGACCACCTTCTCTAATCCGGTGGGGGATTTATCCCTACAAACCCCAAATCCTAAGGCTGTCGCGGCTGCACCCCTCCCCCCTAAACCCTAACCCTCCAGCACACGTCAGCGCCCACATCACGCTTACGTCGACAAGGTACTATAGTAGCACGAATCTCAAAGCAAAAGCAAACGGACGGAAAAGGGAGGGTACATCACATATGACTTACCACAACATTTACGGTTTACTTGTTTCGTGTTTTAATTATTTGTATCGTTGGCTATGTTAATTTACTTTTTTCTCTATTTTTCATGCTTTCATTTGGACGAAAGTTTGTAGGTCCGAAAAATGAACGAGTGATCATCATAATCCCAATTGGAATGTACGATTAACCAAAGACTACGATAGTGAAGGTTATGATGTAGAAGAATATTGGCTCCGACTTCTCCTATTTTGACCGTAAACGTAAAACACAACCTGATAAATGGATCCAAATTCGAGCATGATGGCTATGGGCTATGGGCTCAACAGCCTTCTAAGCACGGGCTTACACAGTTGCTATGGGCTCAACGGCCTTCTCATCACGGGCTTACACAGTGGCTATGGCTATGGGCTCATTGGTAATCGACTCGTAGCATGGGCCATATGTTTAGGTTTACTTTGCCTTTTCGTTTTTGTTGGGCAAGTGGTCATCGTACTTCCAATGAAAAGCTGTAGCAAATGGCAAATGATGTGACAATTAAAGGTGATTTTGAGAAAGATTAAGCATAAAGCTTTGCAAGGATCTATGAAGAGAGAGGCAAAGGGAGAGAAGTAATCATCCAGCATATTACATCACTTATATTTTCGCTCCACGTTCGCTTCACCGAAAGGCCTTGTGGTGGTCATCTACAGAGGCGCGGCAAACAATCCAACGTGGCGTGGCGGGACGGCGTGAGCTGCCCCTGCCGCGCCACAGTGGCGCGGCAAGGGTCTGACAAGGGAGGTGCTCACAGGCTTCCCTGCTGCTCGCATGCATGTCCCTGCTGCTCGCCACGTGCAGCCCAGCTCGAGCTTCCCTGCTGATCGCATGGCCTCAGCCTCCCGGGAGCGCGGCAGCACCGCAGCAGGTACACGAGCGCCGCTATCATCGGGTGCCTGCCCGTCAGCGCCAGGAGCGACCCTGCCGCACCCACAAACACCGCGTCTGATAAGTAAAAAAATATCTAATTCTGGGTCCGTATAAAAGGTTCTCATTTTCTATTGTCTTTGTCTATGGCCACGTTTAGCTAGGGACAACAGTATAAAAAACAACTGGCGTGCATGCAGCTTCCTGCTGCTCGCATGCCCAGGCGGAGGTGCTCACAGGCTGGCGTGCATGCAGCCCAGCGCGCAGCTTCGTTAGGCAGCTAACTGCGGTTCTGTTCCTTTTTCAGGTAAGCAGCAGGTTCGGTTCATGCAGGTAAGCAGCAGCAAGGCAATATTTTCCCTACCCTTGCCGCGCCACTGCATGTGGCGCGGCAAGGGCAGCCCACGTCATCCTGTCGCGCCACGCTGGATCGTTTGCCGCGCCCGTGCATGCGGTGCAACAATGTTATCTTGCCGCGCCAAGCAAACCGGCGCGGCCAAAAGGGTCATGAGATGGAAATATCGTTCTGGTGAGGTTAATGATAAAATAAAATTTTAAAAAAGGTTAAAAATAAAAAAAAATCGCCGGACGCAGCACGGCGGCTGCGGCCCTCGCGGCGTGCCGCCATGCGGCGCCGGCGGTGCTGGGCCCTGATGACCTCCATCCGGTTGAGGCACAGCTGCATCTGTATCTGCATGCATGCATGATTCGTTGCATCGATCAAACAGAAGAAGAGCAGCCTAGCTAGCAGGGAGTAATCTATTGTTGATTTAGACGTGCGTACCTGCTTGGGCTCGGACCTCCGAGCAGTGGGCGACGACGGAGCAAGAGATGGTGACGGCCAGGATAATCGCCATCGTCAGCGGCAGAGAAGAGAGGGAGGAGAAGCGACCTTCTTCATATGGCAGTGTTAATTTGGGTGCAAGAATCAAAGGTTTAGTCTCTCCTGTTCAGCTTGCCTTCATCTTTCTCCACCCTAATAGCCTTTTGCAACACTAGCACCTGCCATATATAAGATAAGATTAGAATCCCCATCACTCATCTCATATGATGCAGGTTTATTCGTAGTAATTGAGTTGCCGCTTGACCATGCATCGAAATAATAATGGAGCAGTAGTGCGGTACGATTAGATTGACGTTGATTGGTACTCTCCTCTCCGCTAATGAATCCAGTCAAGACGGCATACATATACCTGTCCAAGTCGAACCACTCCAACCACCAGCTGTTAGCTTCCGGAGGATCCTAATGGTGATTTCTTTTTTAAAAAAAAAGATGAGAGAAATAAAAGTAGCCTTGGTCTGCTTTCAAGTTTTGCATGAACTGGTGATCCCTGGCATCGACTTGCGCCCTGTTCAGGGCATTGGGTCTTGCGAGCAGGACGATCGGTGGGGACCGTGGGGTGTTTAAATGGTTGAAAGGTTTTTTATGAAAATGTCAGATCAAAGAAAAATTTATCTAAAACGTAAAGTTAATAAAATTAATTACAGATCTAGACAGAAAATCGCGAGACGAACCTAATGGCGAGTTATTAGAGGGTAATTAACTAATAATTAGCGAACAGTTACTGTAACATCACTGTTGCAAATTATGGATTAAATATACTCATCAGATTTATCTCGCGACATACACTCCATCCATGTAATGGGTTATTTTTTGTCTATATTTAATACTTAATGTATGTAAGATTCCTTTTGATTTGATGGTTGAAAATTTTTTTGGGGTAAACACGGACCGGGCAAAAAGGAAGACAGGTCATGGTGGTGGTGACCGCGACGGGACCAATTTAACCCTCTTGTTCAATCCCTCTCCTCGTGGCGTATTGGTGCATCGGTGGTGCTCGCGAGTCACTGCTCCCTGGTCGATGGTGCACCGGTTGCTTGTAGAGGAGAGAGGAGGGTGGGACTCGACGCTGCATAGCCTGAAGGATTGCCGGCGCCCTGTTTCGTCGTGTCTCTTCGCGGTTTTCCATTAGAGACTCGATTCACTCATATTCTTGTAAGTCGTCACCGTTGGCGTTGTACTCGAACCCTGACATAGTGAAGTTCTTGCTGGCTGACGTCTGTGTTTTTTTCCTCTCACATCGGGAGGGTTTTCACATTAAATCTTGTGTGTCTTCACAGTTTTGATCTTTTACTTTCATCGGTTATTCGTTGTCGCTTATAACAGCGTGCACCCAATCCGCCCGCCACGGAGCGAGTTGTTTCTTCGAGTTTTCCCGTTTTGCGATTGGTAAAACATCTCTCTTTTCGCCGAGTTTTTTTTTTTTAATCTGTGAGAGCAGCTGCTGAAGGCGGCCGCGGAGGGAAGCGCCTCTCGGATCCTCGTTTCACGGGTTTCTCTCTGATTTTTTTTTCCCCAGCGGCCGTTTGATCCTTCGGTCTCTCTCATGGAAGCCTACAAGCTTTTGTGTTGTCGTATTGCTAGAGCTAGCAACTGTCTGTTATTTGGAAGGTCTCATTTCCTGTGTTGGTATTTCCCTTCCCACTCTTCTAGTGTGCTGATCTGGCTGGCTTCTTCAATTTCACACTCTCTGTAGCACGATAGCTCGATCAGTGATAGTCTGATAGACCACTGAAAGGAGGCTGCTCCGTTGTGCGGGTGAAGGGCATTCCATAAGGAAATGCCAAGAAAGGCGGACAAAAAATTCTCTAGTGCTCCTCACCACATCAAGAATGGCAGTCCTGGTAAACGGTTCTCCAGGCCCGTGGTTCGGCTGTGGGCGTGGACTACGGCAGGGCGATCCCCTGTCGCCCTACTTGTTCTTGCTCGTTGCTGATGTCTTACAGCAGATGATCAAGGGTACACCAGGGATCAGACACCCAGCGGCTGATGACACCTCCTGCTCAGTACTCCAGTATGCGGACGACACGCTGATCGTGGTGCGTGCGGAGCCAACCGACCTAGCTCTCCTCAAGACAGTTCTGGATTCCTTCTCAGCTGCGACAGGGCTTAAGATCAACTATAACAAAAGCACTATTGTGCCCATGCACACCCCACAAGGAACTGTGGACACCCTGCAGACCATCCTCGGATGCCAATTGGGGACCTTCCCTCAAACTTACCTTGGATTCCCACTCTCTAGCGAGAAGCTGCGCCTATCTGCTTTCGCTCCTCTGATCGCCAAGGTGGATCGATACTTGAGTGGATGGAAAGCATCTCTGCTCAACCAAATGGGACGAACAGTCCTCCTCGACACGGTCATTGACAGCCAGCTCATCCATGCCATGTCCGTGATGCTGTTGCCGCAAGGGACAATAGACGCTGTGGACCGCCGACGACGCGCCTTCCTCTGGTCAGGGGAAGAACGAGTACATGGATCGCAATGCCTGGTCGCATGGGAACAGGCGTGTCAGCTAAGGGTGCAGGGTTTTTATGTGGTGCAGTTGGTAGCCTTAGAACTGTTGGCGAGGTATGGATGGAAGCATAATAATAGACTTTGTCAGGCTTGATTTTTCCTTTAATCTCCTGTGTTAACCCAGCGATTGAAGCTGTGAAGATGTAATAATCGAAGGCTGTGTACACTAAACTGTAGAGGCCGAAATATTCCATTATCGAAAAAAAAAGCTAAGGGTGCAGGGGGGCTCGGCATCAAAAACCTTGCCA
The DNA here is from genome assembly GCA_015476505.1 of Urochloa ruziziensis. Lineage (NCBI taxonomy): Eukaryota > Viridiplantae > Streptophyta > Magnoliopsida > Poales > Poaceae > Urochloa > Urochloa ruziziensis. The sequence goes on along the minus strand of CM027122.1, from coordinate 13,835,476 downwards.
CACACAGCAAGTGCTTGCTGCTCAAGCTCCTACACCACCTACACAAACCAAGTGAGTCGGCATGGGCAAAATGGGTCAGAGATCGCGTGGACCTTGTCACAATGGACGGTGAGATGATCGGACAGCACTGGAAAGATCTCGCAGAACTACAGCCTCTCTACCAAGCAGTGACTGTAAGCAAAGTGCAGAATGGGGAAACAACCAGCTTCTGGTGTGACCATTGGCTCTCAAAAGGTCGTCTGAAGGATCAATTTCCTCTCATATACAGCCACACCACGCGGGAACACGTCCCCCTAGCACGGGTTGTGGAAGATGGGATCGAGAGCATCCTGGAACGCCGGGTCACGCCGGCGGCGTCAAGGGAACTGGAGCAAGTTAGTGCAATACTGGGATGTGTTTCTCTGTCCCCGGGTGATGATGATCACACATCGCCGCTAGCTGCCCAAGATGGAGTCCTCCTGGCTGGGCCGGTTTACAAGCTGCTGATGACAACCGTAGGATCACCACCATCGCAGTTCGCCGATTTTGTCTGGAATAACAGAGCGCCCCTGCACGTGAAGTTCTTTGCGTGGATTCTTGTGCAAGGACGCCTGCAATGCCGCGCAAACTTGGTCAAGAAACATGTCATCGACTCTGGTATGTGCCCCCTATGCTCCCACCCAAGTGAAGACTGTGACCACATCATCTTCGACTGCCCGTTCGCCGTTCAAGTCTGGGCAGCGTTGCTGGTAAACACTGACGGCTGCCGAGTGGCCAATTTCTGGAACGTGCAACGCCCGCCGTGTCTGTCGGCTAAACACTTCGAGAGCTTTGTTCTGCTGATCTGTTGGCACCTATGGAAACACCGAAACTCAGTGGTCTTCGATGGCGCTGTTGGAGGTACGACCATGGGTCCATAGGGACATATGGATTGTCTTCAAACAGAGTCGTACCAGGCGTGAAGAACACGAGTAGACTACTGCAAGGACTCTTCTCGATATGAAACTAGTCGTATGACTTGTAAACTACTCGGATTGCCTTGTAAAGCACTCTCCGAGTAGTAATTGGTTAGGATTCAACTTGAAACCGACCTTGTAACCCTGCCCGCCGTGTATATAAGGCTGGGCAGGGACCCTCTCCAAAACACACGAACCAAAGTCTCCCAACAGAGAGACATACAATCAATACCAATCACCACACAGGACGTAGGGTATTACGCCTTCTAAGCGGCCCGAACCTGTCTAAATCCTGAGTCTCTTAGCCTTTGCGTTCCTGATCTCGGCGAAACCCACCTGAAATTCTACTACCTCGGGATACCCCTCGGTAGGATCGACGGTAGAACACCGACATCTGGCGCGCCAGGTAGGGGTTTTCCTCGAAGATCCCGTGGAGAACGCAATGGTGACCTACATTCAAGCTGAAGCGCCTCAGGAGGGCACAACTTTCCACTTTGGCTCGTGGGTCTACGTCGCCGACGGCTCGGGTGGTTTCTACAGCTACTTCGAGACACCTGTCGAGTTGAAGCAGGAGCAAGCGCCCATCGTGGAAGATTTGGCAAAACAACTCGGCGAGATCACGCTCGCGGACCTCATCCGCGGGCAAGAGTCCGAGTCGATCACGACTACGGAGAAGCAAATCCGTTCCCACCCGAATTCCCGTTTGGACTCCGTAATTCGACCCACGCATATCTTGAGGCGTTACGGAGCCAGTTCGAGTCCGTCATGGACTCGAAGCGGGACGTCCCAGTCCGAGTTATGGCAGGACACGCCAACTCTCTGAGCCAAGCGGTCCCCGAATGCCACTCGGACTCGGACGAGGAGACACTACAAGACGATGGCGAACACGACCTCGTGATCTACGCCACGCCTGAAGGAAGATCAGTCTACCAAAGAGACAGGATCCCACGGGACGTCTACGAGTCCCGCCAGATCTTTGTACTCTTTGGGTCTGAAGCTACTGACGAACTTGCCGTTCCAGTACGGCACACCGCTGCTGCCAGAGGAGGAAAGCTCTACTGGAGCTCGTCACCCCAAGCTCCAGCGACTCTGTCGAACCCAATCGACAAGTCTTCATGGCTGGCGCAGCAGCAGCTGGCGACGTCGACAACGACCCGCGCTATGCTTTCGAGCTAGAAGGAGATATCTCTGCAAATGAAGACACACCCGCTGGCGAATCCACTCAAGCGGCCACGGACAGAGAAATCCGGAACAACAGGAGGGCTCAGCGCCGCCTAAACACTCGCAATCGCGTCATGGCTAGGCGCAACCTCGCTCAAGAGTTCACGCGAGTGGCACGCTACGACTCTCCTATGGCTAACGCCATGGCGATTGCCTATCACATCCGCAGCCTGCCAAGAACCCCAGAAATGGCAGCTGCACTCGAACGGATCAACGACATGGTCCGCACTCTCGACAAGGCCATCGCCGCCGCACCATCGCGCAGCGGCCGAGCAACTCCAAGCGAAGAAGTCGAAACCAGCGGACGCCAACCTACCCGCGACAGGCATCGACCACCAAATCCAAGCTAGCCAGGAGAGGCCAACCGCGCAGAAGGCGAACCCCCACACCGACCAGAAGATGATCGTCAACGAGGTGGACGTACTCATCGCAATGACGCTGCCACATCATCTCACGGGCCGGCACACAGTGTCAACCGCGACGCGCGCTCCATCCTTGAATCCAAGAGGCGTCATGAAGCCCGGGGATACAGGGAAGAAGACGACAAGTACCCAATGTTCTCCAGGGACATCCGGATGGCGGTTTACCCGCAACCATTCAAACCAGTCGGCTTCGAGAAGTACAACGGCAAGACCTCCCCTAAGTCGTGGTTGCGTATCTACTCTACAGCTATTGAGTGCGCGGGTGGCAACAGTGCCATCAAGTGCAGATACTTCTCAATGGCACTTGAGCCCGCTCCACTCACATGGTTTGAAAACCTGCCACGACGCTCCATCGACTCCTGGGAACGCCTGAAGAAGATCTTCGTGTCAAACTTTCAAGGCACACACAGTCGCCCCAAGACTCGACACGACCTCGCCATGTGCAAACAGCACAAAGGAGAAAGCGCGCGCGACTACATGCGCCGCTTCATGGAAATCAAGACTTTGGTGGTGGACGTCTCTGATCGCGACTGCATCGACTTGTTCCAGAACGGCATCACCAACAGGTTCTTTGACAGGCAATTTGGCCTGCATCGACCAAGGACTCTGGACGCCCTGCGTGACCAAGTTGAGACGTGGTCTGAGTAAGAAGACCGCGACCTCGAGAAGTATGGCCCTCCCCAGGGCAGGGAGAGGCAAAACGACAAAGGCCAGCAGGGCTCCCAGAACAACAAGCGCAAGCCAGACGACACAGTCGCGACTCTGGAGACTGGCATGCGAAGCCAGAAGAAGAACTACCCCGGTAAGAGCGATGTTGAGAAGATCATGGACAGGCCGTGCCCAATGCACCCAAAGTACAAGCACACCATGGGCCAGTGTTATGATCTCCAACGCATATACGCCGAGAAGGATCGAGAGAACAAGGCCAAGAAGAAGACGGCAAGGGAACCACTCGATCCTGAAGCCAAGAACAAGGATAGGGCCGACGACGAAGAAGAAGATGACGACGAAGAAGAAGATGACGACGAGGACCAGACGCCCAAGTTCCAAAAGCCCAAGAACGTACTCATGGTCATCATGGGTGGCGACTATGGTTTCCCCACTCGGAGGAAGTATAAGCTCGCTCTACGGCACATAATGGCAATTGAGCCAGCCGTCCCAAGATACCTAAAGTACTCGGAGGTTCCAATCACCTTTTCCAGGGTAGATCAGTGGAACAGCTACGACGAACCAGGGCAATTGCCACTCGTCTTGGACCCCATGGTGGCAGGTTCACAACTCACCAAGGTGCTCATCGACGGTGGGGCGGGCTGAACGTGCTATTCTCTAGCACCCTGAAGAGGATGGGACTCGACATTGAAAAAATGTTGACTCCCACCGATTTCCCGTTCTACGGCATTGTCTCTGGTAATGGCAGTCTTCCCCTCGGCCAAGTCACATTACCAGTCACATTCGGCATGCAGGAGAACTACAGGACGGAATATATCAAGTTCGAGGTGGCGGACTTCGAGACTTCGTATCAAGCGATCCTCGAACGTCCGGCTTTGGCCAAGTTCATGGCCATACCACACTATGTCTACCTCGTCCTCAAGATGCCAGGACCCAGAGGCGTCATCTCTATCCGCGGTGACTTGCGACGATCATACAACTGCGACAGAGAGGCTGTGGAGTTTGCGGCTACCACTCAGGTACCCAACGCCATGGCCCAGATCTTCGCAGCAGCTCAGAAGCTGAAGCAGTCAGAGTACGAGGTCCCCAGCAAGGAGCCTGGACCACACAAGGCGGCTGTCCCTGAAGACGTGGCGACCAAGGACGCACCACTACTGGAAGGAGACCAGTCCAAGACCACCAAGATCGGGGCCGGCTTAACCCCGAAATAGGAAGGCGAGCTCGTCAGGATTCTGCAAGCCAACCGTGACATCTTTGCGTGGAAACCTGCAGATATGCCAGGAGTGCCAAGGAACCTGATCGAGCATAGCCTTAACGTCGATCCCAAAGCTACACCCAGGAGGCAACGGTTGCGACGGATCGCAACCGACAAGCGAGAGGCGATCAAGAAAGAGCTAGGCGAAACTACTCGCCGCAGGATTCATCAAGGAAGTCTTCCACCCGACTGGTTGGCAAATCCAGTCTTGGTGAGAAAGAAGAACAACAACGAGTGGCGCATGTGCGTCGACTACACTCGTGCAGAAGTTCCGGAGTTCCCTTTGATACTTGTTGATTCAACAAAGTATACATCGGTCAAAATCCGAAGAGTAGATCACATGACTACTTTCCAGGATCCCTGAGTACTTAGATGTAACTAAGACCAGGCTGAACACCTGTAGAGGCCAGCTAGCCTTATAAAGCAACTACCCACAAGTGGTAATTTCAAATCTTTGAGTACTTATTTGAAAGTACTACAGAGTCTACTCGGCAAGACGAGTAGTAATTTCAAATCTTTGAGTATTTCAAACTACAGAGTCTACTCGGCAAGACGAGTAGTAATTTCAAATCTCTGAGTACTTATTTAAAAGTACTACAGAGTCTACTCCACAAGACGAGTAGTAATTTCAAAATCTTTGAGTACTTATTTGAAAGTACTACAGAGTCTACTCCACAAGACGAGTAGTAATTTCAAAATCTCTGAGTACTTATTTGAAAGTACTCCAGAGTCTACTCCACAAGATGAGTAGTACTTTCAAATCTCTGAGTACTTATTTGAAAGTACTCCAGAGTCTACTCCACAAAAAGAGTAGTGATTTTAAATCTCTGAGTACTTATTTGAAAGTACTCTAGAGTCTACTCCACAATATGAGTAGTGATCTTCAAGTACCAGTTATCAAGTGCTTTGAAGTATAACTCGCAAAATGAGTACAACTTGCCGGGGGTTTCCTGAATACACTGCAAGAGTGGTTTGGATGACTCTTCGGGCGCATCAGGATCAATGGAATTCATCAATGTGGTGGTCGCCTCAACCCGTTGCAAGTTATCAAGCCAAAGCTCGCCTTCAGCTTGTGCCGCGGTACTGCCGCATCACCAATATGTTCGTGATGAACTCAAACTAGTCGGAATCAACTTTGACTAGTCTGCTTCATCGACAAACGACATCAAACAAGCTAAGTTACTTGTTTCAATTATTTTTATTAAATTCTATATCTTGTTCTAACAAGATTGGCCAAGCGCCGACTACTTTGTTTGGATGACAACTCTTTAGGCCGCACAGCGTGCTGTCACATCTTCGCCAGCTTCCAGGTTCGGGGGCTGACGCTAAAATTACAACTCGGTTAGCCATCAGGCTTACCTAATTGTCTTTCTCCAGCATATTTGAGTCGCCAAGTACCAATGATGGAGCCACGACTACATTGGCACCTGACTCCTGTTTCTGGGGAGATCGCGGCATGACAAGTCAACCACGACCTCCTCTGTTTCGCTACTCTATTGATGGTGTCTATTTCGACTACATACTACTCGATGCATCTCCGCTGGCTCCTATGCTCGGGGGCTGGGTACAAGAAAACCACTCGGATGATGATCTCCAAGATGATTCGATGTGACCACTATTTCTGGGTGCAAATTACCACTCGGATGATGATCTCCAAGATGATTTGAAGAACCCTAAAGCTCGCTGGACCCTTGAATTGATCATTCTGAATCGTTTCAAGGCTCGGGGGCTGATAGGCGATATACATCGACTGCTGATTTTATTTTTTCTGAAGACTGAAGACTTAAATCAAGACCCTCGGCTTGATTCTTTGATTCAACCCAAGGCTCGGGGGCTACTTGATATCAAGTGCAATTTTTCCAAAATTGCACATTTCAAGAACAAGATGAAGATTCAAGATTCTGTGGACCCTCAACCTGATTCTTCGATTCAACTTAAGGCTCGGGGGCTACTCCATATGGAGTGCGATTTTATCGCACACCATATAATATTTTGAAGACTACTGATTTGATCAGAATAAACGGGGCTTAAGCACCTCATGGCCTCGTGACAACCAAGACCTGTCCAAGACTGATCAAGCACTCGAAGAACTCGAAAAAGTACTCGATCGGCTTGGCAAGCACTCGGTTGACGATACTCGACGATGAAGCGCTTGGGGGCTTGTTGGAGGTACGACCATGGGTCCACAGGGACACATGGATTGTCTTCAAACAGAGTCGTACCAGGCGTGAAGAACACGAGTAGAGTACTGCAATGACTCTTCTCGATATGAAAACTAGTCGTATGACTTGTAAACTACTCGGATTGCCTTGTAAAGCACTCTCCGAGTAGTAATTGGTTGGATTCAACTTGAAACCGACCTTGTAACCCTGCCCGCCGTGTATATAAGGCTGGGCAGGGACCCTCTCCAAAACACACGAACCAAAGTCTCCCAACAGAGAGACATACAATCAATACCAATCACCACACAGGACGTAGGGTATTACGCCTTCTAAGCGGCCCGAACCTGTCTAAATCCTGAGTCTCTTAGCCTTTGCGTTCCTGATATCGGCGAAACCCACACCCCTCAGTAGGATCGACGGTAGAACACCGACAGGCGCACCCCCTCCCACCGTGCTTTTTGGACTGCCTGCAAGCTAGATGCTAACCTTTGGAGACAGCGTATTCGCTGGAGTGAACGCTGAGTAGTGACTGACTGGTGTAATCTAATGTATTTTACCCCCCCCCCCCCCCCCCCCCCCCCCCCCCCGGTTGACCCTAAAAAAAAATTCTCTAGTGCACAGGCCGCAGTCTGCATCACAAGCATGCCTTTCAGTTAGTGGCCATGGCCCATGGGCCATTCTTATTTTTTCTTTCTTTCTTTCGTATTTCTTCATTTGGTGGAAAGCTTAAGAGTCTAGAAAATGGACGACTGATCATATCGTAGTCGTATTCAGAGATGTAATTAAAAACCAGATAATCAAGGTGATGCAGTAAAAGAGTATTGGCTCTGTTCTACGGGTGAAAAAGTTAAATCAATTTTAGTTGTTTCAACAGTATTATGTAAACAAAAGAAGCATAGAGATGCAAACCATGGCTATTGTTTCGACCTCTTATTGACCGTACATGCACACCACGAGTCCACGACGAGATATAATTAAGGGGTCACCACCAACGCTACTCATAATCGACGTTACTTGAAGCTCTGGTCCATCTTCTTCCGGCGAGTTGCAAAAGGCGGCGCTGCTGTGGCGGCGGCGGCGGCACAACGAAGTACGCGTGCGGAGCTCCGCCGTGCGGAGCTGGCGGCGGCGGGCCCACATGACCTCCGTCTAGATGAGCCACGGATGCATCTGCGACATAATTAACAGCTTAATTTCGCTGCCAAACCATGCATGGAATCATCAGTAGAAGAGTAGCAAGCTAAGGTTAATTCTTAACTAGTTCACTAATCAGTGATCACTAATGATCAATCGCGTACCATGAAGAATAGGCCCATGGAACTCGGAGCAAGAGATGGCGGTGATGGCCAGGATGATCGTCAAGGTGGTGCAGTACTTCGCGTGCAGGGAAGAGGGGCAAGAAGAGAACTTCTTCATGGCAGGGTGATGCAACTTTAGAGTAGCAAACAAACTACCCCCTCTGCCTTTATCATCTCTGCCCTGCTGGTGGCCTTTTATAGGAGTACTTGTACTACTATAAGATAAGACCAAAGGATCCCATGAAGTTTCCTAGCAATTCAACCTCCGTCGTGCATTCATAACGGCGACAGTAGACTGATCTGGACGGTCTCCGCCACGGTACGAAGCAAGGGTCAGTCTCTGGTCAACGGAACACCTGGTGCGCTAGCTTGTGCCTCGGCATGCACTGCACCACACATGCATGGGACCCGCGCACTAAGAACGGGACTCCAGTCACATCAAAAAAAAATTTATCATTTATAGGTAAACGTAGACTACTGATAAAACAAATTATAGATTTAGTATGAAAATCGTGAGACGAATCTAATAACAGGTTAATCAATAATTAGCGGATGGTTACTGTAGCATCACTGTTGCAAATCATGTATTGAGTAGGTTCATTAGATTCGTCTCGCGAAATGCACTCCATTCATATAATGAATTATTTTTTCATATATATAATACTTTATGTAAGATTTTCTTTAATTTGATGGGTGAAAAATTGTTGGAGTAACTAAACGGGGCCCAGAAGACCCGTTGGATGTCACTCAATCGGACGGACCAGACACCAGATCAGTGAGACCGAGCGTTAGCTCGGGTGATAACGTCGCAAGGGTGCGCCGCTGCGTCTCTCAGCACATGGTGCTCACGGGGGAACAGTGCTGCGAGGTGGCTCTCTCAGCGCAAAAAAGCACCCTCACCTCTTTGCTATAAATTTAAAACTACAGTTTAGTAGATATTTTTATCAATGTTAAATTCATGTTTTATGTTTTTTTACAACATAGAGCGGATTCTTAGGGCAACACACAGCTAGGCGTCAGGTTTCCGAAAGAGGCGATCGAGGGTGTTTTTTTTACGGGAAAGGTGAGGGTGCTTTTTGTAGGAGGAAAATTGAAAGTTAACAAAAAAAATTCATTACCTGCCTGAACTGTTAATTCCATTGCGGGTGTAGCCACACGGAATAGCAACCAAAGCAAGGAAGTTGCTTCTCCAGCCTGCAACTCAAGGGGCAACCAACGTTGTGATGAACAAGTAATTTTTTTGTCGTTCCAAAATGAAGAAGGTTGATCTTCACCAGTTGGCCCAAAGGCCAATTGGGCCCTTGATCGCGTCCTGATCGGGGACGCCCGACCCAAATAGAGGCTGATGGGCCCCGTCGCGCAGCTCTATAAGAGGAGGTGGGAACCACGACACAGATGAGAGGTTCACGGCTGCCGCCGCTCCCCACTGTCCTAACCCTAATCCGATCTGAAAGAAGGCTGTAAATGTAAGACCAGCGAGATATGGTTGTACACCGGCGAATTATTTGCAAAGAAAAATATTATTTGCGGCCTGCGAATTATTTGCAAAGAAAAATATTATTTGCGGCAAAAGCGAAGTGTGGTGGTATGCATATTAGTATTCTTAATAGGAAATAAACAATGGCTTCAGGTGGCATCACTTGAATGGAGGTTAGCTGCAGCAGTTCGTGGGTCAAAATCGCTGAAAAATGAGGGAAGTTGAAACTCAACTACATGTTAAATAAAGAATAACCAGAAAATAAACAGTCAGGGCAAAATCATGTACTAATATGTACTGCTACGAGAGAAAAATTAGAAATATGATTCCATCAGAATGAACTACCAGTACAATCAGTTTATACAAATATTTATGATGAGAAACTGAGAAACACGGGCATTAAATTAGCTCAAATCAATTTAGCTTAAGCAAACAGGGTAGAAGAAAAGCCTTGTTTGACATATTCCATTACGAATTTTTTTTCATTTTCCTCACGGATTTACCTCCAAAAGATTCAATCCCATGACAATGGCCAACCCAGAAGCGACCCCTGGGAGTCCTTGTCCAACCTGATCGTAAGCCTTTCCAGCAAAAGAGGCAGCGACACCAAGAATAGCTAAGGTCGTTGCCCGTCCTATTGAAAATGCTATTGAATTTCGGACAACCTAATAAAAACAGGAAACTACATATCAGGAGTTACTCAAGGAAAGCATCCAGATGGAAATGTCCAGGATAAATGACAATTTCTTCCTAGTTTTTCTGTGGCATATAAAACCGCAGTTACCTCAGCCTACCCTTTCCCGGAACCAAATGCCCCTAAAGGTTTACAAAGAAAGAATTACATCAGAGTCATTAATGACAGTCAATTCTGAGGAACCTATCAACTATTCAAAAGATAAACACATGCTTACCTATATATCCTAGAGTCAATGGTAGAACACTGAGTGTACAGGGAGACAAACTAGTTACAAGTCCAGCACCAAAAATGACTGCTAAGTTGGAGAACCAGGTAAAGGTTAGACTGGAAGGCAGAGAAAAAGGAAAGACTGAGGAAGTAGAAATGCCTACAAGAAGTCAACAGAAGAGAAAGAAAAACAGACCTAGAGAAACTGAGAGCAGAGAGTTGATCCTGAACAGCATCATTAGCCTGCTGCCCAGCTGAAGACAGCAAACCTCTAAACCAATCCCCAATACCAAGGTCAACCAAGAGGAGTCCTGATGGTCCGTGCTGATGAGAGGCAAGTGGTTTGCAGGCATTAAACCAAAACAAATAAACCATTGCAACGGAAGTCTAAGCAAACAGACGCAACAGGAAACATATAAGAAGCAGAAATTGACTGCAGAAGTGCATGTGGTTGCTCTTTCGGTCTTTCCTATAGCTAATACATGGTAGATGGTACAGATTACGCAATCAACAGTTTTACAATGTATTCGCCATGTTGTAATCATAACTTGACACAAATTAATCGGCGATCAACAACTCCTGGATGGACATTAAACAGTGAAAATGGAACATATTTGAAGGGCAGGTGTGATTCGCCTAACCAGAGGATCCAATATCTCAGTAGCATTTGCAGTGCCAGCAGCAATCAGACTCCCCACTGCAACCCAGACATCGCCCTCATGTCAGTCACAGCCATTTCATCGAACGGACTGTGCAATCGAAGGAAGCATGCCGGGCAGTGAGGAACAGGGAAGATCGGAATACCTTCCACAGCCGCAGAAGAATATTACTTTACTCCCTTGCGCCGAACCGTATTTGGAGTTCGCTTTCACCTTCTGACATCGAGCGTCCGAACCGTGCAATGGGCATGGTTCGTATGGGCAGCTCACGGTTCGCTTTTCAAACAACGCTGGAGCTGCTCTAACATGGTACACGGGGCGCGGACGAAGGAGCGATCGCTTCGCTGTCGCCCCCGATTTGACTCGACTAGGAGGAAGGGGCGGCGTAAGCGTAAGCTGCTCGCCGCGGTCACGGGGCGCGCGGCCATGGCGGAGAGCATGGTGGGAGGTATAGATGTCCAAATGGGCCTGATACGATGAGCGGCACGATGCACGACACTAAAAAACACAACACTAACACGACACTAACACGATGTCGTAGTGTCAGTGCCGACACGACACGATGGTTGGGCCGTGTTTGGGCCGCGACCTCGACACGCAGTGCCAACACAAACACGACACGATTTTTGACCAGGCACGATGCGGCACGATTACCTCGATCATAGTACTGTGAAATAGATGTCTCTGTTAAAATATTTGATGAGATATATATCTTTATATGAATTTATGATGTTGATCAATGTTCATATAAGTTCATGATGAAATGGATAAAATTGGTGCATATCTAGATGAATTTGTGATGAAATATATAAAGTTTGGAATTGAATGAGTGGATGCATAGTGCCAGTGCCGGCACGAGCACGATGGGCCATCGGGCCCATGTGTCGGCACGACACTATAAAAACGACATAGTGTAGTGTCTGGGCCAGAAGGTCGGCACGACAGCATGACGCGACACGACACGATTAGTGTTAGTGCCTATTAGTATCAGTGCCTAATAGTGTCGGGCCAAATAGTGCCAGTGCCGTGTTGTGCCGGGCCGTCCATTTGGACATCTATAGTGGGAGGAGTGGAGAAGCCAACGAGATCAAAGCTGAGAGACATGGTGGCCCGAGAGCCCAAAAGATATGGCAAAATGCCTCTTTTACGAGGAAGTCATGCGGGCTGCGGGCTGCGGCTCAGGACAGAGTGTGTTTCCTTCCTTTTCCACCACCTCTCGGCTCGGGTACAGCCATCACTTTGCTAAACAAAATTCCACCTCGGAAGCTTAAGCTACTGATATCCAGCTTATAAACTGAAGGCTTGGCACATGCAGCACGACCTTACTTGAACAGGATCTGTTCTATAGGCTCGTACCGCTGCATCCTTGACTAATAAGGAGGCAAGCACTTAAGCCTGGTTGATGAGTCCATGACCTGTGGGCCAGAGCGTGATTAACGGCTAAGAGTAGCGGGTTCTGAACTTCTGATGCTCCCTCTGCAGCTGTAGAGGATCGTTCCTGTTCAGGTTCGCTTGGCTGGGTGGCCCTCAGGTTGTCTGACAGGCTCTCTCTTTTTTTTGTCCTCAGGTCGAGCCACGGCGCGGGCTAGCAGACAGCGGCAGGGGTGCACGATGGAGGCCGTCGGGTTCTGAACTTCTGATGCTCCCTCTGCAGCTGTAGAGGATCGTTCCTGTTCAGGTTCGCTTGGCTGGGTGGCCCTCAGGTTGTCTGACAGGCTCTCTCTTTTTTTGTCCTCAGGTCGAGCCACGGCGCGGGCTAGCAGACAGCGGCAGGGGTGCACGATGGAGGCCGTCGGCGGCGGGCGTTGGGAGCCTGGGAGCGACGAGGTTGCAGGCAGGATGCTCCAGAGGCATCGGATAAGGCTAGGACAGGGATGAAAAGGTGACGGGCATCGGATACTGACCGGGAAGGCGGGAAGAGACGAGACGCAAGGGAGCGTCGGTGGGCCGAGACGCGATGGGCTCTCCTTGGGCCTGTTCGTTGGGCCTCGCTGACGGATGTGTAAATTTCACCCAAATAAAACACACACAAAGCGATATCATCCTGCGACAGCCGACATTGGATCGCTGAGACGGCCGGCCAGTTTGCGTTGTGAAGCCCCCGGCCCCTCCCTGCAAACGAGACAAACAGGGCCCAGCCCATCCCTGCAAACGAGACAAACAGGGCTCAGCTGCACTGCACATTGCAAGTACGTGTGGTCAGGCTGACAGTCACATGCTCGCAGCGCCATGGTTCCTTTGTGTTTCTTTTTTTTATCTCTTTGTTTTTTTTTTGTCACGGTTTAGTCATGCATGGAGGTAGCCGCGCATCAGTCAGACAAGAACCCCTCTCCTACCGGCTACCGCGCGCTCTCGAGCGCCAATTTAAGCCGCTCGTGCGTGTGCTCTCAATCGACTTCACGACTTTTTCTTTCGTTATTTTATACCTTTGTCGACATTACTTCAAAGCATGAATGCCCGAAAAGCTTCACAAGTCGTCATACTGTTGTTCTTTTAGTTTATATGGTTCTCACAATCTTACTAGTCCGTGTCCGATTCACCAGAAGAGAAAGAAGGATCAATATGTGCACGTCGTCCATCCACACATGAGGCTGCTGCGTCGCAAGGTAGGTGGAAAAGGTTGTGTTTTCCAAATCCTTGTGTGTTAGCAATACCACAAGCGTTGCTTTAAGAAAACCCTAGCTATTAACTAATTAATTAATTCCTTTTTCCCCTCTTTTTTTCCGTCATCATGTTGTGGTTTGAGCGCGAGAGAGGAGCCTCGGGTGGTGTCTGGTTAAAGACTTGCATTGTGTGCAAGACGTGGGGTGCGGCCTGAGGGAGCCTGAGGGTTGTGTGTATTGAACTGATGGCTACAAGCGCTCCCATGGAGTGGCGGAGGTCGGATTTCCCTTTTCTAAAAAAATCTGCACACGTCCCTGATTGGTGCACACATGATAAAATTGCGACTCCATCGTGTCCATGGCTCTTGCTCACGGCTTTTCACCGAAAATGACGTGCACGACATAGATATGCATGCTCTAGTGCGGCTACTACATACAGGCATGCTTATGCGATAAGCAACGCAATCGAGTTAAACAAAAGCTTATTAGCATACGTGTAGTGCTAGCGCTATGTGTAATGTTTTACTAGCAGAGTACTCTGTAGTAGCTATGAGTGGCAGAGAAGTTGAGGGCCTGCAGAGGAAAAAGGGCGAATCCCACTAATCCCACTTGTTTAATCAATGGTGGCAAAAGTTAGATGTAAACAACTTAAAGTGATATTTAGTTATAGATTACGGCAAAGCAAGAAAAGGTCTATGGATAACGTTCGCATTCATTCTACTGCTAGCTCTATATTAGCCGCAATGCAAAATGCTTGCGCTGTTTTATTTATTCGGTCCAAAAAGGTTTTCTGGACCATTAGCATATGGCACGCTCTGCTTCTGAGTTTGGAAAATATCATTAACCTGCTGCCGACGGCTGCAGCCTGCAAGAAGAATTCAAGCAAAGATTATCTGTGCGTGTTGACTTATTTATTATTATCGAAAAATTCAAGCCCAAATTGCATATGTAGGCGTAGTATATAGTCAAATGGGAACCAGCATGCGTCTAGGTAGAGACCGTTCTAATAGACTCCATACTATGGACTATGGAGTTTATATTTCTGAGGAAGCAGCCGGACTACAGGATTCTCAGCAACCGATAGGCGGCTAAGAAGAAGATTTATGTTCAGCTTTGAAAAAAAAAATCATGAAAGGTGATTCAGCAATGCTTACTCTACAGTAGCTCACATATATCGTCCTTGCATTGGTGTAAACTTTCTTGCTCCATCCTCGTTAGAAAAAAAAAAACTCTTTCTCCGGTGCATCCTCGAATAATGTTTGTACACAAAAGTAAATAATATATTCGGGTATGGAATATGATAGAGGTTGAAATGCATATCACTTACTTACACTAATGCGGATTAAAATTTATAAAGTTATGGCCGGCGAATGACGGGCGAAATGGATAGACGAGTTTGCCGGCCAGGCAGGCCACACTGCACATCTGGCGCCTGGAAGAATCGAATCCAATAGTAGGAACGCGACCGAGCTGACATCGTCGAATGGTATCCGTCCACGTCAGACGATGGCCCACCCCGACCGACTCCCCCCTCCTCGCGGTTGGTTACGCGAGCACCCGCGTGCGTGAGCCCAGGGCCCACCCCAACGGCCGGCCATGCGAGCCGTGGATCGCACGTACTACACCCCGGCCACGTGTCGCCCCGCCGGTGGGCCCGCGCAGGTGTCTCGCGTAAGCAAAGCGCGCGCGTGCTGCTCCGGTTACGGCCACCGGACGTAAACGCTCTCTCCCCGTCGTCGCCTTTATTCCTTGCTGGATTGCCGTTCTTCCTCCTCTTTGCTTCTCCCTCTACGCTCTATGCGTTTTCTTTAGTGTTTTTCATGTCTTTATTTTCCCTTTTGGTCTCTCCTTTTCTCTGCCTTTCGTTTCTATTTATTTCTTACCAGTCGACGTGTGAAGCACATTGTGATTGTCATAGTAGTAACCATCTTCTCGTGTGTTTCTAGTTTACCACTTCGACGCGAAAGATAATTAAGCAACAAAGCGCCTGCTGATAATGCCGCAGGAGAGGTGGCATTTATAGCTGACCCAATGTTCAAATGGAAGGATTATCTAACCGGTGATCGTGCCAGCTTTCTTCGTTGCTTACTTGGGTGTTGACGTGATGTTAGGTTAATTAGGTACAGCTCTGACTTGTTTTATCCGTTCATAGTAAGAATATATGCCTAGTGATGGCTACCTTCACACGTGAATTCAACTAGCTAACTGAATCGACGAAATGAGAGAGAGAGAGAGTGATTTAGGTGAATCGACGAAATGAGAGAGAGAGAGTGATTTAGGTGTAGATAGATTCATTAACACATAGTAATGTCACTTCCTACGAGACATAAGGTAGTCCATATGAAAACACTATCATTTAATAGTGGGTAGAATAACTATGTGTATAAGAAGTGACGAGTCACTTTTTTTTCTTGTGTTTTAGATAAACCAGCGCGTGAATATATATCACCATCACCCTCGTATGAGAAAAGACACATATATCCATCTGCCACTTACTCTCTACAAATCACTAAATCATGCTTCCATGTCGGCTAAAAGCTGGTAATAATGTGGGATATGAAACTAACCTGATGTACAAATAATGTACATGACCATGATCCATGCCAAGAAAGAAAGGAAGGGAAACCCATTGTAGATAAAAAGAAGCAAAGCCTTGATTAACCAATCAAGATCAGCTCGCATCGGATAGGCAGCCATAGATGAGGTAGTATTTTAATCCGGTGTTTGGAGTCTGATGAGAGGGGCATCATCATGTGACGGACGGATCGGATGGATAGCTCTAAAGCCAAGGGAAGGCATATCGGCTTTTCCTCTCTTTGGCTTCACGCCCACGCGACGCGACGCGACCCAAACCACCAGCCCTCTCTAGCCTAGCCGCTCAAACCAACATAACGGCGCCTGGCCGTCCCGTTTCGTTCCTATCCGTTCCGTTATCCCGCCGCGCACCGTTTGCCGCCGGTTAAATCTTGTGGTGAATGGTTGCCGTACGGTTCTGGCGTGCAATTAACAGTTTTTAATGCGGTCAAATTAGTACTGAGCCCGTCAAGCATACTATACGAATACGACGACGGTTTGCAGAGACGCGATTGTTAATCATCAGGGGGGATGTGACGTTTTTGCGTACGTCGTGACGCGGTGATTATTTTGCGGGTAGAATATTTATTTGCGGATGTCAGCTCCAACTAGGCCGACCCGATCGAGCAGGCATTTTTTTTTCTTTAACACCGACCGAGTTGCTCACTGATCAGTGATCACTGAGTAACTAGTTACAGACTACAGTACGAGAGCAAAAGAGCCAAGTTGCATACGTACTTGCATAGAGAATAACTAGGCATTTTTCTTTATTTTTTTAAAACATGCAGACGAGAGCACGCAGGTTACTGGTTGCCACAGAGAGATGCTTAGCAAAATCGCGTTAGAGTGAATATTCAAACCATCTCGACCACATTTCTTAGCAATTAGCATTAATGAATGCATGTGGTTCCAAGTTCTTAGACAAAGTCACACAGCTACGAACAGCCAATCCACAGCCACAAGAAGTGCTAATTTCGATGCCTGAGCTGAGCTGAGCACTAGATATACACTGATAGTATACAATTCTTTTTCACAAGGCCACTGTTAATTTTTAAATTCGTGTACCTAGCTGGCCGAGGTCCTCTAAATATACTATCATCAGTCATGACTACTTCTAATATAATCCAGTAATTAACAAAAGTGTACGTAACCGAGTGGTGTGCAATGCAATATACTATCTGCCAGTCAAATTTGTTAATTGGCCTTGTCTTGGGATATCTCCCGAGCCACGGTGATAAGAATTTATCACTTGATTCCATCGCGATTAAACTAAGCTAACCTTCAGGGTTTTTAAACCTTAAGCATCTTTAGGCTGATAAATTAGTCATGTTGCTGCGTACATAATGACGATGATCTTAGTTGCAAGTGGGGCCGGACTATGCGTACTCGTACGTACACGAAGCTAGTAGACAGCTAACTAGGAGTATCATATTAGAGGTGCTTAATTATTCGAAAATGAATCTTGAAGTGCTAGCCCTTGCCATCATGCTTACGTAACAAGAGGCTCACAGAAACCATCATGCATAAAGCGGAGGGGTAGGGTAGAGTATCATTTGGGTGTTGGGAACAATTCCTGTTGCAGTGGCGGCACATGCATTGCCATCTGCTAATCTTGGAGGATCAGCGAGAATATCATGCGTACGTGTTTCTTTAATCCCAACTTGTTTGGCAAATGGCATCTGCACGATACCTAATGCACCAATAACTGGGTACTGGAAAAAGAGAAATGCAAGTCTTCTCAAAGAAGAGTCTTCTGCAAACAGAGTAATCAAAGAAGAGCATGGGACTGGAGAAGAGTCTTCTGCAACCAGAGTAATCCTAACATGCATCGCCATGCGCAGCAGGATGAATGAAGGGGTGTCTAGATCCCAGTGCTAAACTTTAGTATTTGTCACATCGAAATGTAAAAGGGATGTCGGATAGGATTTTTATTACCAATAAAAAAACAAATCACAGATTATATTAGTACTCAACGAGACAAATTAATTAAGTATAATTAATCTGTCATTAGCACATGTTTACTGTAGCATCATATTGTCAAATCATAGACTAATTAGGCTTAAAAAATTGTCTCGTAAAAGAGTCACAATCTGTGTAATTAGTTATTTTTGAATTTATATTTAATACTTCATGCATATGTACTTAGTTTTGATGTGATAGGTGCTAAATTCTAGTAGGAGGAACCAAACAAGCCTAAATAAGTTGGCATATGCGCCTAATTAACAACAGCTGGCCTGTTGGCAAATGGAGTAATTAAGGTCGTGCACACAGTACGTCCATGCATGGTGCATTGGTACTCCTATATGGCGAGCTAGCCTATACACGGAGCGAGTGTATATACATCGCATCACGCACATTGGCCCTGTTTGGATACCCTGTGTTAGTGTTAGTTTGTGTTAGATTGGAGCAAACTAACAGCAAATCATCCAAACAGGTGTGTTAGTTTGTGTTAGTTGCAACTAACACCTCTAAAAAACTAGCACCTCTAAGGGGTGTTTTTTGTGTTAGTTTTGGTGGGGCCCACAAAAAAAAAGAAAAAAACTCCTCTCCCGATCTACCGCGCCCGCCCCGCCCCGACTCCCCCTCCCCAGTCCCACCCGCCCCGACCTCCTCACCCGCCCCGGCGGCGCGGCAGATCCACGACTGCTCCACCTGCCGCCTGTCGCCGCCGCCGTCGCCGAGGAGCGGATCCACCTGCCGCCGCCGCCGCCGAGGAGGCTGCTCCACCTGCCGCTGCCGCCGCCGCCGTCGTCGAGGAGCGGATCCACCTGCCGCCGCCGCCGCCGAGGAGGCTGCTTCCACCTGCCGCCGCCGCCACCGCCGCCGTCGCCGAGGAGCGGATCCACCTGCCGCCGCCGAGGAGGCTGCTCCACCTGCCGCCGCCACCGTCGCCGAGGAGCGGCATCCACCTGCCGCCGACGCCGTCGCCGAGGAGCGGCACCCACCTGCCGCCGCCGCCGCCTCCGTCGTCCTCCTCCGACGAAGACGGCACGCACGCCGCCGTGTTCCCCTACTTCGCCCGGTGGCGGCAGTCCTTCGGCAAGGTGTTCGTGTACTGGCTTCGGCAAGGTGTTCGTGTACTGGCTGAGCCCTTCCTGTACGTGGCGGACCCGGGGTTCCTCAAGTCCGCCACCGCCGGCGCGCTGGGAAAGCGTTGGGGGAAGCCTGACGTGTTCCAGGAGCATCCAGTCACAACTCGCGCATCCAGGAGCATCCACCTGCATCCGTCCCAACTCGTGCCGGGATGGAGGACGACGGGTTGGATCCGCTCGGCCACGAGATGAACCACGGTGGCAGTCACCGCGGGCAAGGAGTCAACCACGGCATCGACCTCAACTCGCAAGCGTCGGCCGCCGCGGATGGGTTTCCGGGATTCAGGATATACCAGAACCTCCTTCAGAGAGACGACCTCCCCAACCCTACCCGTGGCCATCCAGCCATGACCCGATGCCTCAACTTTGGGTCCTCCTCGGCGGCGTCTGGTGCCGGTGTTCCAACCGGTCGCGGTCGAGGGGATGGAGGCGCTGCCGCCCAGCAGCGAGCCAGCACGGTCCTCGGGCTGCCCCCACGCCGTGCAGCGAGGACTGCCGGAGGCAGCCAGCGGGGACGTCGCCCTCGTGCAGCGAGGAATGCTGGCCGTGGGCAAGCACCCAGCACCAGTGACAACTACGAAGAAGAAATGGAGGAAGATGTGGACGTGTTAGCGAGCTCCGGCAGTCACCCGGTGAGCCAAAGCCTTCGAGCTCAATGGTCTGATTCCAATAATGCTTGCTTGTTAGAACTGTGCATAGGGCAACGTATGGTAGGAGCATATAATGGTGCACAAATGAGTAGTGATGGTTACCAAGCAATCGTGGATGGCTTGTTTGCTAGAAAGAGGTTGGTTTATAGCAAACAACAGGTGAGGAACCAAATCGGGATACTAAAGAACACCCACTCTTTCTATCGATACTTGCAAGCGCACACAGGCTTGGGAAGGAATCCAGATGGTTCTATTGATGCAGATTCTGACTTTTGGATGACACATACAGAGGTATTGCTACCCACAACCAAAATGTGCATTGTGATGTCTTAGCTTTTTTATGTCAACCAAATTGTGATATTTTTGTTATGTCAACCTTTTATGCAGAAGAAACCATACCTCAAGAAGCTGCTATATGGTCCTCCAGCTAAACCTGGAATTGCTAGAGCAACTCTGGAGAGGGTTAACAGTGGACGGTAGCACAGCCTTCGTGCCTGGAGATGACTATGGTGAGAATGAGGGGCGGGATGTAGAGGCGGCAGATGAAGATGAGTTTGAAGCAACTCCTAGAAACACAAGCAACCAGAAGAGCAAGAGGCCATTCGCTAGCACGCAAAGCACTTTGTCAAGTCCAGTGAAGAAGAGCAAGAGCCCAATGGTCAAGATTGTCAAGGAGATAGCCCATTCTTTCAAAGAAAGTGTCAAAGTCAATAACATGGTGATACAGAAATGTGCTACTCATAAGGAAGCCTTTTCTGTTGGAAGGTGTCAGGAGTTGGCATTTGAGTGTGGCGTTGAGAGGACTGCTGAGTCTGTCTATGCCATGTCTAAGATGTTTGAAACAGAGTACCAAAGGGAGTTTTTCTGTGGCCCATTATTGACACCTGACCTGAGATTGAGCTACTTCAAGAAATGGTGCAGGGACAATAATTTGGAGTAGTTAGGGACTACTTGGAGATTCAGTTTTAGTGCCCAACTATGCTATATGATGTGTCAAACTATGCTATATGTTTGATGTGTCAAACTATGCTATATGTTTATGATGTGTCAAACTATGCTATATGTTTATGATGTGTCAAACTATGCTATATGTTTATGATGTGTCAAATTTACTGCATGTGTTTAGCAATTTGCCTACATATTCAACTTATTTGCTATATGTGTTTAGCAATTTGCCTACATGTGCCCCCATGTGTTTTAACAATTTGCTACATGTGTTTAGCAGGAAGAAGATCACGGGCACCTGATGGAGCAATTAGAAGGTGATGGAGGCAGCACAAGTGATGATGAGATTATATCCATGTGTCAGAACAATATTTTCCAGGCGCAGAAGATGATTGTGCAAATGGTTCCTATCCTGGGTATGTACTCTGATAACTACTTTGTGAAACTACCTAGGAGGTTGTATGGAGATTCTGGCTTGGAATGGGTGCATAATACACTAGCCCGAGACACTGATTGCTACAACATGTTTAGGGTTGAGAGACCTCTATTCAACAGATTACACAATACTTTGGTCGAGTCATATGGGTTGACGTCTAGTAGAGGAATGACAACTACAGAGGCTCTTGCTATGTTTTTATGGATAGTTGGTTCTACTCAATCAGTTAGACAAGCTGAGAATCGTTTTAGGAGGTCGTTAGAGACAGTAAGCAGGACATTTAACAAAGTTTTGACATGTGTGCTTAGGTTAGCACATGACATCATTGTACCAAAAGATCCAACATTTTCATATTTGCACCCAAACTTAGAAAAACCTGGTATATACCCACACTTCAACGACTGCATAGGAGCTATAGATGGAACACATGTCAAGCTTGTGGTGCCTAAGAGGAAGAGGGTTCCATACTTGAATAGGCACAATGAAACCAGCCAGAATGTGCTTGCAGTTTGTGATTTCGACATGAGATATACATTTGTGCTGTCGGGATGGCCTGGTTCTGTACATGACATGAGAGTATTCAAAGATGCCATGACTACTTATCATCACAAATTCCCACATCCACCACCAGGTTTGCTTCTTGACCTATCTTGCAGTAATTTTGGACCAATTACACTTGTGCATCTAAGTCTCATTGTGTGCCTACATTTGGGAATGTGCAGGGAAATATTATGTCGTTGATGCGGGGTACCCCAACCGACCAGGCTACCTTTCACCATACAAATGTACAAGGTACCATGTGGAGCAGTTTCAGAATGGGCCGCCGCCACGAGGTATGAAAGAAACCTTCAACCATGCACATGCCAAAGTTAGGAATGTCATAGAGCGATCGTTTGGTGTGTTGAAGATGAAATTCAGAATTTTGTTGAATATGCCTTGCTTTCCGGAGGACAAGCAAACGAGACTTATTGTTGCTTGTATGGCGATTCATAATTTTATTCGAGAGAGTAGAATTGCGGATAGAGAATTTGCTGCCTGTGATGCGGATGAAAATTACAATCCATTTCCTACTGTTGCATCCGAGTGGCCAGAAGAGGAACCCCTTACTGAGGATGTCAACATGAATGCCTTCCGTGATCAGTTGGCCTACGATTTGTTCAATGGAGTGTAATTTTTAATTTTTTCGTCCAAAACTTGTATGTTTTAGTGCAACATTCTTTTGTATGGACCATTTAAACTTAATCGTGTTTGTGATGAATTATTTGTGGAGATGATTTGTATGGACCATTTAAATTTAATTGTGTTTGTGATGAATTTTTTGTGGAGATGATTTGTATGCTGCTCCCTAATATAATTTACAGTCAGTACAATTCTATGAGAGGTTGTGCTTGGCTGCTTGCTTTGTTTATGTGTAACGCGTATGACCTTCGTTACGTGGGTGCTTCTTTTTTTTAATTTAATAAAAAGGGCATTCAATTTTATTTGTGCATCGGTTTGATCCAGTGTGATGCGGTACTAGCTAAGAAGGCCTCAAAGTGGCCGGTTACAAAAAATCAGGATGCAAAGGTAGTTACATGAGTCAAATAATTGAAAAAGTTGATTTTATGTCAAACTAACGCAAGCATCCAAACAGCCCAAGTGCTAGTGTTAGTGTTAGTTTGTGTTAGAAACTAACACTAACATCTAACAGTGTTAGAGTATCCAAACAGGGCCATTATATTGGTATCGATGTACATAATCAATTGGCGAACGTGCGAGATGGACAATGGATTTCTGTTGGCATACACGTGCTACCTTACCTACCATCACGTCGCTTTCTCGATCCCTGAAATATCGAGTGACGAGTGGTGCATGTTGCGTGGCAAGTATCATACCGTGAGTGTATCAAACCGTCGACCGACAAAACCATGTGACGTTGGTTTCAGAGTGTAGTCTCACGTGTATAGAGTTCATCCGTCCAAATTATAGATCATTTTGACCTATAATTTAGAACGTAAGTAGTAATTTTTGGTGCTATATCAGTTATCACCATATAAGTATACTTCAAGGCGGTTCTTCCCTAGCTTTACGCTGCACTTCTTACCCGTTGTTATATTATAACATATATATAGTGACATATACAAATTGTACTTAGATTAATTAGTTAATTAAGGCTTCTTTTCAATTTTGGGAGAGCCTAGAGTTAGTTAATAAGAGTGGCTAGTGTGTTTCATTCCAACAACCGTACAAATAAATAAGCCTTCGTGGATGCATCTGCTGAAGATCTTCTTAATTTTAAACCTGAACAGTGGAACTGCAAATTTTATTATCGAACAACACGCACAAAAAAGAAAAAAACGAAAGGCGATCCACTGAGCTAGCGTACAGAAGATAGGTAGTTGCACACCCGGCCACCAGAAAATTAAGCTAGCCTTACAATATACTACTAATAATATCATCACTGATGCGCACCAGATTACATTTCGGGTTGGACTCCCTGAAATCCTGATGGATCTTTAGGGGGTCCTAGGAGGAAGATAGGGTCCCGGTGAGGTCAGCAGGTATAGCGAACAAAAGCCAAAATAGCAGCATGCAGAATGCAAGCACTAACGGGGAAAAAATAATAGAATATGTCACGAGGCGTTCGTGGCAGCATATATCAACAGGTGCAAGTAGGTGGCCCGTGTCCATCAGATCATTTCTCGTCAGATGCGGGCACCTGAGCAGCTGAGCTGAAGGGACGAAAGTGAGCTCCTCAACTAACTGACAAGCGCATTTTATCGATTGATTGAATTTGTCTTTCTTTTCTGATGATCAACCGTACTGCGTGCGATCGATAGACCAAGCTAGACATTGTTGCCGGTACCGTCACTGTAGGTAGCAATGCAGACTTTCCGTTAGGCCCAACGCCCAACTTTCCTTTGTCTGCTGCTACATTGTTCAGTAGACTTTCCGTTAGGCACCTGAGTACTACTGAACAATGTAGCAGCAGACAAAGGCCAACGGCAGTTACTCCGGCAGCTGGCTGCCTGACTGCACATCTCGGCATGTGGTCGCCGCAGCAGCAGGAAGCGGATCTTGATCGACGACTGTGGAGAGCACATGCGACGGCGTGCGTGCAGGCCGGCGCGCGCGCGCTAGGCTCGCCCGGCCGACCTCCCTCCTGAACCTTGCTGCTCGATCGATCCGGCACGGTTGAGGTTGAGGTTGAGGTTGAGCTACTACTAGCAGGCAAATAAGCCAGCTGGAGCAGAGAGCTCGTTTCCTTCTTCCGTTGACAGTTGACACTGGCTGCTGCCTAGCTGGAGCGCCGGCCGGAGCAGTACTGCTCCGTACGTACGTGACGCCCCCCGCACGGCAGAGCCGGGCAAAGGAATCAATGGCGCCTGCAACCGACACGAGCAGCGTGCGTGCAGCCTAGCTGGAGTAGTAGTGGCTAGCTAGCTGTCCATCGATTTCTTCCCGCCACGACGACGGATCCATCGGCCGGCGACCTGATCGAGCTCATGGGCCGGCCCGGCGCGTCTGGGTCAGTTCCGTTTCGTTTCTGAATAATTCCTTATTTTTAAGGACCATATTTTCTCAATGCTTCGTTTTTTTCGAACTGAATACGGAGTACTGTACTTCGTTAGCTTCATTCTCCAGATTACAAAACCTGTAACTGCATCTGACCGATTTGGGAATTACTAACACCATCGCCACCACGCACAGCGATCCGTCGCCGCCGACAGGTCGACTCGACTCCACGTCTCCACCCTGACCCACCTGAATCCCGAGCGCGTCCCCGGACTCCGGAGACCGACCGCTCGTCCCGGGCTGCTGCCGTGGTCCACAGGGCAGGAGCAGGATGCACTCCCCGTCTTTTTTTTTTTTGTTTTTGGCCCCTTTTTGAAAGATTTTCACAAATGGACCCCCTGCAGAAAGATTGTCAAAAATGGACCCTGAGCTCGGCGCCAGAGAACATGGCGCCGAGGTCACATTCGTCGGCGCCGGAACAGCTGGCGCCGAGGTCCACGCCCCTCTCGATGACCTGGATTTGACGTGGCAGGTAGCTCGGCGCCAGGGATTGCGGCGCCGAGCTCGGCGCCGCAGATCTTGGCGCCGAGCTCTCTGCTTTGAATCGTGTACCGGCCCGCCGACAGATCACAGAACGCTGTGAAGACTGGACGCCGCCGCCGCCGCCGACCCCGCCATCCCGGCCGCCGCCGCGGCAACCCGCCCGCCGCCGCCCCGTCCACTCCGGCGCCGGCGGCAGCCCGGCCGCCGCCTACCCCGCCGTCCCCGCCCGCCGCCTACAGCGCCACCTCGGCCGCCGCCACCCCCGCCCGCCGCCGCGGCAACCCGCCCGCCGCCGCCCCGTCCACTCCGGCCGGCGGCAGCCCGGCCGCCGCCTGTCCCCGCCGTCCCCGCCCGCCGCCTACCCCGCCACCCCGGCCGCCGCCTACCTCGCCACCCCGGCCGCCGCCACCCCGCCCGCGGCCGACCCCCGCCGTCCTCGGCCGTCGACGCCCGCCACCGGCCGCGGGGTGGGCTGCGCCGGCGTCGCCAGGGGGTGGGCTGCGCCGCCGTCGGCACCGCTGGCCACCCCGCCCCCCACGCCGGGTTGCAGTCCCTTCCCTGCAAATCAAGGTAAAAATTAGTTTCCTCTTGCACAAAAACTTAGTTAGTAGTAGTTTTTCATGTAGTTAGATACTAGTAGTTTGAAAGTAGTAGTTTGTTAGTATTAGTTAGATATTAGTAGTTATCAACATACTATGTAGCTACATAGTTAGATAGTTAGTTAGTACTATTAGTTTGATAATACTAGTTAGATAGTAGCATTTACATAGTTAGATAGTTAGCTTGATAAAAGTAGCTTGACATATATATATGTAGGTTATATTAGATATACTTAGTTAATTATTAGCAGTAGCACATATATGTATTATGACTAAACCAAATATATTGCTATGTAAATTTAGATGGACAATGTAGTCACTATTTATCATGGAGGTACTGTGGAAAGAGATCAAAACTATGGATATGTTGAGTTCGTTGGGATGCATAGCGTGCCTGTGCTATTCGATGATAGACCAAGCTTTCATGAGTTGCTTGTTAGGGCTTGTCAGGAGTTAAATTGGCATGGAAATCATGATGACATTATAGTGGAGGGTGTACTTCATCTAGGTGCTCCACCCAATATTCTTAGGCGACTAATTCGAATTGGGAGTCAGAATCAATGGGATAATTTTGTCAGATCTGCAATGAAGAGTCAGTTGCAATGTTTGGATATTCTTGTTCGGTTTCCGGTTTCAATTTCTCCCAACCGCCGCCCTCCTAAGCGCCCGGTTCCTGTTGTACATGTTCGTGATGCCGGATCCGCTCCAAATGAGGTCCATATTGCTATGCCAGTTCCAGATATAGTTGCACCTCCTGCTCATGATGTCCCTTCATCACAGAATGAGTGTATTCCGTTGTCACAACATGTGGCGGTCCATTTGACACAAAACCCTCCTTGTAAGTATTGCATCCACCTCATTTTTTCACTTGTCCTTGTCAATCCTTCTGTTTTGTCCTAGTAAAATCATCCTTGTCTCATTCATTCCTTGTCTTTGTTTTTGTGTTTCAGCATGCATTCCTGACAATGTTGGTGGTCATTTGGATGAAGGTTTCCGGGCTTCGAATAGTGTGGAAGTTGATTTCCAGTTATTGAATGATGATGAGACATTTGAGCCTGAAGCATTGAATGAAGAGGATCCTTATGATGTAGCAAGGGCAATTGATTCTGATGATGACCGTGAAGTGGGTGCGCTTTCAGATAGTGATTTAGAGATGATGAGGCGTATTTTTCCTGCCCGTGACCTAAGGGTCCATGAATTCAGCGATGTTGGACTTTCTGATCAGGCATATGCACAAGGACGAGATGATGATCTTCTAGACGCTCCCGAGACTAGTTGGTCAATGACAATTGAAAAGGGTCGAGTATTCAAGGACCTCCCTGCCTTGAAGCGTTGGTTGCAGCATTATGCAGTGATACGCAAAAGGCCGTATAAGGTCCTCCATTCTTATGCGGAGCGGCGATACACAATTGTGTGCGACAAGGATCTTTGTCCATGGAGGGTTTGTGCAAGGAAACAAAAGGACACCGGCAATTGGAAAATTACTAAAGTTGTAAGTCCACACACTTGTGCTGCTGTAGAGCTCATAACGAAGCATCGACAGTTGACATCTACTTTAATAGCGAAGCGTTTGATGGGAGTATTGAAGCAAGAGCCGAACATGAAGGTGAAGACAATCATCGAAACAGTTAAGTTGGCATATGATGGTTTTCAGATTTCCTATGGTAAGGCTTGGAGGGCAAAGCAGCGGGCGTGGAAGATGATATATGGGAATTGGGAGGATGGGTTTGAGATGTTGCCAGCTCTTTTTAATGCCATAAAGGCGGTGAATCCGGGAATGCATTATGAGTACATGGCAAAGCCAAATGAAATGATTGGTAACCGTCACATATTCTTCCGTGCTTTCTGGTGCTTCCCTCAGTCCAAAGAGGCATTTATGCATTGTCGTCCAGTGTTCTCGATTGACGGTACTTTTCTTCTTGGCAAGTACAAAGGCATACTTCTTGTAGCCATAGCAGTGGATGCAAACAACATGCTTGTACCGTTGGCATTTGCTTTGGTTGAGACGGAGAACAAAGATAGTTGGGGATGGTTCTTGAGGCTAGTCCGTATACATGTGGTTGGGCCTGGTAGGGAGGTTGGTGTTATATCTGATCGTCACCAGGGCATTCTTAGTGCAGTGCAAGAGCATATTGATGGCTTTGCACCCTTGCATCATCGATGGTGTACCCGGCACCTTGCAGAGAATCTTCTCCGTAAGGATAATGTGAAGGATAACTTTCCGCGGTTCGAGGCCGCTTGTCGTCAACGTGAGGACAAGTATTTTCGTTTGAAGTTGGAGGAGGTAAAAACAGCATCAAATGCCTTGGGTAGGCAGTGGTTGGCAGGATTGATGGGAGATTTGGAAAAATGGACTAGGGCTCATGATACGGGTGGATGGAGATATGAATTTCAATGCAGCAACATGGCAGAGTCATTCAATAAATTGTTGCTGGGTATACGTGGAATGCCCGTGAATGCCATTGTGTCATTCACATTCTACAGGCTTGTATTTTGGTTCAATAAAAGACACGCCGACGCAGTAGCCTTGCAGGAGGCACGGGTGAGATGGCCTGCAAGGCCAAAATACCACCTAGATCAGGCAAAGGAACGGGCTACCACACATGAAGTTGAATTGTTTGACAATGCCACCGGTAAATATGAGGTCATACAAAGGGGTGGTACAACATCAGACGGCGAGCCAAGAGAGCCTAGGAGGCATGTGGTTGTCCTTCAAGATTTTACATGCACTTGTGGAGGTCCAAGGCAATACCACTTTCCATGTTCTCATATGGTGGCTGCAGCCAGGCACCGCAACTATGACAATTGAGAGCACAATACCTGCTGTATTCAGTGTTGATAACCTTGTGCGCACATGGAGTCCCCGATTCGTGCCATTTCGGGACCCTGGAGAGTGGCCTCCATACGATGGGCCGAGGTACATTGCCGATCCGAGTTGCAAGTGGGACAAACCTGGATCCCGCAAGAGATCAAGGCATAGGATGGTCATGGATCAGGTTTCGGGTAAAACTAGAAGGCGAACAAGAACTCCATTTCTTACTGACCCTGACCATTGGCAATGTGGAAAGTGCGGTAGACTTGGCCACAATTCACGCACCTGCCATTGGCAGATTAGTGAGGTGAAAAAAATTATGTTTATAACAGTTTGAATTAAATTTCGTTTGAATTTGTTGTAATTACCTTTTTTCTACCACATTATACTGACTTGTTTTATTTTGCAGGATGGCGCAATTCCACCTTCTGGATCCGGTGTACGAGGAGACCCACAGAGGCCGTCGGATAGCCGGAGGGGAGGTAATTCCTATTGCCTCAAACATTGTTTGAACTAGTACTTTTTGAGTTATGTATTTCTATGCCATCTCTTTCCGAAAATTGGCAGAATCTGTCATTTTTGACAGTTTGTGGCAAATGAATTTTTTGAGGGCCATAACTTGCGATCTGGGCCGACCACATTATAAGAAACTTGTTTGCAACTATGCTATGCATGTCATATCCAAATTTCACCACAATTCGACTTGTAGTTTTTGAGTTATGAATTTCTAAGTGTAGCAGTTCCGAAAATTGGCAGAATCTGTCATTTTTGACAGTTTGTTGCAAATGAATTTTTTGAGGGCCATAACTTGCGATCTGGGCCGACCACATTATAAGAAACTTGTTTGCAACTACGCTATGCATGTCATATCCAAATTTCACCACAATTCGACTTGTAGTTTTTGAGTTATGGATTTCTAAGTCTAGCAATTCCGAAAATTGGCAGAATCTGTCATTTTTGACAGTTTGTGGCAAATGAATTTTTTGAGGGCCTTAACTTGCGACCTGGGCCGACCACATTATAAGAAACTTGTTTGCAACTATGCTATGCATGTCATATCCAAATTTCACCACAATTCGACTTGTAGTTTTCGAGTTATGAATTTCTAAGTGTAGCAGTTCCGAAAATTGGCAGAATCTGTCATTTTTGACAGTTTGTGGCATATGAATTTTTTGAGGGCCATAACTTGCGATCTGGGCCGACCACATTATAAGAAACTTGTTTGAAACTATGCTATGCATGTCATATCCAAATTTCACCACAATTCGACTTGTAGTTGTTGAGTTATGAATTTCTAAGTGTAGCAGTTCCGAAAATTGGCAGAATCTGTCATTTTTGACAGTTTGTTGCAAATGAATTTTTTGAGGGCCATAACTTGCGATCTGGGCCGACCACATTATAAGAAACTTGTTTGCAACTATGCTATGCATGTCATATCCAAATTTCACCACAATTCGACTTGTAGTTTTTGAGTTATGGATTTCTAAGTCTAGCAATTCCGAAAATTGGCAGAATCTGTCATTTTTGACAGTTTGTGGCAAATGAATTTTTTGAGGGCCTTAACTTGCGATCTGGGCCGACCACATTATAAGAAACTTGTTTGCAACTATGCTATGCATGTCATATCCAAATTGCTCCACAATTCGACTTGTAGTTTTTGAGTTATGAATTTCTAAGTGTAGCAGTTCCGAAAATTGGCAGAATCTGTCATTTTTGACAGTTTGTGGCATATGAATTTTTTGAGGGCCATAACTTGCGATCTGGGCCGACCACATTATAAGAAACTTGTTTGCAACTATGCTATGCATGTCATATCCAAATTTCACCACAATTCGACTTGTAGTTTTTGAGTTATGAATTTCTAAGTGTAGCAGTTCCGAAAATTGGCAGAATCTGTCATTTTTGACAGTTTGTGGCATATGAATTTTTTGAGGGCCATAACTTGCTATCTGGGCCGACCACATTATAAGAAACTTGTTTGCAACTATGCTATGCATGTCATATCCAAATTTCACCACAATTCGACTTGTAGTTTTTGAGTTATGGATTTCTAAGTCTAGCAGTTCCGAAAATTGGCAGAATCTGTCATTTTTGACAGTTTGTGGCAAATGAATTTTTTGAGGGCCTTAACTTGCGATCTGGGCCGACCACATTATAAGAAACTTGTTTGCAACTATACTATGCATGTCATATCCAAATTTCACCACAATTCGACTTGTAGTTTTTGAGTTATGAATTTCTAAGTGTAGCAGTTCCGAAAATTGGCAGAATCTGTCATTTTTGACAGTTTGTTGCAAATGAATTTTTTGAGGGCCATAACTTGCGATCTGGGCCGACCACATTATAAGAAACTTGTTTGCAACTATGCTATGCATGTCATATCCAAATTTCAGGCCGACCACATTATAAGAAACTTGTTTGCAACTATGCTATGCATGTCATATCCAAATTTCACCACAATTCGACTTGTAGTTTTTGAGTTATGAATTTCTAAGTGTAGCAGTTCCGAAAATTGGCAGAATCTGTCATTTTTGACAGTTTGTGGCATATGAATTTTTTGAGGGCCATAACTTGCGATCTGGGCCGACCACATTATAAGAAACTTGTTTGCAACTATGCTATGCATGTCATATCCAAATTTCACCACAATTCGACTTGTAGTTTTTGAGTTATGGATTTCTAAGTCTAGCAATTCCGAAAATTGGCAGAATCTGTCATTTTTGACAGTTTGTGGCAAATGAATTTTTTGAGGGCCTTAACTTGCGATCTGGGCCGACCACATTATAAGAAACTTGTTTGCAACTATGCTATGCATGTCATATCCAAATGTCACCACAATTCGACTTGTACTTTTTCAGTTATGGATTTTTTTGGCTAGTAGTTCTGAAAATTTGACTACATTTTTTTGATTACTAATACTTTCATTGTTTACACTCAGGCTCTTCCCATCCTACGTCCTAGAACCCACAAGGGGTTCTTGGACATGCGGTACGACGACCGCTACACTCCTTTGTTGGAGAGAGCTGGACTAGATGCCATCTCTTTCCTGGTTCGTCGTGGGTTGCCACCGTTAAACTCGGCGGCTCTCACAGCGCTGGTTGACAGGTACGTTTGTATCAACAAGATAGATGGTTGTTCTAGTGAATCATTGGAATTATGTAGTACCTAACCTTGGTTTTCATGCCTTGCAGGTGGCGGCCTGAAACTCACACCTTTCACTTGCCTTTTGGGGAGATGACTGTAACGCTACAAGACTGTCAGAAGTTGCTTGGTTTGAAGATAGCTGGAAGACCTGTTATTGGGCCCTGCAGGTCAGAGGGATGGAGAGCACGAGTGCAGGCCTTCCTTGGGCGTGAGCTTCCTGAGGAGCACGGAAGCCGCACTTCTGGAGTTTCTATAGCTTGGTTGCGTCAAGCTTTTGGACAGTGTCCTGTTGATGCAAATGAGGAGACCATTGGGTATTATTGCAGGGCTTGGATTCTACACATGTTTGGATGTGTCCTGTTTCCAGACGGCACGGGGGACGCGGCTTCATGGATGTACATCCACTGCCTCACAGACTGGGACCAGGCGGGGATGTATAGTTGGGCCTCAGCAGTGTTGGCCTTTTTGTACCGGCAGTTATGTGAGGCATGTCGTCGCAGTTCGACGACAGGGAACCTAGGTGGATGTGTGTACCTCCTGCAGCTCTGGATGTGGTCTCGTCTTCCAGTTGGTCGTCCAAAGATTCTGCCTCGGGAAGAGTGGTGGGCAGGGGTTGGTCCGAAACAGTTTCCCACAGTTGGTTACTTTTGGAGCAAGGTCAGTGTGCCGTTTGCCAGGACAACTCGAGCTTACAGAGAGTTCACAGACGAGATAGATAGACTCACTGCCTCCTGCGTAAGAACTTCTACAAACCATCTTTTACATGTCAAATGCATTTCGGCCGACCACCTTCTTACAACTATACTAACCGCCTCCACCGAATTTTGCAGGTTAATTGGGAGCCTTACGAGGGAGAAGCAGCGAATACTTTCGCGTTGAGCATGTACTGTTCTTGGGACGAGGACCTGTACAGGTTGAAGTGCCCTCTGATCTGCTTCTATGCTGTTGAATACCACCTGCCACATAGGGTAGCTCGCCAGTTTGGTAAACGCCAGCTATGGCCAGTGCAGCCGTTCTCGACTTCAGTGGAGTTGCACAAGTAAGTGGCTGCCTTTTCAATTCCGTCTTATACACTTCAGGAAATGCAACATTGACTTTTGGTTTTTATTCATGGCTATGCAGGTTAGATCGGCAGAAGCAGAAGAAGATTGTTGAGTGGGAGACTCAGCACCGCGACTACATTGAGGAGTGGGAGATGTTTGGTGAAAACGAAGACGACAACGAGGAACCGCACACAAACAGTGCATATAGAGCGTACCAAGCTTGGTACCAGTGTGCTACACGTTGCAGGTTGAGAGTCGAATGGACTGAAGCTGATTATGCCGACATCGACTCCTCGGACGACGAAGACACCACGTACGACCAAGACACTCGCAAAGGCACGCTTGTGGAGGCCGGGCCGCTCTTGGATCGAGTGGTAATGATAATACTAAGCTTGTTTTACCTTTGCTCAACCAGTACGCAATTTATACTCGTGCTAATCTTTTTCACGTTCTTGGTAGGGCAACACACTGAAGAGGTCTGTCCAAGACATTGAGCGTTTTCGGCCAAGACTGCACGAGGGATGCACGGTACAAGAGACCGAGAATTTCATTGACGTAAGCTTCTAAAACGACTTTTCTACTTGACAATGTGACATATCAGGCCGTTCTTAGACAATAACATGGCACGCCTCTAACTTTGTTTCACTTTATCAACAGAGGCTTTATACTCGCTTTCGTCGTGCTGCTGCTCGATGCGGATGTAGGACACTGACGCCGCACAACGTTCACGACCCTTCCACCGCTACTGGCTCGAGTAGCCATGCCCTCACGTTTGAGGATGACGAACAGGAGGTGCACCACACTACTTTGTTTCAGGATGACAACCAGGAGGTGCAGCCCACGGCAGAGGAGATTGGGCCATCTCAGCTCGTCGACGCCCCGTCCACGCAGCCTTCACCGCGTCGACGCCATGCCGCGCCGTCCAGATACACTCCAGGCACAGATGCTCTCGGGAAGGTCAAGGGCAAAGGTAAAGTTAGGAAGCCGCGTTGAGACAGTCTTGTATGCACTACTATTATCCGCCATATGTATCTATTGTAGACTTTATTTATGTATCATGGACTTTATGTATGTATCATGGACTGTATTATTTATCATGGACTTTATTTATGTATCATTGGACTGATGGACTTTATTTATGTATCATGGACTTTATTTATGTATCATGGACTTTATTTATGTATCATGGACTTTATTGATGTATCATGGACTGTATGGACTTTGTGTAGTTACTATCGAATATTTGGACTCTATTGTGCACTATTTGAATTGTTGGGTATGTATATATCTTTATTTGGTCATTGGAATGCAAAAAAAACAAGGGAAATTATGTGAAAATTTTTTGTCGAATGAGAATATGCTTCGTACTGTTAGATGCTGATATGATGGATCACTGAAAAGCCTACGCGTCCTATGATACAGATCCTACAATGCGACAGCTGAACTAGCCTTTTCAGGAGTGCGCGTAGGCTTTTCAGTGCACGCATTAATGCCGGGACAGGATGCACATGGTCGATGCAGCCTTCGCATGTCTATATCTATACACAATCCTTTGAACTTCAGCACAACAACATTTGCTTCTACGAGCAATGTCGAAAGGGTCATCTTCTGGGAAGGGAAAGGGGAGAAAGAAAGGGCCAATTTTGTATGAGGGCTCTCTTGGTCCTGATTTCTTTGCGGAACCAGTGTTTGAGTTTCCAGAAGAGAGCAAAAGTGATTTTAGCAAACAAAACCCACTTAGAGGATATGATGACCGCAAGGAAGATTGGCCAAAATGCATGCATGGTGAGGATTGCGTAGTGCAGATGCAAACCGAGGGGCCTGATGGAGGTCGCCGTTTCTTCAAATGCCCATACGCATGGGTAATCTCGACGAGTATTGTTTTCATTCATTTTTCTCTCTTCAATTGACCCACTAACTAGAGTCTTTGATTGTAGTCTTCCAACGCTCCAGACAATTGCAAGTTCACTAGGTGGGTAGATCCTGCTCCTATTCATCCTCATGAAGAATACATCCACTACTTGCAGGATCGACTCTTCGATCTGCAAATGGCGGTAAGCGATGGTGACAAAGAGGACGAAGAGGATGACAATACAAATGCTGCCGCTTCAAAGGGGCCGGTGTGTACTGACCCATATTGCAACTGTCTGTGTCACAAGAACAAGGGACCTCAGTCGCCACCACCACCTCCATCACCACCACCGCCGACAATGGGAGGATATTACGGAGAAGGATCTACCCAATTTGCTATGTGGGGACACTACTAGGAGTGACCAAACTTATTTACATGCTTCAGTGATGTCTGTGTTGTTGATTTAATTACCTAAGGCATGTTAAAGTTTAGTCCAGGACCTAGCAACCCTTGTTTGCTATAGGTCCTCACATGCCATTTCACGTACTTATCATGTTTAATTATGTAGCTGAAGTACTTCATTCCGCTTTAGTGATGTAATTCAAGCCGAGTAATGCAAATGCAAGTGATGTAGTTTGTTATAATTATGTACTTTGTTACTGTTAAAAACGAATGACTCGCCATGAGCACTACGGATAGCCTTTTCAGTGATACAGTCTACACGAGTAGAGCATCCAATGCACCCAACGTGGCGATCTTATCCGTCTCCTAGGGAAAATGCCAAACAAACCCACATCGGATCTCATCTCTTTACTTCTGTACAACACATCGACCTGCACATGGACTCAGTCTATGAACCAGCCAATTCTTCCTTTATATAACACAGGCCATGGTTATTGAGTTTGTGCAGTCTTCTTTGTTACAAACCATGGCTTGTTCAGATCCTGAGCTCCTCAAGTGGGGAAAGGTGAGAGCTTGTCGTTCCAGAAGGGGTGCATGTGCCTATGTGCTTCTGTGGTGACCTTTGCAAGCTCGTGCAGTCCAAAGTTTTGGGTGACTACTATGGCATGAGGTTTTTCATGTGTGACAACTTCGAGTATGATCCACCCAAGGCCTCTGGCAGCATGAGAGCCAAGGTATTCACTAACCCGGCCCTGCCATGTTTTCCTACCCATTTCATGTTCTGTATTCTT
The DNA here is from genome assembly GCA_015476505.1 of Urochloa ruziziensis. Taxonomy (NCBI): domain Eukaryota; kingdom Viridiplantae; phylum Streptophyta; class Magnoliopsida; order Poales; family Poaceae; genus Urochloa; species Urochloa ruziziensis. Next base: position 13,799,493 of record CM027122.1, on the reverse strand, counting down.
ACTTTGAGAGTCAAAGACTCCCCCGCCTCTTTGTGATTTCTTGCAGTGGCTAGATACAGAGCAGTCCAATGAGGACAAGGCTCATGTTGAGCAGGCAGCATCCTCGGCAAGAGCTAGGTGGCAACGGATGATGCACGAGGATCAGAAGGAGGAGAAGCGCAAGAAAGACCAGGAGGAGATTCGGAAGAGGATGGAGGAGATCGAGCGTCAAGAGGCCCAAGAACGTGAAGCTGATCGCGAGAGAAAGAGGGAGAGGGCACGTCGAGCAAAAGCAGCGGGTCCTGAAGCTATTAGGAAGGGGAAATATCCCCGTTGTACCCAGTGAAGAGCCAAGTCTTCACACCCGGCGATTTACATTCACCTAAGGCATGCTAGGATTAGCACACAATTATAAGTGTGCTATAGATGCCATTCACCTATCCTCTTTGTCATTTCATTATGATGCAATGCATCTATGTATTCAAGCCGGGTTACGCAATTCATGTTTTAAAAATGGTTAGGCAAATTCAAATGTTACTAATATTGTTGTAGCATGAAACAACAGGGGGAGGTGCAAAAAACAAAGCGAAAAAGAAAATAAATGACCCACAACTATCACTAGATATTTCAGTTCAAACTTTAAAGATGATATGACATTTCACTGAAAAGCATACAGACTTTCTGAAAAGCCTACACATTTCGAACTAGCCTTTGCAGTATGCATGCAAGTAGCCTTTTCAGATCTGTCGTCTACCTAGACTTTTCAGCGAGCATCTAACTAGGTGCCTCAGGCATCTATCTAGCCTTTTCAGATCCACAATCATGACTTCCTTGCCTTATCCTACGGGACGGCTCAAAAAAATAATATTCAAAAAACATATTAGTTCTATAAAACATACATCCTTCCCCTCAACCACAACACAACCTACATTTCCACTTCTTCTCCAAACGATGTCCTCATGGAAGGAAGACCGAAAGGGCATTCCACCATGGAATGAACGACCAAAGTGCTACTGTGGGTACCGTGCCTGGTTGCAAGTATGTGATGATCCTTCAAAGAGGCAGCAGTATGGGTGTAGGTATTTCAAGTGTCCGGACATTGATGATGATTTCAAGGTACGCCATTGATTCATCTCTTCAATCTATACTTAGAGAGAAACGGCGTACATCTAACCCCATGTATTTCATTAAGGCTTGCACATTCATACAATGGGTCGACACTGGCCCTGTTCCTCGTCCGGTCTCACCAACTCAGGTTGAGCACAAAGGGCAATACAACGTGAGACAGGCGGATGCTCGAGAAGCCAAGCGTCTTGCGCGTGAGGAGCAAGAGCGAAGGATCCGCCACCAACAGATCCAGATCCGTATGAAGGGCAAGGAGGATCAACTTCAGAGGCGCCGTGAGGAGTTAGCTAGCCAGAGAAGAGGCACTGAAACAACAAGAAGAACAACTTCAAGCTCGTCAAGCACAACTCCTCAAACAAGAAGAGGGACTGAACACCAAGAAGAGACAAGATGGGGAGGGCTCATCCAAGCAAGGCAGGAAGGAAAAATTCACCCGCTACACCCAGTAGACCTTCAGTTCTACTTTGTACCGATTTCAATTACCTAAGGCATGTTAGGGTTAGTTCAAGACCTAGTTACCATTGTGTGGTAAAGGTTTTCACATGCCACTTTGTCTCTGTTCTCCATTTCAATTAACTAAGAAATGTTGTTAGTTAACATCCTGATTTTAATGTGATATGCAAATCTATATTTTTATCCTCGAAATAGACAGATGTTTTGCGACTTTGATCCATGAATAAAGGGAAACGGTGGAGGAAATTAAAAATCGAAGATCGGCGCCAGGGTCTGTGGCGCCGACCTCGGCGCCATGGTCTTTGGCGCCAACCTCGGCGCCACGAGCTATGGCGCCGAGCTATCAGCCACGTCACCTCCAGCTCATCGCCTGAGTTGTGGACCTCGGCGCCAGCTGTTCCGGCGCCGACGAATGTGACCTCGGCGCCATGGTCTCTGGCGCCGAGCTCAGGGTCCATCTTTGACAATCTTTCTGCAGGGGGTCCATTTGTGAAAATCTTTCACAAAAGGGGCCAAAAACAAAAAAAAAAAGACGGGATGCACTCCTACGTGTCTCGCCACGCTCCGCCCTGTCGCCGCCCCCCACGCGCCCGGTTCCAGGTTAACCAGCCACGCGGCGGAGATTACTAGCGTGTGCTACGTGTGCGGATCAGCGGATGGGATGAGGTCCCAGTCGGACGGACGGACTGGCGAGTGCGTCCTGATTAGGAAGGAAGTTAGCCTCGTCACGCACTAACTTGGCACCCAGTATTACCACGAGTTCGTTCTCAATGGCAACATCGCTGTCGACTTGCCGTCCTGGCCATGCCATGCACGCCTGATGACGACGATGCAAGCCAAAGATCCAGTTCGATGCCTATCTTCTTAGAATCGAGAACGGATGAACGACAGGCGTTGGGAGCAAGAGCAACGCACACGTAAGGCTTTACGCCATCGTTCCATCTGTCCAGCTCGCTTCAGAATTTTGCCGCCGAATAGCTAAGCTAGCTCGGCCAGTTTACGGTCGTCAGCAAATCGGATTTCCATATCCTTGTTTTTTTTAAGCCAAGTTTTAATCCACAAAAACGAGATAAAATCACCATATCGGACGATCATCATCGCCACATGCCAAACGTATGTCGGATAAAGTTGCCAAAATCTGGTTTACTAAACGCCCCTGACACATTCATGCACCAGATCGGTGACGCATTTAATTCCATATCTTTCTTTTTTGGTAAAGGATTTAATTAAGATCCTAATTGAGTAATTGCTGCCACATCAAAGCTCCGATAAAAACCATGGTTACCTCTTCGATCCGATCCAGTTGTGATGTTGTGGGGTGGCTCCAGCCTCCAGGCGTAGCATGTGGCCGCAGCAGTTGCCAGTGTCCACGGCTGCTGCCCCTTCCTCAAACAACGCATTCATGCCGTAACAGTAACTAGCCTCCCCAACGGCAACGGGAGAGCATAACGGAACGGGGCGGCGCAGGGAGATAACGCCCGTCGCCGTCAGTTACCTCCCCTCCTCTCCCTCCTCTGTCCTGACCACAATAAGAAGCAGAGCTGGTGCCCCCACCTCCCTCCCCGTCTCTCTCTCTCGCGCTCCCACACCTCCCCAACACAGAGAGAGAGAGGCGCGGCAAGGAGGGACAAGGACGGGCCCCTCTTCCTCAACACCACACCGGCCAACAGCGGCGGAGGAGAGAGATGGAGTCGCCTGAGGCGTGCTCGTCCGGGGAGGCGTCCCCGGTGGCGGCGGAGCGGCCGTCGGAGGCGGCCGCGCTGCGGGCGCTAATCGACCGGGTGCGCGCCGGGGAGGTGGACGCCGCCCGCGAGGTGCGGCGACTCACCAGGGCCTCCGCCAGGCACCGCCGCAAGCTCGCCCCGCCGTCGAGCCGCTCGTCGCCATGCTCCGCGCCGGCGCGCCCGACGCCGGCGAGGCCGCGCTCCTCGCGCTGCTCAACCTCGCCGTCAGGGACGAGAGGTGCGTACAGAGGGGGACCTCCTCCGATTAACCCGTCCTCGTCCTGCCCGCTATCTGTGTGATCCTGTTTTTATTTTATTTTTTTCCGTTTCAAATCGAAAGGAAGGAAAATCTAGTTTGTGACGGGCTCCTTATAAATTCTCGTTAAACCTTGCTGCTTTCGGAGTGAATCGCTTTATGGGGATTTTCGAAAGTATGGCCCGTTTTACGCCGAATTCGGCAAGACCCCCTCATCGATTGCTTCATTTTTTCTGGCATACGCCCGCCGAATCGTGGTAAAAGTTGCCGTCTCTGTCGTCTCGTTCCAGCATAGGCATATTTAATTCTAATCGATCGGCACATATTGAACTGATTTTGCTATGTTTCTCTTCCAAGTTTTTTTAGTCGGTGGCGGCGGCGGCTTATACCTGTTTTTTTATTTCCTTTCTGGTCAAAATCAAAAAATAAAAAGAAAACATCGAGGATTCGGGGGGAAATCAATTAAACTGCACCTTTGTTTTTAGCTGGTTTAGCTGAAAGATTTGTGCCGTTTGATATGATAAGAGTACAATCATATATGTGTCTGTAGTAGTTCCGAACTAGTATACTGCGTTATCTAATTGATTTTACCATGATATAACCTGAAGATGGATCCTTGAATTATATTAGCAACTTAGTGATTGCGGGTTTATTCGGAAGCATATTCTAAGAAACCTGGTAGGATAGCTTCGCACCGGATTTCAAACAGGGGTCGTCGTCATCATCTTGCAGCTAAGGTATCCCTGTTGCTTTTTTAGACGCTCAGCAATCGCCTGGCACCTGCTGGTAGTACAGAGATTTTATTCCCACGACCCTTCAACAAATCTGGGATTCCTAGTCTGTGGTATAAATTTCTTGGAAGATGGCAACAAGGAAAGGCTAAGAAAACGGCCGGTTTAGATGTCGCGAGCAGCTGGTTTGATTTTGAAGCTGACCGAAGGCTGCCAACCACCCTGCTCTGGTTGGCTGCTGCTGAGAAAAAAATCCATCACCAGGAATGTGGAAAAACCGTTTATTTTGTGAAGTTTCTTCGGCTGCCTAATATTTGCCTCCTTTTCAACTGCCGTGGGTGTGGTCAGGATACAGTTATCCAGTACTTGCTTTAGAAAATTTGTGCCCATGCGGTGACCTAATTGTCTTGGTACATATCCAAACATGTTGACCTCATGTTCCTCTTTAGGCCTCGAACCAACCTGTGACCTGTGGGTAAAGGTGAAGTCAGACTGGTATGGTGCTATGTACCAACCTGTGACATATGCCCCCTTCCCTTGCGCTCTCTACTAATCAAAACGAGGATAGGAAAATGGTAAATTGAGCACCACTGTTATGATCAGGTAATCCTTTGACAAGAACCTGATAGCTTCTGTTGACCGGTGCTAGTGGAATCAACTGTTCTAATAGTTGGGAGTGTCTCAAGTCCTTGTCTAAATGAATCGTATATGGAAGTATGGAACATCCCTTTTAGATGTTATTCTGCTTTCTGGCCTAGGACACTAGGACAGATAGGATAAGGTATGGGAAGGATATTTAGGGCCTCTAGTTCCTCTCCTCTTGATGTGCATGGGCCAAGGGGCCATCCTATAGTCTAGGTGCCCATATCTCGCATTTATGCTGCTCGTTTCAGAGCATGGAGCTATACGTAATGGTATCTAATTCAGTAAAATATATTGCCATTGTGGCATTGTATGCATCCTGGTCCATACGTGGAGGACATTTAGTAAGCTATATCCGTGTGGTTGGGAAGCCTTAAATTTATATGTAATATTCAATAGCTCCCCTAACTTATATGAAATGTTATGAGTAGTTTAGTAATCAATATTTAGCTTTCTGTGAACTGTTTATGATGCAAATGTTTCCTAAACTTATATTTGTTCCATGTATGCAGGAATAAAACCAAGATAGTGGATGCTGGAGCACTTGAGCCCCTGCTTGGTTATTTGCAATCAAGTGATCTGAACTTGCAGGAGTATGCAACTGCTGCTCTGCTTACACTTTCAGCCTCGTCCACCAATAAGCCTATCATAAGTGCTTCAGGAGCAATTCCTCTACTTGTGCAAGTCCTTAAAGAAGGGAATCCACAAGCCAAGAATGACGCTGTGATGGCTCTGTACAACCTCTCCACAATCACAGACAACCTTCAAGCCATTCTTGCTGTCCAACCAATTCCTCCTTTGATAGAGCTGCTGAAGGGTGGCAAGAGGTCCTCCAAAACAGCCGACAAATGCTGTGCTCTTCTGGAGTCGTTGCTTGCATTTGATCAATGCCGAGTGGCCTTGACATCTGAGGAAGGCGGAGTGCTCACCATTGTGGAAGTACTCGAGGAAGGCTCCCTTCAGGGCAGAGAGCACGCCGTTGGAGCGCTCCTAACAATGTGCGAGAGTGACCGCAGTAAATACAGGGACCTCATTCTAAATGAGGGGGCAATTCCTGGTCTTCTTGAGCTCACAGTACATGGCACACCCAAGTCTCGAATGAAGGCTCATGTTCTTCTTGACTTGCTGCGGAACACCCCGTATTCAAGATCAAGGCTGCAGCCAGACACGCTCGAGAACATAGTGACCAACATTGCCTCCCAAATAGATGGTGAAGACCGTGGTGGCAAGGCGAAGAAGATGCTTGCTGAGATGGTGAAGGTCAGCATGGAGCAGAGCCTGAGGCATTTGCAGCGCCGAGCTTCCTTCGCATAAGAGGTGACCGCCTACCTTTTTTTGCAATGGAAATAGAAGATAGCGCAAAATAATGAGATTGCTGGTGATGCCGGTCCAGGCCTTGATAGGACCGAGTGACCGGTCTAAGCCATTATATACTCGAAGCTCTTGACGTAGAACTCTTTTTTTCTGTTCCGTTCGCCAATCATGTGTGTCTTGTTCTAAAGAAAAGAGGACAAGTTTTCTTCCCATTACTGTTTCCCCTTCCCAAGGTTTTGTGCATGTATGAAAAGAAAAGATGCAAAAAAGAAAGTCATTTCCTCTGGGGAATGGATTGTATATAAAGTAAAGGATCCCATTCCTTATGTCTGGAAAAGCCGGTGTAATCTCTCTGTTGGGTTCACGCCACACTTTTCTGTTTACTGATGATATGCCCTCCTCTTTGCCTGACAAGCAAATCAATCTCCTTGTTTTAAGTCTGACCTGTTTCTGACTGTGACCCCCCTCATTTCTGACTTGAAATGTTCTCTGGGTGGTTCTCCGTGTTTCTCAGACTCGGTTGTGGTTGTGCTTTGCTTCTTCAGCAAACAATTCTGAAAGTTGTGAGCCGTTAGACCTCGTTCTCAATGCACGAATGATTTCTTGAATTGACCAGGCTGCATTAAAAATAACCTTGTCACAGGCTTTCAGAAACTTTATCTGTTCATAGACAAATCTCTTTCAATTTTTGTCTTTAACACTTTCATAATGCAGTTCCAATTCCCAATGGCGCGCCAATAATAACATTTCGTTTTCGCTGTGTGTGAAAAGCTTTTTGTCTCATTGGGGCAGCCCTTTTTGGATTTCTAGGCTGCGATTCACGACCATTGTTTCATCTTTGAGGCTGTGATCATGGCTAACTTGACAAAAACACGCGCGAAAGATGCACTGCCAACCATCGCAGCTCATCCTTTTTCTTTTCCGTCCGTCCCAAAGGGAGATCGATCGATGCCTCCCTTTTTCATCATAGCTTGATCATGTGGTGTAGGTGTGTAGCTTTGTTAAGCTTATCCATCAGCTGATCAGACGTCCGGAAGACGTTGGCGTGGGAGCTTTTCGCGTGGGTGTGCTTCTGCACGCCTCGTTCCGCATCTCTTCTCTGAATAAGCTTTGCAGCTTGCGCTGCATTTTTCATTGGAGGAATATTCCGGAGTCCGACAGCAATCAGACACCTTGACGGCTTCACAAGGAAGAGTGCCGGGCCTGTCAACTAAAGAAACAAAACAAAAGCTCTTTGGACCATGACACTAAGAATATTTTGCAGCCACAAATTATATCATTTTTTATAAAAAAAATACCTAGCAACACGTCTAGTAGCTTGTCTGCAGTTCACTGTCTTGAGAAGTCAGTAAAGCTGATGGCTTTCCATCGCCATCAGATCGAGCCGCATACTACTCTGCCTGATCACTCAACAGCTCAGGCAGAAGCACAGTGATCAGGGACAGGTAACAGATTCACAACTAACATGAACAAATTAACCGTGGTTCTGGTAAGATAAAGAATACAGGGGAGCACGCCAAGCGACTGAATCACAGAATCAGAAAGCTCATTTGGCACTTCTGTTGGTTCAGTTTCATTACAGGCCCTCGAGGTGATTCAGATACAATCCTTCACATCGAAAGCGAAGCTAGCAGCAGCAATTTGGCCGGCCCACCGGCCAATCTCTCTGTTCTGGCACGCCAAGAGTGTGCTTTGACCAGCAGTGGTGGTTACTGCGGTTGCTCCAACCATTCCTATCTACATATTGACGTGTCCGGATCCGTACTTCACCGGGAAGATTACTTGTACGGCAGGCGCGAACGAGAAAGCACGGCAGCGAAATGGCGACGGATCACGTCGGGAAAGACGTCGCCGGCGGCGACCAGCGTTCCATGGTGAACGGCCAGGATCTAGAGCAGCCTCGTGGCGACCAGGAACCGGCCGCCGATCATGTCAGCAGGGGCCTATCCATCGCGCATTTCGTAAGGGAGGTACTTAATTGGGATTTAAATCTCTGCTGGTTGAAGCACGCGCCTTTCTGTCAGTTAACCCACGTGTAACAGCTCTCGTGTCATTTCCCTTTGATCTTTTGACGAGGGAGCAGCTGATGGTGGAGGGCGTGGCGTCGTTCGTGCTGGTGTTCTGGTCGTCGGTGGCGGCGCTGATGCAGGAGATGCACGGCACGCTGTCGTTCCCCATGGTGTGCCTCGTCGTGGCGCTCACCGTCGGCTTCGTCCTCTGCTGGCTCGGCCCGGCCCACTTCAACCCCGCCGTCACCGCCACCTTCGCCGCCTTCGGCTACCTCCCCTGGCCCAAGGTGCCGTTCTACGTGGCGGTCCAGCTGGCCGGCTCCGTGCTGGCCTGCCTGGCGGTGAACGGCGTCATGAGGCCCCGGGAGGAGCACTTCTACGGGACGGCGCCCATGGCCGGGCACACGGACAGGCTGCCGTTCCTGCTCGAGCTCCTCGCCTCCGCCGTCCTCATGATCGTCATCGCCACCGCCGCCAGAGGCCCCGTGCGTTCCCCGATCCCCCATCCCCAAATGCACGTGTTCATCGTGCTGGTATACATGCTCATCAGAGTGACCATTTTTGCAGAGCCCGACGGCGGGCGGGCTGGCGATCGGCGCCGCCGTCGGGACATTGGGCCTCGTCATCGGGCCGGTGTCGGGAGGGTCGATGAACCCGATAAGAACGCTGGGCCCGGCCATCGTGCTGGGCCGGTACACCTCCGTCTGGATCTACCTCGTCGCGCCCGTCGCCGGCATGCTCATCGGCGCGCTCTGCAACCGCGCCGTCAGGAGCGCCGACGCCGTCCTCGCCTTCCTCTGCGCCTGCGGCGGTGCGAGAGCGGCGGCGCACAAAGAAGCCGCCAGGAGGAGGGCGCCGGTGCTCGCGGCGCACGCCGTCGCAGCAGTCGCGTCGCAGCAGCTCTAGATAGTAGATTCTAGCCGCCGCGTCGGCCCTGGTCGTGATGCCTGGCCTCGCTCGTGGTAACTGCAAAGCGACCGAAATGCTATACGACTCACGTCGCACGAGTCAAACTAAGCTCTCCGCTGTGTCTGCTACACATTTTATAGATTTCAAATTTAAATTCAGTTTGTTGCATTGGGTCATCTTGAACTTGTGGTGCGTTTCTTTCATTTCCATTTTGTTTTTTCGCAAGTCTGCGTTTTTTTTTTTTTTTTTGCCCCCTCCAATGTTCTTCTTTCCCTTCTCATTTTTTGGGCTAGGAAACTGTATTGGGCCCAACCCAATTACGGATGTGTTAGGAAAAATGTGAGAAACTCGAAACAGCCCAACACGACGGACGGCAGCAGCAAAAAAAAGAAAGAAAAGAAAAGCAAAAGCCCACACAGTCGCACGACCCGTCGCGTCAACGGAACGAGATCCTCTGCCGTCCTTAACCTTACAAGCATCCACACCAGCTCCTTCCGTTGATAATGTCCAAGAAACTTAACTTTCTTCAACAAAAACCCACAGCCGCAGGGAATCCATGCGACGCGGAGCAGCCGGCGGCGAATGTCCGACAAGAGAGAGCCATCGATGCCGATGGGATGGTCGTAAGCCTGCCAATGGTTCGGGCTTGACCCGGTTAAATCAGCCTGGTTTTACTATTTGGGCTTACTTAGTTCAGTTTTATTTAGGCCAAGGTGCCTAGCAGGCCGGTTCGGTGTGGTTCTTCTTTCTCAGCGGGCTGGTTCAGCCCGGTCCGGTTGAGACCGCTCAACCCAAGGCCCCCGACGGCCCGACGCTATCGGCTTTCGCTCCTGCTGCCGCCGCGGCGAGATGCCGATTCCCCATCCCCCATCGCTATCGGGTCGCGCTCCCGTTGTGCCGCCGCCGCCGCCGACGCGCCCTCTCGCCGGCTGCCGTCGCGGTCGCCGGCCGCGAGAGGCAAGCAGGCTGGTGCTTGCCCCAACCTGCCGGCACCGCCGCTCCCCTGCCGAGCCGCCGAAAGGGGGCGCTCTACCTCACGCAGTCACGCTCTTCATCCTGCAGTACGTGCACCTTGTTTTCGATTTGGTTCTTCCTTATTTGTTGCCCCTCAAGAATCCAATCCCCTCGCAGCACTAATTCATTTGATTTCGATCTGTCTTGCAGGTGGCGGCTGTTCTTGGCCGGTTCTTGATTCACGACGAGACGGATTTGTTCTCCATCCGGGTTCTACCGCACGGCAAGAATCCTCCTAAGTGTGTTAGGTGGGTGCGATCTCGAATCTTTTGGCTCAGTGGCGCTATCTCACAAAATGCAGCAAAGTAGTTAAAAAACTTTGTAGGATTGCTTTGATAAACTTACTGAATTTAGCACTACTAGTGAACATTTGCTTGACCTGTGAGCCAATATCCTTGCATCATTTTTTTTTTCAAACTGATTGGGCACGTTAAATGAACCATATATGAGCTCGGTAGCTGTTTTCCTTTTCTGTGATTTTCTGCTCTTAGTTCCAATGTTATCTCTCAAATGTAATGTGATATTGAGGGATAAACAATTTATTTCATTAGTCGTCGCTTTTCGACTATATAGCTCCTTTTTTGTTATGAGTATCTTATTTGAACTTACTTATTGGAACACGCTTCTCTCATATGTTGCAATCTCAGTTCTGAGATGTAATATTTATGTTATTCCAGTTCTTGAAACATATGAAATGGGGAATCTGTTATGTCTAGTACTAGGGGTCTTCCTCATGAACTAACTAACCTTTAGCAGATACCCATGCTGTAGTAGTAAAGAAATGTATATAATCTTGGTAGGTATTTCCCTTTTCTACCGAATAAAGCAATTGAGGTCAAGATCATGGCATACTTTGTGCAGGTGGTAGTTATTTTATAGCCTTGCTGTCCAGATTTTGTTATGTCCAAATTACTTTGTGCAGTGCTTATCTAGATTTTATTGGTTAATGGAACTAAAAAAGTGAAACTTTGAACAATCCTATTGAACAATCTAATCGTGCAGCTGTTGAGTTTCACTATTGCCTTTATCCATTTTATTGGTTCCTATGTACATTGTTTGTTTTCCTTTGTCCAGAAGCAGTTGTTTCATTGTGGAAGAGTAGTTGATATGTGTGAACTGAGTGCTAAAAGGGTTAACAATGTGTAGGTGATGCTGACGACGAGGGAGGTGAAATCATGCACTGACTTCAAAAACTTGAAGACTGTCCCTTGGCGAATTGTGTATAAGTCCTGGCTTTGATGTTCTAGCAGCCTTGCTGGGCACTCACCAAATCTAGAGATCCTTTCACTGCACCTCGACATGGCATTATTGATCAATTTCTGTTGGCTGGACGTGGCAATGAGAGTTTTTGAGATATTCATCTTTGTTATCACTGGCTTGCACTGGCAGCACAATTATTCTATATTAAGCAAACCTGAATTTCTGTTGGCTGGACGTGGCAATGAGAGTTTTTGAGAGATGTATTTGCTTTTGTTCTCGCTGGCTTACACTGATGGAACCATCTGCTTTAAGATCTGACAAGAATGTCTTTGTGTGGATGAACCAACAACTTTGCTTTTGGAGTATGCCTGTAAAATCATTGGTGGCGCACCGCGAGCCGAAAACACGTCCCTCTTTATAAGCGCAGGTTCCTCTCCCTCCCTTCCGCGCGCCGCCAGCTTGTTCTTCCTCAAGAGCAGCAGAGGTGCAGAGGTGAGGTTAAAATCAATGGAGGATTCGGAGGTGAAAGTGGTAGAGTCATCATTGGTGGCGCCGAGCGAGCCGACGCCGAGGAAGGGGCTCTGGTTGTCTCACCTGGACCTCCTGATGGCCTACAAAGGCCACACCCCGACGATTTACTTGTTCCCCTCCAACGTTGGCGCCACGTCCGATTTCTTCGACGTAGCCAGGCTCAAGGAGGCCATGGCCAAGGCCTTGGTGGCCTTCTACCCCCTCGCTGGCCGCCTCGGCGTCGACAGCAGCGGCCGGACAGAGATCGACTGCAACGGTGAGGGCGCACTCTTTGTTGTCGCTCGCTCCCATGTCACCATTGACGAGATCAAAGACGTGAAGCCGTCGCCGGTGCTGAGGAGAGAGCTTGTTCCACGCGTCGAGCCATCGTCCGTTGTGATGGCTGTACAGGTACGCTGCAACTTTGTCCACACCAAGATGGATTACGATTGGTCTAGTGCTTCCTGCTTCCTCGTAGCATATTTGGATGATGATGATGATGGGTGTGTACATGTTTAGGTGACTTTCTTCAGGTGTGGAGGGGTGGCGTTAGGGACGGCCCTCCACCACGCCTCCGTCGACGCCGTGAGCGCGTTCCACTTCCTCCAGACGTGGTCAGCCTTCTCCAGGGACGGCGACCGCGCCGCCGTGGAGCTCCCCTGCCACGACCGCACCCTCCTGCGCGCGCGGTCCCCTCCCGCCATCCACCCCGACGCTCTCTCGATGTTCCACGCCAAGCTCCCCCTCTCCGACCCGTCGGGACCCATCACCACCCGAGTCTTCCCCATCTCCAAGGACCAGGTCGCCTCCCTCAAGCGCCTCTGCGGCGGCGGCGCGAGCACCTTCTGCGCCTTGAGTGCCCTCGTGTGGCGGTGCGCGTGCGCCGCGCGGCGGCTCCCGCCGGACGCCGAGGCGCGCCTCACCTTCTCGGCCAACATCCGGCGCAGGGTGACGCCGCCGCTCCCAGAGCGCTACTTTGGCAACGCGGTGGTCAGGGCGGGCGTCTCCGCCGCGGTGCGGGACATTGTTGCCGCCTCCGCCTCGGAGGCGCTGGCGTCCGTCGCCGGCCGCATCGGAGCCACCGTCCACCGGATGCAGGACGTGATGGTCAGGTCGGCGATCGACTACTACGAGACGGCCGAGGTGGGCGGCCGGTCCCCGGCGAAGGGCACCCTGCCAGAGACCGACCTGCAGGTTACCAGCTGGCTCGGCATGCCGGCGTACGACGCGGATTTCGGGTGGGGGAAGCCGCGAGTGATGTCGCGTGCCGAGTCCAACCGCGGCGGGGTTGTGCACCTCATGAGCGACGGGCCGGCAGGCGGCGTCCGCGTGCTTATGTGCATGGAGGCTGCGAATGTGAAGGAGCTGGAGCGGCTGCTTTACCAAGCTCTAGACAGATATGCATGCTAGTGGCTTCACGCGGCGGTACTCCAGCTGGAGCCTGGAGGGGGGCTGGGAATTACAGTATGAAAGGGGACTACTACTGGTTACTAGTGCTGGCAGGGCCCCATATGATTTGTTGTTTCTTGGTTACTGTTATGTCAAAGTTTCCATGCTCATATATATATATATATATATATATTACATTTTTTCCATCAACCACTTTCATAATGTTGTGTTCGAAAAGTTTGTTATCTTACCTACTTCTGCTCCATTTGCTTTATTTTTCCCAGATCTCAACCAAACCTCGTCCGGTTGGACGGCATCCATCGTTTACATACAGGTTGAAAGAGAAGGAATAAATTAAAGCCTATTATTACATTAAAGGATCGGCTAACGTTAGGTGGCGCCAAAAGCCTCCCGTGGTACTATTTGCCATTCGCCAACAACACGGCAAAATCGGCCGGTTTTATATTATTTAAAAGATTGATTGATCGGTGGTGCCAAGCCATGCATAAAAGGGTCTCTTTTCTCATGCTATATATACAACTCGTTGTATCTTCTGATGACAATTATCATGCTAGCTATTAACACATACGCTGCTCTTCCGGTGCGGCGGGCTTTCGACCCTGTCGCGACGCAGAGCATGCGAGGCATGAGCCCGTGTTTAGTTTCCATCCAAAATTTTTTTACCCATCACACCAAAGAAGAATCTTAGATGTATGAAGTATTAAATGTAGACGAAAAAAGTGAAAAGTTATATGGATAGGCTGTAAATCACGAGACGAATCTAATGAGCCTACTTAATCCAGGATTTGCAACAATAATGCTACAGTAATCATCCGCTAATTATGGATTAATTACCCTATAATTACCATCGACAGATTCGTCTCGAGATTTCCACCCTATCTATATAACTTTCCATCTTTTTTTTACATTTACTACTGCTAAATCGGTAAAATCAAAACCCGAAATCGGCCTGAGGCGGTTACGCAACGCCCTACCCGGCCGTCGTCGGCTCGCCGGCGCACGGCCTTGGCGTGGATCCACGGCGCGCGCGGACGGGCGGAACGGCCTGCGACGGCAATGGCCTGGACGAGCAACGGCAGGCGCTGATTCGGTCGCTCAGCTGGCAGGCGGTTACTTGTGTGCAGTGCGTGGCGGCCGGAGAACGGCGAAGCTGCCAGGCGCCCGGGCCCGGCGGTATGGCGGTGAAGGGGACCTGCAACCAACCCGCGTTGGTTCGGCACCATACATAGACGTGACGTGCCGTATATTTGCATTATTGCGCCCTCATATCAGACCAGATGGCAGTATACATGGCACTCCTCGGATGAAACGGGCACACATTTGAAGTATTAAATATAGACTAATTACAAAACTAATTACGGATTCTGTCAGTAAATCGCAAGACGAACCTAATGAGTCTAATTAATCCGTCATTAGCGCATGTTTACTGTAGCAATTTATTGTCTAATCACGACCTAACTAGGCTCATTAGATTCGTCTCGCGAAGTACACTCCATCCATATAATAGGTTATTTTTTTGACTACATTTAAGATGCCATGCATGTAAAAGAACATACTCGAAAAAAATTTCGGGAAACATCTAAAACAGACCAGACATCACCTCTTTGAGCGATTCAGATCCGTTGCTCTCGCTGCGGCCGTGTATACTCCAGGAGCAGCTCCGGCACAATCGTCACCAGGATCAATCATTCATACCTGCTCCTATGATGTGACACGGCCTCCTACACGCCTGACGGAAGATGATAGTTAAGGAACTTAGGGCGTACTCCTCCGTCTAAAAAGAAGGCCGGTTTAGGTGTTGAGCACGTAGATTAAGAAAGAGCAAAAAAGTAGAGAGCGCACAAGAATCGAGAAGTAATAGACGAGGAGAGAGATAGAGATAGAGTTGTATTGGAAAACGAGAACGACACTCTTTTTAGGCCAGTCTTAGTGAGAGTTTCATCAGCATTGAATAGACTGTCATGTCAGCATTTTTGATGATATGGCAGTGTATTAACGAAGAGAGATGTGAAATGAGTTTCATCCTCATGAAACTCTCTCTACACGGTACTCTAGACAGCTTGTGTCTTGCATGTTGTCTTGGGAACAACACGAGATGAAACTTTGCATTGAGGGAGGGTGTTTCATCATAGTTTCAAACTTCTCTTAAATGATGTGTCACTCTAGGTAAGTGTGTCGATAAAATCCCCACTGAGACTTGACAAATTTTGAAGGCTAAAACGACCTTCTTTTTGGAACGGAGGGAGTAATTCACATAAAAAATGTACTATTTAGGAATAGTAAACGTAGACTATTAATAAAACAAATTACAGATCTAGCTAGGAAATCGCGAGACGAATCTAATGACGGGTAATTAGTCAATAATTAGCGGATGGTTACTGTAGCATTACTGTTGCAGATCATGGATTAAGTAGGCTCGTTAGATTCGTCTCGCGACATACATTCCATTCATGTAATGGATTAATTTTTTCGTCTACATTTAATATTTCATCCATGTAAAATTCTCTTGATGTGACATTTTTGATGGAAAGTTAGGAGGGAACTAAACATGGCCTTAACTCGAAAGTCTATCAACATCCACCCAAAAGATGACAACACACTCAACATTTTACGTAAAAGATATTGGATAAAAAATGTTGAACCAATATTTTTATTAAAAAAATGATCCACCAAAAAAAATGTTAGGTCATCTAGGCTTATCAAAAAAAGTTGGCCAATATCTTTTAAAAAAATGTTGTTGGCGAATGATAAATACCACGGGAGGCTTTTGGCGCCACCTAATAAGGCGAGCCGATCGCATCCTTTATTATGAAAGTAGGCTTTAATTTTTTCCTTCTCTTTCTTCCGGCGCCGTGCTCTGTTCGCTGCCCACTTTTCCCTCACACCACCAGTGATTGTGCGGACTATATGTTGCTCTGCTCATCCATGCGGCGGGAAGCTTCACGGCAACGACACTGCAGCCACTGAGCCACTGACCAAGCCGGGTTTCAGTGACGTGCGACGCGGATACGAGGAGCGACCACAGCTAGTGACTTTCACCACTACGTCTCGCTTCACTTGGCCCCCATGGCTGGGTGCAGTTAGGCATCACTTCATGCGACAAATCTGCACACGTCGTCTGAAGGTGCCGCGCTGGCTGCGCTTAGCACACTGGATCATGGTGGGCTGAAACTGTTTGTTACAAAATTGATTGATGAGTTTGTGGTGGGACTGCAGGCTTGATTGATGGGTTTGTGGTGGGACTGCAGGTGCATGCATGCATCGCTTTAACAGAGAGAAATGAATGACTTCGTACATGCAGAAAAAAATAAAAATGATGATGTAACACATGCATGCCAATCCAAAATTAAAAAAGCCATAAATTCTAAGCCGAGAATCCAAATTAAATTTTGATCACATCATTATATTAGTTATCATAAGACCTCACTTGACTATTTTATGATATTTAAAATATATATTTTTAATATAGAATAATTAATTCTGGCCACTCCGAACAAATAATTCAACAACGCAAACAAATGATTATTTTCTACGTACAAATAATTATACATGATGAACAAAATAACAGTACACTGCAAAAAAATCAAAATCATGAACAAATAAGTTCACATTGCTGAACAAATATACGTATATACCACTACAACAAATTATACAAACTTATATAACAAAGAAATACACCCCTAGAATAAAACATAGAAATTCATGTAATAAAGATTTATAAAATTTGGAACAAATTATATTAGTTTACAGAATAAAATAATTACACACCGAATAAAATATCTATCGTGGCCCAACCAACAACATTATGCAGTCACCATAAACAGCCCAATACGAGGACGGCAACAACAAAAACGGAAAAGCCCACGCAGTCGCACGGCCCTTCACGTCAACCAGGCCTTTCCTCTCCAAATCACCTCGCCCCCATTCCTCTCCTCTTCTCCCCCCAAAACCCTAACCCCTCCCCTCTCGTCGCCGCCGGCACGATGACCCTCCTCTCCGCCATCACCAACTCCGCCGCCGGCACCGGCGCGGGCGCACCCGCCCACCCAATCGTGCTCACCCCGGGCGCCGCGCCGCCGCCGCCGACCTCCTCGTCTCTCCCGACCCCGATCCCGCCCACCGCGTGGTCGCTCGCCCCCGCCGACCCGGCCCTCCCCAAGGCCGCCTCCTTCCTCGCGGCCTCCTGCGCCTCCTGCTCCACGCTCCCGCGCCTCCGCACCCTGCTCGCCTCCTTCCTCGCCACGCTCTCCCAGTCCCTCTCGCTCCCGCCGCCGCCGCCCGCCCTCCCCGCCGCCATCCGCGCCCTCGCCCCCTACTTCCCGCCCGCCGTCGCCTCCCTCGTCGCCTCCAAGGCCGCAAGCCTCGCCGAGCACGACGTCCTCCTCGCGCTCGCGGATTCCCGCCTCCTCCCGCACCCGCCGGCGGACCTCATCTCCTCGCTCTCCGACATCGACCGCGCCGACCTTGTCTGCGCCGTGCTCCGCCAGGCCGCCGACCTCCGCTCCTCCGAGATCCTCGCCACGCTCCGCTTCTTCCTCTCGCCGGCATCCGACAAGGCCTACGACGCCACTATGGTCGTCAAGGGCCGCTGGAAGGACGCCGCGGTACTAGCGGTCAACAAGTGCCAGGGAGAATGGCGCCGGTAAGAAGAAGAAGGTCGACGCTGCGGTGAGGCAGGCGGCGATGCTTCTCATGATGGGGCACGACGGGTTCTCCTCCCCGGAGGTGTGCCTGCACTACCTGTTCGCGTCGGGGAATGTGGATTCAGTGGTGCTTGGAGCAGCTGTGGCCGAGCTTGATGGCGGGGAGGTGGTCAGGCTCCTGAGGTATCTCAACAAGTGGATTGGGAAGTACCGGAAGTTCCCAGAGGCGCAGGCGTTCCTTGAGGCTGTGGGGACGCTCGGATTTGAGCAGTGCGACAGCGTGCCATCGTTTGGAGCAGTGGCCAGGGCACTTGGTGTGGTGCTGGACAATCATTTCTCCCACCTTGTGTTGAATGCTGATGTGCGAGAGGAGCTGATGGCTGCTGAGGGATGGTGAGGGAGCTAGCTGCAGAAGCAGAGTCGTCTGGGCCAATCCTGGACTTGTTGCGTAGGTTGCAGCAGGATAAGTGAGGGATTCAAACTTGTGCTGTCGAATCTATTTCCTTTTTGTAGTTCTGAAGCTTGTGCGGAAATTTTGACTGTTTTGCTGCATTGCAGCAATGTGTTATGTGTTGAGGTATTGAATATTGAAGTATAACATGTCTGGTTGGAAAATGAAAACCGGCATTGCCCGATAGTTGCAACTTCCTATTGTGTGATATCCTAGCTTAATTGCCGTGGAATCTCAACATCTACGATCCAATCATACATATCCAAAACAAGTTTGGTCGATGCTAGCTTCTTGGACTTTTGTAGGAAATAATGAGAGGTCTTCATTATGAACTGATCCAAGGCCCAAGCAAAATTTCTGAATTGAGCTGTGAATTGCATGATTAGCTGCAGTTGTCAAACATAGGGACTTACCATGGCTCCGATCTAAAGTCATGTGACACCAGTTTTGCTGCTTAGAGTTTGCGCAATTGCTTCCTTTTGATGAATAGAACTTATGCGATTAAACTTGTCATGATTCAGATGCTATGGTCTTGTTGTTCAAATTGAATAACCCTTTTGACTTAATATCTTCTTAAGTAATCCTCTTGAATACCTTTGTCTGATTGTTGTGGTCTAAAATCTGAAATGCTCATTGTTTTGTTCCTTGTTACATCTTGAATATCTGTTCCTCATCAGTTTTAAACAGTTTGGCCATTGGTTGGTAAGAAATGATTGGGATATGACCAACAGTAGGAGGCATGGTTTTGAAGAAATCTGGTAACCATCCAAATGAGTATTAAATTTTCTGGCTGGCTAAATTTTGGTGAGGTTTGTTTGGGGCACAAACAGAACATATTCTGAATGTTTACCCAACCCCAATAAATATCTGTTTGTACATGACATTTTTTCTTATGATATACTTAGTCTCATATGAATATATGATATTTTTTGTCAACGCTACCGCTGTTAGGGTCATAAAAAATTTACTCGTGTGGTGTTTGAGAAATCTGCTTTACACTTATGCATCAACCTGAATAACAGTCTCCTGTTCATTCAATATCTTCTTAAAAATATCTTCCTCTGATCTTAATGGTTTGAAATGCTTGTCTGCTTGCTTCCCCACATGTAACCATGTAACTTTTATTACTGTGGAATGCTTGGGATATGATTATGTGGGCTTAGAAAATTGTTTCCACTTTGAATTTATGGTCTGCTGTGGTGTCCATCTGTTTCTTTTTATGCGCAGAAAATTGCATTCCAGGAAGCTTTCAGACAGGTTGAGAGCTTCCTAGTTGTCATCCATCCATCAGTTAGATTTTTTTTTTTTGTTAACTTTCATGTTAGCTTAAAATGTTGCTCTGCTGCTTATGTAGAAATAAAAAAGTTTATAGTGAATGCTTCACTGAATTTTTGTTATTTGGAATCCACACGGCTGTGCACACTGAATGCTCATTTTTGAAGTGCAAAAGGCACATTCCTGGGGACAACCGGATGCTGTCTCACATGACAGAGAGGACAATGCATAGCCGCCTTTGAGGAAGTCCGCAGCTTTGGCTGCTACGCTATGGCTCTGCTAGGCCACTTGGGAAATTTCCTGTTCTGCTGCCTGTCAACCCTGTGTTTCAATTCCTTGTAACTGTGGTTTGCTGAGCTTAGAAAAAGGTAAAAAGCCATCTGGATGAAATTCGACAGGGATGCCACACCATACCACTGGTTTCCAATTCAGTCCCGAGCATGTGAAAACTTCTCTCTTTTTTTTCGGGATGAGATATGGCGTTCTTTGCCTTTGTTGTTGGCTTTGCTACCCTTCTGTTCACATGTGCGCCCATGCATGTTGTTCGTGTTACACAAATAAGTAACACTCTGCATTTTCGTCTTGTTCCATCAGTTTGGTCGATTTGGTTGGAGACAAAGCCTGCTGCTTTGGTCATTGAGCTTTGTTCGTAAGAAGTTTGTTGCCAGTGGTTGTGTTGCTGTAGTTGCAAGTTTTTTGCTCTTGGATCTCCAGGTACCGATACGTGTTCGGTCAAATATGTGTTGGATCATGCGCGTGATGAGTGGTGGAGCACGACGCTGGCCTCGTTAAGAAAAACCAGCCGATGTCTTGCATCGTAGGCAAAGGTGAGTGCAGCACCCACTTGTATACAACTATTGCCACATTGCTGCCATGGCTGAGTGAATATTGCAACACCTACCTGCTGTATGCCTATGGCTCTCCATCACAAGTTCACAACACGTCAACACTAGCACAGTTGTACTGTAATTCCGGGGGGGTGACAACCTTTCGCCCCCCTGTTTTCTGTGTTGCCAGAGTCTGTACAGTTGTACGTAGGCGACTAGGCGTGAAAGATGAGAATGAAGGGAGTTTTGTGCCATTGCGAGTGAGGAATTGAGGATGCCCTGATCCCCTGAAATCGTTGGCATCTTGCCCTCTTCATGCATCCATGCCACCAGAGCATTCGTGGTGGGCACTCGGGCAGCAGGTTCCTCTGCATTTTCCGAGAGCACCTCGAAGTGCGCAGAGTCTAGTCTACTGTAGTCTAGAGCTACGAATCCGGCGCCCCCTCGGATCTGGCGCGACCGCATCAACACGTGTGTCGGTGCTTTGTACCCATCCAATCCAATCCATCCATCATTCTCTGTGCAACCAGCCGTGGAATAGAATGTGCCTCGCCAGTCAGTCAGCACCACTGGCGTCGCGGCGCGCGCATACTCTTCGACATGATCTCCCCTCCCGAAGACTTTCCGTGGTAACAGTTCTTGCAAGACTTGGGGGCTGGCTTGATGGTGTGCTGTAATCATGGCTATTTGGAAGATATATGCGTCTGTGTTAGCTTCGCTAGCATGATAACTATCATCATCACGAGAGTTGATGAGTAGCATGAGAAAAGAGGCCTTTTTATTTTTTGTTAGAAAAGAGGCCTTTTTTAGCGTGTGTGGCTGGGGGGAATCATCCAATCATGCCATGGCACCACACCAATCAATGTTTAAATAATAAAACCCGTGGAGATTTTGCTGTGTTGGCGAATGGCAAAAAACCGCGGGAGGGAAGCTTTTGGCGCCACCTAACATGAGCCGACCCTTTTTGTTGTAAATAGGCTTTATTCCTTGTCTTTCCCTTCTTCCGGCCGTGCTTTGCTCGTTGCTCGCTTTTCCCCCCTCACACCACCACCGGCGTGTGTGGATTGTGGCGGCGGTGTTGCTCTGCTATGCTCTGCTCTGCTCTGTTCTGTGCGGCGGGAAGCTTCGCTGCGACGACACTGCATCTGCAGTTGTGCACACGCTCGCCTGCTAAACGGGGTCGCCAAGGAACCTAAACGATCGAGAGCTAGGCAGGGTATCCAGCGATCCAGGCAATTTTGGTAGGCTTTTATCATCCCGGAGAGCATCCGGTCTGAACCGATGCTGTCGGCTGTCCAACGCGGACGACGGCAGAAAGGAAGGAAGAAAGCTAGCGGTGGCAGCTAGCTGCTGCGATCCATTTCTTGCGAGATCCACCATGCTATCTCTGTATCCATGCACGCCGCGTCCTCTGACTCTTGGCCGTGGAAAAGTCTCTTCCTCCTCCTCTAGCTCGTGAGATTTCATTGTATCCTTTACATGCCCGTGCGCATCAATTATCAAACATGGAGTCTCAGGGAGCCAATCCTATTTTTTTTTTTTTTTAAAAAAGGAGGGAGCCTAGCAGAGTTTGCAAGGCAAACGTCAAACGAGACTTCCACGGATCAACTAACCACGTGTAGTACTAATTAGCCCAGAGTGCGTCAAATGATTGGAGGCATAACGACGTGAGTTACGTTACATGCAACGAGGCATGTGCGTAGCCGTAGCAAGCCAACAACTGGAGCCGCAACAAGAGTCCCCCCTCTCCCCGTCCTCGCTACGTACAAGCAAAGCCCCCCACGCATCGATTTTCTCGACCCCATCCAACGGCGGCGGCAGGCGGCAGGACGCAGGCAGGACACGTACGCCACACCGACTCCGTTGATAACTGATGAGCGTCACCACGACCAAGTCGATTCGGCTAGTTCATCGCCCTTGCAGCAGATGATCGAGAGCAACAAGCCTAGCCAGCCTCTCATCATCATCATGGTCTCATGCTCGACCGCTGCTTTGGTTCCCAATTTTCCATATATGCGCGCAATGCAAGCTGTCACCACGACTCACCCCGCGGACGTACGCAACGCACGCATCTGTTACTCACTCTAGAGAGACCAAATCGGCTTTGGATGGCGACCAGAGACGACGACGAGCGGGCCAGTGAGCCAACACAGGGAAACGCTCCTGCTCCTCTACCTTTTTCTTCACCAGCGTCTCTGCTTTACTCGATATCGGACCCCATGGCTTGCGTTCCTAGCAACCTCCAACCTTCTTTGCCACGCCCATGGCTCATGCCATCGGTCACCAACAGTGCTCGGGGAAACTTTTCCAGGTGCATGTAAATGGCAACGCATGGTTTGAGAGCCTCTCCGTCTCCGTTGCATCGCTAGCTCACCCATGTGAAACGCTGAATCTTCTTACTCCTTTCTTTAGCTAGCTAGCTACTGTACTGATGGGTGACGGCGACGCCTGGGTTACTCTACTTGCTTGCAACGCTTACTGCTGTCCGGCTAATAAGGTCGTCGTATTCATGTTTTTCTCCGTAACAATGCTAGTATGTGATTGCGAAATCTATCCTCATTGTGGTACGCCGCATTGAGCTCTCTGACCTATCCATGCGTCGTACACTGCACGAAAATGTCTACTAATTAATTCACACAGCGTGCGTGGAAGCTTATTGCAGATACAGTGCCGCCGGCTAAGTGATTATTCCCTAGTAGTGGCGTAGTGTAAAGCGCATTTTTTTGATGGAATATCAAGCATTTTTTAGAGCCCATTACGAGTGAAAAGGAGAAGCAGTACTATGAACATATTAAACAGAAGAAAGGAAAGGCACCGAGAAAAGGCAGCAGATTCTTGTAATCACCAGCTAGCTATGCATGGTTGAATATGATGCTCCCAATCTCCCGTCAAGAAGTAGCAATAGCTTGCTCCACTACCCAAAGTCGATTGAGAATCAATCGAGAAAGAAATTAAAATAGAGGTATGTAGCAATATGTATGTAGCTGATACTAGTACACAGTAGTATAATAATGCTGCCTCGTTAATTATATATTTCTGAGTCCTGCTGCGGAGCAAATCAACAAAGAAGAAGGAACCTGATGATCGGAGTAGGAGGAGATCGAACAAGAGCAAAATGGAGATCAATTGCTGTTGTCGCTGCTACTGCTAGCTAAACCATGATCAGCAGGCCGGCAGCTGCTGCGAGCGCCGCCGCTGCAAGAGCAGAACGCCCCCTCACCGACGACGCGGCTGACGACGGCGGCGTCTTGTAGTACCAGGGGTACCACGGCAGGATCGGGTTGGGCGGCGGCGGCGCCGGGTAGCCGAACCCCCCGCCTCCTCCACCGCCGCCGCCGCCGCCGCCTGCGGGGGGCGGAGGCTGGTAGTAGGGAATGTAGCCTCCCCCCGAAGGCGGCGGGTAGCTCCAGGACGACGACGGCGGCGCCGGCGGCGGGTACGCGTACGACGAGGAGGGGGACGACGGCGGCGGCGGGCAGTTGGTGACGGCGGGCGCCACCGGCGGCGGGAGGCAGGGGTACGGGCAGTCCGCCGGGTACGTGGATCCGTCGGCGGCGGCCAGGCGCGGCGCCGAGCTGAGGAGGAGGACGAGAGCAGCGCGGAGAAGGCGATGACGACGGCGAGGCGCCTGCTGCTGCCGCGCGCCGGCGTCGCCATGGCGAGCGAGGCCGAGGCTGCGCGCGCGCGAGGCAGAGGAGATCGTGCTCTGTTCTCACTCTCCTGCTGCTCTGCCTAGCGGCGAAGTGGCGTGTGCTTGCTTGCTTTGCGCGCGCGTAAATAAGGGGAGGGTCGGAGGGAGGATCGCAGCTGGAGTGCCGACGCGGCTGAGCGTGGGAGCGGGGGCGGAGCGGAGCGGAACGGTCTGATGGTGATTAGCGAGGCTGGGTTGGGTTATATTTGGCGGGTTTGGGATGGGGACAGCTTGTGCGCGCGCCTTGTGTCTCTGGACGTGGGACCGTTTCGTTGACTAGTCATGCTTTGCTAGATTATAATGTTTGCTTTAACGGCCCATGCGTGCAGCCCACGGGCCCAAAACAAATACGCTCCCCGTCCTTTAAAAAAATATAAAGGTGGGATTTTCTGAATAGATTTTTGTAAGCTTGAGAGATGTCCTACTTAAATCTATTAATTAAGTAAACTTGCCACATGAACCTATGAAAGAAAAAAAAATCAGACAATTAAATACACATGCACACTATTGGAAGGGGAAAAATGTGACAGTTTAATGCACACACCTTGGAAAGGAAAAGGAATAGGCAATGAATCAAATGCGCGTGCACCTTGGAAAAAAAGTTATTTGGCAAATTTCGACCCCCTACAAATGCACTTATTCTGGAACAAAGATAAAGAAATACAAATACTACCTCTGTCGTCTTTTTTTTTTTTTTTGCAACGAAGCTTCATCCTTTTAAATCTTTTTTTTTTTTTGCAACGAAGCTTCATCCTTTTAAATCTTTTTTTTTTGCAACGAAGCTTCATCCTTTTAAATCTATAACATTTAGATAAGACGATTGTAGTTCTGGAATCTGATCGACAATGGTTGCTTTTACTTGGTTTATCATCCTAGCCCAGCGAATTATTATCCTCACAAAATACTATCAGTCCAACATAATATTCTCCTCTCATACTTTCTAACCCAGTCCAGCAAAACGAACAAGGCCTCATACACAATATAATGTGGAAAATAATGCGAGTGAATGTGTCGGACCAAGCTCGCTGCAACCGATAGATGCCGTTCTGCCATCCATACTTGCCGTCAAGCTGTACTAGGTCCGAATCAACACTCGCAATGCTGTGCTGGCCGGCGCGATGTTCTTTGGAAGCAATAGAGTGTGGGAAAGAAAACCAAAGGGGAAACATGCATGCGTGATACCCATGGTTGGTTTGCTCCATCACACACTGATTGGTGATGGCGCGTTCGTCGGATCTGTGCCACCGTGCCCGCCAACACCCCGAGTTTCATGCGGTGATGCTGAATTGGTGATCAGCAGCCGATGCCTTCCGAAACGGGCTCTCCTCTGTAATAATCTGCATCTCTCTGCTTGTTTCTTTTTTTATCGTCTTGTTTTTAGTTTTCTGACTTTTCACCAGAGTAACATCCGAGCACATGGTGCTTGAGTGCGTGAATGGTAGGAGCAGCTCTGTTCTCGGTGGCGCACTGATGAAAACACCAGCTCGCTCGGCACCAGAGAAGCAGAAGCAAAGATTGTGCCGGTCGGGAGGGCATGGCAGGTGGTCCAGGACTCCATACGCAGAGGCAGGCACGGTGGCCATGGAAGATACGGCGAGACCACACCGTACCAGCGGCGGCCAAGGAGCGAACCGTTCGACTGTTTTCTGATCATGTGCACTAGCAGATCGTTCGTTAGGTGGGTGGGTCGGCGCATGCAGTGATGAAGCTACCTAACAGCCGCGCAGGCCTTGCATTGCAGCGCTCATGAGCGGCGCCGCCGGCCTGGGCACACCTGTCGTCCAGATGACCGCTAAAAACGGCACGTTCTGCTCCTGCAGCAAGCCGCCAGTGCTGAATGTTGATTGAGGTAGAAAGGTCCAAACACAGAAACCTTAACTTCTACTAGGGCGTACGACGATCAAACCGTATACTATCTCGAGAATTCATAAACCTGGCATATATACTAATTCCCAAATGCCTTGGAAGACTCATCAGAACAAAGCAGGGGCGGCGTAACCGGCGCACGCCGACGCAAAGATGCCTGGTGCCCCACGCGACTCTGCTACCAGGCCAGCCAGTGCGTGGATGGAATGAACGGGAGGAAGAAGCTGACAAGAGAGAACACGGTGGCCTCCCCCTCCCCGTCCCCGCCCCTGACTGATTGCTGCCGCCTGCCGTGCCGGCCGAGCTGTCAGGATTCAGGAGAATGAGAAGCTTCGCTCGTTCCCTCGCTGAATCCAAACGATCCAATCAGTCCCTGCCCACGCCGCCCTGCTTCCGGCCCGTCAGGCCGTGCCAAACCGACTGGCCTCTGCAGTCTGCACTGCAGGCCGCGCGTACCGCATGTTCTGTTCTCACCCGTGGTGTGTCCGCCTGCCTGAGACCCTCACCCCCTTCAGTTCATTACTACAGTACCAAATCACTCACTGCTCGGCGCCGAGAGCCTGAAACCAATCAGCAACATCTACCGTGCCGGTCGGTCGGCCCGGTCGGAAAACAATACTACAAGGTAGCTAATGCCCGCTCTGTTTAGGCCGTGTTTAGATGACCGGGAAGACCTTAAAAAGGTGAAAAGTTTTCTATCTTAAAGAACCGTGTCAGTTCATTTCTATCTTTATACACGTTTTCATAGAAAGTAGCATCTAAACACGTCTTTAGTGCGCTGTGCTACGCTTTAGTAGGGCACTCTGATCAAGCGATTGTGTGAAAAGAAGATGGAACGAGAGCAGCAGGCCAGCAGCTAGCAGTGCTCAGTGCTCGTCAGGTTCATCTGTCGGCTCCCCCCTCCCTATGCTGCGTGTATCTTCAGACGTGCTGGCGATATGGCCTAGCTAGAAAGGTTAGCTTGGCCCGTCTGGCCGTCTAGCATACGCGTCGAGCAACAGGGCCAATAATCTGATACTTTGAACCTCGAATTGTAGGCGCATGTTCAATTGGGCCCTGTTGCGCTTTGCATTGCGACGAATAAACAGAGACGGAAGGAAGCAGAAGCTCCCACGCATTGCACAAGCACAGGAGGAGCATCGCCGGCCGGCTGGTCCCTTTTTTTTGTCAAATGGAGAAGCAGGCGACTAGTCTCTAATGGCGGCAACCTTCAGAAGCATAAACGCCTGGTGGCGGTCCATCGCTCCCTCTGCAGTGGCTAATGGTGACACCCTTCGGACTGTCATCTACACAATTTGGAACGTTTGGAAGGAGCGTTGCAGGCGTGTGTTCGAGAACAAATCCCTGACGTCAACTCAGCTAGTAGATACCATTCAACAAGATGTTGCAGCATACAAATTGGCACTGAACACCGACTAACACCAAGTCTCCTTGTTGGCGTTTTCTTTTTCCTTTTAATTTTTCTTCAGTTTCTCTTGTAAACATTTGGCTCCACGCCACACTGTACACTGTGACTGCTTTCTTCTATAATGAAAACGGCAGAGCACCTGCCCGAGCTTGCTCGAAAAACTAGTCTAGTCCACGCTCCCACGCGAAAGAAGAGAAGGCTCGTTGCTTTTGAGTAGCTCTACAGCTTCAACGAACAACTGCAGTCGTAGGCTCGTGGCCATGCTTTGACATTGGCAGTTGAACAGAAGCAGAATTTCGAGCCGGCGCCTCGATCTTCAGACACCGCACATGCTCTGCTCCTTATCATCAGTAGCCTGCTCTCGCTTACTTGCACGTCAAGGACTGCACGCAGCGAGTCAGTTGCGGCCCGCAGCCAGTTAGTTGGCTGCACGTACGACTACCATCGTGATGAAATGTCAAGGACTAGGAACATGCAACAAATGAAAAAAAATTATAGGACGCCACAATTGTGTAACCAGGATCATTGTTCAGCTTTGTACTGCTTCGCCGCCGTTTGGTGGCACAGAAACACAAACGAAAAGCGCGCGGCCCTGCCTTCGGCCTCCTCTGCTAGAAAAGGCCACAGAAAGGCGCCACGAGCCCACAACTCCACTTGTTCTCCATGGCTCCACGGATGGGAATTTGGAAGGGGGTCGGCCATTGAACAACTGGCACGTACATTTCAGAAGATTTGAGATGGACGAAGAGAGTGCACCACATTTTAGGGAAAATCACAAAGAATTTTGATCGTAGCATTTTTCATGAAAATTACAAGTATTTAGCCATCAATTTTCATAGATCATATATACAACAATTGGATCTATTGTGCTTCTAAATTGCTCACATCTCTGTTTCTACCGCTATTAGCACAAAAAAACAACTCAAAGTAACTGTTGGCATCATGCAAAACTGAACGTCACCCACTTTATCTTAAAAAAGAAAAAAATAATAATAGAAATGAGAAACGCGCTTCAATCCCAGTGATGTTGCTAATTCGTCTCTCTCTCTCTCTCTATTAACTTTAATACATTTGCTCTTCTTTTTCTCATTTGTTTTTTTTTAATTTGCACTGTTCTCCTTATCTGGTTTATCCTTTTTAGCTTCGCTTCGTATGTAGTGGACACTTACTTAAAGCGAACTTTAGCGAGCTAGTGCCTCTCATACGTGGCAGGCAGGCAGTGCAGATATGCCCGAAGGAAAATGTCGTGCAGCCGTGTAGTATAGGTCTTCCATGTCCAAAGGGGATGTGAAAAAAGAAGTTGCAAGGAGACTCGCCTGTTGACTTGACTCGACACATTGACACGTCACAGTACCATACAGTGGCGATTACTAGCTGCTGATAGTCTGGATCAGGTAGTAAAAATGCAAACAAACAGGGGATTAAATCAAAAGCTCTGGTGCACGCCCTGCTCAGGAAACGGACTAACACTGACAGCAACGCCGCAACCACCGATCGGTCGGTCGACTGCGACGCCGTTGTCATCGTCACACACACACATACACACACGTACGGCCTCTCAAAGAGCATCCCATAGAGACATCGACACGTTCATCTTTAGCACATGCCCGTCGCTGAGGTTATTTTGCTAAGCTTGGATAAGCTGATTTGGCAGCGGTCTGATCGACGCCGGCCGGCCACTTGTACAGGGACATGAGAACACGCATGCTCACATGGACATATATCTCTGCTTCACTTCAGGCTTCAGCCCAAAGACTAGTGTGTGTACACCAGCAGACCACGGCGTGTACAGTTCACCAGAAAGTACATGATTTTTGTAGCTACGACATTGGACTAATCCATCTCGCATGCATTTTATGAGAACTCAGAGTAAGTGAGTAACCATGAGACAATGCCGATATGTGGAACTGTACACTGGTTGCTGATTAGTATAACCGGGGGGGGGGGGGGGGGGGGGGGGTAAAAAAAAATGATGGATGTGAAATTCTGTGTTCAAGTTATTCACAGAAAAAATAAACTATGGCCATCAGTCAGAAAAAAAGAGAAGGAAAGCAAAGAAAAAGTGATGCCACGCTTGTACAATCCAACGGTCAGCGTTTTTCCTCTTTTTTAAGTACTGTGCGTACATTTATCCTGTCGATTGATTTTGGATAAGTTTTCTTACATTAACGTTTCAAGAAGTTTTCCAATAAAAAAGATTTTTTATAAAATTGAGGAATCCATTCCTTTAGCTTTTCATGCAAAAGACATAGAGAGCTTGCAAATATTTTTCACTGGAGAAAAGATTGCTACAAAAGAATAGGACTCGAACAAGGTACCCTCTTTCTATTCATGCAAAAGGTTGTGGAAGGCTTTTTCTTGGAGCAAAGAAAGCTGGATATAAAGTTTGCGTTTAGAACTAAAGCCAATCACAAAGTCAGAGAATTATAAGAAAACAAAAGAAGACAATTTAGTAGTTGGATTGCACTACCATGCATGAGAATATGGTACCAAAGGCATACTGATGAGAAATGGAACATGTTATTCGAGTTTGATCAGAGATTCATATATATGTATCACATATCCTGATGAACATATTTTCCTATGATCATAAACAGATGGATTCAACAAAGGTACATGGCAAGAACGATTACCAGGCATCAACATCACGAACAACAAGAATTACTGAGAAAAAAAAATCTTACCGAATTTATACCCTTCTCTAATCTTATTACGTAATTAACACGGGGTGCGGAAATTGAAACGCCATGAGACTTGATCACCATGGCCGGCCTTGCCGGTCGATCGGCGGGTGATCACAAGACCAAGGCTCCGGCGACCGCCGCCGCCGCCGCCACGAAGGCCGCCGCCGCCGCGCCGCTGGCGCGTCCGGGCGCGCCGTTGGGCCGGAACCCTGGGTCCTGCGGGTAGAGCGTCCCCGGCGGGGTGTTGTAGGACGGCTGGTAGGGCGGCGAGTACCACCCGCCGGACGGCGTCGGGTTGTAGCCGCCGCCGCCGCCGGGGGTGTACGGCGCCGGGTTGTAGCCGCCGGGTGTCGGCTCGTAGCCGCCTCCCCCCTCCGGCGGCGGCGGGCAGCCGGGCTTCTCCGGGGTCGGCGGCGGGTAGTACTCCGGCGCCGGCGGCGGGTAGTACACGGGCGGCGGCGGCGGGTAGTACACCGGCGGGGGTAGGTCCGGCGGCGGCGGGCTCGCGTAGATGCACGGCACGCCGCAGGGGTTGCCGCACGGGTTCCCGCACTTCTCGCTGCCGTCGTCGGCCACCACCACCGCCGCGCCGGCGGCGAGGAGCACGGCCGCCAGCACCAGCAGCTGGCCGCACGGCCGCGCCATGTGCTGCCCGATCACGAATTCACGATCGCTCCTTCCAAGGCACGAGCAGAACAAACTTTTTTCTTGCAACACTCTGTGTGCTGTGTGTTTTTGTGTGTGTTGCAGAGAGGGGTTGGTCTTGGTCAGTGGAGTATATGCTGCGTCTCTTCTCTTCTACTAGCTCGGCTCTCTTTTAATTTCTTCTCGATGAATAGAATTCGGGGTGGTGGTTATAATGGTCGGCAAAAGCTTTAGCTTTTGGAGTGGAGGTCGTCGTCGTCGGCCTCGTCTCTCTTTATTTCTCGGTGTCAAGCGTTGATGCCTGTGTTTTCTACTAGCTAAGCAGCAAAGCTGTCCCTGTGACAGCAAGCTACGGCCTAATCCTAAGTGTATCTACGCGCCTGCAATTATTATGTGCGGAAAGGTGACGTGTTTTAAACGTCTCCATTGCCGCTGTGCTGTGCGCTATCTCCTCCTCTGGCTCCCTCTAGTCCATCTCTGAAAGTGATTGGAATATCTTCTCCTTTTTGCCGATTTGTTTGAGCGTGCTTCATTTCCTTATGAATTATGATGGACCCCCACGAGGCACGAATTCGCAAGAGGAAACGTTTTGAATTGCTAGATGCTCCACTCGCTTTGTTGTTGTTGTGTGTAGATTAGATAAAATTAAACGACGTGTTTGGTGATTCAAATTCTTTTCTTCTGCTTTAGAACGTTGGAGCCTGCTCTTTTGATGTCTTTTATTTTCTTTTCTTTAACTTGTGATAGTGATGGAATTCGGTGAGCTGTTGCTCCCAAGTACCGTTTGTCTACTCGTGGCAGCCGTGCAGATTGACAATTGGCAGTTGATCCAGTAATTCATTATCCCTTTTAGACAGAACATACAATGCACGTTGTATTTCAGTAATAGATGCTTTTACATGCAGTCGCTGACATCACAGAGAAGTTACATCAGAGGAACCGGATCAATTTTATTTTTATCATTTGAAACGTTGCATTATTGTCGAATTCGGGAAACGACTACGCATTAACCACTGCAGGGTTAGTGGCTATTACTGTTTTGTACTGGCTGGGGGAGGTGAGACAGACCAGAAATAGAGTGGCCACTGGCCAGCCATACCATACGACATCACACCAGTCGCTGTACTAACCCACTTTCGTTGGACTAGATAATAATTCTCCTACTAATTAATAAGCGTTGTACCTTTCCTCATGAAATTTTCTTTCAATGCCTGTCTCTCAGGTATATTAAAAGATACACTGACTAAAGCACACAGAGAGAATGCCCTCAGAAAAAAAAAAGCGCACAGAGAGAACAGCTATTCATTTGTTTATCCAAAAGCGAGGAGAAGAGCTGCTGGCAACAAATACATTTTTTTATCTATGTTTTATATAAATGAAGTGCTTGCATTTTTATTCGATTGCTATTCATCCTAATTTCAGTTTATGCAGCTCACAGCCACAAGTAGGAAAGAGAACTGGACATTGCAGAGACGGTTTATGACCAAAAGGTCAAATCATATTCGCAGAACAAGTCAAATGTTTACCAATTACAAGAGTATAGTCTTACACTAGGTGGGTACTCCATTGATTCTTCCTGCTTGCAGCTTCCATACAAGATAATATGAAATGACAGTACTCAGCGATGCTACTCAAAGTTCAGACCCTATAACAAGAAGGAATTTATTTGGTTCCAGCTGAATCTGCTGACGGCAGAATTACATAAATCAAGCTACAGAACTACTGCAAGGGAAACCAAAGATCAAAACAAGAGAAAGGCCTCTCTGCTAGATTCTTCGGAGCTACATCTATGTCTGAAACGAAGGCCTCAAGAACATCATATTCAGAGTTCCGCTACTGATACATCCATGGCACCAAGAAAGCAGAGAGCACAGCGAGCAGCAGGAGCCATGCCACCTCGCTGCTGGCGGGGCGCGCCGCCGACGGGAGGAACCCCGGATCTTGAGGGAACATCGCCGTCGACGGCGGCGGAGGCGACGTCATCCAGGGGAACGGGCCCGTGGAGGCCCCGGCCGGCCGCACCGGGCAGAACGGGAACGGCGATGCGGTCCCCGGCGCCGGCGGCAATAGCGACGTGATGTCGCCACCGTCCGCCGCGGCGCAGGCGACCGACCACAGCAGCACCGCCGCGATCAGCAGGGAAGCCGCTGGCCGCAGGGACGGCGGCATCTTCGCTTTCGCTCGCCGGAGCTTTTTGGCCAGTGACGATGAGGCTGTACTAGTGCGTAGTGTAGACGAAGATGACGTCCTTAATCAGGCGTGCCAATAATTGGCTGAAATAGTTTGGAGATGGGGATGCCGGGCCAGGGAGGTGGTGGTGGCCGTCTGATGCCGATCGGAGGGCCTTCAGTGTCGCTGAAACCTCTGATGCCGGGCTGGTGGTACAGTATAGAGTAGAGATGCTGCTCATGACTTCTCTGTCAGAACATGCGCATAATTACGATGGTAAATCTCGTGATCTGATGGTGATTGTCTAGTAGAACTCTGATCAAACTGAGTGTCGGTGCCGCGTTTAGGCTATCTGTGTGAAAGGTTTGGGCCTTTGGACGATGTTAACTGACAGCGACGATCAGAATTGACATCCATGGACTGCAGTACTAAATTGGGTTATGATTTACATTGCAGGCCAAGCAAATTTTTGCCTTGACTTTAGAGTGGAAATGGCTGATCGAGGTGTTAAACCCAAACTGATCAAACAACAATTTTTCTGAGGCGTGATCAAACCTCAATGAGACAGCCTACCAAACGTCAATTTGGCTTGTCCTTTTTCAGAGAGAAGCAGCATAGTACATCTTCGCTAGTGTTCTGCAAACAAAAGCTATCCTCTTCCAACTTCAATTAATAGAAGTATGAAGCTGATGTCTTTCATGAGACCATACTTTCCTAGATCACTTCAATATCAAGGGAGCGACTAGTCAGCGTTGTTCAACCGCTCTGTAGTTGGATCATGTAAAGAAGACGCCAGTCGGTGACATGGCATTATGGCAATCAGAGAGGTTGTGGCTTTTGCTTGACTCCTCATCTGCAGCTCCAGTCGCCTCAAAGTGGAGTCTCTTTTTCTAAATTCCGATCATGCATCAAGGATACTGAAGCAAAGGCACTGAAAAGTGAAGGATCAAGAAATCAGGTTACTGCAACTGAGCAAGAGCCTGCAATTAACAGAGGGGGGGAATTGGTTGGTTGTGATGTCAGGCACATTGATATGCAAGGAAAATTGCAGGAACTTTTGGAGCATCTGCAAGAGGGCACAAGGGAAAGCAGACCTAGGATGGGGACTGGCCACCAGCATCAGCACTGAACTGCTGGATGGTGTGGTGTGCATGCTTCACAATGCAGACTGGCCTGTGGGCACTTGAGGCATGCTGGGAAAGAGAAGAATCCCAAATCCAAGAGCAAGAGGGTACTTGGTTGAATAATGAATGCATCAGGGCTGGGTTGGGAAAGACAAGTGGGCAACAACCTCTTGCTCTCTTCTCTTCCACTTGAAAGTAGCAGCAAGCATATTTGGTGATCCCCTAACCTACCCTACCATATCCTTCCAATCCAGGATAGACAGGGGCATGTATGATGTGTGGGTGCCCCTTATCTTTGCCTGCAGGCAAGAAGTTTTCCCTTTTTTTTTCTTTTTTGGCCATGTGTGCTGCTTTTCTTCCAATAAATGGTATTACAATGCATATTCTGTATACTTTTATGAAATTAGTGATTTTCCTTTTTGGTCATGTACGCAGTGCTTTCAATGATATTATTCTTCCCTTTTCTTTTCTGTTATTCCTGGCCATGAATGGAGTGCCACTGCATAAGCATGAAACACGCAGGTCTAGCCATGCCAAAGCAAGAGCATGAAAGGGGAACTCTAATGGTCAATTCTTCAGTTTATGGCGGCCAAGTAAGAAGTAACGGTAAAACTTTGAGGGAGGATGTGCGCACATCATGTATACAGTATAAACTCAGGATTCGGATCACGGGTCGTGATCAGTCAAAGGAGTTTGGAGCCTCGAGGTGTCTTTCACCCGTTCTTGTCTGCCGCAGCAGTTTCCTGACTGAATCACCATATCTTTTGTAGTTTTGTGCAGTGCAGATTATCCTTTACTGGTGGAATCCCGAGCAGAGAGCCCCCCTTTCTCCAGATGGCTGTTGCTAGTGCGGTGGGTGTCGGTTGTGACGTCACGTCGCAGAAAAGATGGAGCATGGTGCTAAAGTAGTAACACTGAAAATAGAGGGAAATAAAACGGTACGTACAATTTATCTCAGCCATGGAGTAGGGACGACGATACAGACATGGTAAAGGCCCGTGGGCCTTTGAAAAATGTGTCGTCCAAGAACCGTAGCTGATAGCCCAGCCGCGGGGCCATTCTTGTTTGGGCCACCAAGAATGCGAGTCCGCGTCCTAGCCCACCAAATCGGGCATTTGTTTTTTTAACGTAACCTACGAGACTTCAATTCGCGTGAGAACTATGAGAACTCACATCTGAGCCACCTAATCTTGATCAGGAAGAGGTGGGAGGGAGATTTGTAAAAGTATGATTAGCATGTATTGAAGGGTTGGTGATTTTGCATTTTGATGCTCATGACACTCCTCACTGAGACCTCTTCATGGCGTACAAGCATTTTGATGCTGACGATGCCAAAAAAAGAAGAAAAAGATGAGGAGGAGAACAGCCATCGATTGATGCTTCATCAAGCAGCAGCATGGGTTGTCTCCAAATTTTTAAACGAATCATTCCCCCTAATCCAGTAGTCCCCAAGAAAAATCTCCAGATAAACACTGCCATCTTCCTGCCTTGCATTTTTGCAGAAAGAGCGTACCGCCATGCCTTTCTGTGTTTGCCGAACACGCCCTCTCGGTCTCGATCGGGTCAGCACTCGGCGCAAAGCGACGTGGCAGAAGATGTGACTGCCCCGCGCCCGGCGGCGGGACTGGGGGTGCGCGTGCGGCGCGCAGACCGACTTGACCCGGCCGTGCCTGCTATTGGCCAGAGGAGCCTAGAGCGCTGGTCTCCGGCGACGACCTGACCTGTCACCGTCGCCGCGGCCGGTCCACGCGAAGTGTCTCGCACGGCGAGGTGTTGCGCCACCGCATAACCTGATAGCGCAGTGTTGGTGCCATGCTCTCACTCTGATAAGCTGCCAACGAATACTGCTCCTCGCAAAGGCCAGACCAATACTTCCGTTTGTGCAAACAAGAACAGAGTCGATTAGAGTTGGTGTGCGAGTGTGCGCGCTCGTGAGCGCAGTTGTGCGCGAGCAGCGGGGAGCCGGTCGCCATGGCGAGGCCACTGCTCGAGCACAAGGCTGATCGTGCCGCCGCGTTCCACGCCGGAGCGCCGGGGACCCCTGCCCTCCTCCTCCTCGCCGCCGCCGCCGTCGTTGCCGTCGCCGCGGTCGTCGTGTCCCTCTGCACGAGCGGCAAGAACGCCAGGCCGCGGAAGCAGAGGCGTTCGTCCCTGGCGCCGGCGCCGCAGGAGCAGGATCAGGACAGCAGCGTCCCCGGCGGCAAGAGGAGCAAGCCGCAGCTGCTCGCGAGCCTGAGCGGCATCGGCGTCAAGGCGGCCGCGGTGGCCAAGATGGTCTCGTGGAACCGGCGCTCGCCGGCGGCAGGGAGCGGCAGCAGCAGCGACGGCGGCGACTACGACGACGTTGACGGCGCGGGCGCGGAGGAGGAGGAGGAGGCGCTGTGGAAGAAGGCCATCATCATGGGGGACAAGTGCCGGCCGCTCGAGTTCTCCGGCCACATCGCCCACGATTCCGACGGCAACCCGCTGCCGCCTCCGACTCCGGCGGCGGCGGCCAAGGAGGACGACGCCGCGGCCGGCGGTGGTGCGGCCAACTGTGCCAAGGCTTAACAACAACGACAATAGCTAGCTGGCATGGCCCGTGCCTCCATGGATTTTTGGACAACCAAGAGTGCTGAGATTGTCTAAACCTCGCCGAGCGAGTCTATCCGCGATGATGCATGGAGTTTTTTTTTTTTTGGTTGCCTTTTCTTCAGAAACAGAATCAAGTGCCAAGTGGTGCAAGAGAGACCAAGTATCCTTCAGGACTGTTGTTTATGCATGGCCATCTGCTGAAATATACGGACGCTACGCGCATGATGAACAACTTAAGCTGGCAGATATTGAGATGTCTCTTGATCCTATCCATTGACTCAATTATGAAAACAAACTCTCCTTCCATTCCCCACTCGATTTTCTCTAAATTTCCTGGAGTTGGTTATTTTTGCTCAACATGTGCACGGCGAAACCACAGCGGCACGGCGTGCCCACGAAATAATGCAATCATGTTCGTGTCCCTAAAATCATTGCAAGAAATTAACGCTTCCAGAATTGAGCTTGATGGTAAACTTGTCGCGACTTGTTTTGCAGCGCCGTTTATAGCAGTGTAAAGTGAGAAAAAACAAAGGATGAACAATTCGGCCCACTACACTTGTTTTTTTTTAATTTTGACAACTACTACATTGGGTTGAAGGCTCTGATTGGCGGAATCTCTCTTCCAGAACCTCTCAAAATTTCTCAACTTCCACGCTAAAATATAAAAACAATTATCCATATATGACACAATTATATGCTTAGTCACCTATATAATATGGGGTTCTTTTAGGTATGGCTAATATGCTGCCACAAATAAAGAGGGGTCCCATCTCCTAACGAGCAATTTCAAACCCCAAAAGACAGAAATGTGAACCCCAGTGAGGTTACCATAAAAAATTTTCATTTTTAAGAAACTACAATAAAACTTTACCAAAAATATTATGCTAAAACATCTTCCAAACAAAAATTATTCGGACATCCTTCCAAAAAAATATTTAAATATTTTTTACTGAAAAAGTAATTCGAACAAAAATTAAAGTGAAAATTGAGATACAATAATATAATAACTCCTTTAGAGAAAATATTTTATAGTCACTTTTTCATAAAAAGCATTTAAAATGATATTTCTTAGAAAAGGTAAATACTAGTTCTGAAAAAATTGTGCAAATAACTTAAATGAAGAAAAAAAGAAAAATAAAAATTGACAAAAGATATGACCACAGCCGCTCAGGCTTCACGCCACACTATTTGTCAACTCCTTTGCTGCCTTCTACCCCCGCAATGTTCCATCACCGTGCGGGTCTTCCCGCCGAGCACCACCCCGCCACGCTAGTTGTTCATCTATATCGGCTATGCATAGGGGTGGTAATAGGCCATGACCCTGATGCCTTCCTCACGATCCAACTCGGTTCTAAATTATTTGTAGGCTAAATTTGTATATAGTTTCGGCCCGATCCTTAAAATTGCTAGTATAAAAAGTTAGGCCCGTTACCCCCCCCTAGCTATGGATAGATTGGGTTGGGTTGGGTACTTGGGTGTCCACCGGAATTGGAGAATGCGAGGAAAGATATATAATAAAAAGGTTTAGAGCATATCCAAGAGTCTCTCTAAAACTCACTCTCTAAATCATCATTTAGAGAGTCATTTGCATAAAAATCATTTTCTATATAAATCATTTTCTATATCTTTCTATTTTCCAACAGTTTCTCTATATCTTGCATGCACTCTACTCTCTTTTCTATATTTTGTTAGCGAGAAATCCGGAAATGAGAGTGACTATGTTTGAATAACCAAATAGAGAGCTGTTGAAAGATATTTTTTTAATCAAAATCTCTAAAACTAGCAATTAAAAATGATTTGGAGAGTCTCTTGGAGTTGCTTTGTACAACATCCCTATATGGTTATAAGCAGCATTAAGTCAACCCCCTCCCCCCCCCCCCCCCCCCAAGTGTAAGGTTACATGTATAAACATATTGCAACATGTATGGTCAGGGACGGAGGCAGCGGTGGGGCAAGGGGGGCTCAGCCCCCCTACAGCTGCGGTGTCAAAGGAAGCCTCTGTAATTTCGTGTCCAATTTCAACCAAAATGTGTATATTAGAAGGGGCTAAAGTTCATTTCTTGTCCAATTTCAGCAAAAATGTGTGCATTAGGATAGGCTAAAGTTCATTAGTCTACCAATCCAACAAAATAAAATCCTAAATCCCAACGGGTGCTTTTGTTCAGCCCCTCCTAAATTTTTTCCTGGCTTCGTCCCTGTGTATGGTACCCCTTCGTCCTAAATTATATGTTATTTTAGCTTTTCTAAATACATATATTTATGAGAAATTTTACAATACTTAAAACATAAGTGCGCTTAGATATACGTTTATGTCTACATACATAGCAATATCTATAAATTTAAAAATAAAAATAACTTATAATTTAAAATAGATGGAGTACCTACTTTAATCAATTGAAGCGCCAATTGCGTGCTGTTGTTATAACCATAGGCGAGCTATATACTCCATATGTGTGACCAAACTCCGATCCGAAAGCCATGTCATAGTCCATGCAAGACGCACGCATGCTACATATTCATGCTCATGTCATGCAAGCGCAAAGTACATAGACAGCCACACGAGCATGCAACAGAGTATACGGTAAAGCTAGGTACGGGGTAGTAGTAGTAGTAAAAGTTCTTATTCACCGGCGGTAACATATAAATAACCAACCGCCGGCCGGGTGCATGCACGCGCACGGGCATGCAGCTGGCGCGCAGTGGAGCTAGCTATAGCTAGCGGCGGCGGTTGGCGGGCTCCTTCTGTGCGTTGAAGTAGACGACGGCGGTGGGGAGGCCCAGCTCGTGCGCCGCCGCGAAGGCCCGCGTGTTGAAGTTGGCCCGCTCCCCGGGCGCCTCGGCGTTCACGCGCGTCTTCTGCTCG
This sequence comes from Urochloa ruziziensis, assembly GCA_015476505.1. NCBI lineage: Eukaryota > Viridiplantae > Streptophyta > Magnoliopsida > Poales > Poaceae > Urochloa > Urochloa ruziziensis. The sequence goes on along the minus strand of CM027122.1, from coordinate 13,759,997 downwards.
AACAGCACCAGCACGTAGCGGTGGATCCCCACCGGCGGCCGCGGGCCCATGTACTCCACCACATCCTCCCCTGCAAATTAATAAATCCAGTGCACACGTCACGGTTAACTGATTAAACCGCCTGCCCATTGCGTTGCATATGCATGGGCTCGCCTCACGCCGCCACAAATAAAGCCCACACGACTCACACGTGCCCCGCGCACGTGTCCCGCCTCGCTGGCCAACGCTTGGCGGGCGCTGGAGAGGCGGCGACACGTGTGCCGCCGCCGGCGCGGCCTCAGGGCACGTACAACCCACAGACGGTTGGTCGTCTGCAGAATCTCGATTTTAGCATACAGACATATATATAGACAACTCATACAACCCACAGATAGACAGACCGTCTATAACCTATTTAATGCTTTGTATGTAGCTTAAGATCAACTACAAATGTATTTGTGTATACCATTGTATGGCTATTTAAATCAATCATGAAAAGATGATCAAATGTGCATTTGATATTTGAATGTTATTAATTTGTGGTTTGTTCCAAAGAATGTATATGCATTAAATACAATATTATTGGAAGGGATAATTATAATTTTTTTTATTTCATGTTGAGTTTAGCCATTCGCCACGCAAGGCAAGGTTGCAAATCCTTTTTTATTTATTTCATGTTGAGTTTAGCCATTCACCACGCAAGGCAAGGTTGCAAATCCATTCCAGATCAAATCAATAACATGTCTGTACGTAATTACATGGACCATATTGTCTATATGACTCACCTACATGTGGGACCCATGGTCATGGGGTCAATCCATCCAGCTATGGTGCCTCACATCCCTTTATGCTTATCCTCTCCGATGGTTCTCGATCTCATCCATTCGTCTTCATCCTTTTGCTCTGGACGAGTCTACTCTGGTCCTCTCTCTTCCATAGCTGACCAAAGCAGCAGACGCATGGAGCGCAAGGGATCTAGGAGAGGTCATCGCGGCTGGATGTGGAGAGGCAGCGTACTTGGTTGGAGTGGGCTGCAGCAGGGCGACGACACTAGGTCGAGCTCGACCAACCCCGTCCATGAATTTCTCCAGCTTCATCCCGCATCGTGGATCATGGCAATGGCTGGCTGGTGCTCTTTCTCTCTCTTTCTCTCTTGGTCCTTCTCTTCTCCTTTCACCTTGTGCTTCAGCCAAAAAATTGAACTTGCGCCAGATCCAAAGGCGGGGCACGACCTCCTCACCGGCGACAGGGGGCTCGAGCTCGCCTGACCGGCCCCAGCTCTGCTCCTCCCCGACCCCCTCGATGTCCTCCCGTCTCCCTCCCTCGACAGCCTCCCTGCGGCGAGGCACGAGCTCGCCCGCCCCGCGGCGCCGAGGATCAAGCTCGCCCGGCCGGCGGCGGCGGGGCTTGAGCTCGCCCGGCCGACGGGGGTGGATTTTGCGTTCAAGAACTCCCGCGAGCACACCTCTACCCCGCGGGATCCGGCGTGCCGTTGTCGCCGCATTACAACGCTGCTCTTCGTGTCTTTTCCGCCTCGGGCAACGGGAGCGGGGCGTCGTCTCATCAGACGACGGAGGCCCCGTCTGTGGGATGATGCGAGGGGGTTTCTGCAAAGTATCCATCATACAGACGGGGATAAAGACAGGGCTGTACATGCCCTCACAGTGTGCTGCCAACTCGCGCTGCGGCGCGATAATGGCGGCCGCCTCTGCGTGAGAGTTTGTGCCATGCAATTGCCGGCGGCGCTGCAGGGGCAGGGCATATGCACATGCCCTGGCACCCAGCTGCTAGCTGTGAGTGAAAGAAAAGAGAAATTGCAGTACTCCACGAAAAATCCTTCTCAAATCTCGAGATCATGCAGGAAGACGACAAATCTGTTGGTTTTGTAGTTTTCCTCGTTTCTAGAGATGGAAAATATCATGTGGAGATCACACAGCACAACCATATGCATGGCGCCCATGATATAGGCCGGCTCTTTGATCGAGCTAGCATTGCATAGTAGTAGGTATACAAAACTATTTTCCTAATTTGGCGTGACGAATTATGGATGCATATCATGCATGGCTCAATACATGTCCATTTCCGTTTCCGGACCTGTTTGGTCATGACTTTACCAGCAGTTGTTCTTTTGAAATGGCCAACATTATCATGTAGCTAGTTTTATCTTATTTATCTACCATAGATTTGGATATTATATATGTCTACTAGAAATGACATTGTGGGCAATATGTTCAATATTGTTGACAAAGATAAGAAAAGTACTTACAAAAATTGCGGCCCACTCTAGAAAAAAAAGCTAAAATTCTACTAGAATTGTTGGTCACTCATAAATAACTATATCGGAAAAGATCCAAAATCCCGTGTACTGGTAAATTGTTTACAATGGCTTTTGTTATCCCAATGTAACTTAAATCATATTTGGCTGTGTGTGGTCGCATAGGTCGGATATTTATCCATTTTCTTTTAAAAAATTGAATCATACATTCATTAAGGGAAAGGTAACTTATTATATTAACTCATATGGAATTGTGGCCAATGATCATAACTAGAAGCTAATAAGAGAACAAATTCTGAATCTTAAAATCATTTTGACAGCCACTAGAGATGCCTCCAAACAAGGTTGAATTCGGGACAAAAATAATTAACTAGAGTGTGGAGTAAAACAAAGTGAGTAAGATATATGAAACAGTTCGTGCAAGGTAACAGCGCCGTATAATTAATAATTCAATGTAACCGGACATAAACCCGAGCATGAAATAATTCAATGCAAGGTAACAAGCATAAATATTCAACATTAGGAATATAATGACACGACTCGAGCATAATTTAAAAAAGAAAGAGAAAAATAGAACTCACCTTTTGATGCATCTGTCCCCCCTGGTATGTTGGTCACTATCCTGCAACAAGATGCCACAAGTTATCTCAAAGAGAATGAGTACACATGTGTAGTAGTGCAGGTGGCAGATTCAAAGGACATGAAAAGTACATAGAATACTGGAAAGGATCTTTATTTGATCCGCCGGATAGAACAATCGGCACGCGCGTACGCACCAGTGGAGATACTCCCTCATGGTGGGGTCGCTGGGGCTAGGCGCGTCCGGGTCCGTCATGATCTGTAAACATATATATGCGTGGCGGCAGCAGAGTTATTCATACGAGAGATCATCGTCATCTGTTGCTGCGCGCGGCGGCGGCGCATGCATGCATATGCATGCATCCGGCCACGCCAGCAGCCAGCTTGAAGGCAACAAGCAAGGCAAGATGCATGCATGCATGTCGACGGCTAGCTGGATGATATGCCTACCAGTGTGTAGAGGTCGTTCCGGCGGCCGGAGATGCGGACGAGCGGCGGCGCGGCCGTGGCGGAGGGCTTGAGGAGGCACCCGTTGCTGATGTCCTTGGGCCCGTACGCCACCGTCATGGAGATGGAGGGCACGAACAGGTCCACCACCTCGCCGATCACACGCCCCACCACCAGAGGATCCACGAACCGAGCCATGATCGATCGTCTGATCTATCTATCTCCCCTCTTTAATTTCTCTCTGTATGTCTCTCTCTTTTTTGACCAGCTTTAGCTAGCTAGGTGAGAGTGAGAGAGTGAGCTTCAGCTAGCGGACCTGCCGTTGCAGTGTTAACTACTACTTCTTCTCCGATCCGTGGCGTGATGACGTACACAGTTACGAGCGTATGAGCTATGCAAGTCCATGGGACACGGCACAAAACGCTGTGGGTTTTGTGTCATGGGACTTGGATTATTGGCACGACGCAACGCAAGGGGCCGGGCGCGGCCGCCACGTACGAGCTTGAAAAGCTGGGCCCTCGATGAGCCGCGCGCCACGTGTGCCGTGATGATCTGGACCAGCTGGGTTGTGTGCGCCCTGCGTCCACATTGGATGAATCTATCCGATCGATCCATCTCTCCCTAGCTCGTGTCACAGTTAAAAACTCGCATTTCTCTGTCACCGAGGTCGTTAGGCCTCATTTGAATATAATGAAGTTTCTTATTTAAATGAAACGGGACGAAGTTTATTTGAGGAATTCTGAAGGGATTGCATTCGAGAGGAAAGGAGAATGAGAAATTCAATATACCGTAACGTATAGCATGTCTTTAATAAAGATCTACTCGTATCATTTTCAAACCTCTCTTAATCTAAAAAAATCATTTTAAATCTCTAAACTTGTCATGTAAAAAAGCAATTTAAATACCCATGTCATTCTTTTGGATAATATTTGAATTCTACAATGTCATTCTTTTTGGATGGATGGAGTATTAGTTTTTTTTTTCTCATCCTTGTGGCTCAACCCCCTTCTCTCCACCAAAGACCAACGCCCTCGTTTGACGCCATTGTGTTGTGTCTGCCCCAACTTCAATATCCTTGCAAAGGTCTGTTTGGTTGCATCGTCACATGTGGATTTAACATTTGGAAGGAGACTGATGGGCTTTCCTCATCTCGGTGGTTCAACCCCCCTCCCCGCTCCCAACCACCAATGCTCTTGTATGACGCCATAGCCTCTACGCAACTACGATTCTTGCATCCCTACATGACATATCCAAACATGACTCCACTCGCCATTGTAGCATCGGATTCTAGCCATGTCTCCCATCCTTCTAGGTATAAGTTGAAAGCTTTTGGAGTCCTCAAATCGAAAGTTTTGGTTGTGAATTAAATGGTTAGTTTTTCTTGAAACAGAAAGTTTCTTTCCAAGGAATCAAAGTTCGTACCTCAAAATTTAGTGTGTTAGTGTGCTTAACTGAAAGCTTTTATTAGTGTTGAAAAGAATTTGTAAACTAACTTAATCCTTGCAATGGTTTTAGATCAGACTAAAAAGAAAGGCAAGATGCATAGTTTAAAAAAGGTTAGGCCTCATTTGAAACGAAGTTTTTTTTTAGGAATTGCATTCGAGGGATGTGCCGCCTGCTCCCGCAGTCCGTCAGGCCGTGCCAAACCGACCGACCTCTGCACTGCAGGCCGCGCGTACTGCAGGTTCTGTTCTGTGTGTCTCACCGTGGTGTGTCCGCCTGCCTGACACCTTCACCCCTTCAGTTCATTACTACAGTACCAAATCACTCACTGCTCGGCGCCGAGAGCCTGAAACCAATCAGCAACATCTACCGTGCCGGTCGGTCGGCCCGGTCGGAAAACAATACTACAAGGTAGCTAATGCCCGCTCTGTTTAGGCCGTGTTTAGATGACCGGGAAGACCTTAAAAAGGTGAAAAGTTTTCTATCTTAAAGAACCGCGTTAGTTCATTTCTATCTTTATACACGTTTTCATAGAAAGCAGCATCTAAACACGTCTTTAGTGCGCTGTGCTACGCTTTAGTAGGGCACTCTGATCAAGCGATTGTGTGAAAAGAAGATGGAACGAGAGCAGCAGGCCAGCAGCTAGCAGTGCTCAGTGCTCGTCAGGTTCATCTGTCGGCTCCCCCCTCCCTATGCTGCGTGTATCTTCAGACGTGCTGGCGATATGGCCTAGCTAGAAAGGTTAGCTTGGCCCGTCTGGCCGTCTAGCATACGCGTCGAGCAACAGGGCCAATAATCTGATACTTTGAACCTCGAATTGTAGGCGCATGTTCAATTGGGCCCTGTTGCGCTTTGCATTGCGACGAATAAACAGAGACGGAAGGAAGAAGAAGCTCCCACGCATTGCACAAGCACAGGAGGAGCATCGCCGGCCGGCTGGTCCCTTTTTTGTCAGATGGAGAAGCAGGCCACTAGTCTAATGGCGGCAACCTTCAGAAGCATAAACGCCTGGTGGCGGTCCATCGCTCCCTCTGCAGTGGCTAATGGTGACACCCTTCAGACTGTCATTTACACAATTTGGAACGTTTGGAAGGAGCGTTGCAGGCGTGTGTTTGAGAACAAATCCCTGACGTCAACTCAGCTAGTAGATATCATTCAACAAGATGTTGCAGCATACAAATTGGCTCTGAACACCGACTAACACCAAGTCTCCTTGTTGGCGTTTTCTTTTTCCTTTTAATTTTTCTTCAGTTTCTCTTGTAAACATTTGGCTCCACGCCACACTGTACACTGTGACTGCTTTCTTCTATAATGAAAACGGCAGAGCACCTGCCCGAGCTTGCTCGAAAAACTAGTCTAGTCCACGCTCCCACGCGAAGAAGAGAAGGCTCGTTGCTTTTGAGTAGCTCTACAGCTTCAACGAACAACTGCAGTCGTAGGCTCGTGGCCATGCTTTGACATTGGCAGTTGAACAGAAGCAGAATTTCGAGCCGGCGCCTGGATCTTCAGACACCGCACATGCTCTGCTCGTTATCATCAGTAGCCTGCTCTCGCTTACTTGCACGTCAAGGACTGCACGCAGCGAGTCAGTTGCGGCCCGCAGCCAGTTAGTTGGCTGCACGTACGACTACCATCGTGATGAAATGTCAAGGACTAGGAACATGCAACAAATGAAAAAAAAATTATAGGACGCCACAATTGTGTAACCAGGATCATTGTTCAGCTTTGTACTGCTTCCCCGCCGTTGGTGGCACAGAAACACAAACGAAAGCGCGCGGCCCTGCCTTCGGCCTCCTCTGCTAGAAAAGGCCACAAAAAGGCGCCACGAGCCCACAACTCCACTTGTTCTCCATGGCTCCACGGATGGGAATTTGGAAGGGGGTCGGCCATTGAACAACTGGCACGTACATTTCAGAAGATTTGAGATGGACGAAGAGAGTGCACCACATTTTAGGGAAAATCACAAAGAATTTTGATCGTAGCATTTTTCATGAAAATTACAAGTATTTAGCCATCAATTTTCATAGATCATATATACAACAATTGGATCTATTGTGCTTCTAAATTGCTCACATCTCTATTTCTACCGCTATTAGCACAAAAAAACAACTCAAAGTAACTGTTGGCATCATGAAAACTGAACGTCACCCACTTTATCTTAAAAAGAAAAAAATAATAATAGAAATGAGAAACGCGCTTCAATCCCAGTGATGTTGCTAATTCGTCTCTCTCTCTCTCTCTCTCTCTATTAACTTTAATACATTTGCTCTTCTTTTTCTCATTTGTTTTTTTTTTAATTTGCACTGTTCTCCTTATCTGGTTTATCCTTTTAGCTTCGCTTCGTATGTAGTGGACACTTAAAGCAAACTTTAGCGAGCTAGTGCCTCTCATACGTGGCAGGCAGGCAGGCAGCGCAGATATGCCCGAAGGAAAATGTCGTGCAGCCGTGTAGTATAGGTCTTCCATGTCCAAGGGGATGTGAAAAAAGAAGTTGCAAGGAGACTCGCCTGTTGACTTGACTCGACACATTGACAGGTCACAGTACCATACAGTGGCGCATTACTAGTTGCTGATAGTCTGGATCAGGTAGTAAAACTTAATGCAAACAAACAGGGGACTAAATCAAAAGCTCTGGTGCACGCCCTGCTCAGGAAACGGACTAACACTGACAGCAACGCCGCAACCACCGATCGGTCGATCGACTGCGACGCCGTTGTCATCGTCACACACACACATACACACACGTACGGCCTCTCAAAGAGCATCCCATAGAGACATCGACACGTTCATCTTTAGCACATGCCCGTCACTGAGGTTATTTTGCTAAGCTTGGATAAGCTGATTTGGCAGCGGTCTGATCGACGCCGGCCGGCCACTTGTACAGGGACATGAGAACACGCATGCTCACATGGACATATATCTCTGCTTCACTTCAGGCTTCAGCCCAAAGACTAGTGTGTGTACACCAGCAGACCACGGCGTGTACAGTTCACCAGAAAGTACATGATTTTGTAGCTACATTGGACTAATCCATCTCGCATGCATTTTATCAGAACTCAGAGTAAGCGAGTAACCATGAGACAATGCCGATATGTGGAACTGTACACTGGTTGCTGATTAGTATAACGAGGGGGGAGAGGGGGGGGGGGGGGGGGGGGGGGGGGGGGGTGTAAAAAAATATGCGAAAGAATGATGGATGTGAAATTCTGTGTTCAAGTTATTCACAGAAAAGAATAAACTATGGCCATCAGTCAGAAAAAAAAAAGAGAAGGAAAGCAAAGAAAAAGTGATGCCACGCTTGTACAATCCAACGGTCAGCGTTTTTCCTCTTTTTAAGTACTGTGCGTACATTTATCCTGTCGATTGATTTTGGATAAGTTTTCTTACATTAACGTTTCAAGAAGTTTTCCAAAAAAAAGATTTTTTTATAAAATTGAGGAATCCGTTCCTTTAGCTTTTCATGCAAAAGACATAGAGAGCTTGCAAAGATTTTTCACTGGAGAAAAGATTGCTACAAAAGAATAGGACTCGAACAAGGTACCCTCTTTCTATTCATGCAAAAGGTTGTGGAAGGTTTTTTCTTGGAGCAAAGAAAGCTGGATATAAAGTTTGCGTTTAGAACTAATGCCAATCACAAAGTCAGAGAATTATAAGAAAACAAAAGAAGACAATTTTAGTAGTTGGATTGCACTACCATGCATGAGAATATGGTACCAAAGGCATACTGATGAGAAATGGAACATGTTATTCGAGTTTGATCAGAGATTCATATATATGTATCACATATCCTGATGAACATATTTTCCTATGATCATAAACAGATGGATCCAACAAAGGTACATGGCAAGAACGATTACCAGCATCAACATCACGAACAACAAGAATTACTGAGAAAAAAAATCTTACCGAATTTATACCCTTCTCTAATCTATTACGTAATTAACACGGGGTGCGGAAATTGAAACGCCATGAGACTTGATCACCATGGCCGGTCTCCACCGGTCGATCGGCGGGTGATCACAAGGCCAAAGCTCCGGCAACCGCCGCCGCCGCCGCCACGAAGGCCGCCGCCGCGCCGCTGGCGCGTCCGGGCACGCCGTTGGGCCGGAACCCTGGGTCCTGCGGGTTAGAGCGTCCCCGGCGGGGTGTTGTACGACGGCTGGTAGGGCGGCGAGTACCACCCGCCGGACGGCGTCGGGTTGTAGCCGCCGCCGCCGGGGGTGTACGGCGCCGGGTTGTACCCGCCGGGCGTGGGCTCGTACCCGCCTCCCCCCTCCGGCGGCGGCGGGCAGCCGGGCTTCTCCGGGGTCGGCGGCGGGTAGTACTCCGGCGCCGGCGGGGGTAGTACACGGGCGGCGGCGGCGGGTAGTACACCGGCGGGGGAAGGTCCGGCGGCGGCGGGCTCGCGTAGATGCACGGCACGCCGCAGGGGTTGCCGCACGGGTTCCCGCACTTCTCGCTGCCGTCGTCGGCCACCACCGCCGCCTCGCCGGCGGCGAGGAGCACGGCCGCCAGCACCAGCAGCTGGCCGCACGGCCGCGCCATGTGCTGCCCGATCACGAATTCACGATCACTCCTTCCAGGGCACGAGCAGAACAAACTTTTTCTTGCAACACTCTCTGTGTGCTCTGTGTTTTTGTGTGTGTTGCAGAGAGGGGTTGGTCTTGGTCAGTGGAGTATATGCTGCGTCCCTTCTCTTCTACTAGCTCGGCTCTCTTTTAATTTCTTCTCGATGAATAGAATTCGGGGTGGTGGTTATAATGGTCGGCAAAAGCTTTAGCTTTTGGAGTGGAGGTCGTCGTCGTCGGCCTCGTCTCTCTTTATTTCTCGGTGTCAAGCGTTGATGCCTGTGTTTTCTAGTACTAGCTAAGCAGCAAAGCTGTCCCTGTGACAGCAAGCTACGGCCTAATCCTAAGTGTATCTACGCGCCTGCAATTATTATGTGCGGAAAGGTGACGTGTTTTAAACGTCTCCATTGCCGCTGTGCTGTGCGCTATCTCCTCCTCTGGCTCCCTCTAGTCCATCTCTGAAAGTGATTGGAATATCTTCTCCTTTTTGCCGATTTGTTTGAGCGTGCTTCATTTCCTTATGAATTATGATGGACCCCCACGAGGCACGAATTCGCAAGAGGAAACGTTTTGAATTGCTAGATGCTCCACTCGCTTTGTTGTTGTTGTGTGTAGATTAGATAAAATTAAACGACGTGTTTGGTGATTCAAATTCTTTTCTTCTGCTTTAGAACGTTGGAGCCTACTCTTTTGATGTCTTTTATTTTCTTTTCTTTAACTTGTGATAGTGATGGAATTCGGTGAGCTGTTGCTCCCAAGTACCGTTTGTCTACTCGTGGCAGCCGTGCAGATTGACAATTGCCAGCTGATCCAGTAATTCATTATCCCTTTTAGACAGAACATACAATGCACGTTGTATTTCAGTAATAGATGCTTTTACTTACATGCAGTCGCTGACATCACAGAGAAGTTACATCAGAGGAACCGGATCAATTTTATTTTTATCATTTGAAACGTTGCATTATTGTCGAATTCGGGAAACGACTACGCATTAACCACTGCAGGGTTAGTGGCTATTACTGTTTTGTACTGGCTGGGGGAGGTGAGACAGACCAGAAATAGAGTGGCCACTGGCCAGCCATACCATACGACATCACACCAGTCGCTGTACTAACCCACTTTCGTTGGACTAGATAATAATTCTCCTACTAATTAATAAGCGTTGTACCTTTCCTCATGAAATTTTCTTTCAATGCCTGTCTCGCAGGTATATTAAAAGATACACTGACTAAAGCACACAGAGAGAATGCCCTCAGAAAAAAAAGCGAGGAGAAGAGCTGCTGGCAACAAATACATTTTTTATCTATGTTTTATATAAATGAAGTGCTTGCATTTTTATTCGATTGCTATTCATCCTAATTTCAGTTTATGCAGCTCACAGCCACAAGTAGGAAAGAGAACTGGACATTGCAGAGACGGTTTATGACCAAAAGGTCAAATCATATTCGCAGAACAAGTCAAATGTTTACCAATTACAAGAGTATAGTCTTACACTAGGTGGGTACTCCATTGATTCTTCCTGCTTGCAGCTTCCATACAAGATAATATGAAATGACAGTACTCAGCGATGCTACTCAAAGTTCAGACCCTATAACAAGAAGGAATTTATTTGGTTCCAGCTGAATCTGCTGACGGCAGAATTACATAAATCAAGCTACAGAACTACTGCAAGGGAAACCAAAGATCAAAACAAGAGAAAGGCCTCTCTGCTAGATTCTTCGGAGCTACATCTATGTCTGAAACGAAGGCCTCAATAACATCATATTCAGAGTTCCGCTACTGATACATCCATGGCACCAAGAAAGCAGAGAGCACAGCGAGCAGCAGGAGCCATGCCACCTCGCTGCTGGCGGGGCGCGCCGCCGACGGGAGGAACCCCGGATCTTGAGGGAACATCGCCGTCGACGGCGGCGGAGGCGACGTCATCCAGGGGAACGGGCCCGTGGAGGCCCCGGCCGGCCGCACCGGGCAGAACGGGAACGGCGATGCGGTCCCCGGCGCCGGCGGCAATAGCGACGTGATGTCGCCACCGTCCGCCGCGGCGCAGGCGACCGACCACAGCAGCACCGCCGCGATCAGCAGGGAAGCCGCTGGCCGCAGGGACGGCGGCATCTTCGCTTTCGCTCGCCGGAGCTTTTTGGCCAGTGACGATGAGGCTGTACTAGTGCGTAGTGTAGACGAAGATGACGTCCTTAATCAGGCGTGCCAATAATTGGCTGAAATAGTTTGGAGATGGGGATGCCGGGCCAGGGAGGTGGTGGTGGCCGTCTGATGCCGATCGGAGGGCCTTCAGTGTCGCTGAAACCTCTGATGCCGGGCTGGTGGTACAGTATAGAGTAGAGATGCTGCTCAGGACTTCTCTGTCAGAACATGCGCATAATTACGATGGTAAATCTCGTGATCTGATGGTGATTGTCTAGTTGAACTCTGATCAAACTGAGTGTCGGTGCCGCGTTTAGGCTATCCTGTTTGGTGAAAGGTTTGGGCCTTTGGACGGTGTTAACTGACAGCGACGATCAGAATTGACATCCATGGACTGCAGTACTAAATTGGGTTATGATTTACATTGCAGGCCAAGCAAATTTTTGCCTTGACTTTAGAGTGGAAATGGCTGATCGAGGTGTTAAACCCAAACTGATCAAACAACAATTTTTCTGAGGCGTGATCAAACCTCAATGAGACAGCCTACCAAACGTCAATTTGGCTTGTCCTTTTTCAGAGAGAAGCAGCATAGTACATCTTCACTAGTGTTCTGCAAACAAAAGCAGCTATCCTCTTCCAACTTCAATTAATAGAAGTATAAAGCTGATGTCTTTCATGAGACCATACTTTCCTAGATCACTTCAATATCAAGGGAGCGACTAGTCAGCGTTGTTCAACCGCTCTGTAGTTGGATCATGTAAAGAAGACGCCAGTCGGTGACATGGCATTATGGCAATCAGAGAGGTTGTGGCTTTTGCTTGACTCCTCATCTGCAGCTCCAGTCGCCTCAAAGTGGAGTCTCTTTTTCTAAATTCCGATCATGCATCAAGGATACTGAAGCAAAGGCACTGAAAAGTGAAGGATCAAGAAATCAGGTTACTGCAACTGAGCAAGAGCCTGCAATTAACAGAGGGGGGAATTGGTTGGTTGTGATGTCAGGCACATTGATATGCAAGGAAAATTGCAGGAACTTTTGGAGCATCTGCAAGAGGGCACAAGGGAAAGCAGACCTAGGATGGGGACTGGCCACCAGCATCAGCACTGAACTGCTGGATGGTGTGGTGTGCATGCTTCACAATGCAGACTGGCCTGTGGGCACTTGAGGCATGCTGGGAAAGAGAAGAATCCCAAATCCAAGAGCAAGAGGGTACTTGGTTGAATAATGAATGCATCAGGGCTGGGTTGGGAAAGACAAGTGGGCAACAACCTCTTGCTCTCTTCTCTTCCACTTGAAAGTAGCAGCAAGCATATTTGGTGATCCCCTAACCTACCCTACCATATCCTTCCAATCCAGGATAGACAGGGGCATGTATGATGTGTGGGTGCCCCTTATCTTTGCCTGCAGGCAAGAAGTTTTCCCTTTTTTTCTTTTTTTGGCCATGCGTGCTGCTTTTCTTCCAATAAATGGTATTACAATGCATATTCTGTATACTTTCATGAAATTAGTGATTTTCCTTTTTGGCCATGTACGCAGTGCTTTCAATGATATTATTCTTCCTTTTTCTTTTCTGTTATTCCTGGCCATGAATGGAGTGGCACTGCATAAGCATGAAACACGCAGGTCTAGCCATGCCAAAGCAAGATCATGAAAGGGGAACTCTAATGGTCAATTCTTCAGTTTATGGCGGCCAAGTAAGAAGTAACGGTAAAACTTTGAGGGAGGATGTGCGCACATCATGTATACAGTATAAACTCAGGATTCGGATCACGGGTCGTGATCAGTCAAAGGAGTTTGGAGCCTCGAGGTGTCTTTCACCCGTTCTTGTCTGCCGCAGCAGTTTCCTGACTGAATCACCATATCTTTTGTAGTTTTGTGCAGTGCAGATTATCCTTTACTGGTGGAATCCCGAGCAGAGAGCCCCCCTTTCTCCAGATGGCTGTTGCTAGTGCGGTGGGTGTCGGTTGTGACGTCACGTCGCAGAAAAGATGGAGCATGGTGCTAAAGTAGTAACACTGAAAATAGGGAAATAAAACGGTACGTACAATTTATCTCAGCCATGGAGTAGGGACGATGATACAGACATGGTAAAGGCCCGTGGGCCTTTGAAAAATGTGTCGTCCAAGAGCCGTAGCTGATAGCCCAGCCGCGGGGCCATTCTTGTTTGGGCCACCAAGAATGCGAGTCCGCGTCCTAGCCCACCAAATCGGGCATTTGTTTTTTTAACGTAACCTACGAGACTTCAATTCGCGTGAGAACGAGAACTCACATTTGAGCCACCTAATCTTGATCAGGAAGAGGTGGGAGGGGGATTTGTAAAAGTATGATTAGCATGTATTGAAGGGTTGGTGATTTTGCATTTTGATGCTCATGACACCTCTTCCTGGCGTACAAGCATTTTGATGCTGACGATGCCAAAAAAAGAAGAAAAAGATGAGGAGGAGAACAGTCATCGATTGATGCTTCATCAAGCAGCAGCATGGGTTGTCTCCAAATTTTTAAACGAATCATTCCCCCTAATCCAGTAGTCCCCAAGAAAAATCTCCAGATAAACACTGCCATCTTCCTGCCTTGCATTTTTGCAGAAAGAGCGTACCGCCATGCCTTTCTGTGTTTGCCGAACACGTCCTCTCGGTCTCGTTCGGGTCAGCACTCAGCGCGAAGCGACGTGGCAGAAGATGTGACTGCCCCGCGCCCGGCGGCGGGACTGGGGGTGCGCGTGCGGCGCGCAGACCGACTTGACCCGGCCGTGCCTGCTATTGGCCAGAGCTGCCTAGAGCGCTGGTCTCCGGCGACGACCTGACCTGTCGCCGTCGCCGCGGCCGGTCCACGCGAAGTGTCTCGCACGGCGAGGTGTTGCGCCACCGCATAACCTGATAGCGCAGTGTTGTTGCCATGCTCTCACTCCGATAAGCTGCCAACGAATACTGCTCCTCGCAAAGGCCAGACCAATACTTCCGTTTGTGCAAACAAGAACAGAGTCGATTAGAGTTGGTGTGCGAGTGTGCGCGCTCGTGAGCGCAGTTGTGCGCGAGCACGGGGAGCCGGTCGCCATGGCGAGGCCACTGCTCGAGCACAAGGCTGATCGTGCCGCCGCGTTCCACGCCGGAGCGCCGGGGACCCCTGCCCTCCTCCTCCTCCTCGCCGCCGCCGCCGTCGTTGCCGTCGCCGCGGTCGTCGTGTCCCTCTGCACGAGCGGCAAGAACGCCAGGCCGCGGAAGCAGAGGCGTTCGTCCCTGGCGCCGGCGCCGCAGGAGCAGGATCAGGACAGCAGCGTCCCCGGCGGCAAGAGGAGCAAGCCGCAGCTGCTCGCGAGCCTGAGCGGCATCGGCGTCAAGGCGGCCGCGGTGGCCAAGATGGTCTCGTGGAACCGGCGCTCGCCGGCGGCAGGGAGCGGCGGCAGCAGCGACGGCGGCGACTACGACGACGTTGACGGCGCGGGCGCGGAGGAGGAGGAGGCGCTGTGGAAGAAGGCCATCATCATGGGGGACAAGTGCCGGCCGCTCGAGTTCTCCGGCCACATCGCCCACGATTCCGACGGCAACCCGCTGCCGCCTCCGACTCCGGCGGCGGCGGCCAAGGAGGACGACGCCGCGGCCGGCGGTGGTGCGGCCAACTGTGCCAAGGCTTAACAACAACGACAATAGCTAGCTGGCATGGCCCGTGCCTCCATGGATTTTTTGGACAACCAAGAGTGCAGAGATTGTCTAAACCTCGCCGAACGAGTCTACTCCGTATCCCGCTATCCGCGATGATGCATGGAGTTTTTTTTTTTTTTTTTTTTTTTTTTTTTTTTTTTTGGCTTTTTCTTCAGAAACAGAGTCAAAGTGCCAAGTGGTGCAAGAGAGACCAAGTATCCTTCAGGACTGTTGTTTATGCGTGCCCATCTGCTGAAATATACGGACGCTACGCGCATGATGAACAACTTAAGCTGGCAGATATTGAGATGTCTCTTGATCCTATCCATTGACTCAATTATGAAAACAAACTCTCCTTCCATTCCCCACTCGATTTTCTCTAAATTTCCTGGAGTTGGTTATTTTTGCTCAACATGTGCACGGCGAAACCACAGCGGCACGGCGTGCCCACGAAATAATGCAATCATGTTCGTGTCCCTAAAATCATTGCAAGAAATTAACGCTTCCAGAATTGAGCTTGATGGTAAACTTGTCGCGACTTGTTTTGCAGCGCCGTTTATAGCAGTGTAAAGTGAGAAAAAACAAAGGATGAACAATTCGGCCCACTACACTTGGTTTTTTTATTTATTTTGACAACTACTACATTGGGTTGAAGGCTCTGATTGGCGGAATCTCTCTTCCAGAACCTCTCAAAATTTCTCAACTCCACGCTAAAATATAAAAACAATTATCCATATATGACACAATTATATGCTTAGTCACCTATATAATATGGGGTTCTCTTAGGTATGGCTAATATGCTGCCACAAATAAAGAGGGGTCCCATCTCCTAACGAGCAATTTCAAACCCCAAAAGACAAAAATGTGAACCCCGTGAGGTTACCATAAAAAATTTTCATTTTTAAGAAACTACAATAAAACTTTACCAAAAATATTACGCTAAAACATCTTCCAAACAAAAATTATTCGGACATCCTTCCAAAAAAATATTTAAATATTTTTTACTGAAAAAGTAATTCGAACAAAAACTAAAGCGAAAAATTGAGATACAATAATATAATAACTCCTTTAGAGAAAATATTTTATAGTCACTTTTTCATAAAAAACATTTAAAATGATATTTCTTAGAAAAGGTAAATACTAGTTCTGAAAAAATGTGCAAATAACTTAAATGAAGAAAAAAAGAAAAAGAAAAATTGACAAAAGATATGACCACAGCCGCTCAGGCTTCATGCCACGCTATTTGTCAACTCCTTTGCTGCCTTCTACCCCCGCAATGTTCCATCACCGTGCGGGTCTTCCCGCCGAGCGCCACCCCATCACGCTAGTTGTTCATCTATATCGGCTATGCATAGGGGTGGTAATAGGCCATGGCCCTGATGCATTTCTCAAGATCCAACTCGGTTTTAATTATTTGTAGGCTAAATTTGTATATAGTTTCGGCCCGATCCTTAAAATTGCTAGTATAAAAAGTTAGGCCCATTACCACCTCTAGCTATGGATAGATTGGGCTGGGTTGGGTACTTGGGTGTCCACCGAAATTGGAGAAGGAGAGGAAAGATATATAATAAAAAGGTTTAGAGCATCTCAATGAGTCTCTCTAAAACTCACTCTCTAAATCATCATTTAGAGAGTCATTTGCATAAAAATCATTTTCTATATTTTTCTATTTTTCAACAGTTTTTCTATATCTTGCATGCACTCTACTCTTTTTTCTATATTTTGTTAACGAGAAATCCGAAAATGAGAGTGACTATGTTTGAATAACCAAATAGAGAGCCTGTTGAAAGATATTTTTTAATCAAAATCTCTAAAACTAGTAATTAAAAATGATTTGGAGAGTCTTTTGGAGTTGCTTTGTACCATATCCCTATATGGTTATAAGCAGCATTAAGTCAACCCCCCCAAGTGTAAGGTACAAGTATAAACATATTGCAACATGTATGGTACCCCTTCGTCCTAAATTATATGTTATTTTAGCTTTTCTAAATACATAATATTTATGAGAAATTTTAGAATACTTAAAACATACTCCCTCCGGTTTAGAATACTTAAAACAAAAGTAGTCGTTCTGTGTTTCGTCTCCTATTTTTGGACGATGATGCCCAGCGCCGAGTTGCACAAAAGTAGTCGTTCTGTGTTTCGTCTCCTATTTTTGGACGATGATGCCCCTGTGTTCGTTTCGTCTCCCGCGCTGTAGTAAAGAAACTTGAGCCCGCGAAATGGTGAAACCAGCAAAAAACTTGCGCCCGTGAGAACTCGAACCTGAGAGGTCCAGTCTCAAACGCCTCGGGAGACGTTGCAACAACCAATCAAACCGAATTGCTTTAGTGTCCATTATACACCGCAGCCCTATTTAACAAGGGCAAACAGGGAAAACTTCACCCTCATTAATCACTCCTTGGTATGCACAATCATGTCCTAAACGACTTCTAATACTAAACTGGAGGGAGTAAGTACGCTTAGATATACGTTTATGTCTAGATACATAGCAATATCTATAAATTTAAAAATAAAAATAACTTATAATTTAAAATAGATGGAGTACCTACTTTAATCAATTGAAGCGCCAATTGCGTGCTGTTGTTATAACCATAGGCGAGCTATATACTCCATATGTGTGACCAAACTCCGATCCGAAAGCCATGTCATAGTCCATGCAAGACGCACGCATGCTACACATTCATGCTCATGTCATGCAAGCGCAAAGTACATAGACAGCCACACGAGCATGCAACAGAGTATGCGGTAAAGCTAGGTACGGGGTAGTAGTAGTAGTAAAAGTTCTTATTCACCGGCGGTAACATATAAATAACCAACCGCCGGCCGGGTGCATGCACGCGCACGGGCATGCAGCTGGCGCGCAGTGGAGCTAGCTATAGCTAGCGGCGGCGGTTGGCGGGCTCCTTCTGTGCGTTGAAGTAGACGACGGCGGTGGGGAGGCCCAGCTCGTGCGCCGCCGCGAAGGCCCGCGTGTTGAAGTTGGCCCGCTCCCCGGGCGCCTCGGCGTTCACGCGCGTCTTCTGCTCGAACAGCACCAGCACGTAGCGGTGGATCCCCACCGGCGGCCGCGGGCCCATGTACTCCACCACCTCCTCCCCTGCAAATTAATAAATCCAGTGCACACGTCACGGTTAACTGATTAAACCGCCTGCCCATTGCGTTGCATATGCATGATGGCCGATGGGCTCGCCTCACGCCGCCACAAATAAAGCCCACACGACTCACACGTGCCCCGCGCACGTGTCCCGCCTCGCTGGCCAACGCTTGGCGGGCGCTGGAGAGGCGGCGACACGTGTGCCGCCGCCGGCGCGGCCTCACAGTGTGCTGCCAACTCGCGCTGCGGCGCGATAATGGCGGCCGCCTCTGCGTGAGAGTTTGTGCCATGCAATTGCCGGCGGCGCTGCAGGGGCAGGGCATATGCACATGCCCTGGCACCCAGCTGCATTGAGTGAAAGAAAAGAGAAATTGCAGTACTCCACGAAAAATCCTTCTCAGATCTCGAGATCATGCAGGAAGACGACAAATCTGTTGGTTTTGTAGTTTTCTCGTTTCTAGAGATGGAAAATATCATGTGGAGATCACACAGCACAACCATATGCATGGCGCCCATGATATAGGCCGGCTCTTTGATCGAGCTAGCATTGCATAGTAGTAGGTATACAAAACTATTTTCCTAATTTGGCGTGACGAATTATGGATGCATATCATGCATGGCTCAATACATGTCCATTTCCGTTTCCGGACCTGTTTGGTCATGACTTTACCAGCAGTTGTTCTTTTGAAATGGCCAACATTATATCATGTAGCTAGTTTTATCTTATTTATCTACCATAGATTTGGATATTATATATGTCTACTAGAAATGACATTGTGGGCAATATGTTCAATATTGTTGACAAAGATAAGAAAAGTACTTACAAAAATTGCGGCCCACTCTAGAAAAAAAAGCTAAAATTCTACTAGAATTGTTGGTCACTCATAAATAACTATATCGGAAAAGATCCAAAATCCCGTGTACTGGTAAATTGTTTACAATGGCTTTTGTTATCCCAATGTAACTTAAATCATATTTGGCTGTGTGTGGTCGCATAGGTCGGATATTTATCCATTTTCTTTTAAAAAATTGAACCATACATTCATTAAGAGAAAGGTAACTTATTATATTAACTCATATGGAATTGTGGCCAATGATCATAACTAGAAGCTAATAAGAGAACAAATTCTGAATCTTAAAATCTTTTTGACAGCCACTAGAGATGCGTCCAAACAAGGTTGAATTTGGGACAAAAATAATTAACTAGAGTGTGGAGTAAAACAAAGTGAGTAATGCAAGGTAACAGCGCCATATAATTAATAATTCAATGTAACCGGACATAAACCCGAGCATGAAATAATTCAATGCAAGGTAACAAGCATAAATATTCAACATTAGGAATATAATGACACGACTCGAGCATAATTTAAAAAGGAAAAAGAAAAATAGAACTCACCTTTTGATGCATCTGTCCCCCCTGGTATGTTGGTCACTATCCTGCAACAAGATGCCACAAGTTATCTCAAAGAGAATGAGTACACATATGTAGTAGTGCAGGTGGCAGATTCAAAGGACATGAAAAGTACATAGAATACTGGAAAGGATCTTTATTTGATCCGCCGGATAGAACAATCGGCACGCGCGTACGCACCAGTGGAGATACTCCCTCATGGTGGGGTCGCTGGGGCTAGGCGCGTCCGGGTCCGTCATGATCTGTAAACATATATGCGTGGCGGCAGCAGAGTTATTCATACGAGAGATGAGAGATCATCGTCATCTGTTGCTGCGCGCGGCGGCGGCGCATGCATGCATGTGCATGCATCCACGCCAGCAGCTACCCAGCTTGAAGGCAACAAGCGAGCAAGGCAAGATGCATGCATGCATGTCGACGGCTAGCTGGATGATATGCCTACCAGTGTGTAGAGGTCGTTCCGGCGGCCGGAGATGCGGACGAGCGGCGGCGCGGCCGTGGCGGAGGGCTTGAGGAGGCACCCGTTGCTGATGTCCTTGGGCCCGTACGCCACCGTCATGGAGATGGAGGGCACGAACAGGTCCACCACCTCGCCGATCACACGCCCCACCACCAGAGGATCCACGAACCGAGCCATGATCGATCGTCTGATCTATCTATCTCCCCTCTTTAATTTCTCTCTGTATGTCTCTCTCTTTTTTGACCAGCTTTAGCTAGCTAGGTGAGAGTGAGAGAGTGAGCTTCAGAGCTAGCGGACCTGCCGTTGCAGTGTTAACTACTACTTCTTCTCCGATCCGTGGCGTGATGACGTACACAGTTACGAGCGTGTGAGCTATGCAAGTCCATGGGACACGGCACAAAACGCTGTGGGTTTTGTGTCATGGGACTTGGATTATTGGCACGACGCAACGCAAGGGGCCGGGCGCGGCCGCCACGTACGAGCTTGAAAAGCTGGGCCCTCGATGAGCCGCGCGCCACGTGTGCCGTGATGATCTGGACCAGCTGGGTTGTGTGCGCCCTGCGTCCACATTGGATGAATCTATCCGATCGATCCATCTCCCTAGCTCGTGTCACAGTTAAAAACTCGCATTTCTCTGTCACCGAGGTCGTTAGGCCTCATTTGAATATAATGAAGTTTCTTAGTATTTAAATGAAACGGGACGAAGTTTTATTTGAGGAATTCTGAAGGGATTGCATTCGAGAGGAAAGGAGAATGAGAAATTCAATATACCGTAACGTATAGCATGTCTTTAATAAAGATCTACTCGTATCATTTTCAAACCTCTCTTAATCTAAAAAAAATCATTTTCAAATCTCTAAACTTGTCATGTAAAAAAGCAATTTAAATACCCATGTCATTCTTTTTGGATAATATTTGAATTCTACAATGTCATTCTTTTTGGATGGATGGAGTATTAGTTTTTTTTTCTCATCCTTGTGGCTCAACCCCCTTCTCTCCACCAACGACCAACGCCCTCGTTTGACGCCATTGTGTTGTGTCTGCCCCAACTTCAATATCCTTGCAAAGGTCTGTTTGGTTGCATCGTCACATGTGGATTTAACATTTGGAAGGAGACTGATGGGCTTTCCTCATCTCGGTGGTTCAACCCCCCTCCCCGCTCCCAACCACCAACGCTCTTGTATGACGCCATAGCCTCTACGCAACTACGATTCTTGCATCCCTACATGACATATCCAAACATGACTCCACTCGCCATTGTAGCATCGGATTCTAGCCATGTCTCCCATCCTTCTAGGTATAAGTTGAAAGCTTTTGGAGTCCTCAAATCGAAAGTTTTGGTTGTGAATTAAATGGTTAGTTTTTTCTTGAAACAGAAAGTTTCTTTCCAAGGAATCAAAGGTTCGTACCTCAAAATTTAGTGTGTTAGTGTGCTTAACTGAAAGCTTTTATTAGTGTTGAAAAGAATTTGTAAACTAACTTAATCCTTGCAATGGTTTTAGATCAGACTAAAAAGAAAGGCAAGGATGCATAGTTTAAAAAGGTTAGGCCTCATTTGAAACGAAGTTTTTTTTTAGGAATTGCATTCGAGAGGATGATTCAGTTAGTTTTTTAGGAACGGCATTCAAATTTCTACTCTATTTAGAACAAGAAGAAAAAAGGATATCCAAAAATCAGTTCTAGAGGGGAGCTAGTTATAGTTTCTTTGGAAAAGATTATTTGTGGGGAGTAATTCTTTGAAAGGAAGTGTCGGTCACCACTGGGCCTCCCGACCTGCTCCCAACTACTGGGCCTTCTTGGGCCGGTCAACAAGTAATTTTCATGATTCAGTCCAATCTGTTTGACATCCGGGAACGGGGCCCATGCTGCCCTCTCGTCTTCTTGTACCACCACACACACCAACAAACAAACAGTCCAAGGCCATATCGCAAGCCCGGCCCAATTACAAAAGAAGACGAACGTCACGGCGGACGGCGGCGGCGAGGTTTTAACCAAGACGAAGCCGCCGACGAGGACACCGGAGGCTCTCGGAGATTCACACCCACCCACCCAAATCCACAGCGCGGCGGAGATGCTTCTCGAGGAGCTGCTCCGCTGCCAGATCCAGGAGTGGTACCCGGCGTTCCGCCGCCACTCCATCCCCACCGTCATCATCCCGCTCCCCACCGCCTTCCTCCGATACCTCGCCGGCCAAGCTGCCTATCCTAACCCCAACGCCGACGCCGATGCCGACGGCGGCTCCGATGAGGAGCCGCTCCCGTTCCTCCTCCCGGCGATAACCTCCGGCCGCCAGCCGTTCGCGCCCATCCACGCGCACCACCCGGACCCGGTCTCCCTCCTCAGTTCCGACTCCGAGCTCTTTTTCGGCTCCAGCGCCGAGGAGGTCCACGACCCCGACGCCGACCACCCGCACCGCCCGGAGTTCCCGGACCTGGAGGCGGCCGTCGACGCCGCCATCGCGGAGCTCGGCGGCGCGGCACTCCCCAAGCTCAACTGGAGCGCGCCCAAGGACGCCACCTTCATGTCCGCGGACGGCACGGCCCGGTGCACGTGCTTCGCCGAGGTCGCCATGCTGCTCCGCGCCTCCGACTGCGTCGCACACGACCTTACCTCAGCACGCAAATCATGTGAGGATTTTGTGCGCCCGGAGGGTGCTCGACGGAATGCCCGGAAAGAAGTTAGTGCTGGTGCCGAGGAAGGTGCTCGGCCGAATGCCAATGAGGCTGATGGCAGCAGAGTCATCGATGATGGCCCGAGTGATTCAACGGAGACAGGTGAGGAGGGAGGCAAGGCAAATGCTGCAGACTGTGATACGAAAGATGCATCGGAAGAAGAAAGTGATGGGGATACTTGGGTGGATGATGGGTTCCAATACTATCTTGCCCTCCGCAAATGGTACCCAGGCCTCCGCCCTGAGTCAGAGTTCAGATGCTTCGTACGGGAGCGGAAGCTGGTTGCTGTGTCCCAGAGAGATGCATCAGCTTACTACCCATCTCTGCCTGGATGGAGTTCTGAGGTACAACCGAAGATCGAGGCTTTCTTCGAGGAAGTAATTGAGCCACAGTTTGGTTCAAACAATTATACATTTGATGTGTATGTGAGAAATGATGGGCGGGTCAAGCTGATAGATTTCAATCCATGGGGCGGTTATACCTTGCCGCTGCTGTTTACTTGGGAGGAGCTTGAAGAGGAAGGAAGAGGGCATGAGCTGGAGTTTAGAGTGGTCATGCAGCAGGGTGCAGTGAGGCCAGGATTGATGACAGCAGTGCCATATGATATGCTGGATTGGGGGAAGGGGAGTGGCTGGGATGTTTTTCTGAAGAAGGCTGATGAAGAGCTCAACAGGCAGATGAAGTCACCTGATGGTGATTCGTAATTGCATTTCAGGAGAAGATGTTTGGAGTATGAAGTACGTGCACAACTTCAAGTGATGCCTGCTGATATTTTTACCATCCACATACTAGCAGTCACCTGCTTTCTTAAGATTGATATATGCAGTCTCTTGCCACTATGCTATTGTTTGTTTTTGGTTACTCTGTGCTAGGTTGTTAGTGCAGATCACCTCTTATAGTCTCATTGCGCCATGTATCACAGTATCAGTTATAATCTCTCACATACTTCATATGTGGTTTAGTGGAGGTGGAGCTGATGGTTAGTACTTGAATCCGCAGAAATGTTTTGCATTGAAAATCTGGTGCACTTTTGCTCAGCTGCAATGAACATCCTTATCTTTCATGGCTGTTTATCATTGCACCTTGTATCTACTGTTCATGTTGGAACTTCAGTTGAGAATTGAGAGATAGCAAATGATAGCATCTTGTTAGCTAAGTTTGGATTCTTCACTAACTTATACTGTGAATCTCATATGGACGTGTATGTGGTTTTTTTTATCTACAGTTGTGAAGGAGACTTGACTTAAAAAATGCCTTCTTTTCACAATTTCATCTGATCTACTCAGCTAACTTTGTTGAAACAAATGCATCGTTTAAGTATTCAGCGATGGTTTGCATGATGATTTTTCTCTGAATATGATGATTCTAGGACCTATTGACTCAATGGCGTTATGCTGGGCCCATGCTTATAGGCACAATATGCTGGCTTATTAGGTAACCTCAAAGCTGTATGAGCAAACTTATGGTTCATGTCCCCTGCATACTTGAGCTGAGGCCCACTTTGCTTTGGTAGTGGGCTTCTGGCTTCTAGTCTAGTTAAATGTTGATCTAGCTATTTGGACCTAACTTAACTATTTAAGCTTATTACATATTATGAGTAAATCTAGAGCTGAAACCAGGCCATGTGGTAATTTAGTGGGATAGCCTTGACCTACAGGAAACAGGCTTGTAATTGGTATAGTTTCCAAATTCATAGATGCTATGCTCTGCGAATCCTGGCGTGCAACTCAGTAATATTGTGGCAGAGAGTGCAACATACTTTTTTCATGCCACCTGACTGAATGTGTGATAGAAAGAGTTGCTGAACAAGCTTATCTGCATTTGTAGACGCATACCGTGAACTTTCTTCAAGTACCAATAGTTCAAAGTATTTTTGGGGGGTCCTTTGAGAAATCAATAAGCTAAGCTGTGAGTTTGGGAAACTGCACAAGTATCATTGTATCATTTAGCAGAAAACATGGTGGTTTCGTGTAAGGTATTTCTGCAAGTGAAAAATAATCATTTAGCAGAAAATGCCTTGCAATCAGTGTCATTTTCAAATTCATAGATGCCATGTTCTGTGAATGGAAGATAGTGCAACATACTTTTTTTCAATAGAGTTAACTGAACGTGTAAGAAAAAGATTTGCTGGACAATGTAATCTTGATGTGTAAACTCATACTTTGCGAATTTTCTTCAAGTGACAATAACTCAAAACAGAGGGCGCCTTTTGAGAAATCCATAGGCTGGTAGTCTGGGACATCGTGCAAATATCAATGCTAGCACAAAACATGGTGATGTAATGCAAGATAAATATTTCTTCAAGTAAAAACACTAGGTGCTTTACAGAACAGCTTGATCACTCTGCATTTTATTGCTTTGGTTGCACCAAATTATTATCTGAATGTCGTCTATTGTAAGACTGGCTTGCAAGACGACAAGTGATCATTTGAGGTGACTGGGGGTGCAGTGTTAAAAGATAACTTATCCATCTATTACCATGCCGACTTCCTTATGGTATTATACGTAGCACTTAAAGAATTGAGTATCTGTTCTGTTTATTTTAGGATATAATGAGCTGTGTCCTGCTGTTGGTGACAGTTGAGTAAACAAAATCAATAGAATGCCCTAGATCATGACCTGGGTTATATGACAAGGTAGAGTTAATGCTGTCTTAATGATTAAGTACCTGATTACTGAATCTTATTCTTGTAGGTCTAAGTTTTTGTCTTATATCACAGGCTGGGACGAAGCAGAACTGATAGTTGTAATAAGAAGGTAACAGATTTAGAAGCTTGTTCTGATGGTTCTATGAGGTAATTTGCTGTCTCTAATATGGGTTGCATTTCATATTTACTAATAATAGCAGTATTGTTTACCTGCTGCTGCACATCACCATGCTTATAGTAAATTTGGACTGCGTTAGTCAGTAACTACTGGATTGTAGTGAGGACTGAGAGGCAGTAAAACGCTGGTCTCTTAGTTATGCCCTGTCCAGTCGACACCTGTTGCTCATTTCAACATCACTCCATTGCTATTGCAGTGCCAGCCACCTGATTGAGCCCAGCTGAAACGGTGGGTGGTTGCGCGTGTTTTGTCAGCACAAAGCGCTCATATCACAACAACACATAGTTGTACAGCCATCATATTGGGGCACCCAACTCAACCATGGCACAAAACCACGCTTAGAATTAATGATATCCAGATTTATCCGATTTGTTGGGCAATTATCCCCAAAGCATCTGATCAGCACAGAATATATACTCCAGGCATGCACTAGCTGTTGTTTACTCGAAGCAGCCCGAGTACGTCAGCTCCGGTCTTCCGAGACCGCCTTGATGCTGCTGTATAATACTGCCACATTCTACTTATAAGACTTTATGTCAGAGTTTTCAGTTTTGTATGGCGAGATGCACGGGGTCGAGTAGGTTGAGTGGGTGGGGTGCCTACGTGCAGCACGACTGCGTCGCACGTCCGTTTGTCTGTTCTGTTCCCTTCTCTGTGAGATTGCAGGTCCAGGTTTATCACGGCTGCTGAGGCTGAAGCTGACTCTGGATGCCGAAAGGGCGCATAGTTTAAGCAGCGTTCCTCCCGGCAAAGTGTGACGCTTGCGCTCGGCGTGGTTTTTCGGTGCAGCGTGGGGGCGCCCCGCTAGCGAGGCCCATGTGAAGCTTTGAAGTGCAATCAAGCTCGGTTTTCGCTTGCACCGTAGTACACGGCTTCAATTTCCCATTGAAACTTGAAACGTGGTGGCACGTCGAAGCTGGAGCGGATACGGATGCCGATCTGCCATTCTGCCTTGGTAAGATGCCCATGCATGAGGGTTTTTCTTCATTCGTTCCCTGTATGTATCAGTACAGCACATATTGTTTAAGGTACGTACGGTTAACTAACTTGGGCGATGTATAGCCGCCCAGTGTACTTCCAGAGCTCCAGTTTAGCTGGATGCTAGTCGGTGATTGTACTAGTAAATTTAGTATATTCAGTTATTGTACTAGTAAACTTAGTATAACTTATCATTCTGTAACCATTTGAGTTCTTTGGAACCTAGAATTGATCATGCAATGTGCTGTGGAGCTCATTGGTCTGCTAGCTAGGGATCGGGATGATAGCCAGGGAGGTAGGGAGTAGGGACTGTTGATACTATACCATAGCTAGAGCCTAGGGGTTTAAAGAAATTTATGCAGAGGATTAAGGGGAGAGAAGCACCCGTGTTTGAAGTAGGGACCTCCTATATTCTTCGTGTTCTGCACATGGGCGGGATTGTTCCCTGTTATTACTTCGTGCGTGCACTCACTGGCGTCCAGGTCCAGCTTTTATTAAAACATCTCCTGTCATCACTTAGCCAGCTCTGAGCTCCAGCTCTCCCTTAATTCTACCATGATTTAATGCACACACAAGCACACGAAGTGGCCTTGAATGCCACGTGAAGCGGATCGATCCATATGCTCCGACTCCGATCCCTCTCTCTCTCGCACCGGAACATGGGGAGCTCCCGTAAGCCGCGGCGGCTCTCTAGCTTTGCCGATCGCTAATTACTGCTACTTGCTTTAATCAGCTGATGAGATGAAGATAATGATACATATATGTATTTGTCTGTCCCTAATTAACCAGCGGCATGCGTCATGCCATCCATGGCTGTCCTCCTCGGAGCTAACACACAACAGTGTTTACTCCCCCTCTGCATGTGCCAGCAGCTACTGCTGTCTTAAGCGCCAACTTGCTGTCTTAATTAAGCTAGTTAGAGTATTACACCAACTTGCTGTCTTAAGCTCCAGAGACTAGTAGCACCTACTGTGCTAGCTCCCTAGCTTCTTCAGAAAACCCCCTCTATAAAAGTGGCTGCCGGCCTACACGTTCATGCATCGATCAGCAGCTAACCCAGCTAGGTACACCAAGAACAGAAACCCTAGCCGTCTAATACTCGTCTACTTTCCATCGACCTCCTAATTAGTAACAGTTACCACTGCTGCTCACACGTTCACAGTGACACAAAGCTATAGCTAGCAGCTAATTAGTAATTAACCAGTTTCATCAAGTGATTTAACTCTAGATGGCTCAGGCAGCAGCAAGCAAGCGCGGCGCGATGCAGCAGCAGCAGCCGCAGCTCCGGCCGGTGGTGGTGTACGACGACGAGCCATCCTCCATGTCCCTCGAGCTCTTCGGCTACCACGGCGGCGTCGTGGTAGACGGCGACGAGGGCGACGGCGCGGCACTCTCGCTGCAGCTCGCCTTCGACGACGACAACTTCAAGCAGGCCGGCGGGTGCGGCGCCGGCGACTACTACGGCAGCTGGGCCGGCGCCTACGGTGGCTCGGGCGGAGCCAGCTCCAGCTCCAGCTCGTCGGTGCTCAGCTTCGAGCAGGCCGGCAGCGGCCACCACCACCTGGGCTACGGCGACGACGGGAGCGCGCTGTGGATGGATGCCGCCGGCGGCAGCTTGGTCGAGCACCCGGCGCAGCAGCACGGATCGGCCTGCAGGTTTGGGCTCGTGAGTCCGGGCAGCTCGGCTGGTGACGATGCCAGCCTGCACTTCCAGGAGCTCGGCTCCGTCCAGCCGCCGGCCAAGCCGACAAACAAGCGCTCACGCCAGGTAATAATTTACTGCCTGATAATTTGTCCCCAAGCAATCAAGATTAACCCATGCATCAATTAATTAGCAGTCACATGATGAAGTGGGCGCTGAATTCAAGTGAGTTATAATAACATGGTGATATTGTGTGTGATTCAGGATGGTGAGGTGCAAGCTGCAGCGGCGAAGAAGCAGTGTGGCAGCGGCGGCGGCAGGAAGAGCAAGGCCAAGGCTGCCCCTGCTCCTACCAAGGACCCTCAGAGCGTAGCTGCAAAGGTGCAATACAATTTTCTCTCCTCTTCCTTCTTGAGAGTAGTAATCGTTCTTGTGAAGCAACACACAATTGACAATGTTGTTGTCTCTATCAATTAGATTGGATTAACTCAAGCTACATGTCTGTGCATGCATGTATAGGTTCGAAGAGAGAGGATCGCCGAGAAGCTCAAAGTCCTGCAAGATCTCGTGCCCAATGGCACCAAGGTACATATATTCCAACTATGTCTCTCACTTGATCTTGTAGTATTCATGTGTTGCTCTTTGCCTTCCTCTGTTAGCTAAGCCGATCCAAGTTTCTAGTTGTTAACCATGGAAATGACTCGTGTGCGCAGGTGGATTTGGTCACTATGCTAGAGAAAGCAATCACCTATGTCAAGTTCCTCCAGCTGCAAGTAAAGGTACGTGATCTGTGTCAATTCAACTTTTTTGTCCTAGTAGTTTGATCTTTGTTTTTCTAACTCTTGCATGTGATATATAAAACTGCAGTTTAGTTATCTGATTCAGACACATGCATGCTGTAGGTGTTGGCTGCCGATGAGTTCTGGCCTGCACAAGGAGGGAAGGCACCAGAGCTCTCTCAAGTGAAGGACGCCTTGGACGCCATCCTGTCGTCCCAGCAGTACCCGAACAAATGAGGCCATGCAATCGTTTTAGTTTGTCATAGAAGGCTAAGATGCTGAAGGTGATGTTAGGAGATCTACGCATGTACCGCTGGCGAAGAACAGAGGCAATTAAAGTAGTAGAGCACAAGCTCTGAAAACTGTGATGGTTGAAAATATCTGTAGTTTAGCGTTGGAGTTCAGTCACATATGGATCTTGTTTCTTTTCACTCTTTTTACAAGATCATTTCTTCCTGTCTCATTAACGCTCGAGATGGTATTCATTTGATAGCATCACAGTTGTTTGATTCCAGCACTTAACTAGCAAGGATGTATGCAATTGTCAGCTCATTGCTCGGTCAAATTATGTGCACCTGGAAGTTCATCTGACTACCACAATCCTGTTAATGAACCGTAGACGATGATGTTGTTTGATATATAGATGATGAGAAAGATGTAGTGGAGAACTTTTAGCTAAATTTTTCCATGTAGGTTCCGATCAAAAAAAAAAAAAACATGCCCTTTGTTCGTCAAATAGTCATCTCAATACTTACCTACTCAAGTATCACCATCCTTGCTATTCCGGATGAATTATGCATCCTTGCTATTCCGTATGAATTATGCTTTTGTTAGGTTCAGAAGGATGGAAATTAGAAGGACTCACTGGAGAAACAAAAAATAACCTAATTTATTTCAACTAATTGCCATGATCGTGTGCGAGTAATTAAAGTTAGTCACTTCTTGACGGGAGCATAGTATCAAGCTCAAATCCCAATGGACGAGACGGGAAGCTTCTGAGATAGATGAAAAAAAAATGCTCCATTTTTTTTTTTGTCATTTGGTCGGTTATTAGCTAGAGTTACAGAAGCATGCAGCATGACATTGGAAGTAAGGATTCGTCTTTCCACGCGGAGAGATCTAGATTAATCAACCTCTACCTGATCTGCACGAACTGATGGAGAGCTTGTAAAATACAGCATGGCTCCACGACTGCCTGTTAGATGT
The DNA here is from genome assembly GCA_015476505.1 of Urochloa ruziziensis. Taxonomy (NCBI): domain Eukaryota; kingdom Viridiplantae; phylum Streptophyta; class Magnoliopsida; order Poales; family Poaceae; genus Urochloa; species Urochloa ruziziensis. The sequence goes on along the minus strand of CM027122.1, from coordinate 13,729,857 downwards.
CTTAATTGGGGGGTGTGATAGATTACAAGACTCTGTACTCCTGTACCCTGCCACTAGTTATTTTCTGTCACAAAACATTGATAGTGTGGCACATGATTTTGGGGTTCATCATACAAGCACTGGTGTTTTTCTCCAGGTCAAACAATTATGTATTGCAATTTGCAACTGCGATGGAGATTTGCAAGTGAACAGAGGGCGGTGATACCGCTGATGCCCAATCATGGAGAACAAGTTCCCTTTCTCTTCAGAAGACCAGAACTGATTGAACATATTATCAGTAAGGTAAGCACCAGTTCCTATTCAGAAAATGGATCATTGGTAATGGTCATGAGTGATACATAATGCCCGTGGGCTGTGGCTAAGGGAAGAAACAATAATTATAAATATCCCACTTTTTGATTAAATTTCGCCACCGCAAGAAATAGACTGGAAGAACTGGTAGTCAATTGGCACCTTATAAAGTGTAAAAATTGTAAGAAAGAAAGGACGTAAAAAACTAAAAATGCAGTGAAATTTGCTCAATCTGCCTTGCCTTTCCCTTGTCTATTCTCAATCATATAGAAGCAGGTCCAAAATGATTTAAATGTTGAACAAAGAACAGCTTTTCCTGAGGTCTCAGCATTGGGAAATGAGCGTGAAAGTGAAGAGGCTTTCCATCTGGAAAAAAGGATGTTAAATGAGATATTCAAGGGTTATGTTTTCAGAAAAAAAAATAGCTGATCATTGCACCGCACGATAATACTATTATCAGATGCTTGACATGTGGAACTGACTGTCATTTGCATCCTCATTAATGGGAAACTCATAAACAATGCTGTCGAGATGCTATAATAACACCTAATAATGAGATAATGGCTAGGAAATGTGATGGGTGTAAAGGTGTTAGCTGTGCCAAGCAACTGGTCGGTGTCTGAAGCACACAAGAAGTCCTATTTCTTCGTAGAAACGAAGATGGAATTTGTAGTGTGGTCCCAAGATCTACAAGTTTCTAGCTACAATCCTACAAAACCATAGTTCCATCAGAAGTAGATCATGTGGGGGACTTCATTACTTTAATTGTTGACAATAGAAGTACAATGAGACACACATTTTAGAAGTCAAACAATTCAGGATCAAAATTCGCGTGAAACCAGACATGAGATCACGGCTGTGAATCTTGAAAGATCAGTTCTGGAAATTGGTGCGATGCGTGCTCCGTCATTGGTGTATTCATCTACCAAAAAGATCAGTTTCCGGGATCTTGTGCCTTTAAGGTTTGTATGGCTAATGTGATAGTGGTGAATCCAAAAGGAATCAGTAAACATGGGGTGCTGCCATGTGCACTGTGTGAGCATTGCACTCTGTTCTCTGAGACATCATTCCAGCAGAATAAAATCCAAGGATTCCTCCACTCCATCTAGTATTGTATTGTCTCCCATTTCTCACTTTCAATCCCATGTGATTCTTGAGCACAACTCTTAAACTAAAACCACACCGAGGGCTATGAATTAATGGCATTCTTTTTCATTGAAAATTGGATTAAACTAAACAAGGACGTGAGGAGCACTACTACTTGCCTCCCAAATATCCAAGTGCTTTCTCATTTGTTTGCAAATTGCAACTGAAAAAAATTGAGGAAAATCACATGAATTTAATGCACATACTTGTGAACATGCCGTATCTTTATCCCTTCGACTCAGATGCCCACCGTTTCCAGTGGCAAAGTATTGGAGCATTGAGGTCGCAAATTGATCTGCAAAACAACTCAAGAAATTTACCAAACAAATGCATCTCTTTGGTGCATTGATTGTCTAACAGATACAGCTATTCCCAATAACCAGAGTGTTAACACAGCAATATTAAGAGCTGAAGTGAACTGCTAAAAGCATCATATTGTACTGCAGCAGCAAAAGGTTCCTCCAACCACAAGGGTATACAGCAAACGAAAACATCAAGATTAAACAAAAATTAGTCCCCTGTAACATTAGGAAAGTGGAATTACCATTTGGTAACAAAGCATGGCATCTTCACGAGAAACAAACACAAATTGCAGTACAGGGTGGTTCACAATTGCAATGAATACAAGATTCTGGATTTTCCTAATTATGCAAGCACCAGCTGATCGCCATGGTTCTAACTCTGGGATTTTGCAAGATAAAGTAGGAATTCACAAGTTCTATTTACATGAACACCTAAAACGAAAAAAAGAAGAGGAAAACAGAAACCAAAGAAACATCCTAGCATTCTTAATCGCTGATCGTTCAGTTATGATGAAGCCTGGAATCATCAATAGGAGCAGTAGCGGATCTGACCAAACTCTCGAAATCTATGATGGTTGACTGAAAATTGAAGTGATACCCGCTTTGCATCCATGATTTTATGCACATTGTAGCCTGCATACCACTAAGGGGAAGGCAGTGCTGCTGCTTGTGGATGTCGTCCCCTTTACTTGTGAACAATTCTTCAGGATCCACTGAGGTACCCTGAATTGCCAAAAAGTCTCGGGCCATCAAGGAGAGCCGTGGGTAGCGGGAGGAATGCCCCCTCCACCATTCAAGGGCATCAGTGGAAATTGGTGCGGGGGGCTCCGAGAGATACTGAGAGAGCTCATCAGCAGCAGTGATCATGCCCACCCGACGTCGTTTACGAATAATCTCTTCAGCAAAGGAGAATGCGCCAGCTTCCCCCATGGTGTCCTGAGCACCGTGACCATTTCCAACAGCTTGGGGGTTGCTGTAGTCCCTGACAAAATTGATCCTTGCTTTTTCCAAGTTGCTTGCGGAGTTTAGGGTTTCAGGGATGAGCTCCCCCTTAATCCTTGGATCAAGAATTGCAGCTGTGAAGGTGTTGATGCTGTAAGCTTCAGGTATGAACTTTTCAGCTGTATTATACATGTCACTCGCAATGTTCTTGAGCCGTTCTTGGTGGCTGCTGCCCTTGATCAACTCAAAAACATGGTCCATGAAGAAGAAGACCAGCCCAACAGTTGGTAGTTTACAATTACAGAGGTTGGTGGTAGTTTTGAAAAATGGCTCAAGGTACGAATGCAACGATTCGATCTCTGACTTCTCTGTGGCACTCAGAACCCAATCCCTTGGTCCAAAGATCTCTTCAACCTTCTTGATGGTGTTATCCATTGCATTAGGGGCCTAAAGGAAAACAGATATACAGAACTGAAGAGTTAAACTACAGAGCACCAAACATGATAAAAATGTACAGGAAGGGACTAAGAAGTACCTTCTTTACAACATCAAGCATATTATAATCGCTGCTCCAATTTGCTGAATGGTCAAAGGGGAATTTCCATGAGCCTTCTTGATAAACTTCAGTCCAGTGCTTAAAATCCTCCATCACCTCCTGGTTTGAATTGGTCAGTAGAATAAACTCACGGATCTTGGACAAATTTGGTTTGACAATTTCCAGGCCTGCTTCAATAATGACCTTCAGTGTTCTAGCAGCACAAGGAATGTGGAAAAAGGGGAGTTTAAGGGAGTGGAGCTCCTGTCCGTGCTCATGAAAAGCATTTATTGAATGTTGGCTGTTATCGTGTGTGCAAGCAAGAACTCTTGAATCAATGTTATATGTCACCAAGACATCCATTAGAACTTGCAAAATCTTAGCGCCGGTGCATGGGTACGGGATACGACACACATCAAGTAGAAGCTTCTGTGAGACCCAGTTTTCATCAATCCAGTGGCACTTGACGGACATGTATAAGATTTTCTCATAAGAAGTCCAAAAGTCCAGAGTAACAGAGAGCCGCGAACTGATACATAGCAGAGATGCCTTGACATCCTCCTTCATACTTCTGAACACTTCAAGGGTAATTTCTTCAACCTTTTCTTTTGGCCAGAGCCTGACAGACGGGCTCAGGTACTTGCAACTGTCAATAAGCATATTATCTTCAATGGTGGAAGGTGGAAGGGATGAGCTGATAAGCCACCTAAGAAGCAACCAGTTGACATGGTCAATATCAATAGTTGGTTTTGTCTTAGGTTGAGAATGAACTTTGGCTTGAGCTTGAGCTTGAGCTTGAGCTTGATCTTGAATTTGAGGTTGAATTTGAACTTGAGGCTGTGCTTGGGCCCGAGCTCGCACTGGAACATGAGGCTTCCTGCTTCTAGTAACCATGTTAGTCTGTACGGTATTCTGGGCAGTGAAGCTGGTGCCCTCAGGAAGTTGGTGATAACCAGGGTGGCGGTTATTAAGATGCTTTCCCAAATTTCCTGTACACAGCCATGAGTAAGTATGTTAGTTAATGTCCATAGTTCACTGCATAACAAGTACAGTAGAAAACTGAGTCCTGATCTGCTTGAGAAGGAGAAGTGTGCATATCTACATATTACCCATTTACGGCAACCAGTAACTATAAACATCGTATTTGGTGCTCATCAAACATATAAAGTATAAACGTTTTCTTTGGCCAATATGTTTGCCTAGAAACAAGCAAAGGAGAAATGCTCCTGAGTGATATTTGGGCCAACTCCAAGTGCCCAAAAGTGAATCCAGCAAATTCCAAAACCACGTTTATGCCTTGCAAGGCATACAGTTTTCCACACCTAACATCACCACTCCTACCCTAAACAACTAAGAGTTGGAATCACTGCAACCAGAACTGAATCAGTCAAAGAACAGGACAGGGCATATCAGTGCACCCAGGGTGAAGCCTTCAAGGCATGTTTGCACCACTCTAAACACTTACCCGTGGCGGTGGTCATGCAGTAGCTCTTCCTGCAGAGCCTGCAGATGCGGGACTTGCCGTCGGGCGCGGTGTCGAAGAACTTGAGGTAGAGGGACTTCATGGGCTTCTTCTTGGCCTTGCCCTCCTGGCCCGGGGAGGAGGGTCCGGCGACGGCCAGGCCGGCCACTATCGGCTCGACGCCGGGCAGGAGCGTCATGTCGTTGAGAGTCGAGTTCCCCATGCCGGCCTGCTGCTTCTGAAAAGTATAGTCAAAATCATGTCAGCGGGGCGCCGCTCTCCGACATGGCTGGATCGGATTCAACAGAACAGTCAAATTCTGAATGATCTTCCATCTTTAAACACATGCAACTCGCGTGGCATCAGTCCTTCGGAATTCGAAATGTGGAAGGAGATTTAGCTGTGAAATTGTCGATTTTCGGTTTTTAAAAAAGGATTTTATCACATCAGTTTGATGAGATCAACATTCAAGATTCGATCCACAAGAATCAAAAGATTCATCTTGTACCTGCAGTCATTTCGCTGGCGAAATCGCAAAAGTTTGCTGGTTATTTCTCGTTCCAGTATCTAGCGACTCGCGGGGACGGAGGGAGGAGGAAGTGGCGGGTACCTGAGGAGATAGCGAGCCGATCCGGAGACTGGGACTCGGGGGCAGCGGCGCCGGCGAGGGGCGCGGGCGGGAGCCGAGCCGCCGCTCTCGATGGGAGACGCCAGGCGGGGAGGTCGGAGGCTTGGAGCCGAGGAGGAGAGGAAATTGGGGAAGAAGGGGGCGAGCCGGCGACGGCGCGGACCGAGCGAGCGAGCTAGGGTTTGGTGAGTTTGGGCTGGAGTCGACTCGCGAGCCAGCAGCAACAGCGTGACAGCCGGCTCCCTCCCTCTTGGGCTTGTTGGGCTGTGTCATATGAACATTTTTTTTTTGTCATGTGGACTGTAACTACTTTCGAAAAAGACACCTTTCTCTCCCTCAAAAAAGTAAAAGCACCTAATTAACTTAGCTTACTTCCTTAAAAAAACTTAGCATATTGATCTGCAGCTTTGAAACCTTCGTTTAACTTCGGTAGTACCATATTTGTCGCTATCTAGTACTACTCAGTACCATTGTACCAATGTAATGAATTAACTCATGCACTCGAGGATAAAAAAATGAATCGAAACATGCAGAGCTCATACGCGTATAACTTTCCCATCCCTGCCCATCAAGCCATCACATCAGCAACTTTGACATGAAATGAAAGAAGTTGCTAATACATACTCAATAAGCACATGATGTATGAACACAAAAGGCCTGCGATCCTTGATCGCCTTGAAACCATGGAAGGAATGGAGTGCATGAGTTTTCCAGCGCAAATTTCTACATCATTCATGACCAAAATGATTGGCAAAATAAAAGAGGATGGCACAATGTTGGTCGACAATGGCGGGAGAACAAAACTTGCTGTACACCTTTTTTTTTTCTCTTTCATGTTTGAGCCTAGACCTTGTTAAACTTTTCTCTATTGATTTGTACAAGACACGTTTTACATCTCAAAGAAAACACAAAAGGCAATAAGTATTATGAGACAGTGCCATCAGCAGTCCATGTCGACATAGCATAGAGTATACGCCCCTTCCACCCCTGAAGGAGCCACTGCTGATCCACATCAGTGACAAACTCCTTATGATAGTATTTCGTGACCTTCTCCCTCAACCTCTTAACAATGTACGGACACAACGGCAGCTGCCTGAGCCCCGCCCGCCGGTTCCGCGCCTGCCACTGCCTATACATCTCGGGACGCTCCACCCTGTCCGAGCCCTCGCAGGCGATGACATTGAAGGGCACGTCGTCCGACGAGGTCACGCTCGACCGCCAAACGTCGGCTACTGTCCATCGGAGCCGCGCCATCCAGCATGTCGAACACCGCCGAGTAATAGGACAGCGCCTCCCGGAACCTAGATAGGAAGAACGGCCCGCCATAGGACCCATTCACCACACAGAGGATAAACACATCAGGGCGCATCTTTTGAATGTTAGTGAGGATGACGTCCCTAGGGCTCGGGCTATCCACGTCGGCGCCCTCGTCCATCGTGTTCCCGAGGCCGGTGATACTGTTGACGACGAGCACCTCATCCGTGTCGACGCGAAGATCGGACGCGCGTACCGTCTCCCACTCAGCCACTATGGTATGAAACTGGAACGGGACGCCGAGCTCGCGAGCGTGCTTGCGGAGCCGGCGGCCCGTCTCCTCGACCCGGGCCGCCGGGCGGAACCCGGGCCGGGGAAGATCAATTCCCGTGATCCTAACCTCGGGTGGGCCACCCTCCCAGGTGGCCATGTACGCCAGTAGGCTCGGCCACTGGAACCCGTACCCCACGCCGTAATCCACGATGTGCACCTTCTTCTTCTTCTTCTTCCTCCCCGCGACGGCGTCGCAGATGGCCATGCCGGAGAACTTGTACGCCATGGTCTCGAAGCAGCAGGCCGTCAGATACAGATGGTAAGCCTCGAAGTACTCGACGACCGAGGGGGGCCTCGCCACGAGGGACCTGTAGACTTGGCCTCCCCCTGATCCGGCGAGACGCGCCTCGAGGCCCTCGGCGAAGCAGTGCGCCAGCCTCTGCGTGGCGTCTCCCGCCGGCGACGACCGCCGCCTGATCTGGCCGAGCAGCTCCGCCGTGGCCTCGTGGGTGCCGCCCGTCGTCGACGACATGGCCTCCGCGCAGCGGATGAGCAGCGTGCGCAGGTCCACGTCCTCGTTCGAGCTGCTCCCGTTGTTTATTTTGTTCCCCTTTTTCGTGAGCTTCTTCTTCTCGGCCTCGGCGATCCTGGAGATGCGCAGGCCCTTCATCTTCTCCATGCACGCGTCGTAGCCGTCGACGATCAGCTTGTCGACCGCCTCGCCGGTCTCCTCCGGCTCCGGCGCCGTGATCTTGCTCTTCCTACCTGCCTCAGCCTCCAAAACGTAGTCATCCCATTCCCAACTACGCCACTTCTTTTGGCCTTTAACATTATTACCCCTTTCTTGGAACAGAGGCGGTTTGGCCTCGCCGTGGAAGAGGAGGAGGTTGTTGTCGTTGGTAGGAGGCAAGAACTTGCTGGCCTCTTCCATGCCCTTGAGGAACGCCGCGTTCAGCATGCCCATGTCCACCCTGTTTTGCCCACTGCTGCTGAAGAAATCAGAGCCCAACGCCCCGCCGTGGCGATCGCAAGGGGGACGTGTCCTGGATAGGAGGAGCAGCCGGCCGGAGAGCTCCTCCGGGTCGTAGGGCCACGTGGCGCCGGCGAACGCGGCGGGATCGGAGGCTCGAGGAGGAGATGGAGTCGTGGCGGCGCCGGAGAGGATCTGCGCGAAGGGCCGCTGGGCTTGGAGGAGCGACGGGTGGTTCAGGAGGAGCTCGTCTTCTTCATCGGTGTCCTCCATGAGCATGCGGGAGATGACGGGGAGCACCAGGTCGGCCGGATGGGCAGCAGGGTCGTCGACCTCGCCGGCGGCTTCGCCGGGGGAGGGAGCGGGCGTAGGTGGCAGGTCGAGGAACGCGGAGGGGGTGAACGGCTCGCCGTCGGCGACGTCGTCCGGCGTGGCGGCCATGGCGGCCGGCGACCGATAAAAACGCAAGATTTGGTTCAGCTGAAGGCAAGCTGAATGCAATTCACGCACTCATCACTGGCGCATAAAAAGCGAGCCTTTGGTGGAGCTTTTAAGGTGCCAGGGCACAAGGGAGCTGGACGCCGGCGCGAGATGGGAGGGGAACAGAGCCGGAGAAATTCCCAGCTCTTCAGCCAAAGTTTCCTTGGTTCCTGTGGGCAGGCCAAATCCGGTCAATGTTGCCGTGCTCAGCTCACCAAACGAATGGAAAACTTTCAGAGCCGTATACAGATACAAACACCAGGAACGACTCCCCTGATTTTCTAAAGCCATCTAGCTAGCTTTCTTTCGTAAACCACCTGTCAATTCGCTACTACATGTTTGGAGCTGGACTATACCCTTTCTTTCTACATTCTGTGCCGCTGCCGCTGTCGTTACAATTATATGTCAATCTGCTGGCTGCTGTTGGTGACTTGGTACATGCACGTACCACTCTACCAGTCAGGTCAGGCGCTCAGACAGCATCAGCCTGCCGCGCTGTTCCTCGGGCAGAAGAGCTCGGTATTCTTCGCACAGCCTCACGCCCTCACGGCAGCCGCATCACTTTCTCCGCTTCGACCTTCTCCATATCACGCCAAGCGGAAACGTGAACATCGGGAACGGGATCTTTGGCGGTGGTATGCTGCAAGATCATTCCAAGATAAAGGTTATTGACCAAGACAGATCGATGCAATCAGAGAGCCAGATAACACTGAACTGCTCTAGTACTATGTATGATCATTATTAGAGTACTTCATTTCTTCCTGTTTAATGATGGGTGAATATGATCCAGCACAAAAGCTGTGGCATAACGACGCACAAAAGGTTGGGACAGTCGAGGGCAGCCGGCCTGAATGCCTGAACGAATTGTTCGCGCACTGGGACTGACATTCCTGGTACGGGATGCAGGTTTTCTGAAGAATGCTGCTCGAGTTGCGATTTGCAACGCATTTGAATCTTCAGAGCGGGCTAACTCCATTTGGCTTTTGGAAAGCCTGAGCATAATCTAACTAAATTCAAACCTCGCACGATGTCCAAGTTACCTAATCTCGAACAGAGCCCCAGGATGTCGAGTAGCAGCTGAACTGAACCAACCCACTGCGATTGCCCGCCCGCGGTTTTCTATTTCGAAGCACTTGTTTCTTAATTAAACGAACAAACTAACCCCATTTGGTATGTTCAAAGTTTCAGAGTTCAGGCAGATACTGTACTTACTGCAGGCTTATGGTCTCGATCTGGGTGAGCTCGGCGTTCAAGAACCCGTCCCGCGCCGTGACGTGCTGCCGGACGGCGAGGACCCTGCACCCCAGGCTCCTCACTCTCGTGTACGGGCTCGGCGCCCTGCACCGGAAAAAGGCGAAATGTTCAGAATAAGCAAACAGGTTGCAGTTGAATGTTCAGAGCTCAGAAAAATCAGAACACAAGTATGGAATGAAATCAAATTCAGAAAACGAATTGCTGCTTGGAATTCGATCGGATTCGGCGATCGTGCGCGCTCACCTGTAGAGGAAGCTCTTGTCGTGGAGGCCGACGACGAGCGTGGTGGCGCCGAGCTGGTTCACCGTCGCCACCACCGTCTCCCCGAGCTCCCCCTCCGTCACCACGATCTCCACCTTGGCCTGCAACCGCAACATCGCCTCCAACCGTCAGCCATCGATCGACCACGAGACAGCGACCGCCATTGACGGCGCAACGGCAGCGTCACGCCGGCGGATTCATTGCGTTCGGTGACAAGCCCCGACCGACCGACTAACCAATCCAATCCAATTGAGTTTCGGAAAGAGAGAGAAGAAAAAATCCAATCCAATTGGGCCGCCGGCGACGGCGAGGACGCACGTTACCTCGGCGATGCCGTTGCAGAGGTCCTTGAAGGCGAGCGCGAGCTGGAAGCCGACGAGGCGGAGGCGGCGGCGCTTCCGGCGCGACCTCGCCGGCGGGCAGACGTGGAGCAGCGTGATGGAGTCGCCGCCGCGGATGAAGTTGCCGACGGCCCACTGCAGCGCCGCGCGGGCGGCGGCCGCGTCCTCCACGACCACCACCACGCGCTGGCTCTCCATAAACACCCAACGCGGCCGGCTCCGAGCTGAACTTCCAAGAGCCTTGATCGAAGCCAAGAACTGAGCTTCCTAGCTGATTATGGCAGCTAATTCAGCCGGCTGAACATCCATTCCAGCTCCAGCTCCATGGCGTGTGCTGCCTACCATGGAAAATTAAAAGCTCGAGCCTTTTTTTGGCATCCTTGCTTGCCCTGCAATTGTTAGGCCACGGATGAACTGAACTAAGCGTGTACGCAACTACACAGTAATGGCGAGTACAGCTGCTGTAGGTGAGTAGCTGAGGTAGGCACCGCTAATGGTGACACTGATGGAGTATGAGACCAGAACAGAGCAGAGGAGCTGTGGTAGCCTGTAGGCGTGTTGCTCGCTAGCTAGAGTTAAGAAAGGATGATGAGGGTGGGCATGGCAAGGGGACCAGAGGAAGAAGAGGAAGGCAGGGATGGAGAAAGCAGAGGAAGGATAGCGTATTGTTAGCCCCCCTATCCTGTCTGGGTTAACATACTGATACGCCCCCTCTAATCCTAACTGCTATGCTTCAAGCCTTGAATTGAAATTGATTGGCGACTTGTATGTGTACGCATGTCGTGTCAGCACGTCACGGAAAGCAGAGCATCATCCCATCAAACATTATTGCTTGGCTGTTACTGCTTGAGCATCTTGTCCGCAAGCTAAAACCCTGTTGGCTCATTCACTTTTGTGTGTGTAGTGTAGTCATGCGTTGCCAGCCTATGGCCCCGTTTTTTTGGCTCGCCGCTGCCTGAACCTGAACAACCGCCGGTGCATGTGCATGCGACCTCGATCAAACAGGGGATCTCTCTGTCAGTCACTCGGTAGAGGTCAGCAGCGGATTACGGCATCGGTTTAGGAATATTGTTACCTCATGTTATCAGCAGCAAGACTTGTTGCTGTCAAGAAAGCAGCAAACCACAGCTCTGTTTGGTGCAATCTTGAGAGGAGCCAGGTCAACAAGAAATTGTCAGAACACAATCGACGCATTACTCTACATTGGGCGTGGTAGCGTCAGATGAGAGGTCCTGAGGCAGGGTCGCATTCCATTTCGTGTCAAGTTCTTTTCCCCATTTATTAATGGTAATAGTAATAAATTTATATTTGGTCTTATGTAGACCTGGCTAGTGTAGCAGTTGGTTCATTAGGTGGAACCGTTCAAAAGAAATGTGCGTGGACGGTAGTGGCTCATGTCACGCTAAAAACATATAGAAATATAAATATGTACATCATATATACTTGCATCGCTGCTTCTCAATAGCAACCTTTTTGTTAAATAAGATTTTATAATTTTGTCATCGTTTGTAGGTTGGGCTGCGCAGACCTTGATGAGCAACCGAAGACCCGCTGTACAGCCATTAAACGTGTGGTGCATGCAACAGCTGGCATCACCACGGGCCCATACGACAGGTATTTCTGGTGTAGTGTAGTTGTCAGCGATGCCATGGCCTACAAATGGAACACTGCTACAGTAGTGCCAGCATTCATAAAAACTTGGAGGCAACACTTTCTCGATATGCTCGTGTATTCTGCAAAATTTTCGTTTGTTTTAATCAAAATTCGATTCAGTTTCAAAGAATTGTAGTGCTATTCAAGCAGTACACAAGTTTAAACGCCCCGGCTTGATTTGATCATATATGATTTCGGAACCCAACAAACCACGCGCATGATGCCTGCCTGATGCGCGCATGGTCGCGATCGCGCTACATGGCGGAGAGGGCAACAAGGCCAGAACAGAGGGTCATGGCATACGCTGCCTTTCTTTTTCTTTTTTCTTTTTTTTTTTTGCCTTGGAGAGCTCGTGTCGCGTGTTTCGTTGCTGCTCTTGTCCTGCTCCGCACGTGTGCGTGCTCACCGCGACTGGCGTGGTGTCATCTGCGTCCATCCATCGCTGGACCAGCGGCCGACCAACCCCGGGCCCACTCGCTTCTTTCTGGGTCCTGCTGGAAGATTCCTCTCTAGTTTTTAGTTCCTGAAAATATTTTGATGAAAAAAATTTGGGTTTTAATTTTACCGATTTAGGAGTAGTAAATGTAGATGAGAAAGATGAAAAGTTATAAAGCTAGGTTGAAAATCTCGAGACGAATCTAACGATAGTGATTAGAGGGTAATTAATCCATAATTAGCGGACAGTTACTGTAGCACTACTGTTGCAAATTATGGATTAAGTAGGCTCATTAGATTCGTCTCGCGATTTATAGCCTATCTATGTAACATTTCACCTTTTTCATCTACATTTAATACTCCATGTATCTAAAATACTCTCTCCGTCCAAGAGTCTCCATCGTCTTAGAAAAAGATTTTTTCCAAAAGTCTCCATCGTATTACTCCTCGTACGCACCCACGGCTCCTCGTACACGCTCGCGACTCCTCGTATCTGCTGCGCATTTGCTGCTGTGGCCGTTGTGGCATCGCTTCAAATACTCCCTCCGTCCCCTCCCGTTAGGACTAATCTACAGAAACGCTAGCTGAAACTCTAACTCAAACTAACCATCGATTTCTGCTGCAGCTCCTTGTAACCAAGGAGTGCTAACGCCATCTGTTGCTGCACCGTCACCTTGCACCCCATCTGAACCATCAGCTTGCACCCCGATCCGACCCATCACCTTGCTCTCCATCAGTGCCAGCACCTTGCACTCCACCTGCGCCATCACGTTACACAGAAAAAGAAAGAATAAGATAGTGGACAGAAATAACAGAAGGAAAAAAAGGCTTGAGAGCTTTGCACCTTGGCTGCCATCGTCCCAAACGAAATCATAATCAAGTTGGTGTGCTGGCCCATCATACTCAACAATGTCATCCCAATCTATGGGATACAAGTCGGCAGATTCATGGCCCTCTTCATTCAAATCAATTTCTAATCCAGGCATCTAATCGAGGTGGAGAAAGATGAGAGGATGAGTGGAGAGAGCACTGAACTTGCCTGGACGTTTCTATCCTCCCTGCTGACTTATATAGGCCATGAAAAACTGAAAACGAAATTGAAGAGTGGCGCCAATGAAATGTAGATGTACAGGCGGTATAGAAATTAGGCGTGGGAAAGTGTTCGGGAGAGAAAAGGGAGCGCGCGATCACGAGCGGCAGCCCCAGGCTTCAGCGCGAGCGCGGGATCAGGCAGCGGGAAACAGAGTTTTTAGCGGCGTTACGCGGTGATTACATCGGGGAAACAAAGCGACGCTCCTGCATTTACACTGCTGTGGCGATTTATGGCAAAGCCCGTGGGCCAGGAAAAAAATTGGGTGGGGACGGTCCTTAAAATCCAATCTGTGCGGACCCATCCCAGTTGAATGCCGCGTGGCCATAAGAGGAAATCAACGCTCGCGCTCGCCAGCTCTAGTTTCAAGAGGATAGGCTCTCAGCTCGGCTTGCTCGGTCGTATGTGGGTTGTGGCTCAAGCCTTTGGCTCCCAGGCGAGCGGCTTCTCCGTTCTTTATCTCGGTCAGTTCTTGCGTTGTTCTTGCGCCGCCGCCGCCATGGTTAGCCACAGGCACCCCATCCGCTGGCAAGCTCCTCGTCCAGCCGTACCCAGCGACAACTCAGGTCTTCACGCGTCAGACATTCAGATGGCGTTATTTTGATTTTGAAGTGATTAGAGCGTATTAGGAATTGTGTTTGCAGATTCAGAAAAATTCAAGTAACGCCGATTTAGAAGTCATGCTGTTGGAGCTATCCAGACTGCAAAACGTCTGATTACAATATTGTAGTTTGCAGTGATGAAATCATAGATGCAGTGATGAAAAAATGTGGAGCAGAGTGTACTCTGAAAAAAATTCGAATCCCAATTTGATGTCTGAAAGCTAGTATTAAACAAATAGAGTATGCAATCTGGAACTGAGATATCCAGAAAGTGATCCCACTTCATTATCTCAACCGATCCAGTACAAATGAAATTTTCATATTATCGTGATTTGGCACTCCATCAAAATGGAGTTTCCTCACAGGCTGCTGCAATGCGCCTGCTTGAAGAACACCCGTACATATTTAAGTGTGTGGCACTGTGGCATTAGCATATCCATATTGGATCAACGGAGCAGCCATGGTCGAAGATTGCACATAGGCATCATTTGAGATGCACCTGCGTTGGCTGCTTCCCATCCCATCATATGGGCTACGGCAGGCACCGACGGCACCATATAGATGATGAGGGGAGACCGCTGTCCTTGTCCTGGCCAACTCCTGCCATTGCGGCTGCGACGTACGGAGGGGTTTCTCGTGCCATGGCGGCTGCCCTTCCTCGCCGCGATCTAGGATTGCACGAAGGCGTCGTCTGCCCTCCCGACCCAGCGGGCGTGAAGGGCTGCGTAAGTTACGTGACCTGAGCCCAACTGAATTCCGTTGGAGGGCCGATGGCTTGAGCTGCAGGCGTTGGACAGAGCCGAGCCGAGGCGGAGACTTTTACCAGCGCAAGCGTTGATTTCCTCTGATGGCCACGCGGCATTCAACTGGGATGGGTCCACACGGATTGGATTTTAGGGACCGTCCCCACCCAATTTTTTTCCGTGGGCCATCGGTACTTCTTTGATGTGATGGGTAAAAAAATTTGGGTCCCGCTTTGTGAGTTGGTGGGTCCTACTTGTCAGTTTGTGGGTCCCGCTTTGTTAGATGGTGGATCTCGTTTGTGAGAGTTGCATGTTTTACATGACAAATTCTAAACCTTAGAATTACATGTTTTTTGGGACGGAGGGACATGTTTTTTTGGGACGGATGTTTTTTTTTGGGACGGAACGTACTTTTTTGGGACCGAGGGAGTACGTGTCACCGTGTGCGTTCGTGCTCAGCTTGCTTTCTCGTGTCCAGTGTTTGGTGCGCGTGGCCCATCTGCCTTTCAGTGACGGCAAAAAAACTGGCCGGCAGCGCCGACATTAGGCAAAGCCGGCCGACTCCCCCCAGCATACAAAGGATGGCAAGCAGCAGAACGAGCGAGCCATGCATGGAGGGCTGGAGTCTCTCACATCCAGCTAGGGGTGAAAGTGGTGAGGATAATTTCCGCATCCGATCCGCTCCGAATCCGATTTTTGCGGATATGGAGAAGCATTTTTGATATCCGTGCGGATATGGATAATCCGAATCCGATTGTGTGTGGATGCAGAGTAGGATATGGTTTAAGCGAAATCCGATGGATATGGATTATCCGATAATTGAACGCGGATTATCCGAGACTTATAATAGGATATCCGACTAATCTAAAGAGCCCACCATGTTATCACACTACAAATTGAGCTCAGCTCAAATAACGAGACACCCATAAACTATGTCATGGTTCATGAACCAGTATTTTTCGTGTTACGTTGCTAAATTATAGTTTGGTTTAGAAATTATTTGTCACTTAAAAACTATATGTAAGCATATATTATCCGACTATATTAATTCGCATCCGCTTCGAAACCGCTCCGACTCCGTACCAGTTCCGACATCCGAAAAAATCCGCATCCGTAACCGCATCCGCAAGATATCCGCTCCGCTCCATATCCGACAAAACAATATGGATGAGGATATGAAAAGGTATTATCCGCTCCGATCCGATCCGCTTTCATCCCTACATCCAGCTGCACATTCTAGCCCACCCAATGCCCGCAGAACAAGGAAGGATGCCGATAGGGCAGGCAAATGGTATCCATTCATGGCGAGTTGGGCTCCTCGGCAAACCATTGATGAACCGACACAAACCCCACTCAAACCAACCAAAACAGATGCCCACCCTACGCACCGGTATGAACATCATAGCTTAACCAAAGAGGAATGCACAACTAGCCAATGCCAACAAACATCATGCCCTGACTTGATACGTCCATCTATGCATTAAACCCTCCAAAATAAGCACAAGCAATTCAGCATTGACAAGCAACATGTAGTATTCAGCACAACATTTCACAAGCTAAAGATTTAATTGCAACAGCACAGGTAATTTCTGTTCATGATACAATTGAAGACTTCTGATAAAGCAGAAATTTTTTCAAAGTTACACTACCACCAATACAAAACAGACAACACAGCTAATCTGAAAGAAAAAGTGTTATGGAGCTAGGCCCACAGCCTTTGCATACCTGGATTGAGATCGGCCTATACAACTAAATCTCAAGCACTAGGCACACACATCAAGGGCCACAAGCTTATACCCTATCAAGCATCAGCTGCTCATCTACTGGTAACTCTCCTATGAACACGGGTATAAACCACATCAATGACCAAAGCTACAGGCCTTGTCTAGACAAGGCGCACCCAAGTGACATGGTGATAAGTTCCATTTATTTGAAAACAGTAAGAGATGCATCACGCATATGGTAAAAGACTACAACACCCGCCGCGAGTATGGTTGGATGAACATGTCCTGCTGCTAATATCAATCCCTCCCGTACGACCCGCCACGGGGAGGATACGAATTTCCAGGGCCACCTGTCCCCATGTTGCCATAGCCACCCGTCCCCATGTTTCCATAGCCTCGACCACCATAGTACCCACCACGGGAACGGCCACCACCTCTGTAACCACGGGCGCCACCACGGTAGGGCTGCCGATGCCTTGGAAACTCTCCAAATGTCTGTAAATCAATAACAATGAGTAAAGCAGTAACAGCTGGGCATGTTTAAATGAGTGAGAAGTGGTGAAAACCTTTTGCATTGGGCTGTGTGCGTAGAGAGAAAAAAAAGAACTGACACGGTTCTCTAGGTGAAAACTTTTTGCGAAGTTTGTGGAAATAAACAGGCCCGAATATGTAGCTGGTGTACCTCTGTGTCAACTCTCCGCCTTTCTGAAAATCTACCCCTTCCATTTGGTCCTCCACGCCCAAATGTTCCACTAGAGAGTGAATCAAAAAAGTCATCCTTGACATAAACAGGCTGCATAAAGTTCAAAACAGGTTAGGTTTCCGGCAGTGAAGGAAAAAAACATCGCCATATATGACAGTGCTGGAAGAGTATCAAACCTTGACAGCCAACTCCGGGTTTTCTGTTTCCTCAACCTCCAGGTCTTCATCAAAAACATCACCTCCCATCTCACCATCCTTATCCCTTGACTGGGATTTCTTACCAAGATGACCCCAGACTTCGTCTTTGTTGAACTTCTCATTCATGGCCGTGAAATCAAATTCTTCAGTAAATGCTGTTACAGACTGTGAAAACTGCAAAGGGAGACAGTACAAACATTAATAAAACTTACCATTTAACAAGAAGCATTTTTCAATCAGAGCATCATTTTCCAAGGTATAAAAAAGATGCAGATGTGGTCCAACAGGCCTTTGCACAGGAAATATATGGAAGTACACTCAAAAGGCGTGTACTGTTTGTCCTTGGAGTTATCATGAGAACACACACCTCTTTAATCAATTGTCAACTTCAGCCTAAGACTGTGTTGTTTGTCTTTGAAGTTATCATTGCAACACACACCTCTTTGATCAAGTGTCAACTTCAGCCTAAGACTAATCAAACTATAGCCAATAACAAAGGGGTGCAGAAATCATGCAGTCAAGCCAGAGCCCCCCTATCGCATTCAACGTTCCTCGTCCCAGCAGAGCCCTCCTACTGCTGCTAAAAAACTTGCGGCAGGGCCATAGCCCATAGGGATATTCAAGACCTTCACAAATGTAAGGCATCACGAGTCAAAGGTACTATTTCCCCAACTCCCAACCAAGAAATTTCCCCATAGTTTACCAGAAAATACATTTTTGAAGTGAACTTGGTATACATAGGAACATGTGCAGGGCACTAATTAGCAAACTAATAAAGTGAAGCTAGGAAACTAACACAACAAATATATGATCTTCTGTTGAAAGAAATCGAATGCCATACATATCCCACACAGCTAAGTTGCTCATGCTAATAGCAAATTTTATGCTTGATAGATGGCGACAAAATAAAATGAATCTGCATATACTAATTCAATTCAGATTGGTAGAAAATAGTGGAAGGAAGCAAGTTTGGGAAATTCGATTCATACAGGTAGCAAATAGCACCAGAGTCCACAGGGCATGATATTACAAATGTGTCAAACAATACTCAGGATTAAAACAGCATTCCTTAGGACTAAACAAGTTTGGATAAAAACAAGAACTGGATTTTATCAACATACCGCACTCCCTCTACCCCTTCCACGGCCCCTATAGTTGTGGTGGTTGTGTGAGCCAGATCCATTGTACTGAAAACAAAGTGAAGCACAACTTCATGAAAATATGAAAGAATATCTAATAACAATAAATTATAAATATACAAGGGATTAGCAAGAGTGTTCTTGACAGAAAACATGCAGCATCAGTCACAAATATGGTACGAAAAGCAAATTATTAAGAAAAGATAAACACACGAGTAGTGAGTTGTATGCCAAGTTGCCAACATTCATAATCCATGCCACCTTGTCTAATTTTTGGAGAACTGCAAGCTCACTTATCTAGTAGTAAGTTGGTCGTATCATTTTAATTGTAGATTACTTGCTTTAATTAGAAATAGAAGTCAGAAAAAAGGAAACGGACAGCTAAAAGCTTAATTTTCTCAGCTCATAAATTCAAAGTGAGCAGATTATGCTTGTGGTTTCATTAGGTCATAGAGACCTCAGGAACAAAACACGTGTGCTGAAATATATGCACATGAATACATGATTCCGCACCAAATAAGGGTTTCCAATTTTTTTATAAAATAAAAAAGACTCGTTTGCCTACATAAGCACAAAGACAGGAATAGAAATGTGCATACATACCTTTTGAGGTGTTTGTTTTGGCAATGGTAATATAGGTTCCTTATTTTCAGGCAGTGTGCGTGATGGTGGATCAGGTAGCAAAGGGTCAGGTAGCAATGGTTCTGCAACCTTTGCCTTAGGCTCAACTGGCTTGGCTTCTTTGCTGCCCATCTGTAAAGGTGTCTGCATGGACTGCGAGGATGAAAGCAGGGATCCTGTGTTCTGCAATAGCTGACCTGATGGTGCTAACAAAGGCACAGGCATCTCCACTTGGGATGAACTAGATGGGGCAACAGTCGAAGAAACAGACTGAGACACAGTTTGGTATGCCAGTGCTGAGCCTGGAAGAGCAGCAGCCTTGCTGCTACCAAAAGAAGTCAAGTTCTGCGACACTGTTGCATTAGTTTCAGCCATGGAAGTTTGCTGGCTTGGAAAAGGGAAAGTGGCACCAAGAGATGTCACAGGAGGAGTAAATAACGATCCCATGTTCGGGAGAAGAGGCTTTGAACTTTCTGGAGCTAATAAGGTAGCAGAAGTAGGAGCTGTTGTAGCAGGCAGGATACCTGACGAAGGACCTTGACTAGTAACAGGTGGCATCAATGAGGGTTGGAGTTCTGACAGTTTTTGCGGCCCAGATGGCAAAGATGGATTAAGTCCTTGGTATTGAAGATTCTGGGGAACTGACATTCCTGGTGTGGGCTGAAGCAAAGGAGGTTGCTGCAAATGAGGTGGCAGTCCACTTGAAGGCCCATAGTATCCTTGCCAATACATTGAGGGAACTGAAAGAGTTGAAGCATTTCCTGCCTGAGGTGCCACTGGAGCTCCCCATGGATTTGTAGCATTTGCAGGTGTCACTGGAGCTCCCCATGGAGTGTTCCCCGGTTGATACAGAGGAATGTTACTCTGAAAATTTGGCCTCTGAAGCCCATATTGAGCTGCCTGGGAGCTGAGGTCTGGTAAAACTGTACCACCAGCTGAAGGCAAACTTGTAGACGTTGATGCAGGTTGAGAATAATGCGACTGCAGAACATGACTGTGTTAGCCATAGAGAGATAAAGAACAAGTTTTCCATTTCACACTGGTACAGTGGTACCTGGATTATGGCAGGATCATTGTGCAGGGAAGCTGCTTGTGGTGGTGGCGGCGGCGGCGATGACTTAACCTGCAAATCCTGCACAAGAAAAATATTTGGAACCGGGTAAATTATGATGCCAAATATATCAAATGGGTACCAGACAATGTAAAAAAGGGAACTTCAAATGTGTGCACTGAAAACATAGCATAGATGCACTCACGTATCAAAACATGCAATGCAAAATAATCAATGGATGTTACACTATTACAGTTTAAATAAAGAAATTCCAGAACAAAAACATCAAATAAAAAGCACATTGAGAACATTGACTGTACCCCAGTGGGTAATCGTACTGTAGGCAAGTATCCTGTTCTAACAACGTGTGCTTAGCAACTTACCAGCAATCTTCCATTCTAACGATATAAACACTCCAAAAAGGAAGCAAATACAATAATGCAAATGTTCATAACAACATGTGTAGAGATTTGACTTAATGAGGCAAAGGGGATAATTCTGTTCATGCTTTTGTGCCCTAGGACGTTCACACTGACGTGTGATACAAACACAATACGCCTGATCTATATCTTGGACTTGAAGCAGAGACAAGGCAACAACAACGTGAATGAACCATTAAAAGTGTGCGTTAAACAAAACCATGCACCAGAAATGGTAGCAACAAGCATGAAACACGCAGTTCTCACAACGAAAAGTAACATCAGTAGCCCACTTGACGGTTCCACATACCTTAATATCGCTTCCTCGAAAGAGGATGTACTCATAAACTTTGTCGCTAGCGGGAATCTGCATCCCGTCTTTCTTCCGCCCTTCAGTTCCAAATGACCGCACTACAAAACAAGGAATTGACAGATGTAAATCATACCAGCAGCATTCTGAAGTAAAGCAAATAGCTAAGGCCTATGGCGCGCATCTCAGTTTGAAAACTGAAGCTCAGATGATCCAGACACGATACAACATAACAGTTGGAATAAACTTCTAACAAATCAAGTCTCGGGGATTAGTGCGGTGGGTAAACATAGCATTAGGGAACTTTCGAATTCCCCTCAAATCCTCGGCACAGAACTAGTTAAAGGGGCTCGGACCCCCCACGCCAGGGGCACGAGGGACTACCAAATCTAGGGCTAAAACAGGCGCATCTGGTGAAAGCGACAGCAGCGGGGGTGGCGCAGTGAGGGCGTTCCGTCAGAGGAGGGAGACCAATTACCATTGCGCAGGCCGATGCTGGACTCCTCGGTGTTGATGTTGTAGAGGACGCCCTCGTACCTGATCTCGCTCTTGGAGGTCAGGCTGATGACGCTCCCGATGTACGACTCCGGGGACGCGGCCGCCCCGCCGCCGGAGCCGGCCGCAGCCGGCGGCCGCGGGGCCGGCGCGGAGGAGGAGGAAGACGACGCCGCCGACGGTGGCGCTTCCGCCGCCATGGCCGCCGCGGGATCCCGGGGCGCGGCGAGGGACGCTAGGGCTAGGGATGCGAGGACGAAGGCGAAGAGGGGAGGACGAAACCCTAGCAGGCGGCAAGGGCAGATCCCGTTGGGGCGCTCGCTCTCCTCGCTGCTCTCTATTAAACGGGCTCTCGGATGGATATGGCCAAATGGGCGAGGTGATGTGGAATTGTGGAGTGGGGTGGAAGGGCGGTTTGCTTGCGTCCGACCGGATTAAAGGGGCCCAGGTTGTAATTAGGAATTTCTTATGCCCAAAGGTGCTGATCCGATCCACTGTGCAAACAATGAAACAAGCCCGGAAGCAGAAATGAACGTGCAATTCGGGATTTTCACCGACTGCCAAAGTCACATTTTGAATGTCAGAGACCTAAATTCATTACATGTTTCCTTTCTGCGAGGTACACAGTCGTGAAATCAATGGTCAAACCTGCTGACCCGATAATCAAACCTTCTTGTATGGGACTTTGAATTAATCTTTCAAATTTGTTATACCAAATTTTCAACACTAAAGGATTTCTCTTCAATTAAATGTTCTCACTTTCAACTTGAACTTATATGGTTTTTTTCCTTGGATGCCAAACCATTAAATGGAGATATTGAATTATTGATTTTAGGTTACAAATGAGTAAAGCAACACGTCTTAGTCAGATAGGAATTGTGTGTGTAGCACAAGGTAGTGAAAATAGAAATTGACAACAACGTGGAAAGTAGGTACGGGCAAAAGGTTACACAAAAGCGTATGCGGAAAAAAAGGGGTGAAAACTAAACATCCACGTTGAATCGTGCTTTGCGCCTTTGCATATGGATTTAGTATAAATTTGAGTGCTCTTTACCTCAGTAGAAACTTTCACGCCTACGAATTTGAGCCATCAAGGACATGCCTATGTCAGAGCAACTCCAATAGTCTGTCAAAAAATCCTTCCCCCAAACTATGTATTGAGGGTTATCTAAAGAAAAATTTCCCAAAAAATCATGTCAACCCACGGCAGATCTCCAATACTAGTCTCCCCAAAATTTTAAAATAGGCCATGTTAGCACAAATGGGCCATCAGTTGGGCTGCCCGCATCTACCCTCTCGCGCGGCTCCCTCCGGGAACAAGATCCTCTACCATCACGTCCCCTGATGGGTCTCTGCAGTCATCGAATATTCGAATCCCACCAGCCACCAGCGCATACCACGTCCTTTCCTTCACGTATTGGGCTTCAGCCCAGCATAGCACGGGCCCATCAGCCACCAGCTGCTAGTCTTTTAGCGCTAATGCTCTGTTTTTGGCGCGAAGACGCGCGAGGGCGAGCTGTGAGGGCGGCGGTCGCCTGCTGCGATCTCTCGTTTGCTATCCGGAAGCAATAGGTGTGTTAATCTTCCTCCTATGTACTGATTCCTCCATTCTTCTTGCATTTCATTTGATCGATCCATTCAATTTGTTGCCTAATTCTTACCCTGGTCCCTCATTAGACCGTGTGTTCCTGCAACCAAAAGAAATCCTGCAACCCAGGAAGGGATGTCTGAAGCATACATGACCATCAATACATTCTCTCAACTATTGACGGTATATGCACAGAGTTCACTTTGATTGTTTTTATTTTCCAGTGATCAATCTGCTACTAACACATAGAGTTCACTTTTCTTTTGTTTTCTTTTTCAGGGACCAGTGATCAATTTTGATGCTGAATTTGAGAGCTTCAGAGAATAGATGTTGAATTCTAGTAATCATGCTTGGCTTTGAAAATTAGTTTTTGGTTTTCTAGTTGAAGTGTAAAGTTCAGTATGCCATATGAACTTGACATTTGGCACTGATGCTTTGCTATAGAGCAATACAACATTCTGTTCTTTTGAGTGACAAGTTGCAATAACATCTGTACATTCCAGTGATAATTTCCAAGCTATACATTTTGCAGAATCTTTCTCATTCCTATACAATCATAACTTGCCCAAATTGCTAGCACCTGTACAATTTACAAAACACAATGCTTCTTTGCAGCTTCTTTTAGCTTCGTGCCTTCCTAGGAGCCCAGGCACAACACTCTGCATACTACTTGCTGCATTCTTTTCCTTTTCCTTGTCTGTGCTTTGCTCCTTCAATGTGGCAGTCCGTGATTCCAAATGCGGGTGAGCAGCCCCCGACGCCCGACGGTGTTGCTGGCCGGCGTGCTGCCGGTCCCGGCGCGGGCGGCGGCGAGGCTGGCTCGGCTCCAGCGTAGGCGGGCGAGCAACCAGCGGGTGTGCGGGCGGCGCCGGCGCGGGTGGCGGCGCAGCCGGCTCGGCTCACGCGTGGGCGGGCGAGCAACCGGCAGGCACGCAGCCGGCCTCGGTGCGGGCGGCGGCGCGGCCGGCGCGACCTCGGCGTGGCCGGGCGAGCAATCCAGGCGCCATCGCCACAAGCTTCTCCGGTGACGATGGAGAAATCTAGGCGCCGCCGCCACGAGCTTCCCGATCTGAATCGAGAAGAAAGGAAGATCTTCTCCAGGCGCTGTTGTGGGCTTAGTCGTGAGTTGGGCCAGGCCTGGGAGAATAGCATCGGTGTTTTGGGTCGTTGGATGCGAGCGGACGGACCTGATGCCCTGACTGTAGGGTAACATCAGTGGGCGTGATGGTAGAGGATCTCGTTCCTCCCTCCGACCTCTCCCGTCACGATCTCCGTTCTCCCTTCGTCCCTCCTAGCGCCGCCGCCACTGGTCGCCCTACCTCCTAGCATCTGGCTGCCGGTCCTACCTGCAACACACAATCAAGGCCCAAGCTTCAAGTGCTAGTGTGCTGTACATATCTCCAGACTCCAGCTACATTGTTTGAGCACAAATATTCAGTTTCAGCAAGTCTACTACTAAAAAGACCGTAAGGTCATCGTCCACACCTCCCGTGCCCCCGCCTCTCCGCGCCCTCGCCTGGCTCCGCTTCCGCGTGCCTCCGCCTCTGCTTTATCAAAGAGCGCCGACAGGTGGGCCCCAGGGGAAGTGAGCTTCGTGGGCGGGGAATTCCGCTCCCAATCTCGTTCCCTCCGCCCGTCGCCTTCCCTCCTGCCGGACACGTCCGTGCCGCCGCCGCGAGCGTCCCCGCCCTCCCGTGCCCTCGCCTCTCACCCCGTCCCCCGCGGCTCTGTCCTCCCCCGACCCACCAATCCCCCCATCCACCGGAAAAAGCTCCGTCCTACCACAGAAAGCTCTGACGCGGTGCCCCTGCCCGACGTCGACGAGCTGTACGATGACGGAGAGAGAGAAAGCTCGATGGTGACGGCGGTGCGGGCCTGCTAGAGCTCCGCCGCGAGGGCCGAGGCGCTCCACAGAGCCCAGCGGCGCCCCCCGCCGGCCGCCGCTCCCCCGCCGCTCTCCCCTCCCGTCCGACGCGCCCGCCCATGGCCAGACCGCTTCCTCCGCCCACCGCGCTCCCCTCTCTTCTCTACCACTACTAAAAACGTAGTGTCATCGTAGCCACCCCATGCCCTCGCTGCCCCCGTGCCCTCGCCTCTGCTGCCCATGGGACCCACCTCGCGTGCCCCCGCCTCTCGCGTGCCCCTGCCTCCCACCAATCCAGACAGGCGGCGGCGCAACCCAGCCTCAACGCTGTCACCGTCGTCGACCTCGAGACCCGCCGCCGGCCATGGATCCGTCGTTTCCGAGGCCGGGGATGGCAGATCGAGGCTGACCATTGAGCCCCCGCCGCCGCCGTGCAGGTCGCAGGAGCTGCCGACCTTGAGACCCGCCGCCTGCCTCGAGCCCCGCCGTTGCCGGGGTCGGGGGTGTCAGATCGAGGCCGGCCATGGAGCCCTCGCCGCCGGAAGGAGCCATGGTTGAAGGTGACTTGATTTACAACAAAGAAAACCTTCTGAAGAATCTACTTCTGTGGCAGATTCATCTGAGATTGCTCTCTGAAGCGCAGGCAAAGGAAACCATCCAGTCTGCGCACAAATCCTTTCTGAAGATCCTGATGATCCAATTTTTTCTTTTCTAGATAATTTATTCTGGAGACTTGTTAAAGGGGATGTACACATTTGATGACGTTGTCCTTCCTTTGCCTGGGTAATTTCGAATTCCCTTGTACGTGTACTTCATATTTTTGTATATGCTTATTTATATTAGTATATGCAGTTCACAAGCAATGTTTCCTGGGAATGAAGTTGCTGAGATATACCATGAAATGGCTAAAAGGGTAAACACTATTCTGGAATATGCATTTCTGTTCCCCATTTATTTCTGTATAAAGTCCTTGCTACTTTATTGTGGTGACCACCACACTTCAAGATGTGGAACTTACTGCATTGGCAATTTAGCTTGTTTGTTTTAATTGATAGTAGGCTGACAGTGGTCTCAACTCAAGTCAGAACTTTTTGGTGAGCATGTAGGAAATGTTTATGATTGAAATGACATGTTCTTTTATTGAAGTTCATGACGATTGACAATAAATGAAAATATATTGAAATTTTCTTTTATGTCTCAGGATGGCATTAGCTTGACGGAGAATGCTCACGGTGTCAAGTGAGTCTATTAGCCTGGTGTGTTGTTTTGGTCTGCAAAATTATATCCTAATTGCTATTCCTTTTCAATGCAACCTCCATTTGTTAGGGAGTTTTCAATTACAAGCATGAAAGGAGGTTACCGTCGAGTGCTCCAACGGCCTATTGATTTTCAGTGGTATGTATGTATTGTATCCACTATGCTCATTAGACATGCTTACTTTATGGTTGTTCCATGGATTTGCTTGGTTTCATTTTGTTTTTTCACATGAAAGTTTTCTTGATCCTTCTGAAATTCTCTAATATGGCTGCAGGGAGCTCATGACTTACACAGATGACAGTTCATCTTAAGCAGAAACTGATTTGGATGTTCTGTCCAGAACCAAGCCTAGAGAAGGAAATGAGCTTATAACTTGCGATCAGTCAGACAATCACAGGATAAGTTGGAGAAGGCTTCAGATGCCTCCATGCCAACTAACGGGAGTGACTCCCTAGAAAATAAGCCTACTGGCAGCCCAGATACAACACCAAGAAAATTGGCTATATAATTAGCATTTACTTTATCAGCATCGTGTTATGCTACAATGGCTATCAAGGAGCTTCTGAAGACTTCTACCTCAGTATGTTTCTACTACCCTTTTTTATTATTTACATGCTTGTTGCTTAGAGAGTATCATTAAAATTTCTTTTTTAATCTCCACTGCCTACAGGTTGCATATCAGAAGACACTCAGCTGCTAAAATTTTGTTACCAACATGGGTTATATGCCTGATCTGTGATCTCAGATTCGAGGTGGTGGCCATGTTAAGCCCTGAAGTGACATAGCTTGGTGCGTATATTATCTGGAAGACTTCTCTTCATATAGCTCTTGATTAGTGGCGCTGCTTGTGCTCCGAACTCATTCAATAGTTTCACTGATTACAGACCTAGAGGATTGGTGAATCTGCAAACGGGGTGTCGTGCCGCTCTATGGAGAAACAGGAGCCATGGTTCAGATGCATCAATCTGGGTATGTAAAACAACAAACACAGAGTTGTACCCACAATCAATTTTCATTAATGCTCATCTTCTCAATCGCAGTGGGTTAAATATCTTGCTTAATTGTTTGAGACATCCACTGTTCAAGTTTGCATCTTGATTTATCTTGTATGTCTACTGTTGCATGCTGGAGGTAGGTTACATGTTGTTGAACAGGTTCAATTGAAGCATTTCTTAGACATATGATTCCAGAACTGATGACATTATTGTTATTAGTAAGAGAAAAAGAAGAGTTATGCAATTAGAAGCATTAAGGCACAACTCACGATTTCACTGAGAATAGGTAAATTCAAACCATTAGAATTTGTCTTGAAAACCCCATACAACAAGATCAATGTGCACCCATGACCATTTCCATTTCAGTAGCTTCTACTGGCCTAAAACTTCAGTAGCTAATGCACAGTTTATTAATCTCCAAAAAAATATATTTTCGTGTTCGTAGCGAACCTGTCATCTGCTGAGAACATAGAATAAGCTTGGCCGGTTCATAAAGTGAACTTTTAGAGTCATTCTCACTCCACTGAAAGGGCATGGTTTTTTGGTAGGGGTGATTGCTCAACAATATTAGTAATACCAAGTTTTTTTTTTCCCTGAAGTTGGAACTTCTACGGTTCTACCTCCATGGTTTCATAGTGAACATATAATCTTCCTATTGCCTGACTGAAAGAGATTCGATAAAATGTAGTTACCTTTGTCTCTTTAAATGCTTTTCCACATACTAC
Source organism: Urochloa ruziziensis (assembly GCA_015476505.1). NCBI lineage: Eukaryota > Viridiplantae > Streptophyta > Magnoliopsida > Poales > Poaceae > Urochloa > Urochloa ruziziensis. The sequence goes on along the minus strand of CM027122.1, from coordinate 13,702,107 downwards.
TTTCCTGTGAGCCTAGCTGTGATCGAGCAAGCTTGCATGATTATTAAATATTACCTTTTTGTATACAGACCTAATGCATACAAATATTTACTTTTGTGCAAGGCAAAAAAAGAAAACTACTATACTATTTGGTCAGTTCAGATATAGATGATTTCTTATGGTTTCTGTATCTGAGCTGTTCTAGATAGATTATGCTATCGTATGAATATTGTTACTTACTATATGATGGTTTGAACATGCAGCCTGGTAGCAAGTATAGACCGTGATTAATTCTATTTTGCCATACCTAGATATGCATGGTTGGTTCTTGCAGTTAAATATGATTCTATCAATTACATTTATCTGCATCTTGATGGCTTGATGGATGAATTGTATAAATTTGTGCCTACCATGATTATAAAATACTCACTTATTCAAGTCAAAGTTCTTGATGGCTGAAATGTCACTTCTCTTTTTTTTCAAAGATGTGGTATAAGAAGTTGAGAACTGATGAACTGTAACCACTTCATTGTATAGAGTAATGCATGCGAGAAGCTTTAGTAGATAAGAAATCATTTTAATCTAAAAAATAAGAAATAATGTAATCTTCCGGCTACATTGTAAGATAAATAAATTATTAATAGATGCATCCATGTGAGAAAACTTGAAACTTTAAATCCTTCTCCTCAGTTGCAGCTAATGGTGCATAGTAGGAGAAACCAAATTCCAATTTTTTTCAGCGGTGGGGTATTTCTCCTTTCAAAGGCAACGAGTAATTTTATAGCGTAAAGGAAATTAAGATTTAAAAATAGAGGTTTCTCCTCCTTTTCAGTATCATACATAACTAGATTTTTCCTTGCTTCAAACATGCATGTCAGCTTTATTGCATAAAATTTAAAAGATGCTTTAACATTTTCCGCTGATTGAAGGTTGGTTTTTGGAATAATCCAGGACCATCTAGAGGATGCCAGCAATGTGGTAATTTGGTGATTTGTAGACTGCAAGCTGCAGCTGATTGATGCTTGGCATACCAGTGAAGGAAGATCACTTGCTGACAAATCAATCGATTATCAGTATGCTCCAGTGAATTTGGTTTGCTTAGGTAGTCTAGATTTTGTTCACCTGTAAATGAGCTTTCTATATATATCAAGTTATGTTGTAGGATGGAATTGATATTTCTTTTGATATAGTATTTTGTTCAAATTTTGTTTGCCCGTTGCAACGCACGGGCTATTACCTAGTCAACATGCAAATTCCAACCTCTGTCCTACGACAGCAAGCAAGATGTGTGTTACTGAATGTTAAAGTGACCATAGCTATGCCACCAAACGATTAATGATTATCTGACAGAAACTAGAATAACTTGGCATTTGATTCATAGCATCGTGTTCAAAGCCTGCAGAGGGGGCGTCGCTGTAGTGGTGCTGGTCAGCCAGGGGATCCGAATCATCGCCGCCAATGGCTGCCGTCAGAGAAAAAGGGTAACCGGTGGAATTCAAATTCTCAAATTTAAACTAGTGTAATCGGTTGTGATCGGTTTACCGGTCGGTTTGAGCGGTTTACCGGTCGGTTTGAGCGGTTACAGACGCATGGAAAAAATAAATTTATAAATTTTTTTGCATGAGCTATGCACATATTAATGTCCAAAGTAATAATTTATAATTATGCATACAAATGGGTGGGGTGTTAACTGAGTGTAGGAGTTGATGGGTCTTCACGGGCCGCGCCTGTTTTTTCTTTTTCTTTTTTTATTTAACTTTGAATTTTCGCAAACTGTACTAAACGAATGAATATTTGAAAAAAAAATTACACCATTACATTTGTCGCAGCTTGAAGTATTTTTGGGAATTTTTTCGATTTTTTCGGATTTTTTAAGTTTTGAATTCAAATTTAAAAATTTTGAATTGGGCCGGTTTGTAACCGACCGGAACCGGTACCGGTCCGGACCGGTTACGCCGGTAACCGCAGTTTCCGGACCGGTTCCGGTCGGGATTTTTAACCCTGCAGAGACTGCAGGGTGGTCCTCGACATTGCAGATCACTTTCCAAGTCGCTGCCACCGGTCTGGCCAAGTTTGTCAGCAATGGACCTATGGAAATTTCGGTCCCCGCCAGTCTATGGGTTCAGGTGGCCGCCGACGGGCATGGCCTGCCGAACGCCCGCACCTTTTCGCCGTCGTGCCGTACTTGCCCCTGCCGGACCGGAGCATATGACCTTTGGGGTTGCATCGCAGGGATTCTCGCGCCGCCGCCCCTAGCGTCGCCGGCTCACGGGACCTCCTGCTAGACTCTTGCGCGCTCGAGAAAACATGGCCGGGAATGGATCTGCATGCGGGAAAGGAGAATGTGGGCAGTGATTGGGGTGGAGCGGAGACGCGGATATATGCGGGGCGAGCAAGGAGTTTTTCGAGTCGCTCTATTTTTAGGGGCATGATAGGGGAGCTGTTGGAGCCTACGTTCTTGTGATTTTCTCCCTGATTAAGGTTTTGGGGTAATAAAAGGGGAACTAACCAACAATCGTCGCACCGCTCCGTCGCCCCCCGCGCAGGGCGACCGGGCGGCTCCCACCTAACCCTAGCCGCCACTCCTCCCTTCCCGCCTCCCACGTTGCGCCGCCGTCCGAGCGGGCCGTCGGGAGCCCGTGCGGCACGTGACGACGACGGCGGCGGGGCCTTCTGCCCCTCCCTCGGGCGGATCTGGGCGGGCACGGCCGCCTCTTTCGCCGGAGAGCCACCGCCGGCGCGGCCTCCTCTCCACGGCGGTGAAGGCAGGAGGCCTCGGATCTGGCCACGCGATGACCGGATCCGAGGACCACGCGGTGCATTGGAGCCAGCGGTGGCACACCAAGCGTGGAGACGGCGGCCCCCATGGCCACGGCGCCGACGGCAATGTGGGGGGGTCGCGATGGCAGCGGTGTCGAGGAGGCTGTGGCGGCGATGGGTCCGCACAGGCGCTGCTGTGCCCGCTCTGCCTGACCTGGTCCTCGGCTCAGAGATGGCGGAGATGCTGAGCTCCAGCGGCGGCGTGGTGTCGCGGCTGAGGAGGTGCTCGGGTGCGCCGCTTTCGGCGTCATGGTGATGCCGCGCGGCAACCTGCGCAGGAGCTGGCCAGCTCGCTATGGTGGCGTGGCTCACGGCTCCGGCCACCTTCAGCAGTTCTCGTGTTTCGATGAGCAGCGGACCGGTGATGGCGTGTGGGAGGTGGAGGCGGTTGTGCGCTCAGGGCAATTGGATGGCATTGGGTGGTGGTGGGGAAGCATCGGAGTTCGGCGGCACATGGACTGGCACTCCCGGCGAAAGCCTGGCCTAGCTTCGTTCTGGGCCGACAACGGCGGCGCCCTGCGCGTCGTTTCCCTCTTGGGGGCGTTGTCTGGGAGTGCCATCCCCTAAGCGTTTCCGGGTGAAAACCTTGCCCACGTCCGTGGGCGAGCGACGGTGGCATTCTTGGATGCCGGTCACCTTCTTGGAGGCGTCGCTTTGGAATTCTGCGTCGATCATTACCCCTTGTTAGCGGCTAATATACGAAGGCGGCGGTCATCTTGGTCACTGGTGGCGGGTTCGTGCTGAAAGAGGGGATCTTCTTCTATCTCGCTCCTTAATCCATGCACTCTTTGCTATACTAGAGGCTAGGTGTCGTCGCTCGGAGTGGTGTGCGGCGGCTCGGCGGCATTGATTGATTCGTCATGGCTCCTTTGTGTCCTGGCGACGGGCGGCCACGCACAACGTCGGTCGTTCCGGTGCATGGATTTCTTCCTCACCGGGGTTTGGGTTTGTTGCTGTCCCTGGGGCATGATCTCCGCGGGTAATGGCTAGTGTCGACGACCCAATCCGACCGGCCAGAGAATCGCGGCCCCAGTTGAGGTCCCAATCCGACTGGGCAGTTGCAGTTAGCGTGTTTGAGGTACGTGTCGACGACCCAATCCGACCGGGCAGAGTTCTGCGGTGTCGATGTCCCAATCCGACTCGCCGGTGTTAGTTTTTTTTCTTAGATTTCTTTTGTTTCGCCTGATTATGACCTTCTAGGGACATAATCTTGTATTTTTTCTGCTATATCAATGAAACGCACACGTCGTGTGCCATTCGTTCGAAAAAAAAATAAAAGGGGAACTTTTGGAGTTGCTCTCGTTAGACTGTATCGTGGATTGTCTAAGCTACCCAAATTACGGGACATATCATATATGGTAACATGCCAACTACCCGACGATGAAGTTAGCCTCCAAGTAGTGAACCAAATGGAACAGAAATAGGTGACTGGCATCTCCTCTGTTTTCCAGTTTTTCTTTTGTCAATTTCAGAAAAATATTGTTTGCTGAATCACTGTAAAAATGGAAATTATATATGTCCCCCACTTACGTACTTGCAGTTGCAGGGGTGCAGTGTTGTGTGTGACGGCGCCCAAAAATAAGTAGAACATCGAATTGCCAGACGCCACAAACCAGCAGGTAGCAGAAAATCACGAGGCCGCAGCGAAGGAACCTGATTGGCCAAACCTTATCCACGCACCCGCCTCGTCACCACACTCTGCAAAATTATGCGCGGCCGCATACCGTGCCAGCCTCAGCAAAGCAACACAATGTCGCCGCGAATCCTCAACACCGCCAAGCCGACGCCGACGCCGGCACCGGCCCAGCGCCACCACCATCCGCCACCGCCTCGAAAGCTTGGCCGCCGCGCCGCCTCCGCTGCGATCGCCATCGCGGCCGCGCCGGCGCTCCTGACCGTCGTCTCGTCAGCGCCGTCGTCCAAGGCGCAGGAACCCGAACCCGAACCTGCCCCCGTCGCCGGTGCCGACGCCGCCCCCACCACCACGGCGCCGGGGCTGCCGTGCCTCGCGGAGCTGCCCATCACCGCGACGGCGTTCCTGGACGTGTCCATCGGCGGGGAACCAGCGGGGCGCATCACGGTGGGTCTGTTCGGCGACGCGTCCCCGGCGGGGGCGTCCCGGTTCATGTCCCTCGTCACGGGCGTCGGGTACCGCCGCAAGGAGTTCGTGAAGATCGTGCCGGGCTACGTGCAGCACGGCGGCGTGGTTTCGTACCCTGCCGTGCCCGCCGTGACGGACCGGCTGGCGGCGGAGGCGGACGCCCTGCGCGCGCGCTGCGCCGCCGCCGGCGGTGGAGGCGCGGTGCATGCGGCGGCGGGCGCGGTGTCGATCGTGGTGCGGGACCCGAGCCTGCCGCCGCCGAAGCCGAAGCTGGTGGCGAGGGGAGGGAAGCTGGAGGTGGAGGAGGAGCAGGTCGGCGTGGCGCCCAACGGCACCGAGTTCGTGGTCACCACGGCGGCGGCGCCCGAGCTGGACGAGGCGGCGGTGCTGGTCGGCAGGGTGCTCGACGGCATGGACGTTGTGGAGAAGATCGCCGCCGTGCCCACCGTCAGGGACAATGGTGGCTCGCCATACTTCAGGTGAGCATCATCAGCTGTGCTCTGCTTCCTGTCAGAATTCAGAATCGATCGATCGGACTCCTAGTTGCAATGCAACTAGCTAATCACGTCTGTGTGTGTTGGTGTGTTGCAGAGTGGCCAAGCTGATTGGTGACAAGAGAGCAGTGGTTGCAGAGAGGGGATTCAACCGTCCATACACCAAGATCGTCGTCACCAACTGTGGCGTGCTAAGTAAAACTGAGTAGTACCAGCATCAGCAAGCAACCCTCTTCCCTTTCTTTTTCTCTTCAGCGCGAGAGCTCCTTGGCTTCGCTTCCCCTGTTTTCCCCATCACAAGAATTGAATGGAAAGCCCCAATGCACATATGCATGCCCGGCGACCGGCCTGTGTTCTTCCAGTTGACCAGTTCCACGCAACGAGTAAACGACCTCCACTTTGGGCGCGATGGATTGATGCAACCGCAATCGTCTTGTCGCACGTGACAGAGGTCGATGCAGAGGTGTTGGTTGGACGTTCTGCTGCAGGTCTGGGACACCAGCTGGGACGGCGCGCCGGCGCCGGCGGCGGATGATCCGGGGAGGAAGGAGGCAGCGGCGCAGAGCAGGGCAGCGAGTAGGGATTTGGGGTCGGCTCTGGTGAGTCTGGTCATTGTTGTCGCCATTGCCGGCACCGTGGTGGAGCTGTGAGAACTGAGAGCAGAGAAGGACCCGGGGCTTGGGTGTTTGCTGCTTCAGATTCAGACGTGCGTGCGCCGTGTTACTTATACAGCACGTAGTTATTGTTGGTCACGGCTCACGGGCTCACGGCTAGGAGTTCATGTAGCATTGATCATGGCGAGGAGCTAACAGATGGAGTGGAACTAAAGTGTGCTTCCGTTTTTCTTTTACTAGTGCTTAACGCACATCACGCCAGTGCGTTAACGTTATACCTGCCATAATCGAGGAAGCCCACGCACTCAGTTATCTCCTCGCCACGATCGATGCTAAGATGAACTCAGCTCCCAATCTCTTCCATCCTATGTGCACTACCATGGCAATGTCGATGGCAATTGGCAGTTTGGCACCGAGCAGGGCACCACCAGCAAAAGCCGAGGTCCTCTTTGTCGCGCGTAACTCTGCACCGCCGTCGCGGCCTCTTTCCTCCCTCTCTCTCGTCCGCCGCGTCGTGTCCCTGAGTCTCCAACTAGAGCCTATGCATATCTCCATCCTCGAGTCCGACGACCGGAGCGTCGGCGGCACCGAGTCGGTCCGGCAGGCGGCAGCTCGCTGTCATCGCGCGGACGGTCGCCATGAACTCCACGCAGGAGAAGCTGGGCACCTCAACGGAGATCGTTCGCGCTTGCTGGGAGTTTGGTTGGCGGAATGGTAATGGTAATGCAAATGGAATGGGGTCGCGACGTATTTGAATGCAGGTATGCATGGAAGCAAACTGGGCCGATTCAGTTGAAAATCTAGGCCATGAACCGCGTCATGGTAGTTTGAGAACCTCCTTCATTGCAACATTTGAAGAGACTAAGAGACCAAAGGGCGATCACCCCCTGATGATAAGTGATTGACAATCGTGACGTGTGATGTATCTCTATGCTTGTGATGTGCAAGTGTTAAGCGCGACATTGTGGTCGATGGTGCGAGGTGAAGGTTAGGCGATGTGTGCCATGTCGATGGACCGTGCGGCGGTGAATGATGGACAGAGAGCTTGGACTGAGGGACCCAAAGAGACCATGCGCAGTAGAAGTAATTGTATAGGATATGGAGTTAGATTCTTTGATCGTGTACATTGTTATCCTTGTCCTACCGTTCTTCTCCTTGTATTCTGTACATGTCGGTTATCATCTAACCGGTCTATATAATGAAGTCACCGGCACCCCTAAAGGCCAGGGTAAGCCATTCCATTGAGTTCTACATGGTATTTTAGAGAAGGATGTTTATATGCGACAAGCATCTGGATATGTTGATAAATCATCTCCTAATTTTGTTTGCCAGTTGGATGAATCATTGTATGGCCTCAAACAAGCTCCTCGCGCTTGGTTTTCACGGTTAAATGCCAAACTCCTAGCTCCCGGTTTTCAAGGATCCAAAGCAGATACATCTCTGTTCTTTTTTAAATGAGGTGAAGTGGTTGTTTATTTTCTAGTCTATGTTGATGACATTATTGTTGTTAGCTCATTTGATGCAACCATTGGTCGTTTATTTCTTCAACTTCGTGATGATTTTGCATTGAAAGACCTTGGTCCTTTACATTACTTTTTTGGTATTGAGATGATACCTTGTTCAGATGGAGCTTTGTTGCTTACTGAATCTAAATATGCCAAAGACCATGGTCAGATCACATGGTGCACAGAAGAGCAAGAGTATATGGGGAGTGGTTTCAGTGGTTTGGGCCTCAAAACCACAAGCGGTCATCCAGCGACCGATGGACGCAAAGATGGAGTCAGGTTTCCCGGTTTAGGCCTCAAAACCGGGGGTGACCACATGGTGGTGGAGTTCGAGTCGGAGGATGCATGGCGAGGTCACAAAGCTTGCATCGAGACGAACCGATGTGTGACGAAGTCGGGTCCGTCCGATGGGAAAAACAACAACTTGACCATCTTGCCCCTATGAGGTAGTTATCTAGTTAAGTTGGTTAGTATAGGTAGTGGAATTTTAGCCTTGCCCTTGGTCTATAAATATGGGCTAGGTGGGAAGGGTGAGACATTCATCCAACTAGCCATCCACTCATCCCTTCCACCTTGTATCTTTTATTTTCCTCCTTCTCCCCATCTCTTGCTTGTATGAGAAGTTGAACTCAATCATTCATGGTTTGTATAGATGAGTTCCTCATGAAATAATTGAGAGGAGATTGTTTGAATTTGTGTCCATCCCATGTGTTTACGAGTTTCTCTTTTTGGCATTTTTGGGTGAAATTTTGTTTGTCACGTTTGAGTGTGTTTTGAGGCAAATTCCTTTGGGGGGAATCGATGCTAGTTCATTTGTGATCCTTCCTATGGTGGTTCCCTAGCAAATCCCGCCATCAAACTCCTCAAATTTGAACTTCTCCAAAATTCCTTTTCTTTTGTGTTCTTAACCTAAGATAAGGAATTCCTGATGAAGTCTTGATCTTTTTGAGGAGATATTTTGGGAAAAGACTCACTAATTATGTGCGAAGCTATGGTCTAAATTTCACACGATTTGAACATTGTTTGATTGAGTTTTCATTTTTATTAGATCTTGACCTGCACAGGAAAAAGTAGGAAGTTCCCGATTTTGCAACTCGAAAATTCTGGATTTTTGAAGTGTTAATTTTTGTAAGATTTTGATTGGGATAGATTTAGCCATGTTCTTATGAGCCTACGGTTTAAATATCATGATATTTGGAGCTCGTTTCATCTAGTTTTGCTTTTTTTATGTGACTGTTGGCTGTCTGGACAACTTGGAAGTCCCAGCTTTTGCAACTCGAAAGCTCCGGGTTGAGTTTCGAGTTAACTTTGAGTAGAGTTAATTTTTCATCCCAACTTATCACGTTTGCTTCCGCTTTCCCTATATAGTTTCCTAGTATTGTTTCTAGGTCCAATAACATCTCAAATGGCTATGTGGGCTTGGCAAGTATAGAAGAAAGGTTTAATGGATTAATTTGAGACATAGAACTTGTTTTCATTGATTTTTTTTAAAAAAGCTCACATTCCCCCTCCCCCTCCCCCTCCCTTTGGTCACTTGTTCGGTCCTACAAAGACCAAGCGAAGAGGAGGTGGATTCAAGGGCCGGCTAGCCTCGCCTATAAGTACAATATGTAACTCGGGTAGAAACGCAATGATAACCCATACTCTGAAGCTTTATCTTTAGCCAAAATTGTGATTAGAATAGAAAATAGTCTAAAACTTCATCCCTTAAAATGATTTTCTACATAATGTATACCGTTGCATATCTGGCACATTGACTTTATTAATATCAATCGGTTTGGCATAATTAGAGAAAGACATGAAACAAAGCCAGCTAAGCACATGCTTAAATTCATGATTGATGACAATTCTTGCGTAGTTGCTCTTCAGATACTCTTAAGGATGTCCTTGGCTAAGACAATGATGATGCAGCGGCCTTGGGACTTCATAAGCTGAGAAAACAAAGAATAATATATTTGATATTCACTCCAATATAGTATTTGAACCTTTTCCTAAATTTGGAATTGAATAGAGTTATGTACTTACTTCCACACATGGTTCTAGCTGGCACAGGCTTATGGCATTCGCGTGATAGATGAAGAAGCTTGATAACACTTATTTCGGACTCGTCTTTAGGGGTGAGACTACGACATATACGAACCATGTCATATTTCTTCACGGCACTGACACAAGATTGGCTAGGGTGTATATAGTCACCAACAATTGTGATTGTCTTCATGCGTTTAAGTTTAAATATTTCTTTCTCACGATAATATTCACTTTCACCCCAAACTTTCTGTGGTTCAAACATCATAAAAATCATAGTAAAGACCAAAAGTTGAAAGGATACTTTCATAGACATCATGCACCAATATGGAATTGATGAAATTAGGACTAAGTGTTGCTTTGGATCTTGCACGCTACTTATGCATATCAAGACGGCACCACACACTTCTATTTATAGCATGCAAGAAGCAAAGCCTGGCAATGTATTAAATTAATACTATATATTTTAAAAAATCTCAAATGGATACTAGTGCAATAAAATCCAACTAACCCAAGTCTTAAATAAGACAATCCATGAGTATCCACGAATCTTGTGTTAAACTTTAGTCATGGAATAAAAATAATATATCATACATCTCCAAACGGATATGCAAACATGTTGGATACAAATCATTTGAATTTGATACCTTGGACTTCAGCCAATAACCGATCTACTTAATTCTCATCAAATTTGGATGTCCTAGTAGTTTGAGTCATTACCTCAACCAAACTAGTGCGTTATTGTGTAAGCCTACTGGTAGTTTTGGACGTTAGTCATGCAATTTGAGAACAAACCATTTGGTTTTTGTTGCTACAATTTGTGAGTCCAAAACTTCTATAGTGAGCATCTCCAAGAGACTCTTTATATCTTTCCTAACTTACAACCTCTTCAATTGGATATCCAAATATAGATATCCTCTATTACGGATTTCTCACTACCAAAGGTGGAGGGCAAGAATGATTTTCTAGACTGCACACAAGGTATAGAAAAGCTATTGGAGAGTATAGAGATTCAGAAAATATTTCTTACTCAAACAACTCTCCAAATGATGATTTAGAGAGTAAATTTTTGAAAGTCACTTGGAGCTGCCAAGTTTTTGCCTAGCGCTTCCATGCCAACTGCGGACACAGCCGACACGTTGGCGACCAATTCCTCCACCCAGCTTTTGCCAACACATAGGCTAAAAAACCAACTAGATTTGCTCTGCTACGGGCGTGGGACCGTGAGTGTGCCAACACGTGGGGGCCGAACCAAGCAGCAGCCAAATTTGTGTGGGCATGCAAACATGGCGTGACGTACTTTGGAAGTAAACCAAACGTGTCTTAAATGCACTTTCAACATAAAATAGTTCCACCATATGCCCCTCTGTAGTATGTGCTTTTACTGTAAATGTAGCATAGTAAGCACTAACTATGTCAAGCATTTGAGCGCTGCCTATTATTTATTACATCATATTGGTGCATAAGATTTTTTTATTTACACTTATAATTACAAAATATAGTTAACTAACGTTTTAAGATGAAATAATTTAGAAAGTTCATTGTGTACTCCCTCCGTCCCGAAAAACAAGTCGTTCTTTGATTTAATTTTGTCCCATAAAATAAGTTGTTTTACCCGATTTGGCAGGTTTGCATGTGTATGCAGGCATGCAACAGTCGGTTAGCACCAAATCTGGCTAAATCCCCATTTATGCTTGCGGGGAGGATTTTCTCCCTATCCTCATTCCCCGCGGGGATAAATCCCCATCGGGGATTCCTATCCCCGTTTAATATTGTTAATCTATATTTAATTTATACTATGTAGGTGATATAATATCACATTATATGATTTTAATTTATCACCATACATATATAATATGATATTATGTTCATATATTTACTATAATACTGTATCATGTTGCATCATCCTTCACATGTATGTATATAAATATATCGGATTAAGTACCATATATGCTAGTTTAACGGGTCCCCGCGGGGAACGGGGACGGGGAATGCTCCCCCATCCCCATCCCCGTGTACCCATCGGGGAGAAATTGTCCCCCGTTTTCATCCCCACGGGGATAAAATTTTCCCCATCCCCGTTCCCTAATAAGGGAATTCCCCGCAGGGAATCGGAGATCGGGTCCCCATTGCCATCCCTATGAGGGACTGAGGCCGGCCGGGGGTTTGCCGGAGCTCAGCGGCGGCGCACTACGGCCGGTTGCGCTTGGCCTAGGCGTGCGGGGGAGCGGAGAGAGAGTGCGGGCGGCGTAGCAGCAGGGTTACTCACCATAGGGCAGCGAGCGAAGGATGGCCGGCGTGCGGCGGAGGCGGAGCGAAGCTTACGCTCGGCCGTGCGCCGGCGAGGGTGTGTGTGTGCTTGAGGGGAGTGGAGGAGGGGATGATGGACTGGGGGAAGGCGTGGAGGGCTATTTATAGCCCGAAGATGGTGCTCTGAGGCCTCTTCGGCGCTCTCCCCGGCTGGACGCGTGGCGGGGAGGCGGTGTCCGGCGGCGACGCGTGCCTCCGGCGGCGAGCTTCGCTCGGAGCTACGCGTCCCCCTAGCCTCGATCCGAGCTAGTGGAGGGAGATCGAGCGGCGACGACGGCGGGTGGGCGCGGCGGCGAGGGGAGGAAGAAGGGGGGAGGAACGGTGACGACAGTGCGACGTCACCGGGGCGGACGACGCGGGCCACGTGGCCACGCGCGCGCAAGAAGTTGGGGAGGCGGAAATAGACTTGGGGAAGGGGAAAGGAAGGAGTGGGCTGGGCCGTTGGCTGGTTTCGACTCCTGAAACCCTAACCCTAACGGTCCGCCGGCCTCGACCGCCACCCCGGCCGGCGGCGACCTCGCCGTCGCCCGCTCCGCCAACCTTCTACCCGCTCCTCCGGCCGACGCGAGGTAGACGAAGGTCGGGCGCGCGCAACGGGTCGCGAGCAGGCCGAAGCGGTAGCGCGCTCTGGCCTTTGCGCGACGGGGTCACGGATTAGACTTTTCGTTTATTTATATATATACAACACAAAAAAAAAAACTTACTACAGGGCTTCCTTTATCTATAAAGCTATTTGCACGGACGAAATCCGCTGAGATTAAAGACAGACGCAGTCTAAGTTGTCCACTTGGGCCTGCTGGGCTTCATTCTTTGCAGGTGGCTTAATGGGCATTTTTTCCTTAATGTACTGCTTATATTTGAGGTCGGAGGGAGCGAGTAATCAGTAATCATGTGATAAACAGTTAAATACTGGTACTCCACTGGTGTGGCTTTTACAATATGTTTTTTTTTTCTCTAATACGCAAGAGAGCTGCGCATCTTTGTATTAAGAAGAGAAAAATTGGAGTAACATTACAACCCGTCCACACGGAGCATGAGGCTCACGCACGCGTTAGGCACTCAAAAGTGCACTAAGAAGGACTAGCACCTACGATTACAACCCGACTACTCACATCCTAAGTCCCCAAGACGCCAGGCACCTGCTTGAATCCAATTGACAGCCTCCCGACTAATGTTATCAAGCAATTGAGGCACCGTGCAGTAACGATCATCGAAGAGGCGGGCGTTACGTTCCTTCCAGATGCTCCAGATTATCATCAATCTGTTTGTGGCTTTTACAATATGTTTTTTTTAACATATAAATCTAGCAGCATCGACCTTATGCTGGAAAAACTATTTGGATTTTTAGCTGATGAGAGTCGAAGCTAGACAAGTTGGACTAGTACAAACCTAAAACTACTTATATCTGGGGGTACAATGCAAGTTCTTTGTTGGCAGCCTAATAGAATGTTTAAGAAACTTCAAAGCGGGTCCCGGTCATATATCATCTTGGAACCTTTCTGTCCCGTATTAAAAATGAATCAAATTGAAGTGCTTAGAATAGTTGATCAGACCAGTTTCCCTCTTTGTACATTGAGATATTTGGATATCCCACTGTGCAGATAAGCGAAAACAAAGCAGGCAGACCTCGTTGCATCAAACTCAATGACACCCTGCAGCTTGTTATTTGACATGTCTACATCAATCACCCAGGCCTCATCATCACCACAGTCTACCTTGACCATGAAGCAGACGCTAGCATCACCAGCTCGCAAGCTGAGCGTGGGCTGGCATACGTTGAGCATCTCAAACGGTGGCAGAGGCCTGCCTGCATTGTCATGCATCTTTGGGAGGAGATCAAACTGTGAGTTGCTGATGTCCATCTCTGATGACCTGATCGTGTGCTCTCTCTCCCAAGGATCCTCCACAGGACTAGTAATCAGCCTGCTCCATGTGGAAGCCATCCAACCAACTGGGTTGTATTGATCCACGTAGAGTGGACAAGGCTTCCAGAAAATCTTCTGCTGGACAAATCTGATGCGATCTTCGATGACAGCAATGTCCCGAGAAAGCCGCCCATCGCCATGGATCTCTGCATCCCGGAGAGGCGGCGGGACCTTGATGTAGCGAAGCCTGGGGACGTCTTTGACCAGAAGCAAATCGCAGAGGAGGATACCCCGCCAGAGGTCAACAAAGCCCATGGCGCCGTCTTTTCCTCCTATGGCGATCACCTTGCTGGTGTTGTGTAGAAAGTAGGCCCCTTCTTGATGTTGGAACTGTTGGTCCTCGACTGAGACGGTATATACCGTCCAAGATTTGAGCTTGGAATCGTAGAGATAGAGGAGGAACTGCCCTCCTTCTAGCCACTGGTCACGACAGAGAGCAGCGACGATGTAGCTATCTTCGGGGGCGCGGTGGGGGCGCAGCGAGGAGAGGCCGCTGCTCTTGTCGCTGCAGTTGGTGTGGGAGCTCAGGACACCAACCTGGGAGATCTGGAAGATGCGGTCGCCGGGAGGCCGCTCGAGCAGCGTGAGCGAGGGGCCCCCATCGCCGGCGGGGCGGTAGACGTAGAGGTCGGACTCAAAGATTCGGTCCCTGTCTGGGCTGAGGTAGATGCGGAGGAGGACGAGGTTGGCGTCCGTGAAGAGGACCTTGGGCTCCATGGCGATGACCTCCGCCTCCTTGGCGTCGGCGGGGCGGCGGGTGCAGAAGACGCAGAGGTAGGAGACGCGCGGCGGGCGGGCGGAGCAGAAGGTGACCTGGATCTCCGCGCCGAACCTGTTGGAATCCGAAGTGGCGGTGGTGGCGTTGCGGCGGTCGGCGACGTAGGCTCTGTCTTCCAGAAGCACCCAGGGATTTCGCCTTCGACCTCTGCATTGTCGTCGTCAAGATCGGGCGGATGCAAGCTGCCATCTTGCAGACGAACCAAATGCCAGCCGAACGGCATGGATCGATCTCTCCCGGCCAACAGACCACTGGGTTTTGGTTTGTAATTGGGTGGATTTCCTCGATCGAATCGAAACCCAATATATGTAGAGGAGGGGAGGCCGAAACCGAGGAGGAAAGAGGTGGCGGTGGCTCCGATAGTCCGATACTCCGATCCCCACTCGAGTCTCGAGCTAGGGCCTGCGTGGAAAAAAATTCTCTGCAGACGGGCTGTAAACTGCCGTCTGTGCAGTTAGATTTTCGCTGCGGTGCGCTGTTTCGTCAAATAGTGATTTTTGGTTTGGCTTCCACTTAGATTTACAATCCAATAAAATTATGACATGCCATGATCTTCATTTTTATCCCAGCAGTGTATGAAACAAATTCTAACTGCAACCATATTTGAGTACAACAAATCCTGCAAAAAAACAATCGGTGGAAAACTACATGTCTATCAAAGTTTTTTTTTGCCTCATCGTCATAATAATTCACATTGCAAGAAATCAATGCAAAGTTCATAAAAGTTGAGAAACTGTCCTAAAAAGTTATCTCAACAAATTGGAAAAATAATCGAGTGACGGGCCGAATGTGAAAACAAAACATGAGAGGTTAGAGGTTTAGGCTGAGGTAGTGAGGTTATTTCTTTGATTTATAATCACGGGAGCGAATGTGATTTAGTAAACTCTTGGCTGTATGGGGTGCATTTGAAAGGGCTAAAGTCGCAGCCGTGAAACCACAATAATTGCCTTTTATACAACCTGTAACGCCCTAGGTCCGGCACACAACTATAAAGCTCACTCTACATGTTGAGTCAACTACAACTACATAGCACCATTTGCTTGTGCTTTCGTTCTTGCTTCACACAAAAAGTTGAAATTGGAGTCCTTGACTTAACTATTCAAGTTAGCTTTTCCCACTCTCAACTTCTAATTTGGGACAGCCCAAGAATTACTTTGCCGCATGCACAGTACTCCAATTGTTGGCCAAGTAACAAAATATTTGTAGGCAGAACCATTCTAAAAATCAGTCGAGATCTCGCTGCTTGGCTTGAAAAAAAATGGCATCACATCACTTCAATATAAAAATCATCTTATGCAACCTGTGCAATAAATCAAATAGTAGAATCTCTCTTCGATCTGTCGAAACAAATAAGAAAGCTACTACCTCACGATGGCGGTGCCACTAGGATTTGCCGGCTGGTAGCTCTGGAATGAGGAGGAAGAGGGATAGGAGGAAGAGAACACAATGGCTCACTTTTATTTTATACAAAAAAAGCTTACTACAGGTTCTATAAGCTTATTTGCACGGACGAAATCCGCTGGATAGATAGTAGTAGTAGAGAGACGCCAACCTAGTCTACTGGGCCACTTGGACGTACTGGGCTTCATTCTTTGCGGATGGTCTACTGGGCCTTTTATCATTAATGTACTGCTCCAGGCCCAGTCCAGAAACGAGCACCCAATCTAAAGGATGTTTGGGCTTTCTGACGGCCTGATTGTAGTTATTAGTTGTAGCGCTGTGCCGCCCGCCGTCGGAGCACCCACCTTTCCTCCCGCTCTCGTCCGCCGGCGTGTCCCTGACCTGCCGCAGGACTACGTCGAACCAACCAAGCGCCTCTGCATCTCCGTCCCCGACTCGGACGACTGGAGCGGCGTCCCTGTCGAGCCTGTCCAGCAGGTCGCCATGAACTCGTCGGATTAATCTCCGCGTCGCAGGCGGCGCGATGAACTCGGACGAGTGGGACGACCGACCTAATCTACTTTCCGATGCGCGATCACGCAGCAAGATCACGCGCGCGCGTATGTACGCACAGAAAATTTTAGTACCGTACCGTGGAGCTAGGAGGGCACACGCCGGTTCATTAGGTGGGCAGTCCGGAAGGCTTCCGTGCTCAGTGAAGGCACACCTCTCATCCCCTATTCACAATGTGTGCGGCATGCGCAGTTGAGCAGTCGCAAACTGAGATTATAATGTAGCGTTAAGCAGCTGCCGTCAGTCCGTTGGCGGTGGTCTGTGCTACCCCTGCGCGCATGTCACATGCGTCTTGCAAAACCCACCAAATACCCTTTTTTTTTCCTTTCCTTCTTTTCTGCCGGTCGGCTCCTAGAGTACGTTCTCCGACCCCCGTGTGGAGTTGGCCTTCGTCTCCGTCGCCGAGCAGAAGAGCCTATCCCAGGCGACCGCCCGCCACGGCCACAGCCGGACGCGCGGACCGGCGGCGCGCTCGTACGTCCCCCGGGGCTCAACCGTGCTGTTACGCCGAGTGACCGAGGCCATCGCCGTTGCCACCTCATCGCGCTCGCCGCTGCCGTCACGGACCAAAGCCAAGAACGAAGCAGACTACGGTGGGTACGGGAATCCGTTCGGCCCGGCGTGCTGAACGGATGTCCCGGCGCCGGCCAGCTGCCACGGTGGATGCCATGGCCCATGGGAGGAAGAGCACGGCCGATGAGGAGTATCAAGAGGATGTAGAATTGTAGAGGCAGATCGGAGGTTTGCTTTCTGACACGGGAACTTGATAACGGCCGGAGTTTCTGAATGGAGGCCGAACTAGTATAAGTTGTCCATTTCAGCCCACTAGGCCCTTTAGCCTTAATAGCCTACACCTATACACTACAGGCCCAGTCCAGAAACGGGACTTCGATCAAGTGAACTGCCATTTAGGCTCTCTCTCGGCGAGCAAAGGTCGTGCTGCCGGCGCCCGGCGCGCGGTGATCACCTGGTAGCAGGGAGGGACAGGCAACCATGGCGAAGGCAGATCCACTTCCTGTGCTCTCCCGCTCAGGATTCAGGAAGCCTTGGTACCAAAAAAATAACCAGGCCTTTAGGAATGGGGAAAAGAAAAATGTTTCACATGCATACCTTATTTCACATTTCCTTTACCGATTCCATTGTGTTGTTCAGGTAAGTTTTCTACATGCATACCTTATTTCTATCATTTACATTTTCAGTAAGCTTCTTCTATGAGTACATCTTTTTGTATTCGTCTTAGGCTATATACATCTTTTGCATCTAAGTTGTGCTATGTTGGCATTCAGAGTCTTAATTGGTAGCTGCTTAAGAAAAATGAAAATGTACCATTCGCCATCTCAGAAGTTAACATTACAACTCCTATCCCCCAAAAATGTGGATCGGCACAGGACTTACAACATCAATATTACATTTCATTTCACAAATAAAACCAACATCAGGTAATAGTATCGGAAGTCCAAGCACTGAACATACTTCTCCACTTCCATTTATCCATGCATTCCTTGGCTAAAATTAGTAGAAGAATCAATCATTGCAGTTGCTTCATCATAATCAGTGTGTGGTTGTCTTGCCCATGAAGTAGCAACTAGGACATAAATTTTGTCATACAGCTTGTCGGGGAGTTGGAAGTAAGCAATTCTCCAGCTTCTCCTGAACAACAGAATACCAAATGCCACCCAGGTACCAACTACGAAGCCACACCAAAGTCCGATATAAAAGAATTCTATCCCCTCACCTTCTTCAGTTCTTCCCGGTTGGCCCTGCTTTGATGCATCACCTTCCCTCGAGCAATTGTTTTTAAGAGGATGCCCACAAAGACCTATGTTGCCAATGTACATAGATGGATTTGCTGCATACAGGGTATCAAGCTGCGTTCCTGATGGAATTGTTCCTGTGAGATTGTTGTATGACAAGTCCAAGTAACTTAAGAACGTCAGCTTGGACAGAGTGGCTGGTATTTCCCCTGAAAGCCTGTTCCTTGAGAGGTCGACTGCTTCCAGTGACTGCATATCCCCAATGTTGTTTGGAACAGCTCCGCTGAAGTGGTTCCATGACAAATTCAAATTCACTAGTGCATCAAGAGTGGTTATTTCTTCTGGAATTTCGCCAGTTAAATTGTTTGAAGATAAATCAATGCTCATCATATTTGTGCCAAAAACTCTACTAATGGAACCATAGTCCAGTTCCTGCCCCTTCAAGACTGCGGACAGACTAATAAGATGGAAGTTATCTATATCACCGACGTAGCACACCTGAGTCATGTGTGTCTTTGTCATTGCTTTCAGATTTGATAAGTGGATCGGCAAAGAGCCTGAGATCGCATTGTTATTTAGATCCATGTACTGAAGGCAATCAAGATTTGTGATGTTCACAGGAATATTCCCAATGAACTTGTTGTGACTTAACCTTAGAATTCTTAATGACTTCAATTGTCCAATCCATATTGGCAATCTTCCATAGAATTTGTTTCTAGCCAAATCTAAGAATAGCATACTTGTAAAGTTTTGCATAAAAGATGGAAACTTCTCCTGACAAACTATTGTTACTTAAGGCCATAAATTCCATATCTTCCATCATCCCAAGGCATGGTGGGAGTTCTCCTTCCAAAAAATTGTTGGACAAGTCCAACACAGCCAACCCCAATTTACAAAAAGATTCGGGAATATGACCAGTTATTTGGTTGGAGAACAGAGACAGCTCTATTAGATTTGTATACCCAATCTCAGCAGGTAGAGGTCCTGACAAGGAATTATTGGACAAGTCCAAGATGAGTAGGTTTGGTAGCAGTGTGGGTATCTGACCAGTTAATTGGTTAGAACTGAGATAGAGTTCTGAAAGCGACATGTAGCTCATATTTGTTGGCAAGCCTCCACTGAGTTGATTGTTGGAGATGTTCAAGCGTTCGACATTTGAAAAGGCATCGGAGAACCATTGTGGAAGCCTATCAGCTATACCTGCACTCGAGATATCGAGATCGGTAATGCCCACGTGCCATTGAAGCCACCCAGGAAACCGCGGACCCATATGGCAGGCTGCAAAGTCTGCAGTCTTTAGTTGAAATTGTGGCTGCCAGTCCGAGCTGAGATCAATCTTCAGCGCATTATAGGACAAGTATATGTTTTGCAAGCTTCTTGCACTAGCAAAGTGTTCCTCTGTTATCACACCACCCAATCTGTTATTGCTTAGGTCCAATGAGGTCAAATTACTGAGCATGCCAATCTCATATGGGACATGTCCAGTCAGGTGGTTGTGGGAGAGGTCAAGCAGTTTGCAAATCAGTAAATTGCCCCACTGATGTTGGGAGAGATCCTGTGATGTTGTTCCAACCGAGGTCCAGAAAGCAAACAACAAGCTTGTTAGTTGCCCTATGAATCTTGGTAGCATCCCAGATAATTGGTTCCCAGCAAGGTCCAGATCCTGCAATTTGTTGGGCGAGCAGCGAGGCAGATTCCTAAACAGCTCAGTTATGTCACCGTAAAATAGAGACCAACGAAGATTCAGGACCTCCAAGTTGCATAGATTCTTCAGGTCTGTGGTCATGATGCGCATGTTCTTCTCATCGCCATTATATGAAAGATCAAGTACTTGCAGGGATTCATATCTCCCAGTGTGTCCGGAATTTGACCATACAAACTAGTTTGCCTTGTTAGATTTCTAGGATCTTTGAAGCTCAAGAATGGAACCACCATTAACTGAAATGAGTCGTACCTTGGTCATTAGGGCCTCCCATCTTGTTCTTGCTTTTGTTCTTGCTATTCTTGTTCTTGCTATGGTTGTATGTCGGTGGTTTTCCCGGTGATGACAGTGATGAACCGATCGGTGGTTTAACGGGGTTCAACCCCTTCTATTTATATGCACTGCTCACCGGGGGGACCGACATCCCTTGGGTCGGTTCCGTCCCCGATCAGGACGGGAACGGGATGTTTCCATCCCATTCTCTTATCTTCATGGGTATTCTTAATTCATTGTTTTACTGTGCAATCACTGTTAAAGTTACTGTTTAAGCTTTACAGATCACACACCCAACATTCTCCCCCTTGATCGTAAGGCTTAAACTTATGAGTTTTATTTCTCAACAAAAATAGTACATCAAGACAAGGATTACAATGGTCTATATAGAGTACCATCGAACCCAGTGACTATAACATACTATATGTCTCAAAACAAACTTCTTTAAAACTTAGGAGCTCCATAACTTATTACATTAGACTTATACAAAACTTACAGACTCACTCTTTGATAAACAGTACACCAAGACACTAGGTTGCAATAGTCAATTAAGTACTACTCAACCAAGGGACTATGGTTCCCGAATAATCTCAGAGGATGTCCACTTTAGAATTATGGGGAGATGATGTCATACTGGTCCCTATTAATCCAGGATCAAAGGCTTTTCTACCAAACCCATACCGGTAACATGATCTTAAATACATTTGGTGGTAAGCCTTTTGTGAGTGGATCCGCTAACATCAACTTAGTATTTATATACTTAAGACTGATTGTCTGATCCTGGATCCTGTCTTTCACAACATCATACTTAATTTCAATGTGCCTGGAACATCTCAATGACATGTTATTATTTGCATAACGTATTGCTGGTTGATTGTCGCAATACAATGTGAGTGGTTTAGAAATGCTGTCGACCACTCTTAATCCCGGGACGAAATTCTTTAGCCATAATGCCTGCAAAGTTGCTTCATGACATGCCACATACTCTGCCTCCATCGTTGATGATGCAGTAACACTTTGTTTAGAGCTTTTCCACGATATAGCTCCTTTTGCGAGTGTGAAGATATAACCTGACGTGGATTTCTTATTATCACCACCTCCCGCAAAATCAGAATCTGAATAACCAATAACTTCAAGATTATCAGTTCTCTTGTATGTGAGCATGAGATTCTTAGTGCCTTGCATATATCGCAGGGTCTTCTTAACTAATTTCCAGTGTTCTGGCCCTGGATTTTGCTGATATCTTCCAAGCACCCCGGTTACAAAAGCTAAATCAGGGCGAGTGCACACTTGTGCATACATTATACTTCCGACAGCTGAAGTATATGGAATTGACTTCATCTGCGCAGCTTCATATTCATTCTTGGGACATTGATGCTTCCCAAACTTATCACCCTTGACTATAGGAGCAGGCGAGGCTGAACACTTATTCATATTATACTTTTGTAGTATCTTTTCAATATATGCTTTCTGGGATAGCCCCAAAATTCCATTAGGTCTATCTCGGTAAATTTCTATTCCCAGAACATAAGAGGCTTCACCAAGATCTTTCATTTCAAACTTTGAGGTGAGAAATCTTTTGGTTTCCAGCACCATATTCTTATCGTTACTGGCTAAGAGTATGTCATCAACATACAAGACCAAGAAGATATATTTGCTCCCCCTGAACTTAGCATAAATACAGTTATCCCTTTTATTCTCCTTAAAACCAAATTGTCTTATAATTTGGTCAAATTTTAGATACCATTGTCTTGACGCTTGTTTTAATCCATAAATGGATTTCTTCAAATGACATGCCAAATGTTCCTTTCCTTCCACAACAAAACCTTCGGGTTGAGTCATGTAAACATCTTCATATAAGTCACCATTTAGGAATGCCGTTTTAACATCCATCTGGTGTAATTCCAAATCATAATGAGCCACAAGCGCCATAATGATTCTGAGTGAATCCTTAGATGACACAGGAGAGAAGGTTTCTTTATAATCGATTCCTTCCTTCTGTGTGTAACCTTTTGCCACGAGTCTTGCTTTGAACCTTTCGATGTTTCCCTTGGAGTCACGTTTAGTTTTATAGACCCATTTGCATCCTACTGTTTTGGCCCCTTTGGGAATTTCTACTAAGTCCCAGACTTTATTAATACTCATGGATTCCATCTCACTTTTCATAGCATTAAGCCATTCATGTGAATGTTCACCTTTCATGGCCTCTTTAAATGATGTGGGATCAGTCTCCAATATTTCACTCATATCTTCACCTGTGTGATTCATTAGTTCTGTCAAATAAGTGACATAATCACTTGGAATAGCTGATCTCCTTTCTCGTTGTGACCTTCTGAGTGGTTGTTCATTATTTTGATCATCTGCCACAACTGCAGGTTGCTGAACATCCTCATTTAGTTCCTCATTAGTAGATGTATCATTTGTAATTGCAGGAGATTCAGCAGGTATTGCATCAGCGGTCCTTTGAATTGGAGGTGCAACATTTTCATGTGCAGGGAAAATAGGATCTTCAATCATAGGCATCGGAACATGGTTCCGTTTCTCCTCTAAATCAATCTCCCTAAACGTCATACTCCCCCTGATCACATCATCTTCCAAGAACACAGCGTGTCATGTTTCTATAAACTTAGTAAACTGATTTGGGCAATAGAATCGATATGCCTTTGACTTATCAGGATAACCAATAAAATGACAACTGATTGTCTTGGGGTCTAATTTTCCCATATTTGGATTGAAAACTCGAGCTTCAGCAGGGCAGCCCCACACATGTAAATAATTTAGAGTTGGTTTTCTCCCAGTCCATAATTCAAAAGGTGTCTTAGGAACTGACTTGCTGGGAACCTTATTAAGAATGTGTGCGGCCGTCTTTAGAGCTTCCATCCATAAATTCACCGGCAGAGTGGAATGGCTTAACATACTTCGTACCATATCCATAAGAGTGCGATTACGCCTTTCAGCCACTCCATTTTGCTGGGGTTCGCCCGGCGCAGAATACTGGGCCTTAATGCCATTTTCTTCCAAAAACCTTGCAAAAGGTCCAGGGGTTTGGCCATAAGATGTATGTCTTCCGTAGTACTCACCACCACGGTCAGACCTCACAATTTTGATCTTTCGATCATGTTGATTTTCAACTTCTGCTTTGAAGATTTTGAACTTGTCTAATGCCTCGGATCTTTCCTTGATAGGATAAATATATCCATAGCGGGAGTAATCATCGGTGAATGTGATGAATGAATCAAAACCATCCACTGACTTTACATTAAAAGGTCCACAAATATCTGTGTGAATTATTTCTAAAACTCCCGAGCTTCGATTTGCACCTTTCTTAATTTTCTTTGAATACTTTCCCTTGATGCAATCAATACAATGTTCGGCATTCGCATCTGAGAAATCCAAAGGATGAAGGATGTTTTCTTTAATGAGACGCTCAATTCTCCCCCTCGAAATGTGGCCTAAACGATAATGCCACAATTTCGAAGAAGTCTCATTATCATTATGTTTGCGCTTGGTACTGATGTTT
The DNA here is from genome assembly GCA_015476505.1 of Urochloa ruziziensis. NCBI lineage: Eukaryota > Viridiplantae > Streptophyta > Magnoliopsida > Poales > Poaceae > Urochloa > Urochloa ruziziensis. The sequence continues at coordinate 13,678,354 of CM027122.1, read as the reverse complement.
GCATTAGAGGAGTCAACATTATAGGTGGCATCACAAATAGAGATTTGATAAAGTTGTTCCCGTCTAACGGCGAGACCAACCTCTTTATTGTCATACATAATTATACATCTATTATTTCCAAAAGTACAACGGTAACCACCATCATCTAAACAAGAAACCGAAACTAAGTTCCTTTTCATCGAGGGTACATAAAGGACATTATGGAGCCAAAGTTTAAAGCCAGTATGAAGTGTAAGTGCAAAGTCTCCCATAGCCTTGACTTCGGCTTCAACTCCATTAGCAACTCTAATTCTTCTTTCCCCTCTTCTTAGGATCCTCCTCGTAGCGAATCCCTGCAAGGAATTTGCAACATGAATTGTTGCGCCTGAGTCAATCCACCAAGAATTGGTGCCATAATCAATATACAGGGATTCATCAACAAAAGAAATAACATCAGTACCTTTCTTACTGAGCCATCTCATAAATCCAATGCAGTCCTTCTGACGGTGGCCACTCTTTCCACAAAAGTAGCAACCATCCTTTTCTTTGCCTTTTTCGTCTGCATTTGGATTTCCTTCATCCTTATCCTGCTGGGATTGTTTGGAACATTGTCCCTTTTCTTTAAACTTACCAGGCTTAGGCTTCAAATACTCCTTCTTAAATTTCTTATATCTTTTCTTCTCGGAGTGTTTGAATTGATTTGCATGATCTATCCTCTCCGCCTTAAGCCTTTCTTCTTCTTGAACACACATAGCAATTAACTCATCAATGCCCCACTTTATCTTCATAGAATTGTAATTTATTACGAATGGAGAGAATTCCTGAGGCAGTGATGACATAATAAAATGGACAAGAAAACCATCTGAGATTTCCATTTCCATTGACTTTAGTTTGGCAGCCATATGACATTTCTTCATGATGTGCTCCCTCAGACTTCCACTAGCATCATATTTTTCACCAACCAACCTTTTGATAAGAGTGGTAGCATAGACTTTAGAAGAACCTTTGAATTGTTCCTCCACTTTAGCAAGATAATCTCTGGCTGTCTGAGTGTCGGGAATGGCACCCCTTATAGTGTCAATGATGGAGCTTCTAATGATCATAAGGCACTTGCGGTTTGAAATATCCCACTTTGCCTTTGCTTCATCATATTCCTTCTTAAGAGCCTCATAATTTTCATCTTCCGGTTTAGGCTCAACCGGAGCATTATGATGTAGGGCATAATCAATATCCAGCAGTGCTAGAGTAATTTCTAGCTTTTCCTTCCATGAGGCATAATTGCTTCCATTAAGTTGTTCTATATTGCCCATCATTCCGGCAATTTGTGAGGCATAAGATGCTGCATTAGAGAAAATCAACATTATTTAATAAGCATCTTCTTTTATTGAACAAATCCAAATCAGCTTTGGCCAGAAAAGGAAATGAACAATAAAACTTTGTGACTAAGTATTTATTAATCAGCTTTGGCCAGAAAAATAAATACCAACCACACTTTAATGAATTTCATATGACTTCTTTTATCAATTCAATCAAAACAGCTTTGGCCAGAATTGAATTGAATTAATAAAACTTTGCAACGAAATAATTATCAATCAGCTTTGGCCAGAATGACAATTATTTGTCACACTTAGTCAGAGGTTTTATTGCAGCGGAAATAAATTATAAGCACATAAGATAATGACTTTAATAATAAACATAAGGTAAATATCATAAATAAATGAACATGATTTAAAAAAAACATGATTTATCATTAACTAAAACGTGATGGAGAAAATATGATTTAAAATCTTATAATATACTTATTGCCATTAGCTAAAGCATGATGAAAAAGAAAAACTTTGAAATATAAACATGAAATATTAATTGTAATCATAATTCTTAAGAGTTAAATTTAGATTTTACTATTACTTTAGCCCATCACAAATTTCGGCCCAGTACTATGCGGCCTGTTACTATGCAGCCCAGTTAAGAAATAAAAGAAAAAACATTAAAAGGTTTCATACTGGGCCGCCTTTTCCCGACCGGGCCGTATTTGGCCTGGCCCATTTGTGCCCCGCGCCGGCCTGTTAGGCCCGTGGCGGCGGCCTGACCGCTGCGGCCGTCGGATCGCGATCCGACGGCGCGCGTCGCGCCAGGCCGGATCAAAACCGGCCGGCCGGCCGCACCCCCCAAACCCTAAAAAATCATTTCTCCTCCCCCCTTTCTTTCTTCACCCGACGGCGGCTGGGAGGCGGCTGGGAGGCGACGGCGCCGGCGTCGGCGGAGCGGCATGCGCCGGAGGAGGTGGTGGCGTCGCCGAGCTTTGCTCGCCGGAGGAGCGTGCGGCCATGGCCGGCGCGCAGCTCCGTCGAGCATCGCTCGTCGGTGCCCTAAGGCACCCGCCGGTCGCGCGCGCGCGCGGCACGCATGGCGACGGCGAGCTCCGCCACGGCGTCCATGGAGACACGGTGGCCACCAGGTAAGCCCGTGACCCCTTCTTCCCCTTGGATTTCAAGGTTAGGGTTTCTAATTTCGTGATTCACTGTAGCTAGGGTTTCGGGATTTGGGGATTTTTTGATTTTCATGAATTCGTCATCCCCTTCTTCTTCAATGCTTCAACCGAAACCCTAGAGACCTTATGCTTGAGCATGATTGCATCTTAACAGGGCAAAGTTTCAACTTAACAGTGACATGAATCATGAAATTGATGAACAAATTGAACAAGAACTACTTGATTGTCATGAGTAGCATGATTGCGATGTTGCAGGGGTTCCATTTTGTAGCTAACCCGAGCTCTTGATGCCATTGTTAGATTTCTAGGATCTTTGAAGCTCAAGAATGGAACCACCATTAACTGAAATGAGTCGTACCTTGGTCATTAGGGCCTCCCATCTTGTTCTTGCTTTTGTTCTTGCTATTCTTGTTCTTGCTATGGTTGTATGTCGGTGGTTTTCCCGGTGATGACAGTGATGAACCGATCGGTGGTTTGAACGGGGTTCAACCCCTTCTATTTATATGCACTGCTCACCGGGGGGACCGACATCCCTTGGGTCGGTTCCGTCCCCGATCAGGACGGGAACGGGATGTTTCCATCCCATTCTCTTATCTTCATGGGTATTCTTAATTCATTGTTTTACTGTGCAATCACTGTTAAAGTTACTGTTTAAGCTTTACAGATCACACACCCAACATGCCTAAGGTTAAGATACTTGAGCCATGTTATGTTCCAGAACCAGCTGGTCACCATTGGATGGTTGAAGGAATTTTCAGAGGCATCCAGCTCCTCAAGGTTGGTGAGGTTCAGGTGTGACAGCGACTGATTTGCGCTTGCAAGAGAGCACCCGGAAATATCAAGGACCCTCAAAGAAGGGATCATGTTCATGACAAGTGGCCAATCCACTAGTCTGCTGAGGTTCACTTCGTTGAGATTAAGATACTGTATGGAAGAAAGCCGTGTTAACCACGATAGATCTGTTGAATTAGTCCCTCCCATAGAGGAAAGATCCAGATACTGCAGATTTGATAAGTTGCCAAGCTGGGGAGGCACTCCTCCATAGAATTTTATGCCAGAGAGACTAAGATACTTCAGGTTCTTCAAAGAGCCCAAAAACTCAGGAAGACGACCAGTTGGCCCCTCTAATTTATTATTGCTGAGGTCAGGGTGCTCGAGATGTTCCAGACCAAGTAAAGAAGGACTTATCTTGCCAACCAAAGCTGTTCCAGTTCCAGCACTTGGAAGTCGAAGCTTGTGGACGTGGCCAGTCCGGTTGCTGCACCGAACGCCTCCCCATCGGCAACAGTCCTGCTCGCCGTGGCCGCCGTCCCGCCGCCACGAGCTGAGGATGCCTGCAGGGTCGCTGGTGACGCCATGCTTGAAGGCCAGCAAAGCGTCCCTCTCGTGCGGTATGCAGCTTGCACTTGCAGTTGCAGTGTTACCACCAGCGGCTGGTTTCAGGGGCTGCTTCTGTGCAAGCGTGGCGAGGAAGAAGCGGCAGGTGACGACGAGGAAGATAGCAGCTGGCCGATGCATGGTGGCAATGGCACCAACAACCGACAATGTTCCCGAGGATTGTTCCTTCCATCAGGCATCAGAAGGCATGGTAGCTCGAAATACACTATCAGTACTGAACTTTCTAATGTGTCATTTGGCTGTAGCAGACTGGGTCAGCCAACGACACTCAACGTCATGGCCTCATGGGTTCACATAGACGCGTGTTGAAGTTGAAGCCGTCAATCATTTACAAAGTATTTGTAAATGATTGTATGAGCTGAGAGAGTATATTTTAATTTTTTCTGTTGCTGATGATGAATGGATCTCCTATCAGTGCTCACTCTAGAAAAAATTATGCTATTACAACCAAGTATGCTCTTGACTCTTGAGCACAACTTTAAGGACACTGAATCTGCTCTTATATATTTGATGAAAAATGACTGATCATAATTTTCCTACTTTCCTACTTGATGTTAACAATCGGAGCAGGTGAAGGAGTTGTCCATTGAACTGATGGGTACTTTCCTACTTGATGTCATCAACATTCAGAAGCTAAAAGTTTCATTTTCGTGAGCATCGCTCTGCAACATTTCCCCTGTTTTTTTTTTCCGTCAGCTTTGCAATGTTTCCGATTATTAAGAGACTTCCTCTTATTTGTGATTCAGAAGCTAAAAGTTTCATTTTCGTGAGCATCGCTCTGCAACATTTCCCCTGTTTTTTTTTCCGTCAGCTTTGCAATGTTTCCGATTATTAAGAGACTTCCTCTTATTTGTGAAGGACTGCAGATCATGAAGGTGCATCAACTTATGTCATGTTGATCCTCCGACGAGTCCTTTCTGTCATTCCCATGTCATAACGCTCGGCGACTCGAGGTGGAGAGAAAAGGCCCATATCCTCCTGTAATAGTTTCATTGTCGGTCGTGTCATTGGGCAATCGTCGATGGAGTCCCATACTTCTTGGTGAATCAGGTCCTTGTCGACGACATAGGGCCAGACTGCATGCATAGCCTCGTTTGACATGGCATCGGAGGAGCGGAAGCCTGCGGTGTTTCCAGGGGCCTGTGAGCAGCCTCTTGTCTAGCACCGGCAACAAGCTGCTTCCCCCCGAAGTATTTCCGGTTAGCCGAGTTGAGCGGTAGTCTGGTCCTAGTCCATTACAACATTTTTTTTTTGAGGAAACGTCCATTACAACATTAAGGATTTCTCCACGGATCTCTGGTTCTTAGAGGACATCATGGGCAAGACTCCGTGGACGAAACGGTACTCCATGCGGTGCACACCAGATGCCCAGATTTATCCACTAGTTGCTTCAAGCGACGGGAGGATTGTTGCCTGGGTGGACGAGGCACGGGTCCTCGTAGCTTATGATAAAAAAAAACAAGAACCTGCCCAGCTCTGGCCACACTCAAAGATTACTCTGACGTTAGGACGCACCACGGAAGTAGTGTTTAGATGTTTCGCGAAATTTTTTTCGAGTATGTTCCCTCACATGCATGGCATATTAAATGTAGTCGAAAAAAATAATCCATTATATAGATGGAGTGTACTTCGCCAGTCGAATCTAATGAGCCTAGTTAGGTCGTGATTAGACAATAAATTGCTACAGTAAACATGTGCTAATGACGGATTAATTAGACTCATTAGGTTCGTATTGCGATTTACTGACAGAATCTGTAATTAGTTTTGTAATTAGTCTATATTTAATACTTCAAATGTGTGCCCGACGTACTCGAAAAAAATTTCACGTTTCATCTAAACAGGCCGGACATACTTTTGTGCCCAGGAGCCGTCTTCTTTTTGTGTCCAGGACTCAAGCTGATAGCTTAGCTTTTTGCTCAAGCGTATAACTGCTAATTGAGTTTTTAAAAAAAAAACGTATCAAGCATTTATTTTTTGTATGAATTTTTAATTTCTTTTCCCTTTTTAATTGCAAATAATTTGCCATTTTTTCTAATAATTCAACCATGAACATCGTATCATTTGATAGCACCTATGATGTTCTGTTTATTTTTAAATTAGCATAGATGTTCGCACGATCGCTGCAGGTCTCTATCCAAGTCAGCGTCCGCTCACGGGGTCACCACGAGCTGAAGCAAGGCTGGTCCGAAACACCATCGTTGAAGGGCCTTCGTGGAAGGCTTCATGGGCCTTCGTGGATGGCCCAAAAACATATATTAGCTACGTAGTACAGACTACATACGGAAAACCTTTCCGACAAGTTTTTTTTGCATCAAAGTTGAAAATTTGTCAGACTGGATCATCAGTACTGTACCACTGATGAACCGTACAGTTTTTAAGGAAATTTCAAAATCTCCATGCTGACGGAATACACGGATCCTATTCTAGAAGCATAAAGCCAGAGAACCGAATTCCTTGCTTTCTTTCAAATACCTCATGTTCTGTCTGAGCATAAAGCGTAACCGTTCTGGCCTCATCCTTCTACACCTATACGTACGATTCGGGATCTACTTTGCAAAAAAGCAGTCGATCCGCTAGTACAATACAGTTTCGAAGTGCTAGCCTACACGGCCCCGGCAAGTCATGTGGGATCCTAACATTCGCATGCATGATGCATAGCGGTTAACAATAGCAGCGTGCAAACGTACCACTCACGTACTCCCTGATCACGGCACCCCGCCGCCCACCGGACGGAACGCGAGAGGGAGAATGGGCACTGGGCAGGGAAGCAGTTCCTCTGCAGTTGGGCCTCTACCATTGAGTCACTGACATGTGAGGCCCACAGAGCTTGGGCCCACATGTCAGCGACACAACAGCAGAGGGACCAACTGCAGAGGATCTCGTTCCCTGGGCAGCGCCCTGGGAATGCGTCCTTGAGGAGTTGAGGTGTACGTCTCCTCTCACCTGCTCGATGGCTCCCGTGTCCGGTCAATCCCCTGTGACTCGTCGCAAACTAACTCCGCACCGGTCTTAAAACTGGCACGTACTAAACCTACCAACCCCAAGCAGTAATTAGCAGGCTAGCAGCGACGATGTTGATCAGCATGTTAGGACATCATATGACTGTCGTACTGAAATAAACTCGCTCGTCAGGGTCGTGCGAGAGAAAACGAGTCTGACTTTATTTTGGACCACCACTTCCGGCCTTCCCGGCATCCAAAGTCCAGTCAGTCCCTGTTCTCTCATCTCTCTCTAAAAAAAGAAAGTTCAGTGCCCCATTTTGGAAGGTGCAGCAGAGTTTTACAAAAAAACCCGTACCTCCCGTTGAAACGGATTTGAATTTTCTACTGTCGACCTTTAGGCAGAATTCACGAAGAACACTAGCGTTTCGAGCAGGACAACCCACACCCACTCCACCCCGTACGGGCAAAAAGGCACCCGGCCATCAGCTGGTGCCGCCACGAACACGTACCGGAACAGTAAGAAATGGGCGCACGAGCTGGCGCGCACAGTAAATAAAAGCACACACGGAGCTGCTGCGGGCCGGGCAGGAATAGAACGTTGTGAACCATCCCTCCACGCACAACACCCACACTCCGATTACAGCAGCAGCTACTACTACAAGAAGCAGCAGTGTATGATCGTCTGCCGAAACTTTCGCAGTGCGGTTGCGGTGGTGGATGGCACGTGATCGGCAGCTGCATGCTGCGGTGCACCCGGATGATAGCTAGCACACACCTCCAATAATATCAAGCACGATCGAACGCTTGTATAAGATTCGATACAACGGATACAAAGGTGAAGTTTGAGCTAGGCAGCAAGCATGAGAATTAAGAAATAGACTAGAGATTCATCAGGATATATATATATATATATATATATATATATATATATATATATATATATATATATATATATATATTCTTTTTTAAAAAAACATTTACCGGGAAGAGCAAGAGGAAGAATACTGTCTTACTCTTTCTTATAGAAGTACCACCGTGCGGCCCATATCGCCTAGGCCCACAGTGCGGCCCAAGTTGACACCCTGAACAACCTCCCAAAAAAATTGCCGACGTTGGATCGGTACCAACCGTAAGTGTTAAATTTTAAGGGAATTTCCAAATCTCCATGCTGACCGAATGCACGGATCCTATTCAAGAAGCACAGAACCAGAATCGAATTCCTTGCTTTCTTTCTTTCAAAGAAGATCTCATGTTCTGAGCATGCATAAACCGTTCAGACCTCATCATTCTATACCCACACGTACGAATCGGAATCACTTTGGAAAAGGCAGTCGGTCCGCTGGTACAATACAGTTACGAAGAGCAGCGTCCGGCCCCGGCAAGTCACGTGGGATCCTGACATAGTACATTCGCATGCATGATGCATAGCGGTTAGCAGCGTACAAACGTACCAGCACTCCCTGATCATCCCGCCGCGCACCGGAAGGAACGAACACAAGGGGAATAATGGGCGGCGCCGGAGCGTCGTCCTCCTCGTCCCCGGGCAGAGCCGTGCGCAGCCGCAGGCCGGTCCGGCCGTCCTTGAGGTGTCTGGCTCTCACTCTCATCGCCTGCTCGCTGCCGTCCGGCGGTGATCCCAGGGTAGTCGCAAAATTTAACTCCAGTCCGCGGTCCGCGCCGGTATTCAAACGGGCACGTACCAACCCGATCCAAACGGCGGCAGCGACGATGTTTTTCAGCATGTTAGGACATGATACGACTGCCGCCGTACCGGCAATAAACTCGCTCATTCAGAACGATCGTGCGAGCGAGCGAGACTAACGACGAGTTACGAGTTGGACTTTATGCATCGATCCTTCCAAGCATCCAAAGCTCAGTGTGGTACGTGCGCCCATTTCGGAACGTTGAAGAATATATAATGGGGATGATTTGTTTTTCAAAAAGAAAACGAAGAAGAAGAAGGGAGATTTCAATTGAATTGTTTTGCTGCCAGCCTTGTTGGCAGAATTCATGCATGTAAAAAACTCTAGCGTTTTGATCGAACACAGGACCCCCACTCCAGGCACTGGCAAAAAGGCGCTCGGCCATCAGCTGTTGCCGCCACGAACACGTACCGGAACAGTAAGAAACGGGTGGCACGCGCACAGTAAATAAAAGCACGGAGCTGGGGGAGCAGGAATAGAACGTTCTGAGATCGCAGCGCACACACACACTCCGAGTCTCCGACTACACTATCAACAAACAACTACTGCTACCACTAGCGCTGGGGGGGATGGCACGCGACCAGCAGCACTTGCATTGCATCCTCTCCTACTCCGCCCCCATGCCATCACTCCACTCTGTTGAGTGAATGATGATGCATGGGCCACCATTAGCAGCGCTAGCTCCGTCCGGCTGTGTGACAGACTAGAGGAGTGTGAGCCCGCGGCTGCCATATGCAAGGATCACACACCGCCCATCATAAGGAGGGAGAGAGGAGGTCCGGTCCCCCACCCATGATTGCCAAGATCGGAGCTTGGATGGAGGCGGCCGGGGTGGCGGTGGCTGGCATGGGCGGGCCCCGGCCCCGCGCGCGCGCCCCCAATCACATGCGCCGCCGCTCGGCGCTCGCGGCTCCCGAGTCGGGAGGGCGCGTCGTCCATGCTCTCGCAGCGCTGCGATATGGTGGATAGTGGATGGTCCCGTCGCCTGCGGCTGCTAGTAGCTAGCTTTGCTAGAGGGTGTAGCCCTGGTGTGCCCCCAGGCCTCCACTACCGCAACAAAAGCGCCCGGCCAGCGGCCATCTCGCCCCCATCCGATCCGATCTGAGAGAGGCTGATGACGCGGCAGCTAGCGATTCGCTTTGCATTACCTCTCGCCATCTACCCACCGCTGGCTCGCTCGCTCCTTCGCCGGCCGCCGCGCGCCTTCCATGTCGTACGTACCCTGTCGCTCCGTCCGGCCGCCACACGCGCCTCTTTATTCCTTCCCCCTCTTCTCGTTCTCGCACGGACACGTGCCGGGGGTGCGGTTGCGCGGATGACTCGATTCAGATAGCACCGTAGTACGTACTTCGGGTTAGTTTTCTCCTTTCGGGCAGGAGCTGAGCACAGCGCACGCACAGCGACGGCATGCCGGTTGCATGCATGCAGAGGCCACACACAGCTCTCCATGCATTCCCCCACTCGGGTGGTACGTCCTGGTGAAGCTGGCTCGTCCCCGTCTCCCTGTTCCTCTTTTTCGTAAACAGAACAAACAAAAAAACTAAGAGAAGAGCACGTACGAAGAAACTCAGGGGAAACTGCACCCACGCTTGCACCGTTGGCGTTGCACCATCCAAAAGTGACCGTGCAATGCGATGCCGGCGCCCCCCCAGCACGTCTTGTTGAGCTCACAAATACTAACGATACAACCTAGCACGTGCCTTGCCACCACACGTGGTTTTCTCAATCCAGGATCAGCGACGTACTAACTAACATTCCATCTGTATCATCATAAAATAAAACAAAACTAAGAAAAAGAGCGACTGGCCAGAGGCAGAGCAGGAGATCTTTTCCATCTCGTTTTCCCAAAACCTTATGCAAAAGGGAGCTGTAGCCGTGGGGGCCGCCTCCTGCCGTTCTGCCCCCACCGGCGGCCGCCCTCCCTCTCTTTTGTTGGATCTTTCTGTCCCCGCGCAACGAGCGGGCGCCCAAAGGCAGGCAATGCAAAACCCACGAGCCCCACAAAACCAGCTCACACCACCAGGCAGGCACCACCAAGGACGCATCACACATGCTGCATTGCTGCTGCTGCCGCCGCCGCTCTACCCTACCCATCAAGATCCAATCATTTTTCGTTAGACAGAGAGAGAAAAAAAAAGGAAAAAGAAACACTATCCAGAGTGCCAATCATGGTAGTCGTAGTACCATTACCACTGCGCGCCGTAAAAACCGCCGCGCTGGGAGAACATGGGACGGTGCTCCTCTGGTACGCTTGGAGGCTCAGCTTGTCAGATTTCCAATACCGCCTTCATTAACAAATAACCGATTCCAAAAAACAAATAACCATTCGTTTTTTATTCCCCATTTTCATCTGTTTTTCTATTAAAAAAAACGAGAGAATCACCTTCTGTTGTGACGTCAGACGGGCACTGGTCCGTTGAGCGATGAATCCCTCGGGTTGGCTTGCGCCTGCGGGCGGGCGCGGGGCTGCTTGCACAGTGGCAAACTGGCAATGTCGAGCCTTCCTCTCTGCAGCAGTCTCCGCATATACGGGACTCGAGACGTGCCTCTGCAACCGCAAGACACACCCGCTACTGCTCCGCCTCAGCAGTCAGCACACGCACAGTGCGAGCGGGAGGACAGCGCTGTACTCCTCGCACGCCATGCAGCGAGCCAGCGATCGCACTGTCACTGCTCGCTAATCAGGCACTGTGCGCGTTGCTCGGACTCGGAGGCACCGAGCCTGGCCGTACCGAGCAATGGCCACAGTAGAAGCGTCGTCACCGGATGAGAGCATCATCGCTGCATCAGAGGAGGAGCAGTGCCCGGCCGAGGTATCGCACTGCCTGCCTGCGCGGCCTTTCCGATCCGCCAGCGGACGATGGGGGCCGCCGGGCCGGGCCGGGCGCGCGCGGGCACCGATCGAGCACGTACAGTACGACCGGCTCGACAAAGGACGCCAAGGGTCCCCGGCAGCGGCACGAACAGCAATGTTCCCCCGCTGGCCGCTGGTAACCAACCGGCCGGCCGCCCGCGCGCGCACCAAGCAGGCAGCCACGCTGGCGCGGCGGCGCCTGTGCCTGTGCGTGCCTTCGGGTTGTGCAGCCAGCTTTGCCCTCCCCTGTGGGCTGTGGCTCTAGCTCGCACGCTCCATACGGACCATACCCATGCCCTTGCTCTGGCGACTGGCCGATCTGGCTGCTCTGCTCGACAGCTCCTCCCTTTCCTTTCCGATGCCATAGCCACTGCTGCTACGAGCGTAGGCGCAGGGGTAGCCGCCGGGCCCGAGTAGGGATAGGACTAGGAGCGGGGGACGGTGGATGGCGTAGGCGTCGCCGTCGGTCTCCGTCACGCTGGCGCCGCTACGACGCTGGACCACGCACGCTACCCGTATTTACAGCCTCTTCTACGAGCAGTGACGACTACTCCTACTCTACTGGCTACACGTACGTACGCAGAGCCTACTGCTGGGAGTGAGTTGGGCAACGTGACGATGGATCGGTCAGCAGCCAACGGCGTGCAGCTATCTACAGTAGCTGTGTTCGAGCTGCGGCGGCCTACTGTCAAAGGCGAACAGCCTCTCGCTGCGCTCTGAAAAGCGGAGTAAAACCGCTCTGCCTCATCGCCCTACGTAATCCGACTTTTCTCTCTTGGGTGGTGGCGTGGTGCTTGCTGGAAGAACGTAACGAGCGCCTAGGCTTGAGTGCCGCGCGGCCATTAAATCTGCCGGGGCCACCTGCCAGCCACCGCGTGCTACCACGAGTTACGTGCTGTAGTATCGACCGATATTGTAGGCCGTGTTTAGAGCGCAATCTCAAATTTGCAGTCGACCGCATGAAAATGCCCGCGCGCTCGGGTCTTCCGTCTCCTCGGGCGTTCCCTCCTCCACGTGGGTGGGATCCACACCGCACAACTTTATCTCTCATCTTAAAAGTTTGTTGACAAAATTGTTGCAAAAATTTTAGGCTGAAAAATTTTGTCGCAAGCAAGCAATCAAAAGTTTGCTGCAAAATTTTGTTGCTAAAGTTTTAGCATGGAAGAATTTTGTCGCAAGCAAACAAAAGTTTGTTGACAAGATTTTGTTGCAAAAATTTCTGAAGAATTTTGTTGCAAGAAAAAGTTTGTTGCAAAAATTTCTGTTACAAAATTTTGACGCTGAAAAATTTTGTCGCAAGCAAACAAGCAAAAGTTTGCTCGCTCAAAATTTTTGTTACAAAATAATTTTTCATAAAAAAATTTTCGACATATTTTTTTCTGCTTGCAACTTTTTTAAAAAAATTTATTGAGCCGGAGCAGCGCATGCGAAGAGCAGTGTACAGAGGGCTAGCCGTGCGTGTGCGGGAGCAATGCGCGTGCGTAGGAGCCGTACAGGGAGCACCGACTTTTGTCCCGTAGCGTGAGCGCATCGCGCGGCCTCTACGCGCGGCCGCAAATTAGCCTGGCCCTGTTTAGAGATAGGAAAAGTGTTTTTTTTCACGAAAAGTTATCCGGCAAGGTGAAAACCAACCTCTCGGTGCAAGTTTAAAGTTTGCACAGTTTGCACAAAGTGGTTAAGTTGCATCTGATATGCTCCCAAGTCATCCACCGAGAGAACGTGTCAGTTTATTTCTATCTTAATGGATGTTTTTCATAGAAACAATATTTTTTAGTACTTTTCATTTCCTTTTGACTATCTAAACGCAACCCTACGGAGTACATACGTACGTAGAGAGAGTGGTGGCCAGGACGCGTCCGCAGCTGTTTATCCCCTTGTGTCCACGACCACTACTGTACTGTACCACACCCGGCAGCAACAGCCAACAGCGACCCCTTGAATGTCATTTCAGCAGCACAAAACTTGCAACCAGAGCCAGCAGCTACCCGTCCCTCCGTCAGCACACCGGGGATGGATATCCACTGTGCTCTCGCCGTCTTTTCACCGGCCGCACCGTCCTATCGTTACGGCGCAGTGGCAACGCTGCCGCGCCTTTAAACTCACCTCCGTCCGGATACTACTACCTCTGCACTGCGCCAGTGCGCCCTGCCCCCGCTACAAAACCAAGCGCGCGCCCCCGCGCCGCACAAGTCTCCTCCCTCACGCCGTCACCACGCGCACCGCCTGCCGGCCTGCCTGTCGCCTGCGGCGGCCGCCCACCTTCGCCTTCTCGTCCCGCCTTGGGATCCCCAGAGCAGCTCTCAGCATAGGGGAATGTCCCCGTCGCTCCCCGCACGCAGCAGCCTCTCTCCGCCGCATTTACTCGCCATCTAGACGGGGGCACACCTCGCGAGACGACCCAGCACCCAGAATCCCTCAGGGAGCAGCAAAGCCAGCAATGGCGGCGGCTATATAGCGAGCCCGAGCAGCGACCGTCCCGGACTCCAGATTCTCCAGAGCAGAGTGGCGCGCCGTTTCAGTTCCGCGTTCCGGTCCGCCGAGATGAGCCCCACTCGCAGTGGTCGCCGGCTGGTGGCGCTCGGCCTCGCGCTGCTGCTGGTGCTCCGTGCCTGCTGCGCCGGCCAAGGGGTGGACGACGGCTCGGAGTCGGACTCCCCGGGCGCCGCGGCGGCGGCGGCGGCGGAAGCTTCGGCGGGGACGGCGCCGATGGAGGAGAAGCAGCGGGCGGCGCTGTACGCGGCCATCGAGGGATTCGTCGGCAAGGATTGGAACGGCTCCGGCCTCTACCCCGACCCATGCGGCTGGTCGCCCATCCAGGTGCGCCCCTGCCTCTCTGCTGACTCCTGGCCTGGGGTGTGTGCAGGAAGCAGACTCTAGTACTAGTACAGCTCAGTTTTTTTTTTCCTGTCTCGTGAATCCCTGTAGCGCGAATTCCTTGGCGCCGTTGCTGTTCATCGGATTGCCCCCAAAGCGCTCCGCTTTGTTTCTTCTTCTTTCTGTCTGCTTTGCCCATGCTGTGTCGGGGGTGGGCAATCATCCTTTCTTGCTGCTTCTTGTCCTGTTTCTTTGAGCTTCAATCCAAATCGTCGCTGAAACGACTCTCAAAGACTCAAACAGGCCACCAACAGTCCAACACCCAGAGATTTGTGTCATGTTTGGGGAATGTTAGATGTTCAAACTCTGCACTCCTTGAATTTTCCATGGAACTTGCTCTCATGAACCTTCCCCGTCTTGGTTCCGAAATTCCTGGTTCCAGAACTTGCTTGTTTTCTCTCAACAAGTTCCCTGTTCTTCAACTGTTTGGTTCAATGGTAGTACTACTGTTCGAGTGTTTTGTTGCGCACATTCACTTCACTGTTGGATGAGACCTCTGCTTGAGCCTTGGGTCTTCAATCCTCAACCTTACTCGATATAGGAGGACCCGATCTCTCTCCGGCAGGAGCTTTTTCACACTCACATGAAAAAGAATCTCTGATGATTTGAAATGGCATGTTTCCTCGGCATGTCTCATACAGTACTCGCTATTCTTGTATCTTGTTCCTTTTGCTCTGGCACACTTGCCCTTTTCCTTTTCTGAGGAATACTACATGCCCACTTTTTTCTTTACATGCTCTATTGCTCTGTACGAATTTGCTCCTGCAATTATTCACCTTTTCACAATACATTGGCTGAATTTACAATTTGGGTGTAACTAGTAGTGGTAGCAGTGAAGAAGGGGCCAAAATTGTAGGTGCACCTTTAAGAATTGTCACCATCTACCACCTTGGATCAACCCATGTCTGTTATTACTGTTAGTAGTTACTGCTCCCATTACTGTTCAACATGTGGTACTTTCCTTGTCTGCAACTGCAAGTGATGAGATAATGAACACAAATTTGGCTGTGAAACTCGAATTTTGCAGTGTGCTTGCCTGTAAAATTCAAATTCTGTGGATTAACCTGTTCTCGGATGCCTGAATTTCTGCAGGGTGTGTCATGTGACCTGTTCAACGGCCTGTGGTACCCATCATCGATCAGCATTGGCCCAGTGCTCGACAACTCGCTGCAGTGCGCTCCCGACGCCAAATTCAGCCCCCAGCTGTTCGACCTGCGGCGCCTCCGCACGCTCTCCTTCTACAGCTGCTTCCCGGCGAGCAACCCGACGGCGATCCCCGCCGCCGGGTGGGAGAAGCTTTCCGGCACCCTCGAAACGCTCGAGTTCCGCACCAACCCGGGCCTCGGCGGCGCCATCCCGGCCTCCCTCGGCCGCCTCGCCAGCCTCCAGTCCATGGTGCTCGTCGAGAACAACATCACCGGCGGAATCCCCGCCGAGCTCGGCGCGCTGGCCAAGCTGAGGCGACTCGTCATCTCCGGGAATTACGGGCTGTCGGGCCCGATCCCGGCGACGCTCGGTAACGATCGCCATGACCAGCTGCTGATCGTCGACCTCAGCAAGAACCGTCTAACAGGATCTCTCCCTCCGTCGCTAGGTGCGCTGAGAGGCCTACTCAAGATGGACCTGAGCAACAATTTCCTCCAAGGAAGCATCCCTCCGTCGCTCGGCGAGCTCAAGAACCTCACGCTGCTCGACCTCCGGAACAACAGTCTCACCGGCGGCTTCCCGGGATTCGTTCAGGGCATGTCGTCTCTGCAAGACCTGCTGCTCTCCAACAACCCGCAGCTGGGCGGGACACTGCCGTCGTCGGGGTGGGAGAAGATGTCCGGCAGCCTCGCCACGCTGGACCTGTCGAACGCCGGCCTGACGGGCGCCATACCAGAGTCGATGGCGGCGCTGGCCGGGCTCCGGTTCCTGGCGCTGGATCACAACCGGCTGACCGGGACCGTGCCGGCGGCGCTCGCGAGGTTGCCCAGCATCGGCGCGATGTACCTGAACGGGAATAACCTGACGGGCGCGCTCGCGTTCGCGCCCGGGTTCTACCAGCGGATGGGAAGGCGGTTCGCGTCGTGGGATAATCCCGGGCTGTGTTACGATGTCGCCGCCGTGGATGCCGCGCATGCGCCGGCGGGAGTGGTTGTGTGCAAGACCTTGCAGGAGCCCGGCGGCGGCGGCGGTGGAGACGGGGAGAGGAAGCCCGAGGCGAGCTCGAGCCTCGTGGCGGCGGCGGCGGCGTCATCGGCGGTCGGATTCTCGGCCGCCGGGTTCTGGTACGTGGCGGCGGTTCAGGTCTCCGTGGCTGCGTTTCTTGGGTCGGTACTCCTATAGCGACCGGTTCGGAGTTCACACAGTCATCAGTAAAGAAGGAATGGAAGAACATGGAGTAGGGTAGTTTAGCGCAAACCAGTTTCTACGTGTTGTCTGCTCTTTTGCCCCCTTTTTTTGGCTGGTGGTTCTGTTCTGCTCATCTCATGGGATGGGGAAAAGAGAGAAGCATTGGTTGGGATGGACATGTCTGCTGGCTGTGAACCAGATTACAGTAGAGTGATCGAGTCCTGAAAGTGTGTAGTGGTGACTGGTGACAGGGTAGCCGTTTCGTTGTATGTAATTAGCCTGTGTTCTCGTCTGAATGTTGCAACAGGAAGTGGATATATTATGGCTATCTAGCACACTTGTACTGGCAGCATAGGAACCACTGATCACGACCGTTGGCTGCATTTTGCACTACTCTTGCGCTTTTGGGATGGTGGTGGTTCCCGCATTCTCTTTGAAAAAAAAAGAAGAGAAAACCAGCACCTAAAATACTGACAGAAGATTAACAGAAAGAGAGTGTAACCATCATCCTTGCGTTACCATTTCGTGGCGAGAAAGCCGGAGGGAAGGCGGCGGCCGGCAGCCGGTGTCCGGCGACAACCAGAGAGAGTGCCGTGTCGGCGGCGGCGGCGGCTGCAACTGTGCAGAACTCCGTGCTCTGCTCCAGTCCCGCGACACACACAGCGACGGCCAAGCACCAAGCAGGGAGCAGCGTGCGACACTGGCGCGGCCCGCGCTGTGCAGCTGCGCCCGGGCGCGTGCCTGGCCTGAGCTGGCGGCCTTGGCTGCTGTTGCCTCTGAACCGTGACGCTGGTTGCTCGGGCCCTCCTGTGCTGAGAGAGTGAGAGAGGCAGAAGAAAGGACCTTGAAGGTTTTTCAAAAAAAGAAAGGACCTTGGAGAGCTGGGGGTCGGACTGTCCGAGCCAGGCTAGGCAGCCAACTGGCCAAGCCGTAGCCTGCACACTGGCCAGCTAGTAGGCGTGGCGCTAGTTCTGATCCTCCTCTAGGCTCTGGTCACCGTCGCAGCCTCGCAGGAGCAGGAGCAGGACAGTAGCCGGCCGGACGCGTAGGAATTGTACTCCTCTACGACTACCCTGCTAATTAGTTTGGGATTAATGGTTTTATTGGGTTGGTTTCCTTTATACTCTACGACTACCCTGCTAACTAGTTTGGGAGTAGTTTCTTTTAGATGGGTTGCCAGTGGATTCACCGGTGGATTACTAGAACCAGGAGATGATTTAGAGCGGTTTGGAGAGAGTTATATTGGTTTGTTCCAAATGACATACACGTATGAGCCTAGCTCTTTATGTGGGGCCCACGTGTATATACAGCCCTACCGCTTTGCATAAAGTAGCGGAATGTCAAATTAAGTCGCCGCCAACTAATTTTGGTCGATTTCGTCAAAATTTTATAGTGTGAACGCGAGCTTTTAGTTTTAGGGTTCGGCTCTAACGCGGGCATGTACACAATTTTTATATAAGCCCATTGTTTGTCATATCAAACCCATGGGTTGTATGTACTAATGGGTTGGATTGGATTGGTTTATACACACTATGGTGTGGAGTGGAGTGGGTGAAAATTTTATTATTTTCATGTGAGTTGGTGTGGATAAAGGGTGGATTTGAATCCAATTAGCAGGTTAGTCTACGAGTAGTAGGACTGTAGGTGTAGTATCAGGCAATAATTGTACGTATTTGCGCGGTGGGCAGCAGGCCTGCCGCCACTGCGTGCGCACACACCTCACCGTAGGGAGCAGGCGTAGACGTAGCGAAGCAATGAATACCATCACAGTCACAGCGGTAAAAACTAACGGAGAAGTAAAAAGAGTCTGACGTCTAGCATGTGGCGTAGCGTCTCGTGCGCGGCGCGTGCCACGGTGCCAGTGTGCCGTGTGCGTGCACCGGAGGGCAGGAGCAGCCTTGGTCTTTTTACAGCACCAGATTTACTACAAGGTTGCACTCCTACACAACAGGCGCGTCAAGAGTGTAACGGAGAGCACTATACAGTTACAGTGCTGCCGGCCGTCGATGATGCGTTTGCTGTGGCGAGACTGTGAGGCGGAGATGGCGTCACGGCAAGCGTCTCTTCACTACCTCGCCTCGCTTTGGCCTCTAAAAGCGGTCCCTTTTTCGTAAAATGTTACTCCCTTCGTCCCAAAATATAAGCATTTGTTGACATTCAGACATCACGTTTTACCATCCGTCTTATTTAAAATATTTATAAAAATATAAAAACAATAAGTCATACTTGAAGTCCTAATGATAAAACAAATCATAATAAAATAAATAATATGTTTACAAATTTTTTAAATAACACGAATAATCAAACATGATGCATGAAAGTCAAAAATGCTTATATTGTGGGACAGAGAGAGTATCCATTTAGATAACCGGGACAATTTATTTCTATCTATATACACTGTTTCCACAAAAATAATATTTCTTTATATTTTTTATCTATTTTTTCGATCTAAACACACCCATGGCATTCGACTGTACTTCTTGTGCTACTCCGTACTACTCACTACTCCCTCCGTCCACAAAAGAATGTAACTATGGGAGTCGTGCCGGTCAAATTAGCTCAAGTTTGACCAAGTTTATATTGAATACTATTAGCACTTATGTCTCCAAATAAATTTATTATGAAAATATATTCTATAAGTAATATAATGGTACTTATTTTGTATTATGAATGTTAGTAGTTTTTTATATAACTTTAGTCAAAGTTTAAATGGTTTGACTTTTCGAAAAGTGAGAATTGTATTCTTTTGTGGACGGAGGCGGTACGTCTCACAAAACATGCAATTCTAGGATGTTTCATGCAAATCAATGTAGATGTGAAAAGGCGCATGTTCCTCTCTTGTCCTCTTTAAATGTTGCTAGATTTGGTGGGTCCCGTTAGAGTTGGTGGGTCCCGCTTTGTGATTTGGTAGGTCCCGCGTGTCTGGTGGTGGGTCCCGCTTGTCATAGGGTGGGTCCCGCTTGTGTGTTTTACGGACGGAGGGAGTACTCTTGGACCGCCAGCAAAACCAGGGTGGGTGTTTTTGAAGCTTTTTTTTTTGTCTCATCTGCGGCTGCCTTGTCGCGGCGACACACGCCAATCCCATCCATCCAATCGCGGACTGCAGGTGCGTGTCTGCCCTCTTCTGCCGGGCTGCTCTGCTCCCGACCGAAACGAAATGATGCTTCCCGCCGCTGCTGCCGCCGGAGCAGAGCTGACCTCCGGCCCGCCGGATCTTGCGGCGCCTCCATGCCTCCTTGCTGCTGCGCGGTGTTTTGTTCGATTGGACGTCCACTTTTCCTGCTCGTACCGTACCGGCCCATCTTGAATGCAGCGTCCGACTCACGTCGAGCCATCGACGACATGCTGCTGCTCAGTGCCAAAGTGCCCAATAGAGAGAGATCCATGGACGGAGATCGGAGCCGTGCTGCCGCGTGCTCCAGGGACACAGACAGCAGCACGTCACGGCACGGCCGCCTGCCGTGCTGCAGCGAAATCTGCTCCGAGTTCAACAAGGCGTACTGGGCCACTGGGGTCCCCTGTCGTTCTCGCAAACCATGAGGTTGGAACTTGCAAGGGCAGTGCAGTAAAGGACAGCTGCAGCGATAAGCTAATGCTGGAGTACTACGAGCTTGGTTGGTTGGATGCCAAAACTTGGGCATGTCAAAATGTGGGTTTACTAATTTTTTGGCCACTACTTGGTTTGCTATCAAAAGTTGTCCATGTCTCACATTTATGCTACCAAAATGTTGGCAAACTTTTTGCCCATATTTTGGCATGTCAAAACTGTTGGTACACTAATTTCTTGGTCAGTAACCAATCAGGCCCTACAGTACTACACGTTCATTGCTCTCCTCTCAAGTCGCAAGTACGGAGTAGAGTATGAAAAGGGGATGTTCATGCAGCTGATGTGCTGAATGAAATGTGGCAACGGCAACCTTTGACGGGCCGAATGATTTTTGTTGGGACTTTCGTTTTCGTGCGGACGTGTTAACAGATAGATTTCGACCTGAGCAGCAAGTGCGGCCCAGCCCAGTAAGTACAGCCAACAACTCTGAGAACCCAGTTCTGCAAGCCCAAAAATGATAGGCCCACAGACAGGCCAATTCCCTGTCCAGTATTAATAGGCCCACAGAATGCATTATCATCATCACCTTCTTTCTATTCCGGTTGTCCGCTCGCTCCGTTTTTTCCTCCACTACCTATGCTGCTGCATTGCCTCCCGGCCTCTCCTCTTTGAGATCTCTCTATCGCACAACAATCACACACGCACGCACAGTTCCATTCCATCTCACGTCCTCTCTCCCTCTTTCTCTCGATCAATCCATTTGCCCGTCGATCGATCGATCTCGAGGAGGAAGCAGCAGAGAAGCAGGAGGATGCCGGACTCGACGGACGACATCGCGGAGGGGATCTCGTTCCAGGCGTTCGAGGACGACTGCCGCCTCCTGGCCACCCTCCTCCACGACGTCCTCCTCCGCGAGCTCGGCACCCGCTTCATCCACATCCTCGAGCGCACCCGCATCCTCGCCCAGGTACTGCGCCTCTGCCTCCCCGATGATCCCATCCGCCCGCCGTCGCGATCGCCATCGATCGCCGCGCGCTGCACTCGCGCGTGTTAATTAACTGACTGATGATCTGCCAATCATGATCGATGCACCGGCCAGAGCGCCGTGTCCATGCGCGCTGGCGGGGATGGAGGACACGGCGGCCGTCGTAGAGCGCCAGCTGGAGGCCGACCTGGCAGCCATGTCCCTCGAGGACGCGCTCTGCGTCGCCAGGGCCTTCTCCCACTACCTCAACCTCATGGGCATCGCCGAGACCCACCACAGGTAACATAATATTTATAAAAACTCGATTTTTTTAAAAAAAATGAGCATGCGTTGCAAGTTTACAAATTACAATTGCCCAGTACGAGGTGATATTTTTTTGGTGCAAACGGAACGAACCCATTTGAGGCGCATCTCCCCCAATTTGATGCTCAAATTTTGAGTCAAGCAACTTGGGGCTGAATATCAAGTAGGATATACAAATATACGATACAAGTATGCAGGACTACTTTGTTGTTCCCCCTCTTACTCCGACGGCCTAATTTGTTCAGATTGTATATGATACGGACATGCCAATGCATTGCAGCAGCCTTAGGTATCAGAAGCCTTTGTTCCATTTGGCAGCCTAGAATCAAGAAATTCCGTACAACATTCTAATGCTAGGCCATGGCTAATTGCTTTTGTGTGACCTCCTTGGATACATTCAAGTGTACGATAGGTTGATTGATTATCATTGGGAATATTCTGCCCTGAAAGCAATCAATAACTTTCTTAATATAGCGACACACAATTCCATGTATATATACTACTTATTGTGTTAATTATAAGTGATCTAATAGTTTGACAGATTTAGAAATGGTCAGGAGTCTCCCCAGATGCTTAACAAAAAATTGTGTAGGTAATATGTTACGTGGATTGATGTCACATTTATCATGGATGTAACAAACTGGCAATAACATCTTACCCATTTTGTACTGATGCACTTTTCTAACCAATGAACTTCACCTAGTTTACCAAATCGACAAAATGTTACAGTTTATGATGAACTGGTTATTTCGTGCGTTGATAACGCATATTGTAATTCTTTTATATGCAGGGTTCGTAAAGCACGCAATGTAGAACAACTCTCAAAATCTTGTGATGATATATTCGACAAGCTGATTCAGAGTGGTGTTCCGCCGGAACAATTATATGATACTGTTTGCAAACAGGTACTTTTCTACGTTGTGTTTCTTAAGGATGCCATGCGTCAGCAAGCCTGTTAGTTGACCCTTGATCATTTTCTATTTGTAGGAGGTTGAAATTGTTCTGACAGCTCATCCCACCCAAATAAATCGGCGAACTTTGCAATACAAGCACCTTAGAGTAGCTGTGAGTTTATCATCTATAGTTTCTTAAACTCTGTCCATTTCCCTATCATTAGTTGATTGCGGAGTTCTGTTTCAGTCAATATTAAACACTAATCATACTTGCATAGATATTTTTTTAAAAAAAAGAGAAAATCTTACTGCATTAGCTGTCACTTACCAATGGAGCTGTGTTGTAGCATCTTTTGGAGTTCAGTGCGCGCCCTGATCTTAGCCATGAGGATAAAGAAATGCTAATTGAAGATCTGGTATACATCAGAACTATGAGATTTTGCATAGTAGTTCTTTTATTCTCCTATTTTCTTATCTATGATAAACTCCAAAACTTTGATATGCAGGTAAGGGAAATCACGGCAATATGGCAGACGGATGAGTTGAGGCGCCACAAACCTACACCAGTTGACGAAGCTAGGGCTGGTAGGAAAATTAAGCGTTCTGGTTTCCGGTTTGTCACTTATGCTGCTTATGTATATTTCCACTTATTTTTACTGACATTGTAGGTCTTCATATTGTGGAGCAATCGCTTTGGAAAGCGGTACCACACTATCTACGCCGTGTTAGCAGTGCTCTAAAGAAGGTACCAATACAGTGATTGCCATTATTGGATTTAACATTTTTATTTGGTTCAAAAAAAATTCTAAACCATTCCTCTTCATACTTCACATATAGCACACTGGAAACCCACTTCCGCTAACCTGTACACCAATCAAGTTTGGTTCTTGGATGGGTGGCGACCGAGACGGGAATCCTAATGTTACAGCAAAAGTAAGATATCAGTGACTTGGTGCATTTTCACTGATCTTGTACTCTTCTAATGGTTTGATGAGTCATCACTTCCATGAGTTTTGATGCAATCAGAAATACTGACAAAAAAAATGTCATTTCTATGAATCAGGTGACTAGGGATGTTTCGTTGTTGTCCCGGTGGATGGCAATTGACTTATACATCAGGGAATTAGACAATCTCAGCTTTGAGCTGTCCGTCAAGAGATGCAGTGACAAGGTTGAAAGCTTGGCTAATGAAATTTTGCTCAAAGGTCAGGTTCATCTACTTGATTATCAAATCTAGATTAGGTACAGTTTCAATAGAAATTGGCTAGCTGTCATCAGCTATGACAACTACTGGATTATTACTAGTTCAAGACGGTAACACATATATGTGGTGTAGAAATGAGCTTGACCTTTTGCAGCACATTCCGTACATGGTGTGCTTTTCTCACAGAAAGTTCATCGGATAATTTGTGTTGATATCTTCAAGTGAACTTTACAGAGTCAGCATCCGCGGACCTAAAGGCCAACACCTGGAGCCAAACAGTACCCCAAAGCAATGCAAAACTACATAATAGCTTGACGCTACCTGCACAGCTTCCTTCTGGTGCTGATCTTCCTTCATGTACAGGTAGATTGCTCTGTTTGGAGCAGATAACTCTATGTATATGTGAATAAAATGGACAATATTTGACAAATTATTTGGAACAGTCCTTTATATTACCATTTACCACTGGTTCAATCATAATATTTAGTCAACAAACCTCCTGTGTAAGAGGCTAGGATTTAACATCATGCATCATCTCTAATACCACCTACATTTTCTCCACCACATAAATTTTACAGTGACAGCTACTAATGCATTTATATATCTCCGCATCAACTTCTAAGCTTGAGCAATTGCACTTTGACGCAGAATGTAGTGATGGAGAATCCCAATTCAGGATCATAAATCTTCCAAGGAACCCAAGTCGTCCGGTAAGAACATGTCAATTTTGTGATGCCTGAAAATGTTCTTTACTTTTTATGTGAAATCTATTGAGCAACAGTTAGCGATCCATCAAACCTCACTAGTTAGAAAATGTGCTTCCGGCAACTGCTTATCTTTGGTTTGTCTAGCAAGGCATCAATCACTTGCCATCCAGATAGATTTAATGTAACTGTGATTTTTTTCATGCAATAAAAGTTTGTTCATGGCTCATGTTTTCCAGGGAGCTCTTAATTTACCAGAAAAATTTGAAGACAGTCCAATATCATCTCCTACTGGTCGTCAATCACAGATGGGTAGAACTCCAAGTGGCGGTCAACTGAGGAAGTTGTTCAAAGAATCTCACATTGGCCGATCAAGTAGCTTCCGGAAGCTACTTGAGCCAAGCATATCAGACAAACCAGGAATTACTCCTTACAGGGTTGTCCTTGGTAATGTGAAAGAAAAGGTCAGAATCATATTTTTTCCATTTTTGTTAGAAATATAGTGTGACTATAAGAACGTTTAGTTATCAGACATATCCAATGTTTGTCCTGCAAATTTGCTGTACCATAAATACTAGAATCCAAATATTGGGCAAACAGAGCTCCATACTCAAATTTGATCAAACAGACAATTTAAGACTTAACCAAACAAATTGGTTCTAGGTATATACAGGACCGGATTGGTACATTTTACATGATTTTTTTCGTTGAGTGTTCTGATCATAATTTCTTTCTGTGGTCAGCTGGTGAAGACACGCAGAAGGCTCGAGCTTCTTCTTGAGGATTTACCATGTGACTATGACACTGAAGAATATTGTGAAACATCCGATCAACTTTTGGAGCCCTTGCTCTTGTGCTACCAGTCACTGGTTAGTCAACTTGAAATTAAAATTGGTAAAATAGGACTATTGAGTTGTGAGAAACATCAATGGTAGTTAAAGAATCCTTACTCTTAGTATAAGAATTCTCTTGTATTGAGTAGTGCTCACCTAGTGTTACTTTGTGAAGCAATCATGTGGATCTAGCGTGCTTGCTGATGGCCGGTTAGCAGATTTGATACGGAGGGTTGCAACCTTTGGTATGGTGCTAATGAAGCTTGACGTGCGCCAGGTACATATAATGAAAACTACTGCTTCTTTTGCTTGTGCAGCTTCTAATTTTCTTATTGGAAATTTCAGAAAAACTAAGATAAAGTTGTTCATTGCTGCAGGAATCTGGTCGACACACAGAAGCACTTGATGCTGTCACATCTTACTTGGATCTTGGTGTTTATAGTGAGTGGAATGAAGAGAAGAAGTTGGATTTCTTGACTAGAGAGCTGAAAGGGAAGCGACCTCTTGTTCCCCCAAACATAGAGGTTAGTCCTTGCATGTGTGAAACAAACATTTTCTAATCCTAGAGGTGAAATGTTGTTTAGATGTTATCCAGGTTAAAGGTTGCACTCCAGAATAACATGCTTCAGTTCTTCAGATAATTGCTGCTTGATGTTTTTTACGAATGATTCAAACTCATTTTAATTGAATCTTGCATATTCTAATGTTTCTACGTTATGTTAGAATATCGTTCTGAAGATGAGAGATTATAAAACCAATTGAAGCTACAGTTCTTGCTCATATGTATAGTAGGTTCCTAGAAAGTTACCGCTGCTGAGTTTTATTGTGTCTCAGACAGCGCCCTGCGCCAAAATGTCTGTTGCTTTGCTCTGATCATAGAGGAAACGGTTTGTGAAGTGTTTGGTGAGATGCCAGCACCAGTACTGACATCTCTGGATCTATCAAGCTATATGACAGAAGAAGAAAAGGGTTCTCTAACACTAATTCACCTACATTTGCATTTATTTTCTTTTGTACAGGTTGCTCCTGATGTGAAAGAAGTTTTGGACACCTTCAAAGTTGCTGCAGAATTAGGGAGCGACTCACTTGGAGCATATGTTATTTCAATGGCCTCAAATGTACGAAGAGACACCATCTCTACAATGCCATAAAAGATAAATAAAATCTAAAAAGTCTAGATTTTTCAAATGTCTTAGAGTCTCACTGTCCTGCACCGATCTAGTGGAGTAAAATTGCAGTACATTTCTTCTGTGTCATGTTTATTAACACAATTATGTTATTGACCAGGACAAATATACTTGTTCAGAAGTTTGCACATCTTAGAATAATGTGTTCAATCATGGTATTCAACATTCAGTTGCACTTTTCCTTGCAGGCAAGTGATGTCCTCGCTGTTGAGTTGCTGCAGAAGGATGCAAGACTTACAGTTAGCGGGGACCTAGGAAGGCCATGTCCTGGTGGAACGTAAGCATGACTTTCTAGATTGATTTCTCTGTGAATTTGTGCAGTCTAGGCAATATTAACTCCCTAATAACTATGAACTAAATCATTGAACTGCAAAGTTAAGATCAACTTCATGTTCAGTTTGATCAGTAGGAGGGAATTTTGAAGAACATATTCTAGTTAGTATAAACTGAACTTTAACTTGATCTAAGAACATGAATATCACATGAACTTTTGTTGTGATAACTCAACTTCACGGAAGTTCAGTATGATAATACAGGTTCTGCGTACTTTTTCCTACAATACATCATTTTTTTACAATACTTGATCCTTGGCGAACAGGTTAAGGGTTGTTCCCTTGTTCGAGACCGTGAAAGACTTGCAAGCAGCCGGTTCAGCAATCAGGAAGCTGCTATCCATCGACTGGTACAGGGAGCATGTCATCAAGAACCACAACGGGCACCAGGAGGTAGGTACCCAAGAAACGGAACGCTAGCCAGCACGTAGAACATCCATCCAGTTTCCATTCCAATTTTTCTCTGAAACTCCTGAATCTGTCAATTACAATTGCAGGTCATGGTGGGCTACTCCGACTCCGGCAAGGACGCCGGGCGCTTCACTGCCGCGTGGGAGCTCTACAAGGCTCAGGAAGACGTTGTCGCCGCGTGCAACGAGTTTGGCATCAAGGTGACCCTCTTCCACGGCCGCGGCGGCAGCATCGGCCGCGGCGGCGGTCCAACCTACCTCGCCATCCAGTCCCAGCCTCCCGGCTCAGTAATGGTGCGTGTCCTACTGCTGCTCAGTAAATTTTCCCCACGAGTACGTTCTTGGTGTTCCTGACAAAAGTAAAATACCATTACCAGGGCACGCTCCGATCGACGGAGCAAGGCGAGATGGTGCAAGCCAAGTTCGGCCTTCCCCAAACCGCCGTCCGTCAGCTAGAGATCTACACAACAGCAGTGCTCCTCGCAACGCTGCGTCCGCCGCAGCCGCCGCGGGACCCGAACTGGCGTCACCTGATGGAGGAGATCTCCCGGGTGAGCTGCGGCCACTACCGGCACACAGTCTACGAGGACCCCGACTTCATCACCTACTTCCAGGAAGCCACGCCGCAAGCCGAGCTGGGCCACCTCAACATCGGGAGCCGCCCCGCGAAGCGGAAGCCCGCGGGGGGGATCTCCAGCCTCCGCGCCATCCCCTGGGTGTTCGCGTGGACGCAGACGCGGCTCGTGCTCCCGGCGTGGCTCGGCGTCGGAGCCGGGCTCCAGGACGCGCTTGATCGCGGCCATGGCGGCGAGCTCCGGGCAATGTACGCCGAGTGGCCGTTCTTCCAGAGCACGGTGGATCTGATCGAGATGGTGACGGCGAAGGCGGACGCGTCCGTGGCGGCGCGGTACGAGGAGGTGCTGGTGGCGCCCGAGCGGCGCGGCGTCGGAGGTGGGTTGAGGAGGGAGCTGGCGCGCACGGCGGCGTGCGTGCTCGCGGTCAGCGGGCATGCTAAGCTCACGGCGCATAATCGGAGCTTGAGGAGGCTGATCGAGAGCAGGCTGGCGTACTTGAATCCGATCAATATGCTGCAGGTGGAGGTGCTCAGGAGGTTGAGGAGGGACGATGATAACCGGAGGCTCCGTGATGCGTTGCTCATCACCATCAATGGCATCGCCGCCGGCATGCGCAACACCGGCTAGCTGAGGATGGTGACCCGGCCGCCGGATTGTTTGTTTGTTGCTTTCACGGATCGAGGATCTGCCATTATTTCGGGCTCCAACCGTGGCTGACTGACAGCTCAAATTTTGTTGCTAGATAGAAGATAAACCCAAGTCGCATTTTTTTAAATTTTTTTTGTGTTGTTCATACGGATCTACCTACGGAATACGGTCTTCAATTCACCATCAGAATATGGATTATTGACGCGCGCGCCGACACGACACGATGGTGGGCCTGTTGGGTTGATGGCGAGCCCGCGCGGGAAATCTCGTGGGCCAGCGGTGATGGACGGCCGACGCGGTAACGTGAGCCCTATAGCGGTCGTCGTCGGTGGTGGTGCACGGCAGGCAGCCTCGTGCCCGTCGCGTCGCGTCGCGTGTCCTAAAATGTCGCGCGATCCATGCGCATTTAGATTGACCGGGTCATCTCCTCCATACAGATAGCGAATTTTTATACACGATACCTACACCAGGAGGAAGTTTCTTTTCGACTTGATGACTTGTTTATACGCTGCTAGTTCGGTTTGCCAGGATCTCGAGCTTCCAACACCTGCATTGTTTACGCACCTACTAATTCAATGCGGATAGATCGGACAAGGAGTTTGCAACGGGCCAATGACGCCCTTTAGCTTCCAAATTGGTGACACCTCCACCTCCCTCTCAAGGCTCTCAAGCTGATTAACAAGCACGTGTGCCTCTAATAGTCTAATTGCCGCCGTTAACAAAAAAATGGAAGGAGCAAAAACAAAAAGAACCGCCGTGTTTTACGCATGCTCCTGGCTACCGGACCTCACAGAACGATTCAGCGCTCACTAGACACGGGTGCTTCAGACACAGCGTGAACACGCTCGTAAGGAAAATGGCCCTAGGCATGTTTATGATTTTGGTGATTAATGCCAACATAGTTATTGGGACTAACATGATTGTCAAGATATGTATTTTTAGGTTCCAAGTGACGATATTTAAGCCATCCAAACTATATTGAAAATCCAGAGAGTCTTATTTTGAGACACTCAAGTGATGGTATGTTGTAGTCGACACAAGATCCCGCAAGATGATCAAGAGAATCCTGCTCAGAGGAGCACCGACACAATTGATGGTGAGCATCGGATAAGTCGGTGGTCAGCACAGTCAAGCCAGCAGGGCCAAGAAAGGACAGAGCACCGGATGATTCGATGGTTGAGTCATGGACCAGCGAATGAATCGGTGGTCAGCGCGGGAGATGGCAAAGTCAAGTTTGAATGGAGCATAGGATGGTCCGATGCTATGTCAAGATTACCAGCGGATGAATCGTGGAACGTGGCAGGCCATAGATGCATTACAAAGGACAAGGAGCACCGGACAGTTCGATGGTACAAGACATGGACCAGCGAATGTGTCGGTGGTGTCGGCTCGGCTCGAGATCGGCTCAGATTCGGCTCTGGCAGAAATATGCATAGCATCGATTGATCCGATGCTACCTTGGCACCAGCAGCGAATCAGTCGGTGGTAGGTTCAAAGCCAACGGCCAGTGCAACGGCTAGTTGGAAAAATTGCTCCGGTGCAATGCGTCGGTGCTCAGCGAATGAGTCGGTGGTCACGCAGAAACTTGGCCGTTGGAGCAACGGCTAGTTCATGGACTTGGGGCTATATATACCCCCTTGGCCGTCCATTTGAAGGTGCTTGAGACTTGGGGAAGCTATTGTGAGTTGCTCTACTCATTTGCAAGTGCTCATTCCACCAAAGTGCTTAATAGAAGATCTAGGTGATTAGCATAGAGCTTAGTGCTTGATTAAGTGCTAATTAGACCTTTTAGCGCATTGCTTTAGGTGTTAGCCTAGAGTTTAGGCGAGGTTTGCACACCTCTTTTCTATCGGTGCTTGCGCGCACCAAGAGTTGTAAGTATCGGGGCTTGTAAGTCTTGCGAGACCCTCCAACCGAGTTTGTGGAGTGGCCGCCGTTACTTTGTACTAGGGAGGTGAGGCCCTAGGCATTTGCCGAAGCTCAACCAAGTGGAGGCGGCGAGGAGCATCCGGGAGAGGCCAAGCGGAGACCCACTCGCGTGTGGGGAAGTCCCGTAGGCTATCCTACGGAGTGACTCGACCGGGGAGTTCATGCCCTTGCGCGGGCATTCCCTTTGAGAGGGGCTCCAACAACGAGGACTAGTGGAAAGCCGTGGCTTTCCGACACCTCGGGATACATCGCCGTTGTCGGGAGTTTGCTTACTCTATCTCTTTACATTCCGCATTACTTATTGCACTACTTTCCGCATTTACCTTTCCTAGAATTGCCATGTGTAGTTGCTAGGATTGGAACCTAGGGTGCAAAACTTTTAGCGGTAGAGTTAGCAACACATAGAAAAACCTAGTGCACATTTAGATAGAAATTGAAATAGGTTTTTATATGTGCTCCTAGCCGTAGTTTTTAGATTACCCTAATTCACCCCCCTCTTATGGTGTCACGGTCCCTTCAACGCTAACACAATTGCCGTATAAAACTCGTATGATGACAATTTAGGCCGAGTTTAATTAGTTCCCGAAAAAATTTTGGAATAGAATTTTACCCTTTATGAGTAGTAAATGTAAACTAATAATAAAACGAATTACACATCTCGCTAGGAAATCTCAAGGCGAATCTAATGATGGTAATTAGAGAGTAATTAATTCATCATTAACGGATGGTTACTATAGTTACTGTTCCAAATCATGGATTAAGTAGGCTCATTGGATTCGTATTGCGATTTACAGTTTATCCATGTAAGTTTTCACCTTTTTCGTCTACATTTAATACTCAATGCATCTAAGATTCTCTTATGATGTGATGGGTGAAAAAAAATCATTTTGGAACTAAACAAGGCCTTAAGCAAATTGGTGCCGACATAATTGCCGTGTAAAACTCGTATGACAATTTAAGCAAACTGGCGCTTGACAATTGTCATAAATTCTACGCACTACAACAGCCCTTCTCGTTTCCCTCATCACCAAATCATATGAGGTGGCAAAAATAAGCTACTCCCTCTGTTTCAAAATGTATGTGATTTTAGCTTTTCTAGGTTCATAAAATTTGCTATGCATCTAGGTATAACGTATGTCTAGATTCATAACAAATTCTATGAACCTATAGAAACCAAAACAAACTACATTTTGGAACGGAGGAAGTACATGTTTTCGTGGTCTAGTGTTTGTTATATTGTGTTCTCTTAGGGCAATTAGGTACCTTGGCATCTGCCTAATATTTCGCATCAGCAATTTGGAGTTGTTTGTGTTGGAGCAATGTGGACACTAGCTGTACTACGTTCACTTGCGAGATTGCATGGAAAGCGAAAGATGCTGAAAAATGGGGTTCAATCAGTCACATGTGGACATAAAACAGCGATACTTTAGTAAAGCCCAGGTCAACGGAAAGATAGTGACGGTGCGTCACCCACTGTTTGCCATGAGCTGGCATGGTTGCCTCGGTGGTGTGGTTTAGCCTTAAGGCTTTTAAGTACTGGATAAACAAATTGAAACTGTTTTTCACCCAAACAATTACTCTTATACCCCTCATAAAGGACCCATGAATCAGGAGTAAAAATAGACCCGGACGATAAAGGGGAGGGGGGAGACGGATTTGTCGTCCTCCCCCCGTTGTTTTTGTCCCGTCGCCTCTTCCCACCTCTTTTTTTCTCACGGCGCGTTTTCTTACCCACCAATCGTACCCACACCCGATTACTTACCATAAAGTCGCACCCGATTGCTTACCAAGTTCGCCAATCAAGGATTAAGGTTTCCTTTAAAAAAAAGAAATGTCATCTATGCAATCAGACGTCTCTTTCTTTTAACACTTGATTGCTTACCATAAAGTCTGTCAATCAAGTGTCAATGTTTCCTTTTAGAAAAAAAGAATGACATCGACGCAATCGGGTATCTCCTTCCTTTTAAAACTTAATTGCTTACCATAGTTATGGACACCAATTAAGGATTTGATTGCTTACCATAGCTGTGGGAGCCAATCAATGAATTGATTACTTACCGTAGTCGTGGGCGTCCAGGTTCATCTCCTTAGCCCTCCTACCCCCTATATAAGACGCCCTTTTCTCCTACTCAAAACACAACATCTATCCCTTCATTCATATTTCTTTGTGAGGGCACCGGCACCGAGTGCGGCGCAAGGATAACCGCGACACTCGTAGTGTCCAAGCTCGTCGGGCAGAAGCAGAGTGTTCTTTGCATTGTGGTGGTGCCCGACGCCGTCGAGTGCATGACGTCGTTGCTCCATACCGTCGACGACGAGGAGAGCAACTTTCTCGGCCTCCTCATCATCAAGAAGTTGGCTGCAATGTCGAGATGCTCACGGATATCTATATTGTGGAAATTTCTTTTTTATATGTTACTCATTGTTTAAGATTTGATCCTACAAATTTCCCTTCTTTTTCCGTCGGAGGCCAAAGGCTTTGATGTATTAATATATAATTTTTAATTTGTGATGCTACTAATAATTTTAATAATTTTAATGTGTGATGTTATTTGTGAGAATTTGAATCGAATGTAATGGTTTCAAATTTATTCTTTTTAAATTTAAATTTTTTATTCTATTTTTTTGTGCACGTGCCACCCTACTTAGTTATTAAAATGGAGAAAAAAATCTATTTTACTCGTCTCACCTATTCACTTTGTTCGCTTAACCCAAAACAATTAGACTTGTTTTACTCCCTCGAACTATTACAATTTGTCTAAATTTACCCCTAAGTGAATAGGTGAAGAGAATAAAATGGGCATTTTCGTATAAAAAAATGAAACCTTAAGCTGCCCCTACTCATAATTTGTTAAATGCAATATCGTGTCATTAAGGGAGGTGCCGGTACGGTCCCGCCGAAAATGTGACTTTGGTACTTAAATTGTTACGTCATAAAACAAAACAAGAGAGAAACATATAAAAATAACTCCGTGTTGTACGGTTCATAGAGCAGTTATTTATTTATTTATTGTGTCCATGAGCAAGCGAGCGAACGAGCTCTAAAGTTCTCTACACATACTGTAAGTATCCAAAAACAGAAAAGTGTTATCTCTACACATACTGTAAGTATCTAAAAACAGAAAAATGTATAACACCGTTTCGTTAGCTGTGAGCGAAGATCAATTTCAGTAGGGGGCGTTTAGTTCACGAAAAGGTGAATTCTTTTTAAATTGGGTTGCGTGCACAGAGAAGAAATAAATTGACACGATTTTCTAGATGAAAACTTTTTGGATTTCAGGTGGAACTATAAGGCAATGTTTAGCTCACACCCGAAATATTTTCATCCATCACATCAAAGGAGAATCTTTGATGCATGAAGTATTAAATGTAAACGAAAAAGGTGAAAAGTTATATGGATAGACTGTAAATCGCGAGACGAATCTAACGAGTCTACTTAATCCATGATTTGCAACAGTAGTGCTACAGTAATCATCCACTAATTATGGATTAATTACCCTCTAATTACCATCGTTAGATTCGTCTCTAGATTTCCAACCTATCCATATAACTTTCCACCTTTTTCGTCTGCATTTACTACTTCTAAATTGATAAAATCAAAACTCGAAATCTTTTCACGAAACGTTTTCGCGAACTAAACACGGCCTAAACACTCCTACGTCACTCCATGACAAAGAAGCATGACAACTTGACAAGAGTAGCCGGAAAGTCCTTAGCTGCCCATGCAACTCCAAATGTGGTTATATCCTCCAAGAGTCAGAGTACACAAATCGATGATGAATTATGCCAGACGTGATTTTATATAGTTGCGCTCCGTTTCTTCAGTCTACAAGTGGATTGACTTTTGAGTCAACTTTAAGGAACCCTAGTTATGGAGTATTACCTGCAGATTAATTTAATTTGAACGATTCGACGTTTAAGTTTGAACGGGTCAACTTCAACCAATGAGACTTCCTAGAATCTAATTATCTTCCATGCAACTCGTATTTTACAACCACGCATCTTGCATGCTTGCTTCCTCAACTCAAACGTATTCTACAACGGAATACAACCAGAGATGATGTACTCTCAACCTTTTTTTTTTCAGTGATGTGCTAAAAGTGATTGTAAGTCGATGACCAAACAAATCATTTCCCTAACAAACCTTTAATACACAAGAGGACTACTGACTACATACTATTATGTAAATTGGCGCATGTACCATTGTTCATTCAAAAATTACCTTATTCAGCGTACGTCCACTCATAAAGAAAAATGCACACCAACGAAATTTACCAACAACAACCTTCATTAAGGTGGTATATGCTGATGTACATTAGCTTTCTTTTCATGTACTTGTGACAGCAAAAAAAATTTACCAATATTTGATGGCAAAGCTCTGGCTCATGTGTAGAGAAATTTGCCAAACATTTTGGTCTCACCGTCTTAAACACTCGCGAGAACGTTTCCCGGTCAAATTCTGAGCAGGCAGTTCCAAACGCGCAATCCAGCATCTGAAAATATAGAGAGGGAAAAAAAAGGGGTTGCCATCCAGAGACCCATAAACGAAGCCATGTGCACACACCTGTTGGGCACAGCTAAACTCCAAATGTGCTTTGTCTTCTTTGTCACCTAATTGTTCTCAGAAAAGGAAGCTTATGAAGTAACCTTTCTGAACATCTGCTCTGTATCTGCTCCCATGTTTTTAAAGCGGTAAGGCGAGGCGAGGCGATGCGCCACCGCTCAGTCGCCTAGGCGATAAGGCGTGAGGCAAGGCGACTGTAACGCCCTGCTTTTTAAGTCATTTAGAAATACAGGTTTATCAAAATTTTTCCTTAAATTAAACCTAATCTCTCTCCTCACAATATTTAAAAATATACATTTCTCAAATCAAACTATGCATCCAAACGTATCATATGTGTTGCACTTGTATATTTAGAAACTCCTCTTTCAAATTCTTGGGTAATATTTAAATTCAATCTAAATATTAATTCCCTATATCCAACCCTTTCAAAATATTTCAAATTAGTGCTCATTCTAAGCCCATATCAAAACCCTACTCAAATTTGAATTTCCCTTTCAAATTTGAACTCAAACTTCCATCCAAACAAATAAGAAACCTCTTTTAGTAATAGGTGGGCCAAACCCGCTTCTGGCCCAGCTATTCCACGCGGCCCGTTGCCAAAGTCCGCTTTTCCCCCTTAAACCCTCCCCTTCGGACGCCTCTCCCCCTCCTCTCCCCGCGGCCCACTCTTCCTTTGGGCCACCACGTCACGCCCTCCCTACACGGCAGGCAGGCCACAGCGGCCCAGCAACGCGCTCCGCGGCCCGTGCACGCACGCGGCCCACTCCTCCCTTCCTGCCCGGCTTGCGCATGCTGACGCCAGCCTGGCGTCACCTTCTTCTTCCTCCCTCCCTCCCCGCGTCACTCCGCCGCGCCGCCGTCAGCCACGGACCCCGCCGGCACCTCCACGCCCTCCCCGCCGCCAGATCCGCTCGCCTTCGAGCACAGCGACGCACGAATCCCGACCGCCACGTGCCCCCGGCCGGCCGCCGTCTAACCCCCCAACGCCCAACTACCCCGGGCGCCATTAATGCGTCGGCGCGTCCATCCCTGGCGGCCATCCCCCCCGCCGTGCTGCTCTGTACCTGGTCACGACTGCGCCCCCGCCATCCGATGCCAGCCGCACGGCCAGGATGGACCAAAAACGCGGCGCCACTGCCCCCTTTCCCCGCCGCCGGCCAAGCACCATCGCCGGAGCTCGATGGCCCTCACGACGGCCACGCGTCCCGCCCCGCCGGTCATCCCTATCCCCGCCGCGCGACGTGGCGACGCTCCGCGCGTCCGCCCGGCCTATAAAAGGCGGCCCAGCCCCGGCGGAAGAAGCACCCCACGCTCGAGCTCGAGCTTCATCTCACCCGCGCGTGGATGCGCCGCCCCGCTCCTTTCCCCTCCTCCCTGCTAGCCTCGCCGCATTCACCGTAGTCTCCTGGTTCGCCTGAGCCAAGTAGCAGGGCCGGCGGCGAGCTGTAACGCCGTCCCGACGCTACTCCGGCGACCCCTGCGGCGGCGCTAATGGCGCCCACGGCGGTGCCGCCGTCTTCCCCCGAAGGGGTAAGCCGCCGTTGCTAGCCGCCAACGCCGTCACCCCTCTCTCTCTTGTGCCAACCTGACAAGCGGGCCCGGCCAGCCAACGCCGTCGCACCGCGCCATCCCCTTCCCCCGCCGTCGCTGCCGCGTGGGCCTGGCCGATGCCAACGGCGATGTTGACGCCGTCCCGCGCCCTCACTCGCTGACCAGCGGGTCCCACGGACGCCGTCCGCGAGCTGTCGCGCGCCCCAGCGCGTGGACACGGTCCACTGGACCAGTGGCCCATCAGCCGCGGTCCACCGCGCCCCACCGCATGGGCCCATGGAACAGTCCGCGTAGTGGGCCCCACCAGCCCACGCCAGCCAACCGTCCCGCCGCGTCAGCACTAGCAAAATGCTAGGTACACCCGGTAAGTGTACACCAAATCTTACTTAGAGCCCTTCCTCCACTCCAAAAATTCCCCAAATTCTCCAAAAATATTAGGAATATTTCTAAACCTATTAGAGCCATCCAAACCATTTTAGGATATTTCTTAGCCCCAAATCCCAAAAGTGTAGCCCTCATCCAATAAGAAATCCCGTTAAGTGTACCCCGAAAACTCCCCTTCCAATTCAAAGCTCCATAAAATCCCTAAATTTTTCCATAAATACTAGGGATTAATCTAAGCATTTCCATATGCTTAGTTCCCTAGGATTTATATCCTAGCCCCAAATCTCGATCGCGCTATCCCAAAACCCCGCCGAAACCCCGTCTAAAGCCCTGCGGACGTCGTTTCGCCGTCCGATCAAAACCCGGGGTTTTGGTAAGATCTTAGCCATTGGGCTATCCAAACCCAATCCATCCCATTAATTATTTAGAAACTTATTTCTAAATAATTAATATAATCATTCATTATTTATTCCGGGATTATTGCTTAGCGATCCCATACTCCCCGTTTCCACTGTTCCAAACCTTTCTTAAAAACCACCGTCATCTGGGGGTTATCTGTTAGAAATCCATAAAACCCCCGACCGTTCGATCATCTCCGAGGAAATTACTTATTAATTTCCTGGGAATTCCATTCCTTGAATCCATTAATTATTTACCATAATTAATGGATTATCTCTTAATATCTCTTTTTATCCTTTATTTCTATTCTATAGGAATTGATTGATGTATTGTTTACTGAATGTTATTTTCCATGTTCATTGATCGATAGGTCGTTGGCGTGACCAGGCCCCGCCCAAGATGCTGAAGCTCACGAAGACCAGAAGTCCAAGCCTGGTCAACGTCAAGCTTACGTACGCATTAGCGGACGTCCAAGTACCGTTCATGAAGGCAAGTCCTGGCAACCAACTCCTTGGTCATGCCAGTCCCAGTTCCTGCATAATAAAATCAACCAAGTTAATAACATGGAATGCATTCTTTGCTAAAACATAAGGAGAACCCTCTATATTCCACCTCCCCCTTGATTTAGAGCTACTTCTAGCCCAAAATCCTATTAATAACCCCGGTCACGACCTGTCGCTGACCGAGCGTTATTTAGAAGTAGATTTCTTAGGAATTTCTACACATTTATGACTTGTGAGGAAAGAGCTTCCGGGAGATGAGAGAGAATGTTGGATTAAGTATAAAATGAACCAACTAAGAATAGAACCCCTAAGGACGGACTTGCGAGTAAGGGAGGCAGCCTCAGTAGAGGATCCTGTCTCAAAGGCTTGCTCTGGTCGCATAAGGACCGGTTCACGGGAGAGTCTTTCTAATGCCAGTACCGCCATACGGGCCAAAAAGGACATAGCCTTCGGGAATGACCTGTAATGTGAGGCCTTGACCCACACCCCGCTAGCAGCTCCTAGTAAATCCATCCCAAGGAGCCGCATGATTGGTGCAGAGTGTCGACCGGCGAACTGAGTAGCGCTCGGTGCCGAGTCGGGCACGCACCAAGTCGGGATACAGATGTACTGGAGACAGCCCCAGACAGAGGGCTGGGACTGGGCGGCACGGGTTGACTAGAGTACAGGGTAGGGAGACCCTGAGGGCCGAGGGCCCTAATATATGAGCTCATTTGACCCGGGTCGACATCCGCGAGGCGGATGATGATTAGTAGCCCCTGTTTAGCCCCAGTACTATCTGTGGCTGGACCTAGGAAAGGCTGTCTGGAGACAGACGCCGGCAGGTACGGGTCTCGTAGGACGGCACTGCCTAAGTACACGGTAAGTGCTGACCGACCGTATGGCATAGGGTACAACCTCTGCAGAGTAACCAATCTGTCGATAGCCGTGGCTCTCGGTTATGAGCCCATTTAGTCAAAGCCCCCGTTGATTAGCATACATCTGTAGAAATGAAGTATGAAATGACGAGACGGGCAAAGGCCCAGATGAGTGAGGCATAAGCCTGCCCAGAAGGACCCTGACGGTCTCTGGGAGAGAGAACTAAAATATGGGGACTGGCAGGGATGAGAATGCCCCTCCAGGACCAAACAACATAATATTCTCCTTTCCCACCCCTGTTTATAAATGTACAACTTTACTTTGTATTTATATTTCCACCAAAGGATAACCTCACTCCCTTGCATGCATTATAATTTTACACAGGATTTGCTGAGTACCAAATAGATGTACTCAGCCTTGCTTTCACATGATTACAGGTACATGGACATGTAGGGCATCCCGGCTCCATTCCCTCCTTGAATGGGTCATAATGCCACTCTCCGCTAAGGCGAAGGTAGTTATTCTTATTTACTGCGCGTTTATTGCTTCCAATACTAATCCTGTGTAAAACCTGTATCAGCGTACTGATCCAGGGACTGATACAGGTGATTACGGGACATCCAAAGGATGGTCGCCACAGGAGATGGTATCAGAGCGATAAATAAATTCCTAGCACCATATAAGATAGACCATACACGCTAGGAAACCCTAAACCTTCTATTCTCCTCATATCCTTCGAGATTTCTCGAAAAATCCTCATTTCACCCCCGAATTTCCCTTACCTTATGCTTAACTCCAAATATTACTCTGACAGGTATGGATCACATGAATGAAGATTGGCTGATGATCCAAGACCATGGAGAAATTGTGAAAGAAAGTCTAGCAGAAAAGCTAGAGCTGGCAGAGTAAATAGAAGAAATCACGGAAGTATTAGGCACTGAGTCAAAGTATAAGCCTAAAGCCTTGTAGTGACGTATTTTTGATTGAATAATGCTTGAGTAAACCTAGTCATTAGCCCCCACCTACCTAGTAGTTATAGGGTTGATTGATAGTTGATTGTAGAAATGTGTGGTTAGACTCCCTCGTTTCTAAAAATTTAAGGATTTCCTCTAATCTATACCTATCCAAATGATGTCAGGTTGAGCAAGGATTGGGAGATAAAGGAAATCTCTGAGAAATGAAGCTGAAGGTCCGTCAGGAAATACAAGCCTTGATCCCCTTAAGCGGGGTAGATCCCGAAGCAAGCAGGACATTACATTTGGAGAGCTGCAGAAATCAGTTGAAGTGGGCCTATAACCCACAGATTCCGGAAAATACGGAAAAAGTCACATGAAAGGTATAGGACAATCCTATACATCTAATGTGATAAAGATCAGTATTCCGAAGAAATCAATGGAAATGTGGCGGAAACCTGTGGAAGCTAAAGAAATTAAAGAAGATACAATATGAGGAGTTGTATCAAGAACTTTCATCCACAGGTACTATCCCACGAATTTACGGAGTCATGAGAGCTCCGAACCCATGGGAACCAACACCAAGTCCGCACCTTCCAAATAGAACAGTCTCAAGTCTATTCTTCCAACTGGCTTCTTTACGGAGTCAGCCCTCCTAACACCCCAACCCTCCCGGTCAAGTCAAATCCCTCATC
This sequence comes from Urochloa ruziziensis, assembly GCA_015476505.1. Classification (NCBI taxonomy): domain Eukaryota; kingdom Viridiplantae; phylum Streptophyta; class Magnoliopsida; order Poales; family Poaceae; genus Urochloa; species Urochloa ruziziensis. Next base: position 13,638,322 of record CM027122.1, on the reverse strand, counting down.
AACTCTTCCCAGAAACTCCCCACCACTTCCATCTAAACCCAGATTTTGTATAACCAACTCCCCGTCGGTACTGTCCTTTAAAGGATATGCCGTACAATTCCTTGAAAAGATTTTCCCCACCGACGTCATCCCTCACTAATCCCCGCCGTCGGTACCCTTGGGAACCAACATACCCTCATTAATTCCCCTCAGCAGCACCCAAACTCCATAAGTCGTCATCCCCGGAGTTCCACTCCCACCCCTATTCAAATAATCCCGTCCATAACCCGGAATCACAACACTACTAACCCCGGGATAGCGGACACCCTTTCAGGAAAGGCTCTCTTATGCAGCCCTATCCAGGAGCCCTTACCTATGTACCTCCCCGTCGCCATCATCGCCAAGTCCACGCTTCCACTCAATTAGCCTATGAGCTCAATGTGTGTATCTACTTCCTAGATGATACACCGCTCCTAACCACCCATGGCCCCATTACCAACCCTCTCCAAACCCATGCATCCTCCCGAAGACCGAGAACCCTCTTCCAATACAGAAATCTCTTCACCCCTACAGATCATTGAGGCATGCAAGTTCCTTTACGGAAAATGCTCCTCAATTATATCCTCGGTCATTCGTAACCACAACCTCCCGACCACTCCGGAGGAACTAACCCACCGTGCTCATGACCACGGTAACCACCCAATCTCAGCCGTCAAGGTTACCTACCCAAGGTCATGCCCAAGATAAACTATCGCAATCTTGGGATTTCCGGTAATATCCTTCAAGAGGGGACATGTCCTTGAACCCCGTGGAAACTATTCCACTGCAGGAAGGATTGAATCATGCTCATTCTTTTGAGCATTCGAGGCAAACCACCCGGACGAAAGAAACTTGAAGGAGGAACTCTAGTGGAATAAATTGGGTAATTTGAAGGAATCACCACATAAAATATGGAGGCCCATTCCACTAGATAGGTCAGCAAGCATACTGACCATCCTGCCGTATTGGAAGGAGACACTTCTCAAAGCATTCAGAAGAATCACTATACCAAATTATAGGATGAGAAGTGGTCACCCAAGTTTCTTCGCAACTCTTGCCTCCACCAAGTAACCCGGGAGATTCTACCAAGCTAACGTAGATGTAACCCTGGCTACAGTTACTGCCTCGCCCAAGCCTCATCTCTTAAGTAAAATAGAAATTGATAAGAGATGAATGATATGGAGATGAAGGTTCCCGGCAATATCTCAAGAATAAGAAACCACGAAGAAGGATATATCCGAGTAATCTCGAATAATCGAAAACTTGGATAAAGATACCATGCTCTCAAGGATAAAAGAAACTCTGAGAGAGTTAACTAAGGAATTAGGAATTAAACTTAAGGAAATTCCGGGTCAAATTTTCCTTGAGTTGAAGGAAGAACCACAGGAGATGGTTCACAGAAGATAAACTGGTACAGAATAACTCCGACGATCGAGAATGAGTTATCCTGAAGGTACCGGAACTCGACATGGATATATCAAGATAAAATAAATCCTGGATGAGAAGTCTAGACAGAAACCCCAAGAATCCAGGATATCTACAAGAAGAAGGAATGGCAAGTTAATTCTCCTTAAGTGGGGTAGTAACCCCAAAAGAAGAAAGAAAATCCGGTCTCAAGAACTTGAGGATTAAAACAACATAGAAATGAGATTATCCTCAAAACATTTCAAGTACGGCCGGAACAATTGTTAGACAAGTTCAGGGAATAACGGACAAAATCATCATGATAATATTACCTTACAAGGAGAAAGAAAAGAATAGACGAGTTACAAGAAGAAGAGGTGGCGAACATTAAAGGGAAAAAGAAGTTCCTTTTGATGAAAGCTGAAAACTCCGATCCTCACCCCCTTTATGGAAATGGTAAGTAAATCCTAGTTTTCTTTCTAACCTCAAATCTCGGGACGAGATTTCCCTTAAGTGGGGTAGCCCTGTAACGCCCTGCTTTTTAAGTCATTTAGAAATACAGGTTTATCAAAATTTTTCCTTAAATTAAACCTAATCTCTCTCCTCACAATATTTCAAAATATACATTTCTCAAGTCAAACTATGCATCCAAACGTATCATATGTGTTGCACTTGTATGTTTAGAAACTCCTCTTTCAAATTCTTTGGGTAAATATTTAAATTCAATCTAAATATTAATTCCCTATATCCAACCCTTTCAAAATATTTCAAATTAGTGCTCATTCTAAGCCCATATCAAAACCCTACTCAAATTTGAATTTCCCTCTCAAATTTGAACTCAAACTTCCATCCAAACAAATAAGAAACCTCTTTTAGTAATAGGTGCGCCAAACCCCGCTTCTGGCCCAGCTATTCCACGCGGCCCGTTGCCAAAGTCCGCTTTTCCCCCTTAAATCCTCCCCTTCGGACGCCTCTCCCCCTCCTCTTCCCGCGGCCCACTCTTCCTTTGGGCCACCACGTCACGCCCTCCCTACACGGCAGGCGGGCCACAGCGGCCCAGCAACGCGCTCCGCGGCCCGTGCACGCACGCGGCCCACTCCTCCCTTCCGGCCCGGCTTGCGCATGCTGACGCTAGCCTGGCGTCACCTTCTTCTTCCTCCCTCCCTCCCCGCGTCACTCCGCCGCGCCGCCGTCAGCCACGGACCCCGCCGGCACCTCCACGCCCTCCCCGCCGCCGGATCCGCTCGCCTCCGAGCACAGCGACGCACGAATCCCGACCGCCACGTGCCCCCGGCCGGCCGCCGTCTAACCCCCCAACGCCCAACTACCCCGGGCGCCATTAATGCACCAGCGCACCCATCCCTGGCGGCCATCCCCCCCCCCCCCGCCGTGCTGCTCTGTACCTGGTCACGACTGCGCCCCCGCCATCCGATGCCAGCCGCACGGCCAGGATGGACCAAAAACGCGGCGCCACTGCCCCCTTTCCCCGCCGCCGGCCAAGCACCATCGCCGGAGCTCGATGGCCCTCACGACGGCCACGTGTCCCGCCCCGCCGGTCATCCCTATCCCCGCCGCGCGACGTGGCGACGCTCCGCGCGTCCGCCCAGCCTATAAAAGGCGGCCCAGCCCTGGCGGAAGAAGCACCCCACGCTCGAGCTCGAGCTTCATCTCACCCGCGCGTGGATGCGCCGCCCCGCTCCTTTCCCCTCCTCCCTGCTAGCCTCGCCGCATTCACCGTAGTCTCCTGGTTCGCCTGAGCCAAGTAGCAGGGCCGGCGGCGAGCTGTAACGCCGTCCCGACGCTACTCCGGCGACCCCTGCGGCGGCGCTAATGGCGCCCATGGCGGCACCGCCGTCTTCCCCCGAAGGGGTAAGCCGCCGTTGCTAGCCGCCAACGGCGTCACCCCTCTCTCTCTTGTGCCAACCTGACAAGCGGGCCCGGCCAGCCAACGCCGTCGCACCGCGTCATCCACTCCCCCGCCGTCGCTGCCGCGTGGGCCTGGCCGATGCCAACGGCGATGCTGACGCCGTCCCCCGCCCTCACTCGCTGCCCAGCGGGTCCCACGAGACGCCGTCCGCGAGCTGTCGCGCGCCTCAACGCGTGGACACGGTCCACTGGACCAGCGACTCAGAGCCCGCGGTCCACCGCACCCTACCGCGCTGGTCCACGGAACAGTCCGCGTCGTGGACCCCACCATCCCACGCCAGCCAGCCACCCCGCCGCGTCAGCCCTAGCAAAATGCTAGGTACACGCGGTAAGTGTACACCAAATCTTACTTAGAGCCCTTCCTCCACTCCAAAAATTCCCCAAATTTCTCCAAAAATATTAGGAATATTTCTAAACCTATTAGAACCATCCAAACCATTTTAGGATATTTCTTAGCCCCAAATCCCAAAAGATTAGCCCTCATCCAATAAGAAATCCCGTTAAGTGTACCCCGAAAATTCCCTTTCCAATTTAAAGCTCCATAAAATCCCCAATTTTTTCCATAAATACTAGGAATTAATCTAAGCATTTCCATATGCTTAGTTCCCTAGGATTTATATCCTAGCCCCAAATCTCGATCGCGCTATCCCAAAACCCCGCCGAAACCCCGTCTAAAGCCCTGCGGACGTCGTTTCGCCGTCCGATCAAAACCCGGGGTTTTGGTAAGATCTTAGCCATTGGGCTATCCAAACCCAATCCATCCCATTAATTATTTAGAAACTTATTTCTAAATAATTAATATAATCATTCATTATTTATTCCGGGATTATTGCTTAGCGATCCCATACTCCCCGTTTCCACTGTTCCAAACCTTTCTTAAATACCACCGTCATCTGGGGTTATCTCTTAGAAATCCATAAAACCCCCGGCCGTTCGATCATCTCCGAGGAAATTACTTATTAATTTCCTGGGAATTCCATTCCTTGAATCCATTAATTATTTACCATAATTAATGGATTATCTCTTAATATCTCTTTTTATCCTTTATTTCTATTTATAGGAATTGATTGATGTATTGTTGTACTGAATGTTATTTTCCATGTTCCATTGACCGATAGGTCGTTGGCGTGACCAGACCCCGCCCAAGATGCCGAAGCTCACGAAGACCCAGAAGTCCAAGCCTGGTCAACGTCAAGCTTACGTACGCATTAGCGGACGTCCAAGTACCGTTCGTGAAGGCAAGTCCTGGCAACCGACTCCTTGGTCATGCCAGTCCCAGTTCCTGCATAATAAAATCAACCAAGTTAATAATATGGAATGCATTCTTTGCTAAAACATAAGGAGAACCCTCTATATTCCACCTCCCCCTTGATTTAGAGCTACTTCTAGCCCAAAATCCTATTAATAACCCCGGTCACGACCTGTCGCTGACCGAGCGTTATTTAGAAGTAGATTTCTTAGGATTTCTACACATTTATGACTTGTGAGGAAAGAGGTTCCGGGAGATGAGAGAGAATGTTGGATTAAGTATAAAATGAACCAACTAAGAATAGAACCCCTAAGGACGGACTTGCGAGTAAGGGAGGCAGCCTCAGTAGAGGATCCTGTCTCAAAGGCTTGCTCTGGTCGCATAAGGACCGGTTCACGGGAGAGTCTTTCTAATGCCAGTACCGCCATACAGGCCAAAAAGGACATAGCCTTCGGGAATGACCTGTAATGTGAGGCCTTGACCCACACCCCGCTAGCAGCTCCTAGTAAATCCATCCCAAGGAGCCGCATGATTGGTGCAAGGTGTCGACCGGCGAACTGAGTAGCGCTCGGTGCCGAGTCAGGCACGCACCAAGTCGGGATACAGATGTACTGGAGACAGCCCCAGACAGAGGGCTGGGACTGGGCGGCACGGGTTGACTAGAGTACAGGGTAGGGAGACCCTGAGGGCCGAGGGCCCTAATATATGAGCTCATTTGACCCGGGTCGACATCCGCGAGGCGGATGATGATTAGTAGCCCCTGTTTAGCCCCCAGTACTATCTGTGGCTGGACCTAGGAAAGGCTGTCTGGAGACAGACGCCGGCAGGTACGGGTCTCGTAGGACGGCACTGCCTAAGTACACGGTAAGTGCTGACCGACCGTATGGCATAGGGTACAACCTCTGCAGAGTAACCAATCTGTCGATAGCCGTGGCTCTCGGTTATGAGCCCATTTAGTCAAAGCCCCCGTTGATTAGCATACATCTGTAGAAATGAAGTATGAAATGACGAGACGGGCAAAGGCCCGAATGAGTGAGGCATAAGCCTGCCCAGAAGGACCCTGACGGTCTCTGGGAGAGAGAACTAAAATATGGGGACTGGCAGGGATGAGAATGCCCCTCCAGGACCAAACAACATAATATTCTCCTTTCCCACCCCTGTTTATAAATGAACAACTTTACTTTGTATTTATATTTCCACCAAAGGATAACCTCACTCCCTTGCATGCATTATAATTTTACACAGTATTTGCTGAGTACCAAATAGATGTACTCAGCCTTGCCTTCACATGATCACAGGTACATGGACATGTAGGGCATTCCGGCCCGTTCCCTCATTGAATGGGTCACAATGCCACTCTCCGCTAAGGCGAAGGTAGTTATTCTTTACTCACTGCGCGTTTATTGCTTCCAATACTAATCCTGTGTAAAACCTGTATTAGCACATTTATCCAGGGACTAATACAGGTGATTACGGGACATCCAAAAGATGGTCGCCACAGCGACGCCTTATGCACCATATATACACGCATCTACATGTGTAAAAATAAAAGAAAAAGGCCTAAAATGAAAAGAAGGCCCATGAAACTAGCCCAATTCAAGTCAGCCCAACCCCCTCAACTTAACCTCATCCCGTCTAGATTCCCACCGGCCACCACCCGACCTTATCCATCCGCTCGAACCCACCATCGAACCGCGCCGCCCCTGCCACCGCCCGCCCGCGGCCGGCCTCGGCTTCCTTCTCCTCCTCCGGCGGCGCCCACCCCTGCCTCCACCGCTGACGTCGCCGCGCCTCGGCCTTCTCTTCTTTCTCCGCCTCCGCGCGCTGTCGTCTGCCTGCCGCTGCCTCCTCTTCTTCCTCCCCTGCCTCCACCGTCGCCGCCCGCCCGCCCGCCCGCTGCCGCCACCTCTCCCTCCTCGTCCTCCGCCTTCATCTGCCACTACTTCCTCCGCGCACTCGTCCCTGCCTCCTCCGCCGCCCTTCCCGCCGCTGAAGGCTATCCGCGCGAGGTCCCGGGCTCTCTCCGTCTTCCAAGACCAGAGGAGGAGGACGGGCGAGGGGCAGCGGCGGGGCTTCGTTCCCCAGCGGCGCAGCACCGGACCGGTGGCCAAGGCGATGAATCGCAAGGCGATGCCGACGCCCAGTATTTTTTACCGCCTGGACGCTTAGGCGACGCCTAGGCGTCGCTTAGGCGACGCTTTAAAATCCATGCTGCTCCAAAAAAAAAAGATTTTTTTATCTGAATAATTTAACTCTACTATTAACATGGTAGGAGGACGAGGCCATGTGAAATTCGTTTAAGTTAATCCATGCGGTTTGAATAGAGCTAAGATGGTGTACTGAACATTCATCTGTTTTATTATCGTTTCCTTTGACCTGTCAGATACCTGAGTGTCAATGTCTCTTTTACCACCCTTGTTCAAACGACATACCCTAGCTCCATGTTTGTTCATACTCCGTACTAGCATAAAAATTGTACCGGCAGTAGTGATTAGTGAATTAGCAATACTTCCTTGCTAAGAATTTCCTCTTGATGCAATTGAGAGGTAGGTGCTTCAGCTTCAAATAGGAATATATGGAGATCAAGCAATGCCCAAAAAGCCCTACTAAACGCGTCACAGCTCACCTTTGAAGGAGAAATGTTAAATCACAAAATTGCCGGGGGGCAAAATTGAAAAGAGGCCAGTCTTTTTCCAACCCAACCATGAACCACACTGACAGTGCACGATACTCTCTCTCTCCTACTACTACTGTAGAAGAGACGAGTGGAAATTGGAAATTCCCACTCGGGCACCCAGGAGAGGTTTCTGCAAAGGTACAGAGTGTCACATGCGTTGGATTTCGGAGTCCTTCTCGTCTTGTCCGCTTGCTCTCCTTGCTGTTCTTGCGGTTACCTCCGCCCTCGCCTTCAATGCTACCGCGTAGCCGCCGGATCTGAGAGACCCACCGCGTCCGCCTCCGTCTTGAAGCTAATCTTGGCCCCTGCTTCTTCAAGATTCTGTTCTATCTCACAGAATTCCGTCTGCATCTTCTTTGCCGCATCCGTGAGAAAGGTGGGATCTTGGCTCAGTTTCTGGAGGATTTGAATTCTTTTTATCTGTCGGCTTTTGGCGCTGAAGAGAGGCCACCTCTGTTTGTGAATGCAGTGCTGCGAACGTGCTGATTTGAGCGAGAAGCTTTTCTCTTGTGGCGGCCGAGGTGAGATTTGACCTCCTCCGCGTTCTTGCAGCGTGAGGAGAGCGAAGGAAGGGATCAGAGGAGGAAGGAAATAATTGGAATTTCGCCTGGCTCCTGGGCGAATCCGCGAGATTGTCTCCGGGTCACGCTCGATTCTCCCTTGAATTGCGGCGTTGTGCCATGATTCTCGCCTCCATTTCCACCAAGAAGGAAGCAGCTCAGCAGTGACGGCACTGTAGTGCTCCAGCCCAGCCTGCTGGGCTCCAATGGCGTCCTCGCCGTCGCCCTCTCCGGGCACCATCAGGGCCAACTTGCCGCCGTCCACCTCAACCCCATCGCCGGCAACCACCACGCCCACGCCGGCCTCCCCGGCCCCGGCGACGCAGCCCAATGCTACCCCGGCCGACCCTCCCTCCTCGCCGGCTGCGCCGCCTCCCCTTCCCCCCGCATCCACGCCACCCCCGCAGCTCACTCCTCCTCCGCCCTCCTCGGCTCCGCCGCCTCCTGACGCTGTGCCGCCACCGCCGGTAGCTGTTGCCTCTCCTCCACCGGCCCCAACAGCCGTAGTGCCGCCACCCTCGCCGCCGGTTGCAGTGCCCCCACCACCTACACCTGCTGCCCCGCCAAAGGCTGCGCCTATACTCCCCCCTGTGGCTGCATCACCACCACCATCCAATTTGCCAGCGCCTAACCCACCGGCTGACCCGACTCCACCGACGGTAGCGCGGCCGCCTCCACCACGGCATCTCCGGCCGCCAAGAAAGCCTGGAACTCAGCCAGATCCTCCACCCTTGGCACCACCACCTTCTGGAACTCCTGTCGAACCTTCTCCGAGTAGTCCCTCGCCAACCTCTGGAGATCCTTCGATCCCTACTCCAACTAGCCCCTCACCTCCAGGGGCAACACCGTCCACGCCAGCCCCAGCAACGGCAGTTGATCCAGTCAGCCCGGTAACCAACGGGGAGCGGGGTTCCAACAAATCATCGAGTCCAGCCACGCAGAGCAGCAGCTCCTCAGGAAGCAGTGGTGGGATGAGTTCTGGTGCAAAGGCAGGCATTGGCGTCGTTGTTGCCATTCTTGTTCTTAGCTTGGTTGGAGCTGCATTGTGGTACAGGAAGAAACGGAGGAGAGTGTATGGTTACAATGCTGGATTTGTAATGCCTTCACCTTCCTCGAGTCCTTCACAAGTTCTAGGTAATTTAATCAAGTGCATTCGCAGCAATTACACAAGTTGAAAGTCAATATTGGTCTTTATATTATTTGGGTGTTGAACTGAACAACTAAAACTCTTTTTTGTCCAGGGTATTCGGCTAAAACAAACTTCACAGCTGGGAGTCCTGAATCTAAAGATTCAATGCCAGAGTTCAGTATGGGCAACTGTCGTTTCTTCAGTTATGATGAATTGTATCAGATCACAGGTGGTTTCTCAGCTCAGAACCTGCTAGGGGAAGGTGGGTTTGGGTCAGTGTACAAGGGTTGCTTAACTGATGGAAAAGAGGTCGCGGTTAAGAAACTGAAAGAAGGTGGTGGGCAGGGAGAACGTGAGTTCCATGCAGAGGTGGAGATCATCAGTCGCGTGCATCATCGGCATCTAGTCTCTCTTGTAGGATATTGCATTTCAGATGACCAGAGATTGCTTGTCTACGATTTTGTGCCTAACAACACACTGCACTACCATCTTCATGGTATGTTGTAAGCTTTTATTATCATGCAGGAGCAATTTTGTAGTTCCTTTTCTGGACTAATAAATTAACAAATAATTTATTAATCTGTCATCATAGGACGTGGAGTGCCAGTTTTGGAATGGCCAGCTAGGGTTAAAATTGCAGCCGGCTCAGCTCGGGGAATAGCCTATCTTCATGAAGACTGTAATAACATCTCTCATTTTGTTTCCCCTGTATCTGTGTGGTAATTTGCACAAGTCTTATATTTTGTTACTTATTTCTTTTCCTTGGCAGGTCATCCACGAATTATCCACCGAGATATAAAATCCTCTAATATTTTGCTGGACAATAACTTTGAAGCGCTGGTAACAATACTTTCTGCATAAGTTCAAAAACATTTATGATACTGGTATTGTTGCTAATGGATAAGAGCCCATTTGCTAGGTTGCTGATTTTGGCCTTGCAAGGTTAGCTCTGGATGCTTGCACTCATGTAACTACACGGGTGATGGGAACTTTTGGGTAAGTAAAACAGTGACAACCCCAAGAGAACAATCCAATTTTTCTTATAATCTGACGCTTGTTATCTCATTTAGGTACCTGGCTCCAGAGTATGCCTCAAGTGGCAAGTTGACTGAGAGATCAGATGTATTCTCTTTCGGTGTTGTTCTCTTGGAGCTTATTACTGGTCGAAAGCCTGTTGATGCATCAAAGCCACTGGGTGATGAGAGCCTTGTTGAGTGGGTAAGCATAACAGTTAATTTAATTCATGAAGAGGTTTCCAATTTTCTGATCCTTTAACCGCAAAAGAAATTTAAGCATATCTTTAGTTATTCAATATTTGAATTGTTAAGCAGACTTGTGCATCGATTACATTCAATTCAATATGAGATTTTAACATTATAGTCAGCCAGATACACATCCCATTCTTGAATTGTGATTGGAAGGTAATGCATCAGGTCAGCCAGCCAGGGGGAAAATATTTCTTTATGGACCAGCTGTTGAGAACAGATTCTTTGAATTTCTGATATTATGCATTTGTAACTCCTTATTGAAGGGTTGCCTTTTACCTTTAACTTGCAACAATCAAACATTTCTTGACATTGTAGTTATTTGCAGGCTAGGCCATTGCTTACACAAGCACTTGAAAGCGGCAACATAGGGGAGCTGGTGGATGCTAGACTCGATAAGAACTACAACGAAGTTGAATTGTTCCGTATGATTGAGGCTGCTGCAGCTTGTATTCGGCATTCAGCATCCAGGAGACCCAAGATGAGTCAGGTATAACATTGAAGAAAGATAGCATATGAGCATCTCACCAAACCGCAATTGATTTCTGTATAAGATTGAAGAAGAAAGTACACGTGCACATCGTGAAACCAGAACCTGACATTTCTCCATCACTCCTCATCTCAGGTGGTGCGGGTTCTCGATAGCCTTGCTGACGTCGATCTAACCAACGGTGTCCAGCCAGGCAAGAGCGAGATGTTCAACGTCGCGAACACGGCTGAGATCAGGCTGTTTCAGCGGATGGCCTTCGGCAGCCAGGATTTCACAACCGATTTCAGCCAGTCCAGCTGGAACAGCCAGAGTAGAGGCCTTGATGGCTCTGGTTCGAGGCCATTGTAATCCACGCCAACACGCCGCCGTAAATTCGTAAATCTAACTAGCTAGGGCAATTCTCATGTTTACTCTTTACCTCGTGTGATTCTTTGAGTCGATCAATCGTGTTTATTCTTTCGCCATCCCTGTCTACCACTAACATAGGTCATGTGGTGAGTGCTACTTGCTTGTGCAAAGGCTTGTTAACTGTTGGTTGCAGATTTTACAGTATCCATGTAATCAGCAGTGCTCCAGAAATCTCGAATTTTGGACCTGGAACGAGTCGTCTAGCTTGGGTAAAGTTTGTTCGGATGTGTGGTCTTTCGAGTCAGTTCTTGTCGAAAAAAAGGGTGCGCATCAGCTTCTTGGCTAGGGGGTATCCAATCTGTTTGGAATCCCTGGCGAATTTGTCCGAACCATGTAATACGGAGTATGTAATAGATCTGACAGGGACATGTAATCTTGCACCGATTGAGCTTGTGCGTCACTGATGGGAGAACACGGAGCATATGGAATTTGAAACTTGGAAGTTGCAACACACCTGATGTTGACACTGGCTCGTGGTAGCCTGAAACAAATGGTACGGGCAACAAATCTGAAGTCTTGAACTTCCTAGAATATCACTGAATGCCATCGCTCTTTCCAAATTTTACTTGTTTATTTACAAATTGTTCTTGGAATTTGCTGGAGGGGTGAAATGAAGAGAAACCAAAGGGATGGCTAGATGATGAGGGGACATCCGCAATTGGGGGATGTCCTTAACCTAATCATGCGTTCTTTACAGGTGGTTCGCACCCTCGCAAGTGCAGTGCAGGAGGCGGGGCGCGCGCAGGACGGCAGATTTGACTCGGAAGAAAGATGCTTCATGGAGACGAGACCCATCCCCATCTGATTGATAAATGATAACTGGACGCCACTGATGCCACCTACTGATCATGGGCTCATGTGGCATGTGCAAAGCAACAGGAGGCGCCGGTTCCGTTCCTGTGACGCATGCCATGACCGACACGGCACAGCTCCAGTGGCTGATAGTGTCAACCTCAATGTCGACAGCCGACAGGATAATTGTGTTGCGATGAACAGTGGCGATTAGTGCGCGTGCGGCACGGTAGCGGGACTAATCTGTCTTTCTGTGGGATTGTAATTATGCAAGTCGTAGGCTCGTAGCTGGTCGATTAAGACACGAGTCCTTCAAATCAGGGTAACTTTGAAGAACCTTTTTTTTTTTGCCAGAGCCCTGATATTTGCTGCTACATTTGAAATTTCTACGGTCTAAATGAGGCAAATGGTCGTAGCATTTAGCTCTAGCAAATATCTGAATCTGCAATGCTTCAGTCGCACGCCTGGGACGATTTATAGGGAGAGTGGGTTCAATCATTGTTGGGATTAGGAGCAAGTACATTTCAGCATGCACCTCTTAACCTTATCTTAGCAATGACAGGCTCATAACTTGTCTTCAGAATCTTCTTCTACACTTTCCCCATTGGATATAACTCTCTTTATTCTCCAAAATAGAAACTGATGATTGATGAAGAGGAGTGTGTCATACGTTCAGATCTGATCATTATGTTCCAAGTTGGGGCACAAGTTACAGCCTGTTAAAGATATTACCCCGTGAACAAGTAAAAATGCTTCCTCCTGTAAAGGGGCACACTTTTTCCTTATCTTCTTCACGAGTCAAGGTGGAAACTTTATAATCAGATCCATTGCTATTTTCAGTGACACGGTGCCTGTATCTGTAAAGTAAGCAAAAATCTTGACATGACAGTTGTCCATACCCATTGCTATTTTCAGTGACACGGTGCCTGCATCTGTAAATTATTCTTCTGCCCCTCTGTTATTTTCATTTGATATACGCCTATACTTGCCGTATATGGTACTACAAGATATGTCCTGTGCTTGGTAGCAAGATCATCTTATTTTACATTGTTATTCTACCATACATCTGGCATATACAACACCAACTAATCCCCCCTACAAATAACAAAAGATACAGTGAAAACAACATTGTATACATTTCATGTCTGCTAATTTGCTTGCACCAACTTCACAATGAAGAATGAATATGCGAAGAGGGTTGCCTGCATCATGTCAGAGACGCTAAGAAAGTAGCTCAAATAACTCTCGAATGTGTATTATGTGTATTTTTTTTAAATGGCAATTGGCAAGGAGTACTAAAAATGGTAAGAGGAAGGGGCATGAAAGTATTACATTTGTTATGGATGTTTCATTATTTGGCATTGAAGAAATTTCAAATGGATCTAAGCATAGCAAAGAACTGAAGATTTGTTTTCCAGAAGAAAAAAAAGCATGAAGAACAAACACCATAGGAGCTTACATGAGCTCTAAAACTAGTGCTGAGGCACCTCCGCCACCATTGCAAACTCCAGCGACACCAAATTTTCCATGTTTCTGCCTAAGAATCTGTGGAGCAAAAAAGCTACAAGTTCAACAAAGAGACATACCATGCCACATCAAGTCTAAACATGACAGGTTTAGAAGAACAAAAAAAAAAGATGACAACGGAATATTAAATTGATATAAGTGCAGATAAGGATACAAAAGCAAATTTGAATTGAATTGCACAAAAGGAAAATGGCAGTCCGCACAATGTAAGCTAACAGTATTCAATAGGACAAGTCCTCAACTTATACTATTCTTTCCGTCCAGTATCAGAAAAACATGAGACTTCTAGAGCTACTGTGGACCAAAGCCAGATATATAGTGAAAAGGGTGGTTCGACATGATAAATCAAGAACTATCTCATCCTGACACTGTATATTCATTAGATTCTTATAGAAATATCAACCGGGAGTGTACTTAGACAAGACATATTTTGTACTAAAGAAGAATACATCATAGCCACACATGGACCAGAAACATACCCCAAGCAAAGTGACTATAATCCGTGCACCACTGCAACCAATAGGATGGCCCAACGAAACAGCGCCACCACTTAAGTTTAGCTTGTCCTGAAATGTGCATAGACATTTATGAGATCATTCACAGATACAGATACAAATACAAATACCAAGTGCTCAATTATTTAGACAAGTAAAGTTTTCTGACTCACAGAAGGGATACCAAGAAGCCTCTGATTAGCCAATGCAACGACCTGCGAATGACCAGAAGCATGGTTAAGTCTGGACTTGGAGGCCTAAGTACTGTTGAAACTGAAAATGTCAAGGACATACAGCGAATGCCTCGTTTATCTCATAATAATCTATTTGTGAAGTTTGAAGACCTGCACTTGATATAGCCTTCGGAATAGAAAGAGCTGGAGCTGTCGTAAACAGCTCAGGTGCCTGCATTTGTAAGGAATTTACACAAAACATACAGAAAGTGCTCAATATACATGTCACAATAAGAAAGATTACAAGATGACTAGCACTATAGTCTATAGCTGTGCATCACTGGATGGAAAACAGAACATTCATGCCAGCCGAAAGGATAGTTTTCCTCAGTGGTATAAAACCAACAGGACAAAGATCTTACAGATGCGAGATTTCTTTGTCAGACAATGCTATTTTAGGGGAATTGGCGGACACATGCAAACGATACCTGAGCAGCATCAGCATACCCTCTGATCCTAGCAATAACTTGAAGGCCAAGATTCTTAGCCTTTTCTCCACTGACAAGGACAATTGCAGCAGCACCATCACTGTACATTGAAAGATAAGAATGTCATTACAGTCACTGAACTATGCATCATCCAAACAAATTTAATTTATATTAAATATAAGAAAGCATTAAGAGTATACTACCACCCAAGAAGCTCAATTCAAATTATCCCACACAATCTATCCTTTCTACATAGAAATCTCTAACTTGAAAGAGGAAAAGTCACAGCTGCATCGGGATTCTAGCATATTATGAGCTATCTTTCTCATAGATCATACTATATATGCTATGGAACAGAATTTCTGAGCAAAGCCAGCAGTAATCTTCTTGCTCCCATGGGAAATTGCACACCATGTGTAAGCTCAGATCTAAAATGTCATCTAACATCAGTACTCTAGAACCAAACAGAAATGATTCCTGCGATTTTCACTGGTCAAGAAATGCAACATGGTTTGACTACCTGCAGAAGGTGGTCTGATAACATACAAGCTGTGGTACAGGCATACAGCCACAAGCAAATGCAATGACAAGGAGTATTGTTATAGACTGAGATGGTTATAGATTAATAAGGACCAACTAGAAGACATGAGGGAGGAGCCTGTGGCAGGGGAGAAATAGCAAGATAAGGCATGAGACAACGATAGATGTGAGGGTACATACTGCAGACTAGAGGGAGGGACGGCGGGGGTTACGGTTTTAATATAGCTTAATGATCACCATTACAGGGATAGGTCCTGGCAGACTCAACTATAAAATAGATGCAAATCGAATCAAATCAGATCTTATCTTAACTAACTAGCTTAAGCCATAACAAATACCATCCCTGAAAGAAGGCATAACAAATAGCAGCTCAGATCTATTTTGTTGTCGGCTGTAGCCTTTCTTATTTTTAAAAGAATCATAGCAGTACCAAAAGATGCAGAAGTACTATATTTTTAAGTTATAAACTCAACAGCAATTACTGTAAATGCAATTACTTATTTTAGAATATGGTACAATAACTTTGGATGCATGTGTTATTGATAGTATACAACTATTCGGAGTAGCAAAGAAGCAAACCTGATACCAGAAGAATTGCCAGCAGTTACAGTACCACTTGTCTTAAAAGTTGGCCTTAGTTTCTTCAACTTTACTGGATCAAACTGCATATAGTTCACCAGATATCACGTCAAATATGACGGAAAAAAACTAGTGTTAATAGTTGTTATGTCACTGCATTGACATTATATACTCTTTTTTGAATCTGTAAATCTACAAGAATTAATTGTATTAACCAGAACTCTACCTTCGCAAGACTTTCATCCTTGTCCACAACTACTGGTGGTTTCCCTCTACCAGAAGGAACTTCAACCTGGGAAACAACGAAATGTTTTGAGATTAGTACCATGGATTGAAGTATCAAAGTCTAATACACCAAAGCAGTTTTCTGGTCAATCAAAATACTGCACGCACTGGAACAATCTCCCAAGAAAATGCACCGCTGTCCCAAGCTGCTATTCCGCGTTCATTGCTGAGGATAGCAAAAGAATCCTAGAAGAAAGAACAAGCTCCTGCCCAGGTTAGATTCTAACAATAAGAATATAATAACAGGTTGTAATTCATAAATAGAACTTAGAAATAGCAGCAACCTGCTCCTCCCTTGAGATCGAGTGCTGGTCCGCACACAGTTCAGCACACATTCCCATATGAAAATCGTTATAGACATCCCACAGGCCATCCTTAAGCATCCCATCGACTAGAACATCATGTCCGAACCGCGATCCTCGTCTGCATTTTATTTTTACCCTTTTATTCCAAGCGCAAGCTACAAGCCTACAACAGAGGATGAAATCATTCTAGCCTACAGCATCGCTTGGGGATAGAAATGAACCTTGCTTCAGCCACATATTTGGGGCAATTCGACATGCTCTCCATGCCACCGGCAACCACAACATCGTTGATCCCCAGCTGAATACTTTGCGCCGCAAACATGACAGCTGCAACGCATTGGTGGCAACGTGCCAGGGACCCAGGGTAAGCCTCCAAGTTGCAAGGGTAATTAACAATCAATTAGTACACAAAGCATAACCAAGTTAGCAGTACCCTTCATTCCTGAGGAGCAAACTTTGTTGACGGTGGTGCAGGGGACGGTGTTGGGCAAGCCGGCGCCGAGGGCGGCCTGCCTCGCCGGGGCCTGCCCGAGGTTGGCGCTGAGGACGTTGCCCATGAACACCTCCTGCACGAGCGCCGGGTCGACGTTCGCCCTCCTGAGCGCGCCTGACGCATTGGGGATTTGGTGAGAACCAACACGGGGAGCGATTTGTTAATGGATTATTATATCGACGCAGCCAGAACCGAAGGAGATGAGCGGGGCGCGTACCCTGGATGGCGATGGAGCCGAGCTTGGTGGCGGGGAGCGACGACAGCGACCCGAGCAGCGCGCCGATGGGCGTGCGGGCGACGCCGACGATGCAGACGTCCCGTGCCTTCAGGCCGCCGCCCTGGCTGTCACTGGCCGCGCTCGACGACGCCATGGTCGATCAACGGGTTGATCCCGGTATACCAGGAGATCGGAGACGAAGACGCCTCGCCGGCGGCGGCGAGCAGCCCAGCCGATGCGCGCGCGAGAGAGGGGGAGCTGACGAAACGAGAAGAGGGAGCTGAAATCTCAGCAAGTTTGCGCCAGGGCAGTTGCTGGCGAAGTGGCCGAGAGGGTGATTGCCTGATTGGTGTGTATCCACCACTTGCTCTGCTGGTGCTGTCGTCTTCTCCGGCGGCGGCGGCGGGGGTGGGATGGAGTGTGGAGCGGATTGGAGAGACGGGCACGGCTCGCTTCTCTAGAGGCTGTGCTCGACCGCGCCACGCCGCGGTGCGTTGGCAGACGAGACGAGACGTAACGGAACGGAACCGAACGAACTCGGCGATCACGACGAGATTTTTTTATATTTCTCTTTTTGGGAATGGAGATCGTGATAAGGTTTCATTTTTTTATAATTGTTTTTCATTCTCCGTGAGCGGAGATTATTACGATGATGTGGTCAACGGCGATTTGGGCCTGCATTTCATCGCAGGTGTAGTTACTAGTTCGCAGCCCACCACCTACACAACTTCTTGTTGGGCTGGGCACTGGTGCCAATCTTCCAAAATACGGCCTGTTTGAAAAAATGGGCCTTTTCTTCTATTTTGATGGATCCTTAAGTAGTAAGATTTCAAAAAGAAAGTTCAAACAATAACGTCCCTCTTCTAAATACAGCGTTTGTCGTTTGGGAAAAAAAAATACAGCGTTATATCTGTGATTACGTGCCCGATTTAAGTGTATTTGAGCGCCAGCCCCGTCCCACAAATTTTATGGGCCTTTGGGCCAGTAAGACACCAAAGGCCTGACAATCTAATATATTAATAAAACAATTACAATAGATAATAGTATTAATAAGAGATAACTTGTAGCATACGGGGTATATATTTAAAATAATTACAGTACATCAAAGAAGATAAAAATGGGCAAAATAACTATGATGGTTACCTCAAATAAATGTATAGTGCTTTAGTGCTTTTTAAAAAGGTGTTTTTGGTCATTTCTTGATGCAAAATCTTCAAGAACACTTTCAAGATCAATTGTATCTAAAATATAAATACATGGTAGATCGTGCAAGGTATACTGTATTATACATACTTGGTAGATTCATGGGCCCTCAGCCTGATGGGCCCCTGGCCATCGCACAGGCTGACCCCTCTACGACGGGCCTGTTGAGCGCAAGCTGCAACATTTTATTGTCGAAAGGCAAATTTAACTAACAATTTAACCTTAACTGAGAAGGAAACTGAACAATCTACCTAGAGCCACATCACAGCGTGCAAAGCCGACCTAAAAGTTCCAGAACCCTCTGGAGTGCCAGGCAGGCACTACGAAGGAGCAAAGAACAGAGGAGCATTGACTGCCGAGCTAACCAGAGAAACGCGACGTCATCGTTTGGCTGTTAATTCCGACTGGTCGACACAAAATCTGATTCCTGATGGTCACCGGGATGTGAGAGGCCGGACGGGGAATTCTCGGACGCAACGCTGGCAGTCCAAAAAAGGAGATGTGCTCTTTTTTTTTTCCGTGCGCGCTGGGCAAATGCTCCCGTGCAGAGCAAGCGATGATCGGGCAGCGTGTAGCGACGCGTCACCTTACACACGTTCACCAAACCGCAAAGAGACCTGACAACACGGCCGGCGAGGGCGAGCTAGCTTGCGTACGTTGGTGACCTGAGCTGGAAATGTACACGTGTAACGCCAGCCACAAGTTAATTCGGCCGTTTGGAAGTAAGTAACTGCACTGTGTGTGTGTGTGTGTGTTTTGTTTTAGCGTGATCGTGAAACGCAAGCAACTTGATCTCGGCTAGCTGGCAAGATGGAGAGAATGAACCAACTCAGCCTGCTGGTCTCTTGTCACTGTCCCCTCCCTTGGCCGGTGATCGACCAGCTACAGAGAGCCATGCTCTCTCTTTCACCGTCGAGCCAGAAATGGGAATCGAGATCGAGGGCGCATGCAACTGAAAAGGTTTATTCCAAAATCCTTAAAATTAAACTTATTTTAGGATTGGTTATTGTGTTGTGTGTCTTGTTGCCCATTTTGCCTATGTGCGGCTGTGCTTGATCGATCCATACGTGCACAATTCCAGAGCTTTGGGTTCAGCATAGGCATATTTGCACGATGGTAAAGGGAAATGATTCTCCTCACGCTACTTTTGTCGTGATAACTCCTCGCTGTGATATAATATATAATTTCTGCTCATCAACTCGTGGACAATAGGACTACCATCGATGAAAATCTGATTAAAAAGCGACAGATGAGAGATTGTTAGAGATTTTTGGGCCTCGAGTGGCACTTAACATGTTTGCGAGACACCTCAAGATGACTTTACCGACTGTTGGTGCATATTGTCCTTTGTTTTGTGGTCAATTGTAAAATGAATCATATTGTATATGAAACTCCTACTTGTACATGCATATGTGGGCATATGACCAAACTAATAGCGGGACTAGCAAGATGTGCCCTAATCATGCTTTTCGATCTTGACCACAATATGCACAGTACCGCGCATAGTAGTCGGGGATCCATACGGCTGCGTGCACCAACCATGCATATATCACATGTCACTTTGCATTGTCATGTTCTGAAGCAAAGATCTCTGAAAGCCACCGATAACAAAAAGGCGTTTGGTGTCCTTGTTCTCTTGCTGCACCGCCTACCTTACACGAAAGTTACTAGCATACATACAAGCTCTTAGCAAGCAAACACATTTCTTTTCGGATTTTTTAAAGGAAAAAAAAGAAATTTGATTTGGTCATTTAAATTAATGGGTTTGGTTAAATATTTTTTTTTTGAACAAGGAGAAGAAATGAGGCACGCAGTTACAGTACTAGTTAGCGTGCACACAACATGCGGTCTGCGCTCGGGCCGGACCGCCCGAGGCCGTTGTCGCGTCGCACCGCCCACCCGACTCCCTTCACTCCCAAGCTAGTACACTCTAGCACCAGGAGTACGTCCCAACCGCACCCCGCGACCAGACAGCGCGCACGGACACGCTATATACTCCCCACTCGATCGCCGGCTACCTGCTTCATCACCTCCCGATCCACCGATCGCATTCCCATCACTCAGCGCCCGCACCGCCAGCAGCATGGCCGCGCCGCCGCCGGTCCGGCAATGGCTCCGCCTCGCCATGATCGCCGCCGTCCTCGCGCTCCACATCGCCGCCGCCATCGCGCAGTCTCCAACTGCACCTGCCGCACCGACGACCCCTGCTGCACCCGCGACACCTGCTGCGCCGACGACCCCGGCCGCACCCACGACACCGGCCGCGCCAACGACACCAGCCACGCCCACCACCCCTGCTGCGCCCACGACGCCGGCGACACCAGCTGCACCGACGACACCTGCCGCGCCAACGACACCAGCTGCACCAACAACACCCGCCGCCCCAACGACACCGACCCCAGCCGCGCCGACGACGCCAGCAACGCCGGCGCCCACCGCCACCCCGGCGGCACCCGCAAACCCGCCGCCAACCCCAGCAACACCGGCGCCGGCAGCCACCCCGGTGCCACCATCAAAGCCTCCGCCGGCCGCGCCGGCGGCAGCACCAGCCAAGCCCCCGCCTGCTTCACCGCCACCGGCGACCCCACCTCCGTCGAAGACGCCGCCGCCGAAGGCCACCCCACCCGCGGTGCTCCCGCCGGCCGCGGCGCCCCCGCCGACGGCGACGCCCCCGGCGGCCGAGGCACCCGCGACGCTTCCCCCCGCCGCGACGCCCCCGGCCAAGGCCGAGGCGCCCGCGACGCTGCCGCCGGCCGAGGCCCCGTCCAAGGGGAAGAACAAGCACAAGAGGAGGAAGCAGCAGCACGGCAAGAAGGAGGCGCCCGCCGAGGCGCCGCAGCCGCTCAGCCCGCCGGCGCCCGCCGCGCCGTCGCCCGCCGACCTCGAGGACGTGTCCGGCCCCGCGCCGTCCGCGTCCGACGTGGTAAGTAATGCTCGGATCACGACGCTAAGAAATCATTTTATAGTATGAAGAGTTTTTTTTGTTGATAATCACAAATGTTTTTGCTTCTTCTTCCTGCAGAACGCGAGCAGCCGGCAGCGCCAGCACTGGGGCGTCGTCGTCGTGCAGACCGCCATGGCTGCGCTTTTGCTATCGCTAGCGTGGTAAATCTCAGAGAGACAGAGATCCATACATATATCAGCGTACCAGATGATGATTTAATTATTTCTGCTGTGGCTGTTCTTGGTGTCCCATCATAGAATTGTGAGATTACCTGCGGGATCTGTCATAGGAACCATTGGATTGTGGCTTGTGATAATTTTTGACATGTTTTGTATCAATTTTTTTTCTGGTTTATCTTTTGGAATAATAAAGGCTCACTTTTGGTCAGACAAAAACACTGCGAAATGCCCCTCTTTATTTACACCTTGATGCATCTAGGAACGAACAAATGATAACAGCATCTTTGGGTCATACAAAGATGCCGTTCCCTCAACAATTCTCCACCTCTCGAGTTCTTCACTTCCAAAAAATTCAGCAGAATGATGAAGAAACAAGCGTTCGATCTACTAATTGTCAGATGGTTCAGTAGTAGTACATCAGTCCTCCTCGTCCACTTCGTGAAAAGGCAGTGGAACCGTCTTTACCGCGCGAAACTTGCCCGCATTGTTCAGATGCTCATTCTCCAACCTGAAAATTTTCAATTTGGCTCAGTCTCTCAGTGCATTGTTCAAAAGTGAGAATATCCAACCTTCGAATTGTAATTTCTGTTACCTATAGAAATTCCAGTGCCCTCGTCGAATCACCTCGAGGGCCGCTAGGAAGAACGAAGTGACCCTAGAATCCAAGCTCCCAAAATTTGGATGGATCACGGTCTGCAGCCAGGCAAGCCTCAGCACAAGATTCAGTCCCTGCAAAAGGTTCAGACAGGAGTGAGAACCTTTCACTGGAGCCTTTGGTTGTTAGGGAACGTGATTCTTCACTACCAGTGCAGAACAAATAGCATGTTTCATCCATCCATTTAGACCTTGAGGTCGAAAATTTAAATACTGGACACTGAGTGCAAACTGTAAGTTCTGCCTGATCAAAGTTCTATTTTTTTTTATTGTTGATTTCTCAATTTAATAGGCCTGTCTGAAGTCTGAACGAGCAGATTGTCCTGCACTGCAACTGCAACTGAAGAAGCCATAGCCATTTGATCTCGCTTCACAAGTTTCTCTGCACGGCGAGGAGCTGATGAACGTACCATTGAAAAGTAGTATACGGATTTCCTCTTGAGGATGAGGTCGTTCCTGAGCCAGGGGTTCTTGGAGTTGGGCTGGAGCAGGCCCCAGTCCTTGACGAAGTCCCAGTAGAGCTGGTACACCGTGGCGGTGCTCGACACGGCGACGAGCAGCGTCAGCGACGCCAGGCTCTCGTCCTTCTCGTACGCCACCTTGGCGCCGGCGGCGAGCATCGCCGAGACGTACTTGCCCAGGTTCACTAGGTGGCTCGTGTCCCCCTCGTCGAACCACCGCCTCGCGCACTGAACAGTGAACACACATTATTCAGACATTCAGAGTCAGAAATTTCAGTAACGCAATTCAGGAAGGGATCTCTGCTGCAGTGCTGCGTGATAGAAGTTTCAGCCACCTGCATGGCTCTCCAGTAGTATGGCAGGAAGGAGACGGCGTACGCCAGGTCTCTGATGTGCTTGGTGGTGACGCAGTAGGCGTAATCCTGCGTCACGTAGCTTCCACTGATGTAGTAGCAGGCCAAGTACTCCATGCTCCTTAGCATAGGCACCTGACTGCATAGCTGATCGGCCATGAAGAAGTCCACCATCACAACCTGCAAATGTTCACGGACCAAAGACCACCGCCATTGGTATAGTTTGATTCCAAGAAGATAATGCAAAGACTTATCAGAATGTTTTCAGAAATTCATAACACAGCTGTTAGTGCTGCTGATGCTGTTACCTTGTAGAGTGGTGCCAGCACAATGTTCCTCAGAATCCTGAGGAACCGAAACCGACTCGACCGGTACGCGACGTTCAGAGGGCAGAACAGAAGGAGCAGGAACGCCTGCAGAATGCATCGACAGAACACATTCCGTTATTCTCATTCTCGATCAGGTGGAGATGTTCCAGGAGCATATGTCGAGCATGTCCTTTGATTGATGATTCTCCAGCAGTCACGAGTCACGATCAGAACAATAACAGTTGTACGACGAGTAGATAAGAATCTCACCAGCAGCAGGAATCCAGGGATGGCCTGGGCGCGCGTCGACGCGTGGTCGCCGTCGCCGCTCCTGAGCACGAGCGCGAGGTGCGCGAACATGGCGCCGGCGACGACGGCCATGGACGCGGCGCACGCGAGGAACGCGTCCCGCGGCCGGAGCTCCCCTCCTCCGCCGCCGCCGCAGCCGCCGGTGCCAGCCGGCGAGGGCTGGAAGATGAAGCCGTAGTTGACGCGGCACGCGCGCCACGCCACCATGTCGAGGCCGTACAGGAGCAGGTGCAGGAACAGCAGCGCGAACATGCTCAGCACCGGGTACGCCGTCTCCATGTACCGCCGCGCCGCCTCCCTGCCTCCTCCGCCGCCGGCGCCGGCGCCGGCGTAGAGGAGGTAGAGCCCGGCCGTGCGGGCCGTGACGCAGTAGCCCACGAGGAGCGCGGCGAAGCAGCCGGTGGCGAGGCCCGTGAAGAACGTGGCGGCGTGGGAGTCCTTCCGCTGCGCTGGCTTCAGGTACCTCATGGCCTTGCGGCGGTTGCCGCCGGCGAAGCGGCCGACGAAGATGGACTCCACCTCGTCCATCAGCTTCAGCGCCTGCATTGAAAAAAAAAAATGTTCATTCGTCTCGTCAGTTTCGTCGGTCAGTCGGATAGTAACATTTTCAGAGTTTCAGACAGGTACTGAACACAGAGCAAACCGTATGCGTGCCTCGTCGGAGCTGTTGAAGTAGGAGGTCTCCACCACCTTGAGGTACACGGACAGGACCTGCTTCCCGCTGACCTTCTCGAACTTCTTCAGGATCTTCACGAAAGCCATCATGTTCAGGTTCCTGCGCATTGCCCAAGAAAGAGAAAAAAAATGTTAGCATTAATCTGAGCAAGCAGTTCTGAAGGCAGAGGCGAGTTCGCCGGCGCTAGATTACCTGTAGGTGGCGAGGTAGCCGAGGCCCTTGTAGAGCTCGACGAAGGCGCCCTGATCATCTTCTCGGCGTGCCGGAGCTTCGTCTTGCTGACGCCGCCGTGCTTGCCGTTGCCGGCGGCGCTCCCGTCGGGGTTGCATTTCTTGGAGCCGGACTGGGCGGCGAGCTCGTCCCACAGGATGTCCGTCAGCGCCGCGATCGTCCGGGACGGGTTCGTCAGGGGGATGTTGATCTTCAGGCTCTTCTTCCCGCAGCCGCTCGCCGACCTCCCCAGGCCCGTCGGCTCCGGCACGGTCGCTGGCCTACTGAAGGTTCCAGAAGCTTCTAGATCCCGCTCCTGGTCTACTTGAGCAGGATCCGTGGTCGGCGTGGAGGCCTCCTGCTCGGTCAGCTGGTCCGTGTCTGCTGCTGACGTCATCGCATACCGTGTGGACTCATCCTCCTCTGTTCTCAGTAGGACAAAAAGAACCCAAAGAAAATGAAACCAAAAGAATTATGTTTTTTTTGTTATAGAGAAATCATGTTATGATAATAAACTAGAGATGCTCTGTATGCATTATTGAAGGAAGAAATTCCGCTTTCCAGGAGACATAAAAAATCTATCAGCATAAATAATGCATGGAATTTGCACTATGCTTCTTATCTTCTCTCTCTCTAGAATAAGGTGGAGGCATGAGGCATCAAGACGTGATCTGCTAATATTTTTGCTCACATGCACTGTCAATGACGGTCCCATCAAAAACAAAAACTGCAGATCGGCAATATTAAAAGAGGCGCTAAAAGTAAAGTCAGGATATAACAACAATATATGTGTCGTGCCAAATGCAGACACAACTAACTAAAGACGTCCATCATCCAACACGATGAAAGGAGAGATGGCCAATATTCCTGGGCAGGGGCTTTATTAGTGACTTCTTGCTCAGACGCCTCAAGCGTCTGATCAGTGATCACCCATAATCCATGGGCACACACGGGCGGTGGACCTCACCTCGCCAGTCAGCAGCCACCACCCAGCAACCCCATTCGCCGCGCCCGTTGCGAGCCTACGTGACGCCTCGTCCCTCCCTCAGCCACACGACACGACGCGCACAACACTAGCTAGGTAGTAGTAGTACGCTGGTTGATGGGCGAGTTTTGATTTGTGGGAAATGCAATTAATTAATTAATTAATTACTAGCGTGCGTCACGTGCTCACCGGAGTATCCGCCGGAGGAGGAGGAGGGGTTGGTGGTGCTGCCGCCGCCGTCCTCCCTGGCGGCGGCCTTGAGGCCGGCGAGGATGTCCATCTGCCTCCGCAGCGAGGCGCCCCGCTCCAGGAACTCCGCCTCCTTCCCCTTGTAGAACTGGTTCACCTTGTTGAGCTGCGCGTCCAGCCGCGCGAAGAACTCCCTCGCCGCCGCCGCGCCGCCGTCGTCATCAGCGGCCAGCGGATCCAGCAGCTCCGTCTCGTACTCGTCCCCGCCGCCGCCGCCGCCGCCTCTGCTCGCCGCCAGCTTCCGGTGCACCTGGAACAATGATTAAGAAAGCGTACAGAATTAAGACTTTAATTAGCTTCAAATTAAGGATGATGCTTGTTAATTGCATGTACATGTACGAAGCACGTGCCGGTTCTTTGCACGTTCTCGTACGTACGTGTATGACTCCGTGGTCCTTGGGAGAATTGCCGAAGAGATGATGACCGGCACCGGCACGGAGCTTGTGGCAGAGGCATTGGGACGTCAGAGAAGAGGAGGCACGTTCCGCGTGCGGATCGCCGCCTGTCGGCCGCGTGCCGGCGGTTACGCCTGCCGGGTCGCAACGGTCGTCAGCGGCATCGTGGCGGGCAAGCAAGAGGAGGGCGTGATGGAGCCGCTTGAGGTCCCTCTTGAGCAGGCAATAGTCCACGAACGCGTGCTTCCACTCCGGGACGAGCTGCCCCTCCAGCTGCTTCGAGAACTTCACCATGGCTGCCTGCTGGTGCTGGGTCTCGTCGTCGTCTCCGTCGGTAGGAGTGAGGGATCGGAGCTGCACTGGATCGACTGGTCGATCTCAAGCTAGGTCGTCGGTCTGGTGGGGGTGGGGAGGGGGAGCCATGGCGGTGGCTTTATAGGCGGCGGGCCGGGGCCGGGGAATGGAGGAATAGCTTCTTCGCGGCGGTGTTGGGAGACAGCACATTCGGAGATATACCGTGCACGTCCTAGCAGGCTTTCGCGTAGCTCGCTGCCAACCTCTCACGAGGAGGCCACTTGGGTTGGCAATGGTGGTGGCCGCCGCATCGGATTGGATTCCACCAGGGCGAGGGGAATCGAGGGGAGATATCGAAGCTATATCATGGAGGTAAAAATCGAGCAGGCCGGGTGGTGGGGGAGAGATGGATGGACCCAAGAGACAAGAACTCAAGAAGGCGGTGTTGTAAACTTGTAATGAAAGGGAAGGACGAGAGGGTGAAGCTCTGCTCGTGCAGAGAAGCAGAGATTGAGAGATGGTGCATGCATATATGGTGGCCGGGTGGGCCCACCCTTCATGCTAATTGCATGGTGGTCGCTGCTCAACGATCCTATCATTTGGTCCAGAGACACCATTACTTGGGTATGTATAGGTGTAGAGCACAAACAAGTACTCTCTATCTAAGTATCAAGAAAAAAAAAAAGGTACTCTCTATCAGGAAACATGGTGGCCGAAAGTAGAGCCAATTATCCACCATGCGTCTACCTTTTCTCCGTCCTATGGTTTTGGTGTCGTCTGGCTCATGGAAAACAATAACAGTAAAGAATTCCTCCATGTTGATCTTTCGACGAAACATGCTAAAAAAGGAAATAGTAGATTTTTTTTTTTAAAAATCTTTCATTTAGTTCGTTGAAAAAATAAAACTTTCATTGGATCTAACGTGTGTTTCAAAGGTACCCACATTTGTCCTAAAAAAGTGAAAAAAAACACACTGGTACCTGATTATAAATTTATAATAATTTACCAACTTTATGATTATGAAATCAAGTTGAGGATTACAGAGTTTATCTAACAAATTCGCGATATAAGTTTCTGATTGCACTAGCAGCTACGTGAAGCTATCCTGCTCCAGCTTCTGGAAAATCCCAAAATCTGGCTTTTGGAAGGAATCTTCACTAGAATCCGGTCTGTTTGGAAGCAGGACAGCTTCTGGATTCTCAAAACCTAGCCTGATCTAAAAGGGGCATACATAAAACAAATTTTCATAAGACACAATTTCAGTTGATGAACGTCATACGAAAATAATGATAATGAATTGTTAAATTTTTGCAGGAATGAAGATTTTCTTTTTTGCATATCCTATATGCTTGACACTTGTTTTTTTTTAATTTGTGCAAGGAGGATATTGAGGCACTAATCTAATAATGTATCTACTCTATTCTAAAGTTGGATGCTATTTAGGTCGCATTCGAAATATGTATATTTTGTATGCCTAGATTTTTATCGATCTCTGAAAAGATCATGTGAGGTTCCTGTAAAGATCCCTTTGCTCGATGTGGAGGACACATGTATGTACCCTTTCACTTTTCAATTTTCTGTTTCACGCTAGATATATTCATTTCATACAACCATGTACTAAAATACTGTGGTGCACATAATAAAGTAAAGAAAACAAGGTGCTCAATCATGAAAATAAAACTACTACAAAGATGCCAAATGCTATGTACATCATATATGACAAACTAGTAAGATGGCCCGCGCAATTTGCGCGGCTAGCTAGTTTTTTCCATATTGATATTTGGGCTTTTATTTATATGAAAATGATTTCATTCATATGATTTTGTTTATTTTTATTTTGTCTAAATACAGAGTCCGAACTAAGGTATCATATTATTTATATCATATTTGTGGCATAGAAACCTGTATTTATGATAAAAAGAAATAAATCATGTTATAGGAACATGTATTTTTATTTTTA
Organism: Urochloa ruziziensis; assembly: GCA_015476505.1. Lineage (NCBI taxonomy): Eukaryota > Viridiplantae > Streptophyta > Magnoliopsida > Poales > Poaceae > Urochloa > Urochloa ruziziensis. The sequence goes on along the minus strand of CM027122.1, from coordinate 13,610,123 downwards.
TTGAAAACAATATATTTTTGTCATATAATATGAATTTTTGTTAGAGGATTTTAGTTGCGATGATAAATAATTCTCAGGGTTTAAGAAGAAGATATGGGTGAATTAGAAGTTTTATATGCCCCGTCGTTGAGAGAAGATATTGAATGTTGTCCATTCCTACTCATCAGCCCAATTATTATGTATTTATTATCAATTGGGCTAGTTCATAGTACTTATTTCCGAACCATAGATGTAGACGCTTAAATACATTATGCATATTGGACTTGTCTCTTCAATTATTTTATTGGTGGATTTATTGATTTGCATTGTATCTTCTAGACATGGAGGCTTGTGTCTTCACTTATTACGTACTCGTGGTGTCAATGGGTTGTCCTCTTTGAACATCATCCACGCTTATCTGTTAGGTTGTTTGCTTCATTTTCTAAGGCGTGTTGTACTTTTCCATCAATATGGTAAATAGATCCCTTTTTATGGGCTACTCTCTTCACAATTTCAATTTTTTAAGGTTATATAGAAATTAAAATCAATGATTGTATTATTTATGAAGATAAAATTTGTTGTAACATACAATGACTAAATTTAGATAGAGTATTGGGTCATCTTGAATGTCTTTAAGTCTTTATAGAAAATATTTTATAGAAATTTATCTACAATGATCCGATATCATTCTTAAAACTTTTTAATTTTTCGTTTACATGCAAGGATGCGTCCAAGAATACATGTCCACGTGTCTTTGTTGACCTATCCATCGAGATCATCTTTCTCTTTGCTTTCTTTTGTATCAGTATTATTAGACATTATTAGGTTTATTTTCTCGTACATGAGTTGTTCTTCTCTTTTACCATGTGTGCCAGATTTCTATTAGTATTAGATCTGAGCATTTTTATACCCCACCCATCGAGTTTTGGCCCGCCCACGACCTTTTGTGGGATGGGCTTGGATAGAGAAAATGAAGTACAAAATTTGTTTAGGCCGAGCTATTGTTTTTAATTATTTTTGCACTAAAAGTAAATGGGAAACCCGATCCCAATTTGACCGGAAAAATAGGCATGTTGCTTCCTATATATGGGATGGGCGTGAGCACGAATTTTCAACCTACCAGGATACTGTAGGCCCAGTCTGGGTCGCAAAATGCTCAAATCTAATTAGTATTAGAGCAAAATAAATGAAACTCAAACGACAATGAAGCATACTGTTAGATCAAATTTCTTGTCCATGATTTGCTCTTTTCTTTTACCGTGCGTGCCAGATTTTGAAAATTGATGTTGAAAAGAAGCCATCATGCTGGACCTTATTGTTCGAGTGTTGATGGCCTCCTGCCTTCAGTTTGGACGTGCTTGCTTGCCTGCCTAACACTCGTGCTACTTTAGCTATAATCCAACTTGTCGCGGCCACACAAACTAATGCTGGCAATGGCTGCCTGTCATGAATGGATGAGCAGGTTGCTAGTCGAAGTAAAATTATTTGACCATTTCAAGTTGCTACTACTCAGGGTTCATCATCACATATGAACTTGTAGTTCTTATATGGTCAGGGGCTACATGTTAGCTAGCTCGTGTGCTCTTGGCCTCGCTTGCACTGCGTTGCCTGCTAGCAAATACTACTTATCGCGTGTGGACATATAGATGCACACGCTCTAGACCTCAGGTCCTCATAAACACGGACATGCGACTTTATAGCAGCATCCAGCGGAGGCATACAGAGAGGGGAAGAAAGGCTGCGAGATGAACAATACAATGAAGAAGATGGCACTGGATGAAACACGTGATGGAATGAAAAATATTCATCCTTGTTTAGAAATTTATCACCCAACTTTTAAAATAGAGAAAGCAGTTTGTAGTTGTTTTGCTTGCCAATTCGTTAAAAATTAATAGATATTTTTTATTTAAAAGAATCTGAATTTAAAAATTTAATAGTTGCATTTGACACGAACTTGTAATCAACTCAGCTAATTCTAATTTTCTTATTTTTTAATTCCAAAATTAACTCAAAAAATCCTGAATTTAACAATTTAATAGTTGTATTTGACACGAACTCGTAATCAACTGCGGCTAATTCTAATTTCCTTATTTTTTAATTCAAAATTAACTATTACTAATTGTATTTTGCACGGGCTCTCTGGATGAGTCTAGACCGTTAGATCTTCATAAAATCTGACGGTCTATATTCTTCTCTTTTTTAGATTAATGTGGAATTTTTTGGCCCTCTCGGTGAATCTGGTGGCTTCTTTTGCTTCTGCTTTATTAAGATAATAGATGCGAGGGCGACGACTGACGCTCTCTCCAGCAACCAGGCGGGCGTTGCGACCGCGAGAGGCAGCCGGCGGTGGCATCGACGCCGCCGGCGGTGGCGTCAACACTGGCGGCGATGGCGATATTGGCGTCGGCGACGAGCGATCATGCAAGGAAGCCAAGGACGCGCTGGCTTGGGCCGTGATATCGCGGTGGAGGCTTCTGGTCGCCCCAAGCCGATTCATGGAGTTGATTTCGTGAAGTCCAAATTTTGGGCAAGCGGAGATTCTGATTCCGACGACGACGAGATCTCCACACCAGAGCTCATCAAGGAGGCTGCTGCGGCAGGCTTCACGATGCAGGATCTTTACCAAGCAGAAGGAGAATTGTCGGCCACAAGGTATGTTCCAATCCTGCTGATGATACGAAAAAAAGTCTGTTCCACCTTTGGCAAGCAAGATAGTTTCTGCTATCATCCAACGCAAGGCACAAGGCCGTCCATGGCAAGGACCATTGCCTCCGCCACGGGTTTCTCCCCCAAAAACTTTGGGGAATGCCTTAGTATCGGCAAAGAGGTGTAATGGGGTTTCAAGCCAAAGGAATTCAGCATCTTGTTGTTCGATGAGATTTGCCAGAAGCAAATCGGTTCACTAAGATACATCGTCCAGCAAAAATAGCTCACGGCGAGGTGATCCAATCCCTGTTTTGCCTCTCGCCTGGCGAGCTCCAGCAAGGGACGACAGGTGGCCGGTTCAAATTTTTTTGAATCTGGTGACAAAGCGAAGGGTCAGGCGACATCATCGGAAATCATAGATGATGAGAATTTTCTGGTGCTCTTCTTGGAATCTCGTGCAAGGGAACCCATATCCAAAACGGATGGGCCTCTAAACCATTTAGAAAAGGTGGGCTAGGAAAAGGTTATGATCGGGCCAAACAAGTGGTTCAGACCCACACCTGGCCTAATCACCCTTTTTGCACGTACGGGTACAAGGTGCAGAAACCCTAAGCACTACGTGCCTCCACAACAGCCGCCACTTCACCAACAGCCGCCACTTCACCATTGTCGACAATCACTACGGCCACGCCGATCTTACGCTGAGGTCGTCCGTGACTCCCCCGGCAAGGAGGGCATGGCAAACGAGATGGCGACAGGTGCTACTAGTGGAGGGGCGAGCCATTCCTTTCCCAGAGGTGGCGGCCAAGGAGCTTTGGTTGGGCGTGGCCAGGGGTTCAATCCTGGTTTCCAACTAGGCTTCACGCCTGGTTACGACGGCGGGAGAGGAGGGTATAGAGGGCGGGGTCATCTGCAACGCGGAGGCCGCGGGCGCCGTGGAGGAAGGCGTGGTCGTGGCCGCGGGTACAACTACGGCTACGATGATTACGGGTACGACTACAATGGTGGTGCCGGGTACCAGGAATTCCATGGTGATGGCAGCGGCTTCCATGCCTACAACTCCGGTGAGGGCTATCAAGGCTCTCATGGAGGGGGTAACGGCTTCCATGGTTCCTACGATCCTACCCACCATGGGCGGAGTTCTGGTAGGGGCAGCCATGGAGGACGTGACCAGCATCAGGGAAGGGGAACTGGACACCACAAGGGAGAGATGGAGCAACAAAAGATGGACAAGATGGAAGTTGATGACCCTGTTAATCAACCGGCAATGGGTGCTGATGAACAAGTTGTTGCAGAGAAGGTGGAAAACAAGGTGATTGGTCCCAAAGGCAAAGAAGTGCAAAGGGAGGGTGAATCATCTGCGCATGGGGCTGCTAGAAATGGAGGTAAAAATAAGCCATATTGTTATCGTTGCCTTACCAAGGGTCATGTTATAGCAGATTGTACAACAAAGATAAGCTGTGATTTATGTGTTACTGATTCTCATGTCACAAAAGCTTGTCCACAAGCCAAGGCGGCAAAACAAACAGCAATATTGTGTGGTTATGCAGTCGAAGGTCTTGGTTTTTATTATATACCATACAATGGAAAATTGAAAGCGCAACCAGAATCTAGGGCTGCCACGGTGAAGATCATCGAGGGTTCCATGACTGCGAGCAACATTGCAGTGGAACTTGAGAGACTCGTACCTGGTAGTAAGAACTGGGATGTGCAGGAAAAGGGGAGAATACTTTCACCACCACATTCCCATCACGTGTAGAGCTTACGAGAATGGTGTTGTGGGGAGCTGTGCAGGCAAAGTCTGTGCAAGCAAAAATGGAAGTTCATGAAATAAAAGAGATGGAGATATACAAGTATGAGATCCCTAAGTGCTGGGTCCAATTCCGTGGACTACCTCAAGAATTGAGGGAGGAAGTTCCTATCGTCTGGGCAGTCGGATCCATCCTAGGAGTGACTAAGATGGTGGACATGAGATTCACTAAATTACACGGTGTGGCTAGGTTACAAGTCGCTTTACTTAACCCTGACCTTGTACCAGATTTGGTTGAGGTTGTAATCGGGGATTATGTGTATGAGCTTCAATTTAGGGTGGAGAATGAGGATATGGCAAACAATCCAGTACCTATTAATATGGATTTAGACCCTGAAAATGGTGGTAATGGCAATGGTGACAAAGAGAAGGAAAATAGAAATGAAGACAATGCTAATGCTCAGAAGGGTAGTATGGAGACCTCGGGCAATGGCTCGAATGGTGGAATTCCTCCATCTACCACTTCTGAAAATTCCAGCGCAAAAAGTAAAAAGGTGGTACTCCTTAGTCCAAGTGCTGATGGTAGCAATACTTGGACAGCCACACCACTGCCTTCCCCGGGTATTAAAGGGGCAGCCAAGACAGCTACTTTAAACCCTTTGCATGACATGGCCAAGGACACAATCACACCAACAAGATCTAGCAAAAGAAATGCATCTGTTAATGATGAAGACTCATTGGAGAGGGCAGCTAAGCTGAAAGCGAGGAGGAATTTGGAAGATCCTAAACCTACAGGTATCGACATAACAAATGTCTCTTTCAATTCCTTTGATAATGATGTTATTTCTAAAAATATCTCTAATGTTGGGGTGTCCATGGGTTTAAATTTTTTGGCTTCTACTAATTCTATATCACTGTTAAAAGATTTAGAGACAGTAAGGTTAGTGGAGTCGGTGGATGCTAGTTGTGTTTATCCTAGTAGTAGTAATGCTCAATCGGATAATGAGGAAGAGCTTGATCTCCTTGCTTTAAATAACCTTTGTGGAGATTTAATCGAGGGATTAACTGATGAAGATGGTGATTTAGATCTACCAACCTCAAAAAGTTACAGGAATCTAAGCTCATCAAGAAAAAAGAAAAAAACAAAGAGAAAAACTAGCTCAGGGAGGAAAACTTTGTAAGAACTTTTGGTGTTTGCTGAAAAAGAAAATGAAGGGAATATTTTGGAATTGTAATGGACTTGGTGATCACAAGAAGTATAAATTTCTTAATGATCTTACCAAAGAGAAGGGGCTGGATTTTATTGCTCTATCAGAGACGGGTAGGGGTTCATTTACAGACTCTTTTCTCAACAATATTTGTGCTGGAAAAGATTTTCTGTGGCATGCTAAACCTCCCGCTGGCAGATCTGGAGGTATGCTTGTAGGAGTAAATCTCTCTACCTTTGATATTGGGGAGATTGAGGAAGGGGACTTCTTTGTGAGGTTTAAACTTAGAAATAAAGAGAATGACTTCAAATGGAACCTAGTTTCAGTTTATGGGGCTGCCCAACTGGAGTTTAAAGAAGCTTTCCTAACTGAACTAGTCCAATTGTGCACGAAGGAAACCTTACCTATATTAATAGGTGGTGACTTCAATATTATTAGAGGACCGAACTGAAAAAAATAATAATAACTATAATGATCGACTGGCCATTCCTATTTAATGCTATCATAGATGCATTCAATTATAGGGAATTGGAAATGTCGGGACGACAATACACGTGGGCTAATAGTCTCCAAAACCCAACTTTTGAGAAATTAGACAGGATTCTAGTCTGTACAGACTGGGAGTCTACTTTCCCACATACCACGGTTCATGCTTTAACACGTGAAATCTCAGACCATACTCCTTTGTTTTTGAACACGGGAGACCCATCTACATATCAGTCTCAGCCTAGCTTCAAATTTGAGCTAGGTTGGTTGATGCGCGATGGCTTTTTTGACATGGTTAAGGAGGTTTGGCAAAGTGTTAGCGATGGTCAAACTCCCCTACAAACATGGCAGTCTAAAATAAGGAGACTGAGACAATATCTAAGGGGTTGGGCAAAAAATACTAGTGGTACATATAAGAAAGAGAAAAAGAACCTTTTAAATAAATTGGATGAGTTAGACAAAAAGGCTGAATGTTGTCCGCTGGATGCAAATGAGGTCAACCTAAAACATGTTCTCAATGAGAGACTAGCAGAATTGTTACGAGAAGAAGAATTGAAATGGTATCAAAGGGCTAAAGTAAAAAATTTATTGGAAGGGGATGCTAATACTAAATTCTTTCATTTAGTAGCAAATGGTAAGCATAGAAAAATGCGAATCTATCAACTCGATCAAGATGGGGTGCGGATATGTGGGGATGAAGAGCTCAAAAAGTTTATTCACTAAGTATTACAAGAAACTTTTTGGCCCTCCAGACTCAAATTACATGTCTATGAATGAATCACTAGTTAGTGACATCTCACAAGTTTCTGAGGAGGAAAATGCTTTACTAGTAGAAAGATTTAGTGAAACAGAAGTGAAAGAGGCTGTGTTTCAAATGGAACATAACAAAGCGCCAGGTCCAGATGGGTTCCCTCCAGAGTTTTATCAAGTCTTCTGGAACATAATCAAGGAAGATTTGATGGCTTTATTCGAGGAGTTTCATACTGGAAATTTAAATTTACATAGCCTAAACTTTGGGACTATAATTTTACTACCAAAAAGTAGTGAAGCGAAGCAAATTCAGCAATATAGACCGATCTGTTTGCTGAATGTTAGCTTCAAAATATTTACAAAAATAGCAACAAACAGAATTTCTAAGGTAGCCCAACGTATTATTCAGCCATCCCAAACAGCCTTCCTACCGGGAAGGAATATCATGGAGGGAGCGGTAATTTTACACGAAACCCTTCATGAGTTACACTCAAAAAAACAAAACGGGGTAGTTTTTAAGATTGATTTTGAGAAGGCCTATGACAAGGTTAAATGGGAGTTCCTACAACAAACTTTAAGAATGAAGGGGTTCTCACAAAAATGGTGTGATTGGATCAAATCTTTCACACAAGGGGGGAATGTTGGTATAAAAGTTAATGACCACATGGGTCCTTTCTTCCAGACCAAAAAGGGGCTTAGGCAAGGTGATCCATTGTCTCCTATACTATTTAACATAGTGGTTGACATGTTAGCAATCATCATTGAGCGAGCTAAAAATGATGGTCAGATAAAAGGGGTAGTCCCACATTTAATAGAAGATGGTCTGTCGATCTTGCAATATGCAGATGACACAGTGATTTTTATGGACCATGATATTGAACAAGCAAAGAATATGAAACTTTTGCTATGCATGTTTGAACAATTATCTGGCCTTAAAATAAACTTTCATAAGAGTGAAATCTTCTGCTTTGGAGAGGCAAGTGAACACCAACAGACATACTCACAGTTGTTTGGGTGCAAACTTGGCTCCTATCCCTTCCGGTACCTAGGCATTCCGATGCACTTCAAGAAACTAAGCAACAAAGACTGGAAGATTATTGAACATAGAATTGAAAAAAAAATAAGTGGATGGAAAGGCAAGATGCTTTCAGTTGGAGGTCGTCTTGTACTGATTAACTCTGTCTTATCAAGCCTACCTATGTTTATGCTATCTTTTTTTGAGGTACCAAGAGAAGTTCTCAAAAAAATAGAGCATTTTAGGTCGAGGTTTTTTTGGCAAAATGATCGGCATAGAAAAAAATTAGGTTAGCCAGATGGGAGCTGTTGTGCCAGCCGAAGCAACAAGGAGGTCTAGGAATCATGAATATTGATATTCAAAATAAATGCTTATTGAGTAAATGGTTGTTCAAACTGTGTAATGAGAACGGGTTGTGGCAGGATCTCCTAAGGAACAAATACCTTAGGGATAAACCCATAGGACAAACCCATAAAAAACCTGGGGATTCACAGTTTTGGAAAGGATTAATGGGGGTGAAGGAAGATTTTCTGAAACTGGGAAAGTTCAAAGTAAATTCAGGAGAACAAACTAGATTTTGGGAAGATGTTTGGTTTGGAAACACAACTTTAAAGTCACAGTATCCGAATTTATATAATATAGTTCGAGGTAAACATGCCACAGTGGCAAATGTCCTGAGTGTTGTACCGCTTAATATATCTTTTAGGAGATCACTAATCGGTAACAAGTTACTAGAATGGCAAAGTCTTGTGGTAAAAATAGCACAAGTAAACCTGAATGAGGAGGCAGATGTTTTTATCTGGTCCCTTCATAAAAATGGAATGTTCTCTGTGAAGTCTATGTATAAGCATCTCGTTAGTTCTGGAATTCGTGTCACACAGGAAATTTGGCATATGAGGTTACCGCTGAAAATTAAAGTTTTCATGTGGTACTTAAAAAAGGAGTCATACTAACAAAAGACAACTTAGCTAGGAGGAATTGGAATGGAGATAGATACTGCAGCTTTTGTAGTTCTAAGGAGACCATTGATCATTTATTCTTTCGGTGTTGGTATGCTAAATTTCTTTGGCGCGCGATACATGTAGTTTTTGGTTTTGCGCCGCCTATGAACATGAATCATCTTTTCTCATCATGGGCTAAACAAGGGGGGCATAAGCCAAACTTATTCATACTGACGGGTGCATCTGCTCTATGTTGGGCAATATGGTTGTCTCGCAATGAGACTGTTTTTGACAAGTGTCGACCAAAAACTTTTTTGCAGGTACTATTCAGAGGAACGTATTGGCTTCGACTGTGGGCCAAATTGCAGCGAAGTGAGGACGATAAGAAATCACTCATCTCGGCTTGTCAGACTTTGGAGATGGCAGCCCTACGCTTCTTCAGTTTAAATGGATGGTCCTCTAGATTGCGAATTGTTTTTTGAGTGCCATTTGTCTTTTCTCAAAATTTTGAGGTGTAGCAGGATGCTACTACTTGTAATAATGTTGGACTGATCCTCTTCTATGAAGAGGTTGAAGCCGGAACCTTATTCCATTATCTAAAAAAAATGTACATCATATATATATCTTCATTCATGCAGCATATATTCTAGAAGTAGTGTAACAAGGAAGCTATACCGCTGCAAAAACCAAACAAGTTTATGGATGATTCATATGGAACTGTACCTATAAAATATTCAAATAATTTAATTACCAGTGTGCCATGGCTCATAGATCGACAAGACCATTCGAAACGAAGAGATCCATTCTGATCTACTCGACAAGGGAGAAAGAACATGCATGTGCTGAATTCCTTATGGATTTGGCATTGTTGGGTTACATACCATGTGTTCAGTAATATATGCATAATGTCTTGTGGTAGTTATGATCTATTTGTCAATTAACTAAACAAAGCATGCTTGCTTTAGAACTAAGATTGTGATTTATGAGCCATCAGATTTGAGCTAGAAAGCACGGATTCCTCCTCCTTTTATTTTGCAAAGATTGCACATGCCATGGTATATGTAGGAAACTTGCATATATACTCTACTTTTGGATGGACCACACATTTTGTTGCCTTTTCATGGAATCTTGTTTGGAGCATGCCTAATTAGGCTGCCTAACTTCCTAATAGATAATCCATAATTCGTGGTCATTAGCGCCTCCACATAGAAAGATATGAACAACATAACAATTATATATTGATGAAAAATAAAATGTGCGCACAAGCTCGTTTTACAATGCGCCGCAAATGCATGTATATATCTATCAATGTAATGTGACTTTCCGTTATCCATCTTTGCTAAAACATGTTTAGCTCCACTTAAAAAAAGAGGAAGAAAGAGACCCTTGCAATTTCTACCGGTGAAAACTCCTTGTCACATCACAAAATGCATTTCGAGCAATGGGCTTATCATTTGAGCCACATTATGAGGCTGTAGAATGCATATATACCAGTGCTTACTTTGGTTTCAATTGTAGCATTTAATTTGTGGCTTCTAGCATCTCTTTGGACGATTAATTTAACCTGACCTGGCACTACACTGTTGCGTGCACTGTCCCACTCGTCCATTCTCTACTTGCTCTCTCTGGCTCTCCATATATATGTATCCCAGTAGAGGCGACTGGCTGCCAATGTTTGAGGTGATGCAAAGGAGGCAGAATCAGGCTTCATTTCGGAAATCACCTGTTATATCTAGCTAATAGTTACATATATGTAAACTTCACTTGAAACAAAATGGTAAATTTCAAAAATGTTATCACCAATGCTGTGGTTTCTTTTCAAGATATCTTGTTATTTTTCATGTAAATATCATACCCAATTTAATTCATTATTGTAGCTAGTGCATGATGCTCTCCTGCTAGCTAGCAGCCGAAAATATGGCCCTTGGACACAAGAAAGGTTGATCATATTCAGCAAAAGGCCACAAGGGCCGCCTAAGCTCTGGAACTAGCTAGAACTATCACCACCGAACAAGCCATGTCTCCAGTGCAAAACTCTGCCCTTATCTTTTCCCAATGTGGTTGTGAGGGAGGAGTTACAAACGTATGGGGCGTGAAATATGTGCATGCACATATATAGTTAAGACTGCACGCAAAGATGCATGAATAATGCCTGTCCATTCAGCAGTGTGCAAGTATCCAATCAAAACACATATACATGATCAATCAGGATAGAAAGATCAATCAAGCAGTGTAGGAGAAAAGGCCACTCACCCTTTTTATATAATCTGAGCCTCTTTTAGTCGAAACAAGATTATCCTGTGAGATAAAAGATATCAAGTCCATGCCTATTAGCACTTGTATCCAATTGCAGTGCAGACATTTTGCTTAATTGCATGATGTCTGATGGAGGCACCAAAAATGATGCAACTCAATTGGTCTGCGATTGTAATTGTGGTCTTAATTTTTTGTCTAACCAACATTTGCTAAGAAAAGATATTGGCAGGATATGATATGCTCCACCGAACTCCAAACAACTTTAATTGTTTTGAGTGCCTTATGGTCCATGCATGCCTCCTTGTCCTTCGAGGGTTTTTTTTCTTATAAAAAGGTCTTCTTTTTTAATCTTCTCAAAGAAATTGAAACCTATGTGAAGATTTTATCCTTTGTTGCCAGTTCAGAAATCTCACATGCATGTGTATGTGTGCTTCTGGTTGATTCAATTTAACAATAGATTTTTCATGTATAGCACTCACTCCTGACCCTTTTCATGCAATAATTTCTACGAAAATATGAAATGCATTCAAAGAAAGGTAATCAAATATTTTAAAATCAAAGATTCTATGTTTTAGATGTTCATATGTTACTTTATACAAAGTCTAGCTAGTGGTCTGGCCATGTACGGTGCATCAACAAAATTTGTCATTAGTTGGTGACTTTGAAAGATGCAGCCATGTAGGCCTTCCTCCTAGTACAACACATCAACAATTGAACATATGCTGTGTTGACCTTTTATCTCATATGAAATACAACTGTGTTCTCTCCAATCTAAAACATTAAGTCCATCTAGCACGCACTCCTAATTATAAATGCAACATTTGCTTGAAGACATTATTTTACCATTTGCTTATACACTACATAAATGTACCACACCGATGGAATGAGCCTTTCTAAATTCTAATAAGGCTGTGAGCTAGCTAGGTTTTATAAATGTCCTCCTGCTCCCTTCCATATAGGAAATATAAGTCGTTTTGGACAACGATACGACCTTCGAAATGTAACTTTGACTTCTTATTTTTATAAAAATATTTATTAAAAACTAACATATATATATATAATAATTTTCAGGACAAATCTATTCATATGGTTTTCACGTTTTCAAACTCAATGACTTAAAAGTTATTCATGATTTATATTCTCAATGTTTGACTAAAATCTTATCAATGACATCTAAATCATATACGGAGGGAGTATGTGAAATTAAAGGGTATGCTTGGTGGCAAGGGTATGCTAGCTATAGTCTGGGTGAGTTACTTCACAGAGCATGACGATGTAGTGTGAGCTGGTTCCTTTTTTTTTTTTTGTCTGTGGGAACTCACGGAAAAAAAAAACAAAGGAGGCAAGTCATAGACTCATGACTCATAGGTCTGCTCCTGTGATCCTGTCATCCTGTCCTCCCCACGGCAACAGGCGACACGCTTCTCGTCTCTCCATCAGATAGTGCTCCGGGTAAATCAAACCTACCTCCTCTATACACCACAGAGAACATGATCTTTATCAGCTGCTGATCGTTGCGTAGACAAGATCATGCATGGATGAAAGCTTCATTTGGTCTAGTGGTCTCGCTCCACCCATGCATGTGTGCTCGGCTGGCGGCCCTACTTCAAGCAAGCTAGTTGTGGGTAGTGGCCGTGGTTCTGCACCATGACTTTAATTATTTGGCACGCATGATATGCATCCCTGCGTGCCTACATGAATCCTTGTACATTTGCCTTGGACGACACACGGACTGCTCGCCACTTCGCATTGGGCGGTGGGCTCCTTTTTTTACAGCCTTTTGCACTGGATATATATATGGATCATCGATGGCCTATATCACTGTATGTATCCGTGATGGAATGCACATCGATCTTTAGTAGGCCTTTAGTTTGGAGGACCCAATGCAACTAGGTGGTCAGGGGCGAATCTACAAGGGGGGCTAGGGGGCTCTAGCCCCCCCTACCGGCTTAAACTCCATTGATCCCCCCTAAGCCCCCCCCGCCCCTGTAATTTTTGAATAGAAATCAATGGAGAGAGAAGAAAAGAGAGTGGAGGAAGAAGAAAGAAGAAAAAAGAGGAAGAGGAAGAATGAGGTTCACCAGCCCCCCTAGATCACCATCCTGGCTTCGCCACTGTAGGTGGTGATATAGATGGCCATTTGGCACGAGGCCCATGGGCTAGCCCAAAGCACGATTTTTGGGCCCGACACGAACACAGCCCAGCACGAAGGTCATTGGGCCCGTGCTGGCCCAGCCCACTTGTCGGGCCATGCTGGGCGCAGATTTGAGCCTAGCGTGTCGGCCCAGCACGGCCCGAAAACAGTCGGCCCGACACGGCACGATGGGCTGGCACGCGGCCCACCGGCCCATCTAGCCCAGTCGGCCCGTAGTTGACCTAAAAAACTCCCCTCCACGTCTCTCTCAGACTCTCAGTCCCCCACGCCTCACTCACCCACACCACCGATATCGTCGCTGCCCCCTCTCCCACTGATCTCGCCACCCACCGCCCCTCACCTCCCCCATTCCAATCCCGTCGGCATCCCCGCTCCTCCCCAATCCCGACGGCGACGGCGAGTTGTGCCGCGGGCTGGCACGGGCACGACGGCACGCTGGGCTATTGTCGTGCCAACGAGCCGGCACAGCACGACAAAAAGGCCGGCGTGCTGGGCTGGGTAGCCTTGTAGGCACGCGGGCCGGCACGGCACGACACGAAGTGCCCTTCGGGCCGCATTGGGCTGGGCCGCATCGTGCTGGGCCACCGTCGTGCCGGGCCGTGCTGGGCTGGGCGGCCCATATGGCCATCTATAGGTGGTGATCTGATATGGAAAGAAACAAATTGATTTTTCGCTTAACACCGACACGATGTTCCTTATGGAAACACCGACACGATGTCTAATACATTGATCATCTCTAATTAGTCTACTTTGTATCTATGTCATGTTATCAAAGATATTTCATAGAAGGAAGTTAGACATTGTATATGAACAAAAAGTTAGACCTATTGTCAAATAAGGGAAGTTGCAATTTCCACGGCCATTGGAGAAGAAATCCTTTTATTATACCAATGTCAAGCATGTTCCGTTGGTGGATAAGTTCGCTGGTTGTGGCTGATTTTGGCTATCTGAATAGTATTCTGTGAGGAGGAGAAAGAAGATAGAATAAGCCAAAAACAAGCTCGTTGTGGCTCGAAAACAGACAAGCAAAATTGAAATCCCTCTCGCTAGAGTAGGGCTGGAGCGCAAGCTATAGCAAATCGGACCCTTTTTTTGTTGCCTCGGCAAGCACCGATAACGACCCTACATCGAATGGGAACGCATTCCAGTGCCATCAATGAATAATAATTAGAGGATACACAATTTGAAATTTTGTCCAAGATATATATACTTACATGTCTTTTTTTGAAAATTATATTTACATGTCGCTGTGCTGAAGCAAAGTCAGCGTAGTAGTACCAAACCGTATCATTGCGTGTGTGCCTTTACATCGTGTGCATGTCCTGCCAGATCACTGCTCTACAAGCTTGTCTGGCGTGTGTGACTCCCTCCAAACCTTTTTGTCATCCCACCACCTATCAAACTGCGATTCGCTCTCGCTTAACTGACAGCTCGTACAAAATGGAAAGCAGATGCTCCATGCTGGTACGGTTGTGGTGTATTTGTCATATTTCCACCCTACCTTCTCTTGCACCTTTTTCTGCTTTTCACTCTTTATTACATATCAGAGTAAGTCTTTTTTCTTTTGCTTCCTTTCTCTTTAATTCTTCCCCTTTTTTTCTCTCGAGCTAGCTAGCTAACTAGGTGTGCATAGTCTATTGTTAGCTTGTTTCTCCTTTATAATTCGCGTTATTAGTCTCGAGCGATTTTAGACTTTTTTTATTACAGTAGATGGTAAAAAACAGTCCACTTTTGCTGCTTCTCCTCTCTCCATTCGGTTCAGTGGATCTATGTGCTGATCCAATGGATAAAAATCTCAACTGTCAGCTCTGCTGCTCTCCCTCTCTCTAACTTGCAGCGTCTCGTCGTGGTGACGGAAATTAAAAAAAAATGCTAGCTATCTGCACTGGATTCGGCATATATTTCGTTCTTTTCCCTGTCGCTGCTCGAGACCAAACCTTTCTGCATGACTTCCGCGTCAGCTCGCCTCTCGTCCTCGCTAATGGAACCGGGTATCAGATTATATTCATGCCTAGCATATATATAAGTACTATAAAGTGCTGCTTCAGGCTCATCCATCATCAGTAACAAATCAATCATGCACATGTAAAAGAAATTAATTCAGGGAATCCAGTTCAGTTCAGTTCAGTTCTCAGATCACCGATCCTCGCCCATTCATGCAGCATCGATCGACCTGAGAGACATGGACATGTGTATGTAGGAACGGAAAGCACGATCAGTCAGTTCAGCAAACTACGTGGTACAGGGCTACGCTATCTCGGTGGCTAGTTAATTATATTTAGAAGATTCAATATAATTCGCATGTTTTCGACTTGTTACTGTATAACTACTACTCGATCTTCGTCTACTATTTCTCCTAATACGTGCGTCATCCTATGTTTAATTTTAACCTTTACAAAGAATAAAATAGTGACGCATATACATATGGTGGAATAGCCAATAACGTTCTCAAACTATCCGCGGAGGCTCACTTCCGTCCCTCAACAACGAAATCAGTCGTTTTCGTCCCCTACTTTCCTCGAAGGCTCATTTTCGTCCCCTACTTTCCTCGAAGGCTCATTTTCGTCCCTGTGTTGTCGTTTTGCTCCACGCTGGCGTCCTCGTCATCTGTCCCGGTCAGCACATCGTTGGCCATAGGGATGAAATTCCGTTTGCGCCCTTGCCCCTTTGCCCCATCTGTTTCCCCAACTCAACCGGGCACATCACATTTAGGTTGTCGCATCGCGCCCATCGTATTGAGCTACGCGCATGCGCCTGCCGCCGGAGTCTTGCAGCCCCCCCCCCCCCCTACCCAAGCCGTCTTGCTGCGTCGCCGCCCCCCAACAATGGCAGTCGGATCTGCAGTTGACCAACCGAGAGGTGCATCACAGGCAAGGAGAAGAACGACATGTGGTGTGGTTGAGGAAGAAAGAGAGCTCCCAGTGCTCAAGCTTCGGATTCGACTGGCATGGACTTGGAGGTAACGTATTTGTCATTCACGGTCAGGTCATGTGGTTCAACTGAATTTGAGGATATTTTACGGTCAATTTGTGAATGTTGCCACCTCGTGCCCAACCATAGCCCTCAAGAGCAGACGCCATGGGGAAGGAAGAAATGAGAGGCGACTGTTATCCCCTCAGCTTGTATTGAAATAGAAGAGGGGTAAAAGGGTTAGACGAATATGCCATGAAACCCTAGCTGACCGGGATAGATGACCAAGGCGTCAACGCAGAGCAAAACGACAAAATAGGGATGTAAATGAGCATTCGAGGATAGTTGGGGGATGAAAACGGCCGTGGGCGTCTGCGTTGTAATTCGCAAAGAAAAAACGGCCGATTTCGTAGTTAAGAGACGAAAGTGAGCCTCCACAGATAGTTTGAAGACGTTCCGTGATGCATATGCATCATGCTTGCATGCATGGATGGCTGGAATGGTCGATGTCTGCCGCCACGGGGCCACCACTTCGCTAGCATAGCAGCTAGCAGCGGGGCCTGTGTATCACGCACTCTCGGATTCGGATACGGGATACGGCCGGGATACCACCCCAAACTGTGCAAGTGGAAGCTAGCTATATAACTCTGCATGCGTACTATGTGCTCTGAATGTGATCGATCGGTTAGGTTCACACGCTGACACGCACTGGGAATAACACCATCGAGCTATTAGCACTATATATGTGCACCTATATCGCTGGGAGGATTGCATTGGTGCCCTCCCAGCGATTTGGGTACTAGCGTTTTTTTTGTTTTTTCTTTTTTTATATGAACACTATTTCAATTTTGTCTCTAAAAAATAAATAGATCTATGGCACTATAAGAATTCATTGTATACTAGCATTATTTTGATTTTGTCTCTATTTGGATACTGTAGCGTATTTTTTTTTCTTTTTTTCATACGAGCACTATTTCAATTTTGTTACAGAAAAATAAGTACATCTATAAGATTTTTTTGCATACGTGCACTATTTCGATTTTGTCTCTATTTTGGTACTGTAGCAGTTTTTTTTCCCTTTTTCTATAAGAGCACTATTTCAATTTTGTCTCTAGAGAAATAAGTAGATCTATGGCACTATAAGAATTTTTTTTGCATACAAGCACTATTTCGATTTTGTCTTTAGAAAAAACATGTGCATCTATGCCAAAAAAAATGTGCTCACTTAGAGTCGGTGCATCCTCACTTGCCACGTGGTTTTAGACTTTTAACGTTGCGCTTTGCATATGAGCGTCGCGCATGATGGTCTTCAATAGAAATAGGTAATCCATGTCGCCAAAAGAAAGCGAGCGCACTAAGAGTTGGTGCGTTCTCACTTGCCACGTTGTTTCAGGATTCTAGAGTTGCATTATTATGTAATTTCTCACCATGTATTAATATTTTGTATTGTTGGCAAATGAAATTGTGGTGCTCCTTGTGCATTAGAGAGCCGTCATTGTCTCCCTACGAAGTCACACAAACATTGCGCTCCTCAGCTACTCACCCAATTTCTCCCTCACGTGTCAACTCGCATTATCTATCCACCGCTCGAGCCCCTACTCGGATCAGAGGTGGTGTCGTTGCCGTGGAAGGATGCACCACCCTCCTCGTGTTCATCAACTTCACGTGTGAAGTCCACTGCAATCGTTTTTGGAGGACGCGTTCGCTACACCGTAGTTCCTCCTCTCATTTTGTCCTCTCCGTTTTCTTTGTTGTCGCCCACTAGCGGGCCACCAATGTCACAACGTGTCGCTGCGGCCCTCAATTCGTAGGAACTCTAGCGCAGCAATAGAAGAAGGCACTCATAGGTGCACACTTTGTGTCACACACGACCACACTTTCTATGGTCGAGAACATCTACGTTGCCGCCATCTAAACTTGCCGAGGGGTCCTACCTTTTATGTACATTACCTACTACATTCACTAGGCTGAGGTTCTTTCATGTATATTGCAGCTGATCATCAAAACTAAATGATAAAGAGAATCCAGAACCACTCATAATAATAACTAGTTATTATTTATATATATATAATCTATAACAGGCATGATGTTAGCGCGTAATCTTTCATAGTGTATATATATATATCCACACAGCCCCCACAGGCCACAGCAGGTGGCCGTGGGCGCGTAGCTAGCCTTTCAGGGACATGTAAAGATCTTGATCGATAATGTGTGGAATGCTGACGAGTGACGAGGCCTCGATCATGTGCCATGCATGCATATGCATATATCCTCATTCTCGAGCGTGACTACCGTTACGCGTGCCCATGACCATGCATGCACTGCAATACAGTACTGCAGCCTTCTAGAAGGTATGTACGTTGATCATGGAGACCTTCGCCCAACAGCAGGTGGATGTTTCATACAAATCTAATAAACTTATAATCTTATTATAAGCGAGTGTTTTTCCTACGTATGCATATACGACTTTTCATGTTCGAAAACAAAATTTGTTATAAATTACTGATAGTAATGTACCCAAAACTTTGTCCTGTTAGGTTGATCTCCACTGGCCCAGTCCAACGACTGGGTCGAACCCTGTCTCGCACCCTGATCGGGGGCGCCCAGCCCATTGAAGGCTGGTGGGCCCCCGTCGCGCAGTGCCATATAACAGGAAGTGGGGGCCAGGGGCTCTCACCCCAAGGTTCACCCGGACTCGACACCCACCGATCGGGGAGGCACTGAGAGCGACGGGAAGCTCCACTTCGCCACCACCACGACCACGCCGTCGCCTCAGCATCGCACGTCGCTGCCCGTGCGCAGACTACCTCAATAGAACCGGCGACGGCCGCCCAGGAGGTCGAGGTATGTCACACAAACCATAGAATCCCCTCTCGATCTACTCCTATCGATGCATAGAGTTAAACATTGGTATCAGAGCCTTACTAGGTTGTAGATCGAGCCTTGGGGTCGGATTCGGAAACGAATCGAAAGAAATCAGAAAGGAAAAGTGCAAACCCTAACCCTAATCGAGAACCCAAATCCTAGTAACCAGAGAAGAGGCGGCGGAGAGGTAGGGCTCACCTGGGCTCTTCTCGCCGCCGCAATCACAGACCCCGCGCGGGAAACTACGAGCCGAGCTGCGGCGGCGCTCCGTCACACCACGTGCTTGGGCTCCGGGCGCAGCAGCAAGGCCGCTCGACGGTGGCGCACTCACCCGTCGGGCGAGCGCGCGCGCCGGCGAGAGGCCTCGCGGCGGCGCCGCCGTCTCCGCCGCAGTCCGCCATGGGTGACCGCGTCGCCTCGTCATCGCTGTATGCGCCGGTGGGGGGAGAAAGTAAGGAGGCGAGAATGGAGGATGGGTTCTGGGGGAGAAGTTGCTCGCCGGCTTTAGGCCGGTGGCCGGACCCGGCGTCGCGCCGGGCGTGACCGCCGCCGGCGGCACCCGCCAGCGGCGCCTACGGAAACAAATCGGGGGAACCCTAGGGTTAGGCCGGCCGACGGGGGTTTTATTCCTCCGATGCGCGCGGTGAACCGTCGGATCTGTTCGACGGCCAGGATCAGCAGCGGCGCGGTGACGGGCCGAGTAGGCCGGTTGTTTGACTGGGCCGCGACGCGCGCACGAGCAGCAGGCCGAGGGGGATGGAATGGCTGCGGGCCGGTGTTAGCTAGGCCGCACGCGAAAGTATGGGCCGTCGGGCTGCGCTGAGCGAGCCGGGCCGAGAGAAACGCTGCTGCGCAAAGACACAGTTCAAGGAGGAAAAGTGGACTTTTGATTGTGGGCAATTTTCTGAATATGGGCCGAAAGTGAAGTTTTGCTTTTAAATTTGGTCTTGCATTTTCAGAAGCTCTTATATATGATAAATTGTGTATAGTTTTGATCCCTATTACATTTTGAACCAACGAGATAAATGTACTAGAGATTAAAAGAATAATGTTGAAAAGCTTAAAGTTATATTGCTTCTGAATTTGCATGAATTTAATAGTTTCCGCTGGGAAAAGATTATATTGTTGCTCCTTAATTTAATTGGAACCAACGGGAAAATTAAATTTTAAGAGCACGAATGTGTTGTGTGTCAGGGTTTTAGGCCACACAGACCGAGTTAGCGAGGGCTGAAAAGTTGAAATAACTCTCGCGAAATTGAAAGAAAGAAGAGCTCCATGTATGAATTAGTTTTATTCCTTTCAGAAGCAATAGTTTGATAATTTTTGTACAGTTTGAACTCTTCAAATTTGAACATCGGTTTAATTTGTTTAGAGAAAAGTAAAGATAATGGTGATATTGCTTCTGAATAGAAAAGTTTCCGCTGCAAAATAAAATAATTTTACTTCTCCAATTATTTTTCAACCAACGAGATAATCTAATTGGAGAACTACAAAAGGAAAGATATTTGTGCAAAGATAAATTATAGTATTGTTATTTTCTGACCAACGTTGATGATAACAATATTATAATTTCTTGATGTTTATGATTAAAGTGTTAAAATCACTAAAAAAATTTGCATCAAAGTGATTAATTTTCAGATTATAGATAAAGATTAAGAGATGCTCTTAAAGTAGAGAAATATTTTTTCTCGTTTCCGCTGCAAAGAAACTGATGATATTGTTATTTTCTGTATAAAGTTACTTAATAACAATATCACGATATTGTTTATGAGATTGTCTCCATTAATTCTATTTCTGCCCAACGGTGATTTATAATTGATGTAGAAGAATGTCGTTTTATTCTATTTCTGCCCAACGGTGACTTAGAATGTAAGTTAATGTGGATGTCTTTAATCAAACTAATGTATGGCCATTTTCATGCTCATTATTGTTGATTATGGCTAATATTTACTCAGACAAAAAGAACTTCATGCTTTTTGAGGGCATAAAAGAAAAATGAGCTGGGTACTTGCGACTCAAAAGTTGAAAAGTGCAATATTCAATTGCAAGAAGATGAACAGTGTTCTCTTTAATGAGTACCTTCAAAAGAAAAGCATTCTCGGATATTGATCCAAGAAAAGAGACAGATCATTAGGAGTTTTACTTGAGAAATGTTTTTTTCATGTACTCTCTATGAAAAGAATGTATTTTGATTTACAATCGTCATGATATGAGATGTCATAAGTGATATGCATGTTTATTTTGACCAACGTTGAATTAATGTGTGTTAAAAGAGTGTTCGTATTTATTTATGAATAGACAAGAGAGCCAATTCTGGCATTTTTGTTCCTTATAAGGGATTATCCCACATGGCGGGGAAAAGTAAATGATTGTACTCGCTCAACAGAAAAGAAAGTCTGAGAAATACCCGCATGGCGGGGTACGGTTGGCATAATACTTATGTCAGACAATCCCGCACGGCGGGAGAAGTTTGGCAAAGGATTTGTCCTGCATGGCGGGAGAAAGATGTAATGACTCATGTGCTTATTGGTGTATCCCACGATGTGGGAAAAGTATAGAGTAGCTCTTATGCTGTCCTAGTATTGACCATGCAAAAGCACTACTGATAAAAGACTCGTTTTTTTAGTTCTTGAAGTGAAATGAGGAAAAAGCACTCCTATACTGAAAAAGTTACTCCCATATAAGAAAGTAAACAAAGTTTTCTCATTCACAAAAGGTTCTGAATGGTTTTCGAAATTGTGGCAGAAAGTTTTCTGCCACATTTCGAGGGGGAGAAATGAAAGACAATTCAGAAATATGATATTCCTCAACACCATAGAAGACAAGAATGATCTAAAAAGATGAATATGATTGTCAGGGGAGTACGACGGTCATAATATCGATACCCCTAAAATAAAGAAAATGCTTCCAATAGGAAGACATTATAGTCACCCAATATGCTAATCTGGGCAAGTCTCAAAAGAATGGAGTAGTTGAAAGAGACAGAGCTACTCCACCTTGTCATCGGGATAGTGGATGGAGGCATTAAAAGCCCCATTCATATTCTCAATAGAAAATGTACCCTCACAATACCACTTCCGTGTCTGGGGGAGTTCAACTGATGCTAAAGTATTTAACCCAATACAGTGAGTTGCCTTTTATTGGCTAACATGAAGATCAAATGTTTTTCGTTTCTACTATTTACAAAGATAAGTAAACAGATGATGAGGGGGAGCACGATGACTCGAGAAATTGATCGTGAGGAGAAGCGGGCATATGTGCCCACTTCAATGATTCAGGAGCCATCTTGGCGTTTCCACTTGTGCAACAATGAGTGAAGATCTGGAACCTGTCCTTCAGGAGCCGATACAACCCATTGTCGCACATGAGGAAGAGTATCGGCAACCTCATATAAAAAAAGTTTGTGCCATGAGAAGCGTTCACTCATCGAAGTGGCCAGATGCCATGGAAGTTGAGATGGAGTCTCAAACCAAAGACGAGGGGCGGAGATGGGAGGAACTCACCTGGTCGACCAGGTTCCTCGCTGTCGTCCCCATGCTCACCGCACGGAGGGACGCCTCCACGCGGGAAAGCACGGGCGGTCCCGTGGTGGCTTGTGTGGCGTCGCGGGCTTGGCTACTGGACACCGCCGCAAGGCCGCTGGACGGCAACGCGTTCACCCTCAGGTGAGCGCACGCGCCAGGCGAAGGGCCTCGTGGCTGCGGTAAATGTGACTCCAAAAGGGAATATATAAAGATGTAAAGCGTAAATCAAAAGACTTTGCACGAAGAGAATAAATAGATTATGTTGAGTACTAGTGGCACATCATGATCTGAGTCATATCAGATGAAAGTAAAGAAAACATTCTCAAATGATTACATGACACGACCTGAAGGTTTTGTTGTGAAAGTAAAAGAACACAGAGGATACTACCTAAAGTATGGACTAGAGCATATCTCTAGACAATGGTATTTATAGTTAAGAGAATCAATTGTTGTTTTGGATTAAAGAAAATGAGAGGACTATTGTATCTGTGCAAAGTTATGGATGGGAAATTCTTTTCCTAAACGTGTACATGTGGATGACATCTCACTTGCTAGCAGTGACGTCAGTCTACGATAAAAACAAAGAAGCTGTTGTCCTCAAAGTTTCAATCTTGGTGAAATTCACCAAGATAAAAGAAAAGGGGTATTAGAGATATCGCATAGGCATACTAAGAAAATTTCTAAAGGGGTATGCATGCGAGAAAAATTACGTCTGTCCTTTTAGTCAAGGGTAATGGTTTTGGAAATGTTCCAAGAATCAGTATAGTAAATATTAAAAGAATATGGTACCATATGCTTCAGCTGTTGGAAGCTTGACGAATGCAAAAGATGCAAAAGTATAGCATTACCCTGACATAGTTTTTGTATCCGGGTTGTTTTTGGCAATGTCCACTCCAGATATGGATCACTGGAATGGAATTAAGTGTATCAGCCTCATGCTAAATTGAGAAAGAAATAATCAGTACTCTAGGTTGTGAGTACAAAGGTAGTGAAATGTATAGCGAAATCCACAATTATCGCTAACTTTCACACTTGGAGTTCTTTGTTGTGGAAAAGCTCCAAAGAATGAAATAATTATCATCAATGTGATGTAAATATATGATATAGCATGATATGAGGTTGAGGGACAGGGCAAAATGATTGAGGAAACCTGTACCCGGAGTTGATAATGGTTGATAACAGCAACAACCATCTTAACATTTTCACTCCTAAGACAACGAGTCAAGTGTGGCGCCAAAACACATTGACACAAAGTATACGTTGTAAAGAGGAAAGTCCGGAATCATGTAGAAATGCTTAGAGCATAAAAGTGATTGATAAAGTGCTTGCGGTTCCGCTTACTAAAGGCTTACCGCCCAGTGTGTACAATAAACACACAGTCGACATGGGTACAAGGTATAGCCTATGACTTCCGGACAGTAAAGGGCCTAAAGGTTAAAAGTATCTTTTTCAGCACAGAGAGGTGTATTGTAGCTGTTGATTCTATCGGTAAAAGACCGTGACGATGATGCGGCTCATATGCACTAATCCACGTTGGAATAGGTAAACAAACAATAAGAGTGAAGAAATTAAAAGATGTAAAGTGAAAGTATGAAAGGTGAGATCAAGGGGGAGAATGTTAGGTTGATCTCTACTGGCCCAGTCCAACAACTGGCCCGAACCCTGTCTCGCGCCCTGATCGGGGGCGCCCAGCCCATTGAAGGCTGGTAGGCCCCCGTCGCGCAGTGCCATATAACAGGAAGTGGGGGCCAGGGGGCTCTCGCCCCAAGGTTCACCCAGACTCGACACCCACCGATCGGGGAGGCACTGAGAGCGACGGGAAGCTCCACTTCGCCACCACCACGACCACGCCGTCGCCTCTGCATCGCACGTCGCTGCCCGTGCGCAGACTATCTCAACAGAACCGGCGACGGCCGCCCAGGAGGTCGAGGTATGTCACAGAAACCAGAATCCCCTCTCGATCTGCTCCTATCGATGCATAGAGTTAAACATGTCCAAGACGCCAACGTGGAGAATCAAAATTTGTGCATATGCAGATGCATGGCAGCAGACATCAAACCATAATATGCATTGTACTATACATGTATGAGTTTTCTAGCTAGCTATAAGGTTCTTTGGTGCCAAAAGGAACGACGATCATTTTTTTTGCGGAGGAATAGTTATTAAATTAATCTTTTGATTCTCCCATGTAAAATAAAACAAAAAGGCACATGCATCAGCCAGCCATGCTGAATATTGGAACATCTACACTTTTGGAAATTATACCGCCAGCTGCAGCAATTGTGCCTGTTGTTTCCTGCCCACAATTCCAGAAAATGCGATGCCCACGTACCTGCACGATCGATGACGCTCTTAAATGCAAAAACCCTGGAGATAAGATTTGCATGTCGTGTTGGAAATTTTGGAATAATCCTAGACTCCCACTCTGGAGCAAGAGCGTATCAGTTCTCTTCTGATATTCGTCAGTAGCCGTAGCTATGTGTCCCTAAAAGTGCAGCTCCATCTGCATAGTGCATATAGTGAGTGTGGCTGATATATTATGCCCCCGAACAATCTGATGAAGTCTCAGGAAGGCCTCGTGAGCTGAAGCATATGCAATGCTGCCCTCATCTTCTTTGCATAATGCGCATATACCTACGTGTTAATCCAATCCACGCATAGCGCGTGGGTTCGTCGATGATGCTGCAAAAGTGACGTATAAGTTCCGTTTTTACATGGTGGTAGCTTGCGAAAGCACTTATTTGTTCCTATATCTGGACGGATTCGTTAGGTCATGCATATTGTTGTGTCTTGAGTCTTGACACACAAAAAAGTTCGTATTTACTCCGTACTAGCTAGCAGTAACATCTATCCGTCGCAGATTGGAAACTAAACTAACGTCAGATTTTGTGTAGTGGAACGTACCAATTCAGGTTTGAGTCATGAACTCAGCACGACAATCACATTATTAGAGGCTGTTTAGAGTAAGACGTGTCAAATTAAAATTCCTTTTAGACTGATTGAGCTAATTGATAGGCTAATCTCCACGTCTCCAAAACGCCAAATGTGACAATACAACAGCAGCAAAAAGTGTTATAGTCTCGACCGAGTGTGTGGGCTTTTATTAAGGGAAAAAAATACAATCTGTTACATAAAAGATCATCAAATGTCTCCGTTGCAGTTTACTCGAAATCAAAATGTAAACCAATCAATCGTTGCTGAAAGGGAAAAAAATATGCACGCAGGTTGGCTGTTTGGGCCATGGCAATAGTAGATGGAAAAAGTCTCTTTTACCTCTTTGAAGATGAGCACGAGTCCGTGTTTCCTCCCTAGACTCGAAAACCGTCCATCTAGAACCTTAGATCCACAAAACCAGTCACGTTACCACCCTCGACCCCGTTCCACTCCGGTTTTATCCACGCTGGCACCGGTTTCCTCCACGCAGACACCATCAGGAGCGAGACGCTCCCGCCGCCGCTTCGCCTTCCTCGCCTCGCGCCCGCCAACGACCTGCGGGGCAACGGCGCCGACCACTCCGTCCGCCCGCTCACCTGCCGCGCCCACGACCACAACCACAAGGCCAGCGAGGCGGCCGTCGCCTCCGCCGTTGCGCCCGCGAGAGAGATTCTTACTCCATTCGCCCGCTCGTGCTCGAGATGATTGCAATAGTCTAGAAATCAATTGAAGGTTTGGATGTACATGCTACTAGGGATGTACGCCGACGGGATGTGCAGGGGATGAGGAGCGGGTGGAAGCGGAGGGAGGTTGAGGGAGCTCGTGAAGAAGGAGACACTTCCGCGGGCACCGCGGTGGCCGGAGGAATCTCTCCCGCGGGTGCAATAGCGTCGGCGACCGCCGCCTCGCTGGCCTTGTGGTTGTGGTCGTGGGCGCGGCGGGCGAGCGAGCGGACAACTAGATGGAGTTGTGGGCGAGATGGTCGTTGTCGTTGCCCCACGGGTCGCTGGCGGACGCGAGCACGAGCCCGCTCGGCGAGGAGGGCGAAGCGGCGTGAAAGTGCATCTAGGCCCCTAGTGGGTTTTGGTGAATTGAGTGACACCTAGATTAAAGAGCTAATGATCTTGTTGAGTTTATGAGCAGGAATTTGTCATAAAATCAATGAATTGGTTACAAGAGATTTATTCCATATGGTAATTCAAAGAGGCTCATACGACAAGTCATTTGACTAGGCTATGGTCAATAGTGAAAAATTGGCAAGCAATGAGTTAATTCGAATTGGGACATGTGTTCATGGCAACTATTTAATCTCATATCAAGATGAAGCTTGTTGATGATGACATAGCACTAGAAGGGATTCTCTTACAAAGAAATGAGATATTTATTTAAAGAGAAGAACCAAAAATAAAATCAAAGTGCAAGCTAAGGGAAAATGGTCAAGAAAGATGATGGTATGGGACATCATTGATCTACACTTAATACATAGCTTGTATATGAGGCATAGACATTGTGATTCAAATCAAATGGTCAAAATTGATAAATGGACTTCATGAATGATGCAAGCCTACATGAAGCTCTAAGTGATGCTAAGGTGAAGAGTCGAAGTTCGGGATAGTGTTTCAAGGTACCAAGCAATGTGTGATCAAGTTGAGGCTTGAGTCATGTAGTCTTTGCTAAGGGTGAAGAAACTTTCTTTGAATTCAACTCGATGAATCTTTGTCATGAAGAGTTTATTGTAAAGAAGCATCAATCTTCAAGAAACAAGTGAATTGAACTAGAAGTGGATTTCATTCAAAGACAAAGGTTCAAATCACTAGCTCAAGGAAAAATGTGCTCAGTTCATAGAACCAAATAAGATGCACTCCTCAGGTTGAGAAAGATCAAGACACGGCATGAATATGCAAATGAGAAGCTCAAGCTGTAGAAATCCATTTTATCTTTGATCTTGAGTATAGGTATGCCGTACTATCAAGAGGGATGCATCACATAGTGTTTTGGCTCAGTCTCAATGCTCAAGTAACCTAAGTGAGTTGAGAGAAACACAAAAGCCTCACGCACACACTTGTGAGTTTCTGAGTGTATATACTCGGCAGTGCCGAGTTTACCAACTCGGCAGTGCCGAGTACATAGAGTGTGCCAACGGCTAGTTCATTCAAATTCTCGGCAGTGCCGAGTTGGTGAACTCGGCAGTGCCGGGTTCACAACGGCTAGTAACGGCTAGTCTTCTTGGAGTGGAGTATTTATACCCCACGACCTCAACTGTTGCTAGCTGCTGCTTCTGAGGGTTTCTGTGTGCTTCCTTCCTGTTCTAAGCTAAGCAAAAGCCAAGTAAGCTCTCCCCAACCTCTCTTTGTGAGATTGCACATTCAAAGTGATATTTTTGAGTTGGGTTGAGAGAGAGATAGCTTGAGAGACATCAAGAGCACAGCAAAACCTTGAGCATTTGAGTTGGTACAAAATCGTGTGATTCGCATTTGTTACTCTTGGAGCATTGCTCCTAGACGGCTAGGCGTTGCCCGGTGAGCACCCGGTTGTGTGGGCTGTCACGGGAAGTTTGTAAAGGTCGGTTTCCACCTCAAGGGAACCATTCTTCTTAGTGAAGGGCCATAGTGTGCTTGAGTAGCACTTTGGCGGGGAGGCTTCGCGGAGCTCCTCAAACGGAGATTAGGAACCACTGATCTTGCCTTGTTGTGGGCATGCAGTGGGTCTGAACTTCGGTAAAATCCCTGTGTCAATTGTGATTGATTATTGTATTGTGGATTTGAAGAGATCTCCATCGAACACTTGTGTTCTTGGAGAGATTGTTGTTTTTCTTGTGTGCAGGGACTGTGTGAACCTGCTAAGGAAAATCATCTGAGCATCCTCCACATTTGGGGTTTGATCCAAAACTTATTTACTCGCACTTAAAAATTGTACTCACTCTGCTCTGTGTGTACTCGGCAGTGCCGAGTTCATAAACTCGGCAGTGCCGGGTACATTGACTGCTCAGCCAAGTATACCTCTGTATACTCGGCAGTGCCGAGTTGGAAAACTCGGCAGTGCCGATTTGGCAGGCAGTGAATTTTATCCGCTGCATTTTGAGTGAAATTTGTAGGTGCGCCTATTCACCCCCCCTCTAGGCGACATCACGGTCCTTTCACGGCGGCGGCGGCGTCTCCGCGTGGAGGAAACTGACGCCAGCGTGGACAAAACCGGATTGGATTGGATTGAGGGTGGTAACGTGACTGGTTTTGTGAAACTAAGGATCTAGATGGACGGTTTTCGAGTCTAGGGAGGAAACGCGGACTCGTCCTCATCTTGAAGGAGGTAAAAGAGACTTTTTCCATAGTAGATAGAACCTAGCGGCCCATTATCCACGTTTGGGCCTAGTTGGAGATAGTACCTAAACTACTGGGCCTACTTGCCGGATGCCTGCAAATTGCAATCCTAAAAAAATGGCTTTTCCTAAAAAAAACGCAATCCTAAAAAGCGAACTTAAAAAAAACTAAAATGAAATTAGGAAAAAAAAAAACTGCATAGCAATCCGCTTGCGTGCGACTGGGTTGAGTTCAGTAGCTGGACGAGATGGACTGGAGAGCAGCAAAAGAAGATGCGCAGAAAACGGCAAGTCGTTGTGGATCTTTGAACCCGCGCAAGTAGACACGTCTCGGTATTGCCCGGTCAGTGTCTATCTACCAGTCCCAACAACCTTCGATTCGGCTTACCCCATTCCTCCACACTGCTCATCTAATCTTCAGTCAGCGAGGCCGCCTGCCGACGTGATCCATTCCTGCTGAATTCGTGGCTCTATAAATTAAGCAGGCCATTGTGCACTGATGCAAAGATCTTGCCTTCCTAATCCCTACTCAGAGTGCAGAAAGAGTCCATCCACACTTCAGTCGCACTCTGAATCTCTGATCGATCTACCTGTATCTGAAATTCTGAATCCTGGTCGTCAGCTTTGTTGGGCATGAAGACCTACTCCTCGTTCTCCAGTGACCGGTAGGCACTACTAGTCTACTACCACACGATCTCATTTCCTAGCTGAACATTCAGTCGTAGGCTCGACGCGTCCTGATCTCTCTGTTTGTCTGGGTTCAGGCCAGTCGGAGGCGGCGGCGGCGGGAGGAAGAGCGCGGCCGCCGAGGCAGCCGCGGGAGCATGGTCGCCGTCGGCGGAGGACGCGATGGGGTTCGTGCAGATGGTGAAGGAGGCGTTCAAGGAGCGGCACCCGGAGAGGTACCGCCTCTTCCTCCGCGTCATGGACGACTTCCGGAACCAGCGTGTCGGCGTCGCCGAGGTCACCTCCACCGCCGCCGCACTGTTCCGGGACACCCCCGAACTGGCCCTGGGATTCAACGTCTTCCTGCCCAAGGGCCACAGGATCCAGCCCGGGATCGACGACCTCGCCGCGTACCTCATCCGGGACATGAACCTCGACGACGATGACGACGGCAACGACGATGGCCGTTGACCGTGTCTGCGTGTGTGCAGTCACCAGTCATCACACATATTTTCCTAGTTTTCATAATTTCCTTTTTTTTTCCTTCTTGCTACCTCTACATTGTACTTATCAATGTCACCGTCGTATGTATATATTGTGGGCACTGTCGATGCTACTCTTTTCATCATCTCAGGTAACAGTTGGACATTCGTTCTTTCATTTCACTGTCCAGAATTGCCAATGTAGAAACAAAAAACATGTCAAATTGTTAGCACCTTTTTTTTGTTCCCTTATGAAGTATCAGGTCCATTATGCAGAGATCGCCGGTTTCAAATTCTACTGAAATTTAATCAAATTTCCAGTTGCCTGGTGATTAGCAATTTGAAAAACAAAAACAAAAGAACAAGACGAGACATCCATCATTATGGGCCACATTTGTGGGCTTGGGCCGGGATGTTACGTGTCCCAGTCACGGACTTCGAGGAGCAGCGACCGGGCCGCCAGGATCCGGTGACCTGTTCCCAACTCTTCGTTGACCTCCCCATACGATACGATAAGAACGGCCGCAGCACACCAACACCGCCCAACTCCCACTCCTCTTCGTTTAACGTCACTGACATGTGGCCCTCGGCGCCGACCACCGATTGTGGGCCCACATGTCATGATAGGAAATAACTTTATGCACGTGCGCTGCCTCGCCGCTTCGTCTTCGCCTTTCCCCTCCCTCCCCACTCTCTCATCTCAACACCACCACACCACACCACCGCCGCTGGAATATTCCAAGCTTGTGCGATTGCGCGAAGAGGAGAAGGAGGGAGGAGAGCTGAGCGCGGAGGAACCCTAATTGCCTCCACCGACCGCTAACAGGTGCGCCGCTTCCTTCTCGTCTGCCCCCATCTCTGCCTGCTCGCCCTTTAAATACGGAGCATTCTAGCTGCTGCGGTTGCGGGCTGCTGCGCCCGCCGATTCGAGGTGTGTTTCCTGACGCTCTCCGGTGTCTGTTTCCTGCCATTGCCTCATGCTTGGTTCGAGCTAGCTGCCAATCGTTGGCATTTGGTGCGTAGTTTCGGAAGGTAGTTCCGCATTTTTGGTTCTAGCTAACTGACAGCTGTTGCGGCGAGGATGTAGTTTGCTGCTTTCCTTATCCAGTTGTGCGTGCCCGTGCTGTGATTGCCGATTGGGACTGTAAGAGCTTTTGGACCGCATTCCAATTGCATTTCGGTGGAACGGCCGTCCTTCGGCAGTGGGAGCAGAGTGTTGCCATCATCATTATCGTGATTCAGTTCGTGCCCCTGCTCTGTTGTTTCGACATTCAGAATTACGCCATTACCTGTTTTAATTTGTTCCCTTTTTAGCATATTTTTCTTTCAGATTACTGAAATCGTGTAATTCAGTTTTTTTAGTTGTTTCTTGACTTATTCAAGGCTGCTATCTTCTAGATTTTTCATTTTTGTTCTTGTTCGGTACTGTACACAGTTGATTGGTTCATCCTAACGAAATGACTTGGTTCACACGTTTTACGTAACCTTCTTTTCAGTTTTCGTGAGAGCAATACTTGATTTTAGCATGTGAAGTGAATGACCTCACATCTTTATGGAAAGCAGGCATGGTTGGTGCTCTTGTTATTGTGTTTGGTGTTGCGGTTGGCATGTACTGAAATTTCCACTCTAATCTGGTGGCTTTGGCCAATCATGTAAAACATGTTGGTTGCAAGCTTCAGTGGCACTTCCTGGTAGCTGCTGCTGTTCTGCTTTTCCATTTGGTTGCAGTTCAGAGGCAAATTGTAATGCAGTTGTTTGTTGGTTTTAGTTGAGACTGCTTGTTATCTGGGAATGGATGTGAGAAAATATTCCTTCAGTGGTTGTAATTGCTTCTTCTTTTGCAGCTCAGAGGCAAAGGAGGTACAATGCCAAGAGCAAATGAAATGTTGAGGGCAGATTCAAGAATGATGGTGGTCTTTGGTGCCTTGACATCGAAACCGCAGCAGCTGACATTTGAAGAATCCCTCAGATTTGTCAAGAAAGTGAAGGTGAGTCGAATGTTTTAATACATATTATGATCTGACTTCAATTACATTATTTTCACCTGTGTTATTGGAGTGCCGATCCTTGCTTTGCTGCCTTCTCTAATAAGTTGCCATGAACTGGCTGATAGCATGGTACTGTGCACTTACAATCTAATCCTAAATCTTCTTGCTCATATTTTGATATACATTGAGTTACGGGTTATCTAAGATCCATGTGATAAGACTCATTTTCAGGTGTGTGAGTCCGGAAGTGTGTATGGTTGTGCGCACACATGTGCTGGGTCCTATATTAGGCTCCCTGTGGCAGAACCACCCCAATTATGTCAGCTCAAGTGCATTGTCCCTTAGCTAATGCAAGCAGTACAGCACACTCGCACTTCAACTGACATAACCGTGTAGTTGCTGTCGGGTAACTCCCGATTACACCACTGATCACATCATCGAAACCAATACGAGGCAAGTCTCACTTCACAATGAGCACAGATGAAATAACGAGTCACAAATTTTACAACACAGTACACGTGGATTTAATTTACAAAACAAGTCATTATGAAAGTTATTACAACACAGAGTTTGAAAAGCACAGCGGAAATTTAAAACGGTACGAGTCTACGTCGAAAAGACAGGATAATGCACAAGTAGCCCAGCTGGCATTATCACTCCCTCGGCTCCACACCCGCAGGAGCCGGAACAAACTCAAGGTGATAACCATCAGGAATACCAAACGGAAACGTCTCTGCCACCTGCTCGGCTATTCTAGCATCCTCCTCATCTGTAAAAATTAATCCACAAGCAAGGTTGAGTTCTAAAACTCAGCAAGTCTTACCCGACTCTAGGATATCCTTAGAAAAAGACTCCTAGTATGCAAAGCTTTTGGCTGGGTTGTTGTTTTGCCAAAAATAAGCAACTAACAGTAGATCCTTGCTTTCAAGTTTTAGCATCCAAATTAATGTTGAGCTATTTATTCTAGATAAGCATTTATAAAAACTTTTCCAAGAGAGCAATCACTTGATTAAATCAATACAGCATGTATATATTCCATCATCATCATATTCACTTTCTTATCTAGCGATGCTGCCCAGTGATCAAGAGCTCAATACCGTGAGTACGGCGAATCGATTCGGTTTTATCCCTTGCAAGGTTAACCTACCCACACGGCACAAACAAGCCCCGTCGAGCTGCTCATGCCAGCCGTTCCTTCAGCCAACACTAAATACTTGACCTACCCTGCTACCCTCAAGTACCAGTCCCCACCGATACCAACGACGGGTCAGCCATGAGTTACTCTAACCGGTACATGAATAAGCAGTCAGGCGTAGTTCAACATACCAGTGCGAGCTAAAGTACATAAGTTACCAGTTTCAACTACCTCTTACTCCCAGCATGTGAGGTAGTACAATTCAATCTTGATCCCAGAGCTAACAACGAACGGGCCTTAACTGGCACAGGCGGAGCTACAACATTCCATTCTTTTCTCTACCAACATTCTCCGCCCGGCCTAACTTTCTTTTCCAGTCTAGATGACAGGTTAACATAACTCTGAATGAAACCACTTATCATCTCGCGAGTAACAGGCAATTACTCGACTTCTACCGTTTAACCAGCCTAGCAATTCTATCGACCTACACATACTAGAAAACTCTGGGTTTTCCTATGGATCATGCAACTAGGTTTTCAGTCAACTCCTATGAAAACTTAAATGCATAAAGTAAATAC
The DNA here is from genome assembly GCA_015476505.1 of Urochloa ruziziensis. NCBI lineage: Eukaryota > Viridiplantae > Streptophyta > Magnoliopsida > Poales > Poaceae > Urochloa > Urochloa ruziziensis. The sequence goes on along the minus strand of CM027122.1, from coordinate 13,576,539 downwards.
TTTGTAAAGTAAATAAATTAAATTGTGGCTGCGTTAAAAAGGTTATGCACTCCGGTGCTTGCCTTCGCTGGCCTTGGGCCCTTCCGAGTCTTGGCTCGGGTCTTGCTCTGCCTCAACTGCAAAAACCTCGGGCTCTGGCTGCTCTGCCTCTGACTCAGGCACCAAGTTATATATCCCGTCAGCTAGCACGTTCTCTACATGAAAATGCACATGTGTGAGTTTGGAATAACAGCGAGAAAAGATACAAAATTCCACATGCAGCAATTCAATTATACAGCTTAATTACAAAACAAGATATGCACATGAAATCACATGAAATGTTGCAAACACCATTTTTAACATTTTATAGAGTAAGTGCATATCTCTTTAAACAAGATTAACTTATCACTAAGAAAGAATTATATCAACAGATCCAATCTTTACTGAGTTCATCAAAACAGTTTGGAAAAATATTTTATTAACAAAACTATATATATAAAACCATTTAAACACACATATAAAGGGTTATTTAGCAACTAATTATACAAACAAATCTACACAGTTTATCTAGCAGCACAAAAACTTCTCTGAGTAGCTTCTAACTCAAGATTACCACTGAAAATTTTTCAACACTTAAATCTAACAGAAACTATTTATTTTGAAAAAGACAAAAAGGCTATAAATCTACTAAAACAACAAACAGCAACAAAATTAAGCACAAAAATGCAAAACTTCACAGAAACACTATCTACACACTAACACAGATTTACTATGATTTATTGAGCTCAAAAACATATACACAACTATTTTTAACAGCACAAACAAGCTAATCATGGAGAAAAAGCTTAACTAAAACTACACAGATATCCTGCAACCCAAAATTTTACTGTGCTCACAAAAACACATTTTAGAACTACTGTGATTTTCTCAAAATTTTTGGACATGCAGAACTATTTATTTTGACAGAAAGCTAATAAACCAACTAAAACTTCTACACAGAAAACTGCATATACACAACATGATTTTATATTTTTCTGTTGTAGCCAAAGATGCAACAAGTACAACAAAATTGGTTTCACATTTTTCTCACATTCCTATGATTTACTATGCATTAAACAAGAAATGCATGCATGCTGAAAAGAAAACAAAAGAAAAATCGAAAACACTTTTGCGCTTAGGCCCCTGGATAGAAAAGTTCTTTCACCGACCGGTCCTTTCTTCACAGATAAGCCCTTGGATTTCTCACTTAAACCCTCAGATCTTTTCCCCCTCCGCACTTAAGTCCAATCATTTTTCACAAAACCCCCTAAAACTAATCTTCCTTCTAATTGAACGCCCTTGGCTGAACTCAGCCGCGCACAGCGCGCCGCCGCGCGGTTGACCGGCCGAGCTCGCCGGAGAAGAAGACCGGAGACCCGCCGGAGATGACCCACGGCCTCAGGACTCCAAGCCGCACCACCTAGGCATGAAAAACCCAAGGATTAGCAAAGGATTGGCATGTGTCCACGGCCGGCGGCGGTTCACCGAGAAGATGACCGGCGCTAGAGCTCACCGAAGCCTCGGAGTTCACGATGAGAAGGCGCACGGCTTCAGGGAGTCATGGGGTACCCAATTGAGCGGTTGGGAGAGGCGGGGAAGACAGGAAGACTAATCTCCACGGCGAGGTGAGGTGGCGGCAATGGCGGCCGGAATTCTGAGGTTTGCCGGCGATGGCGAGGGTGGCAAGGCTGGCGGAGTGGATGAGGATGACGAGGGCGATGTGAGAGGGTTACTGACGCGGTGAATTGTCTAAACGTGACTTAACCGCGGTGAATTTTCCCCGGCGACAGCGCACGACCGCTCTGGCAGTCGCGGCGGGGAAGTTGACGGGTGGCCGGCGATGGTGGCGATCTCGTGGCTCGACAGCGGAGCAAAGTGCATGTCTGGGCGTAAGCTGGCGAGGCGGAGCGACGGCACGCGTCCAAGGGCCGTGAGGCAGCGGCGCGTGGCACAAGCGGCCACCGACGGCCAGCTCGCCCCTGCCCTTTTACTGAATCGACGAAGTCGATTCAGTATCAACAGTAACCGCAAAACCATCTTCAAACTTTGATTCAAAACTCGAGATTTCATGTATAAACTTTCCAAAACTCCAATACAAAAGTTGTAGATGGTACCAAGGGGAACAACTTTTGTTAAAGTCACCAGGTTCAAAAAGATTTGGTTTGAGAGATAAAATCGATCAAACTTCGGCCAAAACTTGAACTCAGAAATTTTTCTAAGTGTTCAGAATTGTATTTGATTTAGCTAACTTTGAGCTCGAAAATAAAATAGTTGTAGTCTGAAAACCTGAAGTTGTTCATGATTTTTCAAAAGTTTAAACTACCAGTATTCAAGCCATGAACTTGTTTTGGTTTGGTGTTGATTTAAATTACAAGTTATTGAGCCCTAAAGTTGACCAGCTGCTGCTGTTTTTCCAGACTTAGCCAAATTTTTAGGATGGCTGAAAACAGGGGTTTGACTCAACTTTGACCATCAATTTGAGCAAGTAAAAGATGTTTTTGATCAAGTTCAACATGCCTATATGAAAATACATACTTCAAAGTGTTACTTTCATGTTAGCCAAAAGTAACATGTTTAAGTAATTTTAATTTTAATTGGCTCCTAAAAGGGTTAAAATGAAAAGGCTATAACTTAACCAATTTGAACCAAATGAACTCAAATTCGAAATTTGACTTTTGAATCTTCAAACTAACATGCCACTGAGTTCAAAAACATGTTAGGCACCAAAGTAAAAACTCTCACTTGTCAATTTAATTTTTTTATATTAAATATGTAATTAATGCATAATATTCTCATAAAATGAAAATCATTACAATAATGCACTTAATCATGTCATGAGTGATGAGATGAGTGATTTATTTGTCATAATCATTGTGCTAAACCTATAAGTGACACGGGGTGTCACAGCCCTCCCCCCTTAAAAGAATCTCGTCCCGAGATTCCGGTGTCAAAAGAGAGTGTAGAATACCTTAATGTGGAATCTAAAAATCCTGGATATTTGGAATTGAGATAAGATTCTTGTTCCCATGTTGCTTCCTCTTCAGAATGATGTGTCCACTGAATTTTATAGAATTTAATAGATCGACGTCTAGTAACTCTTTCCTTATATCAAGAATCTTGAAAGGTTGTTCCTCATACGAAAGATCGGGTTCAAATTCAATTTCTTCATGAGCAATTACCTTCGATAGGAACCCTAAGACATTTCTTGAGTTGAGATACATGAAAGACATTATGAACAGCTGCAAGCTTGGATGGCAGTTGTATCTCATAAGCAACTGGACCACATTGGCTAGTGATTTCAAAAGGTCCAATAAATCGAGGAGCTAATTTTCCCTTGACTCCAAATCTCTGAACACCTTTAGTTGGTGATACGCGAAGATAAACATGATCCCCAACCTTGAAAACTAAAGGTCTTCTTCTTTTATCAGAAGTAGCTCTTTTGCCGCGATTGCGCGGTCTTAAGATTTTGCTGAATAATTTTGACTTTATCCTCGGCCTCCTTAACCAAGTCTGGACCGAAGATTTTTCTCTCACCAGTTCCCGACCAATTTAACGGGGTTCGACATCTTCGACCATAAAGAGCTTCAAATGGCGCCATTTTCAAACTGGATTGGTAGCTGTTATTGTAAGAAAACTCTGCTAAAGATAAGCTTTTATCCCATCTCTTGTCATAATGGATGACACAAGCTCTGAGCATATCTTCCAAGATTTGATTCACTCTTTCCGTTTGCCCATCGGTCTGAGGATGATAAGTTGAACTTCGAATGAGTTTAGTGCCTAATAGCTCATGCAATTGTTTCCAAAAGCGAGCTATAAATGGTGAACCTCTATCTGAAATGATAGTCTTTGGAACTCCATGCAAACGCACAATTTGATCTAAATAGATCTCAGCATATTGAGTTGCTGAATAAGCATTGTTGACAGGAATAAAATGGGCTGATTTGGTGAGCCTATCAACAATAACCCAGATAGAGTCATGTTTCTGAGGAGTCAATGGTAAACCCACAATAAAATCCATGCTTATATCCTCCCATTTCCATGAAGGTATGGGCAATGGTTGCAAAGTTCCACCGGTTTTCAAATGACTAGCTTTCACCCTCTGGCAGGTATCACACTCTGCTACATATTGAGCAATCTCTCTTTTCATTCGAGTCCACCAAAAATTTTCTTTCAAATCTTGATACATTTTGCTGCTCCCTGGATGAATAGAGAATTTAGAAAGATGTGCCTCATCAAGAATTTTCTTCCTAAGCTCATGATCTTTAGGAACTACTAGCCGATTATTAAACCTTAAAACTCCTTCATTGTCTTGACAGAAACATTTATACTTTCCATCACTCTCAGCTAGCTTTTGCTTAATGATCTGTACTCCTTTAGATTTAGACTGAGCCGCGACAATCTGATCTTGCAAAGTAGGTTGAATCAAAAGATGATTCAAGGTACCCTGTGGAATAATTTCCAAATTCAATTTGTCCAACTCTTTCGCAAGAGTGGCATTTTGGGGTCTCAAAGTTAATGAACTGACAATTACCCCTGCGGCTGAGTGCATCTGCAACTACATTTGCCTTGCCTGGATGATAATGAACTTCAATTTCATAATCCTTAATCAATTCCAACCATCTTCTTTGCCTCATATTGAGATCAGCTTGAGTAAAAATATACTTGAGACTCTTGTGATCTGTGTAGATATTGCAATGAGTACCCATGAGATGGTGCCTCCAAATTTTTAAGGCATGTACCACCGCAGCAAGTTCAAGATCATGGGTCGGATAATTCTTCTCATGAGGTCGAAGAGCTCGAGAAGCATAAGCAATAACTCGATTATCCTGCATAAGAACACAACCAAGTCCTATGCCCGATGCATCACAATAAACATCAAAAGCCTTGGAGGTGTCAGGTTGAGCAAGAACTGGGGCAGATGTCAGGAGTCTTTTCAAAGTATGAAATGCCTCATCACATTTGTCACTCCATTTAAATTTCTCCCCTTTCTTCAGAAGTTCAGTGATGGGTTTGGCAATCTTGGAAAAATCTGGGATAAAACGACGGTAATACCCCGCCATTCCAAGAAAACTTCTGATTTGATGCACAGACTTCGGAGATTCCCAATCTAAAACTTTCTGTACATTTACTGGGTCAACGGCAATACCATCACCGGATACGGTGTGACCCAAAAATTTTACACTCTTCAACCAAAACTCACATTTACTAAACTTAGCATAGAGCTTATGATCCCGTAATCGCTGAAGAACAATTCTGAGGTGTTCAGCATGCTCTTCCTCATTCTTGGAATAAATAAGGATGTCATCAATAAATACCACGACAAACTTGTCCAGCTCTGGCATAAAGACTGAATTCATGAGATACATAAAGTAGGCAGGAGCATTGGTGAGTCCAAAAGACATGACTAAGTACTCATATAAGCCATATCGGGTGGAAAAAGCTGTCTTGGGAATATCACAGGGTCGAATCTTGATCTGATGATAACCCGATCGAAGGTCAATTTTTGAGAATACTTTTGCTCCAGCCAATTGATCAAAAAGAAGATCGATACGTGGAAGAGGATATTTATTCTTGATGGTGACTGCATTGAGGGGTCGGTAGTCCACGCACAATCTCAAAGTGTTATCTTTCTTTTTTACAAAGAGTGCAGGACAACCCCAGGGAGATGAACTTGGCCTGATATAGCCCTTGTCAAGAAGTTCTTGTAGCTGGATTTTTAGCTCTGCTAATTCATTGGGCGGCATACGGTACGACCTTTTGGCAATGGGTGCGGTACCGGGCTGCAACTCAATTACAAATTCAATATCCCGGTCGGGTGGCAACCCCGGAAGATCATCAGGAAAAACATCTGGAAATTCATTGACGACTGGAATATCTTCTAACTCAACTTGGATCATAGCAAACGTGCAATTATCTGGAGAAGGTGTAGATGGCAAATAAAGTGTGGAAATACCATGACTAGGGGAATTTATTTCAACACCCCGGGCTGACAAATCTAATACCACTCCGTGCTTTTGCATCCAGTTCATACCCAAAATAATATCTATCCCCTGATTATCCAGACAGATAAGCTCAGTGTCAAACACTTTACTTCCAATCTGGAGAGGAATCGGTTTAGTCACCCGGTTGGTAGATATCTTCCCACCAGGACTGGATATCATATAATTACAATTTAACTGTGCCACTTGTAATCCACATTTTTCAATGCATGCCATACTGATGAAACTATGTGATGCTCCAGAATCAAATAAAACAACAACAGGTTTATTTCGAACTTGAAACGTACCCGCCATAACTGGAGTACCCTCTGGAATAGCATCAATGGTAGTGAAATTCACCCGGCCTTGCTTAACCACCATTTGCTTCTTGCCTTGACGATTATTGGGCTGCTGTCTTGGTGCATTATTATTGTTTCCACCTTTGGGTGGTGCTCTGCATTCCTTCGCAAAATGTCCCGGCTTCCCACAGTTATAGCATGGAAAATTATGGGTGCGCCCTTGCTGTTGAGGAGAAGGTGCACGGAATCCTTGTCCTTGAGACTGTCCCTGAGACTGATTTGGACGAATAGCCCAATAGCCATACTGACTTTTCTTTTGCTGAGCAGCCTGAGGAGCTTTTTGTGGGGCCTTTTGCTCCACACGGAACCTCTGTCCGGACGCACTAGATGAAGCAGCCGGGGCTTTCCTCTTTTTGTCTGCCTGATGAGCCAAGTTACTATCTTCCTGAGTGATGGCCATATTCACTAACTCATTAAAGCTGGCAGGCTTGATCAGAACCAAACTTTTCTTCAATTTAGTATTAAGCCCACGACGAAAACGGTCTTGCTTTTTAGCATCCGTATCCACATGATGTCCAGCATATTGCGACAAATGATTAAATGCCTGTGAATACTGTACCACGCCCTGATTACCCTGAGTGAGTGCCAGGAACTCATTAAGTTTTCTCTCTAATAGACCGTCAGGGATATGGTGGGAGCGAAAAGCAGCCTTGAACTCAGCCCAAGTGACAATATGATCTGCAGGAAGTGTAGCCCGATAATTATCCCACCACATGCGGGCATCCTCCCTAAGCTGTTGAGCTGCAAATCTGGCTTTGTTGGCTTCTGAACATGGATATATCAATAACGCAAATTTTGACTCAATGATATTGAGCCAGACATCAGCATCCAGTGGTTCCTTCGCCTTGAAAAATTGTGGCGGTTGCGTGCCGAAGAAATCTGGATATGAGGCTTCACGGGGCATCTCATGCTGTGGCTCATGGCGGGGTTGATTCTGCTGCAACTGAACAATCACCCGCAGAAGCTCGGTATGCTGAGCCATCTGATGTGCCATGAATTCCCGAAGATCCGGAGGTCCGGGTAGATTTCCCTCATTTCCACCCTCAACTTGATCCGGAGAGTCAGGCATTCTGCATGAGCCACCAAACGCAGATTAGTCATACAACTTTGCAATAATTTCTCAATGAGCGATGATGAATAAAATCAATACTCAGAAATGAAAATATTATAGCATAGTGCATGACATAAAAATCCAATATAACGTTAGTCCTCGGGAGTTAGATCCAATCGTTCTTTGAACGCAATTCTACCACTCCTCCACTTTTCAGCTTGTGGACAGATCGTACGGGTTTAGCGTAAAATTCGTATCTCGCAAACTACTAAACCAAAAATGCTCAAATTTTTCCAGTAGATGCAGAATTTGATAGTCCACAACTTTCGTATTCAACTCCCGAACTGAATCTCACGTTAACAGGGGTCAAAAATTCGTCCTTTGCCTCTCTGCCAAATCTGTTTTTCAGCAGGCAGATTCGACTTGTTTCGGTTGTTTCTCCCAAACTACTTATCCAATGGACTTGAAATTTTACCAGCAGCTTCCTCATGAAATTTGCAACAACTTTGGTATTCATCAGTCTGCCTAGAAAAATGTTTATCAAGGCGTAAAAATTCCAATACGAATCTGCTGCGAAAATTTCAGAGAAAACAAAGTGCTGCATAGAAAAAGAAATTGGGTTCCGCTTACATCCATACATCATAATTATTACAACCCCAAGAAAGAGAGTTTACTACAGAGTACTTTCACCAAGCAACTTATTACAAACTGGAAAGTAAGATACAACACATGATAACGGGAACTTCTTCCGAAGGTAAACATGAATCAATCGGATTCCTCGTTATCAGTGTAAAAGACACGCTCTTCCGGTTCTTCCTCTTCTTCTTCAGTTTCTGCTTCATCATCCCCTACTTCTTCTTCTCCATTCATCTCATCAAGCTCTTCTTCTGTATCTTCCTCCTCGCTAATCCACCCATATGCCGGACCAGGAAGTTGGGGCTGTAGAACAGGGGCAACTGGCTCTTCCTGCTCCTGATCAGATGACGGTGGTTCCACAGGTGGTCCAGGTGAGTCATCCAAACCAGAATCACCTTGGTCAGGCAGCTCTCCTGGTGGATGATTAGCCTGGGGCCCTTCAGCCCAGACTCCCTCCTGCTCCTGCATAAGATTATCATTCTCCACCTCTAAGTCATACACACGCTCTTCCAAGCTTCCAATTACCGCCATGTGCTGATCAACTTGTCCCTGCATCGCTGCTCTTTCCTGGGCCTGTGAGTTAGCAGCATTCAACATTGCGCCATAACTGAAAGCCATACTTTCAATCAGACGGTTAACATTGTCCATATAGCGGGTCATATTCTGCACATCGGTAGCGTCTTCCTTTTTAACGCTGGAGCTAGACTCACCCACTTCATTGGTAGAGGACATGAAAACACCTGCTGGAGCTCCGAAAGTTTTTATCTGATGCTTAAAACTCAGCTGCTGCAAAGCTCTCCATGCGGCAGTATCACAAGCCTCCTCATAATTTCCCCCAGTAACAACGATACGAATCTCTTCACCCCCTCCTAGCTGTAAACTGGGAATCACCAACGAGACCTCACAACGATTTATTCCTGTTTCAGTGATGTATCTTCCAACGTACTGGGGAGCTACCACGTATCCCAGAGTCTGCATGGTCTCCCACAGTTGAGAAGGAAAACCCTCTCGGTACAACCCGTTGGAGAAAAGACGACCATCGATGTCTGTGGTGATGTGGGGGTTGTTATTTGGAAAACTCATCTGAAATGAAACACAAATGAAGCTTAGCACTTGATTTGGAAAAGATATTGCTGAATTTAGAATTGGACAGATTCTTGGCAAGCAAAGAAAAATTCATAACTCTCAACTGGTGTATGCAAAAATGCTCAAACTTTGCCAGAAACTCTGTTAGATAATTCTCTACAACTTTCTTATGAAGTGGAAGATCTGATTCTGATGCTAAGAAGGAGTAAAAATTCGAAGACTCAATGCTGTCCTCCAGAAAAATTCCAGGAAACAGGGGCTTACTAAAACAGGCATAACTCGAGCTACACTGAAGATAAAAATGTGAAATTTTTACAGCAGCAAGCTAACCAAATTCTGAGCAACTTTCCTTTAACTCTTCCCTGCAGAAAACATCATTTACTAGCCGAGAAAATTTCGACCAGCAGCAGACGTCCAGAACACTGCTAGATCAACCTTAGGTGCAATGCAAGATAGAGTGTTGTGTGGAACTCTAAAATACCCCAATAATTTTTATAACTTTCAGTTGTTCTTAATTCATGATGCATGCTCGACCTAACCGTCCTCACAAAGAAAAATAATTGCCAAGTATTCTTGGTCTTACGTGGTTAGCATCGGTGGCATACATATACGGCTCTCACTATATTAGCTAGTCGTATTGTACACGTCTTAACTTACGCAACGCATGTTAGTGTACCTGCAGAAAATTCACAGTGTATAAATGAACCTTTCATGCCAGCACTCATGAAAGCGTCCCCATACATTACCGTTCTCTATAGTAACGGCATCCATACATCCCGTGTCGTATGGACAACACATAGAGGCAACTTTACACCCAATATAATCCACAACAGTGCATGGGTATATTGGCTGCAGCTCAAGGAGGCCACCGCTTGAGCACGGCGTTCGGATTTCACCGTACCGACCGAGGTGTCAAGGTGTCCCCATTGACCGGAGATCCTCACCCTCTGTCGATGCATAAATAAAGGTTGATTGTGCAATAAAGTAAGTTTTGACAGAAAGTAATGTGCTGGGAGTTAGCTGCAAAGATTAGATAGCCACCTAATTCACATACCCATAATCCCCTAGGGCTTACGTTCTAAAAAATTCCTTAACGTAACCAACGTATTTTCGCAATCCAGATTAACTTTTATTTCCGAAAACACATTTTTAAGACAAGTTAAATCATCCGCCAAGTATTTTCGGCTCTGGTACCAGCTGTGGCAGAACCACCCCAATTATGTCAGCTCAAGTGCATTGTCCCTTAGCTAATGCAAGCAGTACAGCACACTCGCACTTCAACTGACATAACCGTGTAGTTGCTGTCGGGTAACTCCCGATTACACCACTGATCACATCATCGAAACCAATACGAGGCAAGTCTCACTTCACAATGAGCACAGATGAAATAACGAGTCACAAATTTTACAACACAGTACACGTGGATTTAATTTACAAAACAAGTCATTATGAAAGTTATTACAACACAGAGTTTGAAAAGCACAGCGGAAATTTTAAAACGGTACGAGTCTACGTCGAAAAGACAGGATAATGCACAAGTAGCCCAGCTGGCATTATCACTCCCTCGGCTCCACACCCGCAGGAGCCGGAACAAACTCAAGGTGATAACCATCAGGAATACCAAACGGAAATGTCTCTGCCACCTGCTCGGCTATTCTAGCATCCTCCTCATCTGTAAAAATTAATCCACAAGCAAGGTTGAGTTCTAAAACTCAGCAAGTCTTACCCGACTCTAGGATATCCTTAGAAAAAGACTCCTAGTATGCAAAGCTTTTGGCTGGGTTGTTGTTTTGCCAAAAATAAGCAACTAACAGTAGATCCTTGCTTTCAAGTTTTAGCATCCAAATTAATGTTGAGCTATTTATTCTAGATAAGCATTTATAAAAACTTTTCCAAGAGAGCAATCACTTGATTAAATCAATACAGCATGTATATATTCCATCATCATCATATTCTCTTTCTTATCTAGCGATGCTGCCCAGTGATCAAGAGCTCAATACCGTGAGTACGGCGAATCGATTCGGTTTTATCCCTTGCAAGGTTAACCTACCCACACGGCACAAACAAGCCCCGTCGAGCTGCTCATGCCAGCCGTTCCTTCAGCCAACACTAAATACTTGACCTACCCTGCTACCCTCAAGTACCAGTCCCCACCGATACCAACGACGGGTCAGCCATGAGTTACTCTAACCGGTACATGAATAAGCAGTCAGGCGTAGTTCAACATACCAGTGCGAGCTAAAGTACATAAGTTACCAGTTTCAACTACCTCTTACTCCCAGCATGTGAGGTAGTACAATTCAATCTTGATCCCAGAGCTAACAACGAACGGGCCTTAACTGGCACAGGCGGAGCTACAACATTCCATTCTTTTCTCTACCAACATTCTCCGCCCGGCCTAACTTTCTTTTCCAGTCTAGATGACAGGTTAACATAACTCTGAATGAAACCACTTATCATCTCGCGAGTAACAGGCAATTACTCGACTTCTACCGTTTAACCAGCCTAGCAATTCTATCGACCTACACATACTAGAAAACTCTGGGTTTTCCTATGGATCATGCAACTAGGTTTTCAGTCAACTCCTATGAAAACTTAAATGCATAAAGTAAATACTTTGTAAAGTAAATAAATTAAATTGTGGCTGCGTTAAAAAGGTTATGCACTCCGGTGCTTGCCTTCGCTGGCCTTGGGCCCTTCCGAGTCTTGGCTCGGGTCTTGCTCTGCCTCAACTGCAAAAACCTCGGGCTCTGGCTGCTCTGCCTCTGACTCAGGCACCAAGTTATATACCCCGTCAGCTAGCACGTTCTCTACATGAAAATGCACATGTGTGAGTTTGGAATAACAGCGAGAAAAGATACAAAATTCCACATGCAGCAATTCAATTATACAGCTTAATTACAAAACAAGATATGCACATGAAATCACATGAAATGTTGCAAACACCATTTTTAACATTTTATAGAGTAAGTGCATATCTCTTTAAACAAGATTAACTTATCACTAAGAAAGAATTATATCAACAGATCCAATCTTTACTGAGTTCATCAAAACAGTTTGGAAAAATATTTTATTAACAAAACTATATATATAAAACCATTTAAACACACATATAAAGGGTTATTTAGCAACTAATTATACAAACAAATCTACACAGTTTATCTAGCAGCACAAAAACTTCTCTGAGTAGCTTCTAACTCAAGATTACCACTGAAAATTTTTCAACACTTAAATCTAACAGAAACTATTTATTTTGAAAAAGACAAAAAGGCTATAAATCTACTAAAACAACAAACAGCAACAAAATTAAGCACAAAAATGCAAAACTTCACAGAAACACTATCTACACACTAACACAGATTTACTATGATTTATTGAGCTCAAAAACATATACACAACTATTTTTAACAGCACAAACAAGCTAATCATGGAGAAAAAGCTTAACTAAAACTACACAGATCTCCTGCAACCCAAAATTTTACTGTGCTCACAAAAACACATTTTAGAACTACTGTGATTTTCTCAAAATTTTTGGACATGCAGAACTATTTATTTTGACAGAAAGCTAATAAACCAACTAAAACTTCTACACAGAAAACTGCATATACACAACATGATTTTATATTTTTCTGTTGTAGCCAAAGATGCAACAAGTACAACAAAATTGGTTTCACATTTTTCTCACATTCCTATGATTTACTATGCATTAAACAAGAAATGCATGCATGCTGAAAAGAAAACAAAAGAAAAATCGAAAACACTTTTGCGCTTAGGCCCCTGGATAGAAAAGTTCTTTCACCGACCGGTCCTTTCTTCACAGATAAGCCCTTGGATTTCTCACTTAAACCCTCAGATCTTTTCCCCCTCCGCACTTAAGTCCAATCATTTTTCACAAAACCCCCTAAAACTAATCTTCCTTCTAATTGAACGCCCTTGGCTGAACTCAGCCGCGCACAGCGCGCCGCCGCGCGGTTGACCGGCCGAGCTCGCCGGAGAAGAAGACCGGAGACCCGCCGGAGATGACCCACGGCCTCAGGACTCCAAGCCGCACCACCTAGGCATGAAAAACCCAAGGATTAGCAAAGGATTGGCATGTGTCCACGGCCGGCGGCGGTTCACCGAGAAGATGACCGGCGCTAGAGCTCACCGAAGCCTCGGAGTTCACGATGAGAAGGCGCACGGCTTCAGGGAGTCATGGGGTACCCAATTGAGCGGTTGGGAGAGGCGGGGAAGAACAGGAAGACTAATCTCCACGGCGAGGTGAGGTGGCGGCAATGGCGGCCGGAATTCTGAGGTTTGCCGGCGATGGCGAGGGTGGCAAGGCTGGCGGAGTGGATGAGGATGACGAGGGCGATGTGAGAGGGTTACTGACGCGGTGAATTGTCTAAACGTGACTTAACCGCGGTGAATTTTCCCCGGCGACAGCGCACGACCGCTCTGGCAGTCGCGGCGGGGAAGTTGACGGGTGGCCGGCGATGGTGGCGATCTCGTGGCTCGACAGCGGAGCAAAGTGCATGTCTGGGCGTAAGCTGGCGAGGCGGAGCGACGGCACGCGTCCAAGGGCCGTGAGGCGCGGCGCGTGGCACAAGCGGCCACCGACGGCCAGCTCGCCCCTGCCCTTTTACTGAATCGACGAAGTCGATTCAGTATCAACAGTAACCGCAAAACCATCTTCAAACTTTGATTCAAAACTCGAGATTTCATGTATAAACTTTCCAAAACTCCAATACAAAAGTTGTAGATGGTACCAAGGGGAACAACTTTTGTTAAAGTCACCAGATTCAAAAAGATTTGGTTTGAGAGATAAAATCGATCAAACTTCGGCCAAAACTTGAACTCAGAAATTTTTCTAAGTGTTCAGAATTGTATTGGATTTAGCTAACTTTGAGCTCGAAAATAAAATAGTTGTAGTCTGAAAACCTGAAGTTGTTCATGATTTTTCAAAAGTTTAAACTACCAATATTCAAGCCATGAACTTGTTTTGGTTTGGTGTTGATTTAAATTACAAGTTATTGAGCCCTAAAATTGCCCAGCTGCTGCTGTTTTTCCAAGACTTAGCCAGATTTTTAGGATGGCTGAAAACAGGGGTTTGACTCAACTTTGACCATCAATTTGAGCAAGTAAAAGATGTTTTTGATCAAATTCAACATGCCTATATGAAAATACATACTTCAAAGTGTTACTTTCATGTTAGCCAAAAATATCATGTTTAAGTAATTTTAATTTTAAATTGGCTCCTAAAAGGGTTAAAATGAAAAGGCTATAACTTAACCAATTTTGAACCAAATGAACTCAAATTCGAAATTTGACTTTTGAATCTTCAAACTAACATGCCACTGAGTTCAAAAACATGTTAGGCACCAAAGTAAAACTCTCACTTGTCAATTTAATTTTTTTATATTAAATATGTAATTAATGCATAATATTATCATAAAATGAAAATCATTACAAATAATGCACTTAATCATGTTATGAATGATGAGATGAGTGATTTATTTGTCATAATCATTGTGCTAAACCTATAAGTGACACGGGGTGTCACACTCCCAAGCATTCCTTTTTTCTGGGACCTTGCAGATACCCACTCTGTAGAATTTAGAATGAACCATATAAATGTCTTCTTTTAAAAGAATATTCTGAAATGTGGTTTTTAACTTAAATCAGCTAGCTCTCTGGAGGATAATTTGCTAGCCCATTCTGCAGCTTTCTGATAGTGGATTAGTGATTACTCATCATTTAGTCTCTTAGCTCGTTACCCGGGAATTGCAACCGATAGTTTACAGTCTATCAAAATTATGTACACTGGAGCATCCTGCAAAGTATACTAGTCGTTTGAAACATTAACCGGTAAATAAAAGAATAATAAATAATATAAAGACACATGGGGAAGATACTACCAAAAGATTTTATTGACTGTGAAACTCATTTCAAAACTCCTTCCTGCTTCTGCAGTCATTAGAAACAGAACTGCAGGCTCACATGCTAATTTTAGACAATTTCTAATAATACCAGATGAGTTCTGGTTTTTTTTATCATGCTGAATCATTTTAGACAATTTCTAATAATACTAGATGAGTTCTGGTTTTTTTTTTTATCATGCTGAATCAGACATTGTTTTGCTTTCATGCAATGGGGACCATATCTTATATCAACCTCCAATAGGATGCTTGCATCTGAATGATGCTCTGTGCAGTTTGTGTGCAGCTATAGCCTATAGTTCTTAACTTTTTCTCTATACTAGATTACTAGGTAACACATCAGCTATTTGATTGGATAATAATAATACTCTGATATATGTAGTATGCTTTCTCTGGTACTGGAACTGATGTATGAACTATGGTCCTGATGCAATAAGATGCACAGGGGCGTGTTGTCCCTTGAACTCTAAAAAAAAATCTTATGCTTCTCATGGGCTTGATTCTCAGGCCCGCGACTACATGCTGTACTTGTCACTATTTGACATTCTTGGAAGAATGGAACTGTCCCAGCTTGATGCCTACCGACAGGTATGAATGACATCCTCTCCTTCCTTAGACACATTTTCTGAACTATAGGCGATCCTTATCTCGTTTTTTTTTTCCACCAGTTACAGCTGCTATTCCGGAATCACCCAGATTTGTGTGAACAGCTTGAGAAATTCAGACCACCTGTGCCTATAAAGCACGCAACGAACAACATCTGGCCCTGGGTTATCGTGTGCGCTGTCCCATTGGTTGCAGTCAGCCTGATCCCCTCGCTTGGAAACCCAGTACTGTGGTTTGTTCAACAAACTATTGGTGAAAAATTGGCCGCATGATTCAAGCACCAGTGCAGTACATATATATGTAGTTGACCACGAATTATTGGTCCCATCATAATCGAATCAATAGTCTTTATATATATGTATATATTTAGTTAAACTGGCAATCTGGAAGGAAATTGGTGTTCTTGGTGATCGAGATCACTTGCAAAGTCGCAAGAAATTTAGTCTGTACTTGCAGGGGTGTCACCATGCAATTCTTGCCTGAACATTACTCATCTCCATTTGAGTTGAGTTTTAAGTGCTAAATTAAACCTCGATGGCATATTTTCTGTTGCCTGCTATAAGTCTATAACAAAGACCAGTTATCTTGCTATGCTGTGAGTTGTGGGTACGCCACCTGCTTATTCCATCAATGATGTGATCAAACACTATCGTACATATGTGTGTTGGACTTGGATTCAGACGTTCTATGAGATAGTGTATATTTGTCATTAGGAAGTGTGGCAAGGAGTAAATAGCTGTGTCAGAGGTAAACGTGGTTAAAGTGATATAGCTCCGTACGCTGAGATTGCGCTGCAACCACGCTTTTATGCCGGATTTATGAGTTCTTAGGCAGTACCAACGGTCAGCCTGGTGTTTGCTTCATGCCTTCAACCATGTTTTGCGGAAATGACGGCTAAATGTTCAAAAAGAAAATGATTGGCTAACATGATTGAAGTTTAGGGCTTGGTGAACGGCAAGTTGCTACATCTCACATCTGAATCCTGAAAGGAGGGTTCGAGGCTTCGAGCTTGCAACCACGACGCTGCGTTTGGCTGTCCAGGAACATTTGGGCGGGGAGATAAAAAAGCAAGCGTATACATGCTGTCATGCTGTTAGTCAGCAGTAAGGCCGGGCAAAAGCGTTCCATTTTTCACGAAAATTTATCCACCTTGAGAATCATGTCAGTTCATTTTTATTTTTATACACGCTTCAATACTTTTTCATATTTTTCGTCCTTTTTTCTGCATCTAAACAGAGGGGCAAAGTTTTTCATTCGGAATATGCAGGTCAAAAGTCAGGAAGAGAGGAGAGGGCTGCAAGTCTGACGCGCGCACACAGGTTTTCATTAGTAGGCCGTGTTTAGATGTTTTGCGAAAAAAATTTCGAGTATGTCGGGCACACATTTGAAGTATTAAATATAGACTAATTACAAAACTAATTACAGATTCTGTCAGTACATCGCAAGACGAACCTAATGAGTCTAATTAATCCCTCATTAGCACATGTTTACTGTAGCAATTTATTGTCTAATCACGACCTAACTAGGCTCATTAGATTCGTCTCGCGAAGTACACTCCATCCATATAATGGGTTATTTTTTTCGACTACATTTAATATGTCATGCATGTGAGGGAACATACTCGAAAAAAATTCCGCGAAACATCTAAACATGGCCCTGCCCTGGGTCCGGTCCGGCATGCTGGCGCCAACACGCTACCTAAAGCGGCGTCCGGATGGGAAGGCCCTGACGACATGGTCCACGCCCTCGTTTGACCTCATCTGTTGCTCGCCTCGTTTGCACACAGCTGGACGAGGTATAGCTAGGCGACGCGTCCCGCTGGTAAATCCCTTTTGCTTGCTGGACTTCGCTGAATTTCGCTCAAATCTGGCAAAAAGAGAAACACCTCACTAATAGTGCTAGGAATTTCTCACGTTCTAAACAAGTAAACAGGGTAGGGGCGAAACTAAAGCCACTCTACGTTGCTGCCAAACCGTAGCGACTAGTTGCATTGCATTGCAGACTCTTGACAAGAAAAAGGCTCAGGCCATGGAATGTGTGACGAACAGGGAAATAAAAAGGTAGCCTTTTGGCCGTGGCTTAACCTTTTCCAGGATACGCGTCAAATAAAACTATGCACAATTTGGTTTTAAAATCATGTACTACTATGCTATGGAGGCGATCAAATCCGGGACGCATTAGCGTTGTGCATGCCCTGCAGGAGTCCTTACCTTGCAGATCAGGGCTACGCGCTCCACAAGCTAGGAATTGCATCCACCGGAGCGAAATTTGCTTCGTCCCCTTTTGCTAGGAGTCTAGGACTAGGAAATGTGACGGTGGAGGCTTGTCAGGTCAACTCCTGGTTCGGCAGAAGTCACACACATGACATGAGCCAGCGTTTGAGATAGTACTGTATGTGTATCACGCACCGTCGGTGCCAGAATTATCCAGGAACACTTCAAAAAGAATTATCCAGGAACAAGCATACCCTCCTGATCTTACAATTAGTCCAGTAAGGTCGATGACTTGATGTGTGTGTATACACAATAGTCTTCCGCAAAAAAAAAAAAAAGAAAAATACAACGGTTCACAAAGAATCTCAATTCGTGGTTTCGCTTATCGTATTATTGCAAAATGCTAAAGAGTGTACTTTTGTTTGCACCAAAACAGAGTAGTATACTTCAAAGAGGGCTAGGAGCAAACAAGTGCTCGCTAATTCCTTAAATAGACGGTGACCTTGTGCTCCGTTGTGGACTTGCGGTAGTTACCTTGTTGGTCACTAACAAAAGAAAAACAAAACTTGTTTAAACCCAACAACAAAGGCTTGGGCTTGCGAATTTGACATTTGGATAGAAGATTGTCACTGGTCGTATCCAAAAGTGTGATAGGCACTGAGAGGAATGCTGATCATATAAAATTGATCGACAGGATGAGATGGCGTGTGAAGAAAGAACATGGCCTAATGAAAATGGAGACAAACCAAGGAACAACACATGAATTGGAGACATGTGACATTGAGGAGAGAGGATAACAAACGAGGTGAATATAAGCGTTATCGATGAATTCTACACTTAGCTCGTGGATTGGGCTCATGCGGCGGACACATTGAATGTTAGCAAACAAACACAAACGAAAGATCACAAACGAAAGAGGGACGGAGGTAAAGTGTAGATGAGAATGACGTCGAGGAGAGAGACAAGTGAGTACAACAAACGGAAGGAATACAAGCGTTACCGGTAAATCCGTACATCCTAGTTTAACATTGAATGCTAGCATGAAAAACACTTTACGCGGTCTTACGTGCATGTTATTAGACACGTAGGTAGCTACCCATATAACAACATCATACTAAACAAAGCCTTTTTACTTAAGAAAAAAGATCTTTTTACATTAAAGTGCTTGCGAATTTGGCATTTGGATGAAAGATTGTCACTGACCGCCCCCAAAGTGCGGTAGGCAGCGAGAGGAACGACGGTAGCATACAAAATTGTCAAGAGGAGATGGTGTACGGTACGGAGAAAAAGACACGGGCCACTAAAAATGGAGACAAGATAGATAAGGAAAAAAACGTTCACCTTAGCTCATGCAGACGTGTTAAATATCAGCAAACAAACACGAAAAAGATAAGGAATAAAATGTTATTAAAAATCCATACACCTTAGCTCGTGCAAACACATTGAATGTTAGCAAACAGACACAAAAAAGATAAGAAACAAAAATGTTATTGTGAATCCATGCACCTTGGCTCCTGCAAACGCGTTGACTTTTAGCAAATAAACACGAAAAAGATAAGGAAAAAAAGCGTTACTGCAAATCGGTACTCCTTAGCTCGTGCGGACGCGTTGAATGTTAGTAAACAAACACGAGCGGAAAAGAGAGGTGAATATAACAAATGGAATAAATACAATCGTTACTAGCGAATCTATACAACTTAGCTCGCGCGGACGTGTTGAATTAGCAAACAAACATGAAACGGAAAAGAGAAACGAAGGTAAGTTTGGACGAGAATGACGTCAAATAGAGAGGCAAACGAGCACAACAAACGGAAGGAATACGCCGTTACTGGTGAATCCATGCATCTTAGTTCATATATGGCTAACGTAAATACTATTTTTATACGGTTTTATGCACATATTATTAGACACGTGGCAACTACCTCGTATGGCAATACCCTACTCGGTCCTCGGTCCTTGTGCATTACCGTCGTCTCCAAACAAACCCTAGTACAACGCTAAGGACTTCCATATTTACCTATGCCGTGTTCACGCCCAGAGCTTCGCCGTATTTGCGGACGTACGGAGTATGCATCTTTTGTAACTCTATATCACTCAGCAAAGCCAACACACAGCGTTATTGTTGGCATTTAATTTCTTTCCAAAAAGGAAAATCGAAACGAAAATGCTTCACACAAACCGCGGCGCTCTCTCCCTGTCCCCCTCTCGTGGTTAGGTTAACCTGCATCGCGTGCCGGGACGCGTGTCCCGGCCCTCTGACATGTGGACCCCCGGGCGCGCTAATCCCTTCCTGACCTCCTCCTCCTCTTCTAATCCGCGCGCGGCTAGCCCACACCGCCACGCCGCCCCGAAATTTTTTTCCACGGGTGGTATCCGCACCTCGCTCCGCTGCGTGTGCCGGTGTTACCCACAGCGCAAGCCAACCCGAACCCGGTGAGCTCACCGCCCTTCTAACCACGGCCCGCTTCGCCCGCGCGGATCTCCGCCGTCCACGTGGCCCTTATCCCCGATCCGGCGGCGGCCGGCGGCGCAACAACGGCCGCGGGCTGCGTCCCCCTACCGCGCGATAGGTTTACTTGCGGAAGCCCTCACCCCCATTTCCTGAGCCCGAGCCGTTCCCCTCCGTTTCGTTCTAGCCCCCCCTTCCTCTCTCGCGTTCTCTGCCTCCGTCCCGCTTGGCGATTAGCTCCCCGCCGCCCCGCGCTCGGCGCCGCCCTCGCTCGCGCTTGTCTCCGCGCGGCGTCCGGCGGGCGCCGCGAGGGCTGGAGGGTGGTCCCGGACGGCAGATCCGGAGCCGGCGGCGGCCGGCGCGCTCCGTGGTGAGATCGGCGGCGGCGGCGGCGGTGGAGAGGTTGGGGAGCGTCGGGGTTGTGTTCGAGCGAGGAATCGGCTCGCGCGCGCGGGTGAGGAGGGAGGAGGAGGTTTGGTGGAGGTGGAGCCCCCCCGGTGCATGGGGGCATGAAGCGCGGCGCCAGGGACGACGCGCTCATGGGGTCTCAGCTCAAGCGCCCCAACCTCGCCCGATCCGATCCGTGAGTCGCCGCCTCGCTCCGCTTCCTCGCCGCCGCCGCGGCGCTCGCTTTCGCCCGTTTTATTTGTGTTTTTTTTGTTGCTTCTGCTGCGCGTTTGATTCTCGTTTTTGGGGGTTCCCGTCGTACTCCGTGGAGTCGGCGAGCGGGTGGGGATATTTGAATCCGCGGGACGAATTCGGGGTTTGTCTGGGATTTGCTCGATTTTTCGGCCGATTTCGTGGCTGTTTGCCCCAATTTTGAAGTCTAGGCTGTAAAAATGTTTTTTTTTGTGCGGTTTTTTATTTCCTACGGTCCTATCCTGTGATCCAACGGTCCGGTTTTCTTCATGTCGCAGGGCGGCACAGCCGCAGCACATGCCGCTGCCGGGTTCAGCGTCAGCGGCCGCTCCGCCGCCCCAGGCTGGTGCTGCGCCCCCAGCGCAGCCGCAGCAGCAGAACGCCGCTGCTGCAGCCAACCAGAAGCTGACGACCAACGATGCGCTCGTCTACCTCAAGGCCGTTAAGGATAAGTTCCAGGACAAGCGGGAGAAGTATGAGGAGTTCCTCGAGGTCATGCGCGACTTCAAGAGCGAGAGGTTGGTCCATGCTGCCAGCCCGTCTTTGGCCAATCCGATCTGTACCGCTTCCCGTGCTCCCCTGGAGCAAAATATTGGCGTTTCTAGTTGTTTAATCGTGCGGTGGTGCAACCGTTGCATGCAGGATCGACACCAATGGAGTGATTATACGTGTCAAAACCCTTTTCAATGGGTACCCTGAGCTCATCCTTGGGTTCAACGCCTTCTTGCCCAAGGGTTATGCGATCAAGCTACAGGAGGAGAAGAAGCCTGTAGATTTTGTTGAAGCTATCAATTTTGTGAACAAGATAAAGGTATAAATATATGGATACACGTATAGGTTCATCTATCATGTACTGAAGATGTAATAAGTGGCGAACTAGTGATTTATGGTACCATTGCTTTCCTTTCCACAGAATCGGTTTCAGCACGATGAGCAAGTTTACAAGGCATTCTTGGACATTCTCAACATGTACCGCAAGGATAATAAGTCCATCCAAGATGTTTACCAGGAGGTACTATTTTCTCTTGCTGGTTTTTACTTGTATGCCTATGTTTGCGTTAAAAGTTTGAGAGTTTGCATTTCTTTTTTCCGCTTTAAAGTTTGTGAGTTTGTTTCTTGTTTTTGGCAGGTTGCTATGCTGTTCGCTGAACATAAAGATTTACTTGAAGAATTCCAGCACTTCCTGCCTGATACCTCAGTGGCTCCACAAGCAGTGGCATCTTCAAGGGGTGGTTTGGTTAAGCGCGAAGACAGGAGCTCTCTAGTGCCTCCTCCCAATAGGACCGTTCACACTGATAAGGTGGAAACGACGTGCAGTTTTGCTGACTCTACTTATTTTCAATTTAAAGGATAGTTAGGTTGCAGGAAGTAGGATAGATGCGGTAACTTGGTTGTCACTTAGCATTTTCTGTACTACTGCGTCTAGACTCCACCTTTTAGCTCATATGCTACAAAGATAGTTGACATGCCACTCTTTCTCTCTTTGTTCAGAGGGACAGAGCTTATCTGTCGCATGCTGACCGTGACTTTAGTGTTGACCGTCCTGATGTGGAGCATGATCGCCAGAGAAGACGTCTTGACAAAGAAAAAGAACGGAAGGTCGAAAGGGATAGAAGAGATTATGAGAGAGAAGACAAGGATGGTGAACATGACAGCAGAGAGCTGGAGATTGGGCAGCGTAAGCGCAAGCCTTTTCCAAGGAAGATGGAGGATACTGCAGGTGCTGAGACACACCAAGGAGGCCCCAGTGAGAATCATGGAATACATAGCATTTCCGCTTCATCGTACGACGATAAGGATGCGCTGAAGAGTAAGTCTTTTGGTATGTTGCGCTACTAATTGCATGTTATTTATGCTCGGTATGGTATATATGCTACTTCAAATCTGTCTTTGTACCACCATCCTTGAAAGGAAAACTGCAATTTGTTTGCTGCAGGACCTTAAAATATGCTGGATTGTAGTTGTTAAAAAACGATACACAGGCATAATTGTTACTATATATGGCTGAATTGAGTTTGCTTGTCTATCATTGGTCTCTTATGCTGCTTGCAAAACCTACTTTATGATGTCATTTCAAATACTTAAGATGTCGATGCATGTTGAATGAGAAATAATGCACAAACATGTTTACTAAACATGTCTACTATTTGGGTACATTTGATGTCAGGTTCTGCCGACTTTTTTCTGTACTGTAGATCCTGTTTCTTTCTGCTTTTAAGTTACTATTTGGTCAAATTTAGCTGTTAAGTACCATTAGTATCTTCTGTACGCTTGGAGAAATCCGTTTGCTCTCTGCCTCGTTTACACCCATGCTCTCTCGTGCAATATCAGGTGTGTACACGCACGAGTTCCATTTCTGTGAGAAAGTGAAGGAAAAGCTGGAGCATGATGCTTACCAGGAGTTTTTGAAATGTCTACACATCTACAGCCAAGAGATTATCACGAGAAGTGAACTGAAGAACTTGGTTGGTTTCTTAATTATTCACTCTCCCATTCCTTTGTTCACGCTTAATACTTGATTCTTTTTCATCTTTTTATTAACTTCACTTAATAGTACCCGCATGAGTTTACTTAACGAAAGGTGAATCACAAATAAGTTACATTGGTTTGCAGGTGAATGATATACTCCAGCACTATCCAGATCTTATGGAAGGGTTTAATGAATTCTTGGAGCATTGTGAAAATATAGGTAATTTGTTACACAGTTTATAAATATGGATGATCATGCTGTGATATAGATGAATTCTTAAATTTTTTGTACCTTGTCTCAGATGGATTTCTTGCTGGAGTCTTCAATAAAAGTACGTGACTAATAGCTTGAAACTTTGCATAACATTATCCTAATTCTTTCAAAATATAATGTTAACATTGATTATCTAATATGAAGGGTCAACTGCAAGAATTATTAAAACTGAGGATAAAGAGAAGGACAGAGAGCGGGATAGGGAGGACAGGGATAGAGATCGGGAAAAGGAAAGAGAAAAGGAACGGGAAAGACTTGATAAAGGATCAACATTCAATTCAAAGGAAGGTGCTAGCCACAAACCGTCTATGTTCTCTGGCAAAGAGAAGTACAACTTATCAAAACCGATTTCAGAGCTTGATCTCTCAAACTGTCAACGGTGCACTCCCAGTTACAGGCTCCTACCCAAAAACGTAAGCTGATTCATGTCATGTAGTTTTTTGTGTACTGCATTTCATATAACACTTTTGTTCAATCATGTTTTCAGTATCCCATGCCCCCGGCCAGCAACAGGACTGATCTTGGAGCCTCTGTTCTTAATGATCACTGGGTATCAGTCACATCAGGAAGTGAAGACTATTCATTTAAGCACATGCGGAAGAATCAGTATGAAGAAAGCTTGTTTAGATGCGAGGATGACAGGTGCTGATTTATCTTTGCTATACATATGGCATTAAGCTTCGTAGTTGTGGACTTGTGGGGCATATGAACTTTGATAGGAACAATCTTTCACCATTCACATTAGCAAGGGCCTGTAAAGCTACTGCCAGTATTTAATATCCATGTTGTTGGCTAGTTTTTTTTATTATTTTTTTATTTACGTGAACACCACGTAAGTAGTAGTCCTATATTTTGGGTGAAAGGAAAATAGAAAGAAAAACTATTTCCTAAGTTTGCTACCCCAACCTGCTTGGGACTAAAGGCTATGTTGTTTCTTGTGCATGTGGTTTAATTAGTCAGTGATATTTCTTTTATCTTTTCCTTTTTAAGCTGCATAACTGTGCTGTCTAAGGGGGTTGGCTTAGTGTTAAGAGATGGTCCAGTTACATGCCATATGTTCCAAGTCTGACGATTTGTGCATTGCGTGTGTTTGCTGTTGGACCATTTTGGACTGGGTATTTGTTCACATGCTATATGTTTTCTACTTTCGTTTCCTTACCTTTGCTCTAAACCGTTAACAAGAAATCAGTAAGTGGAAACCTGTATCTCTTGGTTGCAGTTGATTCTCATAAAGGTTAAATTATTAGCTTGCGATCAAGGTGGGAAAACAGTTGTTCCTGCAGTTGAACTGAAGTTTGTGTATCCCTGAAGTTTGTCTTGTTGATGTATATTTGTAAGCTTGGTTTTATTAAGAACAGAAGCTATATTTACAAATCGAGGCATGTTGCATAGGCAGGCATGCATATATTATCCTGAAGTTATTCTCTCAAAAACCTGAGTACTAAATTTTACCTTTCCAGGCTGGTACGACTGTAACTGGCTGGTTACCACTGGATTTTTTGCCTGTTAACCAGCATCATTTGACTTATGAATATTGTTTGTTCTTTATAACCTGTGTAAGTGCTGCTTATGCTGATTTGATTCTAAAGTATGGTTTGAACTTTTTCTTAACTTTTTCAGGTTTGAGCTGGATATGTTGTTGGAATCAGTTAATGCAGCGACCAAGCGTGTTGAAGAATTGATAGAAAAGATGCAAGACAACTCAGTAAAACCTGAGAGTCCTATACGCATTGATGAGCATTTAAGTCGTAAGTATTTGTTCAGGCATATATAGGTTAATAATATTTGGTGATTCTTGAACTGAATGGCGCTTGACTGGTATTGTGGGTTGATCACATTGACAGCTTTGAACCTGAGGTGCATTGAGCGATTGTACGGTGATCATGGTCTGGATGTGATGGATGTTCTTCGCAAAAATGCTAGCGTTGCATTACCAGTTATCCTAACTAGGCTCAAACAAAAGCAGGAAGAGTGGTCAAGGTGCCGATCAGATTTCAACAAAGTTTGGGCCGAAATATATGCCAAGAATTATCACAAGTCACTTGACCATCGTAGTTTCTATTTCAAGCAACAAGATACGAAGAACCTAAGCACAAAGTGTATGTAAAACTTTTATTACATGTGAACGTTTCTTCTGGTTGTAGTTCCACCCTTGCCTGGTGCTAAACTATAATATTTTATTCCTTTGTAGCTCTCCTGACGGAGATAAAAGAAATTAATGAGAAGAAAAGGAAGGAAGATGATGTGCTCCTTGCCATTGCTGCGGGCAATAGGCGGCCTATAGTTCCCAATATGTCGTTCGAGTATGTAGACTCAGAAATCCATGAAGATTTACATAAGATCATTAAGTACTCCTGTGGCGAAGTCTGCAATTCTTCGGATCAATTAGATAAAGTGATGAGAATATGGACAACTTTCCTAGAGCCAATTTTGGGTGTTCAGCCTCGAACGCATGGTTCTGAGGATCCAGACTTAGTTAAGGCCAAGAGCCGAACAACAAAATCTGGTCTTGCAAGTGTTGGGGAAAGTAATACTGGAGCAGGGATTGTTGCCAAGCAAGGCAATGGCGAGGAAAGTGAACAAGGACCGTCATCTCGGGCTAGATTGGCAAATGGAGTCGCAACAGACACTCAAAATGGTTTCCACGATGCAGATCGAGCTGCTCGCAGAGGTGAGGAACCATCAAACACTGCATTAAATGGAAGACTGCACAGTGCTGTATCTGTCGCAGATGAAGCGCCTTCCGTAAGTGCCCAAAATTTGGCTTCTACTGAGCGATCCACAGACAATGTAGCTGCTGTTAGGATCGAACAACAAAAGGCTACTTTGGAACTTACGCCAGGTTTGTTCTGCTTCTTCAATATTCTCTGTAGTTCATAAGTGGGGTTAGATTTCATGTTCGATTCTTATCGTTTGAATGGATTGCCAGGTGTGAATGCTTCTAGAAGTTCTCATGATGCAGTTGAGACGGCTGGTGAAGGCAGGGTTAGCAATGAATTGTTGCCTTCTGCAGAGGTACATGATCTTTCATCAGATCGTTTTACTTTCCAGCTATGTTGTTAATAGTTGGATATTTATTACATTCACTCCTTTCCTAAAAAATGCATCCAGCAAACTCATTTAGCACATATTTCTATTTTTTCTTTGACAGGGAGGGGAAACAGGGAGGCCAGTATCATCTTTAAATGGCACCAATGAGGGAAACAAAGGGCGTCTGAATAATGAAGGTTCTGCAGCCCATAATTCTTCAAAAGTTGAAAGAGAAGAGGGAGAATTATCACCGAATGGAGATTTTGAAGAGGACCATTTTGT
This sequence comes from Urochloa ruziziensis, assembly GCA_015476505.1. Classification (NCBI taxonomy): domain Eukaryota; kingdom Viridiplantae; phylum Streptophyta; class Magnoliopsida; order Poales; family Poaceae; genus Urochloa; species Urochloa ruziziensis. The sequence goes on along the minus strand of CM027122.1, from coordinate 13,549,531 downwards.
TCCTTTTGAAGATGGAGCATCTAAAGCAAAAGAAGGTTCCACAAGCAAACCGGTACCATCTTCCGAGGCACCTGGTGAGAATGATGCTGATGCTGATGATGAAGGTGAGGAAAGTGCTCAGAGGTCTACTGAGGACAGTGAAAATGCCTCAGAGGCTGGTGAAGATGCATCGGGCAGTGAATCTGGTGATGGTGAGGAATGTTCTCGGGAAGACCATGATGATGAAGAAGAGGACATGGATCATGATGATCAAGATGCGAAGGCTGAAAGTGAGGGTGAGGCAGAAGGAATGACAGAGACACATGACGTGGAAGGAGGAATATCACTACCACATTCAGAACGCTTTCTGCACTCTGTTAAACCACTTGCCAAGCATGTACCAACAGCTTTGCATGATCGAGATGAGAAGTCCTCGCGTATATTTTATGGAAATGATTCATTTTATGTCTTGTTCAGGCTACACCAGGTCAGGTTTCCACTACCCTCGGGTTTTCATCTGTGTGCACTTTCTTCTTGCTAAATAAGCGCCTATTGCAGATCTTATATGAGAGGCTACTTTCAGCAAAAACAAACTCTTCTACTGCAGAAAAGAAATGGAGGACTTCCAAGGATACAAACCCACCTAACCTATATGCAAAGTAATATTTGCATTTCTGCAAGTTCCACAATGCACCCCATGCATATATGATGAATTACTGATCTGTCTTTCCTATGAAGGTTTATGAGTGCACTGTACAACTTGCTTGATGGTTCTTCTGACAACACCAAGTTTGAGGATGACTGCCGAGCTATTATTGGAACTCAATCATATGTTCTCTTCACTTTAGACAAACTGATTTACAAAGTGGTGAAGCAGGTAAATTGGCTCATCCCTTGATCTGTTAATTTTGTTTGGGCTTGGATGACATTATTATCAAAATTTGTGACGCCAGCTTCAAGCAATAGCAACTGACGAAATGGACAATAAGCTTCTGCAACTATATTTGTATGAAAAATCAAGATCTTCTGGGAGGTTCTTTGACCTAGTTTATCATGAAAATGCCCGTGTCCTACTCCATGACGAGAGCATCTACCGATTTGAATGTGTAAGCATCATTTTGCACAGTTTCTAGTAATTTCCATGCTTCAAAACTTGTGTTCTGTACATTTGCCAAAATGTTTGCTCTTTCTTGTGAACTACAAATGCTTTAGTCTTAATGTACTGTTGACAATTCATAGTTATCTTTCTTTCTGTGGAATGGTGTTCATTAGTTTGTTTGCTGTCAATGGCAGTGCTCAAATCCGACAAGGTTGTCTATTCAGCTGATGGAGTACGGTCATGAAAAGCCAGAAGTGACTGCAGTATCAATTGATCCAAATTTTTCTTCGTATCTTTTTAGCGAGTATTTGTGTAGTATGCCAGACAAGAAATTATCAGAAGGCGTCTACCTTGGAAGGTATTATTTTCTCCTATTCACGTTGAAGTGGTTCCCTTGTTTGTGCCTGATCGTGTCCTGTTCTCCCAGGAATAAGCGGAAACATTCAAATAATGATGAGCCTTCAGATTCTCTGAAGGCCATGGATGGTATCAAAGTTGTAAATGGTCTTGAATGCAAAATCTCCTGCAAGACCTCTAAGGTATGGCATCTTGATCTGACTAGATATTCCATCCCATGCAATTTTAGTCGAGTAAAGAATGGAGTAAATCTGGCCATGGCATGGATGCAGGTCTCGTATGTCCTCGATACTGAAGATTTCTTGTTCCGCTTACGGAAGAGGAGAAAAGTTTTGCGTGTTGGGAATGTGCCTGACAGGTCACAGATTACAAAAATATATGCTGCAAAAGTGCAGCGCTTCAATAGATTCCTATCCAAACCGTAGGGTCATTTGGCATAAACATGGTAATTCCCATTGCTTCCAACTTGTCCATCATTTGATCTTATGTCAGTCATTGAATGGCCTACCTATTCTTCCATAAATATTGCATCATGCTTTTCCAGACTCTTGACTTTAGCAATTTTTTGTTTTGGGCAATAGTTTTCTATTTATAACAGTCGGTGCCCATTTCACCTTTGCAGTCATCATCATTGTATCTAAACATGGAGATGTTGCTGGGGCAACGAGCTCCTTCGCTTCAACAATGAGAATCTGCAGGAGTTTGATGATTCCAGCCATAATTCTCCGCAGAATGCCCTTTTGGAATAACAGCTGGGAAAATACATAGGGTACATACAGCAAAGCGAAGCGAGCGTGTAGGCCACCGCAGTCAGCTCTGTTGTGCTGAAAGATGTGTATATATGTATTAGGAGCATGTTGTTCGTTTTGGTTACTATTTACTGGGTTCTTGATGGTAGGTATGTTCCATCAAGTATTTAACTAATCATCATTTGTTGCTGTTGGTATAGGTCCTATGTTCATTTTTCCGTCGTTTTGCATTGAAGATATGTAGTCAAAATGAAAACTTATGTCAAACAGTCATGTAGCCCTGGTTTTTGGTTAATCGACCCCATAATTTCTTAAGAGGCTCCTGGGCCTTGTGCTTTTTTCCTTTCTCATGCTTATTGGTTTAACGCTTTTTACATTTTCTTTTTGCCATCCGTCCCTGTTTTGTATCCAATATCATCCAATGCGCAAGTAACGGGCGTGATTCTTGTTTGTGTTATGTTACTAATTATTACTCTTGGCCTGAAAAATATGTTGGAATGCAACGGTCACTTGAGTATTTTAACCGCTGCTTTCTATCAGAATATCGGATGTACAAAATCTATCCTCTTTTCTAAAAGAGTACGGCCGTACGGGTGTGTATAAATTCATGATTTTTTTGCTATAACTGTTACATTTAGATGTATAAGAATTTTCTGAATGCACAGTTTAGAAGCAAACATAGTAAGCTACAGCGTGATGTAGTTTAGGGCATGTGAGAGTGGGTGCTATTGCCTCTTGGGTTGGGCTGTATGCAACTCGTCTGCTTGAAATCTTTCAAAAAAAAAAAAAAAATCGTCTGCTTGATGTGTTGTGATTCGCCGGGCAGCTGTCGTGGGCCGTCTGTCAGGCAGCGGCACTTGCAAATGGACCGTGTTGAACGAAACAGTGTCCACAATCAATTCAAAACAACAGTACCAATTTACAGTGGCTATTAAATTCGTTTAAGTTTGGAGTTGACATATTGTATGAGATCCCTCATGATGGCGTTTTTTTTGGGGAAGAAATAAAGAAGAGAATGAGCATAGGCATACATGTACAGGCAAAAAAAAAAAAAAGGAGTAAACACAGTGGTTTGCACGAGGCAGTTTGGAACCTCGCAGTCCATTTCCTTTCTAGCCGCTTCTCGTTGTATGTCTTCTTTGTTCATTCGGTTAAAATGAACAATATATATCGACGAATATAATCTTTTTTTGGACAAGTTCTATGGCTTAGACCAAAACAGCTTTGTTCTAGACACACATGTTCTTGCTTTCTAAGCATCTCGAAAGGTAATGGATGATATGCAAGATTAAAACTGATGTATGTTTGATGGCTCGGGCAGAGTTGGCATGGGCGAGAGAGCATACGCAAAGGAGCTGAGAAACAGTGATCTCACGCTCACGCAAGAACACCATACTAACAGGCCACACATGGACCTGAGCTCATTCTTGGTGTTTTCCTGAAGCATAGCTTGAGAAATGATGCTGCTCCAGTGAGTATCAGATTACCTGTCCCGTGATCGGTGAAATGATGCTTGTCGCGGGGTCGATCACCGGCCAGCGAAGTGAGATACATGGGCTATAGCCTTCTCTTGAAGGTCAAAGCCGGACTTTTATTCATAATCTAAAAGTGAGATAAGATACGGTGGTTCGATGTTACATTACATGCATGAAGAACCAAATTCCTGAACTGTCAGATTGTTGGATACTTGAAAAGTTGAAATCCAAGCGGCCATTTATTTCTCAAATGGGCTTCGAAATTTAGGATCTTCACATTTGGATACATTGTTGCAAGTTCTGACCAGCCATCCGTGTGTGGTAAAAGAAGAGATAAGCAGCAATTCAAAATCTTAGACAAGAACGTGGTTTTAAGTAGCAATGTGCAAACACTATGTTTATCTTATGTGCAAACAATTTAGCAACAAGCAGAGTCGGGAACAAACGATGGTAAATATCTTACTTACCCTGTTAAACTTTCCTATATTTTCCAGTGTAAATATGGTGAGATACAAAATCCTGAAGGGTTTCGTTTTATTTAAAAAAATAAACTGAAGGGTGATTAAAAAATTCAGAACTCCATTTTCATTATGCTTATTACAGTTCATTTCCGGGCGGGTTGGGTCGGGTCGGGTGGCCCATGATCAGGTATAATCAAAACCAAATACCACAATCAGACCTTGGAGAAGACTGGTACGACAGCCAGAGCGGTCGTTAGGCCCATCAAGGAAAAGCGTTCCATTTTCACGAAAAGTTATCCACCTAGAGTACCGTGTCAGTTCATTTCTATCTCTATGCCGCTTACATAGAAACAGTATTTTTCCGTACTTTCCATCCTTTTTTCGATCTAAACACGCCCTTAGAACAATAGCATAAGAAATCAACATCTGGTTCTTCGTACTATTGGCGGGCTTCAATATTCATACTCTCCGTCCTATAATAAGTGCACTTAGAGAGTTTTAGTTTTGTCCCAAAAACAATTGCACATTTACATATGAGACAATCCAATTCTATTCGTCTTTTTCTACTTTCTCTTTTCCCTAGATGCAATGATTACAATTTTATAAGGGTATATATGTAATTTTTCTATCACAATAATGTACCCATTTAAACTCTTTAAGTGCACTTATTTTGGAAACGGAGGGAGTATGTAACATCTTTGGACTTGAAGCAGAAAGTACATATAATTTTATCTAGCATATAGGAAGAGCAAGTAAGTTGTCAGTGCGAACCGTATCTATTTAAATAGCAGCACCGCAATAGATCCACATGATTTTTTGGGGAATGACAAAGCCCATGAGTCAAGCTAAAAAACACTTCTTTGTTGCTCATTACTGCATCCGGGCAATAATTTAATACATTTTAAACTAGAAAGCCTATTTATAAATATCACTTTTCACTTTTGAATTTAAAAAATATACTAATACTTATAAGTCGCAAATTTCAGTTAATCGCAGTCACACATAAAGCAACCCGCATGAAGATTGTAACAGTTGGCACTTTAAAACAAGAATATTCCAGATAACTGAAAACTCTATTTGTGAATGGCTAATTGTCCTACCAAATGACAAAACATGTACAATCGGACAGCCATGAGCCCATGACTGCCTGTGGTTTTCAGCAAGAGAAAAAAAAAAGAAAGAAAAAAAGAAAGAAAAAAGTTTTGTAGTACTCCCTCCGTCCCAAAAAACAAGTTGTTTTAGGATTCAAAATTTGTTCCAAAAACAAGTCGTTTTACCCGATTCCTAAAAAACAAGTCGTTTTAGGATTCAAATTTTGTTCCAAAAAACAAGTCGTTTTACCCGATTTGGCAGGTTTGCATGTGCATGTAGACATGCAACAGTCGGTTAGCACCAAATCTGGGTAAAAGATAGGGGCAATCAAGGTCATTTTACATTTTTGTTACTCTGTCCTAAAACATCCAGAATGACTTGTTTTTTTGACGGAGGGAGCAGTATTTTCATATTGAAAAGATTCCAGTACCTTCACCACAAACACAAGGCCTGCTGCTCCCTAAGTTGTAAAGTCGCCCGTTTGGTAATCGGGTAAGGCTTTCGTTCAACTCGCTCCGGGTTCCGATCTATATGACCTCCAGACAGTACAAAGTACACCTCTTCCGTAGAGGCAAGCTGGTAGTAACCTAACCTTTTAGAGTCGGGGGTGACTATGGAAGGATTCTGTGGTAGTCTCTGACTCCCTCCAACTCAATCAATATCAAGAACATGTCGTGAGCATGGGGTTGGCCAACTACTAAACTCTATACTATTGGCTAGGGCTAGGCTAGTTATAGCTTCTATAGTGAGTGGCCCTTCCGCTTTGATCTAGTTGTAGTTTGTATTGTACGATATTTTACATTTTTGTTACTCTGTCCTAAAACATCCAGAATGACTTGTTTTTTTGACGGAGGGAGCAGGTACATCAGTACATTGCCATACCAGATAACCAGAATCTAATAACTTGCTTGTTCGTAAATGAATGAAACCTTCTATGATTCTATCCTGTAACAGAGTTTCAATAAGTTTGACATCGTCTGATACTTATCATAGCAAATGAACAGAGCTCCGGAGAAGGATGTTATCAAAATCAGGACGCCAGTGCAACTCTTATACAGAGGGGAAGGTGTCTTGTCCACCCTTCACAGCAACACCAACATAACCGTCCCAACAGTAGATCAGCCAAACCCGACTTGGTGGATTTCATGTTTCAGTTCCAGGGAAGGGAGGCAACAGGCCTCTTCTGAACGTTCATCAGGTTGGCCTCCCGCAGTTCAAATACAGAGCGCTACCATTTAGATTACACTAGGGGAGAAAAAAAGGAAGACTGGCAGTTTTACATCAGAACTAAAATACTAGATACAACTAATACTAACTCTACAAACAGCAGCTGCAACAAAATTACTCGACTTGTGAACTGCAGTCTGCTGCTGGATAGCCATCCAGCAATTGAATGCAGAATTGTGCAGATTGTACGGGTCCAAATCTAGCTCATAACGTTAGTGCTACAGATACTGAAATCCAGACACTTGTCAGTGTCACTCAAAAGGAATCATCCAACATTCGAAGAACTCTAGTTCCAGAAAATTCATCACAAGAAAGCTCCAAGATTCACTGCTAAAATGGCTTATCTCACATTGAATCAGTAGTGATGAATTCCTCCGGTACTGACAACGGATCGAGCTCCAGATAGCCTTGAAGCTTGTAACCACCTTCATGTGTCAGATGAAAGCAAGGAATCTGGTGAGAGAATTTGGGGTACTCATCCTTCCTTATGGTCTTCACAGATCCCTCTCCTCTGTATGGCATAAACACCGTCCTATAACCATCCACTTTCCTCAAAAGCTGAACCTGTATGGACGAATCAGTTTGGCCAAATATCTCCACCAGTTCATATTCACACTTTTCAAAATCGAGTGCAGTCCATCCTGCCATCCAATTCTTGTAAATAGCCCATATCTCACCAAGACAAGGAAATATTTCAAACTCGCCTTTTCTGCCAGTAGATCTTGCTTCTACAGGATGAGAAAAGGCATCTGTACCAGTGTAAGTCATCACCTCGAGAGTGCTGGAAATCCTAAAGGTTCCACATGCAATTGCCCGATCTTCTTGAAGCAATCTTTTCTCCTCTCCACCTCGAGGACAAATATCAAGCCATCTTATTTGCACTTTATCATTCTTGAGGTCAACCTTCTGTATGTAAGCATAGTAATTGGGGAATTTATCTACATCACTGTATAGAGCCCAGACCTGCCCAGCTGAAAACTTTTGAAGCGATCTTCTTTCTGAAAAATCGGAGAATTCTGATTCGGCACAGATGTACTCTCTTACGCAACCGGCATCGTCTTCTGTAACTTCAGCAATACCAGTGTTATGGTTGCTAATCTCTTCCTTTGGTGTCTTTGCAGCGATCCCTACATTCATGGATGATGTATGTTGCCCCTCCCCCACATCACGTCCCTGACTTCTCATGGAACTGCATTCTGGGATAACAGATGGAAAAGCCTCTTCCAAGTTAAGGGGAAGAGCTGCAGGATCAAGTTCAAGAGATCCTTCTGGAATGCCTTCTTTTTCAGTTCCACTCATCAAACGATGTGGGACACAGTGAGAAAACCTCAGTGTCTCACCCTGAGATATCACGTATGGAGCTGCCTCTTTAGACTGCATAAATAAGCTAACATAGCCTTTTATCTTCACAAGCGGCATGACAATAATGCTGGTGCTTGTGGTGAGATCAGAGAGCACTTGAACCACTTCATACTGATAGTTCAAACTTTTGTGATTGTCAGAATCTGAGCTCCAACCAATATCCCATCCTTTAAAAAGAGCCCAAACTTCACCTTTCTTTGGATATATTTCATAGGAGTTTCTTGTCTTGCTTTTCTCACAGCATATAGTACGGGAGAACATAGCAGTTTCTTTGGCTGTCTCTGACTGCCCATGCTTAAAGCGCCCACAGGCAACAGGCAGACCTCCGTAAGACCATGCCTCCTCCACTTTATTTGTGGGGTCAAACTCCAGCCAAACAAAATTCAGCACAAAATTGGGGGTAGTTTTTACCTTCGTGATTCGAGCATAAAATCTAGGCATACAGTCTTGATCATCATAGATAGCCCAGATCTGGTTGGCTCTAAACTGATTTACATCTCGAAGTTTGTCAAAATCAAAAAATTCAGGATCTGCGGAAGTGTAGCATTGATTATCACCTGAAACATTGACATTGTTTGGACCTAGACCATTGTTGCTGACAGAATGAAATACCCTTTCTTTTCCATCACTGTTTCCTTGAGCATGCATTGCTCCTCTCTTCATTTGCTCAATTCCATTGAATGTCTTCTCTCCACATGACGCACCACTTTTCTTTTTATCTTCTGTGTTACTGCAGTCATCAACACCATTTGCTGGACCATTACTGTCAGCTATGTCTTTGTTCAGCTTTGTTGCTGTATGGCTGTGATCACCATGGTACATACCGCTTTTCCTTAACCTCTTTAAAACAGGAGAATTCACAGAAGCATCATCAACCTTGTTATCGTCATCTTCAATATCTTCAATATCTTCATCATCACTATCTTCATTATACTTAACATCTTGCTTCTGCCTGCTTGATCTGCGGGTTTGTTGACCTGAACCTGCACTATTTGCAGCAGGTCCATGTTCAAGAAACTCTTCCTCACTGTCGCTGCTAGTTTCTGACATGCTTGATTCACTTGATTCAACCACAGCTCTCCTGCACCTTTTGAATCCTGCAGATGATTTAGCTTTTGAATGATTTTTGGTGGCCCGGTCAGGTTTCCTTCTGTTTTTTAGCCCACCTGTGTTCCCATCAGTTTCCTTCTTTGTATTTACATCAGCATGATGAGAACCGACATTGACATGTACTCCTGGAGTGGTTGACCAAGCATTCTGACCAGTGACATTTGTTTGAGGACCTGGAAAGTTATGTGGCATGCCTGCATTTTTCCAAACCCCAGCAGATCGCTGATTTTCCCCTGAAGGAATAGCTTGCTCCTTCAAATCATGTGCAATAAATGGTTTCAAACAGTTCTGACAGCGCAAAGCCTTCTTCAAGATTGAAAGGTAATACTGATATCTCATGCCACAAGATGGACAGATAGTCCAAAATGTTTTTTGTGGCCCTGCATGATTTGAGGCCTGCTGCTGCTGGATATTATGGAGATTCACAGGAGTAGAACTAGGTCTAGCAGCTGCAGTTCTTGAATTAGGGTGTGGGGGTCTTCCTGCACCGCCTCTGAAGGTGCTTCTTTTCATGTCATACACCATACGTTTTGACTTGTCTGTAAGAGTTATGTTTGCTTCTCCAACTAATTTGAATGCTGCCTCTGCACCTCCAAACTTGTTCTTGTCAGGATGTAGCAAAAGGGCAAGTTTACGATACTGTTTCTTTATCACAGCATCATCAGCACCTACAGGTACCTGCAGTATTCCATACCAGTCAATCTCACCATTGACCTTTGCTTCAGCAGCACAGTGAACATCACAAACAGTTAACATTTTTGAAATGTCAATGTCATCCACTTCTTTGGAAAGTTTCTGCGCCTTGATAATCATCCTTTTTGCAAGACCAAATTTCTTTTCCAGCATTTTTCCTTCTGCCAGAGCTTTTGCTCTGGCAGCTTCATCTTTGTTGCACTCCATGACAACAGGAGAGAAGTTGGTCCCGTGTCAGAAATGTTAAATTATGGAGTGGCTAGCGCACAGTATATCAGTGACCACTGCAGTATGGTTCCTACGAACAAAATGTGGAATGTAGTTTGCAGAAATCTTGACTGGCCATGGTCATTTCTGCAACAAATAAAACAATGTGTTAACAAAACATGACAGCATAACTTCTACCAAGAGGTCATTTTAACTCCCCCCAAAAAAGGGAGGGACATTACTCTATTGATCTATAATCATTGTGACATGGCACCAAAAAATTAAATAGGATGGACAAAGCAAGAAATGTCATTGGTGCTCACTTGATGCAAATTGGCAAACTTAAAAATTGGTGATCCAGTGAAACGAGTAGATCTACCGTGAATTAAGGAGAAAAGCATTATATATTCACTACATAACAGACTCCGAATTTTCTTTGCCTGCACACTAAAAGTGCACACGGAGCATGTCCATCAGCGGTAACTTCAGTTTCAACAAGTGCATTAGCAAAGCTTCACGTGATTGTATTGTTATCTGACTCACAGCATCATACATAAAAGAAATCACTGACAGGTTTAAGCACTACATATGTGGGAAAGCACAATGACAAGTATATCTTGCAATATTTTACAGAACATGCAAAAATGCTTAGACATTATAGTATTATCAGCATTACAAGTGATGACATCTACCAATGCACATCCACAGTTCAAACATGTGATCCCATACAACAATACCCTGTTCCAGTCACCCTCAAGCAGAGGCGAAGCTATTGCTAAACTGACCATGGTGCATTGTTTAAGGAACTTTTATCATCTCACAGGAATATATGGTGATTATGAGCCTAGTTAGTGGCAAATATTCCAGTATCGCGTCATGTGCCTGCCCACAGGCGCTCTTGTCACCCAGCATGAAGTGTGTGTGTGTGTGGGGGGGGGGGGGGGGGGGGGGGGGGGATTCATGCAGCAAGTGCACCAGATAAGATCCATGGGTATACATATATAATTTTTAATTTAGACAGGATGATAAACTATGAGAGCACAGAGAGCATGTGCAAATCTAATAAGGTTGTAAAATGTCAAGAGGAAAAACTTACTTGTTATCACATATAATCATTAGTTCGTTACTCCATGCAGACAACACAAGCTTGCCTGCATAAAAATGTGTTGTCAATGTTTGTTCAAATATCACTACTCCATGAATCATAAAACCCATAACTGGAAATCGACCTTGAAAACATAGCAAAATATTTGTCCTTGAAAAGATATGAAGCACTGCGATTTTCTTTTTATTTATGTATCTGTGTCAAGGGTGAAAAGGGCGGCCTTTGGTGCAGTGGTAGAGCTTCACCGCCTGTGACCGGAAGGTCCAGGGTTCAAGCCCCAGCCTCTACACATTTATGTGTGGGAAAGGCTGTGCGCTAAACAACCTGCCCCCAGACCCCGCATAGTGCGGGAGCCTACGGCACTGGGTACGCCCTTTTTTCATCTGTGTCAAGGGTGGCATTGGCAAGAGCAGAGGAAGGATAAGCAAACGGAAAGCTTTTGACATATAAGGACAATATAGGTATTGACCAGAAAGACCGATTTCTGTTTGCATTAAAGGTGAAGCATATACAACAGTTGAAAAGGCACTCCTTCATGAAATACACATATGTGTTCTTGCAATCAGCCAGCCAGCCACCTACACAACCACAACCATGCAGCTAAGCTACACTTGCACACAAAATGTCAATGACCCCAGAAACACAGGCACCCTTTCACTTAGATCCGAGAAGGGACACGCCTGAAGGACCCTAGAAAAGCCTTCCAACCAAACAAGAAACGGAGCTCATGGCTAATTGGCAAACCTTCGATAACTGAAAGAACAGACACTTGTGACTAAACCTGCCCCCAAAAGCCTCGCATGCAAACAAGATTACCCACTGCCACATCCCCAATCCCAAACATTGATGTTCCAAACTAACTGACAAATACTAGCTATGCACACAGAGACCTAAACATTGCATGCAGCGACAGGCACATACGCACGCCCTTAGAAATCGGTCAATTGCAAAAACAAGCAGAGGGCAACTCGTTTCTACCTTGAGCGGGGGACGTCGCGGATGGAGAGGCGCCGGGCTGGGGGCAGAGGAGCTGGGTGGGACGAGGTGCCACGGCGACGGGTCGAGGCCACAGAACCCGGGAGGTCCGGGCCTCCGAGGCGCGGCGTCGCCGGGCAGGACGACGAGCGGCGCGGGAGCGAGAGGAGCCGCGACGCTGCTGAGGAGTCGGCGCCCGCCGGAAGGTAGCACGCGGGAAGGAGTCCAGATCCGCGGGGACGGGAATGAAGCCGGCTGGAACCCCGGCCACCGGCGGCCGCTCCGCGAAACCCTAGCGGTTGGGGGGACTTCCACGGCGTGCGAGAGGAGTCAGTTGGGGAGGCGGGGCTCGGGAGATGACCGAATGGGAGAGGAAGCGAGGGGAGGAGATCATAGCAGTGGCAAGTACAGGTAAATATCGCCAACTTGAATATCCATCTCGCACGCATGACCCCCGCGAACGAATCAGCCGTGCTGAATTCGTTGAGAAGCCCATCATTTTTTCCTTTTCCGTTACTCGCATTGCGGTCTCAAACATTATCCATTAAAAATTAAAACCTTCACTGTCTGCCACTTCACGCATAACCTTATCATTAGTAGTTATTTTTTAATTGAGTGAATTGTATTAACTCAAGTATGACTTGCGATCGTCATGTGAACATACCATTAAGTTATTATGAGGGTACGTATATCTCAACCCGACTCCTGATGTGAATGATACAGATGCCTTTAATGATATATCATCATGCATTTAGCTACTTTTAAATGCCCAAGGTATCTACAACTACAATCTCTACTCCATCAATATACCTCAATTGTTTAAAAATATGTCTATCATACTTCTACTAACGTGACCGAGAGAATGTCGAAAAAGGAGAAAGGTTAACCACTGATAGGTACTCTCTCTCCATCTCAAAATAGTGCAATTTTAACGTTTTCACAAAAAAGTGCACATTTAGCTTCTAGGTCACTAGGTGGAGTCAATTTAATTAAAACATTTCCTACAACTATAAAAAACAATGCAGATAAGTGCATGGCACCAATCAAATGACTTATTGACACTACTTTTTATTGCACATGTACAAATTTTTCAGTATATATATAGAGAGAGCACAACTTTTAAATCCCAACAATCATGAGTAATTAAGTCATTACTGACTTGGAGTTTCACTTCACGGTTTAGAAAGCACAAGATGCCTTCACTGCGTAATTTTATTTTTCTGTTTCATGTGCTAGGTGTAACATATAACTGTTGTATTGTGTTTTGAATTTGGTCAAGGGTGGTTTTATTTTTGTTTTAAGGTATATGATGAAACGATTTGGTCATAAATGGGGTTTCAATTCATAACCGTGTGCACTATGTTTCATCTAGACAAATGAAACCCGTTCATATTTTTTTTTCAAATTTCTTACTATGTCATCAGTTTATATTAACATACGTATCACTTTCATATAGCTGTGTGTTATTGCAGAGGCAGGAAACATTTCCATTTTCTAAAGAAAACGTATCACTTTCATAAATATATTTTGGTTTTTGTTTATCTGAGCAAGCCAGGAATCATCTGTTGGTTTAGTTTGCGTCTACTGGGGGAGAAAGAGGGATGCGAGCTTACATGTGGTGCACGTTCTTTTAACCACCTGCTGATCAATCTGCTATCCACTGATCTGATGTTTCTGCGTGTTTGGATGATAGCCAAACACTGTACCACATCTTAGTCCACTTTTATCTTAGATACGGCTTAGCAAAGGAATAAGTCTACGACAATCGACAAGTAGGCTAAAAGTGAAATTATGACAAACCACTTGTGATTAAAAACATTAAGAAGTAAACAACAGTTTAAAAATGGTGACCTATATTAAAAGGGTGACGTGGCAATTTTTCGCCCATGAACAAACATGCGACTCTGCATGTACGAACAGACCCAAATCGAAACCAATAGTCACATATATGCCACACTGGACGTCTGGACACGAACCTGAGTGCGTATGCGTATCCAATGAAAAGGACGTGCTTTTGAGACCTTTTTTTTTCCTCTCGAAAAGCTCGTGCTTTTGAGACTGGCATTTCGATTTTCGAATAGACAAAAGGAAACGCATTGCTGCGCTACCTGGCAGGTAAGCAGGAGAACAGGCACGCGCTACTAGCTGCGACCTTGCTTAATACGGAGTATATAAAGAAAAGGAAGACGACAAGCAGTCGACAAGCAAAGAAAGAGAACCCAATCCCCACCCGAAGTCACAAGGTGTGGGCCGTGTTTAGGTGGACATGAGAATTTTTTCAACCCAATCCCATCAAAGAGAATCTTACATGAATGAAGTACTAAATGTAGACGAAAAAAATAATCCATTACATGGATGGAGTGTATGTCGTGAGACGAGTCTAACGAGCCTACTCAATCCACGATTTGCAACAGTAATGCTACAGTAACCGTCCGCTAATTCTTAGTTAATTACCCTCCAATTACCCGTCATTAGATTTGTCTCGCGATTTGCTAGCTAGATCTGTAATTAGTTTTACCAATAGTTTACGTTTAGTACTCCTAAATGGTAAATTTCCTTTGATGTGACATCCTAAAAAATTTTCACCCTCCCATCTAAACACTGCCCTAAACGAAAACTAAAAAGCTGCTGCAGATTTTGCATTTTCACACTGATATCGCAACCAAACACCTCACTAGATTAACAACACTAGACCTTTCCATTAATTTTCCCATATAGCTTGAGAAAACTTCACGTGCAATGAAACAGGGCTTAAACAATAATAATGTGGTAGTATTTTCAGAAAACTTCTGATGCCACCATCCTACAAAGTCCTGTACTAGCCGCTCCTTGTTTGAAATGGTGGCAACAGAAACAGGATATATAGACGTCAACTATATCAAAATTTACCATGGCACAAGCAAAGCAATACTCACCTTGTGATGGCAATGTTGTCTTTTTCTTTCCTTGTTTGTTGATTTGTTTTGCTGTAACTCCGCACTTTGGGGCTCTCCTAAAGTCGCTTCATTGTAATTCTCTTCCGCTTAATGAAAAACGTGTTATACACGTCTAAAAAAAGCAATACTCACCTGAAAAACAGTCTTGCTAGCGTCCAAATGTCGGATGGATAATTTTTCGTTAGACGCTTCATCACAACATTAAAATTTAACTACCACAACATTAGAAATTAATTACTATAACATTAAAAAGTATGCATGAAAAATTTCCGTCACAACATCTACATGTTTCATGCAACATCAACTATAGAACATTGAGAAGTGATTGTTGCAACATTCACTCGTGTATTTTGCAACATGTATCAACGGCCGATTTTTTTTTATTTTCCCTTCATTATCGAACTACCTATAGCATTTAGGTTTGAAAAATTATGTGACGCTTGTCGGAAAAAGAAAATTATGTGGCGTTGAGGACAGACTGAAGACTTTATGGTTTTTCTGGACAGTGTAGCTTTACCACCTTTTCACAATGGACGTTAGATGGTTTATATTAATGAAACTCTAAAAAAGAAGAGACAAAATAAGTGTTTTTATTTATCCATAACTTATATCCATATGATACAAACATGGCCTATTTCTATACAAAAGATGGCAAAGACGTATAGCTGCAATTCTCATTTCGCAATCGCAGCACATTACCAGCACTTTCTACCATAACTGAGCATCAAGCCTTAACGAATGCGATCACCAAGAGTGAACTTTTAAAAAGAAATAAACAGCCACATAGCATTCGGTGTTAGGCTAGCTGTCCATCCCGTGCCAGCAAAGGTAGCATCGTTAACTAGAGTCTTTTTACTGCAGACAAGGTTCTATCTGCATGTCACCTGTACAAAATATCCACACCTTCCCAGTGCAGACTACCAAAACCTGTGAATACTAGGATGTTTTACCTATAGAGGTTGCTTTCTTCTCGTTTGTCAAAGCTATTTTCCTGTGTCGTATACTATCTAAAGACTGATATTTGACAAAATCCAACTGGCTAGTTGGACCTAAGCCGCTTCTTCTTGGGTGTCTCGTGCACTTGAGTCTTCTCGCCATACATCCTCACTTGAAGGTTCTCAAAGGCTTTTGACACCGCTTCAACCTGTAACCAAGGTTTTCATCAACATCACGAAACTGGTTGTAATTGATGGGAATCGAGTAGATGAATGAAATGTTCACTGACCAGCTCTGGCTTCTTAGCATAGACCCTCACGATTCTATCCTCATTGTAGGCAGGTAGCAAGTGGCTGACCCGGTCATCTGTGATGGGGAACTTCTCATCGCATCCAAAATCCTGTTGCAACAAAAAGTTCTGTTCAGTCCACTAGGAGATATCCCAATTCTGAGCATTCCAACAGGACATCTATCATGGGTCATTTATAGCTATTAATCATGTAGCTCAAAAACAACACGAAATAACAGGCATAGCTCTACGCCTCAATCTGGTTCGGTTTCAACATTCTGAGAGGAGTGAGAGCACTTCATCCTTTTCAGAAAATAAGATCACAACCTTAGTGATAGAAGGTCCTAGAAACATATGGCGTACGACTTATATATACATTCAATTGCTCAATACACTACATTCCATCAGCAGCTACACACATAGTGCTCAATCTATTTTTAAATAGATGACGTTAAGACAACATATATTTAAAAAACAGAGGCAGTAGCCAAAACAAGGTGAGAAGAGTGAAACTTGATTCCATCAAGCACCATGCAAGCAATAACAGTGTCTCACAAGTATTTGAGATTTACGAAAACAGAAATAATAAAGGATGGATGGTGATATATATTCATGATTTTGCAAGAACGCATAGTAGTTACTGAATTAACAGCTCCATCAATCAAATACATAAGAGTTTATCCAAAAGCAAACTATTTACCTTAAAGAACTTGATGCTGGAGAATGGTTGTTATGCACACCAAGGAAAGTAGACTGGTTAGAATTTTGATGTCCTATTAAATCAATAAAATAAACCAAGTGGCATTTAATCTCAGAAACCTTTCTAGAGGGTTATCTTTTCCACGAGTAAGATCAATCTTGACATTGCTGACAGCAACGTCCTCTTCCTTCAGCGGCAACTCAGAAGATTTCTAAGACAGTAGTGTCAACATTAGAAATAGAAATCTTGACATTACTGGAGCCAACTTAAAAAATGAGTAAAAGTAGATGCAAACCTGTGAACAAACTATGTCCTGTGCGGTTACATTTTTGAAATGCTCCAGCTTGTCCTTCGGAACAGAATACTCATTGCAAAACTGAAACTCAGCAAAAAAGGAAGATTAGCTTAAGTACATCAGTGCAGTGCTGATGCTATCCATGCAATTATTTAACAGAAAAGTAGTTCTCAAACTCACTCAAGCAAGAATGTCAATAATCTATCAAGTAATAGTAGATTACTATACTACAGTCTACATTGCATCAGTTGTTTTATTTTCCACGTGAGCATTATCGTTCACATCTCCAAAGATGAAAACAACCTTTCCTCTTGAGTATACCTTATAGCAGCTATGTTCTGATGAAACAGGTTCACACATTTACCAAGAATTTTGATTGTTCCAGCACAAGCCACAATAATCGTATTTACAACATATAATGCTCTAAGAAAGCTGTGATACAATAGTTCACAGGATTTCAATGTATAAGATTGAGCAGAGTTCATTAATTCAAATCAATTTCATGGACATTAATGCTAACTGTGTGTAGAAGAAACAGAATCTCCTAAAGTACAAATGCTTATACTATGCGCACAACAAATGCGGCAAAATAGCACTTCTATAGAAGCAGTATATTGACAAAAATCATACTACCTTGTACAGCTCTCTTCGTCGAATACGTTGAATGATTTCTTTTGCTTTGTCCAGTTCACTATTGGGAGCAGTTTCAATGCTTTTAATGATCGTGTCATCCAACTGGAATTTCAGGCAAAGTAAGATGGATAAAGTGGAAAACAACTATGAACACACTAAAATAACAATGACTGGCACCAAACCTTCCAAAAATCCTCTGGATCATTTGCATGCAATGATATTCCCAAGTAATCATTAGCCTCAATGAGCGCGTCCACAAGCATGAGTTCAACAGCCTAAAGATAAAGGACTATTAGAGAATGAACCAAAATATACCATAACAGAAATTGTGGACTCTAAAGAAAACTCGACCCTGGGGAACAACCTCCCTGAGGCATTATATTAAGAAGAGGCCTCAACCACATGGGACAAGAAAACCAACCAACCCTGGCCAACCATGACCTTCCAGGCTGGCTGGGCGCCACATGCTGGCACCCTGCCACTACTTTTTGGGTTGCCAGCAAGTTTTTTTTTATGCCACCAGGATTTGAACCCTGTGCCTCCCTCCAAGTGGGGAGCTTACTAGTACACTACAAGAGCGTCAGCCAGGAATGTAGACTTCGGTGCATAAAAAATTAAATAAGTATAACGACTTAAAGGCAAAGGCACCACAATTAAAGTCTCTATGAAACAACAAATTAACTTTTTGGAACCATGAGATTCGTTTACTTAAAAGCTAGAGCAACTAAAAAATTCAACTAGACATCATCTATCACATTCTTTGATATAACATTATATGTGTTAGCATGTTATACACGCACATATGTGTGTTAGCCCAGGGTTAGGCCCATACGGCCTGGATATGGCCGGCTCCTTGCCGCCCAATCCTTGATTGGTTATGATAGGCAAGAATCCCCGGGGTTGATCCTATTTCTATAAGTCCCCCCTAGGGTTTCTTGCCTATATATACTTGTACCTCTGTACCTCCATAATCAATCTATTATTCCCTGAAATCTCCATTGCTTTCATGGTATCAAGAGACCGGGTCCTCCCCGTCTCGCTTCCGCAACTCTAGCGCGCCACACCCGGCGCCGCCCCTTCCCTCCTCCTTCTCCTCCCTCGCGCGCACATCTATGGCTGGTTCCAAGTCTGGTTCCGCCGCCGCCGCCGCCGCTGCAGGGCAAAAAGCCCGGCGGCCTCTACCCCCGTCACGGACGGTCAGGTCCTCGACCCCACCGACGCCAAACGTGCGGAGGAAGAACGCCAGCGCGAGGAGGACGCGCGGGTCGCCCGCTGACGAGCGCATCCGGCAGGCCACTCTCGACCGCGATGCTGCTCTGCTTCGCGCCGAGGAAGCCGAGCGCGAGGCACGGCAGGCCGGCGAGGAACGGGACGCCGCTGCACAGCGCGCCCGTCAGGCCTCCGAGCGGGCCGCCCAGGCCCGCGCCGCCGCCTGCAATCTATTATTCCCTGCAATCTCCATTGCTTTCAATATGGAGCTTCACTGAAGGAATTGAAAGAAAAGCTTTGAACCAATCGTTTACCAGTAATAACAGGAAATCCAGTAAGTGTATCTGAATCCTGATTGATTTAGATGATCTATAAACATATTATTTTTGTACGTAGTAAATAAAACAAAGCTATGTCAAAACAACAAAAGCACATGGGTGATACCTTTACTTTGCGGTGGGTGTAGACGGTCCGATGAAGATCAGCACGAGTTGAAAACAACTTATGGATGCTCAGGTCTATAATTCCCCAAGAGACATGATAAGTCACATTTTTATGTATTATGTAAAGGCAAAATAAAACAGATCAAATTTAAGCAGGTGAGGAATATATATAAATCCATACAATCTTTGGCAGGGTAGCAAATTTCATCACCCATCACTCGCATACCCTCCATCAACCTGCAGGGAAGAGGCAATATAAATTTACAAGATGTAATAAGTACTAGCAGTAAGCAAAAGGTCAATCGTTTTCCCTACAATCACAGGATGTGCCATACATCTAAACACCCTTATGTTTCTGCAATTATTTAACCAAGTCTCATACAAATGCTTGCAAGACAAGGGTACTCGATCATAAAAGTTACAAGGCCTTGTCTGAATTTCTAGTGTATGATAACATTATGATATAATATTACCAATGGAGGAACTAATTGGGATTCATTTCTAGGTGTAGATACAAGTGACATACACTTAAGGTGGCTAAGTGGGATACCGAGTAACATACACGGCAAGAATTCATGAAGAACAGGAAAAGGAAACCTATTTTCTAATGTGTGCGCTATGGTTTTTCATTCATTTAATCATTGCTTTTATTCTTTAATCATTTGTAACCTACCAATGAAATCTTCTGAAAGAAATGGCGCAAACAGAAATGCTGCAATTTTCATAGGGCGACATCAACATTACAACTGGACCATATAAAATTTTAAGGAGGGGAGGGAGGCACCTTGATAGACCTACATCACCTAGAGCACATGGAGGTGAAATATATTGTACAAAGGTTGGTTATATTAATTCCTATTCTTAACAAGCAGGGTCGAAAACAAGAATATAACACAGGTAACAAGCAGGGTCGAAAACAAGAATAGTTAACAGGTACAACAACAGAGACGAATTGTACCTCCAGTACTGGAAATTCGAGCCAAGACCACAAGCTCTGCAATCACGGTCAATGTAGTCGAACCTGCACAGTTACTCTATCTTATAGCATAACCATATGGAAGGAGAAACCACGATGGGCATATAGCAGGAAATGTCATGAGTTCAAATGGAAGTTGGCCCTTACTTGTCAACATCTATGCCATTGCGCCCATTAGCAACGATGTCATAAAGAAAATGTTTATCCTTAGCACTCTGGTGAAGAAATAGGTTTCAAATTCATCTAAATTAAATAATCCATTTTCAATACAGATAGATAATTAAGCTGGTAACAGAGACCAAGATACATACTTTTGTTGTGGCAAGCTTAGAGCTGGCACTTATCATCTCCTGCAAAACATTTTACAATTAACATAGCAGATTGGTAACTTCTACATACACTTTGTGATTAGCAAACGAGTCATATGCATTGCGTTTTTACTTTTCATCCATGTGTAACCCCCTGCTTACTCCATATATAAAGATAACAGGTAAATTACATAACATCTTAAACTGAATTCATCAATATTGATAGGCCGAAAGACTTCAAACGTCCTATGTTACTTAAGAACAAGGATATAATTTGCTAAATGGTGATAATTAGTGTGCGCCGCACTAGGGCTGAAAGAAAAATGAAGCTTACCTTGACCATTTTGAGATAATCATTTTCAATATCTATTGCATGTTTGTCAACAATACTGTCCAACAGTCTTACTGACATAAGTTCATGGGACCTGAAAGAAGAAAAGCGTAAAGAACCAATGAAAAGACCAACCAGAGTCCCAAGTAAATTTAACAAAGCAACATGAGTGTCTAGATAGATGGTCGAATGCCCACACTGTATCATCATTCCAACAAGCATGCACGACTATGCCACAGTAGTACACCTTAAGCCCTGTCTTTCCAGCCATGGAATCTAAGTATCTAACCATAACTTGAAGGGTAGCAAAAGTAGAAATTTGAAAATAATTGAAAGCATATATGAAAGGTGCCAAATGCTGAAAGAGAATCACCAGGTTGAGCCAGGAATAACACGAGGAAGAAACTCATGCTCAAACAAATGACTGAAGGGGCCATGTCCAATATCATGCAAGAGGCCTGAACAAGATTATGGCAAAGATTACAAAGATATTCAATACTTCACGGAGCCTTGGATGAGTGCACCAACCTGCAAGCTTCACAGTTTGCATATCGATATGATCAATACCAAGCTCTTCTCCCTGTCGAGAGAAAACATTACCCTTAATTATTCAACTATAAATTCTAGGGTTTCAATCAACTAGAATTGAGATTGATACTATACACACCTGATACGTTTTAAGATTATTCATAGCCTTTCCAGCCAACGAATAAACTCCTAATGAATGTTCAAAGCGTGTGTGAACAGCTCCAGGATAGACTAGATATGTAAGACCTGAAAATTATTTTTTAAAAAGTTATGTAAATATCAAATACAAATGTGTAAAGTAAGCTTACTGAATCTCACAAATAAGGAAAGAGCTGTCAGATGTGCTCTTGAAAACGTTTAAGTGCCCATGTAAATGATAAAACAGAGCAAAGTGTTGCACAAACAGTCAACTATGTGGACCTCAGAGACGACATCATGGCAAAGCTATTTATCTCAATCATTGCATAATTTTCTGCACAATAGCAAAGGTGCCATAATCTTGTTGACCCAATAAGGAACAGAAAGTCAAACATTGAATCCATTGCTATCTTTGTGAAACATTGAATCCATTGCTATCTTTGTGAAACATTGAATCCATTGACATCTTGGCTCTCATGGCTAAACTTGCCAAATATGAAACTTGCTGGACATATAGTTACCATGTACAGCACTAAACCTTATGAACCCCCCAGTTTTGTCTGTTTAAATGTCAAATCTGTCTTCACTAATAAACAAATAACAAGCAATGGAACTCCATTTTGTTTTCAAAATTTCTATCCAGTTTAGCTACCAAGATTTCATGGAGCGTGAGAGAAACTGTACTCACCGAGTTGTTTTAGATCCCGCAACCTAAATGGAACAATGCATAAAATCAAATCATGATATAACCATCAAAGAAGCTGAACAGATAATTGAGCAGAAGATAAGGAAAACCATAGTCACCTCTGAAATTCTTCAGTGTCCACAAACTGCAAAGCAAGCTGAAGACCAGAGATTGTAACAATTATTATTTTATACAGGGATGTTTTGAGCAGCAGAAATTATTTGAATAACGCATAACCAGTTCAAGAGAGAACAAATGTCAGGTGTAAGTTTTTTAACATATCCAAATCCAATTGTAGCCTTAATATAAATGTGAAGAATTAAACCTTAAAGTGGTTAATTTTCCAGAAATGTGAAAACATAAGTACAAAGCATAATTATTAGGGATACACAAACCAAGTCAAACAGGTTACAAACAAACGCAGCAGGTGCAAAAGCATGCATGCTCATTTAGTGACAATTAGTGCCAACCTGTTTTTGAACCGCCCTAGCGAGTATTACAGAACTAGAGCAAATAAATTTCCAAATGATGCTAGTGGTGTAGTATGCTAAGGTCCAAGTTTCCTAAAAGTATAAGGCATATGAATCGTCATAGTTTCTACTTATCAATGGAAATGGGCCTGGTGCTAATGTGGTAATGCTGTTAGAAACAATTGGGTCCATGACTATAAAAAAACACCGAAATTAAAAGAGCACGAACACAAGTGGCTATCTACAGTGGAACGTAAAACACCCCCAGCATGGACACAATGGTGCAAAGTGGCTATGAACCACATAAAAAAAGGGGCCCAAAATACATTTGCCATGTACACCTGTTGTTGCTCTTCCACCACAATGGAGTCAGTCAATACTAATGCACAGATGAAACTGCCCACCCACCCAAAAATAGAAAATTGAGATGCTGACACAGTTTCAATTTTTAATTACCCATACCACCCATTACTTCGAAGTCACATGTAACAGTCAAGGCACAATTAAACTAGCCACCTGATAGTATATACTTGTTTATGACTCAATAAGTCAACAAAAACAATACCTCTCGCTGTCAAGTAGAATTAGTGGAGTATTATTCTTCAGTTACTTCCTAGATTAAAATAGGCATGTTACGTGCAGTTTTAGCATGGGCATAAAACGCTACCTCCACTGAATTTATTAATTGGAAGAGAAAAAGAGCCACATGCACAGTTAATCATGCAATGAGAGTACATGCGCCACACCAACATCAACATGCTACACCTCAACATGCTCAAATACTTAAAAACAAGGACCCTAGACTGAAAACAACATGGCACATGCGTAACTACTAGAAACACATGAAAATATAGGAATCTACTAATCTTATCAGGGCAGTTGGCACAACGAATGGAAGGTGCGGAGCAAACCCTTCCAGGGTGGCAGATTGCTTTCACACGGCCAAAATAACGACATCGCGGGGGCTAAACGGCGGCAGTAGAAAATGTAGAATCAAACAAAACAGACGCATAACGAGAACCGAAAGTGCGTCGCGTAATCCAGCACCGCGGCCACCAAACAACAGGGAATGCTGATTGGATTGGGGGCGACGCAAGCGGCACGCCGAACCGACGAATAACAGCAAGGAAATCCACTGATTCCTCCACACACCCGAACAGCAAGGGCGAAGCAAGGATCATCAATCAACCCACGAGCAATGAGTTAGCAGAGGCGGGGCGGGGAAGGAAGGGAGGAGGAGTTAGCGCACCGGGTCGAGCGAGATGCTCCCGTGGAGATTGTCGAACACCTGCTTCACGTAACGGCGGTCGCAGCTCCCGTACCTCGGCCTGGCCACCGCCGGCGCCGGGGACGGGGAGGGGAACATCAGGGTGGCCGGCGGGGACGCCGGCGCCGCCAGCGCGGAGTCCCCCTCCGGTGAGGCGCAGTACTCGCCCATGTCGCCGCTCTCCTCTCCCGCCGCCGCCGCTGCCCACCGGGGTTCCCGAAGGTTCGGAGAGAGAGAGAGCGCGCGCTCGTGCGGCGTGGGGCGGGGGGCTTGCGGTGGGGGGCTCGTGCTTTTTGGAGAGGTGGGGTGAGGAAGATGGAAAGCTGGAACGGGGCGAGGAGGCGGCGGGGAGGACAAGAAAACTAGAAAAGGGTGAGGCCGCGGCAGGCGTTGCGAGAGGGCCAGAGGGGGGTTTTGGATTCTGTAACGGAACGGGAAATTGGCCAATGCGGGTGGTTACTCCATGCTGTTCGTGTTCATGATCCCCGCAGGATTGGAAGACAAGAGAAGTTCAGAGCGATTCTGGAGGTTACAGCAGCAGGATTAAAAGGGATTTATTAATTTCTGTTTTGATTAAGCGGCTACATGTGGGGCCCGGCGGCCATCCGTTTCTTCGCTTCTTGCCTCGGCTTCCCCTTTTGCGTGCCAGGCAGACACACGCCGCCGGAACGTGCCGTGCTAAAAGGGCTTTCGGTAATCGTGTGGCTTGCTTGTTCTCGTATCTGGATGCCATGTGGGTCCAAGGCTTTTTCGGCCCACCTGGCAGTCAGATGACGGGAGTTGCCGGTGGTGTATATAGGAAGGGGAAGTGGGGGAACCGAACCGCGAGGAGGGAGGAACGCTACATTCGGGGAAAGTATATTCCGTTCCATACCCGTGTTTGTGGGACCCAGGGTTGCTTTTATAAAGGAAGTATTCACGTATCGTTCCTACGACTGGTGTACCACATATGCTGCTTACCTGGCGGCAACGACCAGTGATGTTTGCTGAGGTGGCGGGTGATGGCTGACCTGGACGGGACAGGACCCCGTACTGGCCCTGTTTCCAAACATTTTCCTTTTCAACTGAGGCAGCGTTTAGATGCCCGGAGAAACCCTAGAAAAAAAAAGTTTCTATCCTAGAGACACGGCCTCAAGCAATCGTAACGTTCCCACTGATGAAAGTCGTTTGCTCTTTCAAAAAAGATGAAAGTCGTTTGCAACAAAAATAACAAAAAAAACATATAGTAACAGTCAAGCAAGCAATGAATACGAATATGAATTAACAAATAATCATATTTGTAACTTCAGTACAGCACCTGCGCAGGAGATTAAGCGTTGGGCCTTTGGCGTGCGGTTGATCAAGCAAGCAATAAGAGGTCATCCTACTTCAAGAACACTTGAAACAATCTACTGCACTGTGAAGTGTGAACAATGGAGGCAAATCACCTTCTACAGATTCTACCACTACAAAGTACCCTCTTGCAAGAATCAGAGAGTGTAGCAGTGCTTCTCATTTTTTTTTAAAGAACCATCTCAGGGGTTCTTGGCCTTTATTCTGAGCTTCCGTGCAATGGCAGCAGCTCTCGGGTGGGCAGGCTTCCTACCGCTGCTCTCGCCGCCGCTCTGCTCCATTTCCACCCAGTTGATCACCCGCAGCATCAGCGACTGCGGGCAGCTGGAGCTGCTCTGCTTCCGCCCGTCCCCCGTCGCCGATGCCTTTGTCTTCTTCTTAAGCCCAGTCTCCAGTGCTGCCTCCAAGAACTCCATGAACCAGCTCCCCGCCTCTGCCTGTATCTGCTTCGCTAGCTTCAGCGAGGAGCCCAGAGCAGAGTGGGCAGGGGGAGGAGCAGAAGAAGACGATCTCTTCTCGTCGCCACCGTCTTCACCGATCTTGTCCATGGCGAGGCACTTTCTGCTGGCACTCGATCTCCGGACAGCCTTGCCCCCAACGTCGTCCTCCCTCAGGTCGAACGTGCCAGGCGCGAATGACACGGATTTGGACATGCTGCTGCCACCAGCGCCAATGCCTCTGCGCCGCACGACCGACCTGTTCTGAGCTATCTCCTGCAGGACCGGTGGCGCGATCTCTGGCTGCTCGTCGCTCGCCACAGCCGCAGCCATCGAGGTGGCAGCCTGGACTGCCTCGATGTCAGTGACAGCCTGTGCGGCCTCCTGGTGGAAGCTGAGAAAGCTATCAAAACAGGAGGCCGGCGTGTCCGGTCTCGCCGTCTTGCTCAGTTCAGAGAAGATCCTGCAATGTTCAGCAACAGCAAAGACTATCGTCAGATCAAACATTGGTCACCACGCTCAATCAGCACTGCATCGTGCACACGCAATCACTACCAGATCGCCGATAGAAATCACACATACTTATAGATCTTGGCGACGTTGTCCGCAGCAGAGGCATTGCGCAGCGCCTCCAGGGCCACCTTCTGGGCATGCTCCCTCTGCTCAACGGCGTCCTGAATACAGCATAAGGCAACCAGACTATTCAGACAAACATGACTCGATTCCATGGCTGTGGTGTGCTACTTTGCTGCTCGATCGGTAGTACCTTTCCAAGTAAACTGAGCTTCCCTGGCACCGGCACGCGAGCAGCCGTCGAAGGTCGCTTCTTGGATGATGTGGCCGAGCTGGCGAGCTCATCATCTGAAGTGGGCGAGGAGGGCTCTGCCTCCTTCGCCACTCTCCTCGTCGCCCGTGAGGCTGTACAATAGCTCACTGAGCTCTTCTCCTGCGCAACACACATTGGAGCTCACGGTCAGAAATCAAGACTAAAATTGCAGCTCACTGTCAGAAATAAAGATCGAATTGCACAAGTCTGAAAGTAATCAAAGGGCGAAATTCGCCCCCAACATTTTCAGTCCAGAATTTGAGGTTGACCGTACTGTGGGGAACGGGCTCTTGGGGACCTTGGGGTGCTGGTCCCTGTCTGCAACGAAGCTCCTGCTCCTGGTCAGCAGCCTGGGCAGCACGCTGCTGCTCTTCCTCACCGACGCAGTGCTCAGCGCCGGCGACGCCGCAACGCCCCTGTCCCTAGCAGGCGTCGCCGCGCCCGTCCGCTCCCTGGCAGGCGTCGCTGTGCCCGCCCGCTCCCTGGCTGGCGTCGACAAGGCCGGCCGCTCCTTGGCCGGCGTCTTCTCGGCGTCGAAGTTGAGCGTGGTGGGCTTGATGCTGGCGGGGTTCTGCTCGGAGCCCCACGACCCCCGGCGCGGCACGGCGGACTTGGACCTTGCGGCGGGGTCGGGCGTGCCGACGACGAGCGGGTGGCGGCCCGGGAGCGGCTTGGCGCCGACGATGACGGGGACGGGGGAGGCCGGGTCGAGGCGGTCGAGTTGGACGAACTGGCCGAGGTGGAGCTTGTTGGAGAGGACGAGGTCGGCCTGCGCCAGCGGGAGCGTGGCGTATATGGAGTGCGAGGAGTCCGAGACCTTGACGTAGAACTTGCCGTGCTTGGGGAAGAGGTCCTTCTCGTCAAGCTCCGCCGGCACGATGTCCGTCACCTGCAGCACCGCCGTCCGGTGCTCGCCCACGGGCTTCGCGGCGCCGGTCTTCATGCCGTCCAGGAGCTTGAGGAGGACGCCGGACGACAGAGTCGTCATGTCTGAACTCTTGACTGATCCGCGGCCGGCGATCTCAACCTGGTGGTGGAGATCGATTAATCAGAACTCGATTGAGGGATCCGAACATCTAGTTTCAGGCGATTGCAGAAATAATTCCTTTCGAAAACACAAATCGAATAGGGAGGGGGACTTTTTTCCCCATTGCCCCCAAACAAGAACAAGAAATTCAGTTCGAGGCATCGATGATGAAACGAAAGAAATCTAACAGATTTTCCCCATCCAATCGGAGCCAATTTTGCACTCAAAAGAACTGAATCGCGAGAATTCGTCTCGAGGAAATTCCCCAGGACAGAATCAATCTTTGGAATCAGGAAGAATCCAGGCAAGCCATTACGAAAGAGAAACCCCCAAGAATCGGGCCGACGGAACTGAGAAGCGATCCGAAGGCAGGGAGGAGAGATTGCGCTTACCTGGGGCGTGGGCAAGACAAGGAGGCGGCGCTCTCCCGATGCTGACGGCAGGCAATCGACCGATCGATCTCCAAGAAAATCCGAGGCGCGAGCAAGTCTCAAGTGCGATTAAAGCTGGAACGGGATGAGGCGACTGTGAGCTGTTTGTCCTGTCGCGGGTTTAGCAGCTGGGTTTTGGTTGCGCCGCACTCGCCCCAACGGTAATCTACGGGGAGGGGAGGAGGAGGAGCGCGAGGTGGTGGGAAAGGGGGAGGGGAAGATCACGTGACATTTGGAACGTTGGCGAGCCCAACGGTCGACTGTGGGGGCTGAGTGGAGGAGCGGTCCAGGAACGAATCGGGGCTGGTTGGGTAGGGGCGCCGCCCCGCCGCCGCCTGCTGTTGGCTGTGTTTAGCCTTTGCGAAATGACGAGGCTGCCCAAGTATACTAGGGAATGGAAGGGATTGGATTTAAATTTATTTCATTTTAAGATTATAATTTATTCTATTTCTCTTCTATAGTTCTATCCAAACAAACCCTTAGACAGCTCATAGCGAGCCAAGTCAGACAGAAATACAAGGTATCTTTTCTTCAAAAAAAAAAGGAAAAGAAATACAAGGTATCCTTGTAAAAAAAAAAAGGATTGCCAAACCAGATAAGATACCTTTTGTTCAAAAGTTGTATTCGCAAACATAAAATAATTACAGAAATTGTATCTCTCATATCGATTTTGTATATTGGTCGATGTTACGTTCCAGTATTACTGATTTCAGCATTTAGTAGAGAGCATAAACCAAACACGATGTGCCGAAATCACGTTGTAATGTACTCCCTCCATCCCCTTATGATATGACTATTTGATCTTGGCTCAAATACCAAGGAAAAGAACACTACTTATCCCTCATTTAAACATGTCATCATAAATTTTAATGAAAACTCTTCGGTGCCAACGACATTAACACCATGACCCACATTAAAAATCGTTTCAACCAATCTCATTTCCTCCCTCCATTCTTGTTTTTCCGTGCGTGCAAGTGGTGGAGTAATTGAGAGTAAGACTAGACATTGTTGTGCATCATACCCGAGACAATGGCCAAATAGTCCTATCATACAGGGATTTTTAAGATTTGGAAATAGTCCCATCATAAGGGGATGGAGGGAGTAATTTGGAGCCTGATTAGTTGGCACGCCAACGTTTTGGCTAGGCAAAAGTTGCCAATATTTTGGTCAACACTTGGTTCGCTACCAAGAGCTGCTAATATATCACATTTAGCTTACCAAAATGGCGGCAAGTTTTTTGCCTATAAACTTTAGCATGATTTATTTCAAAAAAAATAGCATGTTAAAAATTGGGTAGCAAACCACTCAGTCTTTTGGTCATTAGGTTTTTTTTTTGAAATAAAGACATTGTCATTAGGTTTTTTTTTTTTGTCATTAGGTTTGAACATTGTCATTCCTAAGTAAAAAAAAAAAGACATTGTCGTTCCGAAACCAACCGCGGGCTGTTTTGATATTAGGGCCGCGTCCAGTCGCGTCAACAGAGGTTTCTGGGCCTGGCGGCTCACGTGATCTTCATATGTTCTGGGCTGTGGTTTCTATCCCCACGTTACGATTTACCCTGGTCTGCACGGTCCAGTGCCCCTTATTTGCAGTTTGTGAGTTGGGTTGGGCCGAATTGTCTGTGTGATCTGCATTAGGAAAAGTCCTATTTACCTCCCTCTAGTAAAGATCGAGTCCACGTTTCCTCCTGCAACTCAAATACCATTCATATTGATCCCTCAACTAAGAAAACCGGACATGCTGACCCCCGCGTTCGATTTCCCCATGGTTTCGTCCTAGCTGGAGCCACGTCACGGCTACGCCTCTGATCCGATGTGGCATGAGCCCACTTGTCATTCTCGGAGGCCGCACCCAGAGGATTAAAATAGCCCCGCCGTCACGTTCGCCGGACCTCCGCGACTAGCGCCGCCGCCGCCGTCACGTTCACGAGCACGAGGATTTCTCCCTGCTCGCGAACCAGGCCCGCTGCGTTCTCACATCCTCATTCTTCTCTGTGCCCTTTCTTCTCCACAGAGCAATTGCTTGCTCCCATCAATCTCTCTCCTCCACCTCTCTGCTTTTTCTTCTCAACCGAAGCCGGAAGCCAGGTTCCCAGTTCCCATCTTCAGCAGCTCAAGCCCCATGCCGCAGCCACCCGTCCAAACAGTGGAGTCCCTCCTTGCTCCATGGACCAACCCAGCAGGCAAGAGTACGACTACTCCATTTAAGGGCTCGCTGCTCCTCGCTCTCCAAGACGGCAACGACTGCTCCTCGATTGCCTGGGTGCTTGTGTGGTGCTGCAGCTGTTGCCTTCCTCGAGGATTAGGCCATGGTTTAGTGAATTTTAGACATTCAGTGCTAGCGTGACAACATGAGAAAGTGGAAAGAAGCAAGGAACAAGTGATGAGCACCTAGATGGCGTGCGCGTGGTGCCCCCTGGAATCCGCCACCGACGCCTTCTCCTCCTACGCCGTGCACATCGGAGTCTGCCATGCTCGCCCGTATTGTTTTGATTGTACTTGGAGAGCTCGTCGGTGGATAGGCCGAGGAGGAGGAGGAGGAGGAGGAGGAGGGAAGTCTAGCGCTCCTGGTCTCCTGGAGCACCTCGAGGGGCAGAGGCGGCCGGCGTGGCTCGACAACGACGGCAGGGAAGACGGCAAGAGGAAAGAAAGAAAGAGAAGAGAAGACATAGGGTCACTAGTTTTTAACACATAGTTCATTTATTTATTATTTGCCACGTCAGCTAAAATATGTACTCAGGTCAAAACCACCGCCATGTCAGCGCCACATAGGATAAAACCAGACTGGATTCGGATTTGGGTGGTAGTTTGTCCGGTTTTGTGAGTTGGAGGAGTCTGGACGGATGGTTTTCAAGTCGTGGGAGGAAACACAAACTTGACCTATATTCCAGGGAGGTGAATAGGACTTTTTCCTCTGCATTATAACAAGGAAAAAGTCCCTTTTAGCCCATCTAAGTTTTGTTTAACTTTTGGACCTCAGGTCTCTAAGCCCAATCTCGGCCTGCACATTCGGAGGTATCTAAGTCAACACGTCGTTTTTGTGCTCGTGGTCTTATAGTAGAGCACAAAAAATGCTCCATTCTCGTGTCTCTATCGCTCCAAACAGGACAAACTTCATCTAAAGAAAGCGAACGAAATTGTACAAGTCGATTTATTATTCTTCACGAGTTCACACTACATGTAGCATATATGGTTGTTAGTTTATTGGCACATCAGGCACGTGGTTGTTATAAACTTATAAACAAGAATTAAGGTTGCTCGAGACAAGGCAGGTGGCACTACATTTAGCAGATATCGTTGTTAGGGCAGCCACAATGTGCTCAAAAAGTGGTCTTTATGCAATAAATGTCCTCTTGTAGACCGGCCATATACATTGCCCAAGTAGTCATTATAGCATTTATTGCTAAAGTAGTCTTCATGCATATAGACCGCCCACAAGCAAACAGAATATATTACTTTTTAGAGTTCACTGTTACAAGAGAATATAAAACTAAAACGGTTGGTCGCGGGGAGATTTTTTCCCCGCCCTATGGGACCCGCGTTTATTCCCACCCGGTCCTTTACCATTGTGTTGGTGGGCATTAACTGTGGGCAGCTGTTGTGGGACCCACGCTTAAGGATTGCTTGGTCTTTTAACATTGCTGGTGCCCTTAGGGGTGTTAGTTTCCCGTCAAATTTTTTACACATCAATCACATCAATGTTTGGATACATACATGGCGTATTAAATGTAGTCGAAAAAAACACATTTCACAGATTGTCTGTAAATCACGAGACGAATCTTTTGAGCCTAATTAGACTGTGATTAGACAATAAATTGCTACAGTAAATACATGCTAATGCAGATTAATTAGTCTTAATAAATTTGTCTCGCGGTTTACGGAAGGAATATGCAATTGGTTTTGTAATTAGTCTATGTTTAATGCTTTAAATGTGAAAAGATTCAATTTTTAAAACTTTACTTTACACATTTAAACACCCCGTTAGTTTATTAGCACATCAGGCACGTGGTTGTTATAAATACGAAATAAGGTTGCTCGAGAAGATAGATATATACTAGGGACGGGAGCGGACAAGGCAGCTGGCTCTCGGTTTCCTGCTCGTGCACGGCAGCTGCAAAAGTCCACCGGCCAGGCGACGACCTACTGCTGCGTGAGGACGACGAACTTAAACAGCACGTGGGCATATAAAATGTTAGTGAAAGTGGAAGCGTGAAACTACGGCACGCGCTATAATAATAGGTAGTGATGGTTAGGCAGTTGATACCCAGGGAACAAGTGCAAGCTCAATCATGAAAGCGTTCACCTGTCCCTTTCAGGAAAAGAAAGCTACGGCTACCTACTCAAAATACAGGCATGGGTATGGGTCGTTGTTACGGTTACAGACTTTACGGTACATGGATGATGGATCGATCCCCTTTTCAGTGAACGAGGTCGAACGGCGATCCATGGATGATCTGCACTCAAGTTTCTTCAGACATCTAGAAGCGCGATCATAATTTCAGACATCTGAACTCCTCAATCAGGTCAGCAGCACAGTCGTTACGGGAAAAGGGGAGATGAAGTTTGGACTTCTCCCAAACGGTCAAACGAGCTCAAGCTTATGTTACATTACATTAGGCTCCAGAGTCCAGAGAATGCTGCAACAGAAGGGGCATCCAATTCCATGGTAAGCATCAGTCGTCCAGGATGCTGAAACAGCCCGAGAATAGAGCCAAGAGCTCAAGATGCATGTATAGCACCGGCCGTTTCTAAGAGCTGAAAAAAGGCAATCTGCTTGCTTTCTCCTACATATGCACAACTGCAAAGGAACAAGCTTCCCTTCCATGGATCAGCTGGTTCATGGTTCCCTGCTACTGCACACTCCGAATGTCCTGACCTCGACTACTACCCTAGTACTCGTAGCTAATTAACAGAGTCTTCTTAGAGAGCACTGCCGCTAATATTGTTCAGGCAGGCCACCGTCAGACTCATGCGAGGAGCAGCAGGTCCTGCAGCCTGTCGGAGACCCTGGCGGCGTCGAGCCCGATCCGGGGGCTGATCGCCTGCGAGTGGATGGTGTAGAAGATCTTGTCCCCGACGACGGAGAAGCTGGCGCTGACGACCTCGGCGCCCTCCTGCTCCAGCACCGTGATCACCTCGTGCAGCTTGAACGGCCGCCCGGCCTCGCTGATGAGCACCACGTCCAGCGTCCCGTCCTGATACCGCACCTCCACCACCGGCATCCGCACGCCGCCGCCCGCGGCCGCTGCTGCGGCGGCGGCGCTGCCTCCCTTGCCGCTGGAGCCGCCGCCCTCCTTCCTCCGCTTCAGCGCCTCGATCCGCTCCTTGAGCTGCTTGATGTACACCGCCGCGCTGTCCAGCTGATCCAGCTGCGTCACCGTGTCCTGCAACAAATCAAACGTGTCACCGTCAGTGTCAGGACAACACTAATCTCTCTCAGTGAACGGATCAGCATTAGCATTAGCCATCGTCGTTAGTTTTACCCCAAATGGAGGTGACCTATTTTGTTCATAAAATGGGGTAACATGTGGGCCGGGTGCTAAACGTGTCCGTGTCAGGCCGGGTCCAGCTACAGCTCATCTGACGGGGACTGTAGTTTTATTTGCGCACATGGCAATCATGAACCAAGACGAGTAGAGCTGCCAAGAGCGCGTCCCAATCGAATAATGGCACGGCAGCTCTCCTCCTCGGTAGGTGGCTTGAAAACTTTGAATTATTGGGGAGTTCAGCAGAAAGCCCAGGAGCACAGACAAAAGTGGATTGTGGTGGGGTTCAGCCCAGAGCCCTTTTGCCGGCTGAAGAATCGTTGGAAGATCCATTTTTAAGTGATGTAGCGCTCGCTGCAATAATCAGTGGAGTGTAGCCGTGTAGGATTATCCGATGGAATAATCCGGTGATACGATAGTATATACTACTCGGTATTGTTTTTTTCTATTGCCCACGAGTTTGTCCGGAACCCAGCACGTGCCTTTAAACTAGACGTGGCCACTGACCACTCAGCATCAGCAACCGCGTCGCTGTCACGGGCACGGGTAGGCCACCGAGGGGGAGGGCCACCCATGGCGGAGACAGCGAGGAGAGCCGGGACCCGGGAGGGGAACGACCAAATGAATCTATGGCAGTTTCGGCACGTGGGTGAATGGAGAGTTCAGTGTATTGGACGCGAGCGGGGCTAGTGTTCTGTTTGTTTTCAGAAGAAACGTGACTGAAACTGCAGCGGTGGCTTGGGCTTTGCTCGATGCCCTCGATGGATGGCCGGCCGGTCATCATGGGAGGGGGCAGAATCGTAAAAGCAGCGGACAGCTCCACTGGTCCGATCAGATCAAATCAAATCGGTCACTGATCCAGCACGGCTGCTTTATTTGCACTCAACAATGAGCATCAGGCCCTTTTCAATTCGTGCCCTTTTTGTTTTACACGTAGGATATTATTTGATGTAGTAAATATTTAATTTGGCTCTTGCAGTTAGAGCTTAACTGCAGCCACGAATGACACTACTTCATTTTTACCTGTAACGATTGGTAGAAATTGGTAAGTGCGGACGGAATTAGCAGTTGATTTTATTATTTTTTAAAAAGAAACTAGCAGCTGAAAGTTAAGCATTCGATTGTTCACTCAAATTGTACCGTCAGCTGTTGTCTTTTAAAAGAATTTAAACAACGGGTAGTAAGCTTCAGGTTCAGGGGGGCACCGATTGCGACATGAGGAGAATTGGAACTGGCTGTGTGGACTTGAGGTGAACAAGGACGTTTTACTGTGCACTCATTCTCTAACCCTGTTAACATTTACAGTGCTTAATTTTGTCCTCAGGAACAAGTCGCCGTCAGTAGTTTATGTTTACGCTTCAGTGTTTATTTCCCCTTCCCATTTTTAACACAGATTTAGTATTTGTTCAGTTGACCTCTTGTTCTTCCCCCATTTTTTGCAAGCGGCGGGATAGATCCTTGCAGAGTTTGAGACATGGAACTAGCTCTAAATCTGAGACGGGCACAGACGCAGCACACGTCGTGTTTTGGGATGAATCGAGGACGCCATTACCCATTCCTGCAGAAATCTGCTGGCTCGGATGGGAATGGGGATTCGCCGAGAAAAGAGGCAAATAGGAGGAGGAATCGAGGCAAATGAGGTTTCACCTTGTTGGGATTGGACGCGGATGCCGCCGCCTCGGAGAGGAGGGAGGCGTGCCTGGCGGCGGGCGGGATGAGGGAGGAGAGCTTGAGGCAGAGGCCCTTCATGTGCAGCCGCCGGTTCTTCTCCACGTCCTTCCTCTCCAGCTTGCACCCTCCCCCGCTGCCGCCGCCGCTGCTGTGCGTGTTCCCCTCCCCCGCGGCCGTGGCGCCGCCAGCCGAGCTGCCGCCGCTGCTCTGCCTCCGGCTCTTCATCTCGATCGACGGGTTCGATGTCTCCTCAGCTCGTTCTCGAGATGGGGTGCAGCTATAGAGTCGAATCGAAGGCGATGGAGGAGATGAGCCTGAAGAGCTCAGCGAGGTGTGGAGGCTGGAGATGGCTGCGCTGACAAGCAGTTGCGATGCTTTGGTTTGCTGGTAGCTTCGGTGCGGGTGGCTGCTCATTTATACAGGAGGCGCGGGGGCAAGGAGGTTCAGGGTCCCAATATGAGGACCTGGGGACCTGGGGGAGTGGGGTGTGGCCGTGGGGGGTGGTGGACGGAGGAAGGAGACGAAGGGAGAGAGCCAGAGGAGGCCTGGGCCCACCCCACCCGATACGATCCGCGCCGTCCGTTGGCGCACGGACGGGCGGATGTGCGCACGCGCGTGGCGGTCAGCTCGCCGGCAGGTCGCGTCCCCGGGTGCGCGTTTTCGTGTGGGGCCCAGCGGGGGGGATGGTGTTACTGTTGCGGCATTGCACGGCCGCACGTTGCCACGTTGTGTGGCGCTGCTACGTGTGCGCGTGTTGCTTTCCGCCATGCGGCTGGTTTTTTCTTTTTTCTTTTTCGATTCGAGGGAGGAGATGGAATGGATGGGTGGATCTCAGCGTCACGTTCTCAAATCTCACTCGCCACTCGAAGTCGTTGGGGGATGAGATGAGAGCGATGATCCGCACAGCAGAAACCGCGGTTTCAGCATTTCAGGGAAGACCGGCCTGGGGGGTTCACGCGCTGACTATGTTTTTTTCTTTTTCTTTTTTGAAGGTGGACTATGTTTTTTTCCCTATGCATGGACGGCTGGAGGAGAAGGACGCCAAGTCCTGTAAACATGTAGGCAGCCTCCATCCATGACACTTCGATACTCCTAATCGAAAATAAGTATAAGTCTATTAGCGTATCATCACGTTGTGACACCGACTTGAACATCTACAAGTATAGACATTTTAGCATAAGTAGAAATAAATATTAAGCTAGGATGCTAAACTTGTATTGCCAATATTAAACAATTCTAGATATTCAGAGCCAAATATTAAGAGTAACTTAATGACAAATTTAGATACATAATTTTTCCGATCGGAGATCGTTTTCATGGATTGCGCCCAGAAACAGTATCCTTCCTCTGTCTAGCACCTCTTGAATCGAGTTTAACAACTTTTTCTAAGAAATTCAACAAATCAATGGCACTTTTATGTTAGCTTTTTTCGCCTCTCCTTTTGATGAAACTCTTTTCCAAGCCCTACACGCCCGTGTCTGCGTCAGTCCCACTCAACGCCCGTGCGAATTGGTGCCACCAGTATGCTATTATCTTTGTTATTTTTGTCTTCTCAAAGACATCTATGAGTCTAGAAATAACAGTAGCTAGGTAAGCTAGTGACAAAGAGGTTCGATCACGTTCGATGGAGCAAGTTGATAATGGAATTTAGAACTAGTCAAAAAGACGGATTCACGCTGATGTTCTCCTAGTGGAATCCAAAATGACAGTGAGAACTCCACCTTTGCGGATATATTCTTGTTCATTACCCTTTCTTTCTTTCTTTCTTTCTTTTTTTAAATTTCACTTGGAGGGTGATGATTTGCATGCGCGTTCACTATCTGATTTGACACGTGATGTATATCATGAGCTGGGCCTTTCTTGTTGTTGCAGTTTCGTCATGTATTGGTTTAATATTATATACTGTGTACATACGTTCGGCTTTTTGAAAGGGAAAAAAAAGAAAATACAGCTCACGGAAGGGAGTACTTGGCTTTAGGTTTGCGTTTGTATGTAGAAGTTTGCGCGGATACGCGTACGGCATACGCAGGTGCGGCCTAGAAACAAGCAAGTCGTAGCGTGCCATGCTTGTCAGTGACGTGTCACGGCGGTCTTGTCCTTTTTTTTAGCGTAAACAGCCGTGAGCGAGCCGTACGCGTATTTTATACCAGCCCATGCCACCGTATCTCATCACAACTCGTCATACTCGAATCGTCCGAGCAGCTACAGTTCGTCAGAGATGCGAAGGCTTAATATTTTGGCATTATCCTGTGTCAGGTCGAGGAGGTCATCACAAAATGGCGCGTTTGCAACGCCCGACGAACCGCGTGGACGTGTGATGCGTCACGGTCGTGTCACGTACATACAGAATTAAAAGCAACCACTATTATGCTGATGGGCCAATCAAGTACAGTATGTTGTGCTTGTGCATGCTTGGGATGGAACGAGAGAAGAGAACACGTACTGAAGGGAGTTGCTGGCCCCGGACGTCCGATTAAATTTTTTTCCATCGGACGGTCGTGGCAACATCGGAAATACATAGTTACACCATTGAGAATACATGTTTGAAAACATTAGAAATTAAATACTGAAACAGCAGTGACACATCTGGGTGCGGAGAGTAAAAATTCCCGCCGCAACATCGTGCAATGTTGCATGCAACACGTTAATTCATCGAATTTTGCAACATTGAAACAAACCTATTGCAACATCATTATCATGCAACTGCAACATCAAAAAAATTCTACTGAAACATAGTGAAACATCTGGATGCAGGGGAGTAAAAAGTTTCCCGTCGCAACATCAGAGCTATGTTTCGTGCAACATCGAAATAAAGCTATTGCAACATCACTATCATATAACTGTAATACTGAAAAAGTTCTATTGCAACACCATGGGTCTCGCCGCGCCATGGGGACGAGGGAGCTCGACCCGGCCATGGTGAGGGGGAGCTCGACCCCAGCATGGGGGATAGAGGGAGAGGAGCTCGTGCCTCACGTGCCGCCACCACGTCGGAGCTCTTTCCTACGGTCTTCACGCCGCCCCAGTGCCTTATCCGCTCGGCTCGTCGCTCGCCTCGCACGTCGCCATCTTAGAGCTCCAGACGCCGCCATGGAGCTCCCAGAGCAGTTCGCGCTCTCCAGCGGCCTCGTGTGCTGCCGCTTCAGAGCTCCCGCGTAGGACTCGTCGCCGCCGGCCTGGGCAGGTGCCTCGTCGGTGGTCTTCTGCCGTTCTTCTCGCTGGATCGGCGGCCGCATTGACTGGGTGAGTAATAAACCTTGCTCATGAATAGCTACTGTTCTACGAGCGAGCCAGCGGGCTCCAGCTCGGCGCGGTGCGGGCATTGACCTCGTCTGGTGTGTGGTGGATTGCTGGTGATGCACTCACGTGGTTTGAAGTTAGCATTTGGGGGGAGGCGAGCCTGCGGTGCGTCGGACGCTCGAGGCAGAGTATTACCATATTATGAAATGCAACAAGCATAATATATATACTTAATAGGTCCGTTTTAAAATATAGTTCGTTTGACTTTTTTGTCTTAGGTTTGACCACTCGTCTTATTCATTTTTTTTTACAAATAAAGTTAAATTTAGAGTAACTTACGCCCACCATACAACAACTTGTATGAAGTATCACACTGATCCAAAAGTAGCAAAATGTGCATTTAAGTCTTTTAAACGACTTTTAGCAATAAAGCAGGCTACAACAAAAAATATAATATTTTGTATAATTTTTTGAATAAGACGAATGATCAAACTTGAAATAAAAAAGTCAAATGACCCTACATTTTGAAACAGAGGTACTCGACATATAAGTTTGTAGCTTCAACGATCGATGGTCGTAGAAGCTCAAATAGTCGAGCGTTCTTCTTGCATTAGCTTTGCTCTATTAGAGTTAACTTGTCTTTTTTAATCAGGATAGAGATATATTATGAAACGCAGTACAACACCTCTTTTACGGTAAGGATCTGGCGAGAAAAAAAAAGATTGCATTGAAGTCCCTACAATGGTCGTTCTCATCTCGGTCCAGCTACATCACCTGTCATAAGTAAATGGAATGAAATTTTTTTATCATATAATATTTTTTATCACCTGTCATAGGTAAACAATGAGAGTCTTTTTAAGTTTTTTTAAATCAAACTATCTCCAACAAAAAAGTGGGGGCAACGCCCCATATTTTAAATTTAATTAATTTTACAAAAAGAATAATAATATTAGTAATATATTATCATAGTTAGATGTACTATAAAATATCACATCAATGTTTACCTTTTATGATAATTTCTTCAATATGATTTTGTATAAATTAGATCAAATTTGAATTTGTTTAATTTAAAACAAACTCAGGATGTCTTATATTTTTAAATAGAATTAGAGAGAGATATACAATGGATTGACGCATCAATCCAAGATCCAGTTTTTTTTCTTGCGAATAATCCAAGATCTAGTTGATTGACAACTCAGCATGTGTCTGCCCATGCCGTAGATATCTTCCTCGACTTGTGTAACAATAATTATGCCATGTTCAAAATGTGTCCAGCCTTGAGATAGACTTTTGAGACCGTTCAGACTACCGCCCATTTTGTATATTACTCGCAGCTCTGCACTATGGGCACACCAGAGACATAATAGGCGGCTGCTTGGTGCAACTGGACAAGTAAACTGATTGTTTTAGCTACGGAGCACTGGGGCCTTGTTCAGCTCCAAAACGAAATCTTTTCACCCATCAGATCAAAGGAGAATCTTAGATGCATAGAGTATTAAATGTAGACAAAAAAGGTGAAAAGTTATATAGATAGGCTGTAAATCGCGAGACGAATCTAATGAGCCTACTTAATCCATGATTTGCAATGGTAATGCTACAGTAACCATCCGCTAATTATGGATTAATTATCCTCTAATTACCATCGTTAGATTCGTCTCGAGATTTCCAACCTATCCATATAACTTTTCATCTTTTTTCGTCTACATTTACTACTCCTAAATTGGTAAAATCAATACCCGAAATCTTTTCACCAAAATGTTTTCATCAACTGAACACGGCAGATGCAATTCAAGCCAGCGGTTCGACACGTGCACGGTGCACGTGACATAAAAAAATACGTGGCGTATTAGTTTATTTATTTATACGTTTTTGCTGGCTGTTATGACACCTCCTTTACAAGTTTACATCAAGTTACCAAAACTGCTAGTGTTACGCAAACGCACACCTGGTCAGCCTACAAATACAAATTTATACCTTTTGTAGTAGTAGAGTATATATCATGTAAAGTCAATAATAATGCGGTTCGATGACTTGGTGAAAAGGACGCGCATATAGTATATGAAATGTAAAGTGTGCATAGGAGCGGCCGGCATTATATATAAATTGCAAGTCGGGCAAAGCAGTAAAGATGCAATATAGGTGTTGACAAAGGAGGTAATAATATATGCGGTAGATGGTGATCAGCTCGTATTGAAAATTATGGCGATTAGATTAGCGCCTCTGCTAGTAAACAACTTTTTTTTTTAGAATTGCCCGTAAACAACTGACAAGTATAACAAAACACTCGGATAGATTGCTCCACTACAATCTGGGCTGCTCGGCCCACAAACCTTGCCCGCTCACTCCAGAAAGAAAGTGCATGGGCCGATAGACGGGCCTAACATACGCGGAGATAGAATTCTTTTAAGGCCCGTTTGGATCGCTAACAAATTACCTAGACTTTGATTCAATTGAGTTTTCTTGTTTGAATGCGTGTGCTTCTTAGAACTCAATTCCAAGTGTTGTTTGGATAATTAGCAAACTAGAATCTCTATCATAATTCATAATGCAATCAGCCGTTGCCTTTTCTTCTCTCTCCTCACTTTCTCATCTCTCTTTACATCTCTCCTCTCTCCTTACTTTCTCTCTCATCCTTCTCTATGCTACTCTCCTCTTTCCTCACTCTCTCCTTCTCTGTCAGCAAAAAATATTTGTCAGTTTTAGTTAAATTGAAAAAAAGCTCATTTCGCAGGGCTGTCATCTAGAAGGATGGAGTAGAGAGGTGTGGCCCACAACAACAGGCACACACTATGACCATCGTTCTCCCAACTTTTGTATTTCTAGCCATATGAGCTGGAGATTTGTTCCGTACAACTTGACCCTTGGGCAGCATAAAATTTAAAATGTAAAAATCTTTTTTCGTACTAGCAGGTGGCACGTGCCACAGGCGTGTTCAAAAAATTTCATGTATTCAATAACCAACAATATAACATCGCACATTAAAACTATTCAATAGCATCACACATTAAAAATTATATATTCGTACATCAAAAACCTTGGGCCTCCGACGGAAAAAGAATAAAATTTGTAGAATCAAATCTTAAACAATCAGCAACATATACAAAAGGAAATATCCACGATACATGTATCCGTGAGCACCTCTACGCCGCAACCAGCTTCTTGATGATGAGGAGGACGAGGAGGTTGCTCTTCTCGTCGCCGACGGCATGGAGCAACGACGCCACACACTTGACGACACCGGGCACCGCTACAACGCGGAGCACATCCCGCTTCTATGCGGCGAGCTTGGACAC
Source organism: Urochloa ruziziensis (assembly GCA_015476505.1). Taxonomy (NCBI): domain Eukaryota; kingdom Viridiplantae; phylum Streptophyta; class Magnoliopsida; order Poales; family Poaceae; genus Urochloa; species Urochloa ruziziensis. Next base: position 13,507,754 of record CM027122.1, on the reverse strand, counting down.
GATGAGCTTTGTGGCTACCCTTGCGTCACGATCGGCGCCGGCACCTTCATAAAGAAATATGGACTGTGAACATGCGATGGGAATGAAGAGAGAGTTGGTGTGTTTTGAGTAGGAGGAAGAGGGCTTATATATAGGTGGGCAAGAGGGCTAAGGTGGTGAACCTGAATGCCCACAACTATGGTAAGTAATCGATTCCTTGATTGACTCCTACGGCTATGGTAAGCAATCAATTCTCTAATTGGAATCCACAACTATATGGTAAGCAATCAATTCCCTAATTAACTTTCACAGCTACAGTAAGCATTCTTTGATTGGAGGATGCAAGTTTTAAAAGAAAAGAGACACCCGATTGCATAAATGTGATTCCTTTTTTGTCAGACTTGAATTGGGGAACGTGATTGCGTAGATGACTGACAGATTTGGGTGGGTCAAGTGGGTATACGGGTGACAAAACAAAAGGCAGGAGGAGGCGGGGGGCGTTTTCAACAACATTTTCGACCTCCCCCTAGTGGTCGTCGTGGTCGTCCATTTTGGCCTGCCATGTGGAGCCTTTGTGAGGGGTACGGGGGTTGATGTTTCAAATTGCTTCTCCTTCATAGTATAGATGAATTCGTACCAAGATAAGTGTGTACAAAAGTTGTAGCTCTCCAACGTCACCGACGTAGTGCATCTGTTGCATGTTGGAAGCAATAGAAGAAAAAAAAGTTACTCTCTCCGTTTAATTCTCCGTTTAAAATGTACTAGGTCATTATTTCTGGATTCATAAATACTGTTATGCATCTAACATATGTCATATCTAGGTGCATAGCGATATCTATAGGCATAGGAAAGTCAAAACAATCTGCATTTTTTTTGAAATAAAGAGAGTAACTAAATAATTGGCTCGTCATCAATGCATGGCGCGGCACCTGTTCACACGTTAACGTTGGTAAACATTTTAAGCTGGCTAGCTAGCCGGATTGTATCCAATCACAACTCATGTACAAAACCGATGGAGTACTGTTATACATCATATCCCAAGTTTGCGACCGTCCAAGCTAATAATATAATTTTCCATCATGCATTTTGAGTGTTGGGCCTAGATGACACCTCATGAGTTGAGGGACTGCCTGCATATTTCACTCATTCTTTCCATAACCACATAGAGGATGACGTGTATATTTTTTACGCGACCCGCACGAGCTTAATAATTCAATCTAAAAACTAGATGTGACCAAAATTTAAATGGATATAAAGAAAAGCTATCAAGCTAACTAAGAGTGAGCCTCATTATTGTCCACAAGTGTTCTCATGTTGTCCATGTCTGTTCCTCCAACCACTAAACCATTCCTCCAAGTGCAGTAATCTCTATCAGATTCGTCGTCTGCCACATCACTTGAAACACATTCCTTTGCTGCATGAATGCTTTCCAGCGTCATCTCCACTTGTCTCATTGTTGGTCGTTCCTCGCGTGTAAACTTCACACATATTGCTGCCAAAAGAGCCACATCAATAACTTCCCCATCTCCCTCCCTAGTGATTTGTGGATCTAATATGTGATCTAACTTGCCTTCGGAGAGGAGAGTAACATAGTGTTTCACAAGACCGTAACCTTCAGCGGATCTATAGGAAACCGGTTTCTTCCTAGTAAGCAGTTCTATTAGGATAACACCAAAACTATAAACATCACTCTTTTCAGTTAGGTGTCCCGTGCTATAGTACGTCGGGTCCAAGTACCCAAATGTTCCTTGCACAACTGTATCCACCCCAGTTCGATCAATTGGAATGTATCTAGAAGCTCCAAAATCTGACAACTTCACCCTTAAATTATCTTCAAGAAGTATATTAGGAGACTTGATATCCCTATGAATAACTGGCATTGAAACGAATGAGTGAAGATATGCAAGAGCTCTAGCAGTTTCAACACCAATCCTCAATCTATCTTTCCAAGGAAGAGATAGTGGAGCTTCAACATGAAGATGGTGGTAAAGGGTTCCATTGGTAATGAACTCATAAACGAGCACTGGAACTTCCGTCTCAAGACAACATCCTAGTAGTTTCACAATATTCCTATGGTTTATTTGAGAAAGGATAGCAACCTCATTTATGAAATCATTGATTTCTCTCTGTACCACAATTTTTGACTTCTTGATTGCCACAACATGTAGACTTGATAATATCCCCTTGTACACTGTTCCATGCCCCCCGCCACCAAGCTCACGAGCTTTGTCAAAGTTGTTAGTAGCTTTCTCTAGCTCTTTTAGAGTAATGATCATTCTTTCAGCTATATCCACCCTTTGACATACCAATTGCTGTAACAATTGCCCATGATTTTGATTGAAGAATCTTTGTCTAAGTTTTTTCTTCCTTTGTGACTTGACTTTACGGATGATAAATGTGGTGCCTAGGACTACAAAGAGAAGCACTGCACCACTTCCAATTCCTAGGCCAATGCTTAGTCCTGAAAATAATATACACACAAAACAATCTGTCAGTTGTCAATTTTGCCTTTTGGTTCCACACACAAAACATTCTGCCAGTGGAGAGGCATGATAGTTATGTAAAAATAAACATCATCCAAGAACCATGATAATTATGTAATAATAATGATTAAAAAGTAAATCCTTTAAAAGATGCATATATTGGGGGAACAGTTTATTATTATTAAATAACTGAAATGATTGCATGATTCAACACTTAATAAATACAATAGAGGAAAATCTTCATAGAGACGCATGGAGATCGTGTGGTCTTCTCGAGTAGAGAACTTTGACGTTGTATTGTTGCCCTTACTTTAAAGTTATTCTCTGAAAATAATGCCAACAAAAATGTAGGACTCTTCTGGAACATAAAATTTTGGTGAAATTTGAAACAGTTCTCGTGTGAGGTTTTAGATAGCCTGACAGCCAAAACTATGTAATATAAGCTTTTTATAACTAGATATATATATTGTTTTGTGGAGTAAATAAAAAGATTCCGAGTTAATGATGAGTACCTAGATGTGATGAATGTGATTGTAAGCAGCCATTGGGAGTGTATGGATCACCATTCGTTCCCTGTGGACACTGGCATGAAAAGTTGGCAGGTATATTTGTACAGCTGCCGTAGCATTTACCCGGAAGAGTGCATTCGTCGATATCTAGTAAGCATAGGCGAAGTTAATCATAGACTTACAGTAACTTTAGGACAGTTACCATGTAATTTTAGGACAGTTACCTTGGCATCCGTCGCTGAGGTAAGGATTGCCTTCGTAGCCCTCCCAGCACTTGCAGGTGTAGCTGCCGGTGTGGTTGCTGTACGGGCTTTTGAGGAGGCTGCTTGTACAGGAACTGTGAGTGCTGTGGCATGTATTAGAGCCCAGATCCTTTGGGCATGTATCGTCGCCATCACGTGTTTCGTTTGGCCTCAGCTCGGTAGGTGTAACCGCCCATGCTAGCACCATAGGAATCCCCATCCCGTTCCATAGATCAAACAGCATGTCAGCGCTAAACCTCCCAAACCATCCTTGTTCGGCTATGAGCAACAAGATCTCTACCATATCCCGGTTGTTCTCGAGCGGCAGGACATATACGACGTAGGAAGAGGCTGCCTCGATGACGGGTACCTGGCAGCAGCCGACCCCAGAGCATCGTTTTACACTGATGCTGTTTCCGCTGGCGCTGGTGCCGTCTCCCAGGACGTAGGGGCTATTGTTATCGGCGTAGCAGAAGGATGCGCAGCCGTTGATGATGGTGCGGTTACCTCCCCCGATCATCAGCTTCGCTACATAGTTGCAGCTGATGAGAATGAACTCGTTCCGGTCCTCTGCTAGGACGTACGGCCCGCCATCGATAAGGCCCCACTCCGGCCCGCCCCAAGTCCCGTTCCAGACGTATTCTTCGGATGAATAAGACGCTAATCTTGTGGTCATACCTAGGGGTGATAAAGGGGCCAAAATTTTAATTAGTCTAGTAATTTTAAAGATGGAGTCTAAATAAAAGTATGGAGCCAAAATTCTCTATATATAGTTTTGTCTTACAAATAATTAAGATCTAGTTGGACTATGAAGAGTGGATAGGGGCCATGGCCATTACCACCCTAGTTATATCTGGGCCGATAACGTGCACGGTGGAGTCGTTGAGGGAGATGTTCGTGACCTGCATGCTGCCGTCGCCTAGCAGCAGCTGCGGCGGTGTCTGACCAGGGCCGGCTCTAAGGTTTCAAGGGCCCTTGAGCAAACCAAAAACTATGGGCCCTTTTAATTTAGAGATACTTTTTCATTTACTAAATTCTTGATGATGAAAAGAACTTAGGCACCACATTGCTATTCAATAAACTGATCATCTTATTTTCTATTTTTCCTTTTCTAAGAAACCGACAAATGCTTCTTAGGTAACATCCTATGATTCTAACACCTAAATTGTGAGGAAAAATAAACATTGGAGGTAAAAGTTTAAACCCTAGAAATCTAAAACAAGTCATCAGCATGCTAAATAAAAAAAATCACTCACCGGCAGCAGCAGGACCCCTTTGCCGATTGACTTTATGAAACGAAAGGATGAGCGAGCTAACTGTCTTTCGATTTCGCGGACAAGGATTAGATGCCGACGGAACGGCAAATTGTAGACTCGAGGCTGACTCGAGGCCACGACCACGGCGGCGCGGCGCGTCACTTGATTTTGGCGGCGATAAGGACGACGGACGATACACACGGAAGGCGGAACGCCCATTCGTTTCTGCGCGGCGGCTATGCTAAGCAGCCTTGCTGGGCCTCATTGCCTCAATTAGCTATACTTGTATCCATACTTGACTAGTTAAGTATGGATCTTGGGCCCCTTACTGGCTTGGGCCCTCGGCCGTCGCCCCTAATGACCGGGGGTCAGAGCCGGGCCTGTGTCTGACTGGTGTCACAGGTGAGGTTGAACCCCGGCAGATAGCAACGGGGGCTAATGCCAAACGGGTAAGGCACGCTCACGTTCCCGCACGGTCGGGCAACCCGGCAGCCCAATCTGGGTCGCCGCTGCCGGCGACAGCAGCAGCCACAAAACCAGCGCCACCATTGCAGCGGCATAGAGGACTTTTGCCGATTGAGGAATCAAGCTCACCGTGGACAAACGCATGTTCTTCACACAGTACACACTCACCGTGGACAAACGCATGTTCTTCACACAGTACACACTACACAGCGGCTGGTAATAAGGTGGTAGGCAACAGTTACTCAACATTTACGCTAAGCTCGCTCCCGTCCGTATTTCAAGCACGGTTCGAAGGAATGCTGCTGCGCGCGCGGCCGCCGGGCTAACCTATGCATGCAAAAGGTGATGGTCGATCTCCATTGATATCACCGTCTATGGATTGTGCCTGTCTAAAACTCCAAACTAGTGACGAGCTCCACGAACTCTGCATGACCAGGCTGACCAAGTCGTACTCATCGTTCGTTTAGCAAAATACCGAAGCACGAGGATCCGAGAGGAAAAAAGGCAAATAGAAGGTGGAATAATGGTCTGGATGAGGCACTGCGATGATGTTTGAGGTTTTTAATTTCAAAACATTTTCGAACGCATTATTTTATTGGCGAGTTGCCGAAATCAGGAGATCATAGTCGCGGAGACCTTTACTAAATTTTGTTGGAATACCCGGAATAGGGATGAGAGAGGATCGGATCAGAACGGATAATACCTTTTTCAAACCCTCATCCATATTTCTTTGTTGGATATGGAGCGGATCGGATATCTTACAGATGCGGTTATGGATGCGGATTTTTTCGGATGTCGGAACTGATGCGGTTTCGGAGCGGATGCGGATTAATATAGTTGGATAATACATGCTTACATGCACTTTTTAATATTGACTAATAATTTATAACCAAACTATAATTTAGCAACGTAACACAAAAAATTACTACTCATCTTTATAGTTTATGAACCATGACATAGCTAATAGGTGTCTCGTTATTTGAGCTGAGTTGGATTTGTAGTGTGCTGACATGGTAGGGCGCTTGTTAGATTAGTCGGTATCCTATTATAAGCCTCGGATAATCCGTGTTTAATTATTAGATAATCCATATCCATCGGATTTCGCTTAAAACCATATCTTACTCCGCATCCACACACAATTGGATTCAGATTATCCATATCCGCATGCATATCAAAAATGATTCTTCATATCCGCAAAATTCTGATTCGGAGTGGATCGGATGCGGAAATTATCCTCACAACTTTCACCCCTAACGAGGAAGGATTGGTGTCTAGTTGTTGTGTGGTTCTTGTTTTTTTAGCTTTGTGAATTTTTCTGTAAGGCCATGTTCCTACGAGGCCATAATAGGCAAAACAAAGAGAAACTAAAGAAAAAACAACAACTAACAACAACCTGCGGGTCGGATTGAGACATCGACACCGCACCACACAAACAACCCCAAAAAATTGGATTGGGGAAGTACAACACCGAAACCACTCCACGTCGCCAACGCTAGAGTATCATAAATACACCACCATCACCGGGGCAAAGGCTCACATAGAAGAATCCATTATCACTGCCAGCGCCATCGTTGCCGATGATGTCTCACACCGGGCTAGCCAATGTCATACCGGATTAGCCGTCATGGTCCGCTTTAAGCTATGTAACTACCATGCCATCGTGTCCGCTTGTGCCTCCTCACGAAGTTGCCCTACACCGGACCAACAGCCGCCGAACAGTTCTGGCCACCATAGGTCGCTACAAGCCGTAGAAACGATACCTGAATAGCTGCATCTGGCCATCCATCTGCCGCACATCGTCCACCAAGATCTGATAGTACACTTTGGAGTCCAAGAAAGCTAGCCGCATCGTTGAAGAAGAAGAAATATCACACGGAGCCTCCAACAAACAATATAAGATCACCACTGCATGGTCACTTGAGCAAGGCACCTCTGCCGACCACCTCCTGCCACGCCGGTCTCTATCGACTTCGTGATTGCCTCTGCCACACGGTCTGGCCAAGCTGTCGCCCTCGAACGCCAAGCAGAGGGCCTATCCTCTCCACATCACGGCAATATCCATTTCTTGGCTACTTTCCGCCACTGCGTACACCCGCCCCTCAAGTCCACGACATATTGTCAACCCATTCTACCCGACACGGCCGATGCTATGCATGGTCGATCGCCATGAAACCAAACAGTGAAGTCTCCAGCACACTGCAAAGAAAGAACTCCAAATAAGACGACTTTATCACGATGAACACGACACTAAGACACACCGTCGCCGTCCGCTTGAGTTGGGCAAGGTCTCCGCCTAGAGAATCCAACATCGAAGCGAGGAGGATGCCTTAACAACATCCATAGCAGGGATACGACGCTCAAGGTATTGTCGTGGTCAGCTCATCATATTGCCGAGCAGGATTTCTACTGGCACCCACGTGCCAACAGCCGCCACAAACTCACTACCAACTACGTTTAACACCACTACCAACCTATCCTCCTGGACTGCCTATCATCGCCACCACGCAGCCACCATCCTTTGTATGTACTACCGACCGACCCGCTCACTGCTGCTGCGCAACCACATCTGTGCCCCGCACACGGCCTATGCGCTGGCATGCATCATCACTCTCGTGCGGCCTTCAGGCCTCACTTTCTCATGCGTGCGACTAATGTGCCATGTCACCCTCGGATCAGCTTAGAGCAACTCTAGCAGATCTCCTTTTCACTTTTTAGTCATATAGAGGAATGAGAGAGAGAAAAATTTGCTCCAGCAGGTTGATTTTCAATTTTCCTCTGCCTCTTTCTCCCTCTCCACTTTCTTTTCTCAATAATCCATCCCTCCTCCCTTTCCTTCTCCCTTTCCCCTCTTCTTCTCCGGCCGTAGGATCCAGCCCTAGGGAGCAGATTGTGACTGTTCGATCCTATCGCCCTACTAGCTCCTCCTACTCGGCTTCGCCGCCGTCCCTCCTGGACGCCCGTCGCCGCCCCTCCTGCTCGCCCTAACCAAGCGCCCTACCGCCGGCGAGCCGCAGCCCCACCGCCCGACCGTGTGCTGCCCTGGTGCCCGCGCGCGATGCCCCGTTACCTAGCCACGTGGAGCCTTGCCGCCCACGGCCCTTGAAGGCCGCCCCTCGCCTGTGCCCCTCCCGGTGGCCGTGTCGCTACCGGCCAGCCTGCCTTAGACTGTAGCTTGAGAAGGGAGAGGGAAGGAAGAAGAAAGCCTGTTAGCCAATGACATGTGAGCCCCACGTGTCAGGAGGAAAGAATGGGGAAAGGATAAAATATATGATTTTAGCACCTTTCCCTCGATACAATAAAATTGTGAAAGGGATTATGTTATGAGAAGGAAAAAAGAGGCGAGTATCAATTTGACGAAGACGCTCTTACACCACTATGTGCTCTAATCTATTCCCGACACCACATCAATGAAATATATGATAAAAACAACGCATTATTCATGCATCAAGCCAATATCGAGTTGATTGACAAGTCAGGAGTTGCCTCTTCCCGGCCATGCAGTAAATATCTGTCCCTAAGAGGCTAAGAATATTTGAAAATTATCTTCGCCATGTTGAAAATAGTGTTAACTCGCGCGCGCCAATATTTGATTAGTTTTACTGTTTTGGCTAGGATAATGCAGAGAGACGAAGGATACCATCCACGTGATATAAATCAAATAATATAGGGCGGCTATTAAAACCATATGCTTTTGCTGGTGATTCACACCTCCTTTGCATCTGCTGCTATATGCAACTGGACACCTGATGGTCAGCCAAAACTCAAAAGATATAACACCAGAAAACCGTGATGCAAATGACACGTTGGCACGGCGAAAACGACACAAGGTATGTGCAATTTTGTAGGTGCACGAGACCCCCCGGCCGGCTAGGTTGTAGTACTAGTAGTTTAATGGTACTGGGTTATATAATTGAGATCGTGTAAAGACGCATTATATAGGTGTTTTTTAATAAACATATAAATGTAAAGTTGCGGCAGATAGCGATCGATGGCGATTAGGCATGCAGCTGGTAAACACAACAAGAACTGGCAAATTAAAAATTGGATAGTAGTGCTCGGCGGGTGGATGGATAGATTTGTTGGCTGTCCACTCGATCGGCCCACGAACCATGCTGCCTGCTGGCGCCGAGCCGCCCCCGACAGCCGACAACGACGACAGGGGCAAAATAAAGTGCATGCACGGGCGGGCCCAACAAGGATATGTACTATCCAGGCCGTGTTTCCATAAAAATCCCGTGCATGTTGAGAAAAAAATCAACTGACTCCGTTTTTAAGTGAATTTTTATTTATGTTTTGTGTGTAACTAAAAGGGTCCTACATGTATATTGATTATTGAGCATGTTTACGTGCCGTATATACCGCAGCTCCTATTCAGAGCATGTTTGGGAGGGTACTCTTGGCTCCAGTTTTCAGCACTGAAGTTTCATTAGGCGTGCTGGAGCCGGCGGAGCAAAAAAATGAGCTTCATCAGTTCCACCAGATTTCTGTGAAAGGGAAGACGGGGAGAGAGAAAAACAGCTCCTTGCTAGAGTGCTTCTACAATGTTGATGCCTTTCTAAACAGGCTCTCAGTCTTTTAATATAAATACTCATGTAGGTCTTTAAAAAAATAAAAACTCATGTAAGAGTGATTAGATCATAACAATATAACATGCTCTTGTTAAAGTTCGCAGTTTTGCATTGGCAGCCAAGTTGAATGCAACCAGAATGCATGGACTGTCATTAGCTCACATAATCTCATCTCATCAGGAGCAAATAAAAGAGGAAGCTCGAGCTTTTGGCGCGCGTGGTCGAGAGATTACGACATGTATAAGGATCTTGCTCATGTACTTGATGAACCAGCCATAAATTGCAATAAAAATGAAGAGTATAACAGCTTTAACTTTATCCTGCCAAAATTTTCATATACATATAAAGCTAGGTCTACAAGGGACTATTTCATTTTAGATAAGGTCGTACGAGAAGAAATGGAAATGAGCATGCATGCTGGATCGATCGGGTTCTTTAAAAACCGACAAGAAATTAGAATTTCTGTGTGTGATCGAAAAAAACCGACACGACTAGATAATGACGACGTGACGGATCGGAACACAGAACACGGCTGGGCGATGATCTGACCCGACAGACCCGGTGGCGCGCCATGAACATATCCTCCGCTAACTGTTACAGTACTGTCACTGTCTCGTGTTTCTTTTGGAAAGCACAGCCTGTCCTGTTCCAACTTGGAGGCAAACGAGAGCGCGTTGTCGATCATGTCCACTGTCGGTGCATGCACACAAGTGATAGTTTACCATGCAACCTCTAAATTAAATGATACTCCATCGGTCCAAAAAAAATGATGTTTAGAATTTTTCAGATAGAATAAGAATGAATAGAAAATACACATGTCTCGGTCACACAAGTTACATGTATAAGTACATTTAATTAAGGAGGCACGAGTTTAATGCACCCGATTATTCTTACATGAGGTTTCATAATTCTTTTTGAGACAAATTTTGAATGCTAGAACATCATTTTTTTTGGATGGAGGGAGTATATCAATCGGTTAGATAAGACGCGTGTATTTCAACCGCACATACATATACACGGGGATGTAGGAATTTTTTTTAGACGTGCATAGCACGTTATTCATTAAGCGGAAGAGAGAGTTGTTACAAAGAAGAAACTTAGAAAAAAACCCCAAAGTCTAGAATTACATCAACAAAAGACAAGAAAAGATACCACGCCACTACCCTAACATAACAAGGACCGACCTAAGAAGAACAAACACGACCGAGACCTACGGGAGATACAGGCACCACGAGTACACACCATGGTTTTTAAAACGTTAAGGCGAGGCGAGGCGAGGCGAGCCACTACCGCCTTATCGCCTAGGCAGGGTAAGGCGGACTATGGCAGCGCTTAAGACGATGCGAGCCACCACCGTCTTGTCGCCTAGGCGATGCCTTAAGGACGCCTTAAAAACACCAGTACTGACACATCACCAACTAATTGGCAACCCGGACGAAGGAGGCAGAGTGAGAGAGTTATGCAAGACGACGCCTTCAAAAAGGGAGCGCCGCTGGCGCCGCCATCGTCCGACTATCCACATATGGCAGTCCAAGTTTTCACCTAGCAAAACCAAAGGCCCCAGCGAGGTAACTACGTTCAAGAACGTAGCCGTTGCTGGTTTCGGTGAACACTGGCCGTAGCTTTTGCCAACGGCGCCTAAACCAACCCCATGCCACACACTGCCGAGGGAAGGCTGAGAATCAAAATGATGGCATGACAGTGAGCACCCATCGTGACGATGATGATGAGGGACATCCGCAGGCAAAGAAAGAAACAATCTTGACGACCAAGTAGAAGGAGCGCAACAAAACAACGACAACTATCACGACCCAAAACTAGCAGCACGTGTGAATGGGCTGCTCTAAGCAAGCGGCGCCCGCCAAGGCGTTGGCGAAGAGCGGAAGGCGGCGGTGCCCGCCAACCCATATCGGGCTCCCGGGGAGGTGACAGCGCCCGTCGGTCGCAGATCCAGCTGTTTGTAGGGCGGCGGCGCCTGCTGGCCTCGGATGCGGCCGTCGGGGAGGCGGCGGCTCAGCGGGCCGCGGTTCCCACCGGCCCTAGATCTGGCCGTCGGGGAGACGGCAGCGCCCGCCGGCCGTGGATCTGGCCACTCGAAGGCCTCCCCGGCAAGAATTTGTTGGTGACGACGTCGCCTCCCCGGGATGTAAAAGGAATCATGACTGTTATTTACAGAAGTCACTACTAAGTTGACTCGGTCGTCTCTCTCCTCATCACCCTGGCCCTAATTTATTGATCAGCTCAGAGTGTAATTGGACTGATAACCCAATTGAAAGTGCAGCAGGTATGTGCAAAAAGAAAAAGGTACGGCACTGCTAGCGCCCGGACGTCCCCCGGACGCTCGGTTGCAACATCAAAATTGAACTTCTGAAACATCAACAGTCTACATTTGCAACATCGATGAAACATTCAAAAAATAGTTCAATTGATTCCAGAGAAAAATTCCCACCGCAACGTTGAGTATTTGTTTCATGCAACATTCTGATGCAGATAGACGTTGAGTTTGAAAGCGTACAAGTGAAACATTAAAAGATAACATCTGCAACATAGAAATCAATGCTTGCAACATCTAAAAATCAATTGTTGATGCATGAAGCATCTCAAAATTATCTCAATAAAAAATTGCAGATGCAACAATGCAGATCACATGTGTAACATGACAGAAAATCGTTGTTGAACATCACAAAAAAAATGATGCAACATCTCAAAATCACTGCTGCAACATGAAGATATCACAACTGTAACATGGACGGAGAGCACCTCTCGAATCGAGCATCCTCCATGCGGAAAATCCGCCATGCCCACCGCCCCAGAGCTCCCCCCACCACGGCACCCACCTGGGGCTCCTCCTCCACGACTGCCCGGCCTTCCACGCCATGGCCGCCGCACCGAAGCTCCTCCTCCTCCACCCGACCCTCCTCCCGCCATGGTCGTCGCCGCCTCGGAACTCTGGGCGCCGCCGCGGAGCTCCCGCTGTAGGCCGTGCCTGCCAACATGGGGACGAGGAGTCAGGGAAGAGGCCGACAGAGGAGGGCCGCGCCCCGACGTTGGCGGCCAGCGGACTTCAAGGAGCGGCAGGCCGGCGGCGCCGTCAATAGTATGCCGTGTAGCAGATAAGGTTGGATGGGTGATTGGAAAAATGAAGACGTGGGGGCGCGTGGACTGGACCGAGAAAGTCGAGGAAGAGATCGAAAGTGCAACGACTTAGCGTCTGATATTTTGTTCCTATCGGACGTAAGGGTACCGGAAAAGGTAACTACGAAGAAGTAACATGGGGTTTATAACCAAAAACAAGAATATTGTTTGGGAGCTAAACGTAGACGACCTATGCAAGGATATAAATAATAGATTCATTTGGTCATTTTTTTCGAGCTTCATCTCCAGGGCCGGCGCCATTTGCTACAGTGTCAGCTCATATTAACAGGGGCCATGCACCTTTTGTCCCGCCACTAAAAAAACAACCCGGCACACACAAATCTTTTCTGTAGTAGTGTAACTAGAAAACTATAGCAAACAAAGCTTGCATCTTTTTTTTGTGTAACAACCAGAAAACTTTTAAAACTGGCTAATTAGGAACATTATTTTTACGAGAAATTTTAGAATGCTTGAAAATAATGAGAGTCGTCCATTCCGAGAAATCGGACGGTGGAAAAGAGTACCTAGAGGTACCTAAACAGAGGTACCAAGAGGTACCAAAAAGTACCAAATTCATACCAAAATAAGAAAGGTACCTCCCGGTACCTTTCGGTACTTCCTGGTACCTTTACCAAAATGGTAAAGGTACTTCCCGGTACCTCTTGATACTTTTCAAGCATTGTGAAATAACTATTTTTACACATCATGCTGGGTTACAAATAGAGTGAGCGGTCTGGCCTCCGATCCGTTAAAAAAAAACTAAAAAGAGAGCTATAATTCTGTACTATTGCTGCACTTGTAATATTTTAGCATCATACCAATGCTCTTAGTCTTTCAGAAACTCTTGAAACCTCTATGCCGATTCTTGGGCTAAAAGCCTGCAGTTACACAAAGGAGTTAGGAAAGCGTTGTTTGTACTGTACATTGGAAGCTAAGAGAGGCTACTACAAGCAGTTGATATGTGCAGGAGGAGCAAATTTGGGTAGAGACATTAAATGACAAGAACGGGTGAGTGGATCCAAATTTTCGCAAAGATAACAGGTCAGATAAGCCTTGCGGAAGAATTTCGGTCACATCTAAGATGCTAGGGAAAAGATGGTCAGAAACGACAATAACATCGAATGATGCACATATAATTGGCGGGTCTATCTCATGTCTTTTCTGATACCTTTTTCCATTTTTTTATTGGAAATACCTTTTTTTTTCCTGCTAGTTACACGGTGGGGAAATATCCTCTGCAAAGGCTGATGTTTCCGTATTTTCGTCCAGAGCTACAGAAGTATGAAAAGAAATACGCTTTGAACGAACAGAGGGAGGAATAACAACAGAAAACTTTATGAAAATACTGAATATATATACTAGTGGCTTTCAGGCTTTCCAGCAGGCACACGGGAACTGGAAGCGTCCACTAGTACTACTACTGTTCTGAAAGTTGATTCCTACTCCCGTGCCTACTGTTCTGAAAGTAGTAGTAGTAATATAATCACAAGAATGCATGTGTATCTGCAAGGTTCGAGAGATCTCTGTTGCTTTAAGATGAGCGCATGCGATAAGCTCGTGCTATTTGATTGAACCAAATCGAAGCATGCATTAAATTAAACATAAAAAAAAATCATATATAGAGAATTGTCGCTCACCCTGCAGTGAATGTTGTGGAAGACTCTGCGGCCGGAGACGGAGAGGTTAGCGTTGATGATCTCGGCGCCTTCTTCCTCCAGCACGGTGACCACCTCGTGCAGCTTGAACTGCCGGTCCACGCTGCTGATGAGCACCACGTCCAGGCTCGAGCCGTCATGGTGGTGCAGGACCTCCACCACTGGTGCCTCTACGGCCTCCTCGCTGGTTTCTTCCGATGACGACCTCGCGCCGCCACCGCTCGTCGCCGCCGATGTTGAGGCGGCTCTACCACCTCCTCCTCCTCCTCCTCCCATGCCAGCGGCCATGAGCTGCGCAGAGATCCTCTTCTGCTTCAGCTCGTCTACCCTTTCCTTGAGCTTCTTGATGTACGCCGCTGCTTCATCTAAGCTACCCAGCTGGGTCATAGCGTCCTGTACTTTTATTATACACACACACACACAATTAGCGCTACTTATATGGTTATATTTATTTATCTCAACAATCTGAGATAAAAAATGATTTTTTGCTGACCAAAATGCATGCATGGCAAAAATCACAAATCTAATAATAGGCAAAAAGGGCATGCACGTGAAACAAATTAACTAATAAGCACTGTTGAGGACAGCAATATTCTCGAAAAAAATTACAAAAATGTCCGCGTAGAAGCCCATAGCTTTCATAATAATATTTCATGTGACGAGAGAAGGATTGATGTGTAAGTGTAACTAGATAGTCTGAAATGATAAGGTCAACAAGCAACAATTCTTATAATAACCACTTATTAGCATCGGCCAATTACTCCAATAGGAAAAATAGTACTGAAAGTCTGAAACTAGCTGACGAATAGAAAAATTCTGCGACAGAACAAATTCGCGTTAATCTCCACACTTACCTTGCAGTAGTGTTCTTTAGGGATGAGGGAGGCGAGCTTGACGCAGAGGCCCTTCATTTGCTGCCTCCTCTTCCTCTCGATCTCCTTCCTCTCCATTGCCGTTGTTCGGCCGCTGTTGCTGCTCGTGCTGCTTCTCCTACCTGTTGTCGCATCGCTGCTCCTGCTTTTCTTCGCGCCCATCTCCATCGATACGATCCCTCCTAAAGCCTGTCAGTAATCACTGCTTCGTCTCCCCCCTCTAGATCTGTGACAGGAGCTGGGCACCGCAGAGATAAGAAACAATTAACGAGAGGTCGAGTGATGTGGCCATTGGTCTGAAATGGCCATGCATATATAACAGATGAGTTGCGAGTTGCGACATACATGTGTGTGTACATATGGGAAACTTATGGACAAGGCTGCCAGGAAAATTGGAGAAGGGAAGAAGAACAAGTGGCCGAGCTTAAGCTAGCTCAACTAATTGTGGTGCTGCGTCGGATAAGGAGACAGATACATGTATAGATATAGCCGGCCTATAGTGAGCTAGCTCCTGCCATAGATAGAGCAATATATTATATAATATTAAAGGAAATGTACCTGTGTGCTCTGCATGCTTCAGCTTTGGCTAGATATGTTAAGAGTGTTGAGAAATTAATTAGATTAATTAGTGATCAATTCCTGTAATTAATTAGTTATTTATGTAATTAGTTAATCCTTAGAGAAAGGGGGAAACCCCCTCATGTGGGGGTGCCTCCAAGGGGCACCTTCTCCCCAAGGGGTGCCTCCAAAGGGCCAAATGTCCCTTCACCTTGTATAAAGCAACAGTCCCTCATCAATGAGAATCAACCCATTCCATTCCATCCATTTCATTTGTCTCTCTCACTTTTACTTCACAACACGTTATCAGTCACTTTGTTTCTCCACTGAGCAAAGAAAGAACAGAGGCACCATGCCTCACGCATACAGGCAAAGGAAGAACAGAGGCCAATAGGCCTCACATCCAAATAGGCCTCACATCCATCAAGTAAGCACATGAACAGACACTTACATTTCTTTACAACCGAAGAAGGTTTTTCTAGTTCTTCACGATGGCAATCTGGACGATGTTCTTGCCTCTGCTTCAGTAGTAGGCATCGCCATTTCTTCCCATGCCATGGCTGACGTCCTGCATTGTTCAATTTTGGTCCTCAGACTATGTAGCATTTGCATATTTCTTGTAAATAGCTATCTAGACTATCAAGTTTAGTACCGATGTACTATAATTACTGCAGTAATTGTACATTATGTGATCCGTAGATTCACATAATTATGCAAATATTATTTTAGAACAATCTTTTCATGTGTCATTTATTTAATATATTTACTACATGACACTTAAACACTACACTACATCAAGTAGTATCAAGCAAAATATAAAATTAAGGTATATAAATCTAAATTTTTGGAATAACACAAGGTGATGGAGACCTAGGCACTGGCTGCAATAAATCATATAGAATTGTAGCAAGTTCTATAACAATTTATTTGCCTTGAGACCAGGCCTTTAGGCAGCAAATCACTTGCCCATCACCGAGAGGTCTACATCTTATGATGATTACCTACAAAGTGTATATCCAAAATTATTCTATACAATGATGGAGTCCTAGGCACTGGCTGCAATAAATTATATAGAATTGTAACAAGTTCTATAATAATTTATTTGCCCTGAGACCAGGCCTTTAGGCAGCAATTTCTTTGCCCATCGCTAAGAGGTCTACATCTTATGATGATTACCTCAAAAGAATATATTCAAAATATTATATACAATAACAGACTATCAAGTCATCAATTCCCATTGGAATACCACTAAAACAATTACATTGTTTATACCTTAATACACGCAAGAATCATCTTGCCTTCAATATTTTGCATATTTATAGCGCCAATATTATTAATTTACCACAGTAAATTAAAGCTATACATGATTTGCTCATGTAAGAAACTTGGCATATCATACCAAATATAAAAATTTGGAATGATCAAAGGTAACACATGAGACAGTGGAGCCTAAGGCATGTAGCGCAATCATGCCAAACTATGCCTATAGCAACGAGTTTCTCGTCCACTGCTTTAAGATGCACACCATTCTGGTGACTATCTTTTGATGTGTCCAGACACTAGTACATAATGATAGAGTCTATATCATTGACAATTCACAATTGATAATAGCAGTGATTTCATCACTTATCAAATATGATGCCCATACTACTTGCAATTCCAAGAGATAAGATTTTGTGTATATTAATTCAAGACTCATCTTGAATTCACAAATCAAGGGCATCTACTTTGCTTAAATAAATAGTAAAAAATAGTGCAATATTTTAGTGACTATCTTCTATCATAAAGACAGAGACTATGTTTTGGAAATTGATCCTTCGATCATCTATTCTAACAAGAATGGAGTCCAAAACATGTGAAGCAATTTTGTCGTCTGTCACATTCCGAATAGTCCACTTGTAATCAAGTATCAACTTGAATCAATAATTTGCACATCAATATTTTCATTCTATATAATTTACTCCTCGAGTAAATTCATTAAAATACATGATCTACTCATATAGGACATGACTAATGTTTTTGAAATAGAACTTTCAAATTCTCATTGGATATAATTTATTCTCCAATATGGATATGTGATATAACAATATCATTGGGAGACACATGGCACCATTGCCACTATAGTTCTACCATAATCAAACTACCCTATCTATTCTTGAAATTACCACACATACACCTTGGGTGTGACTACATTTCCTCCACTCATGTTTTACAAAACTGAGTATCCAAATGAGGAAGATCCATTTATTCTTTAGAACTCTCAATTGAGTTATCAACAAAGAATAAATATTGCCCAAACTTTATCAGGACTTTCAATTCCATGGCAATATCCAACATAATGGATCGCATACATAAAATGTCACTTTAGCAAAAGTGATCATAATGACAAATTCCAAGTTTGTCTAAAGTGTGGTTGTACATTTCATGTACATATTATTTCCAAATCAAATATTTGGTTCAAGAAAACCTCAACTCCATCAGAGATAAGAGCATTCTAGGGGATTAAGTTTGAAGCTCACTTCGACTAATGAGACCTCCATAAGTCTCCAAATTATCCCTAGAATTATCATTAGTCTAAAACTATACTATAATGTGTAGTACATTGTCCATCATCAATATCAAGTACCTCATACATGATATTTATTCGGGATCAAATCAGAAGAAAGGAATTTCATTAAGTGGATCTCCACTATTATAACATGGGGAATATATACTCTCTTTCTGAGTATTCCATTATTAAATGTAGATACACTCATGTATTCTACAATACCCCAATATATTTTCATGCCATCTATTTCTATAGTTTCATTTTGAAACATATTACCACGAGTAATCAGCACTCAACTTGGTATAATGGGCATGAAAATTACATATTGATAGCATTCCTTTCATATCATTTGAGATATGTTATATACATACATCAATCCCATATCACATGTTGCGTACAAAATAATTTTTCAGTTTTGATTCAATCAAGAATTTGCATATGATTGACTTCGTCATTTCTATCATATGAAAAATTATTGTCAATTCTATTGGTCATAGTTAAAATTCTCGAAATCTTCAGATTTAATGTGCACTGTATGTGTCACAAGAGAATTAATTTTAAGGCCCTCTTACCTTAAAATTCAAATAATGAGCCAAGTTCTTGAACACATTCAAGACAGGCATATGGTTGTATTTTGCCTACCAAATGGACCATTCAAGTGCTCTCAAATGCTAATTGATGCATTTAACAAATAGTCCCACATGTGTTCCTTACTCATAAGGCACCATAATTTACCAAATTCATTGCTCAGATTTTTAATTTAGAGCAACTTATCCTGGACGCAGGATCAAATCCAATCATTTGGAATTATTTGGTCTTGGGAACTATAGCAGTAAGTGCCACATATATGTCCACCTCAATTATGGCTTAACTGAATATCTTATTAAGATAATTTATTTGCATGACCAGCAAAATAGAATTGAAATTTACCAACATCTAGTTGGTACTATGTGGACTTACACACCACATAATTAATCCAAATTCATTCAACTGCGATCATACGGCTCCCTCCATTGCAGTATGTACGTGAAAATTTGGTTTCAGCCAATTATTTCCCATTAAATGTTGGTTATGCTTCGCATATACCAATATCACCACCTCAACATACATCCATGGGCATTAGGGACAGTCATAAAGGTATTATTATCCGTCATTCAGATAATACCTAAGGTCTCTTATGGGGAATTTAGATAAGCCCGTATGTTAATTACATTTTGAGGACAATTACAGGCATTAGGGGGAGATTAATACCACACAAAAGAATGCCAGAAATTAGAATGTTTAATCACATTCAGTCCTCACATCCACGTACCAAAGAATATCTAAACTAACAAGTTTAGAACATCTTATATTTGTAATATATTACAAATAGACTGCCAAATGCATTTGCTAATCAAAGTGTCATCATATCCAATCCCTACAGATTAATGTACCAGAAAGAGTGAAGGTACCAAATAAAATCACTCAACTCCCAAATTTAAATAAGAGGGGGAGAAGTATGGTCACTATGGATACAGCTTATTACAAGCATCCGCGGAAACAGGGGGAGACATCCTCCAAGATAGTAAATGCAAATCAACATCATGAATGTTGTCTGACACTTTATGGACTATTCAAATCCAAAGCCTATGAATGTTAAGCATTCAAAAGTCCAGTATAAGTGCACATAAATTTAGGCACTGGATCATTGGAACTACCTAATTCCATTGTTGTGGGAAATAACATGGAATTCTAAAAGGTTATTATTTTCACATGCTATATTGATTTCATTAATCAATCATTCTAAGACTACAAATTGTCGACATGTACTCCTTCTCAAATTTGCCATACACCTTTAACTGGATCCAGACCAAAAGTCCTAGGCAGAGTGTCTCAACACTCAAATTGGGTCATATTAAAAGGTGGCAATAAAGGAGAATTGCTCTTGTTCATTAGTGAGAAGTATTTACCGCAGTAAGATCTTCTTCTGACATTGCATTCTTTGCAAAAGCAAGGTGGTGAAATAACAAGAGCTTGTAGCACATGGTTTCACGCAAAAACCAAGCAATACCTCTGATGGTATATGTGAAAAAATTATGTTCCTTCATTCGATCATTGGCAGATCAAATAAATTGGATAAACTCGGTCATATAAAGTCATCATTAGACTTTATATTTTAATTGAAGTACAAACCACAACATACATTGTGTATAAACTCAAGTCACTCCATGACTTGAAATAGTCAAATTGATTGTGGTACAATTGACTAAGTGAGTCTCTTCCACAGAAGAATTACTCAGATCACTATGATTGCATATGTGTGTTCACAAATAATCCAAACTGGATTTTCCATCATCTCAGCACGCAAACAAACAAGCAATCATTTTAAGACGGAATTTGAGATGACATATTTGGTTAAAAACCAAATTATACTTAAATTTACAACTTAAGCACATATATCAGTTCACAGATATTGTTCGTCAATATCAAAATAATATTGGATAATCATATCCATCATCACTTATGGTCGGTCAATCCCTAAAGATGGATCAATAATCATCTAGACCCTGGGATGACAACTATAGTGCCATGCAAGCACTCAAATCTTGCAAATTGCAAAATGGCCAAACATTGCAATTGCAGATAATTTGCTATAGCTTAAAATGCGCAACTCCATCAAGCCACTTGGCAGGAGACAAACTCTATATCAACAGATATATTATGGCACCAAAGAGCTTGATTTATTTAATCAAGTTATAACCATAGTGATTCAAAGATACTAGCTATATGATCCCCATCTTGCTAGATCATAAACTGATATCATGATGGTATAGTTCTAATGAAGTCATCAAAATTAGACTCAAATAACTACTTCCATCTATCATTCTAGAACACCACGTACGTGTGGAATGATTAAATTAGATTCTTCTGAATCATGAACTTATCTACATAGATAATGTTGCTTGTATTGCACAAACATAACAGATTTCAAAGAGCAATATCAACAAGTATATTGCCCAACATGTTTAATATCATTAAACATCTTGCAAATCAAATGTGTGATAACCTTACAGATTTATTCATAAGGTTTTTGTCCAACAACAGTGGAAAGTAACAACTTTGCAAGGCTCAGGGGGAGACTCTCCTGAAATTATAATCTGTTCAGACATTATATTGTACTCTTTTCCTATATGAGTTTTTCCTCACAAGGTTTCTCATAAAGGTTTTAATGAGGCAATATCAATACAAGAATATATGTCATATCACCTATTTTCCCCACCGGGGTTTTCGAAGGATGATATTCAAGACATATTATATGTCATATCTTCTGTTTTCTCTACAAGAGTTTTTAAGAAGATCTCAAAGACATATCATTTCTCCTCATATTTTCCCATTGGGTTTTGGGGGAGATTATTCAAATATGATCCACAGATCATACTATTGATCTCAAACTTTCTCTTGAGATTTTTCCTTTCAAGGTTTTTCTCATATAAGTTTACAATGAGACAATAATCACATATATGCCATATCATTTTCTCCTTATATTTTCCCACCGGGTTTTAAAGGAGTTTTGATGGCATATACACATTAAATTAGGTTCTCCTCAAGTTTTTTTTTCCCACGGGGTTTTTGGAGGAGTTTTCCTATACAATTCCTGAAGATCGAAGGAATCACTCATGGACTGTTTACAAGATCTCAAGAAGCAATTGATCAAGGGGGAGTGTTGAGAAATTAATTAGATTAATTAGTGATCAATTCCTGTAATTAATTAGTTATTTATGTAATTAGTTAATCCTTAGAGAAAGGGGGAAACCCCCTCATGTGGGGGTGCCTCCAAGGGGCACCTTCTCCCCAAGGGGTGCCTCCAAAGGGCCAAATGTCCCTTCACCTTGTATAAAGCAACAGTCCTCATCAATGAGAAACAACCCATTCCATTCCATCCATTTCATTTGTCTCTCTCACTTTTACTTCACAACAAAGAGAATTATGCGTGTGCGGTTCACAATAATATATATGCCGTATATATGTGTGCACACACAGATTGGGAACGTTCACCGGCGCAAGCTGACTGCAGGAAAACATATATGTGTGTTTTAGGCGAAAGCTTTTTCAAAACTCGTATTTCCATCGGTCAGGAAAACATGACACATTACTGCCGATCGACCGTGTTATAGCGTGAAGGTGACAGCTATCAGTTAGTCGAATCTGGATTCGCCCCTAAGAAATGTCATTGTCTCCACTTATCTTTTTACATTATGCACACCAATAATAGAGTAACTCTCTAGAACACGTTTTGTCTATATATATAGACAGATGTGGACCATAATTATCCCCACGCACACTAGTCATGCATTATCCTTCATGTGCTTATCTACTCGTGGACGACCATGCATTCATTACTCTATAATGTCGATCAGCTTCACTATATGACCAGCTGTTTTTTGTTTGCATGCGGACGGTAACTCGTTTTTATAATTACGTGTTTAGCCACAAGCCACCCCTTTGATTGGTCTATTCCTACAACTGCACAAGAAACCAATTGTAAAAAAGATTGCCACATGCAGTTCTTATATGACCAGCTTCTGAAAATCATTCCATTTTTACATGTACGTGTTTGTTGTAAGGGCACAACTGTACGTGGAAATGTCATTTTCTCCATCGTTTCCTTAATTATGTGCGTGTGGAAATGGGGTAATATTTTCTTAAGCTTATGCTTCATCCGTTTCAAATTATAGGTCGTTTTGGCTTTATTAAGCTTATAATATTTGTTATGTGCATCTAGATAAACGCTATGTCTATATTCGTAGCAAAATCTATAAATCTAGAAAAGCCAAAACGACCTATAATTTAAAACGGAGGAAGTATCTACTGTACAATTTTATGTATATATTTTAAACCGCAGAGAGTGTACATATGGTGAGAGGGCTTTAGCCTTTAGCTACTGGCAGCCCTTTTTTGGGCGGTTACGCTGATCAGGTAGTTGTTTGCATCCTTGCAGCCTTGCAGGGATATTTTCACAGAGCACAGGGCATCAGACCAGCGTCTCTGTCTGGCCTATACACCGACTATTGGGCCGCGCGTCATCGATCGATGGATGTGTCTCACGTGCACGGCGCGGCCGGCCGGCTGTTGCGTACGTAGCGCCGGTGACGCAAGCCAGCGTGACGTACAAAATGCAAGCACGGCGTCAATTAATCGTAGGAGTAGTAAAGATAAAGCAAGCTGAACGTGCATCTTTCGCAGCTGAATCGCCTGCTGTCGCGCGCGTCAGGCTCATTGCAATACCGGATCTGCCTTAGTCGTCGCTCGGAGGAGGAGGCAGAATAATGACGACAGAGATGGCTATGCGCGCGTGTTTAGTTCGAAGAAAGAGAGTAAAAATTACCGTTTCTATAGAAGCGTGCAGAGATAGAAATAAACTGACACTAGCAAAGTCGCTGCTTGGGGAGTTCTTGAGGTTGTGTCGATGTCTCAATCCGACCAGGCAGAGTGTTGCGGTGTCGATATCCCAATCCGACCCGTCGTTTGTTAGTGTGTTTTTTTAGTTAGTTCTTTTGTTTTGCCTGATTATGGCCTGTCAGGGACATAGTCTTGTATTTTCTGCTATATCAATGAAACACACGTCGTGTGCCGTTCGTTCAAAAAAAAGAAAGAAATAAATTGACACGGTTTTTTAAGATGGAAATAAAACTTTTCACGGAAAGGGAGAACTAAACACGGCCTATAGCAAGCAACTGCCACAGAGAAATACTATATAAAGGAAATGTACATGGGCGGTTAGAAGTAGCCTTCTACCTTATTATTAATTACTTTGCCAAGTCAGCGCTGATGTGGTATTAAATTTAGTGCCATGAAGACGAGAAAGTAGAAAAACCATGGCATTTCCGTCTCACGAAGAAGGATCGTTCGTGAGTGGGAAGCAACTCCTCTGCAGTTGGGCCTCTACCATTGAGTCGCTGTCATGTGGGACCCACAGAGCTTGGGCCCATATGGCAGCGACCCAACAGCAGAGGGACCAACTGCAGAGGATCTCTTAGCTCTATTTGTAGGCGCATTTTCATAGGAAACGAAATCATTTTCCCAGACGGTTCACATATGACATTTCGATGGGTGCTTAATTTCTTTTGTGCCAGGAGTTGCGTGCAATACTTGTTATTGTCATGTTTGCATGCATTTTAAACCGTATGGAGTATCTGTAAGGAATCAGTGCTCGTATAGCCTAAGAGCGAAGTGGTGAATTAGGCTCTTCTAAAAACTTAACCTATGGCACAATCTAGTTTTGCACAAGATATGAGCTAAAACATACTATTTAAATGTGCAACTAAGGTTTCTCTAAGTGTTTACACCTTATCACAATATGTTTTGTAACTTAGAGCCAATCCTAACAAGATACAACTCCATGAAAGTTGTAAGGCACTCAAGTTGCAAGTATGAAATGCGGAAACGTAAAGGGAAAG
The DNA here is from genome assembly GCA_015476505.1 of Urochloa ruziziensis. Classification (NCBI taxonomy): domain Eukaryota; kingdom Viridiplantae; phylum Streptophyta; class Magnoliopsida; order Poales; family Poaceae; genus Urochloa; species Urochloa ruziziensis. The sequence goes on along the minus strand of CM027122.1, from coordinate 13,483,047 downwards.
GGTTAGGGAAATGCAAACTTGACTCGGCGATTTATCCCATGGTATCTGTCGGACTTTGGGTCCGGCAATCCACTAGAGGGTACCCAAGTGGTAGATTTATCGGCAAGGGTGATCGCAAGGCTAGGGAGCTTGAGGTAACACAGGAGACGCAAGGTTTATACAGGTTCAGGCGGCCGGGAGGCTCAAACCCTACGTCCTGTGTTCGGTGGTGTCTTGTATTGAAGAACTGGCCAAAGCTCTTGAGCAATGGCGAGTCTACGAGCGGTTACAATGGATAAGAGGGATGAGATGAGATGCCCTTAAGGGGTTGACCTAGGCCGCCTTATATAGGCTGACGGCCTAGGGTTACAAGTCGGTTGAGATATAATCCTATCGGTTTACAGTTTGGAAGGCAATCCGAGTCGGCTGCGGCGTAATCTCCAAGATATCCGGGCGCGATCTGCCAGCTAGGTCGCGCATATCTTGCTTGATGCGGGCGTCACGCCGCACGCCTTGCGGGTTAAGTCTTCGTAGTCTTGTGCGCCAAACTTGGGCTGTCTTGTGGACCCGGCCATGGGTCGGCCCACATCGCTGTCAGACGTGGGCCCAGGCCGAGTATAATCCTAGTCAGTGAGGGGCCCCCAGGTACTAATATCCCACAGTATCGGTAGGCAAATGCTACCCCTAGTCCACGTTGGAGCTCCACGAAAGATATGCTCCCGGTCATCAAGATGAGGTCTTCCGGTCAAGGTCTTGACTCGTTACGGAGGCTCACACCAAGGTGGATGAGTCACTTGTCACAAAGACAAGCTTCACCTCTCATACTACCCCGGTCACCTTGATGTCGTCTCCACTAATAAGGAGTTTCTCCACAAAGGAATGAGGTCTTCACATCTCCCATACACGATCGTTGTCGCCTCTCCACACCAAGCTGGAGGTTTGAAGACTTGTCAGCGAGTCACCAAGACTCCAAGGCGTGGGCCATCACCTCTTGTACAAAGTTGGTTCACTCTAAAACCTCACACAAAGGCAATAACACCTTGATTTTTCTCAAACTAAGCCTATCTAACACAAACTCTTTTAAGTTTGTGCTAATGGCCTTGGCTTTGATCTCTATAGCACTTGGTGGGTTGGATGTGTTCTTGATGTAGTTGTAGCTTCAGAACCCCTAGATACTCCAACACTCTCAATTGGGCATGTAGAGGGGTATATATGGCTCAACAACTCGGAAGAGCCATTGCTCAAAAGATCCCCAATGACTAGTTCTCTTTTGCATTGGTCGTTTGATCCGACCGCCACTGATGTCTTGGTCAGATCATTCGACTCGTGCAATCCTTTTGCATACTAACCGTTGCGCCCCTCTTTCCATGTCTCTGGTTGATTCATCCAACCCATACATTCTTCTCTTGGTCGGATCATCTGATCGCCCCATTTAGACTCCAACTAGCCGTTGCACTTCTGACGCCATCCTTGATCAATTCATCTGATCGTTTCATGAAACTATTCATCCGACCCAAGTCTGATCATCTAATCCAACACACTGCCAGAAAATTGACCTTTAGTACCGGTCACAGGACGGGTTAGTACCGGTCTCTGTGGCCGGTACTAATGGTTCGGTACTAACGTGCCGCACGTTAGTACCGGTCACAGCCAGCCGGTACTAACGTGCGACACGTTAGTACCGGCTGGTGTTACCAGCCGGTATTAACCGCGCAGGGCCCCGTCAGCCCCTGGCCCCTCCTTTTTCATATTTCTTTCCTTTTTTATTCTTTTCTCACTTTTCACAATAAGCAAGAGCAGAATAATCACAATTTCACAATCACATGAATCGAATCCATCACACAACCACATGAATACATCCCACAATCACATGAATAAAATCATGAGTAGATCTCACAATCACATAATTATTCACTCACAAAAATTACAAGAATACATCGAGTGCAATCGCATAACAAGAACCACAAAAATCAAAGCGAATCACCAAAACAATGAAGAACACCGGCCGCCCAGCGCCACGCCCGCCGCGCCCCTCGCGGCCGGAGCGCACGCGCCGGGCCACCGCTCCCAGTGGCCCCGTGCCCGCAGGGCCAGGCCGCCGCGTCCACTGGCCGCGCGCCCGCCGCGGCCACGTGGGCGGCACCCGCCGCGCTCGCACTGGTGGCCTGGCCCGCGCCGGCGCCGGCGGCCTCCGACGCTCCACCTACGCGGCCCTGCACCAGATAAGGGAGATGAGAAAGGAGAGAAGGAAGAGAAAGAGGTAAGGAGATGAGAAAGGAGAGAAGGAAGAGGGAAAGAGATAATGAGAGGAGGGAGAAAGAGCCTAGCGTTGCTGGTGAGGAGAGGCTGCGGGCAGATATTTTGTGATGGTGTCCGTTAGTACCGGGTGGAGGTGTTGCCCGGTACTAACATGCTATGTGTTTGTACCGGGTGCAGCCTCTACCCGGTACTAAATATTTAGGAGCCATTTAGTACCGGTCGGAGCCACTAGCCGGTACTAACGTGCCTTCTGATCGTTGCGAGCTGGGGCAGTAGCGCACGTTAATTAGTACCGGCCAGTGTTACCAGCCGGTACTAACCTGGCTTTTCGGGTACTGTTGCCTGGAGCCGGTACTAAAGGCCCCCTTTAGTACCGCCTCGGCTAGCCGGTACTAAGAGCGGGGGATGAAAAGTGATTTCTCCCGTAGTGACACTTCTTCCTTCATTGTGTACGTCGTGCGTCGCCTGTGCATGCTCCCTGTGTGAATCATGATATTTCGATTGAATCCTCCAACCGAGGCTTGGTCGGATCAAGTGACCCATGAAATCTCCATCGTCCATCCTCGATCGGATGATACCCCAATGCTCCAACCGCGCACCTTTCCTCTCGGTCGGATCAATCAATCCGTGCAATCCTCGCCGCTCATCTTAGATCGGATGGTACCCCAATGCTCCGACCGTGCCGTTCTCTTTCGGTCAGATGAATAGATCACCTTGTTTTCACAATTTCTTCCTTCCCACAATCCTAGGGTGATCGATTCATCCAACCCATTCAAGCCCATTTGGTCGGATCATCCGATCCATGCAACCTGGATGCTCTTCCAATTCAATCACCTTTGAATCCTTAGTTTTATTCCAAACTTTGATCATATTCTGGATTTGGCATATCGATTATCTGAGAATTTTGCAACTTAGATTAGATCATTGGAATCCTTGGGACCTAAATAGTCTACAAATCACATGCTTGACAAACCATTAGTCCCCATGACTATAGGTTGTTATTCAATCATCAAAATCACAATTACATGGCTTCTTGCCATGTTGGTTTCAGTATGTAATGATAAGATCGAGGGCTTTAGCTAGAGGCAGACAGGCGGTTGTTTGCATCCTTGAATGGGATATGGAGCAGAGCCTCAGCGTCTCGATCTGTCATGTACACGATACACCGACGATTGGCCCTCGCGTCATCACTTGATACTACGCACGGCGCGCGGCTTGCGTAGCGCCGGTGACGAAAGCCTTTGTGACGTACAAATGCAAGCCCCGGACATTAACTGTAGTAATGATAATTCGCAAAAAAAAAAAACTGTAGTAATGATATAATGGTCGTGTGTTGCATTGCATTCGCAGCTGAATCTTTTGATGCCGCCGCACGCGTCGAGCTCATCGCGCGCCGTACTCGATCGAGATCTGTCCTGGTTGCTCGGTCGACCCGTTCATTCGTCGTTGGGTCGGAGTCAGCTCGATTGACACAACACCGCACACGCATGCCAGAACGCTCGCGCAGACTCGCAGCAAGCTAGCTGCAGGTAGCTCTGCCGCCTGCCAGTGGCAGCATGCGGCGGCAAGAAAATATCTAGAGGTAGATCGATAGATCTTTCAAGCTGGTTACCATCACTGCTCCGACCTCCGATCCCACATCAAAGCTAGAAAACGTGACAAAATAAGCACGCGATGTGGATAATAAGGGGCTGTTTGTTGGGAGGGTTTCTCCCAAAACGGTTTCACCGGTGATGCTAAAAAAAATTGGGTTGTGGGACTGAAGTCGAAATAAGCTCTGCACATCAAAGCTAGTCCATTTTAGCCCCGGCTTATATGACAGCTTCACGCTACATTATTTTGACATTTGTGCAAAATATGTGAGACTGAAGTCGAAATAAGCTCTGCCAAACAACGTCTTAGGCTGATACATAGACGATCCTATTCTACTTTTTCTTTTTTGCTACACAACAAACACTAACTAGTGGCACGTGTATGTGGTTCAAACCGAAACCACTTGTGTGTTGCGCTCGGATCCCTGAATGTAATAAGGTGCATCCTTTAGCTTCAAAAGTCAAGATCGATTTTTTTAGGAAAAAACACAAAAAATACTGATTCCATGAAAGTGGGGAGGCCCCGCTATCACATGAAGCTAGAGAAGACGTATTCTCCTTTCAGACTTTCCAGCCCAGCCTAGCGAAAAACGAACAGGGCTATAAGGGATAGCACCTACAGTAGGTAGCTAGCAAACATCCGGACATGACAAAAGGAATGAATTAAATACTTTCTGCAGCGGATCAACTTCGCTCGCGACTTAATTCAATCTTTTTTTTCTTTTTGAAATAAGGCGTGACGTCCTTCTCGACAAATCATGACTTTGATCTATCTGCATTAATTCTTTTAAGGCATTTTGAACTTTTAAGGCCATTTCTCTTTAAAACTGATAGGGATTACATAAACTGATAGGGACTACAATTTTTTATTTTAATACAATTTTTAAAGTAATTACAAAATAATATCTTGGATCTCAAAAATTTTAAATATGTACCCCTATCGTCTATCCAATAGACGAAATCTAAATTTCGTCTACCCATTGGACGAAATCTAGTGAATTCTATAGATTTCGTCTACCCACTGGACGAAATTTAGATTTCATCCAGTGAGTAGACGAAATTTACCTGCTTATCCAAAATTTACCTACTTAGCTGATTAATTTCCATGTAAGCTGGTAAATTTCGTCTACTCACTGGACGAAATTTAGATTTCATCCAGTGAGCAGACGAAATTTACCTGCTAAGCTGATTAATTTTCATCTAAGCCGAGCTGGTAAATTTCGTCTACTCATTGAGTCACTGGACGAAATCTAAATTTCGTCCAGTGAGGAGACAAAATTTACCTTCTTAGCTGATTAATTTACCTTCTTAGCTGATTAATTTTCATCTAATCTGGTAAATTTCGTCTGCTCACTGGACGAAATTTAGAAATTTACCTGCTTAGCTGATTAATTTTCATCTAAGCTGATTAATTTTCATCTAAGCTGGTAAATTTCGTCTGTTCACTGGACGAATCGTCCAGTGAATAGATGAAATCTATGTTCGTCCAATGATTATAAATTTCGCCACATAAATTCGTATATTTTATGTATTTTCGTCTACTCAATAGACAAAAATTAAATTTCGTCTACTGAACAGACGAATTCACTAGATTTCATCCAATGGTAGACGAAATTTAGATTTCGTCTACTGGGTAGACGATAGGGGTACATTTTTGAAAATTTTGAGATCTGGGATATTATTTTGTAATTACGTTAAAAAAATTGTATTAAAATAAAAAAAATCTCAGCATTGCACATGCATGTTTGAGGCAGGAAGGCTGCAGGGTCACGCAAACAAACGCTTATCCAGCAAGGAGCCAAGGACCATGCATTGTGTGAGTAGCTATTGTGTGGTCCAGCAAGCCACGGCACATATTCTCCCTTCCCATATACCGGTAGTAGACAATGGGCGCGTGGTTTATCCTTACTGGTCGTGTTCTTGGGGACCAACAGGAACGTACATGGACTTGCAGTACCCCAGAGCAATAATGCTGCACCAGCTAGCTGGCCGTGTTCACAGAAAAAAAATGGGCCAGTTTCACTAGTGGATAAGTTGGAAAGCATAGTGTAGTCTCATGTTAGTTATCTGCCGTAATTATTATTGGCAATTTTCAAAATTATTGAAAAAATAAAATATAAGTTTGCTGCATATATATAGTTGCACTGGTGGATCAAACCATCATGGGATGTAGAGTAGTATCAAATTAGGCTCATAAAAAATATTCACAGAGGATTTATTATCCAAAGAGCCTGTTTAGTTTCAGGAGAGAGAGTGAAGGATGGAGAAAGTTTATGTATTGAGAGGCATGCATTGTGAGAGGAGGTACGAGAATTACGAGAGAAACTTTATGCAAAATAATGGAGCAACTAAATAGGCCCAACGTACGCTTTTTGTGTTACCGTGCTTTCCGTGCAAACTTCTCTTCCGGTTTGTTCTTGTCATTCTTGCACAATAATGCAGTTCTTGATGCATGCAGGCATACATCTTTATTTCCTTCACATATAGTAGTATCACACACGCTTACAAATAAGACCACTAAAAACATGCGCGCATGTGTAATGTTTTTATGAAATGTATACTATTTTTCCTGGTTTTACTAACACGTTACTTTCTCCGGTTTTAGATATATATGACGCGTAGGACAACATAATTATTCTAGATATGAACTAATTGGGGCCTTTATATATATGTTTAAAAAACAGTGAGCAAAAGTAAATTTGACTGGCAAAGTTACCCACACACCGTTCCTTTGTTCCAGAAGTCGCATTCTCTACAGGGCAAAATCAAATGATGCCGTGCGAACAGGGTCACCATTTCATTGGTTTGTTTTCATTCAAAAAAGATGCATTGGTTTGTTTTCATTCAAAAAAAGATTCATTGGTTTGTCAAGAAGTAGCGCTATATTGTCACTTTGCTTAACACTAGAAGAAAACAGTTATTCTGTGACGGATTACAGGTGACGGTTTCAAAATCCATCACAGATTTGCAATGGTGGTTATTGGGCCATAATATAGTGACGGTTTAATGAATCTGTCACGAGTCGGCCCATAATATAGTGACGCTTTAATGAATCCGTCATGAGCCGGCCCATAATATAGTTGCGGTTTAAATGATACTCAAAATTTTTTTTGTTTGTATATATTTTAATTTAGTATAAAAATATTTTTAAATTTTGTTTGCCTTTTATTTGGAGCCCACCTGTCAACTAATAAAAAAATTACTCAAGAATTAGTTGCCACATAAAAAATTTGAACACAAATTTGAACACGAGACCTTAACTTTCAAAGCAAACAACCATACCACTACACCACACCTATGTATGTGATAACTTTGAACACTTTTTTCTTTATAAGTAATCTACATTGTTGAGCTATCTCATCATCATCCGTTCACGTCACCAGCCAGCACACACGGCCGCCCGTCCAGTCAACTAGCCAGACGGTCCACCGGGCCACTCTCCCATCCAATTCACACGGCACCGGCAAAAAAAAAAACTAGCGCACACGGCCGCCCGTCCAGTCAACTGGCCGCACGGTCCATCCGGCCACTCGCCCATCCAAGTCACACGGCACCGGCAAAAAAAAAACTAGTATTTCTCCATCATAAGAACTCCAAATTTGTTGATTCTTTTTTCTAAACTTTTCTAAAATCGCGGTCTTTCAATCAGTAGTGTTTTCTTGTATGTTAATTGACATTCCTTGAATTCTTTTTTATATGGCTTGATTTCCTACACTTTATTAAAATTATAAAAACATATTTTTACATAACAACTGGTAATGTGATTGGATATTTTCTAATGTTATGGTAAAGGTAAGGTTGTGTCTAAATTTGAGGTGCATACAAGGTCAAAAATATTATGAGGTGTTCAAATTTTAAAGTTTGACTTGATTTGTGTAGAACAATATAAGAGAACCATCTAGTTTGTGAACAATGTATATTCCTTCTTTTGTAAAACTCTATGAAACTTTTTTTTGTTGAGCTTATACATCTTTATAATGATTTTATGCTAATTTACCCATTTTTTAGAGAAATTTTAGGTATTTCTATCATTAATACCAATAAGGTTTTAAGTGGAAGTTTAAATTAGACTTAACATACATTTCAAATTTCCATTTATTTTTTTAAGATATGTGCTATAACATAACTTATGTAACTAAATATAATGTTTGCACAATTTTTCAAATGTTATTGGAGGTATGTATAGTTCAACTTGGAGTCACTCCCGATAAACACACAAAATTCATTTAAATAATAGAAAATAGTAATTTTGTTTCAAAATTTTTGAAACTTATGATAGACGCCTAATATATGATCTTTTAAATTGTAAATATTTAATGATGCATATAAGATAATTATTTTTGTGTGTTACTTCACAATAACGCAATTAAAACGAAAAGAAAAAAGAAAAAGATTAAACTGAGAAAGGATAAAAAAAAGTCTGTTTGGGCCCATTAAGCCCAATTGTTTTCAGCCCGTTATTGACCCAAATCGACACATAGGTCGTCTACAGCCGCTGGATCAAATGGACGGTCTGGATCGCTTTGTCTTTGTATATAAGCACCTCTTCACAAACCCTAGGAGTCCACCCCCCTCCCGTCCTCCCTCCCCCGGCCCCCGTATGCTCCAAATCGAGATCCACACACCTTCCTCCCCCACCGACGCCTATACTGTGGTTGCCTCTCCCTCCCCACCATCGCCACCCCTGGCCCTGCCGGCGGCAGGCACCCTCGGCCCCGGAGCCCCGAGCTACAACCACGCAAGGCCTCGGCTCGTGTAGTCGTGTGCTGCCACCGCGCGTGGCCCTGGCCGCCATGCGTGACCCCGACCGTCGCGGCGCCAGGCCAGTCGGAGGCTAGCCTCGGCGTAAGGGGGTCGCGGCACCGAGCACGCGTGCTGTGTGATGCTCCTGGCACTGGCGTGACCACCTCCATGAATCCAGGCGTGCTGCTTGCGGCGGCGGGAGGACAGCGGCACAGGGGTCGCGGCTCCCCTTGCGAGCGGCTGATGCGACCTGATCTGAGGTGACCCCTTGTCTCTCTATCTCTGTGTGTGTATGCTTGTCTCTATCTCTGCACTGATGGCCTGACCTTCTGCATCCTTGCGGCGGTGCTCCTCCTAGGGTCGTCGGATGTCGGTGCTGGACTGCTGGGTCTTCGATGCCGCCTCCGTCGTTCACGCTGGTGCCTGCGGGAGTGGTGCCTCACCTGCTCGTCTCATTCCTGCGTCTACGTCGCTGGAGACTACGCCGACGAGAGCTACTTCAGGTCATATCCTCTTCCTTATGCTCCCAAACTGTTTGTTGAAATGTCTTGCTAGGAAAGAAATGTCTGCGGCTTGCATGTTGACGTCATAGTCGTGATCTGTGCCTTAGTCTCTAACGGTAGTGAAATGAAAGCTTTTAACTTGCTTTAGTATGTGCACATGGCGTGAGAAGGACTAGGACTGAGATGGCATACATTAATTTGTTTGGTGGATGTTTGACAGAGATGTATTCCCACTTTCTTTAGTATGTGCCTTTGTTGGATGTTTGACTAAGAAGGTTGATATTAGCCTTCTTTGATCTAATCTACTATAATAAACACACATGTGAGGAGGCTGTCAAAGGTTAAGAGATTTAACTTGCAGGCTATAAAAGGATATAACAACACACAAGTGATCCCTTTTACTCCAGGTGGCCATGACTACACACCCACACTTGCGAATTTGCAATGTTGATTTACTGCAGGTCGATTTGAGGGGCAGTGGTACAGGTTAAGAGATATTTGTGCCACATTATTTTCATATAGATCTCAGGGGCTTGAGTTTATTTGCCCCCTAGGATTTAATGTGCTACTTCACTGTTACTTAGGCTATTCAGTAAGCACATAGGTCTTGGCAAAGTTCTTGTTTCACATTAACAGTACGGTGGTTTTAAGGGAACATGCTGCTGAATCTTATTTGATGTCTAATTTCTTGAAATCTCTAGTACCTTTGTTTTATTTCAGAGTGCTAGTATTTCCTGTACAACTTGCTACATGTTCTGATCCTTTGCAGTTAATGTAACTAACTGATTGTCTTTATTCTCTAGCCTCAAAGGAGGTTCGGGTTGCACAGAGGACAGGAAGCACAAGCACTATGCTAGAGGAGGAGCAGGATGGGCGGGAACAAGGTCTGTTCTGTTCTTGTCTGGAAACAGCTGCTCACTACTTGTTTGGACTTGATGCATGACGGCCAACTATTTAACTTTGTTCTTGTCTTGAATTTTCATTGAGCCATCTTGTGGTAAGAATTTGTGAAAAAGAAAACCAATCTAACCTGTCCAAAATGAAATATCTTTCCATTGTTAAAATGACATGTGCATAATTGTCATCATACTTGCACCTAGACTATGTTGCTCACCTTACAATCATAAGGAAAAACAAGATTGTTTCAATAGCTAGAGATTGAATTTAGTTTCAATAGCTAGGAACACTTGCTCTGTTGCCTTCTTGGATGAAATGAAAACATAATCTCTTTTCTGTCGTATTACTTGTATATGTTCATTTTGCAATTAGCAAAAGTGCTCCGTTGGCAAGGAAAACTAGCTGAAATTTCCTAGTAATTCCTGCAACTGATGAGGAGCATATCATGGAAATTGTTGTCCTAAGGTGAGAGTCATGCAGTTCTTTGATGTAACATGGGCTTTGATGCATGCAGCCAACATAAAGGATGACAGTATCCCGTTGATCTATGTTACTGAAATCCAATTATTTTAATGTTAAAATGTTCTTTAACATTTCATTTTTGAGATTGACTTTGTCCTAGATAAAGCATCCATGCACGATGCCTACAAATATAATCACACCTTGCGAAACTTTTTAACATGTCATGTGTTTTTCGTTTCTATAAGCCAGTGTCTTTAGAACTATAATTGCCACATTGTTCCATTTCCGTACCGCAATAACTTACTGAATGCACATTTTTTCTTTGTAATTGCCTGAGGAAGGACAAAAATGCGGCTTCCTGATATGGCTACTGAACCTTGAGGAATGACAAAAATGCGGCTTCCCGATATGGCTACTGTTCAGTTACTGTCCATGGAACATTAGACTAGATGAAATATAGTTGTATGATTTTTGGTTGTCTGAAATGGTTGTAACAAATTGTTGTTTGGTTGATTTTTGGCTCAAACCTGAATTTTGTGGCCTGTAATTGATATTGGGATGATCTAAAATGATAATAGGCCTGAAGTAAGTGGGCTTGGCCCATAATTGATATTGGTTTGGTCTGAATTTATAATAGGTCTGAATTTAGTGGGTTTAAATTTGTGGCCCATAATTGGTATTCGGTTGGGCTCAAATTATAATGGGCTTGAAATTAGTGGGCTGGAAAATCTAGCCCATAATGACGTCAGCATTCACATCATCGTCCATTTAAGCATCCACGTCAGCGTCCTTGTAAGCATCCATGTCATCATCTGCTGCCATGTCAGCGTCCACGTGAGTCGGCCAAGTCTGCTGCCATGTGTCTTATAATGATGTGGCAATTCAATCTGTGACGGTTCTAGTCGTCACTACCATTGGGCTTTGGGCTGGATTGGATTGGGCTTAAATCAAATCGTGATGGTTTTAAACCGTCATAGATTAAGCTAAATTGTGACGGTTTGACAAAATCCGTCACGCGATTTAATCCGTGACGCTCAATCCATGATGGAAATGGAAACCGTCACGGATGGCATTTTACGACGGTTTTTGAGGACTTTTGCGACGGAAAGTGACTGTCACGGAATAAATAGTTTGTTCTAGTGTAACTTCTCACCTGATCTGGTTTGAAGGTGTGAGTGTAAACCATGGTGAATGCTGTAGGTGGCAGACGCCGATCATGCAGCCCAGAATCATATATGCATTCCTTCATACAGAGACAGGTCTAGAAATCTCACGTGATGACCTGTCACCCATCTTTTATGGCCTCTTATCATCTTTGAGCGGGTAGACTTTCCGTGAGGAGTACTTGTGTGAGACATGCAACGGAAATGCAGTCGCTCCTAATCGGCTCATACGAACCGGTCTAAAATGTCCCGCTTCGTTTAAGTCATTCGAAGCGGTGGTATAGACATCGCTACAGTATTTCCGCTTTAAATAGTTATCCTAACCGGCTCAAATCGCGCCGCTTCAAATAACTAGTTATTCTAACCGGTTCTATTAGCACCGCTTCCAATAACTAGTTATCCTAACCAGTTTTATTCGCTGCTTCTAATAACTAGTTATCCTAACCGGCTCTGTTCGTGCTGCTTCTAATAGCTAGTCAGCACGAACCGTTCTGCTTCAAAAATTCATAACTTTTGCATACGATCTCGGATGGAGAGAAGTTGTATATGAAATTTGTACGTTTTGACGAGATCTACAACTTTGTAGCTGAAAGTTTTTTTATTTAAAATCGTTTAGATGCCCAAAACAATTCATGTTCTCTTTTTCGCTATTCTGAATTTTGTAACTTTTGCATATGGTCTTAGATGGAGAGAAGATTTATACAAAAATTGTACGTTTCAACGAGATCTACAACTTTGTAATTGAAAGTTTTTCGATTTAAAGGCGTTTAGATGTTCAAATAATAGAATTAAACTTTAGGCAACAAGGGTCAAAAGGAATAAAACTCCCTCATGCGTGCAAGAATGACGTCTAGGTGAGATGGTAAGGAAGGCTCGCACGAGGCAGGATGTCGTGAGTTCGAAGGCTGGGCAACGCATGTGCGCGTGTATTTCGCGTGAAATAAGCGCTATGAAAAAAATATTTTTGCCTTTTTATTTGTGAATTCCTACTTTTACTATCTGCGCCGGCACGAGATACGCCGCTTAAATAACTTGTCAAACGAAGCGGTAAAATAACCGCTTCGAGTGACCCTCTTATTCTAATCGAAAAAGGAGAAGCGGGTGTAATAACTGCTTCGGATGAGATTTTCGCGTCGCTTAGATTGATGGGAATTGAAAAAACATACTTTAAGGGGTTAGTGTTGGTGACGTGTACTTCTATTCTCCGTGGGTAAACTCTCTCACCAGCAGCCTCGTTAGTGTGATATAGATGAATGTACATGCTTATTATCAACTGCTTAGCTCTTGATTGATCCCTCAACTATGATAAGCAACCTAAAGTCATTCACCCACATATCTATCACTGCAAAAATGCTGTGGATTTTTGGAGGTATTTTAGAATTTCGAGCCACAAAAGGGCTTCATGTAGGACGAAATATTGGATGAAATGGCACGGCAAGCTAACCCCATCACAAGAAGGTCCGTTTATTTTCGGGGCGAAACTTTGTGTGCACAACCATCCCATGATCAGAGTCGGGTTTGTTTTTCGTTTGGGCTCGAACTGGGCCCGAGCTTCCTATTCTTGTTAAGCAGATGAATATATGAAACTAACCCCTCCATTCTAAATTATAAGTCATTTGACTTTTTTGACCCCAAGTTTGACCGCTCGTTTTATTAAAAAAATTCTAAACATAGTAAAATTTAAGTCATTATTGAAGAACTTTTATTAGTAAAGTAAGATAAAGTAAGCCGCAACAAAAAAGTGACATTTTGTACAATTTTTTGAATAAGACGAGCGATCAAACTTGGAGTAAAAAAGTCAAATGACCTATAATTTGTAACAAAGTGAGTAATTGTCAAGGTGGCCTTGAGCTGGCTTGACTTTTTTCAGTCTTGATTTGCGCAGGAGTTGTGGGCAGGCAAAGTCCCAGAACTCTTGGGGTGGGCCACCCAAGCTCAATAATGGCTAGAATTCTAGGTGGACGCTCTAGAAAATTATAGAAATTCTTTTTAAGAAAGCAAAACATCTGGCCATCTATTTGACGCACCCAAGTCATCGGTACCATTGGATTTACTATATTTCCTATAAAAAAATTCCACCTCTGACTTTATGAAAATAGCTTAAAGTGACCTCTTGAAACTACATTTAAATTACCCACCTCTATTATTAATTATACAAAATAAACTAAAAATAACCCTCTAATATTTATCTAAATTATTCACTTTTCCCATTATAAAAATTAATTTAAAATAACCCCTTAACTTGCATCTAAATTGCTCACAATTAACATATTAAAAAAACTCAAATAAAAACCATAAGTTTTCATCTAAACTACCCACATATGCTAGGATTAAAAATAGCATGAGGTAACTATAAACTTGAATCGAATTTAACTATGTATATCATTTTAAAAAATACCCCAAGTACACCAATATGGAGTAACATCTAAAACTTATTTAATAAATTTAATAAAACTAATATGATATTCTACATGTTATTTAGGAAAGAGTTGAAGTAATCGATAATTTAAACCCCAAGGAGTACGAACCCTAAGGGCATTTCCGGCAATGAGACCTACTTCGGTGGCTGCTTCCGAAGGGGCGCTCTTCTTTCTTTCCTTTCCTTTTCAAAAAAAGAAAAAGAGAAAAAAGAGAGATCTGGTTTGGTATGTGCAGTGGCTCGTGTCGATGCCCCAATCCGACCGGACGGAGTTTCGTTGAGACTCGTGTCGATGTCCCAATCTGACTGGGCAGAGTTGAGAGAGACCTGGTTGATGTCCCAATCCAACCGGTCGATGTTGTGTGTGAGTTGAGTTTGAGTAGTGCGTTGCCGTGATAAGGCGCAGGTTGATGTCCCAATCCAACCGGATGATGTGCTTATGGTCGGATCTTATGGTCGGTCCAACCTTCAGAAGATATGACCGATGTGCTTTCGGCGCCCTTTACTCTATAGTGGTTGAGCATATTGCGCCTCTTATGCGGTTTCCACGTTTGTGGAGTCTTATGTTGGTTGGGACTGCGACTCTTGGACTTGGATCTGGTGAAGTTCCATGGCGATGGTTTCTCCTGAAGCAGTGGATGTCGCCGGATGCAAGGAAGATGAAGGATAGAGACCTAGTGCCGTGCTTCAATGTAATTTTATTTTATGTTGAGGTCTCAGTTGTAAAAGGGGTTCTATATCAATGAAATTCAGTCCCTTACTAAAAAAAATCCAACCGGCTGATGTTGTTGTTTTTTTTGTTGTGCCAAGTTTGTGTTTGTTCTTATTTTTAATATAGTCGACGGCTCTCCTGTTTGGTTCATTTAAAAAAATACGAATACGTGAACAAGAGAAAATGCAATTATATTATACTGATCAGTCATGCCTATTGTTGGTGTCCTTTCTGGAGAGAGAGAGGGGAAAATAATATGGTCCTTTCACTATATCCTAGTCTAGAGACTAGAGGTGCAGGAGTGCATTAGGTGACAAGACATCAATCTCTGTTCACGATCCGGATCTATCGTCGGATACATGCCAGGTGGTGGCGGCCTGCATGTATATATATCATCTGCATTCTGCTAGCTGATTGATAGTACTGTGTAACGCGCTTGCCATTTCTATTACGCTGACCGCCGATCGAGTGTTTTCTAAGCACAAAGACGACATAAGCTCAACACGCTACTAGCGGAACATATATAAACCCTGCCGATGTCATGGTACCTTCCTTTTCATAACAAGAACTACACTAAGGCTCCTCTTCATGTATTTGTATCATTTTACTATCTCCAATGTGCGTCATATAAATAAATGTACATTTCTTATCTACGAACATATATAAATACAAATTTACAGATATGATATAACTCAATCCATACTTAGTACTTGGCGCTATTTCTTTTCGTTCTTGGAATTCTTGGCGCTATTTCTTAGGAACCCCAAATTTCATTGTTGTATTCATGGCTAGCTAGGATTCCATATGGTATATGCATATTTTTTCTAATCCTAGGTATCAGTCCCATGCTAGCTATATAAAGATATAAATTTATTCTCTCTTTTCCTTACTTCTATGCTGTAAAAAAATTAAAATGACATTATTCTATTTAATGTGACACATTGTATTTAATGTGAATGACACGATGCACGGAAGGAATAGCCTGACTAAACAACGCAATATGGCATGTTTTCATAGACATACTATGTGCTACGGGAGGAGGCCGGGGAGAGACGAGTGGTGCGCCATTTAGTGCCAATCTTTTGATCTGCCATGGTGAGTAAATAAGAAGTCTTTTATCTGCCATGGTGAGTAAAGAGGCTATTCGGTGCTATCATTCTAAGTAAAGAAGAGGATAGGTCAAGGTCTTAGATGTTGACGTGGCTTCATGAGGTTTGAGAGAAATCTTGTAGTGGATGCTTCTACGCAGGTATATAAGAGATATCATGGCTGCTACCGTGCCATCCTCTCGCCGCCAAGTCTGGAGCATAAAACGAAACCAATATATAGAGCTACACTATATCATAAAGTTATTGCATCTATATATAGCTGGGAAAAGGATGGAATAATACTTCTGCACCAAATAATTAAAGGAGGTCTTCTTCGATGCTCCATACTACTTTATACTGGTGTTAAAAAAGGACCAGTATGAAAGGATCCAACGGTCCAGATTAATTGTATACCACTGAAAACTTCACCAGTAGTATAGGTAGTATACGAGTAGTAGTATAGAGGTACAGGGGTATAATAGGGAACATTACTAGTGGCATTCTTGTAATATCTTAGTAACATTAACATTTATTCTCATTTTGCATTTCGTTTCGTCTTCCTGGCAATCCTCTCGCGCCTCGCGGGCTCGCCGGCGAGGTTCCTCGCGCGAGCGGCCTGCAACCAAGTGGTGAGCGGCGGGTGGACAGGTCGGAGCGGCCGGATCCGGGGCGAGCGGACCTACCTCCTCACGCGGGCTTGCCTCTCGCGATCCGAGGTGGGCGGATCCGGTTCCTCTCGCGGCCTCGCCGGCGGGCGGCCTCACGCGAGCGGCCGGCAACTAGGTGTCGAGCGGCGGTGGGCAGGTCGAAGCGGCCGGATCCAGAGCGGGTGAACCTACTTCCCCCGGATCGAGGCCACCCGACGGGCCGTCCGACAGGCGCTGCGAGGCCGTTGTGCCCATCGACTTCTCTGTCTTTGCGCTATTCAATGAGAACCTGAAGCCGGTGCCAGCATCAGAGAGGAACTATGGCTTGTACTACCTCGAAGGCACGCCGGTTTACAACGTTAGGTTCTGGGTTCTGAGTATTCAGAAAGCATGAGAAAGGTACAAGTACGATATGATCTTTCAGTCTTTTTTTTTGTTGTTGAAATCGGCAAATCAGTTGCAAACTTTTCTGCTTGTGATGCATGAATTATGTCTGATTAATTCATGCAAACCTCTACACCTGACCCTTTCCTGTCACATTGCTTTCACACTTTTCACTTGGTAGGGATTCCAGCAGTGCAATGGCAATAGAACTCTGCACTGTCAAAAGGGGGTTCTAAAAAATCTGTCAAAAGGGGCTGCTACGTACCTGCATTAACATCAAAGTTTTCCATACCATTGAGTAGAAATTTTGGCAATGCGAATAGGCAATAGCATTGAGCAGAAAGAGGTAACTGAATGGCATTTTTTTCTTGCTACTGTAGGTTTGTAATGGGTACGCTAAAAATCATAAGATGTGGAGAATGTTTCCCGAAATCACATATTATGTCAAATGATTTTTGTGTTACCTCGTTCAATGTTCCTTGAAGTTTTCCTAGATTGTGACTTGATCTATTAGAATACGTATATCTTTAACAACTCGTTTTGATATTTAATGAAATGATGTTCTTCAAAGCAGCTGCAGAAATATTGTAAATTTCTATCAGACGCTCTGCATTTTAATCTTGGTCTCTTACACTCCTATACAGGTAACATTCTAGCAGAGGAAGAAACTGATTATTCGACATACCAACTCTCATACTCTGTTGCGGGCTGTTATGATGATGATGACAACAACATACGGGCTAAAAGGGCTAAGCATATATTTATAGATGACAGAGGGGCCTCCTGTAGTAACCCTGTTAATCCATGGTGGCCACTCTGTGAGGCCCTGAAAGGTTACTGCAAGATGCTGGAAGAACAAAAGGAGCTGGTGGTAGCTTGAATGAAGCACTTTTTACAGGCAAGTCGGGAGACCACCTGTGATGGGGCCTCTTCAAGCTTCTATGCTGTCTGTTGTCGTTCTATTAGAGGGGTGTGTAGTTGAGTGGGCTGCTGCAGTAGCTCAAGCACAGTAGCATCCTGCTTTCTGTGTTGTATGCTGTGAACATGGTTGGTGACCCCAAACATTGTGGTGCTTGTAACCAAAACTTTATACGCTTTCTATCAAATCAGGTTCTCTTTCAACAAACAAATTTGCTACCAGAACCATACCAGATGAAAATTTTCAAGGATTGCCTATGCATCACGCAAGGATCACTGGTACAACAAAGAGAGCGACGAGTACAAATGAATGAATAACCTCAATTCACAAACAAACGTTGGACCGAAAATTGTCATACAAAGGGTGCATCCTGTCATGGTGCTGGTGCAAATTAGGAAAACTGAATTCAGCGCACACTGATACATGGATTTAGGGGGCACGCTCCAACACTCTTCTAATACTTTACATAACCGCAGACGATTTTGTTACATCGACAAAAATTGTTTTCCTTTCTCGGTGTAAGGTGGATGATAATCTCGGACCAAAAAAATCACACATCACCTATCTTATAGCACAACAGACAATTTTGATCTCCACTGGCAGACATCAATTTGGTCCTCCAACTAATCTTCAAGCCATACTCTCAGTCACATATCACCATCCTACAAAGACGCATTGCTTCCGTACATGCTGAGGGATCAACTTCACCAGGAAGTCCATCGACACACTCTTCAGCTTTGTTTTGATAACATCAGAGTAGCAAAAAAAAAATAGTTTATCAGGAGTTCTGGTGCTCTGTAGTACCTAGAGCAGATATAAAAAATATTTGGTTTGCGTTTTACCTAAAAGAGAGCAAAAATAATTAGGCACACAACAAATATGAGAGCTCATGTGAATGTCAGTTGATTATTACCATACCAGAACTTTCACGCTGCATTATTTATAATTGACTAAAGATAAATTCTCCTGTAAGCGCTCAAACAGATAGAAATTTTTAATCTAGACTAGATATATACCATAGGGTACCATAGGGGTGTTACATATACCAGGAGATTTTGCGGCTTAATGTCCCTATGGCACACTCTGATGCAGTTATGAATGTATGCCAAAGCTCTACAAATCTGCCAATCACAAGGTTTTACATGTCATGACTATCACGCAGTTATAATTGAACATGTTAACAACTCCAACATAGCAAGTTTTACCTGATACATATAAAGTTTTGCATATATCAAAGCCATGCGCTGGTTCATCTTGTTATAGTGTTTAGTGACACAATGAGCAGTCTCTGGGTCTAGCACATACTCAAGCACCAAATTGAGGTAAAGCTCCTCCTTCTCAGTCTTTGAGAAGAAACATAGCTGAAGAGAAACCACATTTGGGTGGTCAAGCACTCGCATAGTTTGCAGCTCATGGCAAAAGGGCACTCATATTTGGCTCACAAACTCTAAAGGCCTAAATCCTAATTTCAACATCACATTCAGCCGCACAGACCCTGATTATACTCCAGGAGCTCATTTTCTAGTTTCACAAACAAAATGATGGCACAAATGACTAATGAATCACTCAAGTTCATCTATCAACAACACACAAATGATACTGACCTGGTGGACATGCTGCGGCAGGTGGGGGAGGCACCGGGACTGGGCCAGCGGCCGGGCAAGGCCGATGCGGTGGTATCCAGCCATGGGAGATGCGAGACTGAGGCCGGGCAGGTCCGTGGAAGGAGGAGTAGGAGGAGGCGGCGGCCTGGAGACGAAAGAAATGCCGCCTCGGAGCTAGTGGCGGCGGCGGCGGCGGACGCTCGGGAAAGAGAAGGAGTTGTGGGTTTGTGCGGTCAGGAAAAAAATTAGAATTTTGTTACTAAATTACCCTTCCCTCTATACTCCATACTACCATAGGGTGGTATGGAGCACCGAAGAAGACCTCAATTAAAGATGTACATGGATATTTTATATTTCAAATTTTAGCGTTATAATTCAAACAGGAAGAGTCTTTGGAAATTACTATTGAATAGACATGCATTAACTATGGCCACATAAAAACTTAATATGTATTGTTTGTGATGTGACCTTCTCTAGAGGATGTGACATGTGAGTATTTTCGTGGCAGCTACCACCCCGCATTGCGTACATTTCAGTAGGACATCCTTCGAGCGAAATAATCATCAACAAGCTAGAGAAAATGCGGTGAAGAACAGCCAACAGTGAAATTTGCCAGAATTAGTTTTTATTACGTACTAAGCTAGGGCAAACATTTCGTCGTACAACATATGTTGGAAAACCAAAACGGAAAGAACCTGCACTACGTGATTTCCCCTTCTAACAACTTCCATCACCACTCAAAACCTGACGCCTTGATGTGGCTTGATTATTATACCGTTTGTTCAGTATGTGCGTCTATACATATCGATTCAGTTAAGTATCGTCAGACCAATGCTCTTAGTCTTTCAGAAACCTTCGAAACCTCTATGCCAATTCTTGAGCTAAAGGCCTGCGCGGTCAAGAGGGACGCAATTACACTAAAATTAGAACACCACTGATTTAATGAAGATAAACTACATAATAAAAGCCTGTATATATACCCGGGAGTGGATGGTGTAGAAGATTTTACGGCCGGCGACGGAGAAGTTGGCGTTGATGATCTCGGCACCTTCTTCCTCCAGCACGGTGACCACCTCGTGCAGCTTGAACGGCCGTGCCACGCTGCTGACGAGCACCACGTCCAGGCTCGACCCGTCGTGGTGGTGCCGGACCTCCACCACCGGCGGCGGCGCCGCCGCCATGGCCTCCTCGTCGGCTTCTTCTGACCCGCCGCCGCATGCTCGTCGTCGTCGCGGTCGATGTCGAGGCTCCACCGCCGCCGCTGCCTCTCATGCCAGCCAAGAGCTGCGCAGAGTTCCTCTTCTGCTGCAGCTCGTCCACCCTTTCCTTGAGCTTCTTGATGTATGCGGCCGCTTCGTCCAGGCTAGCCTCCTGGGTCATCATATCCTATACATACGTATAGATACATATATACAATTAATCAGCACGTTTTTTTTTCTAAGTCTTATTGTGCACATCTTTACTCTACTCCAGATGATACCCGCACCTATCCCTATATATAGAATGAAAAACAGATGTTAGAAAAATCAATTCTCCAAAAACAATTTCAAGGAATATATATTCCAACATCTAAGTACTTTTGAAGAAAGCAACATGCATTTCCCAAAAAGAGTACTAAATGTCCATGCAGGAGCCAGAAGCTTTCATCAGTAGTATTTCATGTGAGAAGAGTGGTGACTTAGTTAGCCAGGCAAGGGCTCGAGATCAGCAGTCGAACAAAGAACCATATGCTTCTAGAGTTCTAGTAGTAGCCACCTAGCATATCATTTATTCATTTAGCATTGGCAGAGTTTCTCGCAAACTTGCTTAATCCTAGATCTATCATCCGGACAGGAGAAATAGTGCATCATTTTAAGAGGAGCCGTCATATCAGTTGGTATACTCCGTAATAGAGTACTATTAGCAGTTGGCAAATTAAATTAGTAATTAGTTGAGTACCTTGGAGGAGTAGTGTTCTTCGGGGACGAGGGAGGCGAGTTTGGCGCAGAGGCTCTTCATGTGCTGCCTCCTCCTCCTCTCGATCTCCTTCCTCTCCACCGCCGCCGACGAGCCGTCGCCGCCGCCACCGCCGCTGCTGTTGCTCGCGCTGCTTCTCCTCCCCTCCGCTGCTGCACTGCTACTGCTGCTCCTCTTCACATCCATCTCTCAGGTCTCTGGATCTCTGGCCTCTCTCTAGATCTGGAGCACGGAGACTGCAGAGATCTGAAAAAGGCAAGCAATTTTTTTTTTGGAGCAATTAACGGTAGGTGCTCTACCTTTTCATTAAGGCAAGCAAATTTTAAAGGAGTCTGCAGCAGCATCAAAAAGTGATGAACATATATATGCACGTGAGCTTAGAGAGATGCATGGATATATACTTACACGTATGCACATATGGGAACGAGGAGGGAGTGAATTGAACGTGATGGCAGCAACAGAGATGAGTAGAGATTGGAGAAGGTGGGAGAAGAACAAGTGGCCGAGGCTACCTAGCTGCTTCACGGCGTGTGGATACGGATGAGGAGCCATATGATAGCCGGGCGATATATGCTAGTGAACTATATATATATAAACGCCAAACAAGGGCACATACATACGGGTGCTGTCCAAGTGTCAACCCTTGCTTGGCCGCATTTACGCATACGGATACTGGAGTACTAATGTTGGGTTGGGTGGGATATTTTAAATACAGTTCACACATGCTGGGCTCCTACGTGTGTATAGAGAATGGCAGCCATCACAAACCAGGACAATAGTCCCCTAGCCTAAGGTCATGGATGGACCAATAATAAGGAGGGGCATATAGAATCTAAGAAAGGGCAAAATGAAATTACTTGGAGCTCATGCTCCACAATAATAATCCCCAGTAGTTTTAATTTCCTTAGATTAATTTCCATGTATCAATTGATTTATCTTAAACCCTCATTTCTCAATTTTCCTGATAGGAACTATACGATTCCTTCATTCTATCAGAATGATAAGACCAGTAGTAATATCTATAAAAAATTTATATACCAAATACAAAGAGTTGTGTACATGTTATGAAAATGCTTTTCATCACCAAACCAATAGTATCAATTGCTGTCAACCTCTATAATCTTTTAGATATATTTTTCGTGATCAAAGATAGACTTTTTGACTTGGGACAAACCAAGATGAATTTACATTCGTTATTTATGAAGGCAATTTTATAAAGTTAAATGGGAGTAGAGTAAAATTGCACTTGCGTATGAGCCTATCCTATGTACGTACTCTCCTAGTCACAGAACAGTGTCACATTAATGGCAGGACAGTACATATGTGGAAGTAGCATAGCAAAATAGTCAAACCTTACCCTCCAGTCGTCTCATGTCTTGATATGATATCTACCTTGCGCCTGTTGTGGTAGCTCGTCTAGTTGGCCACTGCTGTCATATATGGCCATATGGGTTTTGTTTTGTTGTTATCAGTCTTTTGTTGCAACAAGTAGCTTCGATCCTCTATCAACATACTACATGATGCTTGACAAATCTCTTGTTCGTTGGTTTTAAAAATGGACTAAACACTACTACAGAAAAGGTCATCACAGCCGGTTCGGAACCCCCATCACAGCCGGTTTTGGGGGCGGATGAGATAAAGCGGCTGTGATAGTCCCCCCTATCACAGCCGGTTTTCAAAAACCGGCTGTGATGACCCTATCACAACCGGTTTTCATCTAAACCGAAAATAAACCAAAATAAAATAGCAAAACATTTTATTTATTTTACCAAAATAAAGTCGCAAGTCGCGCATTTTTCGAGAAAAAATCGCGCGTTACGCGGTCAGCGGGATTCGAACCCGCGACCTCACGTTCGTGCATAGCCTCCTCTACCACTGCACCATTAGTGTGTTTGTGTCTATATACCATTTTGATTCCCCTCATATTAATGTTTTCTGAGTGTAAATTGCTTATTTGAGGCTCTAAATGACTTCAAATAAAAAAGTGGTGAACTACAATGTTTCATAACTTTTCAAGATCTACAACTTTCGTTTTGGTCAAAATTTCATCCGAGGTCGTTTACAAAATTTGAATTTTCAAATTTGAAAAATTCAAACTTAGATTCGGTTGACAAGATGACTTCAAATAGAAAAATGGTGAACTACAATATTTCATAACTTTTCAAGATCTACAACTTTCGTTTTGGTCAAAAGTTCATCCGAGGTCGTTTACAAAATTTAAATTTTCAAATTTGAAAATTTCAAACTTAGATTCGGTTGACAAGATGACTTCAAATAAAAAATAGTGAACTACAATGTTTCATAACTTTTCAAGATCTACAACTTTCGTTTTGGTCAAAAGTTCATCCGAGGTCGTT
Organism: Urochloa ruziziensis; assembly: GCA_015476505.1. Lineage (NCBI taxonomy): Eukaryota > Viridiplantae > Streptophyta > Magnoliopsida > Poales > Poaceae > Urochloa > Urochloa ruziziensis. The sequence continues at coordinate 13,459,363 of CM027122.1, read as the reverse complement.
TACAAAATTTGAATTTTCAAATTTGCCCTCCAAAAATGTGTTAGTAAAGAAACCGGTTGTGATAGTGAGCATCACAACCGGTTTGTAAGAAAAACCGGTTGTGATATGTCGGCCGACTATCACAACCGGTTTTTGAGAAAAACCGGCTGTGATAGGCGACATCACAACCGGTTTTTTAAAAACCGGTTGTGATAGCTCTATCACAACCGGTTTTCTCAAAACCGGTTGTGATAGCCCGTTTGTGAAAGTGGTTTGTATAGTAGTGAAATCGAGGACCCTCTTGCTACAACCCTCCCCCCTCTGCGTTACCGACTTTGCTTATACTTAAGATAATTTGGATTTTTTTTTCGTCAACTCCGTCGTCCTACCTCAACAAGCAAGGGCGATAGAGAGATGATCAGAGAGACTACCTTTGGCTACGATTAATTGTTTAACTGAGCCTTCTCTGCATAAGCTAAAAACAACTCAAGTACACTCTCTCTTGATCCTTAAGATCTCTCTGTGTAGATTCTCAAGAGACTTTGGTGCCAATTTGCCAAACAGAACGACGACATCACATGTCAAAATCGATCTCACAGTACTGTGCGCCGTTAATGCGTTGTGTCGTTGACACAGGCTCGCATGCATGGACCACGCCCCGAGCGTGGCAGGCCTATCTTCAATCGTCGGTGGGGAGTCGTGCATACGTGTCGTCCATGGGGCACTGCCTGTACCAACCTAACCGCCCCCAGCCAAGCGCGGCTGGCATTGCGTTCGTAGCGCCGCTGACGCAAGCCGCCGTGACGTACGGTGGTCTCGCTCTTGCCTCGTGATTCGTGAAGGCAGCGTTTTGCCGCTTTCTTAGCCGGCTGGTGAGATAAATAAGGGAGAGGCGACGGCCCGGCCCGGCTGGTTGAACTTCGTTGCAAGCACCCAAACAGATGGGGCAGCTTTAGCAGCGACAACAATTTTCCATCGCAGATAGACAGTACGTGCCTGTATATGTCTCCGTACCTGTAGGGTACTAGAAGGTGTTTAGGACAGTGATATGGTCACCAAAGCAAAACTTTGACTCCTTTTTTCTATAAAAATATTTTTTGAAAAGTTATATATGTATATTTTTATGAAAGTAATTTTCAAGACCAATCTATTTATATGATTTTTATATTTCTAAACTCAACGAATTAAATGTTATTCATGGTTTATATTCCTAATGTTTGACTCAAACCTTATCCAAAATGACTTCTAATGCTAAACTGGAGGGAGTATATACTCTCTAGCTAGCTAGTAGAGCAGGGACGCGCCCGAAGCGTGCGGAAAATATCCAATGTGTTCAAGGTGTTTTTAAGGCATGGTCTAGATGATAAGTCAGTAATGGCTCGTCTCCTCTAAGGTGTCATCTTAGTTCGCTTTAGTCTACTTAGACGTCGCCTATACGATAAAACAGTAGTGGTGGGTCGTTTCGTCTCAATGCTCTAAAAATCATGAAAATATCATAGGGCAAACGAAAGCTAGTATGTGAAAAGCTTTGCATGCAAGAGGTTGTTGTGTGCCCGTCCTGTTCACTTGGCTTATCAGCCTAACCCACCAGATTTTGCTCCTCACAAAATACTATCAAATCAGCTTAGATCAGTCAAAATCAACAGATTTTTTAACCCAGCCTAGCCAAGGTACTACGTGCACGCAAAATAAATTTAAAGCAACTAGCACGTACGCACACACGCATGCACTACAGGCGAAGGGATCGATACGATGGATCATCAGGTCCCAGGCCCATGGAATTTGTGGGGATATGAGAAGAGTTGGATAGATGCATCATCTTGCTCTTTTTGCGTACTCCTTTCATTTAAAAATAATAATTCTATGTATGAGTCTATAGACAAATATCAGTCTAAATATATAAGTTTGACGACATTTATTTTGGAATGGAGGAAGTACACATCCCACTTTTTTAAAGATACATATCCTATTTGGGTGGACCTTCTCTTCTTGACTTGCAAATTAAATTCTTTAACGGATTTCTGTAGTTTCTTATCCACTTCATTCTCGATCGACTATATTTCTCCAAGGCGTATTTCCTCACAGGACGAGCAAGAAAGGGATAGGTCGACCATGCATGCAAATGCTTGAGCCCGGCCGGACGCAATCAAACGTTCACTATTTGCTCCCTTCGTCCCACAATATATGTATTATTTAAATTTCGTGCATCACGTTTGACTATCCGTCTTATTCAAAAATTTTGTAAATATATTATTTATTTTATTATGATTTGTTTTATCATTAGGTATACTTAAAGTATGACTTAATTGTTTTAATATTTTATAAATTTTTTAAATAAGATGAATGGTCAAACGTGACGCACAAAAGTCGAAGAATGTTTATATTACGGGACGGAGGGAGTATAGCTCTAGCACTGTTACCCATCGGTCTAGGCGTCTAGCTCTAGCCACAGCAGTATAGTCAGGACCATCATATGCAACGTTGACACATGCAGCGTGGTCCAGCACACACGCGCTGAGACTGAAACGACACATACACACCTCTCCGCTCACCGGGAGACAAGACAGCGTGCGTGTCCGAGCCATTGTGGTTCGTATCTCTTTGATACCGGCACCACACAAGAAGCTTATTACAGGTCAAAAACTATCCTGCAACGTTTAGCAGTATGTGAACCCATCATGACAATTTGTTGCGTAGTCGGATGCCCATTTTTTTAGTTCAGAAACAAATGGTATGCGCCCACGTAGCAATGGTGCTCCCTCGGCTCTTTCCTGATTTGTCGTACCATCTTTTAGTGGACGACTCTGTGATAGTACTGCACTCGATCTGATGGACAAAAGTGTTCATGTATAGCTGCACGTGAAAAATATATTATTATTGCTATTGGAAGTACACTCTGCAAACCTATTAGGTACAGTAGAGCTAAATCTGATTCTGTAGTTGATTGATATAGGAGAAAGTGATATGGCTGAATGTGATTCTTTATAATTCTCTATATCGATTTTATGGGAAAAAATAGGTTCTATATAGAGAAGTGAATCTGGAGTTTTTTTCACCTCCCTACCCCTTAGTTCATTTTATAGAATATATCACGTCATATAATCAATATAGAATCGCTTTTCTCTGCATAAACTGTTTCACAGAGCTCTTCCTAAATTCAGGCCTGTATGTAATACTAGGTAGGGGGCACGCTAACGCCGCGCCAAATAAGTTTTTCAGTGTAAAAGATTATGTATAGTGATGGTATTATGTTGGCATGGTTCTTATGCAAACTCGATGACAGTAAGGCAGATGTTCTCCACTATGGAGAGCATGGTCGTGTTGACATAGAATGCGCACGTAAGAGGGCCTTTTGCCACTATGGCGCCAGAGCTAGTGGAACTGAGGATGGGAGTGACGCGAAATGACGTTGTTGGCCAGCTAGCCGACGAATAACAAAGAGAGAGGAGAGGAAAATCTGGGGGTAGGAACCGTTCGACGAACTCATCTCAGAAGAAACAATGGTCGCGTGTCTTAGTGAGGCAGGTGAGCCCGGGGTGGACGATATCTCCATCCAAGGCAGCGGCACTACCTCTGATCCAAACTGAGGCTCGAGAGAAGGGATAGAGAAGGCGAGTTGACACGTGATGCGAGAAATTGAGCGAGCAGCCGAGCAGCACAATATTTGTGTCACGTTTTAAATTTTGTTGGGAGGCAACGACGGCTCTAACGCGTGAAGGGCACCACAATTTCATTTGACAACAATACACAAGCGTAACATGCAACAACCGAAAAATTGTGTGACAGCGCAACGTTGGAATCATGTGGCGGGGACGCACCGACTCTGGTTGGACGCATTTTTTTACCGGTATGGATGCATGTATTTCTTCTGAAGATAATACTAAGCTACCACCAGACGTGACACTCATGTGGGAGAAAACAAACATACTGTAGCGAAAGAAGCATGGCGGTTTTAAAAGGTAAAAAAAAGAATATGTGCACTGTAGCTCACTACAGTAGACAGGGTCGCTGGGAGGAGCGGAAAGCTCCCCGCGTTATATAGAGTAGTATAGTTCTACCAACTATATATTTTGTTATTGCGTACACTACCTTTTCCCAAAACATCAAAAACTATGCACGTTTTAAATTAGGTGAGATGATATTGATTTTGGTCTAGATGATGTTGGTTAGAGGTACGTAATAATGTTGATTGTATTAGTTGTTGGAAAGAATGATAGCAGTGGATGAATATGGAAAGGAAAAAGTCTACATCACCCCCCACCTATGGGGTGTGGACTACATAACCCTCCAACCTATGAACGGTCTATATCACCCCCTGAACTTTCGAAAACCGGTCAAATTACCCCCTAAAGCAATTTTGAAAAATCATAGTAAATCACAGAAAAATCATAAAATGGAAAATCCAATTGTGTTGGACTCCAAATGAGCAGATCTACACAGTGAACATACAATGTGGTATGTTGTAGTACAATTTTTTACAGTTATGAAGAAAAACATAAATATAAAGCTACAGCAAAAAAAATGTACTAAACCATACCATATTATATGTTCACTGTGTAGATCTACTCATTTGGAGTCCAACACAATTGGATTTTCCATTTTATGATTTTTCTATGCTTTACTATGATTTTTCAAAATTGCTTTAGGGGTAATTTGACTGGTTTTTGAAAGTTCAGGGGGTGATATAGACCATTTCATAGGTTGGGGGGTTATGTAGTCCACCCCCATAGGTTGGGGGTGATATAGACTTTTTCCATATGGAAAAGAGGGCAATTGGTGCATTTTTGTGACGCCTTTGAATTGCAGTGGTTCAAGTTCCAAAACAATGTTCGATAAGATATTTACTTTGGCCATTCTCAGTGGGAGTTTCACGGACACAGTTATCTAGACTGAAAACTTACGCCATTCTCGGTGAGAGTTTTATGGACACAGTTATCTAGACTGAAAACTAGGTAATTGTGCCAATAGGAGTTTCATGGGGATGAACTCTCCTCTCATCCCATGAAACTCACTCGTTCTCTCTCCTTACCACATCAGAAAACTTGGTGATATGACATAGAATTTAATCATATGAAACTCTCAATGAAACCCCCATTGAGATTGGCCTTAGATGAATCATTGGTATCATTAATTATACTTATACTGCGTTTGCAAGTCCGAATTGAGGCCTGAATATTGGAATTGGCATTGACTAGGCTCAAATGTCGGTGTTTGGCTGTCATGGCATTGGCTGGTGGAATTGAGCTTCAATGCCATCCCAGCTTTGGCCAAGCCTGCGCGTGCCTTTGAACGATTCGGAGCACTAACGCTCGGTATTGCCCAGAGTTAGCCCTTCCCCTCCCACGGATACCCCTTCGGAAAAAAAACAGAAGAGTCCTGCTGCCGCCGCTGGAGGTGAAGCCCAGGCGACGGCGTTGATTCCCTGTGCCGGCGCCAGCGTCGCATCGCGCTACTCCTCTGCCTCGCGACCCTTTCTTCTTCGTGGCCGGCGAGCGGCGCCCGGCAGGCCGTTCCCCTTCTTCCTCGCGGCCGGCGAGCGTGTTAGCAACCCATAGCAGGGGAAGGATAGGAGAAGGAGATCGGAGATCAGAGAGGCAGGGAAAGGAAGAACCAGAGAAGAACCGAGAGGAAGAGCAAGCAGTTTATTGAAGAAGAACAATTACATGAATCATCGATGCCTGAGGCCTTGAGTGGCTCAGTACATATAGGAACCGGACTTTGTTACATGGGCTCAGCCCAACAACCAACACAGGCACACAGGCCCAACTTAACTATATCTTTATTACTTAAGGAGGCCTAAGTCCTAACATTCTCCCCTCCTTAAGCCACAGCTTGCCCCCAAGCTGTGAGGATGCTTCAGTTACCAGTAAAGCATCGCCACCAATAGAGGCCTTTGGAAATGATACTCCCTTTTGCAAGTTAAGCCTTCAAGGATCTTCAATCACCAGATGATAGAATTGCAGTTTGAAGAATGTATTACCGACACGACGAGTTAGTCTTGAAACTTCACGTGCGTGTTCCAACAACTCTGACAAAAATGTTTTAGTTTCGTCAACAGCATAACTTCTCCAAATAGCTTGTGCTGACCACCTAAAAGCTTTGCAGACATTGTTGAGATAAAAATATTTGAAGGTTGCTGTAAGGTAACCCAACAAAATAGCAACATTGTCCACCCGTGAAGGCCAATGCAAACTGGAGAGAAACTGAAATAAAGCCAGCCAGTCTCTCTTCTTGACAGCACACAGATTAGCCTGTTGCATTTGCAAGTCGTTCAAGCCATTAATAGACTCAAATTCAGCACACAAATAGTGATCACCACCTGGATGTAAAAGGATCACTTGGAGCTCCTCTATCATTCTAGCAAAAAGTCCATCACCTAGCTTCTGTTTTCGCTTTACCAGAGATGTCAAATACTGCACCACATTTCTCTGATCTGAATTCTCTAGTACGTGCTCACTAATAAGTTGTTGACTACACATCACTAAGAGTTTGGCAGAAAACCTTGGATCCCAATTCCGATCCTTCCAACACCTCTTGCTCTTGCCACTGAATACGAACCATTTCACTCCATTTGGATAGCATTGAAACAATAGAATCATTCTTGTTGGTACGGACACAATAAGTTCATTGCCCACTAGAAATACCAGACCTCTCATGGACGTATTATGGTCTTCACTTCCTGAACCCCATGTCCAATCAGGTGGTGGCCCAAGTGCTTTGAATTGTACAGTCATTTGATAGAACCCCACGGCATGAACTTCTTTTGCATAATCAACATACACCATTATCAGTAGATTAAGCCAACTCACATCAACAGAAGATTCCCAGAAAGATGGCCAAGGAGGTTTCCAAAGAATCCCTAGCACAAAACTTCTACCCTTCTTGTATTTCTGACAACTAGCACAATAGACTTTCCAATAAGCAAAAGATAGCCAGGGTATTGGCCTCAACTGAACATCAGTCTTTGGCATAGCAAAATAGATAGGTGGTGGCCATTTTTCCTTGTCAAACACATAAGCAAGTAATGGACCAAACATTACTGTACCGTGAGTTGTTATGCTCTCCAACACCATTTTCACATCAGGTACTCTCGTGGCCAGGCATGGTAGCGACATAACCCCAAACGAGTATGAGAAGGTGGAGGTGGAGAAGTACTGTACCTGAATGCACTCGAATGAGCCTGCAGATGACTTGTTGGTGGGCTCGTCCTCTGCTCTTGGGGTAGCAGAAAGCACAGTTCGCCGGATGGACCTCCACCGACAGGAGAGCACGGCCGTGCGCGCGACGTCCTTGATGGGGAGACAGGAGATGATGTCACCGAGGAGCATGACTGGAAGGAAACTGAGGCGGTCGATGCACTCGATTTCGACGGGGGAAACTTGTGTCGAACACCTTGTGGGCGGGTCATTGAGGATGGTAGTTTCATCGTCATCCGCAACTCGAGCCGCTGGAGTTGGGGAACTTGTTGTGGGCAGGGACGAGATGGTTGCCGGCGAGGATGTCGCGGGCAAAGTAGTGGGCGAGGACATGGTGGTGGCCGGCGGCGAAGTAATTTCTGGCGCTGCAGAAGGAAGTAGATCGGCTGCAGCCTGGGCAGCCAAGCACTGCGAGATGTTGCCGCAACCCCACTTAATCTCCATCTGATAGCAACCATCATAGATATGTTGGCCATGCAATGCCCCAAAGGCTTCGGCAGCTTCAAGCTTGGATTGGAAAATCACTTGAGCCTCCACATGCTCAACGCCCATACACACAGAAACTTCCTGTACCTTGCCAAACCGACCAAAAATTTGATGGAGGACAGATGCAGGAATATGATAGCACACCTTGTGGATGGTGACCTCCAGCATGCGATTTGGAGACCGACACTCTGCGAACTCGCTTCTGGTCATTTCATCGAACATGTTGCGAGCGAACATGGCAGAAACACCAGGAACGCGCTGAAAGGCAAGACTCACTCCCAAATTGAAACTGCACTACCAGATTGATTCGCAGGAAAGGATTGACCATGATTTCTCGCGCTCACCAATCCAATTCCAGACACGGCTCAATCTGGTGGAGAAAATTGAACGAATCGAGCACGGGAAATTGAATCGGGGTAGAAGAATGGAAAGCAAATCAAACCAAGGATCGAGTGTCTTTGATACCAATTGTTAGCAACCCATAGCAGGGGAAGGATAGGAGAAGGAGATCGGAGATCAGAGAGGCAGGGAAAGTAAGAACCAGAGAAGAACCGAGAGGCAGAGCAAGCAGTTTATTGAAGAAGAACAATTACATGAATCATCGATGCCTGAGGCCTTGAGTGACTCAGTACATATAGGAACCGGACTTTGTTACATGGGCTCAGCCCAACAACCAACAAGGCACACAGGCCCAACTTAACTATATCTTTATTACTTAAGGAGGCCTAAGTCCTAACAGAGCGGCGACCGACTGGCCGGCCCTCTTCTTCCTCACGTCCGGCGAGCCGCGTCCCCTTCTTCCTCAGCATGATGGCGGGCGGCGACCGGCGGTCCGGCCCTCTTCTTCCTCGCGGCCGGCGAGCCGCGTCCCCTTCTTCCTCGCAGGACGGTGGGTGGCGACCGTCTGGCCGTGCCCTCTTCTTCGTCGCGGTCGGTGAGCCGCGTCCACTTTGCCCCTTTCTTCGTCGTGCCCAGCGAGCTGCATCCTGTTCTCCTCGTAGGTCACCGAGCGGCGGGTTGTGCCCCTTTCTTCATCACGGGTCGGTGGATTTTGTGCCATCAAGTCCTAATCCGGTGGGGGCGGAGCTCGAGTTGCCGTCGCCGAGCCTCAAACCGGCATGACGGAGCTCGATGCGAATGTGGACGCGACTGTCGACGGCGCTTGGAGGAGCAGCGGCGGCACTGGCTATTCGTGGGGGAAGATAGAATCAATGCCAAATTTTACGGCAGGTACATCCAAACATGAATGGGTATTCACCATCTCGTTGGATTCCATCTAACAATTTCATCTACGTACAAACAATCACTTTGGCATTGCGATTCATTGAAAAAAAATGTTCACCAACTCTTGGGTCAGAAAAGTGGAACTCCGGGAAATGCTCTAAGGCTTCGTTTGGATATCGATATTATGGGGCTTGGCATTGAACTGGTCTCAATACCAAATCTGAGTAGCATCGACAATGAATCGTAATGCCAAGCCCCATAATATCGATATCCAAACGGAGCCTTAGAGCATTTCCCGGAGTTCCACTTTTCTGACCCAAGAGTTGGTGAACTTTTTTTTTTGCTCTAGTAGATTCCCTTTAATCTCCTCTTTTTCTAATAATTATTAGGACAAACAAATAATCCATCCCAATTCTCACCAAATAGAGGGGTGTTGTGACTCTCCCAATATAATTGTTGGATTGGGATCAGACATTTTGGGACTGAAAAACAACTCCCTCAATAATAATATAAAGATATTAATAAATAATCAACATTAGCTAGTTATTGAAAAGATTTATTGAGGACCGGCGGAGATGCTCTTACAACGAGAACACAATCAAGAACATCTGCAATTCTATATACTCCCTCTGTCCCAAAATAAATGCAATTATAGGATTGAGCATACAAACCAATGTTAGATGTAAAATTACCAAATTATCCCTTGTATTTTGTAAGAGATATCTAGACATTGGTTTGTCGTTTATACGAGAAGCTTTCGGGACTATTTGTCTTTGTGGTTGGTAGGTCAAAGTTGCATTTTTTGTGAGACAAATTTCAAATCCTAAAATTGCATTTATTTTGGGACAGAGGGAGTACCTCTTTAGTGCCATAGTATTAAGTTGGATCACAATTTAATTTAGCAAAAATTATACTAGTAGTTCTAAGGAAAGGAAGAAAATGATGTAGAGATTTCTAAAATGCAGGCATGGACCTGCCATTTCTCCGGGCCTTGTTTGGATAGGGGCGTTTTGAAGGGGATTGGAGGGGATATTAATTCATTGGAGGTATTAGTTCGTTTTAGATCCTAATCCCCCCAATCTCACCTCCAATGAACTAATATCTCCTCCAATTCCCCTCGTTCCAGAAGCACCAAACATGGCCTCGAATGGACCCCTGCCCATTTGGCTCTATTTGCTGCGTCTTCAGTTCTTTCGTTCCCTCTTCGATCTTTTTTTTTTCGAAAACTCTTCGATCCTTCTTCAAATGGGCAAATCAGAGGAGCTAGGCACCAACGGTAAAAGGATTTCATGCCCCTCGCTTCTGAATATCACTTTCGTGGTCTAATAGAGCTCCAACGGAGCACATGCCCGTGTTTAGTTCGCGAAAACATTTCGTAAAAGATTTCGGGTTTTGATTTTATCAATTTAGAAGTAGTAAATGTAGACGAAAAAGGTGGAAAGTTATATGGATAGGTTGGAAATCTCGAGACGAATCTAACGATGGTAATTAGAAGGTAATTAATTCATAATTAGCGGATGATTACTGTAGCAATACTGTCTCAAATCATGGATTAAGTAGACTCATTAGATTCGTCTCGCGATTTACAGTCTATCCATATAACTTTTCACCTTTTTCGTTTACATTTAATACTTCATGCGTCAAAGATTCTCCTTTAATGTGATGGATGAAAATATTTCGGATGGGAACTAAACGTTGGCCTATGTCACGTCGTTTGTACGTGTCCTTGACGATGCTTCCCGTCTCTTTCAGATTTCCTTACCCGACAGGAAAGACTGTTTGGCTTGACGTTTCTCTCTCACGGAGACTGTTTGGCTTGACATTATATCGTATCAGAATCACTCTCACGGAAATCACTTTCTTGTCCTCGAGTCCCGAATTAACCGCTTCACTGCCTCTCACCTACACTACCCTGATTTGGAGATCCGAAGTATCTGACTGGTCTGTTAATATGCGTACAGCGATTCAGATAGAAGGTCTTAACTCTGAAGTGTAAAACGTGTCGCAGGCACCAATAATACAGCAGCATAGGCAGCGACAGACAGGTTTGAAAGTTCATGTGAACCGTCACGCACCATTCTTAATTACCATGGTCGTCTTTCATGGAGACTAATTGCGAGGAATTTGCATCAGTGTGACACTCCATGGAACTTGGAAGGTGCAGGTGTGGATAGAATCCTCACTCTCTCCATGTGTGTCCCGTGTCCAAGTCCATGCTTGTAAAGAGATAGTCTCCATGAGTGCCGCTGATGTTTGCACTTGGCAGTGTGAACCGCAGCATGTTTTTTCTTTCAACAGCACAGTGCACTTGACTTTCATTTCTAGCTTTTGTCAAATGACTTCACATCCTGTGCTCAACAGTCGCTAGAACACTGTGCACCCGTGTGGACTAATCTGAAACAGTGTGATTATCTGAAAGTGACACGCACTTACTACATCAAAAGAAAAAAAGAATGCCAAACAAACTTGAACAGACGTGACTCGTTTGGCCGTGTACAACACAAACAAACAGGACTACAGGAGACGTGAACGCCAAAAGATTCTGAACAGTCTACATTACATGAGTGATTTGCAAATGTCAGGAACCTACTCGCAGACCAGGACCGCGACCGCTGCCATATGTCGCAAGCCATGCCCATCGGACGCGAGTCAGAGCATCGCCAGCGGAGCCGCTATTTGGCTGGCCATCGATATTTTTCGCTGCTATCGTAGAAAAGTGTAGTCCAGCAGTTTCGCTAAACCAATCGGCATCCCTGTAGCGGTGGCCAAACCGGATACTTGGATAGCCAAATTTACCAGCCCCGAGCGGCCTGCTTTCCGTTCCTGTGAGGCTGACGAGGGACGGTGTTCGTCTGTATCGTTGTTTTACTTCAACACACTATTCCTTTTTCTTTTTCTGTAAATCCTAAAAGTCACTCTTCGAGCTCCTAAAATCTTGCCGGTTTTTATGTTGATAGAATAAATGGAAGAGGGCCCATTTTAACTACGTCTAACTCAAAATCTCTTACGGGTATTAAACTAAAATTCTCCAAAGTTGACCTTTGTTTTGCTAGTTATTTGAATGTTAGGGCATCAATTTAATTCCTAAAATTAGGTTAAATCATTTTAATTCATGTATGAATTAAATCGGATAATAATAAAATGTAGGTCAATAGGATATGGAGCGTGAGATTTGGCTAGTCTGCTAGAGCGTGCTGAAATATGGAGGAAGAATCTTATAGGGTGGACAGCCAAATGAGGATATGGAGGGTCAATTTTGACTATTCTGCTGGAAGATGCTCTCAGGGGACCTCGACTCCACGCTGCACCTTTGCAGAGCATCTTCACAAAGATATGCAGATCCGCCTAGCCACGGCTGAGGCGGAGCACCACTGCACCAGCCACCAGGTGTAGGGTGGACAAATGTTCAGAGATCAAATTCTGCAGAGCATCTCCAGGGAGCCTCTCCATTTTTCGCACATTACATTATTACTGATGAAGAGTAATTTTTATTTCTACTGAAACCTGGAAGGAAAACAGGGATCTGCAGACGCAAGGATAGAATTCTACCCCTTCAGAGAGGGCAGAAAAAATATTATCAGCATGGATTGTTGGGTTCTTTGGTTAGTTTACAAAAATCGTGTGTGGAATTTTACAGCATATAAAACACAACACTAATATATACGCTACATACATCAGAAGCGTAGATACAAGTATTAGGTAACTGGGTCTACTTGAAGAAAAGGCCCTTCTTTCTTCCTCTTCTCCTCTCAACAGCCTGCGAAGATCCAGATGTTGAGCGTTAGTGTTGAAACAACTGGCAGATGTGCATGCAAAAGGAGCAACAAGTCGATCACCATTTATGTGGTGAATGTACTTCGAATTGCAAAGGAACCAATTCTTTGAAAACATTGCTATAAGAACAACACAATTTATTTTAATTGTTTGCAGGTATTAAGCAAGATAACGTGTAACTGGCTGGACATGTCGCTAGCCAACAAAACTGAGGCTGCAGGCTCTCTAGCCTATAGAACCAAACAAGATCAGCAACATACAGAAACCGAACCATTTAAGCAGATAGAGTGTCAAAAGTAGTAACATTACACAAGCAGAGCGGTACAATAAATCATATGCAACACATTAACATCGAGTATCAATAGTTTCACAGGTAACTAGTAATGTCTAGGGGGGACGAGAATGCTGTGCCATCAAACATGGCAACATGCTAACTAATGGTGATTTGTGGCTGTGTTCAAGGAGGTTGGCGTGTGGTGTTGAGGAATTGTAAGCACTCGTGTTCTAGAAAAAGAGAGAGAGAGAGTTAGAGACTTTGAGGTTGTAAGGCGCAGTTTTATAGCTGTGTGTTCAAAATGAATGGAGGTTTTGGTTCAAAGGATGATAATAGAATTTTCTCACCATCAAATATTACTAAGTTATTGTGCGTTTCAATAGTGGGTTCCTACAAGCTCATGATACCCACTTATTATTGTTGAATGAAGATAATATTAAAAAGGGATGCTAATATGCTATGTACTCGTATTGTACAACAAATATCACGTACCATATTTTTGAACAACCTTAATACTAGAACAATAGTATCCCGCAACCTGCAAAGTTAAAACATGAAACAAGAATAAGCAGTAAATGATTTGTGTACAGCACGAAACTATTGTTGCGTAAAGCATAAAGGGGTTATCTAGGGGAGTACTCTGAGAGCCAAGGAACTTCGAATATCCTAATCAAAAGGGAGGTATAGGGTCCTAGACTGCCATACTTTCAATAGACATGGAAAGAGGAATTTCAAGAGTGCCATTTGAAGTGATGATGCATGTATATACTTTTGGTTAAAACAGTAGCAGAGATCGCTGCTGCTAATATATTTAGCCATTTAGGAATGTACAAAAGCTGTACTGCTAATAAATGAAGCAAACCGAAGCCTCATTTGGTACTTACAGTGTATTTTCTGCTGGCTTCAGATTATATTCAACACCATCAACAGATATAATCGAAAACTCTGTTTGACGCCCATATGGAATCTGAATCTGAAAAAGGACATAAGCTGTTACACAATTTGTTACAAACTGCACTTCATAACCATACAATGTAGGCGCAGGTTAAAATCAAATATGTGAAATGGAAGCCGTTTCAAAGATAGTTGACAGGCGCACGCGTGGGTTGGTGCGGGGGTGACAAAGTTCAAACTTTGAATGCAAAACAGAAATGTGTTAACTTTCCTCCAAAAAAGTGCCAGCGTGCTGCTGGTTAAAATAAACTAAATTATGAAGTCAAAACATAAACACAAGAAGATGCAACATTCCATTTCCTGAAATGAAGTATGCTAAGAGTAGGGACATACAGAAGTTTCTTGCTGAAATTTCTCTGTGATAAGAACACCACGCTGCCCATTACATTTAATGCTGTAACCTTCCCTCTTTATTGCTAAAACAGCTGGTTCCCACATGTCTAAAAATCTGACCTGCTGTTGGAGAATTCGATACTTCAGAGAGTGCATGAAACTAGAAGAAAGTAACAAGAATGCTTTTGATATGTGAATGAGTAACTGAAAATGACAAAGAGCATACAGGCAGTTGGACTTGGACTTCATAGGTGACGTGCCCAATTGCAAGAGTTTTCTTAATAAGCTCCTTTGTTTCAGGATCTGCATCAACGATGGTTGCTCAAATTTGGAAACAAATTATGCAATGCTGCTACTACATTATTATCTAGGTACCCCCTCCATACAAATTTACAAGGCGTGATACGTTTCAAATTTCATAACCTTTAACCAACAATTAAGCTAACTACAAATGAGTCGAGTGATACAAAAATGGTTTACCACTAGATTCATATTTGAACATATATTCCTATCATTATGATTCTGTAACTAGAAGCAATACTACTATATAAATTTTATGATCAAAATTCAGCTTAAAAGGCCAAGCCAAGCCAAGTCACACCTTATAAAAATAGACACTGGGTGCATCAACAATGTGGGGGGGGGGGGGGGGGGGGGGGGGGTGGGTTGGAACAAAAGTACAGAAATACCAGTGTTCTAGGGAATAAGGAACAGTCCTCTTCAAACTTGCCCACTGACCAAAAATACCATTAGTTGGTATAGTTCAGGACAGATCAACTGCACCAGCTCATTGCCAGTATACATGAGCTCTGCCAGCATTAGACTGGGCACTAAAATATTTGCCTTCTAATAAAGTTGAATCTAAAATGAGAGAGCTAAGGCAGTGCCGCATTGTATCAGGTATTTGTGCCATCTCATGAGCATCCAACAAAGGAAAATGCATCGTTGAAGCTTAGAACATGTGAACCCTACCACCCCAGTTCTTTCAACATGTTCATCATTTGAGAAAAACTGAAGTGTCAATGGAAACAACATAATCCCAATTTGTGGTTCCTAAAACTTACCGCATGAAATTTTTCTTTGCTCGTTTGCATACACCTTGATAAATTCCCCCTGCAACAGCAAATAGAAGATCTCCATAAAATTAACACTAGAAGTTGTTGAGGGAAATCAATTTTCTAATTTCTACGAAGCATTGAACTTTCATCCTATCTTAACCCATTTTGCATAGCATATTGATGATTCTTAAGAAATAAACTTTACAGAAAGATATGTTTGCCAGAAAATCAAATAACCCAGTTATTCAAATGCCAGTATGATTCTGTTCACTGCATTCCTTGGCTTATGATGAGAATAAAGTTTCTCTGCTAGCAAACTCAATTTAGTCTCCAAGTAATATATTCCAGAAATAGGGTTCTACATGAAAATAAATTCTTCCCATGAAATCTTTTTCACAGTACCGAATGTAAAAGGCAAATCTCATGGTATGACAAGTGGTGACCGTTGACAGTGCTAGATAAGTAAATAAACTAAAACCAAAATGGAGGACAAACGATTATACAACTTGACAAAAAAAATCATTGCTCAGCAGAAAGAAATTGCACATCAAATATTGTCCGAAACTATTTGTGCAATCTGCCTTTAAGATGTGAATGGGAAAGGAAAATAATGGTATCAGTAATTCAGTATTGACTACAATGGGAAAAGTGATCAGAGTGCCCTGCTGACCTACCATCAGATCCGGGACCTAACAAACAAAGTAGACAAGGGAGGCAGCTCTGATTTTTAAAGGGTAGATGTCATGATATTTTTGCATTTACACCCTTTACTCATATTAGTGGGGGTTCAGAGCAGAAATTCTGCAGTAGGGTCCTTATCTCCAAAATCTAACTCCTAGAATTATTTCTGAGAATTTCTTGTGATACTATAGGATTCTATTGTCAAAACTCAAAAGTGAGGGATCAACATGGCACTTGAATTTGTTTCACATCATATAAATATGCTAATCAGTAGTGCTATAATTCGTGTCACATTAAAAGGTATAAAGAATGCCAAGCCCCAAAATCCCAAATTTTTGGAAAGAAGTACAACATTGTAGTATAAAGATCAATCATGCCAGATATCTGCAGACTAACACGTCGTATCACCAAGGCAGGCGAACACCCTGCAGACCTCATTATAGTTGTTTCTTTTTTAAAAAGTTTAAATGGTTGTTCCATGTAAGTGCAGCCAATGGCCTGCAAGACCTTTACAAGACTCACGTTGTAAAACTCCTTTTCCCTCTTCTTAGTTCTTAACACAAAGATATGCACCTCTGATGCACATTCTCGAGAAAGAAAGATAAACCACATGACAAATATGTACCTTTCTTTTTCTATCATCTAGGGGCTGGACTTCAATGGCTAGTAAAGTGTCCACATCATCAGCTGTAACAACATAGCTAGGCTGCCTTGCTCCTACATTAACAAAAATAAAGTTAAAAATCAATTTTATTGAGACATCATGAGATCCTAGTTAAAGTAACAAGGTAACAGAACATAAGCTCACTTATCGTGTATCAACACAAAAAAGAGGAAACAAAAAGGGTACCTTCTATGAATTTTACAGAGCCATCTTCTAAATGGCGCACCCACTGCAAACACAAGTAATTTACAAGGAGTGAAACCATGTCGAAAGTATGAAATTCACAACTTAAGTGATGCGTTAGAAATTTTATTTCACTATTCAGAATCTAGATTGACAAGAACTTGAAGCACACCTCAAAATTACAAGTTGTGGTTCCATTGATGGGGTACCCACTTGCTTGAAGTTCTCGTCCAGGAAAAGGTTCACCCGTGATCTGAAGCTTGTCTATGCCTGGCAATGGATCGTCATCTGCAGCTGAATATTCATAACAGGCATCTATCAATATTATAAGATGTTTGAAATGTTAAACAATATGAACTTAATTCAACGGTAACTACCTTCAGAGAAAGAAGAACCGGGCTCCTCAAGAACTGTGGGAAGATAAGGATATGAAGGGTTTGTGTCCTCATGGCCAGATGCCAAATTAGGTGAGTCCCCAGGACCCCATCGAGTAGAAGGTTCTTGAGTGTTTTGGGCTTCAGCAATCTCTGAACCATCTAGTACATCATTTCCACTGAGATCCTTGAATGGTGGGTTTTGCCTCGAGGTCTCGTGAAAACGGACAGCATGAGAATCACCTTGAGATACTTGGGCAGGAACATCTGTCCTAAATTGGTTTCTGAAAATCATAAAAATTCATATTTTATTAAGCATTACAGTCATGCCTCAATATAATATAAAACCTTTTTCTCGAATGCGCAGGAGAGCTACGTGTCATTTCATTAAAGGAGAGATCAAGCACAACACTACACCAGACCACACCGCACCACACAGAAAAACACAAAACATATGCCCCATTGAAAGGAAAGGGAACCCTAGACTATCTAGCAACCACTCCATCCATCCCAAATTACTATTTGTTTTGACTTTTTTAAGTGCATAGGAAAAACTATGTATCTAGACATGGTGTATATCTAGATACATAGGAAAAATAATGTATCTAGAAAAGCCAAACTAATAGTAACAGCCCTTACTACAGCAGCCAGATCAGGATTACACCAGTAGAAAAACATAGTCCTGTATTCCAAATTTTCCAAGCAACTATGATGAACAATGAATTAAATCCCACTTGAGTTACTTGTCGACCTGTTTCAAATCCTTGGACCACCACCTAAAGAAACTTATCGTGTCTCAGTGTCTGGCTGTGAAGCTATAGCCTGCAACCCAACTTGATGTAGGATCATAAACCAAAGTTGTCTAGCAACAACACGAAATCAGTATATGTTGGATAGTTTCCTCATCTTGGTCGGAGCAAGAGCAAGCAGGAGGATGTGGCAGAGCCTGTTTGGGCCAGTCTATCTGTTATCCAAATGGGGTAAAGTAATAGAATATTTATATTATGACTGTCTGACATGGTTTCTTAAATCTTCCATAAGAACAGTTAATGTTCACCAAAATAGTGAGACAAGAACATGAAGGGGAAAAAATGCTAATAATAGTGTCAGTTATTCATCAAATGTTCATAGCTGTAGTATGCCCAAGAAATGACCACTCGTAGACAACCAAAAGTTAGTTGGGTACATTATTTTAATAATCCCTTAAAGAGAGATACTACCTGCTCGAAAGAGAGTTCCCTCCCATGTCATCATGTTCAACATTTCTTGTAGGAACCTCATTTGGAGTGACACGATGGTTTTTGTTAGCGAATGCACCCCAATCACCTCTAGCTTGAACTGGGGAAGACATTGGCGATTGAACATGAGGATATGATGTCTGGGGAACAATATCGAGGCTGCTTTTTCTCTGACAAAGTAAAGGAATAAGAAGCATATGAGTGGGACCATGTGTTGAAAGAGTAATGGACGAATGAGTATACTGTAGTCACCAATACTTTTCCAGCAGGAGGATCAGTAGGTACAGGATGGCTTGTATTATTCGACAATTCGGTATGCCATGGAGTAATTTGGTACCGTGACTCCCTTAATTTCTCCTGCACCATCCAAGTTTGCATACAAGGCAACTTCAAAGTTCTGTAAGAAAAATATCAGCAGTAAGCTCTGAAAGCATGACAGCTCACTACTGATTGCTGTATGACATGTTGTGGAGAAAGTAAATGTGTATTCTCAGTAGCTTAGTGTGGATTACCTCGGCAACAATAAGTTGCTCCTGCATATGCGTAAACAAAACCTACAGGGGAACGAAACACAGATTTACAAATAGTTTCTGGCTTCAATTGAATCAGGTAAGACGTAGAAGCAATTTGGTCACAGGTTATGAATGTTAATTGAGTTCAGGTTGTTTTGTCCATAATTCTCGTTGGAATGTCATGTTTGCTACTACCTCCGTTCCAAAATATAGGTCGTTTTGGCATTTTTAGATTCATAAATTCTGCTATGTACTTACACATACGTTATATCTAGATGCATAGCAAAATCTATGAACCTAGAAATGCCAAAATGACCTATATTTTGGAACGGAGGAAGTATTACTTTGTACAGGGAAAAGAAAATGCACAGCACTTAAAATTATTTTAGCTTTTAACCCGATTCTCCCTTGCAATCCAATAAAAAAGTAAAACAGTTCAGGTGCATGCTAAATGACAGCACCCTTGCCATAGCGGTATAGCACATACAAGAAAACAGAGCATACCTTTAGATTACCAACAATTGACTGGGCATCGAGAACAGAAGGCTGCAGATTATCATATTCAGATAGAAGAGGCAGCAAAGAAGATATGAAAGTCGATCTTTCTTGTTGGGCTGCCTGAACAGTAACATAAGCAAAACTGAGTATCCTTTCAATCTTTTACTACTAAATCCAAACAATGAGGACACGATGAGATAAAGTGGTATTTTTACTGTCAAGAGAAGATAAACTTATATTAACAATATAACACCCAACCCTGCCCTGATACCAGTAGCAACACCCTGTACCCAAAACCCGCTTATAGCTGGCGCTCATTCCTAAGAAAGCTGGCGCAACGGCGGTGACAGACTTTCGGCCAATCTGCCTGCAGAACTGTAGCATCAAGATCGCCGCCAAGTCCCTGACCACAAGGCTGCAGTCTGAGATTGAACAGCTCATCGACATTGATCAAACGGGCTTCATCAAAGGGCGGACGATCTCTGACAACTTCGTCTACGCCACGGAATTAGTGCAGACATGCTTCAAGAGAAGGATCCCGACACTTGTGCTGAAACTGGACTTCGTGAAAGCGTTCGACACAGTGAACTGGGAGAGCTTGATGAGGATCCTGACGGTGCGAGGCTTTGATGCCCAATGGCGGCAATGGGTGGAACAGATCCTCTCCACCTCACTCACAGCGGTCCTTGTCAACGGGACACCTGGTCCCTGGTTCACTTGCAGAAGAGGACTGCGACAAGGAGATCCACTCTCCCCATACCTCTTCCTCCTGGTGGCCGACGTTCTGCAGACACTGATCAAGACGGATGGTCTCATACACCATCCCATCAACAACGACGCACCATGCCCCACGTTGCAGTACGCAGACGATACCCTGATCGTGCTGCGTGGCAACGCGGATGATGTGCGACGGCTCAGGCACGTCCTCGACCAGTTTGCGGAAGCTACCGGCCTACACATCAACTATCACAAGAGCACTGCGGTTCCCATGAACATGACGGACGAGGCTATCTCCACATGTGTGAACATCTTGGGCTGTCGCCAGGAAGGATTCCCGCAGACGTATCTTGGGCTGCCACTGTCGTGTGCTAAACTGCGGATCTCTGCCTATGACCCATACATCTGCCGAGTTGATCGGTATCTGGCAGGGTGGCAAGCAGCACTCCTGAACCCAATGGGGCGCACAATTCTCATCAACACTGTCCTGGATGGACAGCTTGGACACCTCATGAGCGCAATGGAGCTCCCGGTAGGCGCGATCGCCCAGTTTGATCGACGACGTCGATGCTTCCTGTGGACCGGAGAAGACAAAGCCAGTGGCGCCAACTGTTTGGTCGCCTGGGACAAAGTTCGTCGAGACAAGGAGCACGGGGGGCTTGGCATCAAGGACTTGGGGATCCAGAACACATGTTTGCTGCTGAAGCTCATCCACAGGCTGCACACTGTGGCACAGTCATCCTGGTCAGTCTGGGTGCGCGAACACGTCTGCCTCGCAACAATGGAAGGAGAACTAGCCGGGACACATTGGGAATCACTCAGAGCACTGCTCCCACTCTACCAGGCAATCACGACTGTGAGGCTCGGGGATGGCAGGAACACGTCCTTCTGGATGGATGTATGGGACGGGGACGACAGTCTCGCCGACCGGTTCCCCTCACTCTTCAGTCATTGCAAGAAACTCGGCGACACCGTGCACGAGGTTGTCCGACTGGGGCTGGAACGGCACCTCGTGCCGCGCCTCACACCAACTGCCCAGGGCGAACTGGAGAAAGTTCAGGACATCATCCAGGGGATCTCCCTAACCGCGGCGGCCGACAAGCGCATGAGCCAATTCGCGAGACCAGATGGGAAGCTGCACATAGCAACGCTGTACAAGATGTTGAACGCGTCTGAAGATGATCGGAGCCCAGTTGCCAGCTTCATCTGGCGCAATCAGGCGCCCCCGCGTGTGAGGTTCTTTGCCTGGCTGCTTGTCGGAGACCGGATACAGACAAGAGCCAATCTATGCCGGAAGAATATCGTGGAGGATGATCAGTGTGAGATATGCAGCGGAGGCAGAGAGACGGCAGACCACATCATGTTTGAATGTCCAGTGGCCGCCACCTTCTGGCACTCGCTTGGCCTCAGGATGCCAAGCAATCAGCGCACCAGCGACTTGCACTGCATACCACGGCCGGCTAGTGTGCCAGCCGAGCACTTCGATACATTCATCCTGCTCTGCTGCTGGCAATTATGGAAGCGCCGGAATGAGAAGGTATTCAGGAATGTCGAGACCACACGGGAGCAGCTGTTACGCACCTGCCGAGAGGAAGCTCGGCTCTGGAGCTGCCGACTGCCAAGAGCGTCAAGAAGCGTCAGCAACGCTTGGTGTAATATCTTTTCTAGCGCAATGTAAACCCACGTGCGAGATCGGGTGAGGTGTAATAGTTTGAACAATCTGCCGGGCCGGTCCGGGGCCATGAATGAATGAAAACAGGTGGGGGATCCTCTCCCCTTCCGTTGCCCCTCAAAAAAAAAAAAAAAAAAAAAAAAAAAAAAAAAAAAAAAAAAAAAAAAAAAAACCCGCTTATAGCCCAATCCATCAACAGGGTGAGCCTCATATGATAGCACCTCTATTTTTGTACTCGCTTCGTGTAAAGAGTTATTGCGCAGGTGCTATGTTTGAAACCCGAGGACTTATAAGCTGGCCCCAACTTATCTAAACTCTCCATATGGGACTAATCCACGACACTAAGACCTGGAGCCACATGGGCCAGCATTAGTATTAATGGTCTAGGGTATTGCAAAAATCTTATCCATATGAAACAACTGAAACACACAGTATGAATGTAGAGGCCAAGTCTAGCGTTAGAACCTAGTTCATGTTATGGTGATGCAACAAAATTATAATGGACGCAAGATCATGGAAAATGAGTTATGCTACCTAGGACCAACAAAATTGTTCAGCATAAGTCTACCATAAGAACGTAGGACAGACAATACAAAGAATCCTTGCATCAAGGACCTAGAAGATATTGCATTTCCGTAACTGTTTTTTTTCCTCGAACAACGCAGGAGAGCTGCGTGTCATTTCATTAAGAAGAAGATAGAAACAAAGGGCCAGCCGGAACCGTCCCAAATACAGAACCCAACCCCCAGTAAGCACTGAAATTGAACATTCATAAACTTCTGGCAAAAGAACTATTTTGTTCCATGCTACATAGATCACTTTTTGTACATGTTAGGATACTTTAAATAAACAACTAGTTTATAATGGGAAATATACAAAATAAACATCAAGCTTATACAAATAAAATAATTAGAACTTTGTATTCAGACGGCTATAGTAAACCAGTCACGATCTTGATATGATTCCAATTCTAACAGTGAGAGACTGTGAGTGCAGACAAAGATACAATATACATTGACAATTCCCATGATATAGCTCATGAAAGCTACCTGCAATGCATATGTTAGACGGATATTTTCTTCAATAATATCCTGCCTGTACGACAAAGCTTTTGATGCTGCATCAACTAAATCTTGCTGCTGCTGATCAAATGCCTGAAAACAATTTTATTACAATAAAATGATAACGTCACTCCAAGGAACTATTGACTTGTGATATAATGAACATCTTACCATGCGCATATAGGCAATACGTTTCTCCAACATGTATTTATCATTGAGTATTTGTGCTTCCTGTTAAGAGTTGCCTGTGATCAATACAAGATAGAAAAGGAAAAATACAGTACAAGTGAGATTTCGATGCAAAAGAAAAGGATTACCTTTACAGAGTAATCAGCGAGATGCTTCTTTAATCGTGTAATCTCTTCTTCACCTTCTTTGACCTTAACTGTAAGGTCCTGTGTAGGAATTATCTTTGTTAGAAGTAGCAGATCAAAGGTATGCATGCATATGACTCTGTACAAGCTATTTTACCGGCTTCCAGGATAAGTTTGAGTTCATCTCTGAAACTGGCAGTAACCTGGAATCATACTCTCCATCTTTTCTTTGCCTGTAAGGAAAGAGTTTTTCCTTTTATAACCATAATACAGGGCAGAAATGCACTTGACATCAAGTGCACCAATTTACCTATTTGGAGAAAGGGACCGAGATGAAGGAGTGGAGAACTGCGATGGACCACCATTATCCACAGCAGTCTGTTCTCCTAATAACCTTTTAAATGCTCCGTTAACCTGGGGACTGTCAAGGTACTTCTGTTTCATGTTTTCCTGAGTCAGATGCTCTCCGCTTCCAAAATTTCCATTCTGAGGATAGAATGAGGTGGTTTGAGGATTTGTTGAAGAGCCATTGTCTAATGACTTTGAGCCATCCATTTTATTAGCAGCACAATCGCGCTCTTGGCCTACTATACTTGAAGAACTTTGGGATGTAGCATCTTCCTTCTGAAACGAAATAGAGTAAGCATCTTCCAAAACAAAAGCTTGATGCCCACAAATATGTCACAGAAGTATAATTCTAGCTGTTACATGTCAAACAAGAGTTGTGTTTTTCACAATAACTTATGCGACAGGTTAAACTGATTACAGAACAGACTACAGACCAACTGGTTCCAAATTAATGTACCTGTTGGCAGTGTTTACATAAACCATACAGAAAGCTCTAGTCAACGGAAGTACCATATCCAAAATTTTGACGTATCAGTAAAAGAGAATGGAAAAAAGCATTTCAAGATACATGATAATACATTAATAGCAACCACAGATCCAGTTCATATTTTGCTCATTGGAACTTGACAGTTTTCACCCTGAGCTTAGCAATTCTCACTAGAGCTGCTAGAACATAAATCCCAACAAAAACACGTGGGTAGCAACACAGCTGTATGCGGCATGCTTAAATTTTAATGTGGAAACAGCAGAACGGAGATCGCCAAGTGAAGAATATGCCTCTGGTGATATTAAAATTCTGCGTGAAACAGAAATAGACTTACGATCCTCTGTAGCTGCTGTGTTTTCCTCATCAGCTCCTCCTTGAGGCGGTTATTCTCTTCCAACTGAAATGGAACAAAAACACACAAAAATTCAAATCGGCCGGTACATATTATCCCACAATAATGGTTACCATTTCACCTACAAAGCTGTTGTGAAAATAACAATTAAAACGAACCGAGAGTCCGAGAGCTGCGGGCTAGCGAATTGAGCGATGGAATTCGAAGGGACGCGCACGCGGGGGGAAACGAAGGCGGGACGATGATATGTGAAGCGGGTTACCTGGCTGCGGATGGCGGCGTCGGCTCCCTCCATGGCGCGCATGACGCTGAGGAGGTAATCGGCGCTGGGCCCTCCGGCGGCGGCCGCGGCGCCCTGGTCCTCCGGGTCGGAGATGGACGCCGCGGCGAGGCCGTCGGCGAGGCGGTCCATTGGCGGGCGGGCGGGCGGGCGCGACGTTCGGGGTACGAGCGGGGGCCAGGAGACTCGTGTCGAGGAGTCCTTGTCGAGTCAGTTACTCGACTCTCCTTTCGCCGGTGGAATTGCGCGGAAGGAACGGAGCCGAGCCCAGCGGCGGTGGCGGTCTGGTGGAGTCGACGCGACGCGACCCGCGGGGCGGGGGGGAAGCGGTGCCGCCGCGTGAGGGCGGAACGGATTTGGATTCGAAGTAGCAAGTGTGGAATCAGGCGTGACTAGTTTTTCCGAAAAAGAAATGTGGGTGGAATTGGTCAGCCGCCGGTGAGGAGGGGCAGCCGCGGTGCCGCGCGGAGGAAGGGAATTGGTGAGAGCGACGGGGAGGAGAGGGAGAGGGGGAGGGGGAGGCGGGGTGGGTAGGTAGGCGCGGGCGCGGCGGAGGGGGTGATGACGTGACCGCCATGGATCCATGATGACGACGAATTGAATAGCTTTCATTCCTTCGATGCGCCCGTGGCCGTGTGGGGGATGACAAGGGAATGATGGTCGTGTTGCTGCTTGCCAGTCTCCAGTCTGCTACCACCTCGCTGCGCAAAGGTCGGCTCACAAAAGTTTTTCAAGTCTTCCCTCCCTCCCTCAGTCAGCACGGTCCATCCGTGACATCCATCGTCACCAAGGTCAGCTCACGAAAAATTCCGTTCTCACGCACGCCACAAGTGGAGAATTCCTCGCCAAAGTACAAGGTTCTAATCAGACCTGCCGTGGAAAACATGAGTACTGCCCGTTGATTCTATGGTTTAGCCATATATTACACGCCATGACCATTTTTTCTAATATTATTGGCCGTACTCGTGTTGGGTAGGCATTTCATTTGCTACTGAATTTTGAAGGTAATTTCTCCTGTTGGCTAAATAGGATAATTTCGTTGTTCATGTTCAGCCAACCATAGGTTACCACAGTTTAGTGATTATGCACCTCCTTGAAGTGCTTCATCAGTTTCATACGAAGTATTTGTCAAACAAAAGAGCTCCTTGAAGTGCTTGAACCAAGAGATATTTCCTACTTGAATACATTATTGTTTAATTAAAAGGACAGTTCAGGTTATCAAATTGATCAGGCTTTGCTTAACTTAGCCACTGCACTGAAAGCATTTTAAAATATATTTCATGTGCAAGGTGACTAATATTGTTTTATGTGTTTGCCGCATGCTAGTACATGTTGAAAAATAGCAGACTAATTAACCACACAGTATGTCTACTACTACAAACTAATCATGAGATCTAAGTTTTTATCTTCTAGAAGTAGACACTTGGAGCTTGATCCTCTCGCTTTTTTATGGAAACGTGAAACCTACGACATATTGTCACGAGATCATCAATCCATGGGTGGAGAAAAGGTGAGAACCGAGAACAAACTCATTGTTGTTTCATGCCGTAGCTACTAAGGAGTGATGATTTTGGTATAGCAAGTTGACAACTAGTGGGCAGTTGCACTTTGTTATTATGCTACGTGTACTATTTCGTTTGCAAAGTGGCTGGGAAACAATTAATTTGCAAAAATGGAACATTAGAATATTCTTTTAGAAAAAAAAGAAACTAAAGTGTACGCCTTAATCCCAAGCCTTCCGAAGCGCTTGAATCTTGAGTTTCCCATGAAATTTGTGGACAACAATTGCAGCTAATATCATAAAGTAGCTATAAAATTCCTTTTTTCTAAAAAATAAAAGTAGCTATAAAGCGGGAAAAAAGAGACGCGGTTTCAAGAATTAAAAAAAAAGCAGCAGCGGGCCCATTTAGCAGTTGGAGAGGAGCACGCAACGCGATGCAACAAAATGCCAAAAACACAGGTGGGCCCGGTCCCTGGCTCTCGCTCGCTCGCCACTTCGGCGGCACTTCCCAATCAACTCCGTCCCGTCCCGTCGTCCTTCCTTATCTTCGCGTGCCTGCCAGCCTCTCTGCCCGCTGTGCCCCACCCACCCATCGGCCATGTCCCCCGCGGCCACCGCGTGCGCCACGCCGGCGGCGGCGCGCCCGCCCCTCAACACCGTCCCGGCCCGCCGCTCGCCGCCCTCCGCCGCGCGCCCGCCATTCGCCGCCCCCGCCCGCCGGGCCGCCGGCTGCTGCTTCTGCACCGCCTCCTCCTCGGCGTCGTCGCCCTCCACCTGGGACTGGACCCGATGGAGCCGACACTTCGACGAGGTCGAACAGGCCGAGAGCTACGCGTCCCTCCTCCAGGTAATCGCCGATTCATCACCCTCGAGCCACTAATCGAACCAATCTGATGATACGCTCCTGCTCTGGCCGCGCAGTTCCAGCTGGAGGAGGCGGTTGAGAACGAGGACTTCGCGGAGGCGGCCAAGCTTAAGAGGGCTATCCTCGAGGCCACCGGCAACGATGCTGTCGCCCACGTCATGGCAGAGCTCAAGGTCTGTTTCATCACCAATTTGACTGAGACGCGTCACCTCTTATGTTCTAGTTTCATTTCCCGCAGATTTGGATTAGGATGTGCTAACTATTGTATTTGTTCTCTTTGATTGCTCTCGTTCTTCTCTGTTCCTGCAGAGTGCTATAGAGGAACAGCGGTATCAGGACGCCTCAAGGTTGACAAGGCTTGCTGGAACCAGCTTGGTAATTACTAAGTATCTTATCACAAATTTCCATTTCTGTTACCTTCACATTACCAAATGCATTCAGCGACATTGCTTTTTATTGCCTCCTGATCTCTTTTGCTAAACAAACTATTTATATGGTGAATTGCCAATCTCCCGATAAATTTGGCAAACATGACCAAGACAATGTCACTTGCCTTTTGGTTACTTAAACAAAGAGGTATCACCATGGATGAACCAAGATTAGTCAAAACCATCTGTATCATTGAGAAACGCACTTTTTACATGACCCCACAGGAATTATGGTTGGGATGGATTCTAACCATTTTTGTTTCAGGTAGGTTGGTGGGTGGGATACGCTAAGGACAGTGATGATTCCATTGGGAGAATTGTACGAATAAGCCCTGGTGTCGGGAGATATGTGGCTAAGAGCTACAGCCCAAGGTTGTTTCTCTCAGTTCATAACTTAATCTTAAAGTTAAAATCAGAATCAGGCAAGTATCTAGATATCATAGTACAATTCCAACTTACATATACTTCTTTTTTATATAGGCAATTGGTGACTGCATCTTCTGGGACTCCACTATTTGAAATTTTTCTCGTAAGAGAAGATGATGAGACATATACAATGAAGGTGCTGTGATCAAAGTGACATTCATCTTTTATTGTAGTATTTATGCAGTTAAGAAAATAGAAGAAAATCTATGTTGTGCACAGATTTGATATTTGTATTTATGAAAAATTAGACAGGTGGTACACTTGCGACCAACAAAGGGAACGTCAAGTGCATCATCCATATCGTCGATGGCTACAGAAGGTCCAGCTAAGGTGGAGAATGAAAGTTCATCAGAAAGTAGTGCTATATCTGATAGTGTTACAGAGGAAGCAAGTACAGATACCACAGTAAAAGGAAATGAGGATGTTGAGGAGAAAGAACAAGATGTTGGTAGCAGCAAGGATAGTAGTGTCGAAGGATTAAAAAGTGTTTTAAATTTTTTCAAGTCTCGGATTCCTGAATTCAAAGTTCAAGTGATAAATGTAGATGTATCTGAGGAAACTGAATTGGCTGCAAATTCGTCGGAAGAATTAGTACAAGATGATGTGAAGAGCACATCAGAAAACTCATTGGAAGAGCCCACTGCTGAGGAACTTGAGCAGGAGGAAGACAGTTCAGAAGAAGACATGGATGACGAAAGTAAAAGTACAGAGGTGAAGCTTTTCATCAGTGGAGTGGTTCACAATAAAGAAGAAGCTGGAGCAAAATCATATGTTCGGGTTCCAGCTGAAATAAATAACATGGAAAAAGACTCATTTGAACTGTACATTCCTGGAAAAGGTTCTGATCGAGATCTGGCTGAAACAAAGGCTGCAAAACAGAAAGTTGCAGATATGGCTGCTAAATTAGCATCAGAGCTTATGCCATCTGATGTTGCAAAGGCATTATGGGGCACAACCAAGAGCTCTTCAAAGGTAGGCATGAGTTAACGACATTGATTAGTCACATATATGCAACTTTCATTATTATGAATATGAGATATACTCGAGTACGTCAGTGTTTCTTCACAGTTGGGTAAAATCTTATGATCTATGTACATAAATTCTGGAAGTTTCTAAGCATTAAGGGCATTCATACCATTGTAGAGGTGTTTGTCCCTAGTTACTAGGTATGCTAGTTTAGGATTGTACTGCTACATCGGTAACCTTGCATGCCTTCCAGAATAAGCAAGCATGAGTGTTATAAAAGGTCAAAGAAAGCTGGGGGCCCAGGAACTAGCTGCACGTTAGTTCCAACCACCTCTGGGTCCCTAGATTTGGATCTTAAGCTAAATGAAAAAAGAAAAGAAAAAGAAACTAGTAGTTGCTTCTTGCACATAATGTTTGATATGTCACTATTTCCTCCTTAGACTGTGGATGCTAAAAAAGGGGCGTAGCCAGTGCCATAGGCTCCCACACTATGCGGGGTCTGGGGGCAGGTGTTTAGCGCATAGTCATTCCCGTACATAAATGTGCAGAGGCCGGGACTTGAACCCTGGACCTTCTGGTCAGAGGCGGTGAGGCTCTACCACTGCACCAAAGACTGTGGGTGCTAACAGATGCTATATTCTGAGAATTTCTCAGAGAACACTATCCAGATGCCCATCTCATCTTATCCCAATTTAGGATAGTCTGATGCATCTTTTATGGTAACTAATTTTGCAACCAGTTCTTCAAACCATGTTCTATTCTTGCAAGCAAGTTAACTGACACATATGATATGATAACTGCAGATAAATAAAGAAGTTCAGGAGCTTTTAAGGCTTACATTAAGCAAGGCTCGAGTCAAGCTGACCGAGAATACCATTTTTAATCGGATCGTTACAGACACTAGCAGCACAGATCCATTTAGTGGTAAAGTTTTCTCAGCTAAATTGATGACCTATTCTTGTATAGTCTGACAGTTGGTTTTCTGGGCTTCATGTAGGTCTCTATGTGGGAGCATTTAGTCCATATGGACCGGAAATTGTGCAGCTTCATCGGAAGTTCGGGCACTGGAACAATGCTGATGACGTTGAGTTTTTCGAGTATGTTGAAGCAGTAAAGTTGACTGGTGATCTGAGTGTCCCTGCTGGCCAGGTTTGCATTCTCTCTCTTTTTTAAAAAAAAAATGTTAATAACACTCCCCTGTTTCTCTACTGATTAAAATTTGCAACAGATAACATTCCGTGCTAAGATTGGGAAGGGCAAGCGTCTTGAGAATCGTGGCGCATACCCAGAGGAATTTGGTGTGGTAATTTCTTTCTTCAGATCTGATTGTTTACTATATATTTTTACTGGGATGTTAGCTCCGTTCTATTCTGACAATTGAAAGCCGCCTTCTTTAGTTAGATTCTCAAGTTCTATTTTGAGAGCAACAGTTTGGTTCTTTTTTTTTTCAGGTTGCCAGTTATAAGGGTCAGGGTAGAATAGCACAACCTGGATTCAAAAATCCCCGGTGGGTGGATGGCGAGCTTTTGGTGCTCAATGGCAAGGTAAAATGAAACACCAACTGTGGTTCTTTTCATTGGTTGATGCAATGCTCCTGACATAGATATTAAGTAGTAACTGAAGGCATGATATGCAATATGACATGCCATAACTTAACAGTTTTGTTTCTGGTGAAATTACTTGTGTTGTTTCTTGGGAACCTATGGAATGTGGAGTTGTATCACCAGGGCACAGACTTTTAAAACACCAAATATATTCAGGAGACATGGGGCATGCTTGGTTCCCAGGTCAGCTCGCCTTGACTCGCTCGCATGGGCAGGGCTAACCTTGCTAGCTTGGGTGAGCCCCGAATCTGCTTGAGAAGCAAGGGAAATCTCGTCCAAACCTTACCCGCACAAACCCAAAGACAAGCTGAATGCCCATCCAAACACGTCGCTGGGCATACTTTTAGAAATGCTGAGTAATACCAAGACCAAGAGGTGGAGCACTTGCTGGCTGAGTGAAGAATATTTTGTCTTCAGTTCATCACTCATGCTGTGAACTGTCTTGCTTTTTTGTGGGCTCTTGACTGAACAATTATGTTATGTCACTAGTGGAAATTAATCACATTCGGTAAGGTTATGACATAGGTTGTAGTGTTGAGTTTGCTCATTTGTATTTCATGTAGAGAAATTTTCCTCTAGACCTTTTATGGAACAAATAGTAGTGTAGCGCCCAATCCTTCTTAGGTAAGCACTTCTACAAATGGCTTCCATGGTATATAAAATATGCGCTCCTGGTTCTCCAAGCTGTTTTTTTTGGGGGCAAATTAGAGAAATTGCTTGTAGGTGTTTGCATAGCTAGACAACTACATCCTGCCAGTGGACTTAGAACTGCTTATTCAATTTACCTATTTCTGTCAGAATTCGGTGTAGTTGCAAGATTGCCCTTGACATGCAGCATGTTTTGCAGAGCACAATCCCACACCTTGGAGGTGCCGAGCTTGGTTTCCTGTACAGTGTACCTGAGCAGAGTTTTCTGGTTCTCTTCGACCGGCTTAATCTTCCTGAGTAACGATATTGGCGACATGCGCTGATTCTCACATGCAGATTGCATGAACAGTTGAACACAGAGGGCGCCCCTAGTTTCAAGTGATTGAACAGGTCACCTGCGGCCTTTTTTCCAGTCAGCCTCCGAGCTTCCAACACATGCCTACGTCCTCTTCTCTGTGCCTACTTGGCAGGAGCTAATCTGCCTGACTCTATTCAAAACGTGAGAGAAAGCTGACCTCGTTCGGGGTAAACTAACGGAAGAGTTTTGATATGTTAAAGTACATGTTATGCTCCTGAGTGACTCAGTATAGATGTGTATTTTGTATGAGCGTGACAGTTTTGTGAGTTATTTTTCTCCATTGCTTTCGTTGAGATAATAAGGTAATAAACAATTCTGTTCTGGTATAATAAGGTAATAAAAACAAATAAAGTCTGCTGTGATATGATTTATGAATTTGATGACCCATCCCACAGCTTCCACTCATAAATAATGTGGGCATGGCGCTGTCCTAGCCTCCTAGGTTTGGTTGTTGAGCTCTGGAAAGGCTGAAAAAAAAAAGGATGATCGTTATGTTCGTTAGGCTACTCAACGGTATACTACGGAGTACGTCAGTGACAGTGAGCAAAACAGGAACAAAAAAGATTCCGTTGCCGGGACTCGAACCCGGGTCTCTCGGGTGAGAGCCGAGTATCCTGACCAGCTAGACTACAACGGATTGCTGTTAGTCCAGGAGATTTATAACTTCTAAAGCGGGAACTCTGTATGTCTACGAAACCCCCAGCTGTAGCTTTCCGTCTACCTGCAGCAAGAAGCATCAATCGGTGTTGAGCAAACAATGTGTATCAAACATATTTTCCGTGTCTAATTCCAGTGTACCGTAGAGCGTAGAGATCTTTAGAGTTCAGGGTGTAGTAGGCATCAGCTAGGCGATGAACAGTAGACATGACCCGTAACAGAGATAATGGGGAAATGACGGAAAAGGGACCAGTTTCCCCACAAAAAATAAGGTGACACGGGATAAGTTGTGACTCATTTACATCCTCACAAAGTAAACTTTGCCTTCTTCCTGTTTTCCACCCGTTACAATGTTTTCATTTCTTAGCATCCTATCCCCATCCCCAGTAAGCCAGTAAAAAGATAACGGATATCGTTCAGAAAAGGGACGTCTTCACATGATTTCCAATAGGATATATACTGATCTTCGCTTCTTCAGCTTTCCTCAACGCATGCATCAAATAATTCAATATTCAAACTGATCCATAAGAAAAAATTACCAATAACATGAAACTTACAAATTCTAAGCCGCTCTTATATGTCATTGTCTATTATTCACAGATTATGTCAGGTTCTCTTGTCAGATCGCTATCTCTATTCAGCACCTTCAGCGAGGAACAGCTGCATCCACCAAACCACCATCCAAATAAGACCGCATAAGTTGCTTCCTTCAAACCAAGGTCACACGCCAGAAATGGGTCAGCTGAGAGCCAACAACTATAACATGAATTGAGGTATGTGGAGGACAGGTGCTACTCTATTCACATCTGATTTACCCTGCTAAACCAAACTGAGTGTAATATCATGTGGAAAATGTCATACTTGACAGGATTTGGATGCCATAAAAAATGCTTCTGCACCCTTTTCACATTTGATTGCAGGGTGATGTATCGACTCTTTGGTATTGCCAGCAGGATCTCCTTCAGCTTGGGCACATCTCTCTCTGCTACTACCACAGAGAACGAACTCCAGTTTAGTGCATCATCGAATGGAAGCACAAAGTTATCGGCAATTATTACTGGGACACACTCATAGTATATTGCCTCGACTATCCTTGGGCTATTTACCTCGTATCCCATGGGACAGATACAGTACTTGCTTGACTTCATATGCTGAACATAATTCCTCCTCCTAGTGATTCGGCGTGGCAGCCTACTATATATTCTCATATCTGGATCCTTGTCACCCCCCCAACACTTGAGAAGTACAGGTCGAACTCGACCATGCATCTGTCCTGCAAAGAAGGCAAGGATAGTTCTCTGTGCAACTGGTCTCCCCCCAATATCTCTTAGAGGTTTTCTTGGTGTTCTAAGAAATGTTTCTGGAAGGGAAACGTCTTTCCCATGGATAAAAACTCCTTCAGAGAGATCTGCATTGCAGAGAGCTTTAATAGTGTTCTTCCGCAATTCATCATGCAATTTGGTTGTGTAAGGCCCCTACAAGGAAAGACAATGTCAGAAACATCAGTTAATTTCAAATTTCGAATGTAAATATGTGGTCTACTAAATAGTCGATTAAACACTTTCTAATAAAAACGTTGATCAAATAATAGTAAAATATGTTATTAGTTAAATCCATATTTCACATGATGTTCATTCAAGGAAGAAAAAAAATGCAGTGGAGAAAACATACCCAGTCATGGCAGGCAACAAAGAAATGATCAGCTCCTTTTGTCCTATTCCAGTACGGGTACTTGGCAGAGATTGCGTCAATGTAATTTTTAACAAAGATAGACAGTGGCTCCATAGTATTTGAGCCAGGCACATAAAGATTATGCTCCAGTTGACGAGAGCTATATGGGAGATAGAATAAATGGGCTCTATTTGGATCTCTCACAACAAAATTCTGGTTTGTCTCCATCAATTTCATAAACCACCCCTCAGATGCATAGATGCCTTTCAACTCTGGGGAATGGAAAATAGGCTTTGCTCCATCATGATATATGAAAACCTTAAGAAGACTCTCCATTAATTCATAACTCCTGGAAGCATGAGTTCACATTTAAATGAGTCAACTACTGAAATGCAAGAGCCACCGTAAAGCACAGTCAACATACAAACAGTAGCACGATAAGTTAGAAACACAAGGTGTCATATTATGAATTTAAGTTATCACTGCAGCTTCTTTTATTTGGTATTTCAGGTCATATGATACTGAACATCCAAGGAAAAGGTGGTTAGCAGAATTGTGCATTACGAAAGGCAAGGCACATATAGATCAGGGACTAAGTAAATGAAGTGTTCAAGTAAGATACACATATGTAAGTCGATAAAATGGATTAACTCCACTAAGTGACATAGTTTCAATAAAATTACAAACTACTTATCTTTATCAACTGAAGGACAAATAAAAATACTTTTACCGCATAACTAGGCCTTCTACCAAATGCAAGTCAGACAATATGAAGCCAAACCAATGTCTTACCTTTTAAACACGGACACATTCCGGAACAGAGGCGCATATAGATCAGGGTCATCCAATGTCAATGGTGCATTCATGATCTCTTTCTTTGCATATATAAGCTCTTCATCAGCTGATGTTGACCAAAGTGGTGCCTGCTTCATTGACAAGTCAAGAAAAGTATTCTTACGATTTTGATTCCTAATATTAAAATTTTAACTATATCCTAAAAGTGCAAAGCACCAACCTCTGGCCTTCGAGGCAGAACAGGTTTTATATCCATGTGATGTTCATGTTCTCCATTGACATCAGAGCTCATTGTACGCGAACCACTAGAAATGGGCTTTAAAAGTAAGGAGGTTAAGAAAAATAAAACAATTAATTGCTAAAAGAAAACTCCATCCATGACTAGATATGTACCTCTTGGAGAAAGGGAGCTGGATCTTTTGGTTGGTTTTCCTGAAATATCAGTAACCTTTTATTAGAAGCCATTAGAGAAACACGATTATTTTTGAAGAAAAAAAAAACAGTTTTTACAAGATTTCCTGCTTGTGTGTGTTTGAAATAGTATAATGCAACAGTTAAAATGCACTTGAACATCCCACGGAATTCTGTTAAAAAGAAACCTATGCATATAACTGGACTAAATAGAGCATACCACGAGATGCAATGTCATTCCTAGAATATATGTCAAACTTTGCCGTGATCGATACCTTTATCTCAGGATGTTCGGGTTCCTCCATTGAACCATCATCAAAATTCTCTGCAGGTGAAGGTGCAGGGACCAAGAACATAGAAGGGGCCGGTGTCGGTTCAATCCTGCCTGACAAATTAGTCTGCAAACAAACAGTTTGTTTTATGCAATCAGACTCAGTATCTTATTCTCCTGATTTACATGCACAGTTGAACACCATAAATAAACGATGTTTTAAATTGTTACTAAATCAAGATACGTTTGAATCCCAAAAAAAAGTTATGTTAAAATCTGCCACGATTATAACAGGGTATTACACCTAATGTCTGGGGATTTTAAAATTTTCCACCAAGTAGTTGTTTATTTGCAATTGAAATTTGACACAGGTTCGCCAAATTTGTCCAAGTAGACCAAATTTAGAATTAAACCACGGTAAACAAGCACCATCTAGCCATTAAAAGGCTTCCATTTTTCTTTCTAAGCCTCCATACAACGAAAGCTCAAGCACCTACCTCGCCGAGGGAAGAAGGCGGCGCTTCGGCGGGCGAAGGCGAGGGTGAGGCGGCGCCCGCGAAGGTTCCCGCCACGGACGCAGCCACCACCGTCTCCTCCCGGGCCCCACCTGGGAGGGGGTCCATGAGGTAGGCGCGCAGCCGGCTGGGATCCTCCCCGGCCGGGGATGCGGCCAGGAAGAGCGCGAGCGCCGCGACACAGGCGCAGGCCGCGACCACGCGGGGCCGGCACAGGAACCTGCGCGCCGCAGGAGCATGCGGCAGGCTGACGTGATGCGGCATTGCCGGAGGCTGCAGCCGCGGGAGCAGTGGTACGGACGGCGGCGCTGGGAGGACAGTGTGAGCTGTGAAGTACGGAGTAGATGGACGGCGACGTCGGCGACAGGTTCTGTGCCGTTCGCCGTTTTGCGTGTCTCGCGTCTCACCGTCTCGGGGAGACAGCGGTGGGTGAGAATTGACGGTGTTGCCCTCGGTGCCACATGGTCAGTTTCCTCCATCAAAGATTTTGCAGAATCCTTATAAATAAATTAAAAAATCCAGCTAACAAATCTTTTCTTGTCCCAGGAAAAGTTGACAAATCATTTTCTTGTATAGCATTCATTAGATGCAAAATCCCTCCTGTTCAAAATACATATTCCAGGAATCCGTCAAAGATTTGCAGAATCCTCAAAATAAATAAAAAAACTCCAGCTAATAAATCTTCGCGAGAGAGAGGGAGGGAGGAAAATGGTACGAGGAAATCGTGCTCGCCCTGCTCATCCCGCCCCAAGCTTGGCCTCGGGTCCTCTGGTGCCTGGTACAGATCCCGTCCCGAGCACCAGCAGCCATCCCCTGTCTGCCGCCACTCCGCCCCCCCCCCCCCCCAGCTACTGATTCTGCATGTAGCCTGTTGGTTCCGTCTTTGCTTTTTGGTTGGAGGAGATGATTGGAGAAAATGCAGAGAAGCTTGAGGGACGTGGGAGTTGGCAGTTGATTGGAGGACAAGCAGATCGAAGAGGAATACCACCGCCGCCGCCGCATTTTCCATCTGATTGCAACATGCCCGGGCCCAGCAGAGCTCCGTCCCACGCTGTCAAGAAGGCGCCACCTGCTTTTGTCCATCGTTGACACTTCAACAACGAGGAAGGCGAGGAGAATGAGCTGACATGCGGGCGCCAATAAGCTCTAGGGCAAAAGGGTCTTTTCCTACCCTTCCTGTCCTAGGAAAAGTTAACAAATCATTTTCTGTATAGCATTCGTAAGATGCATAATCCCTCTTTTTTAAAATATACATTGTTTTATTTTTTTGAAACGAAGGAATAAGAGTTGCCGATTATATTAAAAAGAGTTAAATGCACCAGAGGCCTTTAAACTTGTCCCACTGTGCCACTTAGGTCCATGAACTTGCAAAATCGAAATTCAGCACCCGGTACTTGTCAAAGTGTGCCACTTAGGTCCAAACCACTTTAAAATATGCAAAAACACCCTTCCTTTTTTATCTTCTTCTACTTCTAAGTCCTCCTCCTCATCTCTCTCCTCTCTCATCCAATATGTGTGGCCGGCGGCGAGAAACATCACCACTGTGCCATCTCGAGGACCACGACCGACGGCTAGGGCTTCATCGCGTTGGAGTCGCCGTCCGTAGCCCCATCCTCGCGCCGCGTGCGTCGCCCTCCCGAGTCCCAGTGCGGGCAAGCCTCCTCACCATTGATTTCGGAAAGGAAAAGTCCGATTCCAGTCGTGCTTGCCATGTATTCGAGAATATAGGTGCTCAAATGGGTCCACCTCGGGTCAAGGAAGCTTCGATTGCGAGGAATTGATTAGGGACTTGCCATGGCTGTCCCGCGCTTCTTCACCTCGGGTCCTCCCGCCGCCGTCGAGCCTCTTCACGCTCTACTGCTGCCTTAGCATTGCCTGGAAGGAACGGGGGCAAGCGGCGCGTCGAGCGTTGGGAGGAGCAGGAGCAGGAGGCGGCCGACACGGGGAGGAGCAAGAGCGGGCGACGGCCGGCGCGGGGAGAAGCAGGAGCGGGCGGTGGCTGGTGCGGGGAGGAGCAGGAGCGGCCGGAGGCCGGCACGGGGAGGAGCAAGAGCGGGCGGCGGGCGGCGTGGGGTGGAGCAGGGGCGGGCGGCGTGGGGAGGAGCAGGAGCATGAGGTGGCCGGCATGGGCAACGGGCGGCACGGAGAGGAGCAGGAGCGGGCTGTTGCCGGCCTTGAGAAGGATAGGGAGAAGAAGGATGGAGATGTAAAAGAAGATAAAAAAGGAAGGATGTTTTTGCATATTTTAAAGTGGTATGGACCTAAGTGGCACACTTTGACAAGTACCGGGTGCTGAATTTCGATTTTGTAAGTTCATGGACCTAAGTGGCACAGCGAGACAAGTTTAAGGGCCCCTGGTGCATTTAACTCTATTAAAAATAAGAAAATGTCCAGACTGAGCAGCACAACTAATAACAACACTGCCACCGGCCGGTTGGATTGGGACGGCCGTACAACTCTACTCAAACTCAACGTCACAACAACCGGTTGGTTGAGACATCAACACAACTGCGCAACTCAACTCGAACCCACACAAAACCACAACGCCGCACCACCACAACCCTGGAGAAAACCGAGAAGTAGCACCCATCGCAAATGTCGTCAACTTCAATGATGCCCAACGCCAACCAGCCGCTGCCATGCAAGACTGGTTGGCGCAGTCCGTTGCAAGCCATGTAGCCACCACGACTCCTCCACTATGTCGCCATCGATATCCCAAAACCACGACCTTGTGTTGGAAAAGTGAGAAGAGGAGCCCACCGCACCTCGCCGAAATACCACTGCAGCACCTGACACGCTAAACAAGTGAAACACTGCACCGAATTCTGAACCTCCAAGACAACTCAAATGCGTGGGGGCCTCACCACATCCACCATCACACACCACTCCTCGGATACACACCACCTTAAAGAGCACGGGGCCTCATCTCTCCTAGGATTCGGGCTTGCTTCACCGTCGGGGTGACATGGTATCACCAAACCACTCCCTTAACCTCAGCTGCATCTCATCGCCGCCAGAATGATAGCTGCACCACATGCGCAACACACAAAGCCTTTAGAGGCACACCTCATCAGACGACATGTATTTTGAACCGGAGAGAGTGTACTTGATAAGTTTGTCTTCTTCTTTTTTCAAAAACTTGATAAAATCATCTTTATTTTATTTGTTTGTAAGGTCTCTACAGAACATAAATTAAATAAAAACTTCAATTGAAAGTTAAACTTAATTCTGTAACAAAAAGAATTGTGCACACATACTTTTCTTCGGAGTGAAAAGGAAAAGGAATAATAATCGAATGCTTTCTTACTTGTAAGGGGGTGCTACATCGACTCAGAATTCAAAATCCGATTTAAAATGTTTGGACTCCAAAAGTTGGTATTTGGTACGGAAGATTCACCAAGTATATCAACGAAATGGCCGACGAGACAACACTAACATGAGACACCAAGATTAACAGTGACACTCGTACTTAACTCGATAGGCGGGCTCGAGTGGCCGCGTACACTCCTAGCTACTGTAGATGCGATGCGAGGATGCATCATAGATCATACTACTTGATCATACACGCTTACAATTATACGGAAACGGATCCAAATCCAGTCCCTCACTCCAGCATACACGGATCTGACGTGTGACACTTACTGTACTTTTTTGAGTAGTTACTAGATATATACAGTAATTCTTTGAGCCGCAGCTGACGCATGGCTGATGGGTGCAGATGGAATCATATATCCACGTCATCGTCATGGCGCGCGGGACGTGATGACGCGACGCGCTGGCTCGATCTGTCTCCGCCGCCGCCGGAGCTAGCCATGGCTGGCTAGTCATCGAGGCACCAGCAGCGGTAGTCCGGCGTGGAGAGCCTGAGCAACTCCTCCGGCGTCATCCGCTCGAGCTCCCTCTGCCTCCACGCCGGGAACGCCTGCTCTGCGCTCGCCGCCGCCGCCTCATCTCCTCCACCTCCGCCTCCTCTCCTCGGATGGTCCTGCCCCTTCATCCTCTGGTACAGCCTCATAGCAGCAACACAATCCTCGTAGGGGTGCTGGTGCCCCGTCTGGATGCCGTACCCGAGGTACGTGAGCGTGAGGAACCTGAGCGAGTTGCTGAGCCTGCTCGTCTTCATCAGCGGCGGGTACGCCGCCGTGTCGCGCTTCAGGTGGGCCGGGTAGTCCAACCCCAGCGCCTCCAGGTCGTGCTCCAGCCCGTGGCCCACCAGCAGCCTCGCCCGGCTCGCCGTGCTGCGCGCCCTCCACGGCTGCTCCCCGTTGAGAAGCAGATTCTGCACCCGCTCCGCCGCCGCCTTCACCGTCATCACCCCGACGCCGCCGCCGTTGCGGAGGTGCTCCGGCCGGATCCCCGTCGTCTCGTACCGGTAGTTGGTCACCGGGATCAGCGGCTTCACGAAGGTCTCGAACACGATGGCCTCGTGCTCGTCGACGACGCAGACGCGCGCCACCACGTCGAGGGACCCGTCGCTGCCGGCGCCGACCATCTTGCAGCCCAGAGCCAGCGCCCGCGCTCCTCCTCCTCCGCCGCCGCCGCCGCCGATGGTGATCCTCGTGGCGGATACCGGCGGGATGCGGTGGAGCTTGCAGGAGGCGGCGTGGTGGGGAGGGACGGCGGCGCGGAGGCAGATGGCGCAGCCGCGGGAGGCGAAGGCGGCGGCGCAGGAGGCGGCCTTGGGGAGCGTGGAGCCGCCGGCGCCGAGGTGGTCGCGGAGAGCCTCGAAGGAGCGGCAGTGCTTGCCGCAGACGCCGCAGCGAGGCTCGTGCGGGGAGTGACGTGCCGACCGCATGTGCTCCACCAGGTGCTCCATCTTGTTGAACTGCCGGAAGCACGCCGCGCACCTGTGGCGACTGCCAACAAAAAGAAAAGAGGATTACATTTTGCTTAAGATGTCTAATTGTGCCGTCAAAAGCATTCGTGGAAGTGTCAACGAGAGCATCTCCAAGGGTGCCCAATATTTACTCCTAATAATTAGCTTTGGGCAAAAATATGAAAAAACAAGCTCCAACAATGCCCAATTCAGGTCCCAATCTTTTTGGCACACCCAATAATGGATCTATTTTTTGCAAATTTACACCTCCTTCCTCCGCTCCCAATCCGGATTACTGTTCACAACACTGTTCACGCAAGCCAAAAATCGCGATTACTGTTCACAGGGTAGAAAATCAGGCATGGACCCACAAATAGATGACATGGCTGCTTTTTGGGAGTAAATTTTTGGGAACGGTTGGATGAAAGTGTTTTTTCTTCTTCTAATAATTTTTTAGGAGTTCTCAAAACCAGATTTTTGGGAGTTTATTTTTTAGACACTCTTGGAGATGCTCTAACCCGGCCTGCACAAGTACCGTTAATTAAAGAGACTGAAGTACTGAACCGTTCAGCTTTGGTAGGTCTTCTTTAGTTTGGTAGGAGCACCGCATATTTTGTTGTTTTTTAAGATTTCACAGCACAGATTCAAAGTGTGGTATATACGTCACACATTCCGTGCCCGTGACACCATGGTTTCAAAAAAAAAAAAAAGAGAGAACATGCCTGGGCCATGCGCTAGATCCTAACCAGTAACCACGCTTAGTAGCCTGACTGACCAAAACTTGCCTAACTTTCGGTATTTCGGTGTACCAAAGTGTGGCTGGTACCGAACTTGCCTTACAAAATTGTACTTTGTTTATCGAGCAATTATTGATTAAGAAATTCAGAATGTGCAGATACAGAAAACGGAGGTGTGAGATCAAGAGCAGAGAAGTTGCAACTCACCCATGAGCATCAGAGGAGCTGTCCATCGTCAGTTCAGTCAGTTCGTCACCAACACAACCCACTGAGCACGGTCGATTGGTGTCGGTCGCAGCTGTCGCGGTGTTTCGGCTGCGCACGGGTGCCTGCCTATTTATATGCGGCGGCAGCCGGGTGGGGATCAGATTCTCTCTCGCCAGTCTGTTGTCATTTTTCTTTTAAAAAAACGTCTGTTGTCATTTGTTCTACCGTCGAACCTACCTAGAGATACCCCGAGGCAGTAGAGTTCAGATGGGGTTTCGCCGAGATTAGAAACACAAAGGCAAGAGACTCAGGATTTTAGACAGGTTCGAGCCATCGAGATAGCGTAATACCCTACGTCATGTATGATGATTTGTATTCAATGAGGTCGTAATCTTTTGATAGAGTCCATGTACATCTTATATACACGGGGGGCAGGGTTACAAGGTCGGTTCCGAGTAGAATCCTAACCTAATACAACTCGTAGAGTGCTTTACAAGCCAATCGGGTAGTTTACAAGTCATACGACTAGTTTCCATAACGAGGAGAAGCCTTGCAAGTACTCTACTCGTAGTCTTCACGCCTGGTACGACTTCTTCAAAAGATTATCCATGTGTCCCTGTGAGCGCTATGGTCCTACCTCCGACAGCCGTTATGCATCCGCCGATGTTCCTTCTCTGAATAATCTTGTGTGGCATGCAAACGTTGTTCTAGGATTGCCACACTGCTACCCACAACTGTACTGTACACCACACTTTACTTTTCACGAGATGTAACAGCATTAGTGCCGGCATTATCGAGAAAGTTGAGAGAGAATCTTATTACTTGATATCACTACAGTTCTTTGTGTCTCTCCCTCTTTCTGTTCTGAGTTGTGTCTCATGAATGAGTGAATTCATTGTTGTGCAAAAAGGTAAGAAATCTCTATCTGAAAAATCAGCGCATTGTGTCAGTCTCTGCAGGATTTCGTTCATGGAGGCAGGTTAACGCATCTGCAAAGCTTAACTACTTCACTTTCTTTCTCTGAACTGAACTGTCGTGAAGAAAGCTCGGACAGCATTGTGTCAATCATCAGACATCGCCACCGTTCTTTTATATCCTTTACCTACTTTTTGCAAAGCTGCGGTTGATGCTCAGCTACTTGCAAAGATGAAGGATGCTGTGACATGGACATAGGAGTTCATAGTGGCACTTAACCTCGCAGTACTTATAGCTGATCCATCTGTACTAGCCATGTTTCTTGATTTATTAAGTCCTTTGTCTGAAAACTGCTCCACTGTCAGCACAGCTCCGGTTACTTCCCTTTTATCAATCACACAGCTACAGGCTGCAGAATTACTATAAACGTGCAGTGACAGGTCATTTAAGCAGAGGTAAACATCTTCTTTTCTTTTCTTTTTCTTTTTCTTTTTTTCGAAAGTAAACATCTTCTTTTCGTGAGACGACAAGCAGCTAGATGCATTCAAGGCAACACGACCTGGGTTGGGAATGCAGGGAGCACACAAATAGATCAGTCGCTCTGCCAAGAAAACAAAAGGAGAGATTCCCCCGGTCAAAAGAAGGGTTTGGAAAAAGCACGAACAGGGACGGATCGATCGGCAGATTCTGCAGATTCAGATGCGATTCCCCATCGGAAATCCTTTTTGGCCCGAAAGAAAGAACGGGGAAAAGCAAGGCGAACAATGCCGCTCTGAAAGAGCAAAGAAATCATTGGCTGGATTTTCTTTTTCGCTGAGGTAGGGGATATGCCTGTGAACATGCCCCTGGCTTTGTAACGGGCGAATGAATCAAGATGGGAACACGGCATATATCTTGCTGCGTGTGCGTGGGCGTGAGCGGCCGCGTGCGTTGCTGATCGGCAAGGAGGGGGCGCGATCGAGCGCCGATGCTCTCGTCGCTCGCTCGCTGCTTTAATTTGCCGCGGAATAGATTCACAGAAAGCAGCTAGCGGAGATGTTCTCTTTGATCTGATCGCAACGTGACGCCTCTCCTGCCCTTCCATGCCGATGGAAGCCATAGCCCCTTTGGCCTTTGGCATGGCATGGCACGCAGCTGGTTGCAGCCTCTCGCTCACGAAGGTTGCTTACATTTGCGGCTAATTATTTCTTTACTGCTAAGGCCATTCTCGGTGGGAGTTTCATGGATATAGACTGGAATTAGGTAACAGTGTCAGTGGAATTTTATCGGGGATGAAACTCCCCTCTCATCCTATGGAACTCTCTCCCTCTCTTTTCTCGCCACATTAGCAAAACTGATAATATGACGTAGAATTTAATGCCATGAAACTCTCATTCAGCCTCCTCGTAGAGAAGGAATC
Organism: Urochloa ruziziensis; assembly: GCA_015476505.1. Classification (NCBI taxonomy): domain Eukaryota; kingdom Viridiplantae; phylum Streptophyta; class Magnoliopsida; order Poales; family Poaceae; genus Urochloa; species Urochloa ruziziensis. The sequence goes on along the minus strand of CM027122.1, from coordinate 13,415,514 downwards.
AGTCAACTAAACATTACATGTAGTAAACAGATGCTACACGCACACACAAGGAGATATTAATGGTTCAACAAACATATTGAAAATCAATCCGTAAACTAAAAGGTCACCTATAGACATGAAGAAATGAAGTGCTGAAACCTCCGATGTCTAGTATGCTTAAATCATTATCTCCCCTTGCTCCTCACTCTGCTGTAATTGCGTTCATTATCAGAGCCAATACGTTAATCAGCTTGTCTAACTAATCTAGAGTAGCTAGGCCATGACAATTAGGCAAGATGCACGAAGACATGCAAGACTGGATGAAGCATGCCATCTGCTTAGCTGGTGGAACTAATCTAGAACTGCAGCATAACATTGGCCATGGCTCATGGCGGTAAGAGGATGTTTGGTTCCCCACCACCGATGCCACGCCAAACTTGTGGTTGTCATGCTCAATATGCCTGCTGCTTGGTTTATAACACATAATTTGGATGCCACATTTTTCACAGAGAGAGGCGCCGCCACAGGTGTGGGCGTGTGGCGTTAGATTTCCTCGCCACAAGTTTTGGCGCCGCCACAGATGGTATGGGAATTTATGGCTGGCTAGTGGCTACCAAGCAGCCCCTAAATGGCACGCCACCAGCATGGATTGGTACCAATGAGGCGGTTGAAAGTGCATTTAGTCCCTTCAGTGAGTTTTGGTGAATTGAGTGACAAAACGATTAAAGGACTAATGTATTTTGTAAAGTTTACGAGCAGGATTTAATTTGTATATTTATCATACTTGTGTATTCATTGGTTGGATGCATGATGTATGACTCATAAGCAAGAAGTGATGTTTCTCATATTGTTAAAGGTGATGTACAACAAGTAAATGTGAAATAAGGAAAGAGACTTGGTCTCTAACTCAACAAAGACTTGTTAACATACATATGAGACATCATGACTATTATTGGGTTAAATTGTTGAAAGATGCAAGCTAGGATTGAATAGTTAAAAATGCACGTTAATATGGACTATTACTTGGCCCATAATCGATAAATGGCTTGCGTACAAGATATGATGACTTTGAAGGAATTAAACATGGATTGATTGCATGTCAAGAATTGGTTTTCATGAATGATGCAAGCTTAACGGATCAACTTGACGGATCATGATCACATGTGCTTTTCATATTAGCTAGTGTCAATCTATATTGAAAGAAAGGTGACTTGAACTAGAAGTAGATCCCATTCTAAGACAAAGGTTCAAAGCACTAGCTCAAGATGGTATTGCTCAAGTTAGAGAAATGTGGACTGTCCTCAAGATGAAAAATTAATCATGTGCGGGATGATTAAAGACATACAAGGTCAAGTGGACCATTCGATTTTATATTTAATCTTGAGTATAGGTATGTCGTACTATCAAAGGGGATGTCACATTAAATGAATAACTAAACACCATAACAGTGCTCAATAGTGACCTAAGTGAGATAGCCTTAAGAGTTAACAGGTTTGTGAGGAAGTGAGTGCTCACTGTCTATGGGCGGTTTAACAGCCCCTGACCTCTTACAGTCTCCAATGGCTAGTTTATTTGAGCTGGAGGTTTAACCGGCTTCTGGTGGTGGTTTAACCAGCCAGTGCAGAATCCTAACGGCTAGTTTTTGTTGGGTGGGGTATTTATACCTCTTAGCCCTCTCCTTTGAGGCCTGCTGGTTCTGTGTGATTCCTAAGCCTCCTTGTCACGTTCTAACAGCAGAGAAGCTCTCACCAATCACTCTTTGTGAGTTTGCTTGATTTGGTTGAAATCTTTGAGTTGGGGTTGAGAGAAGACTTTGTGTGTGAGCACTGAGAGCTTTGTGAGCTCAGAGATCTTGTGAGAGCACTATAGAGCAAATCCATAGCTTTAGCACTTGTGGTTGGCGTCAAAAGTTCCTTGTGCATTTGTTACTCTTGTAGCTTGGCTCCTAGACAGCTAGGCTTCGCCGGTGAACTCTCATTTGTGTGGTGAGCGGCCGAAAGTTTGTTAAGGCTGGTCTTGCCTCCTTCATGGAAAAGGACCATCTTAGTGAAGGGCTAAGGTGTGGCGTGTATACACCTTGGCGAGGCAACCTTGCGGGGTTCCTCAAACGGAGACTAGGAACCGCTGAACTAGCTTGGTGCTTACAGCGGGTCTGAACTTCGGGAAACAAATCCTTGTGTCTCTACTTCACTTTGCTTTACTTGTTCATCTCTAGCTTATATTTGCTTCCGCTTCTATCTACTTGGGTGTGTTCTGCTTGTGTGCATGAACTTGAAAATATTGCTTAGATACATCTGTACAAGAAGTGCCCCAAGTGTATTTGGTGCTAGAAGAACAAAAGGGGGTCGAGCAACTCATTGGGCAGCTCACTGCCTAGGGGCGGTTTAACCGCCACAGAGGGGCATTTTAACCGCCTATAGCTGACAGCAGGCTGACAAGTTGAATTTGAAGTTTTAATTTGTCATCTCGCATATTCACCTCTCTTTAGGCGACATCTAAATCCTTATAGCGGTAATGTTGCAGTGAATCCAATTTGTCACATTGTATACCATCTTTTAGAGTTCTTTTCACCAAACACATCATGTTTTTAACCCACAGCCTTCCCACACAACATCATCTTTTATCCTGAGCTAATAAGCAAGCAAAGATGAAAGGATCACCTCTCCTTAATTACTGATCTAGGCCGCTCCTTACTCATCGTATTTCTAGTTCTGGGAATGCTAAATAATCTCGTCTCTGCCTTGTCAAACCTTCCAAGCTCAACACATTTCATTCCTACATCCACATTTCTTTATCCTAAATTGCTTTTGTATATGTTCCGAGGTGTAGCACGTGTTGAGAAACGTATGGGGCATGTTGCTTTATTCGTCTCTTGTGTTTATCTTTTGCTACCTTTTGTTTGTTTTTTTGTTCACATGTCCTTTTCTTTTCTTTCTTTCTTTTGATGATGAAGAAAAAAAAGGGGAGCTGCATCTATTGGGCTGGTAGAAAGGATGTAGACGGGCTCGTTTAGGAATTCTCTGGAGAGAATGCATGGGCTGCAAACCCGATACAGTCCATTTGCATTGGCCTACTGGGCTCTGGAGCAACAAGGTGCAACGTTCTCAAAAAAAAAAAAAGTGCGACGCAAAAAAAAGAGAGAAGGGAAACCAAAGCAAAATGAAACGAGTCGTTTAGAAGAGCAGGAAAAAAATCAAAGAAAAATACTAATGAAAAAATATGAAAAAATATCCTCTATCTATGGTAAAAAAAAAAGGGACCCCAGGACGCCTTCACGCTGGAGCGGACGACACGCGTCACAGGACCCGACTGAAAGACCAACACGGAACATGCACGCAGTTGCAGAGCAGGACAGACAGAGAGCAGCAGGCATGTACACACTGCATTGATTACTGCCCCATTAAGCTAATAATCCCTGCACCCAGCCCGTGACCTCCACGTCAACCTGTCATCAAAAGCATTTTTCTTAATGGAAAACCGTGGGGCATTTCACCTCATCGGGCCATGTTTTTTTAATAAACCTCCTCTGTGTTTGCCGTCTCGTGTCCTGATCGCAGTGCACCGGCCGAAAGTGCGAAACATGACTAATGATCGACTAACCAGCAGATAGATTTGTTCTTTGCCTTGAAAAAAAAAGATCAACTGCTCATCACAAGAAATGCTACCGGAACTGAAGATTAGAGATTGCACAAGTCTCTTTTTCAAAAAGAAAAGAAAAGAAAAGAAAACGAGAGAGATTGCAAAGGTGTTCATCCGACACGCCACAAGGGGGTGTCTGTCGTCTGCCAAGCCATCTCTCCATGTCTCCCTGCCCTGCATGCGCCGGGCCACCACCTGAAATCTGAATGCTGAATTGGCCATAATCATTTCATCAGATACATATATCCAGATCGGCCAACCTAGCGCCGTACTGTACTTGTCTCCGGGGGGTCCACAGGCCCACACATCTTTGAACGAAAATGGTCTGTTGGAGTTGCCTCATCAATTGCAGTAATCTGAGGAGGCAACGCAAGGTTTAACTAATTTTGCCCTGACGATTTCAAATTTTATGTCTAGTAATATAGAGCAGTTAGCTGCAAGAATATTCTTGCAAAGCTGACCAAGTTTCACATGCTCCAGCATAATTAAATGGTCTGATGAGGCAGGATTGCAATGCAAGAAGGTTTAACTTTGCCTGACGACGGACGGTTCCAGATTTTAGCTGTAAAATTAAATTAAACCTTGCAAAGTTCACGTGCTCCGCCGGCATGCAGAATCAAATGGCGGTTCTAGATGATGGTGTAGCAGCAAGTTATCCGTGTGCAGCGAGATACGGTGTACTGCGTGCTGTACGTGGTTTTCCTGCAGCTAGCTCGATCGGAACAGCGGCAAATAAAAACAGTCAGGTGCCAACCATGCACACATCGCCATCATGGATCATCATCACGGGCTCACGGCCTAAGTACGGAGCACCTAGCTAGCTAGTAATCAAAATCAAACATATCAAAATTAATGGATCACAAATAAAGAACTTGTTTAAACAAAAACAACCGACTGTCTTTGGGGGTTCTAGAAGATGGAACCAATGCAAGTCGATGGGTGTATTGCTAGTAGCTAGGCCGGTGGGGCGCGTGAGCGAGCGAGCTAGTAGGCCGTTTGTTCAGTCCGTGAGTTCCCTCCTCTTGCTGGCCTTCCATCTGTCACCTTCCGTCTAACGTGATCATCGCACTGCGCTTTATTTTTACGCATGCAGCTAGCCGCCGGCCGGATATTCCGATTCTCCACTGCCCACAAAAATGCATCAATTCAGACAAATGGTTCATACCAATTTAAGCGAAATCCAGACCGCAAGAAGGTCCTCTTGTTAGTAGCTCACGCAAAATACATGCAAAATTAAACGCTATCCGTTTTTGCTGACTTGAGCGCCCTCGATAGGAAAATCGCATATCGTTTTGTATTTTGCATGAATTATATTGCTCAAAACAACTAAAATTTGTGCAAAATGCCAAACGTCGATTGACATCATCAACGAGTGGTTGCAGTTATACAGCCTGTTCCACTGGCAGATAAGTTTGGTGGTTGTGTCTGATTTTGACCGTTTCAATAGCATTATGTGAGAGAAGAAGACATAATAAGTCAGAATAAACTCGTTGTGGCTAAAAAACAGATAAGCAGCACTGGCTGTATAGCACAGGCAAGCAGACAGCAGTGTCATCTGAACAGGGCATTAATTCATCTCCTCGGCCACGCACCGATCGCCATCGCCCGCCGCTCCCTCCGTTCAAAGTGCCGCCGGTCTTCTCGTGACCCCAAGCTAGCTAGCTGCCATCATCTATCATGGACTCTCATGGTCATGGATCCCGTCCCGGCAGGCACCGTCACCTAGCATCTAGCAATACCAGCTACTCCAGCTAGCAGCATTACGAGTCGCTTTGGCGATGATGAGAAAAGATCAAGGCCGTGCGCGGTGGCGCTTTGCACTTTTGCTCCGGCCTTTTTTTTTCCCTCTCTCTACGCGTCCGATCCGAAAGTGATATCCGTCGTCGTTTGGCCTTTCTGGAAAGGAACAAACAAATAAAGCGCGCGCACGGCACGATCGACCACCGATCGGACAGGTTGATCGCGCTCCTCCTAGCGACCTAGCCCATGTTTCCCGCTCGCCTTTTCCACGTGGCTGCGCCCTATACGACCGCTATTGTTAATCAAGCCAATCGTCGTGTCGTCACATTCATAGTTACTTACCTCACATAAGAAGGTGGTGAAAAAATTAATCAGCGCACGTAGGAAGGAGGCGTGTAGATGATCGATAGAGGTACCAAAATGTACCATGCATGGCACACAATTAACGTTGATATGGCGCCGGACGATATCGTTTTATATTTTGGGAAAAAGAGGCTACATGACACACATCCTGCATGTGATTGGTTGGGGGTTTGAAGAAAGCCGCACATGATGGGTGGGGATGTTGTGCATCGAGGGATGGGATACTGACATTCGGCCAAAGAACTAGACAAAAAGAAATATTCCAGCGCGATATACATTGCTGGCACTATTATGGATGGATTGATTGATTGAGAGAGAGAGAGAGAATGAGGGGGGATTTTCAGCCAATAAATTTAAAACATTCGCTTCTAATTTTCTCCCTATAAGATGCAAAATACTCATAAGCTTACGATCGACGACGGACCACACAGCGTCGACGAGAATATCGGGCTACCACCTGAAAATAATTAGCCGTAAATATACGGATATATGCCTGAATTGAAGACTCAAATTCACATATTCAACCGCAATGCAAGAGACATACTAACGTATATTTTTTACAACGAGTCACACGCAGAGTTGATTAGCTACTACACTCAGCCGAATTACAGCACACAAATAAGGGCTTAAAATCTTTATTACATCGACGAACCATCAGTGCCATTCAAAAAGATACAATGTGCGATGTGGGGATTCAGAAACGCATTACCAAAAGTGGGCACACGACGCGATTAATGGTCGACCTGGCCAGAGACCCGAGATCGAGTACCCTCGAGTTCCGTCCCATCCGTATGCTACGGAATTACGGACGGGCCGGGGTGGTCCAGCCGGCACGACCTTTGTCCCGACAAGACAAAAACAAATCGCAGGACCACCGCGGCGAGTGACCCCTCCTCTCGCTCTCCATCACCATGTGCCGGCCTGGCCCGGCCTCCCTCGTGTACGCACGTACTACGCCTCGATCGCCCTCCTGCATGATCATTGATCCGGTCATTATCATATTGCCCCTACCGTTACGCGCCAACATACAGTAATCGGTGGGCCCCTAGCTAGCATCTGCATCATCTTGTTGTTAATTATTCGTAATCAGACTAGACCCAATAGAGTAACAGCCTCACGGTTTTTCGTTCAGAAGAAATATTTTTTTTCAGGTCTAGAAAACTCCCGAACCTAACTAAGCCGGCGAGATGAATTTTTAAAGACCAGCCCCGAAAATTCACTTCAACGAGGAATCAAATCCGGGTCTACTGGTGTGACTATACTGCAGTCCCTCTAACCAGCTAGGCTAAAGAACCTTTGACAATTATTCGCAATCAGGACGGAGATGGTGATGATATAATGTGATATTCCTTGATCGATCATCACCCCCAGGCCCCAGGGCTGGAGGATGCATGCGGGGTACATGCTCTCGGCCGGGTAATCAAGCAGTCAGTTAGGTCTATCAGGAGTCACATTTGTGGTACGGTCTAACTAACCCTGATTTTGATTCCCGCGACAGATTGTATCTGTATACCGGCCATGCATGCAACATGCTATTTTTTTCTTAAAAAAAACATGGTCCAAACCTGAACGATCACATACTTCCATTCCTATAAACCCTATGATCATCTAGGAGAGCGACCGAATCGAGATTCGCGAGGTCATCACATGTATTTTGGTTGTTGGCGGACACCTCGCTAATGAAAACTTAATTAAAAATAATAATCACCCGTAATTAAAAAAACAACAACTACGAAGACCTTTTAGGCAAGTTTCTAAGCAAGGTTTAGCTAGCTCGTAACGTAAGTTGATGGCCATAAAAAAAAGAGCGGGTATAAATACGTTAGGCCCAAGCTCAATCGATATGGTTTGCGTCCACGATTTTCTACCCATTGGGTACATGCTTAGGATTAGCAGAAATTGTTCTCCTGATCACGCGTGTAAATGCAATAACCACAGCGCCTCCGCGGCCTCCGGGCGCCACTGTAGTAGGCATCATTCACGCGTAGGGGTGGTAATGGATCATGACCTTTATACTCTCTTCACGATCCAACTCGGCCCTAATCATTTGTAGGTCAAATTTATATATAATTTTGATCCGATCTGTTTAGGTTCGATCCTTAAATTTACTAGTATAAAAAGTTGGGCCCATTACCACGCCATGCCATCAGCATGTGGCACCCGGTTTTAGAGCTAGCTACCGGACAGCTGCAGCCCTACCTGCTGCCAGTGAGGACTTGTCGAATGAGATATGGCATGGCAGGGGGCAAAAATGGAATTCATGGCTGTCGCCTGTTCTTTTTTTTCCCCAAGAAAAGTAGAGCTACAAAATCAAATTCCGAGATCAATCATGAGAAAATCGCAGGTCTAGAAATGGCAAAGTTGCTACATGGTAACGGCAAATGAACGACGTTGCCTATATGCATGTGCTCTTCATCTTAATTCGAGACATCTGATTTATGCTTTATTTTTACCAAACAAATATTGTATTATATTTATCTAGGATAATGATATACTAATTCGTTGATAATGCATGCTTTTTATGACTGGATTATCCTATCAGGAAAAAAAATCCTTGTAGGCGTGACTCTTCCATGATAGCCACCGGCCGATGGAACCAAGATCCATTTACACTCTATAAATTAGGGCAGTCAGGTTGGAACCAATTCTAACTGGTAAGTACTAGGTAATCTCGATTAAGACGTTGGGACTAAACAAACGCAAGCCATCATTACACTGCTTTAAGGAATCAAATATAGCCATTTTGGGTGGGCCTCTACCATGTTACCTCAGTGCTTGATGACTATGATTTGAACGATGTGGAAAGATTTGCTGCTTTGGTGCGGTGCTAGCTGCAATTTTTTTCTCTCTATCCTCGAAGGAAAGCTTTCGAGGAGTAGAGAAAGTGAAGAAACAGATGATGAAGTATCGGTTTATCGCCCGATGACGCCGAAGCTAAAAATTCATCCAGGAGTCAGTTTAACACGCATCGTCTCCATAAAATATGCATAAAAAGACTTATAATAAGAGCATGTAGCGTGCTTTAATCAAATTGTGAGAAGATGCTCTTATTATAAGACTTCATACTTAAGCAAATAGACCAACGGCCGCATCTTTTTAATCAAATTGTGAGAAGAAACGTTTTTTTTTCTTACCTCAGATAACGCACGATAACGCACGGTTGTCAAAATGCCATCCGTACAGAAATTGTACTTCGTCTCGTTTTGCTTAGCTGCCCCCAAGTAGAAACCGTCACAGGATAATGGTCCTCTTCCTCTTCCCTCGCTGAGCCGGTAGTGGCAGTACGGCAATTTCAGCCCCAGCTGAAGGTCACTGTCTCCTACCCTTCCATCCCCTCTCCCAACAAAGCTCCCTGAATTGCCTCGCATGTTACTCTCTCCACCGAAACTCCCAAAGCCATCACTCTCTCCCCCTGCCCCCTCATCAATTGCAACGATCCGCTTTGCATCTTCTCCGTCCTCCATTTCCAGCCCCATGCGTAATCTTCTTTCGGGACTGAATCTCTCGATCTCCTGCCGCCCTCAGCGAGCCCGATTCCAGCCCGTGAGAGAAATGTAGGCGCCATCAGATCACCCCAACATCCCCGCTTTGCCGAAATTCAATCTTTTCCCAGCCCAAATCCGCCTCTTCCTGCCATAAAGTCTGGAATTTTAAGAAGCTTCTCCGACGCGCGAGATTACCTCCATCAATCTCTAGGAACCGGTTCGTCTGCACAGGCGCTTCGGTTCGTGCGCATTGCTTCGAAGATCCGTCCAAACTCTCCGCGTCATTCGCGCCCCGAGGAAGGTGAGGTGTTCCTTGTGGGGAGATGAAGACCCTGCAGTGCTTCAAGCAGAGCAGCGGCGGCGGCGGCAATGGTTGCGGGCCGGGGAAGCGGCTGGAGCGGCGGCTATCGCTGGGCGACTACAAAAAGGCGGTGTCGTGGTCCAAGTACCTGATAGCCCCGCCGGGCGCCAGGATCCGCGGCGGCGGAGAGGAGCTCTGGAGCGCCGACCTGTCCAAGCTGGAGATCCGGGGCAAGTTCGCCTCAGGCCGCCACAGCCGCGTCTACTCCGGCCGGTACGCCGGCCGTGAGGTGGCAATCAAGATGGTCAGCCAGCCGGAGGAGGACGCCGCGCTCGCCACCGAGCTCGAGCGCCAGTTCGCCTCCGAGGTCGCGCTCCTCCTCCGCCTCCACCACCCCAACATCATCTCGGTATGAACTCATTTCTGTGTGTTCTTTTTTTTTCCCCTTCACATTTCCTAAATTTAAAAACGTTATTCTCTTCTGCTTTTACCGCGCAATTGTTCTTGCCATGGATTTAGTTGGGTGCCAGATAGCCATCTTAGCAATTTTGTGTCGTATATCTTTACCTTTGCCACTAGTAGGATGAACTCTGTCCTGGGATAAGTGGATGCCGGTGGGGACTCTGAATCTAAGACATGGAACTGTTTCTTGTGCATCCGTCCAGCTGAAAATAAATTCATTGCCTCTGATGTATCCTGGTCCCTTATTTTCATTTCTTGTGGAGGATCTGCCTTCCAACCACTGCATGGTCCTCATGATCTCTCTTTGTGAAAAAAAAAACACTTTGTTGGGAAACTGAATTATGCGAACAGAGAAAACAGGGAGAAGAGTTAGTATATGGCGATGCTTGATGAGCTCTTGGTTTGGTTGGTTTTTGCCTCCATAACATGCTTGAGTTATCACATGTTTGAACACGTTTTCAGTCTAAATTGCATGTCCCACGTCATTGTTTCTTTGTTGATCCAATCCGTGCATAGTCTGTAGGAGTTGTTAGGCTAACTGATCTTCACATTAAAGTTAAAACCTTTATGCTGTGTTTGGATTGGTGGAGGGATGGGGGCAAAGATAAGACACTTCTGGTGTGAGGCCATTAGTGCTTACCTCTCCCTACACAGTAACCTGACAAACAGGGAGAGAGCTTTTTCTATAGAAAAGTGTGAAATTGATATTTGGGATAATGAAATTGGTGACTAGTACATACAGTTTGATGGTAGACCTGTTCAGGAAAGACAAATCTTCCTTACTGTCTGTCCTTTTTCATCTTTTATAACCAAACCCTTTCTATCTGTAAGTTGTGCTGTCAGTTGGTAATAACACTTCTGTCAATGATGTCAGACTTCCCACTGAAGGTACTCCGTGAAAAGGATTTAATCTCTATGTTTGTTCAATAGAGTCAGCAGAATATCTGAATATTTTGCGCAATTGTGTTGCAAAAAAAAAACTAATTATTTAGATTAATTAGATGAGTTCAATCACTATCTAGAGGTACCTTTTTGCTGGAAGGATGTGTATTGGCTTCATTGTGACAATGTTGGGTAAAGAGATCCATGGGCCAATGGTTACGTGGAGATTGTTATCCTTGTTTGATCAATCGTGCTATCTAATGCACCATAGGCGATGCCATTAGATGCTTGGTTGGCAAGTTATGGAAAAGATGGTGTCTTTTATTAAATAGAATAGAAGGTGGACCATGGATAACATTAACATCCAATGTTAGCTTGCGCTTGTAGAGAAAGGTGCATCTTGCTAGCAATAAATAAGGGAGAATTGATGCAGAGGGTGATAGTTCATGTACAAATAAACATCAATCTAACTTTTTCGCTTGACAAAGTTCCTGCCTTGTTCACTTGACCTCACAAGTCACATGGAAAAAGGTTGCTTATAAAATATGAAACCTACATATGAGTAAGCTTGGGAATTCAAATGATCTATTGATGCAAGTTGTAACTTGCAATTCCATGTTTTCCAATGGCTGTCAAATCTGAAATCTCTTAATGAACCTTCTTTTTTGGTGAACCTATAATGAAAATACATTAGCTTATGCGAACTTTAGTGGCATGCTGATCACATAAACATTAACTGTTTCTTACTTTCCTATATCAAGCCTTTAGTTAATCATGTGAGCTCATTTTGTTAAAATTCTATTGGATATGCAGCACTGTCTAATATCTTTTCTTTTTTTTTTCTTCAGTTTGTTGCAGCATGCAAGAAGCCACCAGTATTCTGTATCATCACTGAGTACATGGCAGGGGGTTCCCTTAGAAAATATCTGCATCAGCAGGAGCCTCATACGGTTCCCATTGAACTAGTGCTGAAATTATCTTTAGATATTGCTCGTGGGATGAGCTACCTCCACTCTCAGGGTATACTTCATAGGGACCTGAAATCAGAGAATATACTTCTGGGAGGAGATATGTCAGTCAAAGTGGCAGATTTTGGGATTTCATGCTTGGAATCGCAGTGTGGAAGTGGCAAGGGGTTTACGGGAACCTACAGGTGGATGGCTCCAGAAATGATCAAAGAGAAGCATCATACTAGGAAAGTTGACGTGTACAGCTTCGGAGTTGTCATGTGGGAGATTTTGACTGCTTTGGTTCCGTTCAGTGACATGACTCCTGAGCAGGCTGCTGTCGCTGTTGCGCTGAAGGTATGGTTCTTGATGTACCGCCACAATGTTTATCTTCATGTTTTTATGTATCCATGTGAAAGATCTTTTGCAGAAACGTTGAAATCATCTATCATTTTCTTCTAACTGAAACTTTTTGCAGAATGCTAGGCCACCACTACCTGCTTCATGCCCTGTGGCAATAAGCCACTTGATAATGCAGTGCTGGGCGACCAACCCGGACAAAAGACCTCAGTTTGATGACATCGTTGCGATCCTCGAGAGCTACAAAGAAGCCCTCGAGGAGGATCCATCGTTCTTCTTGTCGTACATACCGCCTCCATCGCACCACAACCATCATCATCACCACCACCACCACCATCAGAGCCTGCTCCGGTGCTTCCCTCGCTCCATGAGACGATCTGCATCTCTGAAAGTATGAGAGGCTCGGAAACTGCCTTTCTTCATCGATGCAATGTACAATATGCACATCTTTTTCTAATTTCTTCATTTCTCTTTGGCGCATCGGCCCTCTATTATGCGGCATTAGCATGCTATTTAGTTTCTTCTCCTCTTGTTGGTAAATTATATCTGTCATTGATGCCTTTAGTAATGTAGTGATGAGAGGCAGGCAGGCAGCTTCCGGTTATTATCTATGGATGCCATTTGCTTTGAGTGATGGAAAACATGAAAGAGCCTCAGTAATTGTAATATAATTCTGCTCTTCCTTGAACTCTGTGCTTCTCGTTGCCAATTGTTCAATACTCGTTGCAAATACGTGTTCAGCGCAGGCAGTATAAAGTGAGTCTGAACGAATAGATTGGGCGTTTGTTCTTAACTGAACACTGAGGGGCCAGTGTAATATGTGTAATATACCTTCCTTGGGCTCAAAGACAGAAATCCACTTAAAAAAGGTGTCAAAATCACTCTCAAGCGTCTTTTTGGGCCGGATAGTGCGAGTATTCTGGATTGTCAGATTGGGCCGTGAATTTATATTAATCCTTTCTATATTTTGGATTCGAGGGGGCCTTTGAGAGGGTTAGAGGTGGGTCCGCTGCCCGTTTAAGCCCGGCACTCCAACAACCAACCATTACAGTTTCTCTGAAGATTATGATCATATCCAGTGGGGGTTGATTCAGATTCCAATCAATGTCTAAAAGTGACCAACATTGTTGGCTGAAAGCACAAGAAAAGAACGTATGCCAGATAGTTTCCCTAGCTACATTCGTGCAGAGAACATAGTTGTAATCATCCAAGTACATGTTCTTTCTTCGCAACAGGTTTCTTGTGTTTGGCCGATCCCTCAAAAGGAGTCAGTGGCAAGCGAGACTGAGTACCAATCAATTGCATATAAGCCTTCTTAGAGGTGAAAACATTTGCCCCCCACATACAGTTCCAAGTATCTTGTGCATCATTTATAACTGCGAGAGGATTCACGAGCTCTACCAGTTCAGACAACCGAGAGAGGGAGGAAGAGTTCTTGTCAGCTTGCGATGAAGGTTTTGACAGAGCGATCTCAAGCTCAAGACACCAAGATCTCATTGGTCTTTCCAAGTGATAGTATCATGATTGTAATGCGGCGTCCCGTTCCACTGCCACTTTGGCAACGTTTGCCACTGAAGCTTTAAATGGACTAATTTTCTTGTTATAAAAGATAGATTTCTCAGACCAAACATCTATCTTCACAAATTATAGCCTTTATTTATGTTTCATATTATGTACTTTTATTGACATTGTCAATCAAAATATTTTATTAAAGACTAATGTCGGTGAATGGGATATGGAATGGCACACAGTGATTGGTATAAGCGCGTCAGCTAGTGTGAATCAGTGATTTTTTATTTTTTTTCTAGTAAAGAGAAAACGGACAGTGCATCCAGTATTCCAAGTTTTCGCTTCATTTATAGGCGTAATAAATCCAGAAATTGCATGGAAAAACAACATCAGTGATAAAATCCAGAAATTGCATGGAAAAAGCATCATCAGTGATAAAATACATGTGACACAAGACCGACCTGACAAACGCACGGTCGGACTCCCCGCAGCGTCGTCCGAGTCCGACTCCGACTCCGGTCGGTGTCCCTCGACTCGAGAGTTGCCTTTGTTCGTCCATCCGCCATCCGCGCAGTGAGGTTCCCCAATGGCGGAGCAGTCTCCCAACTCCGCGCCGCAAGGTCAGATCCTTTTCCTTTCTCGTCAGTTGTTGAAAACACCTTAAGCTTCAGCTTCAGGGTTCCTCGCCCTTTGAAGCTTCCGCGTTTTATCTTTTCTCCCCGTGCGATTCTTGTGCCTTGCTGCGGGGACTTAGTGCCGGATTGATTTCTCCCGGACCAATTAAGTAGTAACACTTATGATGTGGATTTTATGGGGATCCCGTCGAGTATTTGCGGCGGCGAGGGTTTGGTACCTGTGGCGTTGGTGGAACCCCGCGGCTTGGTACTGCGGCTGCTTCGCTGGAGGGAGTAGGAGACTAGGATTCATAGAATTCGTCGAATTGATCCAACGACAAGTGGATTTCTGAGTTATTGGCGGATATTATGGTTACTGGTACTTTGATAATTCTTGATGTCGGGACTGGTTGCTTAGTTCATGAGTGGTGCCTCTTATCTGACACATAAGTTTGAGATTGTATGTTCAGAAAAAAAAGTTCGAGATTGAACTACACAACGGATGCTCTAGATATTTGCGCCAGGAGATTGATGCAAGGCGTGCCCTTTTGTGGGCAGCAGCCTAATGGCTGCAGGTTGTTGGCATGTCTGAGAAATTAGATTGCAAGGTGTCAACTCAATTGGAATTGGAACCAATGTGCTTCTTGGTCCTAAACAAAAATAAGGAGATGCAAGTAGTTCAGTTTGGAATTTGTAAGCAGCTTTCTTCAAATGGAATGCTGTGAAGTGTGAACAAAGTAGCAGTTCTGATTTTTTTTCCTGATAAGATGAGGGTTTGTGTTGTTCTCTTATTAAAGACTCACTGTGCTTATGCTTCCAATGCTCTCAAAACAAAATGGCACATTCTGATATTTCTGACTTAGCAGATGGTTCTGGCGGGAGTGAATCCCTCAACAATCTTGTAATTCAAGCTCCACAGCTGATGAGGGAGGATTACATACAAAATGCTATTAATTTTCTTTCACACCCGAAGGTGAGGGGTTCTCCAGTAATTCACAGACGGTCCTTCCTGGAAAAGAAAGGCCTTACAAATGAAGAAATTGATGAAGCCTTTCGTAGGGTTCCTGTAAGATTTTATTTTCCGGCTACCACTACTGTTTACCCTGGACTGAAAGAGGATGAAGTGTTTCTGAACTAATTTAATGCCTTATAGGACCCTAAGCCAAATGGCACTGATGCTGCAGCTTCTGGCTCGCAACAAGGTAGTCTTTCTCCATAGACATGGTGTGGATTACTTGTGATACGATCTCATTTTTCATATTATCTTTGACTATTTGTCCTCTGCTATGCATTGTTTTGGATCTTCTGATTATGGTCATTCCCAGTTACCATATTATAATGTTGTTAATAAGTTGATGCCAAAATAGCAGATCTAAATTATAAGAAATCATATTATATACACAATTTGTATTTGCATCTGGCTCCTGCACAAGATTATACTTCCTGTTTTCTAAGCTTTGGCGGGTTAACTCATAAACATATATCACTCTTGAAAATTCTATTAACTAATTTCTGCTTGATGAAGGTACTTTCACCGTTCTTTCAGTTATCCGTTGCAATTGCTCTTACTTCTAGTATAACACTTATGACAAACTTGTTCCAAATAATAATATCTTGATGTATCTGTAGTTTTATTAAAATGATTTTGTTTTCACTGATGATAGTTCGTACATAGCACTCTAAATTTGTGCAGAGAATGTTACAATTGGTTGAAGTTGTATTCAGTTGTTAGTAACTATCTTGTTTTATTGATTTTTCCAGCAAACAACCACAACCAATCTGTTGCGTTACAGCCTTATACAGAGGTTCAATCACAAGCTGCTACTGGCTCTGTAACTGCTATTGCCCCGCATACAAAGGCACAGTTTAGCTGGGGCAACACCCTGCTTGGTGCAGGTCTTTTTCTTGGTTTGGGGGCTAGTGCTGCCATAACCCTCAAGGTACATCTGGTGCAAAGGTGCAAGCTTCTTTAGGAGATTATTTCAGATGTTTAACTTGTTTTCATGTATATTTTTCACAGAAATGGATCATCCCTAGTCTAAAGTCTTGGACCTGTAGAGTCGTTGCTGAAGACGATGAAAATGTGAAGGATGAACTCACTTGCAAACTCTACTGAAGAAATTAGGGAAGCTATAAAAGTTTCTGCATCAGCCGTTTCTGATATAGCTAGAACAAACCAAGAAGTTCTTGCTTCGAAAGATGAAGGTTTCAGAATTTGTTTTTGATTATCTATCATATTTGACAGTACAATACTCATTTTTATTTTAATGATTTATCTGTTTTTTACAGATAGGGAGGTACTTATGAAGTTAAGAGAAGCATTTGAGTCACAAGCAAATGTGTTTAAATCCTTGAATGAGACCTTGTTAAATCATATCAGGGAGAATCGGTTTTCACAATACAACCTATTGGAAGACCATGTTCAGCCTGCACCATGGAATGGTTAGTGTCAATGATGCATCAGACTGAACTGCAGCAACAGTTTTCTTATGTTAGCATTTTTGGGAATATCACTTGATAAATTTGATCTGGTTATTCTCATTTCACTCCCCTGTAGTTTTGAACCATCGAATAAAGTATTGAACTCTAGGTTTAATGTTGAGGTTTTAAATAGCTAGGAGTATGTGCAAACATGGCTCTCACCATATTGCTATTATTTCTCTGTATAGGACGGATTGACTATCAAGGGAGAGCTTCTCAGGTACGACTTGCAGTTACCAATCCTTTCCAGCAGTATTCACAAACTTATATTATTATCTTATCTCACGCAATGTTTCTATTTGTAGCAAACTAATATGTATGCAGTACCACCAAACAGCAGTTTTGACCCAGGTAAGGAAACTGTGTTGAGTCACCAATTCACCGTCGACCCACCCAAGATATTTCTTTTTTTTCTCCCAGCCAAATGTTTTGGGTCTAAAGCACTTTACTTCACTTATGATTTATCTTGAACAGGGAGACATTCATTCATGCCATTACCTGCAGAACCTACTTATGGCTATGGACCATTTTCAGGATCTTACACTGAGGTAAGTCTGAAATCATGCTGAAGTACTTTTGAATGGCATATTTGTGTTGAGCGTGCATCAACTTATCCCAACGTAGCTAAAACCTGTTGCCCTACAGCAGAGTGATGTACGGTGGCAAAATTGCACCGAGTTATATGGAATTCCATTTCTTAGTAGAAGGTAGATGCCTTAAATTTGAAACTTTGTGATTCCAGCAGCGCGTGCAGAGGCCAGGGTATGGGTTCCAGCCCCAGGTGAGCAACGACCGACAGAACCTCGGCCTGCGGGGCAACTACCAAGGGGTTTCTTCGAATCACCATGCCAGCAATGCCATCGATGACCCCGCAGTGGCCGCAGCGGAATTCCAGCGCCGCTGGGTCCCTCCGCAGACACCGGGCGTCATCATGCCAGAGGCCACGGCTGCCATCCGGCAGCCCAGGCCCGTCCTAAGGCAGCAGTCCCAGCCAGCTGATGATGGTCACCTGAGCACCGATATTCCGGGACCATCTGAACTCACGGTGGCGACATCAGAGCAGATGAACGGTGCCCCTGGAGCACCTGGTGGAGAGTTGGCAGGCAATGGCGGTACCGAGACAGCCAATGCCGGCAGCAGCAGTGGGAGTGAAGAGCAGCAGCAGGAAGCCGCTTGAGTGACGTTTTGCACGCCCTGGCATAGTTCAATTGCCTAGTGGTATACTGGTATATGGTTTTTGGCTTTTCGCTGCACCTGTATTTAGCTTGTACATGATAGTTTATCCATATGACCATATCATGTATAAGGCTGCAATTGTAGTAGATATACCACTGCAACTGATCAAGTTTACTTGTGTACAATAAAGTAATAGTTGGTTGTATGCTTCAGCTCATGCTTTTTTTTCTCCAATACGCAGGAGAGCTGCGCATCTTTGTATTAAGGAGAAGAGTGAATGTTACAAAGTTTTATGCCCCTCGTGAGGGCAATACATACGGGATCACTCGCCTCGCAAACAACCTAATCGACTCGCACCCGCTAAAACCCAGAGGTGTGCCTCTTGTCTGATCGAGACACCTAGCTCCTGTGCGGTTGTCGAACGCTGCCTGAATAGCCTTGCATTCCTCTCTTTCCAGATACTCCATATTATTAGCATGAACATGGTGTCAAATCCTTTTCTTCTCTCCCTGGCCTGCAGCCTTCTCAGGTGCGCCCACCATCCTTGCAGCGATAGAGGCGCCGCCGGGAATGAGCAAGAGCAGTGCATGAATGACAGCGAGTTCCACCAAATCTCCTTCGCATAGGAGCAACTTGTGAGCAGGTGGTCACACGTTTCATCTTCCTGGTCACAGAGCCAGCACTTGTCACACGTTTCAGCTCATGCTTTTAGCTGAGACTCAGCATTTTTGCTCCATGGCTGGTGTACCTGTATGTGTGTGTGTGTGTTCTTGTTTTGGGCTCTGCTGGAATTCTAAAGGTTGGGCCAAGCATGGGCTGGAAAACGAACCCAGGAAGGGCAGTGGCCTAGAGCCAGACGTAACTTTCCAGCGTGTTTGAGTAAAAAAGAAAAACACATGATAAAGAGCCGTAAAACAACCACTATAAAATAAAATTCAGAGGGAGTTTTCTTTTGTTTCCTGAAACAGAAGTTCAGAGCTTTGCTGGCCTAGGGCAATACCAATACCAAGGACTGGCAGGCAGGGCTCTCGGAAAAAGTCACTGTCTTGAAAGAAAGACTTGTCGGTTCCCTATCGCATTCCCGAACCCTGCACGCAAAAAAGTGGAAAACATGATTTTCCTCTTGGGCGTTGCCGTTTTCCGTTGCAGCAGCGGGCGAGACGTTCGCTGTCTTGTTTTCCATGCGGTTCGGGGGAGGTGAATATCGGCCGTCACAAAAAAACATGTGGCAGGTGCGTGCAGTGGAGGCCGGGCGCTCCGAATCGGCAGCGGTCACATCCACCACATGATCACGAGGAGGAAGAAGGCACCAAGATTTGGAGCCCTGTTTCGCTCTGAATGCTGCCATCTCGTGGCTCACGAGGAGAAAAGCACACAGCACAGAAGCTGAAAACTCTGAAGCTGAACTGATGAGAGCAAGCACACACACGGCCAAGGATTTTTCAAGCTCGTGGGTCGTGGCACATGAATTCTCTGTCATCTCTTGCTGGGAGACTGCAAAATGTTCAGACTTCAAACCACATGTTAGTTGTTGCGGCACATGCGCTGACCCGTCCTCGAGTCTTACTGCAGCCAGCAGCGTTTTCTTCCGGTCTCTCATGCGTGCCATGACAGGTCGAACATGTGCCGGAGATCGAGCGCTGAAATCAAACCACGCGGACGACGACAAGTGGCTGCGGCTGTTGACCGTGTGTGGATGAATCAGTACGTCGCTGCTTGTCAGCTGCTGGTGAAGGACTAATGCAGCTGCTGAATACTCCAATACAGACTGGCTCAGGCCTTATTTTACACATGGCAGTGTGTTGTTAGATTTCACAATTCACAGAAATAGAAACAGGTGATCGGTCTCTTCGCTCTTCGATTAGTCGGTCAAATGAGCGAATTGAGCGTACCCTTAATTGGTAAGGTGGTGGAACTTGCTCATCCTTTCCGACTTGACATGAGTGTTTGTATTTTTTTAAATTTATTATAGAATTTAACCGACATTATTTTTTAAGTGATAGACGATCTTTTAGTGACAGACGATGTGTCAGACGTCAATTTTGAGATTTACCTGCTCTTTTTTAAAAAAAATAAAGCTAGCCGTCATATGACCTTCACTCATCACTGCATTATTGCGTGCTCTCCATCGCATTGAAGTTGAAGCGAGTCAAAAGGGCTTGTATCCCCGGTCGCTTTCGGCTACTGCGCTGCCCGCGCGCAGTGGATCCACCACCCAATAATCTCTCTAATCAAAATCCTCTAATCCTAATCTGATCACGTTGGGAGCACTCCACTACACGCGACCGGCACGCACGCACACGTGTCCATGGAGGTCGAGAGGGAGAGTGGCGGCAGGAACATGGGGGATCGCCCACTTGTTAGGTAGCGGGTCGGTCCATCCGGCCCAGTGCAGCCGACCACGCCTTTCGCCTGCCGACCCAAGGCGGCGGCGGGCATGGAGCCATGGATATTCAGCAATGTGTCTAGTGCTGTCCCCATTTTATACGTGTAGTACTGTGCCGCACTATGGATCGAGTTTGATATCGTCTCCCCCAATCCGTAAAGAACACTTACCCGGTTCATCGTCCAATGAGAGAAAAAAAATGTACTAACATAGTAGGACTTTGTAAAATTTATCCTAAAAATTGTGACAGTAACTTTTGTACGAATATGAAACTCATTTCGTCTGACTAGCAAAAGGGCACGTGACACACACACGTGTTTTAAAAAAATTACAAAACTAGTGATGTAGTTAACATGGACTCTTTAGATTAATCTATAGCATTCGATCATTATAAAATCCGACGGTGTAGGAGTGATGTAGTCAACATGGACTCTTTAGATTAATTTAGAGCGTCTGATCATCGTCATAAGATCCGACGGTGTTGGAGGGGTAAGAGTAACCCGTAAGATTTGGTACGAAAATTTCGTAGTCCTTTATAGCATATATATAAATATATATACATTTTTTATAAAAGAATATAAAACACACGAGCGGCCTCGTCTGCGGGTGTCATCGAGATTTCTAAACTCTTAAAATACAATTTTAGATCTCAAGGTGTTATTTAAGTTTTCAAACTCTCAAAATACATTTTCAGTTCTCAAACTTGTACACGACTGCCATCCTAGTCCCTAACTCAAAATTCATTTTCAAATCTCAACATTTTTCATCGGCCGCTAATGGTGATGCTTCTCCTTCTTGTTCATCGCCTTTACAACCACCATTGCGAGCAAGTATATGTTGTCTGATGCTTGATTGGGGAGGGAGTCAAAGAAATTTTGGTAGTTTAGGGACTTGGATGACATCCCGGGACAAATTAGGTGGAGGTGTTGTAAAAATGTATTTTAAAATTCTGGTGATCCAAATGAAACTATAAGACACTAAAATAAATTTCAAGAGTTTAGGAATCTAAGTGACACCCGGTGACAAGTTTATTCATTTAGTCTTTAAACTTCTGCATGCACAATTAATTGGGGCATCTAGTTAATCGAGCTCTAACATTATTTAAACCTAGTTCTTAGGCCTCTTCAATGGTTACTAGCTCATACATTTAAGAGTCAAATGCTAGCTCTTCTGTCTATGTAAACTCACGCGTGTGCCGCACATGATTTAGGGATATGTGTATGAGACTATCTCTTGAACAAGAGATAGCGCGGCGGCCTGCTAGCGGGCCCGCGGGTGCGGTGGCCGGCTGGCGGCTCGCGGGGCGCGGCGGCGGTCTGCGCGGCGCCCCCTCGGTCTGGGCGTGCGGCTGCCCCGGCCTTGGCGCTGCCGGCGGCGGCCATGGCGGGCGGCGGCGCTCGGCGTGGAATCCGCCCTTCGCCCGGCCGGCGCGTCCAGGCCGCGCGGGTCAAGGCCGCGGCGGCGGCGACGCTCTGGTAGGATTTGAGATTGTTGTGAGATTTTTTGATTCTTGTGATGTTGTTGTTGTGATTGAGAGATTGTGTGATGAAGGGATTGTGTGATTATAAAATGTATTTGTGATGGTGAAATTCTTGTGAGATTGTGTGATTATAAGATTGACATGTGTGTGGGATTGTGATTCTTTGCGCTTGTTAGATTGAAAAAAAGAGAACAGAGAACAAAATAGGAAAAAAGAAAGAAAAGAAAAAAAGAATAGAAATTGAAAACAAAAGGGAATGCGGGAGGCAGGGGTGTTGACGGGGGCTATACAGGTTAGTACCGGTCCGTGTTACCAGCCGGTACTAACCTGCGGCACGTTAGTACCGGCTGGCCGTGACCGGTACTAACGTGCGGCACGTTAGTACTGGACCTTTAGTACCGGCCGCAGCGACCGGTACTAACCCGTCCTGTGACCGGTACTAAAGGTCAATTTTCCTGTAGTGTTATCAGGTTGTAATTTATTAATATTGTCACAAGTTTGTTTATTTTTTTAGTACAAGTCTTTTCTTTTCATGCTTTTGAAAAGTTCTTATCTAGGCATCAATTGTCGTGCAAGTGTTTATGCCCCTTCACTTGACAAAATGCATGCATTATACATTCTCAAGTCAAGCAAAAAAGTACTATTGAACATAGTCGGTGACCTCTAATTCTCTAAAACACTTGGCACTAGTAGAATAGGGTGATGACCCTTCGCCTAAAGATCAATTTTACGGATTATTTGGTCATGTAACTATTCAAAATCAAGATGCAAAATACGTTTTTGAATACTAAAAAAAGTTAAAGACGTATGTGAGCGAGTATGTTGATTTCAAATGGAGCAAAACAAATATTTTCTAAAATGTAAAAACAAATATTGGGAGAGTACTTAATGAATCGGTGCACCCATAATATCTCTATACCTGCCAAGCTAAATATTCCCTCTTAAAATACATGTTAAAGTTAAAATACTTTAATGTATGATTGCATGTCTACTGAGTAGTGACACAATCCGTACATGACATCATATATAGTACTAGTAATCCAAAAAGGATCTTTTGGCGTTCTGCACAAGGCAAAATTAGAATCTAAGGCCTTGTTTAGTTCCCACCCGAAATTTTTTCACCCATCACATCAAAGGAGAATCTTAAATGTATGAAGTATTAAATGTAGACGAAAAAGGTGAAAAGTTATATGGATGGGCTGTAAATCGCGAGACGAATCTAATGAGCCTACTTAATCCATGATTTGCAATAGTAATGCTACAGTAACCATCTGCTAATTATGGATTAATTACCCTCTAATTACCATCGTTAGATTCGTCTCGAGATTTCCAACCTATCCATATAACTTTCCACCTTTTTCGTCTACATTTATTAATCCTAAATTGGTAAAATCGAAACCCGAAATCCTTTCACCGAAAAGTTTTCACGAACTAAACACGGTCCTAAATATATGTACCATCACCGTACGTGCAAGGAAAGTATAAGACTGCAAAATAGCAGAAACATTTTTAACTACTATAACACTTAGTTTTTGACTCAGTTATCCCAGTCCACCAGTGGTGAGACGGCAGAGGCCTAGCCACTATCACCACCCCACTATTGTCCACACTACTAAACCGCACTCACGATCACACAGCTCACAAAGCAAGCAATACAAAAACCCATGGAGAGCGAGAGGGAAAGAGTGAGCATCGGCCGGTCGCGGTGGCATCCATAGGACTCTCAGATTCCCACCTCGTCTTATCTCCACACATTTTCCCCTCCTGTTTATATAACTCATCTCAATCTCCCACCTCTCCCTCAGCTCCCACGGACGACCTCCGCGACGGCCACCACCGCGGCAACACCGCTCCCCTCCCTCTCCTACTCTACCCACTCACTCCAAGGCCATTACCGCAGCCTCGCCAAGAAGCCGGCCGGGATGGCAGCACTCAAGGCGCCGTCGTTCCCGGGGGAGCTCAGCGCCGTCTCCTTCCTCGACTCCAGCAGGGGACCTTTCGGCCAGCGCAAAGGTTGGATCTTTTCCTCTTTCGGCGCCGCCTCTTTCCCGATTGGCATGGGCTTATCTTCTCGCTTTTGCGGCCTGATGCCCTCACCTTTGCTATCTCTGTGTTTTCTGGCCATTTTGATGCTTTCTTAATCCATTCTGATTGACTCGAACAGATATTTTTGGGTTCCAAGCGGATTGCAATGGCAGAGAGGGAAATCTGTTTATGCCGTACTGTTGATCATGGTTCAATTGTTATTCTTCTCTCTTGGCGTCTAGACTCTAGAGTTGTCTTCAATTAGAAAACACTAATATCAGTGTTGAGCGTTTGGTGCTGTGAGGATTGGGTTGGATTAGTATGGTTCGTGACTTTCCTTTTTGGAGTTATTTTTGGGCCCCATCTCCGTATAGAGTGCATGGGAACTGCAAACTTTGGTCTTTGGAGGGTATAGTCACTGTAAAGTTGCAAACTCTGATTCTAACTGTTATGATTTTGACATCCTAAAAGGCAGAATTTTTCGGTTCTCTGAGAGAAAAAGCTATAATTCCTTTACTTTGAGATCTCCTGCAAGGGCTCCAAGGCTGAAATTTCCAGAATGTTATGCGACCTTTTCTTGGTCGAGAATCGTTTCTTACGTGTGTATGGAATCGCTTCTTTCGTGATCACCAGGGTGCATTTCTGAAATATCTGGGCCTCAACTTGCCGTTTGCTACTTCAGCCGTTGGAATATCTAATGTTCTTAGAATATATTCTCCACAGATTCCAATTCAGTTTATACTTTCTAGTGATTTGATATCATCCAGGGGTGGTAGCACCGCTGTCATGTGACGCTCTGATAGGCTAATTGGTCTGTGCACATGAAACTGATGTTTACATGAATGAGCACACGAGCGGCATGTCCAACTAAAGATAAATTGGTCAACATTAGGTGCAATAATTCTAGGTTTAAATTCGTTGACTTTGTTGACCATATTGCAGTCACGCATGTTTTGCAGCAGCCTTTCTTGGCCATAGACACTCCTTTCTAGTGTGAATTCTGGGTAGTAGTGTTGTTCTGTTATCTTACTTTGATCTATCTGATTGTAGTGGATTTTACATTTCAAAAGAAGGGCAAAAGAGCAGTTTCGCTGAGAAGGACATGCTGTTCTATGCAACAGTCTCCACCACCAGCATGGCCTGGACGAGCTGTTGCTGAGCCTGGCCGGAGGTCATGGGATGGCCCGAAGCCTATTTCCATTGTTGGATCAACTGGTTCTATAGGAACACAGGTAAAGAGATTAACCAAAGACTCATGGGTGGAATCTGTTAGTCCTTCATTGTTCTGGTGCTGTACAAAGAGTATTGGTAGTGCATATATCAAACTTTCGTGAATTATTGCACATGCATTTGTTTGAAACCAGCAGAATCAGTAGTTTTTGCATGTTACTTCACAATTTATCCTGCAGGTCATTTTATAGTAGTTCGATGTAATAAATTTCTCATCTTCTGTAACTTGTGGGCTTTATAAGGTCTCAAGTCTAATCAACCTTTGTTGCTAATAACAATTTATTTTGAAATTAGTGAACATGTCTTACGTATACCTTGTGATATTCTGCAGCACTAATATTCCATCTTTTGCATATGGGAAGACATTGGACATTGTTGCGGAGAATCCTGATAAGTTCCGGGTTGTTGCTCTTGCTGCTGGCTCCAATGTGACTCTTCTAGCTGATCAGGTGCAGTAATCTTCTGAGTAGATTCTTTTTTATCAAACTTGAAAGAGGAAACTTAATGCTCATTTGAGCATTCAACTTGTAAGACAAAATTATGCAATTGTTTACTACTTAACAGGTCAAAACATTCAAACCAAAGCTGGTTGCTGTAAGAAACGAATCATTAGTTGATGAGCTAAAAGAAGCCATAGCTGATTGTGAGGAGAAGCCAGAAATTATTCCTGGGGAGCAAGGTATCATAGAGGTAAGGCATTTCTTGTAATCCTATGTCTGCGAATCACTACATGTTTGGTTTAGAAATCTCTCAAGTATTCAACACTTGAATAATAGGTCGCACGCCACCCAGACGCAGTTACAGTTGTCACAGGGATAGTAGGGTGTGCAGGGCTGAAGGTAATGTCCCTTCTATTTAAATATCTTTCTTTGCGCTTTCGTTATGTTGGGTATTCCAAGAATCTATTGTTGCCTGATACTTCTCAAGTATTTAAAGAATTTTTTTAGCATAGAAATGATATCTATGTGCTTGCATATAATATATTCTTGTTAGGCCAATAAATTTATCTGCACCAAGAGAAAAAAGAGAGGCTATTCCGAAGTTAACTTCTTTTGAAGTTAAAAATTGTCTAGTAAAAAATTGTTCAGGAATTTGAACTATTTGGGGTTGCTATAGCTATACATTGGTAGGAAAAGGAGTACAGGTAAAACTACCACAATATCACTATATAATATGAAGATAGAACATTACTTTGTTGTCAGACATAGATAGGCATCTTTGGCATCTCAAAATTGATGCGACAACTCAATTGGTAGTGGTATATATGTCATTATCCTATTGCCTGTCATATTTGTATTGTCCGAGAACCAAGTTCCGTGGCCCCCTATTTTTATTATACTGCAGTATCAGAAGTGGCGGGATCCTAACTAGATGGTGTTACTGTTACTTTCAGAATTCCAAATATTTTAATATTATCTTTTCATTTCCATATATTTCAATTTTTTTAATTCGTACAATTTCTTTTTTCTGTTTTGGGTAGATATAAATAAGTGCAGTGTACTCAAATAAAATATAATAAGCTAGATCATCAATAAATCTGGCTAACTCTGTGAATTTGTATTGTTTGTTCTGTTAGCCTACAGTTGCTGCAATTGAAGCTGGTAAAGACATAGCGTTGGCGAACAAAGAGACGCTTATTGCAGGTGGCCCTTTTGTGCTTCCCCTTGCACATAAACACAAAGTGAAAATTCTTCCTGCAGATTCTGAGCACTCTGCAATATTTCAGGTATCTCACAAAATGATTATTTCTTGCTGCACCTATATTTTTCAGTACGATGCATGCTTGGTTTAAGATAGGGAAAAATTTGTACTGGCTTTGGATGTTTAAAAATGTTGTAATGCAACGGTCGTGTTATCTCTGAAACTTGAAATGATGTGGAAGTACATTTTATGTTTTTATGGCATTCTTTGCTTATTAGAATCTGCTTCTCTTTTGCCAGTGTATACAGGGTTTGCCTGAAGGAGCACTTCGTCGCATTATTCTAACTGCATCAGGTGGTGCTTTCAGGCAAGTCCATTCCCATATGTGTTTATGTACTTCTGAAAACATATGAATCCATCTCATATCAATTGTGTATGACAGGGACTGGCCAGTTGACAAATTGAAAGATGTAAAGGTTGCTGACGCTTTAAAGCATCCAAACTGGAATATGGGGAAGAAGATCACAGTAGATTCTGCTACTTTATTCAACAAGGTGTCTTAGAGCTCCATCATTTTTTTTTTGAAAATTTACTGAACCCTTATTTTCTTCTATTAAACACTAATGTGACAACTTGATTCTTGTAGGGCCTAGAAGTTATTGAAGCGCATTATTTATTTGGCGCTGAATATGACGACATTGAGATTGTGATTCACCCACAATCTATCATACACTCTATGGTTGAAACCCAGGTGAGCTTTTCATTATATGCTTTACTAAAAAGCAAATGTTTAGGTATCCGGCTCAGATGTAGTGCTTCCTACCCTGTACAATGTCCATGCCGGCCATTCTCTAGTATAGTGCATGGCAACATCTGAGCATAATCTCAAGTTTATGATTGTTTCAGTTCACTATGGTACATACATAATTGTTTATGTACAGCTTTACATATGGCTTAAATTTGGTTTTTAGTACTCATGAAGATTTTTGCAGGATTCATCCGTCCTAGCTCAGCTGGGATGGCCAGATATGCGGATACCAATCTTGTACACCTTATCTTGGCCAGATAGAATCTATTGCTCTGAAGTTACCTGGCCCCGTCTGGATCTTTGCAAGTATGACATCTTCACAACTCCTATGCTCTTTTGCAGTACAGCTAATAGTTTTATTGGGAAATGACCTTCAAGAACTTGAGGCTTATTTTTTTTATTACAGTATAGGATCGTTCTCTTAAGCCACCTATATATGATCGGTAATCTTGATAGATGTGTATGGGTCAAGGGCATCCGAGCCTCCTGTTAGTGTGTGCATTTGTGTGAGAGTTAAGAATGGATCTAAGTTGGGTTTTTTAACCAGCAAATATTATGACAGCCACAGAAAATAAATATGTGAACGTACTTACTGAATTTCCACGTGACACATCAAACTTGGACGTTGACCTAAACTCAGATTTGATTATATGAATAGTTACAGATGATTATATGGTTTGAGCTGGCTAGCTAACCCATGTCTGGTTGCTAGTAACCAAGTGGTAACCACGGTTAGGTTGCAGGCAAGAATATGCTTCTTTAAAGATGTTGAAACAATAAAAGGCTAAGAAATTAAAGGAACTACAAACAGTCTACAAACAGTCACTTAAATTGTATGCTTGACGTATTAACA
The DNA here is from genome assembly GCA_015476505.1 of Urochloa ruziziensis. Lineage (NCBI taxonomy): Eukaryota > Viridiplantae > Streptophyta > Magnoliopsida > Poales > Poaceae > Urochloa > Urochloa ruziziensis. The sequence continues at coordinate 13,387,153 of CM027122.1, read as the reverse complement.
ATTTTTTAGCACTCACATTTGATTTCCAACTGGCTAATGCAGGTTGGGTTCACTGACGTTCAAAGCTCCCGACAATGTAAAATACCCTTCAATGGATCTCGCCTATGCTGCTGGGCGGGCTGGGGGCACCATGACAGGTGTCCTGAGTGCTGCTAATGAGAAGGCTGTGGAGTTGTTCATTGATGAAAAGTATGATTCTTTCTGCATATTGTCTGCTTTTGTATGCTTTCTTCTAGATAAAGCATTGCATGTTCATTGCCAATCTTTTGATTTGGTTCGCAAATATTCTGCAATTTATTTATAAGGTGAGATATGTTATGTTGATTGCTGCAATGAAAAAAAAAAACTTTGGGCCAACCAAAGTCCATGGATATCTGCTACACTTTACAAAATGTGAGTTGGAAGGAGAATGTATGTCCTGAAAGCTATTATTCTCAAGCACCTTTTGAGCCTACATATGGATTAGAATAACTCTACAGAATCTTGATCTAAACTATCGTTAGGCTTCCTGCTGTTGCTATTGCCAACCTATAACGATTTATTATGGATCAGTGTTGAGATAAAATGGAGGTCACAGAGATGGGCTTTTTTCTGCATGAAAAATTGAAAAGATCAATTATCTACATACATACTCCATTAAGTAAAGTGGTCATGCTCCAGAATTTTATAATAAAAGAACTACACGGTTTTACTTTTATCAAATTAATTCAAATAGGAGAAATTCTTTTACTGCATTCAGCGCTTCAAGAATGCATGTTTGCTACCATCAGTTTACATATGCATAGAAGGAAATCATTTCCCCATTTCACTTGATTTGCAGGATTAGCTATCTGGACATCTTCAAGGTGGTGGAGCTTACATGCGACACCCATCGGAATGAGCTGGTAACAAGCCCGTCGCTTGAGGAGATCATCCATTATGATCTGTGGGCGAGGAGATACGCAGCGAGCCTACAACCATCAACTGGCCTGAGCCCTGTCCTTGCATAAGTAGATATACATACGCATGCCTATTGCTGTGATCATGGTGTACAGTGGGAGCTGTAAGATGAAGTGTGGGCCGGTAGGCGATGTGCCCACTACTCCCCGGTTTCCATGGTCCATTGGTCATTTCGGAGCTAGATGAAGCACTTGCGGCCGTCTGGCTCGCCCCCTGAATGTAAATCATGCCTTCACATGAATAAATTGCATGTGTTCTATATAAATTTTGATGCCTGAAGTGTAGAAAGTTTGGGCGGATTCAGATGCGTCCCTTTCGGCGTAGTATGTCGGCTGGTGATGTAAACAGAATGAGAATAGCCCCGACGCTACACCATTCCATCTCCCTCCATTTTCTTTTGTACAGACGGTATTAGGAATTTAGGATCAAAGTCTACTTTGATGGTGGTAAAAAAGATTTATAGAATGTGTGGGTGGGCATGCTAAGTTTTAATTTTCCCATTCTTTCGAGTTTCGAGAACCTCTAGGACTTTGTCGAGGGCTATCCCAGGAAGTCAGGAACCATAGACAGCTTAGGGGTTGATGGCGTTTTCACCATCGCAAAGTTGTCTCTCCATCTCTAACCTGTCATTTCCTCTCTCCTAATGAAATACTACCGCCGTCCCAAATGCTTTTCTAAATACATAAATTTTGCTGTATCTAACTATAGTACCACGCTAGGCATGTATCTCTAACTTTGATTAACTTTGACAAAGTATCGACATTTCTATAAGCTTAACAAAGCTAAAGTAAAAATTTAGTACCATCATCTGTAACAAAAGATATTTGAAATACAAATATACTGATATAAGCTTCATTTACAAAACATATGCATATTTCAACTATTAAATATTAATTGGTAACATTCAAAAGCTGACTTTCTCATGTATACATCATCATATAATACGCATATGAACCAAGTGGGTTGAGTCCACTTTGCAGCTTTCCTCCCAGCCGGCAATGGAGTTCAGAAGCCTTATTCAGTAACTCAAAACCATTAAGGGCTCGCTCGGTTGTATAGGATCCATTCCACCCAGATTGAGGTTAGATATAGCAAGGAATTTATGATAGGTACAATAGGGGACCGGAATTTATTCCGGGTTGTGAAACCAATTTGCTCATCATAGGTACAACAAAAGACCGAGAATCAATCCACTAGTCAAGAGGTGTGGAACCAATTCGGGTCTTTTGTTGTACCTATCATGAGCAAATTGGTTCACGATCCAGAATAAATCCCGGTCCCTTGTTATACCTAACATAAATTTCTTGCTATATCTGGTTTCAATCCAAGTGGACACCCCTCTACAACCGAACAAGCCCTAAAACTGTTCAGCCGAAAGATAGCTAAACCACTTCATTTGAAGCAAGACAGGGAAAACAAGGATTTCAAGGACAAGGTAGAAGCAATCAAAAGCAGCAGGCTTTTAAAATGATACCACAACACAATTCAAGATCACTTATGCAGATCCACAAAACATTGATAAAAGGGGCCTACTATAATATGATGTCCTCTATGAATCATCCAAATACAATCCCAGGATGGACGTACTACAAGCGATAATTGACGGGCGATAGATGCAAGCATTGAAAGCAGCAAACATGGAGCTATTTGGCAGACAAAAACACTTGGGTTGCAGCAGCAGTAGCCAGAAACAAGCTCCAACAGCACATGAGGGTGGCCCCAGGCCCTAGTGGCCATATTTCTGGAACTCCCACTCACTGTTATCTGCAAGATAGAGTGTGATTTGTCAGTATGCAATGCTCAAAAGAATACAAAAATTAAATCATACACAGGAGCTGTAGATACCTAATGGGCACACTTGGCGAGTCTTAAGCCACCTGCTGATGCAGTGAAAGTGAAAAGCATGATTACAGACACCTGAATCATGCAAAAACACCTTGTTAGAACAAGTGAAACTGAAGACAACTAAGATAAATATCACCATCATATATATAATGCAAAAACATGACTATACAACTAAATTTGCCATTAATAAGGAAAACCATGTGGAATGTTCCAGCAAATTTGGACAGATAATACAAAAGCTTTTATACAAAATGTTACATGCTGGAACTTTCCATTTTTATTTTGAGCCAGCAGCCCTTTTCATTTCCAACTGTAAACATGGATGGGCTAAGTTTCTAACAATAATGCTATATGCTGTGAAGAGTTTTTGGACAGGATCTCAAGCGGAAGATTCAAAGAACATAGGAGAAGAGGCTGCTCACAGCACAAACATGCTGATACTGCTGTTGTTACGGGACTGCAACAGCCTTATAGAAATTCTGATAGGAATACATTGCAGGGATTGACAGATGGAGTGCCCATGTTTAATTTGGCCTGCCAGGCCACTTTTATTTGGTTATCACGCAGTGATTTACAGATACAAGCTTGAGACTGGGAGGTTATGCAACACATATCTACCACTAATCAAAGAATATAATTAAATTTGAGAGCTCCCTGCTTTTCAAAATTTCAACAGATAAAAGAGATACCCATGCTACCTAGTGCACGCAGTGTTTCAAGCAAGAGCAAGAGCAGTAATTTACAGATAAAATCCTCACCAGGCATTATATAAAAAAAAAAGCCTGGCCAGGTTATGCAACACATCTACAACCAATCTAAGATGAGAATTTACTGCTAAATTATTATTTCTCAACAGATATGCAAAGCACAAAATGTCTCTCATATCTACCAATTTAAGAGGCATCCATGCTAAGCATTTCAAATAATCTGAGCTTTACATTTCTAAAATGGCAATTGGGGATGCCAAACAAAAACCAGGTCATGAGTAGACTAGTCATATCAAGAAGAGCCTCTTGAAGATGAAGGCAATTTTGAGGTTTGTCAAATTACTAGCGTCACTTCGGCGTGACTGTATAAAGCTAATTCACTGAGTTGCACAGTGAACCTCTAAAGTAATCAGGTTCACATAGTAGACCCATTGGAAAGAGGATTAAACATCTGTGTGGCCACTGGAGCTATTCGACAGCTAGAGCAGTATATTATAGTTGGCAGTTGCATATAGATCAACATACCAAAACTCAGCCCCGAAACTAAATGGCACAGTGAAGCATGCAAGTAATACTGTGTCTAGCCCTATAATTCATAGCGAATTCTTCGACATTAAAGTGGCATAGAACTAAGGGGCACAGAAGATCGGATTAGTACCCCAAGCGACGGTGCACTCCTCGCTGGTGGCGCTGGCCTGGTTCGCCTGGCACTCGATGCCTGCACCCAACGAACAAACAAGCTCAAAACCAAACCACAGGCTCCAAATCCTAACTAGCACTGTGCCGATGGACCCCGGAACTTACATAGATCCATGATGTGGTTGCGGCAGATGGCGCAGTTGTCCACGACGATATCTGCAGGGGAAGCAAAGGGGGCAAACATCAGATCAGATTGGATCCAAATTCCAATCTACAGGAAGGGAATCGAGGGTGGAAGGGCGAACGCGCGTGCGTACCCCATGCCCAGAGCGCGACGGCGTTCCACTTCTTGATCTCGAAGCGCTTGTTGGGCTTGCGGGAGGAGGAGGACGGGCCGGCCGCGGAGGAGCCCTCACCGGCGGGGGCAGGCGGTGGCGGCGCGTTGATGTCGGTCTCCATGGCGGACATCGCGCTAGGTCTCGGGAGCCTTCGATTCGATTGGGGGCCAAGGAAGGAGGAGCTGGACCAAGGATCAGGAAGGGGGGGTTCGGTTTGTGAAATTTCTCTCGGAGGGCAGGGGTTTTATGGAAAAAAATAAAGTGCCTGCCGTCTCAGGGTATGACTCTTCAATGTCGTCATCTCGTGTTTCGCGTAGCAACAGCCGCAGGATCAGTCTGCCAAGTCTTTACCTGATAACAAAGCAAGGAGTGTCTCTGTCCTCAATTTTGGTCCGTCTCTGCTAATCACGGAAGTTACTAGCGAGAACCGATGAAAACCGCGCCAAATCGGGCTTGTAATGCCACGAACCGGTGAAAACCGCACTCAATCGGACTTCCACAAGAAAACCAACATCGTACTTCCAAAAAAACCGCCAGGGCAACCGTGAACTAAGAAAACCGCCCGCCCTAGAACCGTCTTACCGCAAAGAAAACTAAAACTCCAAATGCGCAAGGTGGGTGTTCAAACCCTGACCTCCCTTTTACCGTAGACAACTCTAACCGCTTGAGCTAAAGGTGAACTTGTGTTGAGGTGATACACTGAAACTAAAATATACAATAATAGTTTTAGTTGCTTCTGCTATTCCTATTTTATCTCTCTGTTTCAATTGAAGTAAAAAATATACAACTCTCAGCACTTGAGCTAAAGGTGAACTTGTGTTTAGTTGATACACTAAAATATAAATATACAATAATAGGCTTTATGAAACATGCTCCGGATGCTTTATGACCTGACTTAGAGCCTAGAATTTCAACTTATGGGCGCATGTTAGCTGATTAGAGCAAAGGATATGGTTTGAGTTTATATTTTATGTTTTCAATTTATTGTAGATGTAAAAAATATAGTAATTTGCTTCGACGTTGAATATTGCCAATATCATTACAGATTTTAGAGTATTCAACATGATTTAAAATTGCATACAGTTTGTGGCATCTAAATGTAGACTTATTACTATTTCAATTGTCAAAAATGCATAAATAGTTTATAATATGTCACACTTTTACAAAGTCACCTTTATCTTTACAATTTATATATGATGTTTGCCCGTAGCAACGCACGGGCACTTTTGCTAGTATCTCAAATTTTAGTGCTCCCTTCCATCATCATCATAATTCACAGATGCAGAAACGATTGCGTGCTATTGAGTTAATTTTTTTGGTGAATATTTTCTCGAAACTATTTTTTTGGGTGAATATGGGCATACCAATTTTATATTATCATTTAGTATAATTCTTAATTTTTTACATATTGTCGATCACTTTCAATTGATGGAAATATTGAAAACGACTTATATTTGTGATTAGAAGCATTTTTTTTCCGAGTAGAAGCATTTGCAAGCACCGCATATGTAGAAAGCAAAGCATTTGCAAGCACCGCATATATAGAAAGCAAAGGAGAAATGAGATACTAGGTTGGCCAAAAGGAGGTGCATAAGGCATGCAAAGGAGGCACGTAAGTAGGGATGGTAACGAGCCATGACCCTCATATACTCTTCACGATCCAACTCGGATCTAATCATTTGTAGGTCAAATTTGTATAGAATTTCGGTCCAATCTGTTTAGGGTCCGATCCTTAAATTTGTTAGGCTAAAAAGTTGTGCTCATTACCACCCCTACGCGTTTGTACTGTGTAATTCTAAAAAAAAAAAAGAAGGGAGGAGATTGAAAAAGCAACGACATGCCGGTGATATTATTTGTTCCTAATTCTAATCGAGCTTAGCTGCCAATTTTATGGAATTACTAGCAAAAGTGCTCGTGTGTTGCTATGGGCGAACATCATATATAAATTGTAAAGGTAAATGTGACTTGTAAAAGTGTGATATATTATAAAATATTTATGCATTTTGACAATTGAAATAGTAGTAAGTCTACAGTATGCAGTTTTAAATCATGGTGAATACTCTAAGGTTTGTAAGGTTTGTAACGATATTGACAACATTCAACGTGGAAGCAAATTATTATACTTTTACATCTTTAATAAATTGAAAAAATAAACTATAAGCTCAAATCATATCCTTTGCTCCTAATCAACTAACATGCGCTCGTGCAAATCTTGAGGTCAATGAAGTTAACAAATCTCGAGGTCGATGAAGTTATCATAATGTTGATGAGCATAATGTCAAGAATACATCCTATAATAAATCTAGGATAATGTTCTATGTTCAGTTTGTCACGTACGAATTTATACTTTAAAATAGATCAAGATCAGAAAAAAGGGAATATGTACACTCATAGGCCCGGAGAATTCTCTAAGCTCACGGTGAATTAGCTTCCACGATCTGTTTTACCGTGCCACGTGTACTTCGATCTATCCATCCCACCATTCATTCAATACACGTTGGTAAGTTGCGTGCCACTTTGGGCTCAGGTGCGGCCCATGTGGTGACAGTTTATCCCGCAACAACTACACTCATAAGCCCGGAGAATTCTATAAAACTACTAAACGTGGTGATTTTGTCATGTTCTGTCCTTCTCATGACACGCTGCCTTGCCCTTTTCTTGACACGTATGTGATGATTTTGTCCTGTTCTGCCCTTCTCATGACACGCGGCCCTGCCCATTTCTTGACATGTACGCGAAACACTGCTAGAACTACAGTAACCATCTCAAAGCCATTGAATCGGTTCGTTGCCCGCCGTTGCCTGTCCTTAACCTTTTTCACTCGAGTACTCGACTGCATCGTCCATTATGCTCTTATTTAGTTCCGAAATGAAATCTTTTCGTCCATCGTATCAAAAGAAAATCTTAGATGCATGAAGTATTAAATGTAGATAAAAAGGTGAAAAGTTATATTGATAGGCCGTAAATCGCGAGGCGAATCTAATGAGCCTACTTAATCCATGATTTGCAACAGTAATGCTACAGTACCCGTCTGCTAATTATGGATTAATTACCCTCTAATTACCATCATTAGATTCGTCTTGAGATTTCCAGACTATCCATATAACTTTTCACCTTTTTCATCTACATATACTACTCCTAAATCGATAAAATCAAAACCCGAAATCTTTTCACCGAAAACATTTCGGGAACAAAACACGGCCTATGGCATTGCATCTAAAGCAGCTTGCTACCATAAAATTTCACCATTGAATGCGAATTAAGCATAGTTCACCTGATATGGTTTTATGTGGTGAAATCTGCCCATCAGGGTTCAAGTCCTCGACTTAACGCCGGTGCTCGCATTTTCTGGATTTATTTTAGGATTTAACCGGCGCTATTCTTTCAGTGGCAGGCGATGTGCCCTTCGATAGCGAGGTACCGGTGGTGACTTCGTCAATCTCGAGGATATACCGACTTAGTCTCTCAGAGGTGCTAGTAGGGGTAGGGTTGCATGCGTATATTTATGAGGTTGAGTGTGCATGCGTTTGTGAATGTTGTTGTAACACTCTCAAAATTAAGTAGAATTAATTTAGGGTTCATTTAGATAAATACTAAATTTATTAGGGAAAATTATAGATTTAAAAAGGGAATAAATATATGAAATAAACCATAAATAACCAAAGGGAAAATAAAAGGGATGTTTCATAGCTTGAGTGACAAAATGAGTCTCTAAAACCCTAGAATCAATTAGGAAAGGTTTCGTCCAAATTTGAATTCAAATTCTTTACAAAAACCCTTTTAAACAAATAGAAAAACTCTTTAAATGTTAAACGGGCCAAAACCCCTATTCCGGCCCAAACTCACCCCGCCAGCCCACCAGCCAAGTTTGGCTTTGCTCCCTCAACCCCTGGCCTCGTCCACCCTTTCCCCCTCGCGGCCTGTAGGCCAGCCCAAGCCGCGCACTCCCCCACGGCCCAGCTCCCTCCCTTCGCTCGGCCCAGCCACGGTCCGCCTCCCCGCCCCCTCGCTCGGTCCGCTCCGCCCAGCCCAATTCGCGCACGCGGCCCGCACTCCGGTCGGAGTGACGTCGCCTGACGTCACGCCTTCCTCTTCCCCTTTCCCCTCCTCGCGGCCGCGCCATCGCCGCCCGCCGCCGCTGGATCCCCGGCCGCCGGCCAGGATTTACCCCAGGGGCGTGTGCGCAACGCGTGGAGGCTCCTCCATGCGCCACCGCACAGGCAATGCGGCGCCGACCACCCCTTGGCCAAGCTAAGCCCGCCGCCGCCGCCATTTTCCCCCGCCTCCCCAACCACCGGCATTAATGCCGCCTGCCCACGCCCATACCGGCGCTCCCCCCTCTCCTCCTTTCTCTGCGGGCTTACCTACGCCGCACGATCATGGATCGCACGGCCGAAACGAAGCTCCGGCGCCGGGAGCACGGAGTGCCGCCATCGCCGTCCTCCGAGCTCGCTTCCCCGGCGGGTACCACGCGTCCGCCTCCCGTCGATCCTCCTTTCCCCTCCTAGCGCGACGTGGTGCGCCCCCGAGCCCCAGGCCGCCTATAAAAGGGAGGGCACCCCCTCCTTTCCCCGGCACGAGCTCAAACCGAGCCGAGCTCTTCCCCTCACCACGGCCATGCCACCCCGCTCATTCCCCCTCCCCTTGCTGAGCACAGGCAAAACCGCCGCGCTCTCCTCTCTCTCCTGGTGCAAGCCGCGACGCCGCCGGCGAGCTCTAGCACCGGCGGGGCTCACGCCGGCGAGTCGCCGCGGCGGCGCTGATGGCGCATGCGGCGGCGCCGCCGTCGTTCCCCGAAGGGGTACGCCGCTGCCCCTTCCGTCAACCACCGTCGCCCTCTCTCTCTACTCCTAACCCGACAAGCGGGCCCGGACTGTGACGCCGTCGCCCCGCCGTCCGCCCCCTTCGCCTCGCACTCAGTGCGCACGGTCCACATGGACCCAAGACCCCGTGAGCGTCCCGGCCCACGGCCGGTCCACGGCGCGGCGGCCACGCCCGTGGAGTGGACGCGGTCCACTGGGCCGTCGGCCCAGCGGCCGCGGTCCACCACGCCCACGGCGCCGGTGCACAGAACAGTGCGCGCCGTGGGTCCCACCGGCCCACGTCAGCCGGCCCGCTCTGCTGCGTCAGCCGCCTAGCAAATTGCTAGGTACACCCCGGTAAGTGTACACGCAAGTGTATTTAGAGACTTTCCCTTATTCCAAAATTCCCCAAAAATACCCAAAAATCCTAGGAATATTCCTAAGCCTATTAAGTGACATCCAATCCCTTTTAGCAAGTCATTAGAGCCCAAATCCCAATAAGCTTCCCTCTAACCAATAGAAAGCTTCCCTCGGTGTACCCAGAAAATCCCCCTTTCTCTGTCCTAGCCCGATAAATCCCCAGAAAATCCTCATAAATATTAGGGATCATTCTAAGCATTTCCACATGCTTAGTCCCCTAATATTTATATCCTAAGCTTAGCCATGCCTATAAACCACTCCAAAACCCCGTCGTCACACCGCCCGTGTAAGCCCTAACCCCGTCTAAATCCCCGTCGTCCAACCGACCGTCCCTAAACCCCTAGGTTTCAATGAAACCCTGGCCATCATGCCTTCCAAAATAGTGTAAGGACTTTCTAGAGATCCATATCCGGGAATTATTCTGTAGAAATCTATATAATTCCCGAAATACTGATAATCATCGCTCCAGCCATCGTCCGGAGAATTATTTAATAATTCTCTTGTTCTCATCCTTTAATCCATTAATTATATAAAATATAATTAATGGGTTATTAATCCAATCCCCGGCCTTTAGAAGGATCCTTCGAATCCCCGCCCTTCTTCCATTCCTTTTCCTTTTACGACTTGATTGATGTATTGTTATCCTGATTGTTATTTTATGTGTTTTATCGATAGCATGACCGGGCCCGACGAGACGACGAGACGTCGAAGCTCCAGAAGAACCGAAGCCCAGCCCGGTCAACATACGATACACGCCTGCGTAAGGAACGACTAAGGATCGACAACGAAGGCAAGTCTCACCAATAATATCACTTAATCACTAAAGTTTACCGTTCTTGCAGCGTAAGCTATGATGAGGCATCACGTGGGTGAATGCCTGGCCCCGCTGTAGTTATAGGATGCTGATTGGGAGTGGAAGGAAGATCCCAAGGAGGGGATTCTGTCCTAAGAGCCACTCTGATCCCAGCTAAGGACCGGTTCATGGGAGAGTCTTTCCAATCCCCTGTACAACCACGCATGCCAAAAAGGTATGGCCTTCGGGAATACCTATTTATGTGAGGCCTTGACTCACACCCCACTAGTCAGCACTAGTAAACTGTCCCAAGGGGCCACGGTGGGCAACGGGTATGCTGGAGACAGCCCCAGACAGAGGGCTGGGACTGGTCGGCACGGGTCGCATGTGACAGGGCTGGTAGGGCCCAAGGGCGATGCAGAGACATGCCCTTTATATAAGGTGCACCTATTCCCGGGAAGGTCCTTTTGTGGACAGAAATGCGATCCCTGTTTAGGCCCCAGCAGCACCCGTGGACAGAGCTAGTGATTGGCTGTCTAGAGATAGACGCCAGTGGACACGAGTCTCGTAGGTCGACGCCCGCCTTTCGCGAAGGTGGGAACATGCCGAATGCGTGGTAGATAAGTACAACCTCTGCAGAGTTAAAATCTATCTGGATAGCCGCAGCTCTCGGCATAGAGCCGATTTGGTCAAAGCCTCCACTGATTAGATTTATTTTATTGCATAGTGAAACCCGGACGGCAGGAGCGCCGAGGACTGGGTTTTGGACTTAATATCGGGACTGGCAGGGAGGAAATGCCCCTCCAGGCCCAACCATCACATTTATTTAATTTAATATATTATTGAATTTGTGAGATTTGCTGGGTATTCAATTCTGAATACTCACTCTTGCCTTCCTTGTCATACAGGTTTAAGTCTCCAGGGCGAGAAGGTGCTACAGCCCATTCCGGTGGAGGAATGAAGTGCCTACCCGCTCTCCGCTAGCTAAAACAAACGGTGTTAAATGTGTTTTAAAATTATACGTTATTTACCTCTTCTGATACTAATCTGTGATAAGATCTGTATCAGCGGCCGATCCAGGACCTGATACAGGTAATCAAGGGACGTCCCGGTAAGGGGTTCCCAACAGTTGTACTCTGTTTTGAAAAAAAAAACGATATTGAATGGAAAAAAGTTATGTATAATGTAATCAAATCAGAGCAATTTACTTGGAGACTTCATGTTTATGAATTCTAACATGTTTAATCAATTAGGCTATCTGAGCAAAATTGTGTGGCGATTTATGTGCCGCGCAAGGCGCGGGGTTTCCTGCTAGTTCTCTAAGCTCACGGTGAATCTAGCTTCCACAATCTGTTTTACTTTGCCACGTGTACTTCGATCTGTCCATCGCACCGTTCATTCAATACGTGTTGGTAAGTTGCGTGCCACTTTGGGCTCAGGTGCGGCCCATGCGGTGACAGTTTATCCCGCAACAAGCGAGTAGTCGTCGTTCTTAGAAAAAAAAGGTTAAGCGCAGGCTGCAGCCTCTGCGCGAGCACCAGCTCCTGATTGTGCCCAGCTCGGCTCCTATCTCCTGATTTTTTTTAATCGGTGGCCTCTCAGCGTCCTTACCTCTGGGCCTTTTTCAATCGTGGCCTCAGCGGTCGGTCTTTTGGTCCAGCTCTAGTTGCTCTGTTTGCTGTCCGTGTGCCTACGAGAAATTGGGTCCTTCCTGTTGAGTGCTGTCGTTGATTTCTCTCTGCTGCAGTAGCATATAAATGGAAAAAGAAATGAGTGACATACACAAATTTCAGAAAAAACAATAAATGACTATCATCGTTGAACAAAAATTGCGCAGACAATCCAGAAAATGGAGCCAAACTGCACCACGTCCAATCCAAACCACTTCAACCTTTAGCACAGACACAAAGAACATATAGAGCCAGCACGTCATACGCCAAGAGCATAGTCGATATAGTAACACTCAGCCACCATTAGCTACGTAAGCGAAAAGCGCCTTGAGCCTACCGGTGAGGCGAAGCGCGCCATCCTACATAGTGTAGTTTTTTCCTCCACAGATCGTCTTGGTCATTCTCATTGTAGGTAGCGTTGACAGGAAAAGTTTGTATTTAAGAGTACTGTTCAGGTATTTTCCCATTCCTATTGTCCTACCAACACATGCTCACATAACTTTGTGTAAAGCAGAATAACTTGATTTTATGCTGACACCATCTGCTATCGTTCACGAATCACGAAAGATGTTTGCAGCTTAGTGATATACCAACGAAACCTTTTGGCAAGAGAAGACGACCTTATGATAACTTACTGAATGAGGTGTGGACTTCTGTTGCCTTCCGCATGAAGAAGAGGGACGCGTTCCACACACACGTGTTTAAAAAAATTAGTGTAAGAAAGAGTGCTGATTGCTGACGCGCGTGCCGCAGGCACACACGTGTTTAAAAAAATACAGTGTAACAAAGAGTCCTGATTGATGACGTACAGGATTCGTGGGCTCTGCCTTCAATGATCAAACGATCCCTTTTTTATAGCGTGATAGTACAACGGTTGCATACAGCCTCAAGTACTTTTGTACAAGTAAACAAAACAAAAATGATGCAGCGCTGCAAGCAATATGGCATCTACAAGTGACGCAGCACCTATCGGTATGGCTTTAAAACTACTGTTAGAAAAAAGAAAAAGAAAAAGGCGACACCGTGGCCTCCTAGGCGTGTCGAACTGGATGTACAAACCACGTTTTCGCATCACCGCCAGACGCGAGTCTCTTGACCAGAGTCCACAGCCATCGGCAATGGTATAACTGTACAAACCATTGACCATCCAAATGGCATACTGCTCTTCCCACCAATGCTCAGGCACCGGCTGCATCGGTGCCCCGTAGGAAGTTGACGGAGGGCATAATGGGGTAAGTGGAAAAACACCACCATAGAGCTTCACAAATCACAAAATTGCTCTTGCATTTGATCAAAATTTACATCAATTTCCATGGAGCTTACAACCAAGGTCCCCACCCAGGAAACATTTGGCACAATCGATCGACATCTACTGCATCCTGTATCAGTTGTTGGACCTAAAAGGCAAACATAAAGATGAATGTGATTTTGCATCAGCGAAAGTATAAAGATCTTAATGCTTTGGCACTACGACAATGGTTACCTGGCCCTGCACACTTCTCATCTCTCCATCTTCATACCCATCCAACTTCTGTTTAACACGGAGTATAGCACGAGCTGCATCCTTGTTGCCCTCATAAGCCTCTTGAGAGTCATCCAAGCACGAGTCAGTATCATCTGTTTCCTGCAAAAGCACACACTAGTTTAATGGGTTACATGTAGGAAGATTCTATCGACAGTAGCTGTGTTCAACAGCATGGTCAGTGGCACAAAAAAACTTGAGACAAAAAAGTATTGCTGTTTAATTAGCTTTCAAGAGTTCATTTGATTAAAACAAAATTACACGTCCATAAATCCCTAATACAGGCCGCTAGTGATTGTACTGGTTGTCTATCTTAACTCCTAACAGGAATACCTAACTTTTAGTTTTATAAACAGAGTGTTATGAAAACAAGTTAAACAACTTCACTTACCTTTTGACGCTGCAAAGCTTTCAGTGGTGAGAGTGCCCATTTATATAGAGGATCATGAATGAAAACCTGATACATTCAATCAAGTCTCAGGAGGAGCTAAAGTATTGAACTCTCTTAAAGTTACACAAAAGAAAATAGCCTTTGATAATATACATACTTCGATAATAGTAAGCAATGCTTCTTTATTTGACCTCATGACAGAGAGAGTTTTCTCACAACATCTTCTAAAGACTCCTTCAACACCAGTAACACCCATGCCATCTATAATGTCCCTCGTCAGCCGAAATGGAACCTACACGCAGAGTGAAAAAAGAACAGGGATTCACAAAGGAAAAACTAGCAATCATTACTCACATAAGCTTAAACATATAATGTAATAGTTCTGGTTCATCATATACCCGTTCAGGTGTTTTAAGCATGAGACCCTGTTCAAATGCAACTCCAAGATCAATGTGTACAACCTCGGCTGTGTCTTGGTCAATTAGAATATTCATGGAATGGCGATCCCCAAGTCCCACGATGTATCCTACCTGAACGCATGCAAATAGTAGGCAATATGCAGTATTAAGTACTCGTCCGAGACAATGATATGTGAGTTGCATTTCGACAACTAAAAGCAATTACCATTGAGCTTGCTGCCACACTTCTTGTGTAAGCAAGTCTACTTTGGAACCAATCAGCAGGCAGCAAGAATTGCTCGAGAAAGAAGTGGTGCATTACAGGCCTGGTTATTTGTAGGAAAAGGGGGGAAATAAGTGCAAGAGAAACACATGATATGCTTTCATGTCTGCATCTTGCATCTGTGTATATACAAGATTACTGGCAAATGGAAGTAGAAATCAAGTAAAGACCTAAAGTTGTTGCAGATTTTAAGAAATGCCCTCCTCTTGTCCTTTTCCTACAAAATATAATTTCTTCAAATTGGGCATACATTCATCACGATCTATTAGCAAAATAGAATTCGGAAAACTCCAAAACATGTGAACATACACTCATAAGGTACTCTCTGCATTGATGGTATGTCCAGTCCCCAGTTCCATATCGTCCATGTGCTCCACTAATTCTAGTACTGTATAAACCCGAGAAAAAGGCAAATAAATACAAAGCATTCTGAATAAAATTTACATATTAGAACTGAGATCATGTATGCAGAGACCTCCCCAATAGATATTCACCGAGCGGAACAGTGCCATTTACCCATTCAACAACACCAGCACTTGGGGTAAAAGGAACAACCTAAGATACATGAGAAAGTAGTTAGAAATTTGTCATATCTCGCAAAACGAGCATGGCTATATGGTTGGGTATGATTAATCAGGCTTTACCAACACTGCACACCGAATGATGCCATTATACATTTGAGGGAGTCAATCCGAGTTTGGAGATGTTGTTTCAGGCCGTCAAGGATGAATACCATTTGTGGTGTTTGGCAGGTGCTCGGAGCCTTCGGGCCTTGAGTGCGGGCCAAGCTAATGGTCTAGGCTAGTGCAGTTGTGTTCTTAGCGGTTTTTCAGGTCAGGTCTTGCTAAGTGTGTGTGTTTTTTTATTAATTACCTCCTAATGTAATTCAGCCCCTCACAGCTCGGCCCGGAGGGAGGGGTGCTGCTTGTAAAGGGCCGGCCTTTCTCTCTCTATTAATACAAAGATACGCAGCTCTCCTGCGTATTCGAGAAAAAAAAGTGATTATCTTAAACAGGCCTACATCGCCGCTTCTTCCGCACGTCGTCCTTCGCCGGCTCGTCTTCGCCACCACCGATCGGGACGCCTTCACCTACTTCGTCCACCGTCGTCTCGCCTCGCTCATGCTCAGTCTGATCAGCCGACGTGCGTGATCCACCCGGCTCCTGTGACGTCCGTCCTCGTCGTGTGCGCTCCTTCACCGAGTATGGCGGGCTGCCGCTGCTTCGCCTCTTCGGGCAGCAGTGGCGTCACTCGTGGTCTTCTCCGCCGTTGCTTCCTCACCGCCGCCGACCATGTCCACGACCTCGTCGTCGACTATGCATCGCTGCGCCCTTCGCGCATGGTCTTCATCAAGCCGTTCGAGTTCTTCGTCGTCTCCTTCGAGCACCGCTGCCGCGTCGCCTGGGTCGTCCGGCCTTGCGCTGGAAAATCCGGGATCTCCTCCTCGCTTCGTCCAGCACAACCATCGCCAGTGTCGCCATCACCTCTACTCCAAGCAACTGCAGGTGTCGGCATCTTCTACCTCGCCGTCTTCAGCGCCTGCGACCGCTTTGGAGGCCTTCTCTGCTGGTTCCCTCCGGCGACAGCGTCTGGTTGCGCACCCTCCCTTGCACGTCCGGTATTGGCAACACCGGTGCATGCCCATCGTCCCCGACGCGTTCCCGGGCCTGGCAAACCCGGGCATGCCTCGTCCGATGGCCTGACTGCATCGACTTTGGCATCGCTTCCTCTACGACTGCCTCGACGCGTCGCCATCTTCGTCTCTGGCGTCTTCTCCATCACGCCTCCATCGTGGCGCCTCCTCGTGCGCCCGCGGCTTCTTGTGCGGCTACCTCGTCTTCGGCAACCTCGATAGCTCCACGTCGACCATGGCTACTCTACGCACGGCACCCTTGACCATGGCTACACGCTCCTCCAGCTCGGCTACCTCGACATCGGCACAAAGGGCTACCATCCGCTTGAGATACTCGCCGGTTTTCTCTCCAGTCGCAGCATTCGCACCGCGTCGACGTTACGACTGCGGGGGGCTGTAAGTCCGTCGGCTCCCGCCTTCGGCTTCTTCTCCAGTCTCACCGTCTGCGGTGCTCCCGCTGTGACTGCGGGGGAGTGTTAGAGTATATTTGGGAGTTGTAGATATACCCTATCTTAGACTACCATATGTATCTGGGGGAGCTTTGCCCCCCAAGTCTTGTACTCTCATATATACCGGCCGAGGCCTCAATGCAATACATCCACAATCATTATACGCATCCCTCTCTACTCTCCTACAATTAAATTGAAAGCTTTCCCTGCTACCTTGTACGTACGGATTCTCAATCTCCTTTGAGAAGTATCCCTGTGGTTTTGCAAGAAAGTATTTACCAAACTGAAAAATTGCTCCATCACCTGCAATTCACATCTGATGTTATTCATTCATCCAAAAATATCTGCTGCACAAAGTAGATTCTCATCTAGCAATTATCTCGTGCCTATTCAACTCATTTTGACATTATCAGACAGCATTCTCTAAGGGGAACATTATTAGATTACATGACATGGAGAAGGCTAAGTGAACTTGATGTGACTAAATCATTGATTTGGCTGAGAATCTAATAAAGCACTAATACTTAAATATGCCATTATAATCTAGTCAATAGAAAACCATATTCTATACTCTGGAATGTGGGATGTGCAATATAATCTAAAAACAGCAGTCTAGAATCTCAAATCGTATTTGGGTACTTTTGTTTCATACTGTGGTAAGAAGTTTAGCATGCCAAACATTTATACTATCTAGTGGTTGTGAGTATACTGGTTGCATCTATGCAAGCGAAGACAACAATATCTGTGGCGGTGGTGGCCCACAAATATAAATAATGACAAATATGGAATATCCTGCGTGTTCGAGAAAAAAAAGGAATATTTCTGTAGACCACTTGCGATAGAAGGTTGAACACAAACCTACATAACTCAATGTTTGAAAAAAGGAACAAAAGTACTAGAATATCTCTTCACAGATTGGTAGCCCAAGCTGACAAAATCACATTATTAAAAATGAAAGAGAAGAACGCACAGCATCCTGTCGCAGATCATCATTTCCAGATTTTGCAAGTTGGCGGTATTTGTTACCATCTGAGCCAAAACATTCTATAACTTTGGGAGCATTAATTCCATTCATGATCCTGCCATAAGAATACCAACAGTCAACAAACAACAACAACAACAACAACAACAACATAGCCTTTTGTCCCAAGCAAGTTGGGGTAGGCTAGAGATGAAACCCAAAAGAAACAAGGATAAGAAAGACATAAAACGGCACAAGACCAAAGATAAGGTTAGGGGTAAATCTTTAGGAGCAATGAGCGAGTAATGTGTAAAATGCAAAACCCAACTTACATAATAGAGTCAGCCAACCCACTGAAATGTGGAAAAGAACCTACTTCATACCGACAACTAGGGTCAACTGGAATTGTAGCAGTCACAACTGGGACCTGATGAAGCCAAAGAGAAAACGGAAGAAAAATGCAGACTATAATAATTTGAAAAGGATTATGAGTCCTGCAAGTAAAGAACAAAATACAAGACATATGCTTGACCTATTGTCTTTATGTAAGTAACGCACCCATACAGTTTTCAGGTAAAAAACTGTGTTCTTATTTTATAGTTTCTCCATCCACATATGTTGGCTGTACTTTTATGTTTGAGTTGTCCAGAATGATTAGTTCCCAGTGTAAATTTTGTGTTTCTGGTAAAAATAAAAATAAAAATGCCCCTGTGCTTTAAATGTGCATGCATGCACATGTAGCTGGGACAGCGATCTAAACAAGGGTGAGTGCTTAATGGATAATTGGTACATCTGCTGGAGGAGAAACACGCCCAACATAAGTAGACTTCGGGAGTGTAAATTAAACGAAGTAAAATATTTCCACTGGTTGAACATAATGTTTCCTGAAAACACCTTACATGATTTGTACATATCAGATTGAGTTTTTTTACTAGTATAATGTACGATAATGTCTTATGCATCATTACTATAATGTACGATAATGTCTTATGCATCATTACTATCTTTTGATACTTGTACATACTTGCTTGGGACTAAGGGGTCTGCTGTAAATTGCTCCAATGGCTATGGACACAACAAGTTCACAAAAGCATATTCTATAAAAGGTTATCTTACAAGTTCAAGTTGACAAATGCTCCGGACCTCCCTGGGTAGCGAAATTCTTTTGTTAGTGTCCTGACATAAGTTGGATAGAAAAAAATATGTTAACGTGACGAATATGGATAAAGTTTTCCAAGCTCCTGTTTGAAAAGTGAACATACCTCCTTCTTGGTCTCCAGTTCAGCCAACTTAATGTAGATCTCAACCATTTGTTTCATCTATGATATGTGCAAAAAAACATCATAAAAAATATCTTGTAACAGCAAACACTTGCGCCACTTCAATGAAAAAAACGTGCAAGTTTCAATAGAATAAGAAAGTAGAACCTGATAAATCAAAGCTCCATGACATGAAGATAGCTCCTTTAACAGATTTTCAGCAGCAAGCTTCTTCTCCATATCTACAACAAAAGAACTTCTACTCCTTTGCTTGTCTTTAACACGATCGCCATTTGCCAGGGCCAAAAGCTGACCAATTAATCACAGAAGATAGAGGCACAGCAAAACAGTTAGTTCTGAGTTCCGAAAAACAGTCTGAAAAAATGGTAACTCAGATTAATTTAAGACATACTGCAGCTGCTTCAAACTACACTCAATAGGGTAATCTGTTAGATCTAAGTCGAGATGCGCACACTGAATATTTCAGCATGACACATCTATCCTGTATTTTGAAAATACTACAGATGGAACTCAAGTTTGATGGACGGGCCTTTTCCTTTTTCTCAGTAGTCCTCATTGCATATGAACAAATATAGTCTTCAGCGGTAAACTATATTTGTTCTTAGCAGATAGCACTAGTTATAAACACTACTAGCAATATTGTAATCATTGTGAAACTGAAGGAGTAATATTTAGTGATCATTTTTAACATAACTAAGGTACCTGAAATATTGTATGATATGGGTGATCAACAGCCATTTTCTTCAAAAGAGAAGCTAATGCAATCTGCTACAGAAAACAACATTGTTACTTGAGAGATTCTGTTAATCCAAAGAAAACGAACTATAAACCATACATGTACCTGGAAGTTTGTTGACCCCTGAGCATTGGAGCTTCCAAGTCTCGAAGCAATTTGGTAAACCAATGGTATGAATTTGTAGGATTGGACCTAAATAACAAGAATGAAACTTTCCTTTTCATGAAGCCGACAGAAGTACAAATGCAATAAAGAAATGGAACTTAAAAGATTAACCTCTTTTGTTGTTTTCACCATTGCTTTCACAACTTGATCCCTTGAGAAAAGACTAAACCACAGTGAGACCAGCCGGAAAACCTGAAGAGGAAATGTTAAGGTAAAATAAAATTAATTCCAAGCAAAAATATAGTCTCATTGATAGAACAAAATAAAAATAAAACTGAATAGTAACAATTAGCATGAGATGTGTGGATATCCAAATAAAAATAACATACCACTTGTAGGTCATATTTTCCACCAACAACAAGGGAACGTTGGTACCCTTGAAGTGCTAGATTTAAGAAATTGTCCCGGTCAACCTAACCAGGAAATTCAAGTTTAGCAAAAGATGAGAAGGCAAATTAATATTAATTGGGATTCTAAAGAGCATTTAACATGTACAGCTAAACAATAAGGATTTGGTGTCCTCTTTTATATTCAGTGTTAAGATTATTTGACATCTAAATACGGAAGTGAGCCAGAATTTGGTGTCTGAATGGAAATTACATTGTTGTGGACTCCTTCTACTACAAGAAAACATATGGCCGCAGGAAGAAACAAGAGTCCACAACGTCAACAACTCAAGCTGGCTGATTCGGTTCAGGTGCTGACGGGAGGAGATTTAGTTTGTTAGGAAATATATGTTAGTTGCCTTTGAGTTAAAGTCACAGCCTGATCTATAAAGGCCAGTAGATTGTATTAGGTTAAACCATCGAAGAAATAAACTCCTCCCATTTTAGGGTGCGGGTTTCTCTTCGAAGGCGGCGAGGGAGTCGTCCTCGTCCGCCGGCGAACAGACCTCAGCACTTCCACGATATCCTCTCCGTTCCTCTTCGCAGTCTAGCCTCCTCCTACATTCTCCCTTGCGTTCTCCTCGCAGACCACCACGCCGTAACAATTTGGTACCAGAGACCAGCAACACCGAAGCGCCAACGATGACGGGCAATTGACTCTGCGAAGCTAGATCACATTCTCGCCTAGCTAACCACCATGAACAACCGCCTGGACACGCACGACAAGCGCATCGCGCGCACGGAGAAGTTCCAGCGGGGCGACACCACGAGTTGTCGCCTGAGAACGCCGCAAGAACGATGGCCGCGCGAACCGAAGTTGACCTTTCCTCGCTACGACGCGAGTCTGATCCACTGCACTGGCTCAACAAGTGCGATGTCTTCTTCCGTGGATATCGCACACTCGAGGAAGACAAGGTTTGGATGGCCTCATTACATCTCGACGGCACGGCTTCCCAGTGGTTTTACCGGCTAGAGCGTGACCTCGGCGTCTGATCCACTGCCCTGGCTCAACAAGTGCGATGTCTTCTTCCGTGGATATCGCACACTCGAGGAAGGCAAGGTTTGGATGGCCTCACTACATCTGGACGGCACGGCTTCCCAGTGGTTTTACCAGCTAGAGCGTGACCTCGGCGTCGTCTCGTGACCGCGCTTCGCCGAATATGCCAACCTGCGCTTCGGGCCCCCGATCCGTTCCAACGCCCTTGGAGAACTCAAGGACCTGCATCGCACGGGCACAATTGAGGAATACCAGCGCCAATTCTTGGCCCTCCTGTGTCGCTGCGATAACCTGACGAGGCAGCATCAGATTGATTTGTTGTTCACTGCCGGCCTAGGGCAGCCTTTGGCTTCGGATGTTGAGATGCAACGACCGACCAATCTACAAACGGAAATGAGTTTGGCCCGGGCGTATGAACGCCGCTCAGCCGAGGCCGCGCGCGCGATCACCACCATGACATCACGTTCATCACGTTCAGCACCCAGGCAGCGTCCCCCAGCTTTGGCGGCAGCACCATCCACGACGCCAACGAAGCCTGACGAACCGCCTCGACCTCGGTTCTGCCGTCTCTCGGCATAAGAGATAGCGGAGAAGCGTGCTAACGGGCAGTGCTACTTATGCCCGGAGAAATTCTCTCGGGATCACAAGGGCACGACACGGGGTGGTGTGCTCTGTCTTTCCGTAGCTGACACGGAGGACGACGGCACCGACATCACCGAGGAGGACGTCCGCATCTCATTGCACGCCCTCAATGGAACAACCACGGCTGACACTGTGTGCGCATCAACGGTGTCGAGCTCATAGCTTTAGTGGACTCTGGCTCCACTCATACATACGTTCATCCACGACGACGTCGCGCGCCTGCATCGGCCTGGACATCACTTCATGGCCAGGCCTGGTGGTCAAGGTTGCCAACGGCGAGCGGCTGCAGAGTCCGGGCGTATGTGCTGCCACGAGTGTTAATATCCATGACGAGCCATTCTCAATTGATTGTTATGCTTTAGCTCTGGATGGATTTGATGTCGTCCTCGGTGTGCACTAGCTGAAGACGTTGGGCCCAATCACTTGGGATTTTGATGCCTTGACGATGACATTCTTGTACAAGGGACGCCCGATTATGTGGCGTGGAATAGATAGTAAGGGCGTCATCTGTCTAGCGGCGCTCACGGTCACTCGGGACCTGATGGACGCCCGGCTCGTGGAATATGGCGACATCTTTGCTGAACCACGTGGCCTTCCACCCCCACGCCAACAAGATCACCGGATCCATCTTCTTTCCGGAACGGCGCCGGTGGCAGTCCGGCTCTATCGTTATCCTCAGCTCCTCAAGGATGAAATCGAGCGCATATGTGAAGATATGCTTGCCCAAGGCATCATCGTGTCTCTACTTGGCCATTCTCGTCGCCGGTCCTCCTCGTCCGTAGGCATGATGGCAGCTGGCGTTTTTGCGTGGATTACCGGGCTCTTAATGACAAGACAATGAAATATAAGTTTCCAATTCATGTGGTTGAGGAGCTCCTTGACGAGCTGGGCGGCGCACAGTTTTTTTTACCAAGATCGACTTACAGAGCGGCTACCACCAGGTTCGCATGCACCCGGAGGATGTCGCCAAGACAGCATTCCGCACTCAACATGGCCACTTCGAGTTCCTTGTCATGCCGTTCGGCTTGACCAATGCGACGGCATCGTTCTAAGCACTTATGAACGACATCTTACGGCCCTTCCTACGACGGCTTGTCCTTGTATTTTTTGATGACATTCTCATCTATAGTCCGTCGTGGGATGATCATGTGCAACAGGTCAAGTTGGTGTTCCAGCAACTACGGGCTCATCAGTTGTTTGTTAAGAAGTCTAAGTGCTTCTTTGGCGAATCCTTGAAAGTGCATCTAGGCACTTAATCTAATTTTGGTAATCAATGACAATGTAAATTTGGATACGATGCTTTGCATACGTTGTGCAGGAATAAAATCAAAAGAAAAGAAAATAAAGACGAAAGGAAGGTCCCCAATTCATGTTTGTATGGTGATGGATTCTATCGGAGGATTTAAATTTATTTATGGTTTGAATTTGAGCATAGGATCACCGTACTATCAAGGGGGACGTGTTTGACGAGTTTAGGTTGTTAAAGTGTTTATACTTGAGATGACAATCACCCACGAGAGACACAATCACACAAAAATCTACCCTACACAAAGTTCACTGTGTGTCGGAACTTAGGTCGGATGATCCGGCTCACAAGTTCCGGACGACTCTGTCTGAAATTCTTTTTCCATCGAAAGATCCGGACCATGCGTCGAAACTTCCATGACTTAGCCAGTTTTCAGAGTCCTTTGCACAGTCATCGGAACTTAGGCCGGATGATCCGGCCCACAAGTTCCGGGCGGCTCTCTCTAATTAAATTTCCGTCGGAAGATCCGACCCTTGCATCGGAATTTCCAACACTTAGACAGATTTCAAGTTTCTGTCTCTTCCTCTGGTGTCGGAACTTCTGTCGGAAGATCCGACCCAAAGTTCCGGATGGCTCTGCCTCTGATATTTTTCCGTCGGATGATCCTAACCTTGTGTCGAAACTTGCAAGACTTATCCATATTTCAATGTTTCTGCCTTATGAAATTCAAATTTCGGAAGATCCGACACTCCGTCGCAAGATCCGGTGGCCCTTCGCAGAACACATAACGACTAGTTTTTGGGGTTGGGTATTTATACCCTCTCACCCCCCTCATTCAAGGCTTGCTGTCTCCACGACCAAAAACACTCCAAAAGCATTCATTCCACTGCTCTACTCCCACCTAAGCTTGATTCTTGCATTGATTCACCTAGGGTTTGAGTGAGAGAGAGATTGAGTGTGTGACCTTTGAGCACTTGTGAGCTTTCACTTGTTCATCTCAAGAAGCATTTGAAACAAGCTTGATTCGTCGATTCGCGTTTGTTAGTCTTGGAGCTTTGCTCCTAGACGGTTAGGCGTCGCCGGTAGCTCCCACTTTGTGGTTTGAGCACCGGAAGTTTGTATTTCCCATCTCTTTGTGAGATTGATAGTAAGTGACTCAATCTTCCTTGTGGTTGGTTGAAGGAGGCAAAGGGTTAGTGACAACCCGGTTCTTTGTGAACTTCCTCAACGGGGACTAGCTTCTTTGTGAAGTGAACCTCGGTAACAAATTCCGTGTCTTTGTTCTTACTATCGTTCTTGTTATTCATCACCTTATTTGTGCCTGATCTATGTGCTTTGTGTTGTTCGACCTTAGAGATCATATTTAGATGCTTATTTACTTCATCTAGCAGTTTTGTATTCAAAGGGAATCCCGAATAGCTTGTTAAATTTTGAATCTCGAAATTAGTTATCCCTCTATGTCGGAAGATCCTACACAATGTCGGATCTTTCGGGGTTCGGAAGATCCGAGACTGCGTCGGATCATCCGACCATCTGACATTTTCGGGAAGAATTTTCAGGATTTTTAACAGGCCCGATTCACCCCCCCCTCTAGGCCTAGTGTTGGTCCTTTCAATCCTCCGTCGCTTACTTGGGCCACGTCATCTCCGAAGCCGGCGTCGCCATGGACGCTGCTAAGGTGGCTGCCGTTGATGCTTGGCCACGGCCCCGCACAGTGCGCGCCCTACGTGGGTTTCTGGGACTTACTGGTTACTATAGCCGGTTGATCGAGGGATATGGTGCCGTGGCGGCGCCGTTGACGTCTTTGCTAAGGGGCAAGGCTTTCCGGTGGACGTCGGACACGGACCGCGCATTTACGGATCTCAAGCAGGCCTCGATGTCTGCACCTGTGCTCCATCTTCCGGACTTCACTAGGCGCTTTGTCGTGGATTGCGATGCCTCCGGCGCCGGGTTCGGCGCTGTCCTTCACCAAGGCGACGGCCCTGTGGCATTCTTCAGCCGTGCTGTTGCTCCACATCATGCGAAGCTTCCAGAGTATGAGCGCGAACTAATTGGCCTTGTCAAAGCGGTGCGTCACTGGCGGCCTTGTCTTTGGGGTAGGGCATTCACGGTACGTACGGATCACCAGAGCTTAAAATTCATCTTGGATCAACGTTTGTCTACAATTCCACATCATACTTGGGTTAGCAAGTTATTTGGGTATGATATGGCTGTGGAATATCGACCGGGGAAGCAGAATATTGCCGCAAATGCACTATCTCGCCGGGATGAAGATGCTGTCACACTTCACGCGCTGTCCATGCCGTTGTTCGAGGTGTTCGACACGCTCTGTACCGAAGTGGCCAACGATGCGCGCGCAAAGGAACAGAGCTCTCAACTACAACTAGGGACGGCGCCTGCTGGGTGGTCCCTGGTCGATGAATTGCTCCGTTTTTAGGGGCGTGTACGTTCCTGATTAGTCGCCTTTATGGCCACAACTACTAGCTGATGAAGGTACACATAAGACAATGCACCGCCTCCGGTTATCATTCTATAAACCCCACATTCGTCGTCTTGTTCGCGATTTTGTGCGGGGCTGCGCAATCTGTCAGCGGAATAAATCCAAGCACTTGCATCCTGCTGATGTTTGGAGTGACATCTCAATGGATTTTATTGAAGGGTTTCCACGTGTTGAGGGCAAGTCTGTGATCTTGACTGTGGTTGATCGCTTCTACAAGTTTGCTCATTTTATTGCTTTGGGTCACCCATATTCAGCCAGTTCAGTTGCTCGAAGCATTCTTTGAGGGAATTGTTCGATTACATGGCTTTCCTTGCTCCATCGTCAGCGACCGGGATCCTGTTTTCACAAGCAATTTTTGGCAAGAGCTTTTTCGTTTGGCCGGCGTCAAGTTATTGCTCAGCTCCGCGTTTCATCCGCAAACTGATGGCCAATCAGAAGTAACTAACCTAGACGATAACAATGTATCTTCGTTGTTTGGCTGGGGATCGTCCGCGTTCTTGGCTACATTGGCTTCCTTGGGCTGAGTTTTGTTACAACTCGTCGTTTCAGACGCCCATTAGTGCCACGCCGTTTCAGGTGGTCTATGGCAGGGCACCGCCGGCTTTGATCCGCTTTGAGTCGGGTTCTGCACGTGTGGAGGCTGTTGATCGTCAACTTCGGGATCGTGATGAGTTCCTGGCCGAGATTAAGGAGCGTTTACTTCTTGCTCAGAACACGATGAAGGTCCAGCATGACAAGTAACATCGGGAAGTAGAGTTTGCGCCTTCATCACCGGACGGCCACTGAGATTACAGCGACGCGTGTGTCTAAGCTTGGTCCACGTTTCTATGGTCCCTATATGGTGGTGGAACGTGTTGGTGCAGTAGCCTATCGTTTACGGCTACCGCTGCGTGCTCGCATCCACAATGTGTTTCATGTTGCCCTCTTGAAGAAATTTGTGGGTGAGACTCCTGTTGGAGAGCCACTTCCCTTGCCGCCTCTGGTTCATGGCCGTGTGGTTCCTGCTCCAGAGCGCGTCATGCGAGCTCGACTTCATCGTGACATCTGGGAGGTGCTAGTTCACTGGGTTGGCCATTCAGCGGCAGATGCGACCTGGACGACAGTGGATGATTTCAAGTCTTCCTATCCTGACTTCAAGCTCGCGGACGAGTTGTTTGTCGGGGAGGGGGGAAGTGTTGTGGACTCCTACTACAAGAAAACATATGGCCGCACGAAGAAACAAGAGTCCACAATGTCAACAACTCAAGCTGGCTGATTCGGTTCATGTGCTGACGGGAGGAGATTTAGTTTGTTAGGAAATATATGTTAGTTGCCTTTGAGTTAAAGTCACAGCCTGATCTATAAAGGCCAGTAGATTGTACTAGGTTAAACCATCGAAGAAATAAACTCCTCCCGTTTCAGGGAGCGGGTTTCTCTTCGACGGTGGCGAGGGAGTCGTCCTTGTCCGCCGACGAACAGACCTCAGCACTTCCACGATATCCTCTCCGTTCCTCTTCGCAGTCTAGCCTCCTTCTACATTCTCCCTTGCGTTCTCCTCGCAGACCACCACGCCGTAACATACATGGCCACACCTCAATCATGGAAACTGCGTAATGGAATGTTCCACAAAATCCCAACAAATTTCCATTAATGTGAGACTTGTATTGTTATGCTAATGCTATTGAGAAAATTCAACAACTGCATCGTAGATATCTGAAATATAATTAATAAAATGTGGGCAGTGCATTGTATTTTATGGTACATAGTGTAGGTATTTTCTCCAAACCCATAAAGGGTGGGATATATAGTACATTTACATGGTCCTCTAGATGGGCCTACACTCTATATGGGCTATATACACCAACACTCCCCCGCAGTCTGTACTACCGCCGCAGTGTAGTAAAAGACTGGACAAGAAAGAAAGCATATACACACTCCCCCGCAGTCACAACTAGCCACCAACTATGTTGAGACTGGAGCGAAAATCCGAGAATGTCGAGGAGGGGAGGCCCTTGGTGAAGACGTCCGCGAAATGAGAGGTGGTCGGAATATGGAGAACCCGAACCTGGCCAATAGCAACTCTGTCCCGGACGAAGTGCAAGTCGATCTCCACATGCTTCGTCCGCTGATGCTGAACTGGGTTGGAAGAGAGGTACACCGCGCTGACGTTGTCGCAGTAGACGAGAGTGCTCTTGGCGAGTGGGCTGTGAAGCTCCGCTAAGAGCTGTCGCAGCCAGGACGCCTCAGCTACGCCGTTAGCAACAACCCGGTACTCCGCCTCAGCACTGGAGCGGGAGACAACCGGCTGTCACTTCGACGTCCAGGAGACCAGGTTGCCGCCAAGAAAGATGGCGTACCCGGACGTGGAGCGACAAGAGTTAGGGCAGCCAGCCCAATCAGCATCAGTGTAGACGACGAGCTCAGTGGTGGGAGACCGGTGAAGAACAAGACTGTAGTCAACAGTGCCACAGAGGTAGGATACGAGCCGCTTCAGAGGATCATGCATATGGCGGAAACCTGCTGAACGGCATATGTGATGTCTGGTCTGGTGAAGGTGAGATACAGCAGAGCACCGTCAATACGCTGGTAAGCAGTCGGGTTAGCAACAGGGTCACCCGTGTGGGCAGAGAGCTTGGCCTGAGTTTCAACCGGAGTGGAACAAGGCTTGCAGTCAGTCATCTCGGCACGCTCCTGAATCTCAAGTGCATACTGTCGCTGGTGAAGGAAGAGGCTAGAGGGACTGTGGCTCAACTGTGACACCCAAGAAGTGGTGAAGCTCACCCATGTCCTTCATAGCAAACTCCTGCTGCAGTGACTGGATGATGCGCTGGAGTAGAGTCTGGCTGGACGCAACAAGAATGATGTCATCGACATAGAGTAGCAGATAAGCAGTCTCAGATCCACGGCGGTAGACAAACAGAGAAGTGTCAAACTTGTACTCGGTGAACCCCAGGAAGACAAGAACGCTGCAAAGCGAGAGTACAAGCCCGAGGAGCCTGCTTGAGACCATACAGAGACTTGTTGAGGCGGCAGACCAGATCCGGACAAGATCCGGACGACTGGAATCAACAAAACCCGCTGGCTGACTGCACTAGACTGTTTCTGACAAAGTGTCATGAAGAAATGCATTCTTCACATCCAGCTGGGGCCAAGACTGAGAGAGCAATCAAGAGAACAGTGCGTACTGTCGCACGCTTCACCACAGAACTGAAGGTCTCATCATAGCCCACACCAGGCCGCTAAGCGAGTCGGCCTAAACTGACTTGGGACGAGTTGGTCAAGAGGGATCCTAGAGAATGGAATATCTCTAAGGAGTTAGCTATAGATAGAAGCGCTTGGAGACTAGCAACCAACATGCCGCAACCGTGATCTTTGCTTCTTCTCTTGTTTACCCCTAACCTTATCTTTGGTCTCGTTCCGTTTTATGTCTTTCTTATCCTTGTTTTTTTGGGTTTCATCTCTAGCCTACCCCAACTTGCTTGGGACAAAAGGCTATGTTGTTGTTGTTGTTGTTTGATGTTTCATAGATTAATTGGACTATAATTGATGATCAAACATTCTAATAAAATTGATGAGAATATCCTCAAGATCCTCCACAAAGTTACCATTACCAAATATCAAGGGAGTGGTTGCTGCGGATAAGTGTCTCATGATGTCAATCAAGGCTTCTAGGTGAATGAACAATGTGGATGAGATGTAAAAAGCGCGAGAGAGGTGGCATGGCTTTAGGTAAACACAGATAAAAAGGGACGAGCATGATTGTATTTATTATTGGTCATGGAAGTTTGAATTTTATATACATGTTGAAGCGTGGGTAAACCTATGTGCGCACCTGAATCTTCTCTGCTTCTTCTCTGTCTAGTGCAAGTTGTTTCTGCAACTCTTGGATTTTTACTGAGTAATCAGTCTTTACACCCTGAACAATTGAAAGATTATGTGAGTTATCACTAACAGAAGGATTGGAATTCGAAGGGCCTCAAAGTTGACATCCTTACCTTAGATGAACTTTTCAGTCTTTTAATCAGTGTTTCCAACTCCCTAGTCTGCATTAAATAGAACCTGTGTTATAGCTAATACAATTTGAAGTAAAATATTGACGGACTGCCATACTCAATAGGTTACCTTGTATTTCCTTAGTCGCAGTGCTGCTTGCCATTCGTTAGATGAAAGTCTTTCCTCATAGCTTTTGAATAAACTGTATGTATAATGTGCCATATGGAAATGCGTTCGACACTGCCTGGACATGTACCTTTTGTCTGTGCTCTTCTTAAATTCAGTAAGATCCACAGAAGGTCTTAAATATTCCTCAATGATAGTTCTCGAGCTACAAAGTGATTATCAAGAACATTCACATTATGACACATGGAAAAACTGTAAAGCAGTTTTAGGACAGAGATCAAATGCAACCCACAAAGTGTCAATACTTACTTGCTCGATCTTGTTTCAGCCAACCACTTGCCAACTAGTCGATAGACATCAGATATGTCTTTCTTGTCAGAATGATTCTGTAGTATGTATTTTCCAAGACTAATAGCCATATCATGCTGCCCTTGAGCTCTCAGTAGTTTAGCCTCTTCAAGCTGAAGAGCAAACAAATGTAGATTTATTAGAATATGAACATAAATAGATCACAGACTACAAAAACTCAAGGAAACGAGTAACAAACAGCAAAATGCTGTAATATTTCTTTGAAAAAGCAGAAGATATCAAGTTTGACCATTAAAGAAAATTATTGCCTTAAAATGGCGAACACCAGATTAAAGATAACAGATTCAGTCAACAACAACATCAAAGCCTCAGTCCCAAGAAAGTTGGGGTAGGCTCGAGTTGAAACCCAACAGGAAATAAAGATGTAGATTCAGTATATTTCAATATTTCAAAAATCAATACGGTACATTATTATTTTGTACAAAATACAACATCTCAGAAGTCCTGCTTAGCTCATTCATTAAACTTCATAATGACACAAAAAAATAAGAGTATAATAAGATACAAAGAAACTGCTAGAGCTGTCCAAATGTCCAATGCATGGATTGCAGTACCATTGAAGCAATACAATTCTATGACTAATCTGGGTTTGAAGTCCATTCGGGAGGGAGGAATTACACAAGATTTTCATAGAAGACAGAGCTGATCCTAGGATTCCTATTAAAAAAAACCCTTTGAACATATGAGAACTTAGAATGAAAATAAGGTTTCGTCCTTTTTGTTGCATTGAAAAGCAATATATTTCAGTAAAATATCACAGATCAGTAAGCCACAGAACAGAAACCGGCGGGATTATTATTTATATATAGAACATTGCACTTGGACTCAGAACCTCAATATAGAAGACTGTTTAGTAGCATAGACAAAGCCTTGATCTGCAATAAAATTTTCATAACGAGCAGAATAGAATTATTGTAAATTCTTCTTTTCTTTTCATGATGGAAAAAGAAAAAGAAAATGGTATCAGTATGGACACGGGACCAACAGTTTGATAACTGAATGGTAAAGTCTGTACCCTTGAAAGGAAATAAGTATTTGGCATGGTGCCCCCATCTTGGTCAAAACAATGTTCTTTCAATTCATACAAAGCAGCCGCTGCCAAAGAAAACCTTGATCCCTGAATCCAAGAAAAAAGAACCACAATGAAAAGGTACAGTGTGAAACAGTGGACACAATGGACAGCAATGAGACTACCTTTCGGAGTGCAGAAGCAGATTGAAATAAATGTGCTATGAGATGTTCTTCACAACCTAAAACCTTAAGGAGGGCACGCCTGAATGCTAGGAAAGGTTCAAAAAGATCAAGGTTATGCTCTGTTTGGAACACGATGAAGTTCCACTCTTTATCCAGCAACTCCAACTACATAGCAATTTTTTTAAAAAAATAATTAGTCAACGAGAAAAATAAAACAACTAATAGTGGTATTAGAGCAAAGACTGTTTCTGTGTAGTTATACAGTTCATTTGTTTCTACAGAGGAAAATGTGCTTAAATTTGGCCAAACAAACAGCATCTTGAAGTTGAAGGTACAGAGAAAGCAGCATCAACTGAATCTATGCCCCTATTCCACAACTCTTGACACATCAACATAGAACATCGTGCTAATGGACTCATACTCAATGTTCCTGGACTCAGCATCTGAAGTGTGATATAAATTAAATTGCATGCATCTGAAACAGAAGTATAGAACTAGCCAGAAGAGACATAAGAACCTGCATCCCTGTAGGGATAGTAGAAACAGGAGAAAATTTCCTGGTTTCCGGAAAAGATTCTGATGTTTGATTGTGACAAAGGTTCCAACGCAAGTCCCAAACCATGGTAACATGATCAAGCATCTGTAGGAAACAACATAAGGGATAATGCACCCAAGTGATCCACCAGCACGTACTCCACCATACCATAAGAAGGCCTAACCTGTAACTTAAGGATGGTAGAGTGTATGTACTTTGTGCTTTCCTTGCTAGTATTTGA
Organism: Urochloa ruziziensis; assembly: GCA_015476505.1. Classification (NCBI taxonomy): domain Eukaryota; kingdom Viridiplantae; phylum Streptophyta; class Magnoliopsida; order Poales; family Poaceae; genus Urochloa; species Urochloa ruziziensis. The sequence goes on along the minus strand of CM027122.1, from coordinate 13,354,974 downwards.
CAAAGCCAACACAAGATCCTACAAGGGGGTAAAGTAAATATTTTAAAATAATTCACAACAATTTCAACTTATGGAAGTGATCACAGAAGAAGTTGTGAAAAGACCATCTTGGCTTGACAAAGTTTCGCATGAAACTCCTCAGAATCACCATTTTCCAGAGATCTTAAGCAACTGCAGCATTTACCAAATAAGTCAACAATATCAGAAGTTAGGATGCAGGTTTCAGCATTTGCATAGCCCAGTTAGTTTTGGTACGCACAGAAGTAGATTGTAGCGACTAAACAAAATTGAGTTTTCTTAAATTTTGCAACTCTACTTTTAGGACTCGGTAAGCTTCTGTCCTCACAGAACTAGATTGTAGGAACTCAACAAAACAAATCTTTGTAACCCGAGAATAAACTAATCACATTTTTTTGTGCATGTTCAAGAACACCTTCCTACAGATAAGAAATAAAAGGAAATTATAGATAAGAAACACAGCCATACACTTTATGATATAGCTTGAGTAGAGTAATGCTTAGTGCCTACAAAAATATTCTATCTTAAGAACTGTCATGCCTTACATAAAAAGAGCAGTGCAAGTTTTCAATAATGATGATAATGACAATGTGAATATGAATATTTTGTAGTATTATAAAAATTACACTCTTGGTCCTCGAGCCTGTCTGGAATCTCAGTTAACTGCCACTTATGTCCTTAAAATTAATCACAACATTACAGATATCTATTCCCTTGTATCAGCTTGAAGTGTAAAGAACGTTGATTACAAATAAAATTAATGGAAATTATGAACCTGTGCAAATTTTCATTGAAGAGGCAATAACTTTGGGCGCGGGCTGAAGAATGAGATGAATATGGAATGAAAAAGGAGAAATCCCAGTTTCCTGCCCTCCAAGCAGCTTCATACTGCAAGGATGACGATACAACATGGAACACATTAATAAAGATGGTAATACAATGTAACTATGTCATACGAAAGATGCTGTACTAACTTGTATATCAATAAACTCCTCATCCTGTTGAAGAGACCCTTTTTGGTGCGATAAACCTTCACAGTAGACATCAAGAACATGACTACATCCAGTTTTCTGCAAGGATCTCATCAGACCTTTGTGCATTTTCCAGTTCAGCATCTTATCTTCTGCTCTAAAAGCAGATGGTCCAGTCAACACTGAACCCGTTAAATTGCCAAGGTGCTCCTTTCGTGTTGACCTTACAAGTAAATCATAATATTCAAGAGCGCTACTCCAATCACCTTCATGCTCATATCTGATGATCTGAGATGCTATCTGGTAAGAAGCAACAGTAACCGCAACAAAGTCTTAGATATATTTCTAATTGTTAAACATATCTGATGAAAATTTACAAATAACGAAGTACTTAAAATAACTGACATAGTTTTGTAGGCTGAAAATATCCCAAATTGTGGGTGATGTATGAAAGCATATAACAGAAAACATGCCAGCAGAAAAAAAAAGGGTCCATAGACACCTTGAGCATGACCAGAGCTCATGCATAAATAAATAAACAAAACTAAAAGTTTAAAGATAACCTCATTGGCTAGTGTGATCCCATAAATGCTGTCGGGTTCATTAATGCGAGTAAATGCAGCAACCAAAAGACCAACATGCGGTGGCAGCTGAAAACAGTGAGAGATATAAATAAAGTGACATAATGACTGTGCTAAATCAAGCACATTAAATAAATTGGATAAACGGAAAGAGGGCTCACCGACTCTTCATGTGAAAAATCTGGAGGTCCAATTGCCAGCCTGTTGAATTGTTCCTCACACCAAAGTTCAACATATATTAGTGCAGTGAAGTCACTAGAGCATCTCTGCGAACATTCAGAAGCAACCGTCAACACAATCAGAATCAAACAAATATAAGAAAGGGAACTGACTGCCAGTTAGCTATATAGTGGTTGACGAGTAGATAACAAAAGCCTACAAAACAGCATGCAGGGTTCCCAATGATCCAGCCATAAGGTTAAAAACAGAATGGCAATAGATCTTTGGGGTCTCTAGTTTCAAAAAAAAAAAAAAAAGAAAAAAAAAGAAGGGAAAGTAAATAGACATCTGATGAACTATAATCTATTGATAACAACACATAATACAGGAAACAGAAACAAAAACAATCAAGCAGATAAAAATTGGTAATAGCTGAAAAGGTAGCACACTTACACTAGCAGCTCTGGCAGCAACAAGATAATCAACTGAAAGCCAGTACACCTAGAGAGCAAACAAGTTAGACAATGGACATTGGATGCAGAAAGTCTTCCTAACTAAATCATTTCTGTTTATAAGGCGCGCACGCATATCAAGACACAAACTTTACAATCTTTGACCGATCATTTAGGCATCAATTCTTAACTTCTATAATGCAAACTTGATTTGTAATCAAATATACTCTCTAATGATCATAAGTTTATAGTCATAAATAATATAATATGAGATAAATAAATGGACTAAGTATAACTTGGGAGACCGTGCAAGGTAAGATCACGGCTTATAAACAGAAATGGAAGGAGTAGTTTGAATCTGTTGATTGACACAGGAACATAGCATTCCTCCACCTTCAGTCCTTGCGGACGTTACTGTTGGAGTATAAGTGAATTGCCCACCTCTCCCCATCAGCTTAAGCTTTTGGGTTGAACTGGTTGGTGCATGCAACTCAATATGGTATCAGAGCCAGAGGTCTCGAGTTCGAATCCTGGCGGGCGCGATTAAATAAAATAATTGCAGCCCATTCCAATTTCCACGTATGCGGCCTGGGGGAGCCTGCACGTGAGGGGGAGTGTTGGAGTATAAGTGAATTGCCCACCTCTCCCCATCAGCTTAAGCTTTTGGGTTGAACTGGTTGGTGCATGCAACTCAATAGTTACCAAGCCGCCGCCCCCCCCCCCCCCCCCCCACCCCCCCAACCCCAACACACACACAAACCACCACCGCTGCCTCCACCCCACCCTTCCTAACCACTCCTCACCCTCGCCAGCTGTCATCCACCATCCTGGCTGGTGGCGCGCAGTCCTCAGTGGTCAAAGAATTTATCGATTGCATGCATTCTAAAAACATCCATTTCAGAGCGGAATAAGTATTTTATGCCACTGGTCACACAGTCTAGCCTTAATGCATCAGACAAAGTCCCATAAGATTACTTTCTGGAATGATCAGACATTGCTGTGGCGGGACTGCAGGAACAACATTCAAAGAAACAACACAAGAGGATAACTTGTCTACAAGATCGCAGCCAGGCAACATAAATTGTCCACAAATATTATACTCCATGATTGCGGGAACATGCACAGAAGTCTTTACAAAATGCGCTTGCTAATTACTGAAAACAAAGAATATGGGTAGAATATTTGCCTTTTTCCATGACGATGATGGAGTTGTTGCTGGTGATCGACTTTTTGATCTAACAGATCTACCATCCTGTGAAGATCAAAAGGATTTCAAAGGGTGCAAAAAAAGACAAAAAGTATCTCAAGTTTAGAATGTTATTATCAAGCAAATTGGCAAATATTATCCCATTACAATGGCTACATATGCCACTTTCCTGATGGATAGTGTCATTAGAAAGTGCTGAACCAAAAAGACTCAAAAGAGGTTCTCTTTAAAAAATAGTCGAACCTAAAAAGATTAATATAAAAATGGCCAGAATACTTTTGGTACGGTGGTTGCTATTTTAAGGGGTCATTTTTCTTTCTGTCTATAATATAAAGATATGCTGCTATAATGCGTGTTTGAGAAGAAAAAAAAGAGGTCATGAACAAGACATTATCACAGATGAGTTTCATATTAGAGTGAAAGTGGTTCGTCAACTCCTCCTTGGCGTGAACATGTCATTAGTATAAGCAATGATATCTTATTATCTTATTGATAATTGGTAGCACGGACTGTTAAGGGGCCATTAGGGCCGGCCATATGGGCTGCACTCCCAGGCCTAGGCGGTTGGGTTTCTATATTGGTTGATTCTAGATTAGGCAAGGATCTCCGTTGATTGGATGCATTCTATAAACCCTAGACCGATCCTTGCCTATATATTGTACACCCTTTGTACCTCTATAATCAATCCATTATTTCCCCAATCCATTTTCTTTCACTTATCAACTCAGAGAAGGTACTGATTAAGTTTTAAATGAATCCACAACTTTATGTTTGATTGTGGTACAAGAAACCGATCACTTTAACAACTGCTTCACCGTGAAACAGTATGTGCAACGCACTGTGTCACTTCATAGAAATCAACGGTAACAGCATACCTTGGGAGTATTAGAAGGGCAAGTTCTGGCTTTTTCAGTAACATAGAAGGATCTAATGACATTCAGTGCATCCAAAAACAGATGGATTGACTTCAGCGAATGATTGGAGTCAGAAAAAATTATTTTCTCAACCTGCAGAGCATTGCAGATCATCAATTGGTTGAGACTAACCCTTAATTATAACTTTGAAGTAACAGATACTCCCTCTGTCCAGAATTATAAGATAGATTCTAGGGTTCAACTTTTGTCCACAAATATATGGTATTCTGGCCCCCAAGGCATTAATTTAGCCTTTAATCTAGCCAATCAGGAGCTGGCCCCAACAGCCTCCCTTTAACTTAGCCAATCAGTGTTGGTGTATGTATAGCTCATAGGGATATTGGCCCATCTAGAGGCCCATGTACATGTACTATATAGCCACCCTTCTAGGGTTTGGAGCAATAGACAGCATCTATTTCCTCCTACAGCCCGACGCTTATGCGTCCAAATCCACTTGCCAGTGACCACATCGCAAGCTGACAGGCGCGGCACGAGGTCCCACGTCTGGTTGGCAAGAAGAGCCGCGTACTCCTCCTCCATCGCCTGGCGCCAGTGAGGGTCGGCAAGAGCCTCACGGACAGAGGAGGGTACCGGAGAGATCCCCGGCTCTCCCCCGGAGGTGGAGAGAGCCGCAGACCGAAGAACGCCCGCCGTCCGCCGTGTCACCATTGGATGAGTGTGACCGGGATCCCGATGGAGGACAGGCGGGTGGTAGACCACCGGATCTAGACGCGTGCGGACCCGAGCATGGGCCGATGGGTCCAATGGAGGAGGCGGGGAAGACGGCTCCGGCGGAGGTGGAGGTGGAGATGGAGGCCGGGGCGGCAGCTGCTGAGCCTGCACCGACCGGCGAATGTAGACCCGAACAGGCTGCTTACCAGCGTATCGCTGGTGCGTTGCTCTACCTCACCTTCACCAGCTCGGATATCACGTATGCAGTTCAGTAGGTCTGCCTTCACATGCATGATCCTCAGGAGCCACACCTTGCCGCGCTGAAGCGGCTCCTTCGCTACATCCGTGGCACAGTTGACTACGGCCTGGCTCTTCACCGTTCTCCCACCACTGAGCTTGTTGTCTACACAGATGCTGACTGGGATGGCTGTCCTGACACTCGTCGCTCCACTTCCGGGTACGCCGTCTTCCTCGGCGGCAACCTCCTCTCCTCATCGTCCAAGCGACAGCCGGTCGTCTCCCGCTCCAGTGCAGAGGTTCGGGTTCTACATGTCCCGACCACCTCACAGTTTGCGAACATATTCACCAAGGGCCTCCCCTCCTCGACATTCTCCGAGTTCCGCTCCAGTCTCAACATAGTTAGTGGCTAGTTGTGACTACGGGGAAGTGTTGTATGTATACTTTGTTTCTTGTCCAGTCCTGTACTCCGCTGCGCCGGTTGTACAGACTGCGGGGGAGTGTTGGTGTATGTATAGCCCATTGGGATATTGGCCCATCTAGAGGCCCATGTACATGTACTGTATAGCCACCCTTCTAGGGTTTGGAGCAATAGACAACATCTATTTCCTCCTACAATCAGAAGCTACCCTAGGGCATTAACAAGGGCATGTGAGTCTTTTTCTATGCCTCTTAATCTTTCATAAAACAATCCCAGAATCCCTTATAATTGTGGACAGCGAAAGTATTTTTAGAAGCTAACAAACCTTGGTTGAAATTAATCTGCAGATGGCAGCATTAGAATCAACATTGCCAGCAATGTTCACAAGAATGCTTGCAAGCAAAAGCTCAGCAGCCTTGACTCTGAGAAAAACAATACCCCTACAAAGTCTATAAGAAGAATATAAAAGTCAAAAAGGCACAAATCTTACAGTTGTATTGAAGAGTATAATATTTAAGCTTTGGTCAATGTTATGATCACTTTGGTTAGTAGAAAATGATACCTCAAGATGATGTCATCACAATGGCAAATGAGTGAGCTCACTAGGGTGCACAACCACTGCTCGTAAATACGATCATCAGTTTGCCACATGTCTGAATCGTCAAGTGAACCTACAGAACCAACATTCAACAAAAAGATATTTAACTTAAGTCTTGAATAAATGGCATGATAACACAAATTTCCTTCACCTAAAAAAATGACCCAAAAGATATATCTGATGCACCTTTACAAAAGTCTCTTCATTGATGTAGAAAATAAAAATTATGTTCATATAAAGTATCAAGACCCAATTTCTGCAGATTATAGAGCCAGAAATTTCTAAGCATTGAAAGAGGGATGGCCTGTTCTTTGGTACTCAACTGCAAGAATATAAGGTTGCCTATAAGGTTCTTTAACTTTTTCGGTAGCCCATGAAATTTGGTGCGTATCAATAGCAAAATTGAGCGTTTTGATTATAAAAACTCTATAATCATGGAGATCAGCAAAATTTAACTTGCAAGTTTTTCATGATTATAAACTTCTCGTGCAACCTGTAATATACTCTCCAATCTCCAGTGGAAAATGCAGAATGTATTTTACCTTGACTTAAATAGCAATCAGTCAAAACTTTTCTTGACAAGATATTGTCCACCAATTTCAAATTCTAAATATATGCGTGGATATTTAATTTTGTTACATCTGACATAGGTCTTCAAAACTTCTTCAATCCCCGAAGGGGCAAGAATGGATTCAGAGATAGAAGTAGTTTCGAAAGGTGGAATAAGACTGCAGGAAAGGCTTGGCTTCAAAACCATACGTGGAAGGGCATCCAGTTAACAGGCTACTTTTCCATGGTGTAAAGAAACAAATAAAGCAAACTTTTATGTCATATACATACAATTTTACTGTAGCAGAACTGATGGCACTCAGGAAATCAGTAAATCACACTAGAAGCTAGCACTCACCACCAGAACACTTTTCCATGCCCAATATAGTCTGTTCAACTATCCGGATGTTTACACCTCTAGAATGAACCTGCATATGCAGTAATTTTGGAGCAGAGAACAAGATTAGAAAAGGAAATAATGTGATTAATAAAACAAATGAGATACAGAAATTCATGCATACCATCAGTAAAGACCTATCAAGAGATTCAAGGCTCTGCAGAGCATTGAGCCCCTTTGCTGTTGACAGAATACCCTGCCCATGGAAAATGATATTAAGGGAATTGCAGGACAATGATGCCACTAATGCCTAGAACCCCCAAAAAGAAGCCCCTCTTCCTGCCATATGTAATTCTAAAACACAAGAGTACTTTGTGAAACGTAATGATTCTGCTCCATATAAAAAAAAGGTACAGGCAGAGGAGCCAGAAACCTTCCACGTATATTTCTCAAATGTAAGCCTTAAAACATTTCCTCTCTGCAGTTCCTTTGATTAAAATCAGAATTGAGGTGAAGGCTAGGATGGTAGGATTGGTTAATGAACAATAATTTCTTGAGAACTAATGTTCACTTCATTTTCATTTTTTCAATTCTACCTGTGTGGCCAAGCTTAGGGTTACTCATGCAAGATCACATGCATAGAATATCAGTAAGAAACATTTACTATAGACACCAAGTAAACGAGCACTCAAGGTTCCAGTCCAGTGCCATACCGGCACCAAAGGGTTAGGTGCTTTAGCAGACAGAAGAGAATAGCACATAGGTTCTGTTCATTCATGAAACCTAAAACGGGCACTAATATAAATCTAGAAACAGGAAGGATAGTTGCAACAAACATATCTTCTTAGTGCAATGAAACAATTCTCCTGCGTGTTCTAGAAAGAAAAAGTTTCCGTTCTGTTAGCAATATGTATATGGTGGGCCTAAGGGCCTTAGGCGCAGGGCACGCCGGCCCTTTAGGCCGTGCGGCAGGACCCCTCAGGGGTATGTATGGTTGATTAGGATTAGGCAAGGATAACCGTTGGATGGTATTGTTTCCCAAACCCTAGGTCATCCTTGCCTATATATGTAACCGAGCATTGCTCTCTTTAATCAATTCATTATTCCCTGCAATCTCTATTGCTTTCATGGTATCACGAGATCGGGTTTTATCCCTCTCGCTTCCGCAACCCTAAACCCTAGCCTCCCCTGCCTCCTACCTAGCCGCGCGCCATGCCTGGCTCCAGGGGTGGCTCCGCCACCGGTGCGGCGGCCAAGGCTGCTGGCGACCCCGAGAGTTTCGTCGTCAATCCCCGGCAGATCGACGACGACGCCGCCGCCAAGCGCGCCGAGGAGGCTCGCCTCGCCAAGGAGGCACGTGTGCGCAAGGCACAGGAGGACCGCGACGCCGCCCTGGCGCTCGCTCAGGAGGCCGAGCGCGAGGCCATGGAGGCCGGCCAGCAGCGTGACGCTGCCGCCACTCGCGCCCGCGAGGCCTCCCAACGCGCCGCCCAGGCGCGTGCCGCCGCTGAGGCGGCCCTCAAGGCTGCCGCCGAGCCGGCGGCCGACGACGACGGCGCCGACGCCGACGACGACGGCGCGGGATCACATCTCTTCCCGCTGTCTCCCTCTCCTCTTCACGCTGCCCTTCTGCAGCAGGAGGCCGCCGCCATCATCAACCTGCATGCGCAGGCCGTCGCCGTCCAGAGCATCCGCTCCTTGGTGCCCGTCGTCCTCGACACCAAGTCTGTCCACTACTTCAGGTGGAAGGAGTCGCTCCTGCTCGTACTCGGGAAGTACTCCCTCAGCGACCACGCCCTCTCCGACGCGTCCTTCCCCACTTCGCCGGATTGGGTGCGCATGGACTGCGTGGTCAAGTCGTGGATCCTCGGCACGCTCTCTCCTGACCTTGCCGACGCCGTCCTTGATCGTGGAGTCAGCGCCCGTACAGCCTGGCTCGCCGTCGAGGCCCAGTTCCTTGGGAACAGGGAGACTCGCGCCCTCATCCTTGACCAGGAGTTCCGCAACGTCAAGCAGGGCGATCTCTCCATCACCGACTACTGCAGCAAGCTGCAGACCATGGCTGCCGATCTTCGCGCCCTCGGTGAGGATGTCCACGACCGCACGCTCGTTCTGACTCTCATCCGCGGCCTCAACGAGCAGTACAAGGATGTCGGGCGCCACATTCGGCGTGGTCGCCCCTTTCCCACCTACCTCGACGCCAAGAACGAGCTGCTGTTGGAGGAGCTCAACTTCGTCACCGCTCCCCCGCCGCCTTCGGCCTTCCTTGCCTCGACTGGGAAGCCGGCTCCCCCTCCTGCCGCGCCAAAACCGCCCCAGCACGCCGGCGGCTCTGGCAGCAGCAACTCCGGGGGCGGCCAAAAGCGCGGCAAGCCACGCTATGCGAAGCGTTCCGGCAATTCCAAGCCGCAGGCCTCTTCTCCATCCGTTGGTGGCGGCTCCGGCGGCTCGTCCAAGTCCGGGGGTGCGTCTCAGCCTCCTCCGGGCCTCGTCAGCGTCCAGAACCCTTGGACGGGAGCCATCTACATGTGGCCGGCTGTGCGTCCTCCGCTCGCACCCATCCCACGTCCGGCGCCGCAACAGCAACAGCAGGCGCCGCCCTCCCAGGCCTTCCTCGCGCAGCAGCCGAGCGCCCTGGTGGCTGGCGCTCAAAGCCAGGGGGTCTGGCCATACACCGCCACCCCTGGCCTCTACAGCCAACTTGCGCCGCCGCCCGGATTCTACGGCCAGGGACCAGCGCCCCTGTCTTGGGATCAGCAAGCCCTCGCCAACAGCTTCAACACTGTAACGCTTGCTCAGCCGCCTTCGAACGAGTGGTACTTCGACTCCGGCGCCACCAACAACATGACATCCGACGCCGGTATCCTCTCCCGATCCTCCCCACAGCATTTTTCACCCACCTCCATTGTTGTCGGGAACGGGAACCTTCTTCCCGTTCTCTCTACTGGCAGTACTACTTTACCTCATTCGCTTCATCTTAATAATGTTCTCGTTTCACCGAATCTTATTAAGAATCTCATCTCCGTACGCCAGTTTACATCTGACAATAATGTTTCTGTGGAGTTTGATCCTGTTGGCTGTTCTGTGAAGGATCTTCAGTCGCGGAGAGAGATCGTCCGATGTGACAGCTCCGGACCGCTCTACCCACTCCGTTTCCCGGCGTCCGCCTTCAGTGCCGTCACCACCCCTTCTCTTTGGCATCAGCGTCTTGGGCATCCTGGTCATGAAGCCTTGACCAAGCTAGCACAGTCATCTACCATCAGTTGTAATAAAAGTGCTAGTCATACTCTTTGCCATGCGTGTCAACTTGGTCATCATACACGTCTACCTTTTAGTGTGTCATCATCTCGTGCAACTCGTAATTTCCAGTTAATGCATTGTGATCTTTGGACGTCTCCTGTTGCCAGCGTCTCAGGATTCAAATATTACCTGGTTATTTTGGATGATTGCTCACATTTTTTGTGGACGTTTCCCTTGCGCCTCAAATCTGACACCTTCCCGACGCTTGCTAATTTTTTCTCTTATGTCCGCACGCAGTTCAGCGCCACCATCCAGGGATTCCAGTGCGACAATGGCCGCGAGTTTGACAACCTCAGCGCCCGCACTTTCTTCCTCACCCATGGTGTTCATCTCCGCATGTCCTGCCCTTACACCTCGCCACAGAACGGTAAAGCTGAACGCATCATTCGTTCCATTAATAACATGGTGCGCTCGCTTTTGTTCCAGGCCAGTGTTCCACCTGCATACTGGGTGGAGGCTCTACACACTGCAACTCACCTCCTTAATATCCTTCCCACCAAAACCTTGGCGTTCAGTACACCACACTTCGCTCTGCATGGCACACTCCCCTCTTATGATCATCTGCGCGTCTTCGGCTGCAAGTGTTATCCCAACCTAGCCGCCACCGCGCCTCATAAACTCGCTCCGCGCTCCGCTTTGTGCGTCTTCCTGGGTTACTCTGCTCATCACAAGGGCTATCGGTGCCTCGACATGGCCACCAACCGTGTCATCATCTCCCGACACGTGGTCTTTGAGGAGACCGCATTCCCCTTCTCACAGCAGTCCTCACCACCCACTCACGCGGATTTTGAGTTTCTCGCAGATGATTCTAATTCTGTGCCGGCCCTCATTGGACCTACACAGCTGCGTTTGCCTGCAGGTGCTCCTGGTGTTTCCGCACAGCCACGTGCGGCTGCGACCGCACTGCCACGTGCGGCCTCCGACGTTTCCCAGTGGCCGGTGCCGCCACTGGTTGTCCCCGCCGGCTCTACGCCTCCAGGCTTCCTCCAGCCGGCCCCTGCGGCTGGACAGACCGCCTCGACACCGCTCGGCCGGTCACAGCCGGCGTCCAGCCGGCCTCAGCCAGCGTCGGCCACCCCTGGCCGGCCGCTGCCGGCCGACGCCGCGCCCAGCCAGCCGTCGCTGGCCTCGCCCGTCCTCAGCCGGTCACAGCCGGCGCTGGACACTCCTGGCCGGCTTCAGCCGGCCCCTGCTGCTCCGTCTTCGCCAGGCCGGGCTCCAGCCGGCCCGCTGCCCCAACACCGGCCCCTGAGCGACTTTCCCAACGTGTACTCTCGGCGCCCGTCTGCTCCTGCACCGACTCCTGCGCCCCCTGGTCCTCCGCAGCGCCTTCCCAAGGGCGCCGTGCCTGTTCCACCCGTGGTGAATCAGCACACTATGACCACGCGGGCCAAGCAGGGGTTTCGACTACCGGCACTGTACCATGCTGCCCCGCTGTCCCCGATCCCGAAGACCTTCCGTAGTGCTCTTGCCGATCCGAATTGGCGAGCTGCTATGGAAGAGGAGTATGGGGCACTGCTGCACAATGCCACTTGGGATCTCGTTCCGCGCCCTCCGCGGACCAACGTCGTCTCCGGCAAGTGGATCTTCAAGCACAAGCTCAAGGCCGATGGTTCTCTTGAGCGGTACAAGGCCCGTTGGGTTCTTCGGGGATTCACCCAGCGGCCAGGTATTGATTTTGATGAGACATTCAGCCCTGTTGTGAAGCCTGCCACAGTTCGTACGGTGCTCTCCATCGCCTTGTCCCGTCAGTGGCCGATACACCAGCTTGATGTGAAGAACGCCTTCCTTCATGGGACATTGTCTGAGACAGTTTACTGCTCCCAGCCTTCTGGTTTCGAGGATCCCGCTAGGCCTGACTTTGTTTGTCGCTTAAACAAGTCCTTGTACGGTCTCAAGCAAGCCCCTCGCGCCTGGAACACCCGGTTTGCAGCTTTCATTCAGACTCTTGGCTTCGTGGAGACGTGGTCAGATGCCAGCCTGTTCGTCTTTCGGCGTGGCACCGATATGGCCTACCTACTGCTCTACGTCGACGACATTGTCCTCACGGCCTCTTCCATGTCTCTTCTACGGCAGATCATTGATGCCTTGCAGCGCGAGTTCTCTATGAAGGACCTTGGGGAACTTCATCATTTTCTGGGGATGCATGTTCAGCACCATGGTGATGGTCTTCTTCTATCCCAGCGGAAATACATGTTGGAGATTCTCGACCGAGCAGGTATGGCAGAGTGCAAGCCTTGTTCTACTCCGGTTGACACCAACCCCAAGGTTTCTGCCACAGATGGCGAGCCCGTCTCGGATCCCACCGACTTCCGCAGCATTGCTGGCGCTCTACAGTACCTCACCTTCACCAGGCCGGATATTGCTTATGCTGTTCAGCAGGTCTGTCTTCACATGCATGACCCTCGCGAACCTCATCTGGCTGCCTTGAAGCGGATATTGCGCTACATCCGAGGTACACTCCATCTGGGGCTTCATCTGCGCCCTTCCAGGACTGATGATCTTGTTGCTTACTCCGACGCTGACTGGGCTGGTTGTCCTGATACACGGAAATCCACGTCAGGTTATGCTGTTTTTCTAGGCGACAACCTTGTTTCTTGGTCCTCCAAGCGACAGAACACAGTTTCTCGCTCCAGCGCCGAGGCAGAGTACCGCGCCGTCGCCAATGCTGTGGCCGAGGCTACATGGCTGCGCCAGCTTCTGCTTGAGCTTCACACTCCCCTTCGCCGTGCCACCGTTGTTTACTGTGACAACATCAGTGCTGTCTACATGTCCACCAATCCGGTGCAGCATCAGCGGACCAAGCACATTGAGATTGATCTCCACTTCGTCCGAGAACGGGTCGCCCTTGGCCATGTCAAGGTGCTGCATGTTCCTACTACATCGCAGTACGCCGACGTCTTCACCAAGGGGCTTCCCTCGTCGACCTTCATGGAGTTTCGGTCCAGTCTGAACGTCAGTGGCTGACGATCTGACTGCGGGGGCGTGTTAGCAATATGTATATGGTGGGCCTAAGGGCCTTAGGCGCAGGGCACGCCGGCCCTTTAGGCCGTGCGGCAGGACCCCTCAGGGGTATGTATGGTTGATTAGGATTAGGCAAGGATAACCGTTGGATGGTATTGTTTCCCAAACCCTAGGTCATCCTTGCCTATATATGTAACCGAGCATTGCTCTCTTTAATCAATTCATTATTCCCTGCAATCTCTATTGCTTTCACGTTCCAATACACATTAAAATGTGCAAAGGCTAGAAAAGAAACTTTGCTGCAGCAACATTGATGCCAAATTATTCGACAGAACTTTGCTTAAGAATAAACAAGAATTAAAACATACCCTCAGTGTTTGCGAAGCAGCATCTATTATTTCTACAGATTCATCAGATAAATAAGTCTTCAAGAGTTTCAGAAGCGCAACCAAAATGTCATCAGAAATACCATAGTCTGAGCACAATTTATCATCCTTGGAAGCAGAACCACTGCGTAGTTGTACAGGATGCTTTTGAGCAAGGGTTGGCAGATGGAATATTACTTGATGTGCATCAGACAAGCCAACCTGCATCAATACTACTGAAATCAAATGCCAGAGAAGAGAAAAAATGCAAATCAACAACAAACTGCAGCATGAAAAAGGACGAAAGACTGAAAGCACACCCTAGAGATAAAATCAGCAACCACCGGAGAAGCTTCATTTGCTACAGGAGATGAACTACAAAGGTCAACAAGAGTCCATACAGCAGAAACAACATCCGAGTCACTGCACCAGCAGCTAACTATGTCTGTATCACCAGCAGATAGATCACTTCTACTGATGACTTCTCCCAATAATAACTTGTTGTGATACATACGAAGACTGAGAGTACAAGAACAACATGAAAGAAATGGTGTTAGAAAAATACAAAAGAAAAAACAGAATGCGATGTTGTAACTGCCTAAGCTGCATATTTTGCACTACTCCAGTTGACGGAGAGGGCCATTGTAAGAAACACTAAATGAAGAGATAAATAAGTAAATATTACCCCAACAAGAACAGTTCCGGTGGCAAATAAGGAGCCCTATTAACAAACTACATGAAGTCAAAAGTAATTAATCAGCTCATAATGAACATTAGAAATAAAAATAAGAAAATAATAACAAGAGGAGGAACCTTTAAGAACTGATCTCTTGAAACATACGAGGAAGAAAGTGAAGTGTGAAACTCTCGTATATCTTTCAAGCAATCAAGATCAGGAAGTGGTTCCAACTCCTGTAAAGCCAATGAGAACAGAATAAATCAACAGGGAGAATAACACACAGCTACCACTACCAGTAAGAATGTAATTACAAACAGAGGAGATGAAGCATACTCTTATGTAATCATAAAGCAGAGGATCAGCGTCCATGGTCAATTGCCGAAGTAAAGAAAGAGCCCTTGATGTATCAGCAGTACCACTACTTTGTTCTTTTTCATTAGTTAGGCAAGTGATCAATTTTGGAACTACAACCTGTAACAGTTCAGTTTGAAGCACAACTAATCAGAAGTTCATTAAATAGAATAGAGTAAAATGCACCGGAGGTCCATCAACTTGTAAGTGGGTGTCACTTAGATCCACAAACTTTGAAAGTGCATTTTGGGGTCCATAAGCATTTTAAGTTGTTCACCATAGGTCCATACCCGTCTACATGGGCAGCTAGCGTTGATGTGGCTTGCTGACTGGGCATCACCTCTCTTATCCCTCCCAATCATCTTCTCTCTCCTTATGTCTTTGGTTGGGACATTTAATCGAACAGGTTGAGGGCGAGACAACCTCTGTCCCAGCGACGATGATGACGTAGCCAGCGTTGGCGGCGCCAAGGCGCCTTAGCTCCTCCAGCGTGTGCTCGGCGAGGTCCAAGTCACCGTGGATCCAGCATGCGTTGAACAGGTTGTCTCGCCCCCAACCTGTTCAATTAAATGTCCCAGCCAAAGACAAGGAGAGAAGATGATGAGGATGATGAAAAAGGTGTGCTGAGTTGGCAGGCCAGGTCAGCACTAGCTCCCACATGGATGGGTATGGATCTATGGTGAACGACTTAAAATGTTTATGGACCCAAAAATGCACTTTCAGAGTTTGTGGACCTAAGTTACACCCCCTTACAAATTGATGGACCTCCAGTGCATTTTACTCAATAGAGTTTATTGAACTGTTCGTGAAATCCACCTGAAGCTGCCTGCCAAGCACTTCCACAGTTTCAGCAGAGGTATTTCCATCAAATGAAGCCAGCAATTTAAACAATATATTACAGCATTGGTCTTCCAATGGTTTGTGCTGGATGTAGTTCCCCACTATACAAATAATATAGCTGCAGTTGAAACATATAATATCTCAAACGTTCAGATAAACATAAGGCCAGATAAACCCACAATTATCTCAACAAATACTAGTTACAGTGTGCAGTGTAGTGTAGAAATCAACAACTGCACTTAATTTTATATAAAATCTGCTTGTAAGAAAAAGAAAAACAGAAGATCAGGACCCACTAGAATAATCTATTTTTTACAGAGTGTTTGCTCATCTTCCAAAAATGATAATCATAACTCTTCTTGGTGTTTTACGAAAATTGATAATACTAATCAGTGATTAAACTTGGCATTAACTCACTGAAAATAAAGTTGAACTAAGAAAGGAATTTACAACCTAGAATTATCAGTGTTGTTATAAGGCAAGTTACTTGACTACAGAAAGCACTGAACATGAAAAGCATTATAGAGGAACCACATAACATGAGTGTGTGTCAAAAACACTCACAAGCAAGTGCTCTCAAGAACCACTCTGTGTCCAAGTACATCTATCAAAACTTCAATTGCACAAAGCCGATGACCCATGTGCCTGGGATGGCAAGCATCTGCAACTTGCTGATGTATTGCCAGAAGGAACTGCACAAAATTAAGTGGAGATATTTCGTCACAATCACAGGATACACTACAGGCATTACATGCATTTATCTTTGTAGTAGCATTCATGACCAACAGTAGTGTATGAACAAAAAAAATAATATTTCTTGCAACACTGTTTGTGAGAATAAATAAAAGGGATAGTAAAGCAAACAACATGTGGCCAAAAAAAAGCACCAGTACATGATGAAAAAATATGAAAGAATTTTCTAAGAGAACAAAATATGTTCGGTATTCTAATTGCAATGTAAGCAAATCATACATATACAGCAATGTATCTGGTAAAAATATAAGTGTAAAAACAAAGTCAATGACGATGGGTATGCAACTAGTAACTATTATTGAATCTTATACAAACAAATTTCCTTTTGACGGTGTATCTTCTTCACTTTCAAATGTTGATATATGAGTTGTCCCGAGTTTATCACCGAAGCATGACCTATCCTAGATGATGAATTCCATATCAGAAATAGCTATGCACACGAGAGAGTTGTACTACCAGTGTTATTGTGTGGGTCCAGTGTGAATCTAATCGGGTATAGCTACACAAACAACTAGACTGTATAATTGGTTCAAAGTAGGGATTAGGTTCACACCAGAATCACACAGCAACACTGGTTTCATACAGTCTGGTCTGTATATCTATTTCCATCTTATCCCTGCTTTTAACTAGTCGTACAGTCCGGTCATATGTATAGCAGGACTCGTCCATATCCACTTTTTTGTACCAGATAATTTCATACAAAGGCAGGATATTGCAAAGGAATCATCTACTGGTAGCATGTACATACATCCATATACTTAAGAGATATGAACAGTTATATTTAAGATGACACATAAAGTAATTGCACGAGAAATTACCCATGTAACCGAGCATAATATCAGCAGTAGATATAAACTTATATTGTAAATCTTGCCACACATTCCCACCAGTAAAAAGGGTTCCACTTTTCAGTTTTGGGAAAATCCCTACCCAGTGGATGCAGTAATAAGGCTGCTAATGTTTTCTGGTGGACACCAGTAAGAAAATTTTCATTTCCATTTTTAGTACTCTTAATTTTCTCAATTTTTGCCACTTTCGTGACTTGATAACAGCATCTAAGGGCTAGACAGATGCATTACCCGTTGGATATTCCGAATTGAGAAATAAAATAAGAATAAAACAGAATACCTTAAATACTCTGTCAGCGCGGAATATATTAATTTTATCAACAACAACTGTGTCCGCCAAATCATCATCCCTGAAATGTGAAATCAATCATTATACTACAGTGTTCATTGCATTAAAATGTAGCAATCAGAAATGCATAGGGCCAATGAATGAGGATGTACATGGTATCCATAAATCCATCAACAACCGTTTTCACCGAAAGAGCAACAATCTCCTTGGAGAAATATGGGATTTGTGGCCCATGAGCAGATGATGAAACTGAGAGCAAAAAGGCAACAATTGAAACCTAAAATAGAAGAACAAGTGCAATAAGAAATCAAAGCTTGAAACAGCTTTACACATCACAGATAATAAAAGATAAATAAACATAACAGGAAGTTGACAGTATGAAAGCCAACCATATCATAATTAAGAATGGAAACTACAAATCGAGAATATACCAGCATTGAGCACAATTTGTGCCTTTGTGGTAATGCAAAGATCATCCATTTTTTAATCTTCTGTTTTACATTTTGTCAGTAGTGTTGGTGTATATAGAGATATAGAGCCCATGTAGTGTAAAGGCCCATCTAGAGGCACATGTACTTAATGTATATAGCCCACCCTTCTAGGGTTGGAGGAATAGACAGCAATCTTTCCTCTAGCAAGTAGGTTTCAATGATGACAGCTGTCAACTACCAGAATAATATTATCCTTGTAGCTATGAAGATTTGGCTATCCTCGATTCACAGGTCCAGAATGACCTCAACAATTCCGAAAAGTTATGTTCTACTTACTACTTTTTAATAGTAAATTTAGCACAGTACAGCACTGTAATCACAAAAAAAAGGAACATAAATAATGCCACTTCAGTGTCGCAGAATATGATGCAACATATAACCATATTTTTGGGTGATTAAAATACTTACAAGATGCGATGATATATACAAGATAAAATACAATGGCTGGAGAACATCATAAAGTACACGCAGACTAAGAGATGTTCTACTCAAGCAGCATACCATATGTTTTTTAATGAGATCATCACGCTCGAGCTCAGAAATTTCACCAAGCTGCAAAAGTGATTCACATAAGGCAGTTTCTGCTAGCTCCTTCTCTGGCCCTGTGCCACATCTGGTGGCAATGGACAATCCGAAGATTGGAACGAAGTATCTCTTGATAATTATGGACAAAGGTTGCGATAAAATCTGAGCCAAAAAAATATATATAAAAAAGGAATTAAGCATGGAGACAGCACCTTATACACAGAAGTTATAAAATGCATGGTGAAACTTATTCAGAGAAATATGGTTTTGAATAAACGCCGCACTTAGTCTCTGAAATATTCTTTAACAGGAAAGGTGGTGTTTCATGTAACTTTAAAATGGTGCTACTTGCAGTGCTGACTAGTCTTTCTAGACCAACAGTAAACATTCACCTTCGATATCCAATTCAGGTCAGCATCATCACCCCTGAGAATAAGGAAAGGCAGAAGCCATGAGCTACAATGTTCAACAAAGTTCCTTGGCTCAGACGAACTATAACCAAACATTTCTTGCACCTGTAGAAGTTACATCAGAAGTATAGGGCATTACAAATTGAAAAAAAAAGGTATATTAAATATGGTAACAGTTGAAATTTTTACTAGCTTATGGACAACATCATGGCATCAAGTATAAATAACTTGCTTCTCCGAATTCTAAAAGTTAGTAATTTAAACCAAAGGAAAAAAATGCATGCAATATACAAGTGATGAAAAACTGCAGCCAAGAAAAATGAGTGGGAAAAATATTTTGTAAAACAGCAAAAAATTTGTGGATACTAAAAGATGTGACTTATGCTTTGCCAAAAATTACATAGTGTTAATGTTTTTCAAAATTCAGTCCCCATTGTGACAAGATAAAACGAACTGTAGTCAATACAGAAGATAA
This sequence comes from Urochloa ruziziensis, assembly GCA_015476505.1. Lineage (NCBI taxonomy): Eukaryota > Viridiplantae > Streptophyta > Magnoliopsida > Poales > Poaceae > Urochloa > Urochloa ruziziensis. The sequence continues at coordinate 13,335,568 of CM027122.1, read as the reverse complement.
AAAATAGGAATCTAGCTTGCAGTGCGTGTTCGAGAAAAAAATAATCTAGCTTGCCATGCGGTCATAATTATTTGAGTATGCTTCGCAAGTGTACTTAGATAGGGGCATAAAGGCTTGACTCTTTTCACCTACACTGTCATGTATATGTTTACTAATCAGCCCATGGATAACTATCAGTTTTCCCTAAAAATGATTAAACATTCAGAAGGAGCTCGTGATTAAAGTTTAGTTAATTGCACAATGAGGAGACCTTTTTGACCGAAGTCAGCGGGGGAAGCCCCAACCTATTTTTTGTATATTTTTTTATTCTAGACCCATTTAATTCGCTCAAATATGGCCTGTTTATTGGGATCAATAGATCGGCAGCAGAGAAGGATCACAACTAACTCACCTCCCCTCAGGAGGCTCTGTGCTGTGGACGCCTTCCTGGGCGTCAAGTACTCCAGGCGCAAGAAGAAGGAAGCGCCGGCTAAGCCATCCTCTAGTGGCTAAAGTCTGTTAGTGTTAGCTTATTTTCTATTCAGTTAGTTTGGATTAGTTTGAGAGATAAGATTTGTTAGAGTTTGTTAGTTCCGGGCTACTTATAGAGCACGGATTGGACTGTTTTGGTTAAGCAAGAATTAGTACCTAAACTACTCAGAGCCTCCTAGGGAGGGCGAGTCTGTTGGTGCTACCTTGCCAATCTACTCGCTATATCATCTGGTATCACGATCCTTACGATCCTGCTGCCTCCAAACCCACCACCACCAGCCGCCGTTCCCCGTCGCCACCTCGACGATGGGCGACGACGTCATCTCTGCCTCCGACTTCAAGTCCAGCATGGACAAGCTGTTGGCGGAGCTCTCCACCGTGCGCAACGAGATCACCACCATCAAAGGCGACCAGAGCCGCCTTACAGTCGCCGTCAACCGCATCCAATCCCACAAGCACAAGGCGGAGCCCTCCGGCGGCGGCGACGACACCCAGGTGGACGGCAAGGGCAAGGGGACGACGTTCCCTCCACCGCCGCCACCATCCGCGCCGCCCACCCACAAACTTCGCTTCGTCAAGTATGACGGCGCTGAAGATCCCATCGGATGGCTCCACAAATCCGAGCAATTCTTCCGCGCTCATCGCACGCCGGAAGATGAGAAGGTCCTGACGGCGACATACTACCTCGAAGGCCCTGCCCAGCAGTGGTACTACCGCCTGGAGCGCAACCGCGGGGTACCCACCTGGCCGCAGTTCGTCGACCTTGTCAATAGCCGTTTCGGCCCTCCGACACGCAGCAATCCCTTCGACGAGTTGGCACACCTGCAGCGCACGGGCACGGTCGAGGAATTCATCGACCAGTTCCTCCTTCTCCTCGCTCGCTGCGAGAACGTGACGGAACGCCAGCAGGTGGATCTGTTCACGGCCGGCCTCCGCAATCCCCTGCGCATGGACGTCAAGATGCAACGCCCGGAGTCCCTTGAGGACGCCATGGGCCTCGCACGCTGCTTCGAGCGCCGCCTGCAGGTGGACGACGACGGCGGCATCCGCCACGTCACGCGCCTCCCCCCGCGCACGCCACCACCGAACCGGCCGCCTTCGACGCCGCTCCGCACCGCTGCCAGCGCACCCTCCAAGCCCCCACAGGTGACGCCAGCGGCACCAACCCGCCCCGCACCTCGGCCGGGCGCCCGCTTCACCCGGCTCACGCCGCAGGAGATGGCCCAGCGCCGCATCGACGGCCTTTGCTTCAACTGCCCCGAGAAGTTCACGCCGGGCCACATCGACACCTGCACCATGAAGGGGATCTACTTGATGGAGCTCGACGACAGCGCACCAATCGAAGACATCATCTCCGACGACGAGATCAGCATCTCCTTGAACGCCCTCACCGGCATCAAGACGACGGACACCATGCATCTCGTCACGTCCGTGGCCGGCGCCATGTTGCGCGCCCTGGTGGACTCCGGCTCCACGCACTCCTTCATCACCACCAACACTGCGCAACGCCTGGGCCTCACCTGCCAGCAGCGGCCAGGGCTCACGGTCGGTGTAGCCAATGGCGAACGCGTCCCATGCGCCGGTGTCTGCCCTTCGTTCCCCGTCACCATCGGCCGCGAGCTCTTCTTCGTCGATCTCTACGTCCTGCCCCTCGACGAGTACGAGTTGGTACTCGGCTGCCAGTGGCTCAAGACGCTCGGGCCCATCCTTTGGGACTTCGAGCACCAGTCCATGGCGTTCTGGCGGGACGGACATCGCTTCAAGTGGCACGGCGCAACCACGTCCTCCCAGCCTCGCCTTCACGCCATGGCTCGCCACGACCTCCTGGCACTGCTCCTTACCGAGTTCGTGGACATCTTCGAGCAACCCGTGGAGCTACCACCGCCTCGACGATTTGATCACCGGATCCACCTTCTGCCTGACACAGCGCCCGTGGCAGTGCGCCCCTACCGGTACCCCCAGCTCCTCAAAGACGAAATCGAGCGCCAGTGCGCGAACATGCTGCGCCTGGGCATCATCCGCCCCAGCACCTCGGCGTTCTCCTCGCCCGTCCTCCTCGTCCGCAAGAAGGACGGCTCCTGGCGCTTCTGCATCGACTTCCGCGCTCAACGCCAAGACGGTCTGCGACATGTTCCCCATCCCCGTCGTCGACGAGCTCCTCGACGAGCTTAAGGGCGCCACTTTCTTCACCAAGCTCGACCTTCGCAGTGGCTACTTCCAAGTCCGGATGCACCCCGATGACATCCACAAGACGGCGTTCCGGACACACCACGGACACTTTGAGTTCGTGGTCATGGCGTTCGGCCTCACCAACGCGCCGTCCACATTCCAAGCGCTGATGAACGAGGTCCTCAGCCCATTCCTCAGGATGTTCGTACTTGTGTTCTTTGACGATATTTTGATTTACAGTCGTTCCCTGTCGGAGCACCTCCGCCACGTGCGCTCGGTGTTCCAGATCCTCCGCGCCAACAAGCTCTTCCTCAAGGAATCGAAGTGCTCCTTCGCCCAGCGCAGCGTCGCCTACCTCGGCCACGTCATCTCCGAGTCCGGCGTCGCCATGGACCCCTCCAAGATCGTGGCGGTGCAGGAGTGGCCCCAACCACGCACGGTCAAGGCGCTCCGTGGTTTCCTTGGCCTCACCGGCTACTACCGTCGCTTCATCGCCAACTACGGGACCATCGCCGCTCCACTGACGGCGCTGCTCAAGCGCGAGGCCTTCCTGTGGTCCGCCGCGGCGACAGAGGCGTTCCTGGCCCTCAAGGCAACACTGACCACAGGACCAGCACTGCAGCTACCGGACTTCACCACAGGCTTCATCGTCGACTGCGACGCGTCCGGCACCGGATTCGGGGCGGTCCTCCATCAAGGGGCCGGCCCGATCGCCTTCTTCAGCCGCGCCATCGCCCCTCAGCACGCCAAGCTGGCCGGGTACGAGCGGGAGTTGATCGGCCTCGTCAAGGCGGTCAAGCACTGGCGGCCGTACCTCTGGGCGCGCTCCTTCAACGTCCGCACCGACCACTTCGCGCTCAAGTACTTGCTCGATCAGCCCCTCTCCACGATCCCCCAACACACGTGGGTCAGCAAACTGTTCAGCTACGACTTCAAGGTCGAGTTCAAGCCAGGCAGCCAGAACGCGGCGGCGGACGCGCTCTCGCGTCGAGACGAGGAGTCCGTCGAGCTCCAGTCCTGCGCCATCTCCCGCCCAGACATCGAGCTCTTTGCAGAGTTCCAGCGCGAAGCAGGGTCCCTGCCGGAGATCATCACCAAGCGTGCCGAGATCGAGCGTGGCGAAGCAGGGGCGTCTTGGACCATCGCTGACGGGTTCGTCATGCACCGCGGTCGCATCTTTGTGCCGGCGTCCTCGACCATCTGGCCAAAGATCCTCGTCGTCGCCCACGGCACCGGCCATGAAGGGGTCCAGAAGACGCTCCATCGGCTTCGAGCGTCGTTCTACAACCCGCACGCCAACCAGCTGGTTCGGGAATTCGTTCGCGGCTGCAGTACATGCCAGCGCAATAAGACGGAACACCTCCACCCCGGCGGCCTGCTCCAACCATTGCCCGTGCCTACAGCAGTATGGCAGGACATCGCGCTCGACTGTGGAAGGGTTCCCCAAGGTTGGCGGCAAATCAGTGGTGCTCACGGTCGTCGACCGCTTCTCCAAATACGCGCATTTCATCGCGCTCGGCCACCCCTACACAGCGACGTCCGTCGCCCAGGCGTTCTTCGACCAGATCGTCCGCCTCCATGGCATCCCGTGCTCCATCGTCAGCAATCGGGACCCGGTCTTCACCAGCACCTTCTGGACCGAGCTCTTCCGCCTCGCCGGCGTCGAACTCCGTCTCAGCTCGGCGTTTCACCCGCAGACGGACGGGCAATCCGAGGTCACTAACCGCATCCTGGGCGTCTACCTCCGTCGTTTGGCCGGCGATCGCCCAAGGAATTGGCTGCGCTGGCTCCCATGGGCGGAATTCACGTGCAACTCCTCGTTCCAGACGGCGCTCCGGGCTACGCCATTTGAAGTCGTCTACGGCCGCCCCCCTCCGACAATGGCCTCCTATCAACCGGGAGTCGCGAGGGTCACGGCCCTGGACAAACAGCTCCAAGACCGGGACGTGTTCCTCCAGGCGATCAGAGAACGCCTCCTTCAGGCGCAGGCAATCATGAAGGAGCAGTACGACGCCAAGCATCGTGAGGTGATTTTGGAGGTGGGCGACTGGGCTTGGCTACGCCTGCACCACCGTGCTGCCGCGGGGATCACCGACAAAGCAGCTGACAAGCTTGCTCCCAAATACTATGGACCCTATAAAGTGCTGGAACGCATCGGATCGGTGGCCTACCGGCTGGAGCTGCCTCCCAAAGCGAAGATACACAATGTGTTCCACATTGGTTTCCTCAAGAAACACCTCGGTGACCCCCAGTTGCCATCGTGCCTCTTCCAATGGTGTTGCACGGCAAAGTTGTTCCCACGCCGGATTCTGTCCGCAAGGCCAGGCTCAACCGCGGCAATTGGGAGCTGTGCGTTCGTTGGGTGGGACTTCCTCTAGCAGATGCGACATGGGAGCGACTGGATGCATTCGGGGAAGCTTATCCGGAATTCCAGCTCGAGGACGAGCTGTTTCGGGAGGAGGGAGGAAGTGTTGTGGACGCCTTCCTGGGCGTCAAGTACTCCAGGCGCAAGAAGGAAGCGCCGGCTAAGCCATCCTCTAGTGTCTAAAGTTTGTTAGTTGTTAGCTTATTTTCTATTCAGTTAGTTTGGATTAGTTTGAGAGATAAGATTTGTTAGAGTTTGTTAGTTCCGGGCTACTTATAGAGCACGGATTGGACTGTTTTGGTTAAGCAAGAATTAGTACCTAAACTACTCAGAGCCTCCTAGGGAGGGCGAGTCTGTTGGTGCTACCTTGCCAATCTACTCGCTATATCACTCTGAGATTAGAGATAATCTTTCTGCTTGTTGATCAAGGCCAAGAGGCCGAGTACGCCTAACTTATTCCTGAACTCTAGCTAACAAACTTAATCCAAATCTGAAACAAACTAACAACCAAATCCACTTGACGCCTGAGCCTTGACTCTACGGTAGAACTTCCACAACACGCTCCCACGGGGAATCCAACCTGGGCGTGCTGGATGCTACTCAGGTGCTCTAACCACTAGACTAGAGGCCCTTTCGCCACTCGAGACCTTAAAAGTTAAAATCATATTGAGATGCCATGCTGAGCAGTAGAACAGAAAATTACCTCAACAAGTGAAACTAAACTCATCTCGCAAGCAACCCATCGAAAAAGAATTGGACCCATCACTTGGCCGAGATACTGCATTCCAGAAAGGTAACCAAAATATGTGAACTGTAATGCCAGCAAGTCATTCTCATTTAAAATAACTACATAAGCAAATTATTTCAGAGTCAATGTCCAGTCACCTTGCTTCGTGAAGCATAACCAAGCCTTCTTGAGATCGAATCAAATAAAGCATAAGCTAATTCTCTGACAAGTAAGTAGCACAAAAGTAAAGCAAGGATCAAAGCAGTGCCCAGTTATCATTAAAAAAAATTGTGCATCAACACAGTTCATAGATTGTGGAAATACCGCTGAGAAGGCTCTATAGCAGCAGCAGCAGAAATCATGAACACGCACTGCAAAGTCAGAAGTCCAAGGACATAAATAAGTTCAGCAACTAAAATATGATTTATTTCATTTTAGAAGTCCAAGGACATAAATAAGTTCAGCAACCAAAATGTAAGATGTTTAAGTTTTTCCTAAGTTTCTCGAAGTTTGACCCAAGTTCATAGAGAAAATGCACAAAGATCTACAGCATCAATTTTTCACTGTTTGAGAAAAAAATCGATTTCCCATTAATTCAACGAAATATGCTGTAATAGTTCGGTACTGCAGATGTTAATATATTTTTCCTATAAACTTGGTCGAAGTTATTAGAAAACTAAAACGATCTTGTTCTAGTACAACAAGACACCAAGAAGCCCCCAACCAACAAAAACCCACACATTGTCTGTTCTGATGCAACTATTATATATCAAACAGGGATCATCGTTAATGTTTCCCTTACGCACTAAAAATAATTGGTATGAAAAAATATTTATTGTTATCCAAGAAAAATCTGTACAATCAATTATACAAGACAAAATAATATATAATTCTGTTGCACAAAACAAGAACATACCTCAACTTCAACATCCTCACTATGCACAGACAAATGAGCTAAAGTAATGAGGGCAGTTTCAATTACAGGAATAGATTGTGGACCAGCAGCTAAGACTTCTCTAGCTGTAACTGGAGAGTTAATTGAGAACGCTACCATCTTGGCACCAATAGTTGAGCTGATATATTGAGAAAAAATTGTTAAGTCAAGTAGTTAACACTTAGTGCAATATCTGGATGTCAACTATGATTCATGTATTAATTTCAAAAAAACTATGAATCATGTATATTAAAACATATCACTTTTTTCAGTAGTTGAATTAAATGGTAGAGCGTGGGAATACAAGAAAACAAGTCTTGTACAGGGAAGTAGGATAAACCTACTATTAGAAGTATTATGTCATCAATATGGGAAAGATAAATGGATACACGGTTCTATTTTTCAGTGGCACATAAGTACATCTAAGTAATAATGGTTGTGTGTGAGTGTGGGTTGTTTTCTAAAACCTTTTTCACCTTAAAGCAGATTTTAGGGGATAAGAGTGCTCCAGCAGGTTTCCAATCCAATCCCCAATACAAATTTTGTTGGTAACTACCAAAAATAAGCACTCCTCTCCCCTAAATGAAGGGGATGATCCCCCTCCCCTATTAACTGTTATCCTTGGCTCCAGGACATTTCATGTGACAGAGAGAAGAGAGAGGAAGAAAGAGAGAGTAGGGGGAGGAACAGGAGTGGTGTGTATCGTTGTATTAATAGAAGAAGAAAAGAGTCATACAGAGACTCACACAAACACTCACTCAGCCATACACTCAACCCCAGCCCATAGGCACAAAACAAGGGTCACCAAAAAGGAAAATCCTGTTCTGTAACTATGGGTTTTCCATAAACCCCTCTCTTCTTAATATATTGAACACAGCTCTCCTGCGTGTTCGAAAAAAAACTCCAGCCATGTTGCAAAGTAGTCAACTACTACAGCCATTTGCTAGCAGTCCATACAATGGTCCTAACTGTATTAGTAAATTTTTAAAACTTAGGTGCTGATTTATCTTATAAAAAGCTATAGCTACTATCTCGATACATGTTTAAGATGACTGATAATGAACCAAAACTGTAAAGCATCAAGAAAATCGACTCGAGGCCATCAAACGGTAGTTGTCAATTACTTACCAAACATCATAAAATAGTTCAGTATGCCCTTCCCACGTTTGGAATAACACAACAATTTCCCTGGCTAGATACAACCTGACACGGTAATCGGTATCATGCAGCATGTCAAGCAAACATCCAATCAGATCCTACAATCATAAGAATGGAAACACATTACTAGTGTAGGAATACATTTCAAATGGCAGTTCTGATAACGGAAAGAAAATATATATCACCTGCGCAACGTCAGGGAACAGGCAAATAAAGGATGAGATGCAATCAATGAGCTTGATGCGAGAAAACCAATCCGCAGAACTTATGTCTGTAGCCTTATTTACCAAGTCTAATAGGATATCCTGGCTCTGCAAATAACAGGAAAATATCTAGCAGTTGACACAAACTCAATGGAGGATATAAGGTACAAGCTCATAACTAGTTGAAGTTGCAAGTCTGAAGGACCAGGGTCCAGAAAAAAAAACATTCGGGAATGGTGCTGTAGTACAGAAATACATCGTGTATAAAAACTAAAACGCCTACAACGACGTTGAAGAAGGTCGCAGATAATGAAAAGAAAAGGTGCATAAATTGAAAAATAAAGTCAATTTGATGACAGGATTTATGGTGGCTGCTAGATTTCTAGTGGCTGTCTCAAGATTTTGGTTCAATAAATCAAATTCTCATCAAATACAAAATAATACAAAATTAAACTGCAGCATATAAAACTAATATTTACTCAATGAAACCTTAAACATTAAAATAATATTATAAGAAAAACTTAAAAAATAAATGTGACTCGAACAAATTAAGTGTTACATTTAGCATCACCAGGTCACGTTAAATTATATCACATGTCAAATACCTACCTCGCTGAAAATCCATTTGCGTCCTTGTGGCTTTCCATTAGTATTTGACCCACCATCACGAAGAGCTACCAACGTTCTTAACAAAGCGTGTACATAAGCTAAGCATTCTGTAGAGTTAAGTAATGAACTTGCACATCTATCCCTCATATCATTTATAACATGGACCTGCATGACCAAAATCAACATGTTAAAATTAAACTCATAAGCCAGCAGGACAAGTATAAATTTGGTGTAATTAAACTTAGTCAAACAGTACCATGGAAGATACAGTTTTAGATGAACCAGGGATGTTTCTGCAAAGATTAAGCAAGATGACCTGACGAACCTACAAAAAGAAACCAGATGATACAAGGATATCATTGCAGTAAAAGAATATAAGAAGCATGTTAAAATGTGTACCTTTACATCACTTTCTTTCTCCACCAGGCTGTATAAAATTTCCCATGTATGAAGAGACGAAACTGAGAAAAAGGTTGAAATGATGCTAACTAGTTCAAGCTTCAAATCCAATGGTCGTAAGAAACTACCCATATTTGCACTCCCACTAGTCGTGATGGAATCTACTTCACCAGAGTCCACATCAAGATCCATATCAGCAACACTACTTTTGCAGTCAACAATAGGATTTAGATCCTCTGGGTTGACACAAGATATCGGCAACACTTTGCCAGCATCTCCATCAAAATTGTTCATTAAACCAGAGAGCTGAGAAAACAGCTGAGAAATTGCCACCAAGAGTTCATCAAGTAATTCAGTTACACCTTTGATAACCACAGAATTCATTCTATTATCAACTCTTGACAGATTAAATATTGGAGAAGACAGAAAACTCTTGAATGAGGATAAAGCAGAGCCCGTTGTATCCAATGGTAAACTTAGGTTAGTGACACCGTGAGAAAGCTCATCATTCTTCTTCATAACAAATGACACGACATGTTTTAGAATATTTGTGATATAATTCAATACTTCTTGCAAAAGTGAAGATTTATCTCCCATGGCCCTGAAAATATCTCACAGAAAAACAAAAGGATGTTAAGCATAATGATAGATAAATACTATAAGAATCATGGGTGTTATGTGATATTCAAGACATAGCTTGAGCCATTAAAACAGACCAGGTCATTAGTTAGGGCTGGCCAGTTCGCTGCCATGCATGTGAGCCAGAATAAACTGGTTGGCACCAGCTTTACATCGAACCACTAGAAACCAGACTCATACCACGCAGTTCACAGGCTGGGCCAAGACTTTTAGGAAACAGATGCACAAGGGAATGAAAAATAGGGGATGATGGAGTTCGAACCCAAGATCCCACCAATGGTGCATTGTTTCCCATCCACAGCCAAATTATGAATTCAAAGGCAGAACAATATTGCTGACAACTCAAGGCAAAACTAAATTAAAGCTATGGTACTCAATCTCATCTGGCCAAAATTTTCTTGTAGATGTAAGCATTGTATTTATGAAACATTAAGGTATAAATGCACATGAAGAAGTGACGATTAAACAAATACCTTGACAACAATGCACAATGAATCAGATTGCAGAGAAGAGAACAAACAAACACAAGATTAGATAAATCCAATTTCTCAAACTGCTTATTTGAGGCCACGAATCCTTTGATGAAGTCCATTAGTTCAAGAAGCATTGGTTGCTGGATAGTCCCAGGAAGGTGTATGTGGTGGCATTTATCAGAAATGACCTGTTTACCAATAAAACATTTTCAGTATCTTTATGATGGAAGCAATAAAACAGAAACTTCATTTCATGAAATTGGTAATATCTCCACAACCACCAAGTCTGAATTAAGACAGCAATAAACAATGGGTTCAACCCTTGCTAAACGTTATTGAACCATCGAAAATACCAAGCATTTTTTTGAGGCATGCCTCATTAAAGATGGAATGCACCAGTATGCTGGCATTTAACTAATAAATGCCAGCAATAAGAACTGGAAAGTAGATGGACCCTTTCAATTAAACTGCTTCGATGCTAAATTACACAATGTGTAATTGGTGCCATGTTGAGTCTCAGGTCTGATGAGCTTTTGTGTTAAGAAGGTGGTTCGTAAGTATACCATAGTCCATTTATAGAGAAAGATCCCCCCCTCCCATCTCCCAACATGTACAGCAGAAGTATAAAAAAGACATGCAGCTCAAAGCATGCTTTGTTTTCCATCAACATGTGGAAGGGCTATGTATCATTTCATTGAACAAGGATACACAGTTCTTGTTACACTAGGAAAAAAACTATGTCCGGAAAAGCTTCAACCTCAGGCTCCAGGTTCAAACCAAATCAAAGAGAGAAGAAATAGAAGACTACATCGCCTGGCAACGTTTGTTTTAACCATTCATGAAGTTCAAGTGACTACTAGCAGAGTAAATCAGAAACAGTTAACGACTAAGAGTAAAGCACCTTAGCAGAAGTATCCAGAGAGATTGCTGATAGAGCTTCCACTGAGTAGGGCAGTTCATCTTTGAGAACCGAGCTCTCGTCCTCAAGAGACTTTATGATAATGGAATTGGCACAAGGTCAACAAATGCATAAGCTTGAAAATACTCAATGCAATCTGTAAAGCCTAGATGCGACTAACTAATAGCATACCTTGGAATAAATTTTACAATCACCAAACAGTCGTGATGTATCTGATGAATTAATTGGTGATGATGAAAAGGCAGCACACAATGAGAAAATAGCTTCAGGAATGAGAATGACATTTTGCTCATTCAGGAGAGAGAATTCCTGCCATGAAAAATGAACTAGTATTTGAGCTTGCCTATCTCAAGGAAGAAACAATGGATGATCTATTCCACCTGAGTTTATAGATGGATATAGTGGTGCATAGCATAATCACAAATACACCATGGAGTCCTAAAAGAGAACTTCAAAGTCCATTTAGCACTCTTATTCAACATAATGTTAACACATATAGCAAACTTGTGGGGTAATAACAAGGAAAAGGTACATGCACACCGACGACTACACATGCATAGCAAACTCATAAACCCAGGAGTGCCTTCATCACACATTAAATTTGCATGCAGGGGCAAGTGTTTTACCACTAAATGCACCTGCAGGTGTGTAAGGAATCACAACCAGGATTTGAACCTAAGTAGGTCGAAATGTACTCCCACAAGTCCACTACCCTACCAAGTCATTCACAATAGCAAAAATATAATCATCACGGTAGCATATAGAGCCCAAACTCAAGTGCAATAACAGCATTCTATAGATATGGCATCATCCATCGGCGATTTTCTTCAATGCAGAAGTTACATCACAATGAATAACAGAATTCACTTCTGTATACAAATGGCAAAAAACTGAAGTTGATGAAGATGCTTCTATATTTTTTATCCCATGCCTAAATGAATCACTATGTCACAAAGTTCATTTATCTATCACCATAGGCAACATGTACCCACACTCTAGGACTTATGTGTGGCAAAAACCAAGAACTAAGTCAAAACGGAACCAGCAACAAACTGAAGCAAGTTTTCATTTCTTCGAACACGCATGTTAATGCATTAAGAACAGGACTTGTGCAAATATAAAGCGACGACCTTTGAATGAACAAGCTCCAAAGTTGATCTTAGTAGATTCTTCCGAATAAAGATAGAATTGGACAAGTCACCCTGCATAGTGTGATATCAAAGAAAAGAATCATTCCTTTTTGCATATTTGAAATAAAGCAGATAAATAGCTAGTGCTTCACAAGTGACTGCAGTTGGAACAGGGACAGAACTAGTACAAACCAGTAAGCTGATGTGGCTTCTTTTTTTTTAAAAAAAAAAGAAAGATGAAGGAAAGAAGCACGTCATTTCATTAAGAAGAAAGTGTACCAGAGAGTACAAAACCACACAGTAAACACATTCCAACGCACCCCCAACACATTCACAAGTTTACATGCTCACCGCACACATTAAAACACAAAAGAAAAGAACTTTTCAGTTGATCTTGTCAATACACGTCATCACACATTCACACTAGCTATTATGGACTCATTTACAATAACAATTTCTACATTGTAGTCGCACAGGCATGGAAAGCACACAAACTTAAGATTAGAATTCTCATCTTCTATTCAAGATTAGTTGTTGGCAAAATGGCCAAAGAACATCAATTGCAGCATAAGCACCATTAACAACTATGCATACAATTATGCACATGTTCTCAAAATAACCAACAACACATCGCATGTGATCATGGAGCCACATTAAAAAAAAAAAATCAACCTAACTGGGAACAGCAGATTTGATCCATAACCAATCAATTGAAACTATTTTTTAAACAAACTACAGGATTGGGAAATCCATCTCAGAATGTTCCTTATGTCTAGTCCTGTTGACTTTACCAGTTTACCCTAATTACAGGAGAACTTATACTTTCAAATAGAATAACAGTTGCAGCAACGTTATGCTAACAATTACTGGCCTATTTACCACCCCACCACAGAGGCCCAACAGAGTAAGGAGTAGCATAAGATAGCAAACATACCTGAAAGCCTATCCTTGAGAAGTAGCAAGCAATGAAATACAAAGCAGACCTAAAGCACCAATGGGGAGCAATAAAGCCTGTTAGCGTAACTTCCGTAGCAACCAACACGTAAGAATTTAACTCACAAAAAAAACAGAACACTACAAATGACTACATGTTACAACATTTACTTAAGTAAAGGATATTGAAGGAAAGATGTGCAAAGATGTCAGACATACAAAAAAATGTACAAAAGTGAATTGCCAGAACTGCTATGACAGAAAGAAGATGACTTCTAAGAGTAAGTCACTAATTCTACATAAAAGTCTTAACAGCACAACACTAATTGAAAGAAATTCTCAAAAAAAAAAACACTAACCGACAGAACTGACCACTATTGCCATCAAACATGTAAGCAATAGCAAACACCATTTCTCTAAATTGGTGGTTATAAAATATATACCCATGTTCAGCGATTTCACACCATTCTACAGTTAATTAGGTTCGAAGAATGTGAATTTATTGGTGTAACATTTCAATAATCTCAGAGTGACTTAAAGCAGTCAGTTTAGAGTTCCAATTACAAAGTGGATATTATTCCAGAAATGGAACCTTCTGCTGCTTTTTCTGTCTGTCTGTCATCATCCATCAAAATAAAAGGAAAGGTGCCACCCATATGTCATAAGAAAAATCAAATCAATAAAAAGCATAAAAAATGGAGGTGCCAAAAGAAAAGCAATATCTAAGATAGTGTCACTGTAGAAATAGAGGCAGGATTAAATCAACAGATAATAATTATATAACAGGAAAGAAGGCATACGGTGATGGCAATTGTTTAAATATTTGCAGGTTCCATGTATCTTCTGATAGAAATGATGTATGAACTTGGTCCTGGAAGAAGGGAAAAAGAACATAATATTCAAAACACATAGTGCTAGCTACAAGTTTATTCACAGGTAGTTAGGGCTTATGTTGAATGGTAAAATGGTAACTGAGGATGAGAAACTAACCCGCACAATCATTCCACCCAGCAAAATCAGCGCTGAATCAGCCTACAAAAGTCCACACAGTGTACACAATCAAAGGGTAGAAGTAGACAGGTACTACATGCTGTAATAAGTTAAGAACTATGTTTGTAAGATGGAACAAAAACAGTTCCCCAGCAAAAGATTGCTATTGTACATAAAGAAACTGAGATCTACCAGGCAAACAAAAACTCCAAAAGAATGCTCTGGTAGCATCATAACACAGTCAAATCTTATAACCATCCAACTTGTCAGTTGTCACATCAATAAGCTCATACAAAAATAAACCGATTGTGGTGTTAAGCTATCAATTGCAGTCCTAATCTTTGAAAAAACAATGCAATGGACCATGGGTAAATCAACAGAAGGTCGCAACTCCATATGCAATTTAAAGTAATAAAGTGTCACGGGCAGTACTCGCTAGATCAGAAGAGGAGGAGGAAGGGACGTTTGTGGATGGTGGATGGCGAAGATTGTATTCAAAGGAAGTAGCCGGTCTTGGCCCTGGACCTCGGCGGCGCGGCGGAGCAATGGTGAAGCTCACGACGCACCGGCGAGGCAGGGCTCAGGAGGCACAAGATTACAATCTACTAGCCTGCAACTAATCCTCAGATCGTGGCTTATATGACGCCAACGCCTGGAACAACTTTCCCCTCAAGCAACGAAATCCAATCTCTAACAAACTAAGTTCAACTAACTTTATCTCTAACTTGTGCCTGCTGGAATCCTTATCCCCGACGCGCCACGTCTCCTACTTCTTCACGCGTCGACCATACGGAATTCCCACCATGACATCTCTCCCCCCTGGACAAGCAGCTCGTCCTCGAGCTGGAACGTGGGGAAAAGCTCCTGGAACTCAGGCAATGGAACCCAGGACACCTCAGACGCTGGTGCCCCTTTCCAACGAATGAGAAGCTCTCGAACACCCCACGCCAGACGAACACGCAGCACTGCTTCAGGCTCAGCCACGGCGCGACCATGATGCGGCGGCGGCGTGATCTCAGGCGGCGTACCGTGGAACGGCTTCAGCAATCCCACATGAAAGACATCGTGAATCCGTGCTCCAGCCGGCAGCTCAAGCTTGTACGCCACATCGCCTACGCGCTCCAGGATCTTGAACGGGCCAAAGAAACGGGGACCCAACTTGCCACGCCCACGAACGTTGAGTGACGCAGTCGGCCGGTGTAGAAGACGCAGCCACGCCCACTGTCCTGGTAGAAAATGCACCTCACTGATGCCGGTTGTCATAGAACGCCTTGTGATGCTGCTGAGCCTGCTCCAAGCGGTCACGCACCTCCGCCAAGAATTCATCACGATCCTTCATGGCGGACTCCACAGCGGGCAGACGAGCGTCGCCATCAGCGAACGAGCGAATAGAAGGGGGTGGCCAGCCATACACCACCTCGAAAGGAGACGTCTTGAGAGACTGCTGGTAGGAGGAGTTGTAGCAAAACTCGGCCCATGGTAACCACTCTAGCCAGTTGCGCGGGCGGTCGCCGGTGAGGCAACGAAGGTACATGGCGATGATCTTATTAGCCGCCTCCGACTGCCCATCCGATTGCGGGTGGAAAGCCGACGTGAAGTGCAACTTAACACCAGCCAGACGAAAAAGCTCGCGCCAGAATGAGCTCGTGAACACCGGATCTCTGTCACTCACGATGGATGCTGGAATGCCATGGAGGCGCACCACCTCGGCGAAGAATACACGCGCCACTGTCACCGCCGTGTAGGGATGGGCCAGTGGAAGAAAATGGGCCGCCTTAGGAGAACCGATCAATCACCGTCAAGATCACAGACTTGCCGTTCACCTTAGGCAGAGCTTCAACAAAATCCATGGCCACATCGGACCAGACCGTCGCAGGCACCTCTAATGGCTGGAGCAACCCGCCCGGATGTAAGTGCTCACCCTTATTGCGTTGACAAACCATGCACGCCCGGACAAAATCCTGCACCACCACCCGATCCTTGGGCACATGGAAATCTGCACGTAGCCGGTGCAGCGTCTTGTGAGTGCCTTCGTGCCCCGCAGCATGAACGAGTTCCAAAATGGCTGGAAGCAGGTTAGAGGAAGGATCAATGAAGACGCGACCCTTGAATCTCACGAGTCCATCAGTGACCGACCATGGCGCTGACTTGGCCCCACCCCGGATCGCGTCGCGGAGCTCGGACAGCGCGATGCTGGCGTTGATCTCCTGGCGAATCTCGTCGAACAGGGTAAAGGACGGCGCCGAGATTGCACGCAGCTCGACTGTGCTCTCGTCTCGTCGGGACAGGGCGTCGACGACGACGTTCTGAGCTCCCGGCTTGTACTCCACCACAAAGTCGAAGCCGAGAAGCTTGCTGGCGCTGGTCTAGGAGAAAGCGCAGGCTAAGGTGGTCGGTGCGAACCACGAAGCGGCGGCCCCAAAGATATGGCCGCCAATGACGAACGGCTTGAACGAGGCCAATTAACTCGCGTTCGTAGGCGGCGAGCTTGGCGTGGCGAGCGGCGATGGGCTTGCTGAAGAACGCAACTGGCACGTGGCCCTGGTGAAGAACGGCGCCAAAACCCGAGCCGGAGGCGTCGCACTCGACGACTGAAGTCGCGGTCGAAAGCAGGCAGCTGCAGCACTGGCGCCTCCGTCAAGGCGCGTTGCAGGATGTGAAACGCCCGCGCGGAGTCATCGTTCCACCAGGAAGGCGTCCTTGAGCAGGGCGGTGAGCGGGGCCGCGATGGTGCCGAAGTCGCGGATGAAGCGCCGGTAGTACCCAGCGAGCCCCAGGAAGCCGCGCACCACCCGTGGAGACGACGGAACAGGCCAGTCCAAGACCGCCTGGACTTTTTGCTTGTCCACTGCCACTGCCGTGCTCCGAGATGACGTGGCCCAAGTACGCGACCGAACGGCGACCGAACTCACACTTGGATTTCTTGAGGAACAGCTGGTGGTCCTGCAGGTCTTGAACACGGTGCGCACATGGCGGAGGTGATCCGACCAAGATGAGCTATAAACGAGGATATCATCGAAGAAGACGAGAACAAACCGGCGGAGGAACGGAAGGAGGATGTCGTTCATCAAAGCTTGGAAGGTGGCCGGAGCGTTGGTGAGGCCGAACGGCATCACCAGGAACTCGAACAGGCCCTGGTGTGTCCGGAACGCGGTCATCTCGACGTCGTCAGGGTGCATCAGTACCTGGTGGTAGCCAGAGCGCATGTCGAGCTTGGTGAAGAATTTCGCGCCGCACAGCTCATCCAGCAGTTCCTCCACCACGGGAATGGGGAACTTGTCCTTGATGGTGATGACGTTGAGCCCGCGGTAGTCCACGCAGAAGCGCCTGGTACCGTACCTCTTGCGGATCATAAGTGCTGGGGAGGAGAAGGCCGAGCTGCTGTGGCGGATCACGTCCTGGCGCATCATGTCATCGCATTGGCGCTCCAACTCGTCTTTCTGAGTGTGGGCGTAGCGGTAACGACGAACGGCGACGGCTCTAGTGCCTCGTTTGAGCCTGATGCGGTGGCTGAGGTGGCGGCGTGGTGGGAGCCCCTGAGGCTCCTCAAATAGAGACGCGAACTCCTCGAACAGGGCCTCCAAGAGATCGCCTTCCGCGCCCAGCAGGGTGGCCGTGGCGAGGCCTGGCGTTGCGTCCGCGCCGCGCCAGACGATGCGGTTGGAGCCCCGGTGAAGCACATGGTGTGTTTCGCGAAGTCCCAGAGGATGGGCCCCAGGGTGCCGAGCCATTGCACGCCCAACACCATGTCGTACTCGCCGAGGGGGAGAGCGTAGAGGTAGAGGTCGAGGTCGAACGGCTCCCCCCCGATGCGCACCGTCTGAGCTACGGCCTTGCCCGGAGATGATACGCGGTCGCCGTTCGCAACGGTGACCGCGACGCCGTCGAGTGGCTGCAGTGGCACGCCCGCCCGTCGCGCCATCTTGGTGTCGATGAAGTTGTGCGACGACCCTGTGTCGACGAGCGCGATGGCGAGCCGACACGTACACCTTCATGGTATGGTACTGTCGTGCACGTACGCCCGTGAGCGCGTGCACGGAGATGCTGGGGTTGTCTAGGTCGCCGTGGATCACGGCACTCTCCAAAAGTTCGTCGGCGTCGTCGAAGCCGATGATTTCCAGCACGAACGCCTTCTTGCAGCGGTGGCCCGCCACGAACTTCTCGTCGCAGTTGTAGCAAAGCTCGCGCGGCGCTGGGCCATGTTGGCGGGCGAGATCCGGCGACGGGGAAGGGACGAGGTAAGCAACGTGGTTCTGGCGGAGCCCGGCACGGCCGACGACGCGGACGCGGCGTTGCCGGACGGAGCCGTGGGTGGTGGTGACGCGTCGGCGCCTGAAGGTACGCGAGTAGGAGGGCGGCTCCAGCGTCCTGACCCAGAGTCTGAGGCGGAGAGGTGCATGCGTTGCTCGTATGCGCGAGCGAACATAATGGCGTCGTCGAGCGAGGCGGGTCGGCGGAGCGCGACGTCGGTCTTAAGCGGGTTTACGAGGCCGGCCGTGTACATGCTAACCAACTGGGTGTCGGTGAGATCCATGTCACGGCACGCAAGGGCGAGGAATTTGTCCGTGTACTCGTCGACGGAGCCCGTGCGACGCAGAAGCATGATTTCGCCGACGGCGCTGTCTGTCATGGGCGGTCCGAACCGCTGCTGAACGAGTTGGGCGAAGCGGCGCCATGTCGGGGTCCCCGTCGTTAACTCCAGGCGGTAGAACCAGAGTTGCGCCGCCCCGAGGAGATGCAGCGAGGCATAAGGAACGCGACGACGTTCCAGCGTCATCTGGCATCGAAAAAAAGTTTCACGCCAGTTAAGCCATGGAAGTGGGCCGTCCTTGCCGTCGGACGAGGGAAACTCGAGTCAAGCGCGAGGATGGAAGCGCGGGTCGTTGGTGTCTTCGTCGTCGGGCTGAGGGCGCAGTGGCGGCGTCTCACGGAATTCCGACAGTGGCGACGGAGAATTGGGGTGGGTTCTGGGCTGCTCAGGCGCGAAGGCGCCGGAACCGTCGCCGGTGTCCATGGCGGGCGCCTTCCCGTTGTGTTGTGCCTTTTCCAATCGAGACACCGCCAGGTTCAGAGCGGTGAGCTGGCTGGAGCCCTCGAACGCGGCGGCCTGCAGCTTGGTCACCTTGTCCGGGAGGCCGTCATGTTGCTTAGCGAGCGGAACCAGGAGCTCAAGCGCGGCGAACTTGGCGGCCGAGGCGGAGACCTTGGCGGCGAGGTCGGTCACGGACTGGAGCATGGTGTCCACGGATTTCTCCAAGGATGCGATCGAGTCTCTGGCGTCATCGAGCCCCGCCGCGAGCTGTTGCACCGTCGATTCGGTGTTGTCTTCGGGCGCCATGAGATCAGAACCAGAGGTCACTGATACCAAGTTGTCACGGGCAGTACTCGCTAGATCAGAAGCGGAAGGAACGTTTGTGGATGGTGGATGGCGAAGATTGTATTCAAAGGAAGTAGCCGGTCTTGGCCCTGGACCTCGGCGGCGCGGCGGAGCAATGGTGAAGCTCACGACGCACCGGCGAGGCAGGGCTCAGGAGGCACAAGATTACAATCTACTAGCCTGCAAACTAATCCTCAGGTCGTGGCTTATATGACGCCAACGCCTGGAACAACTTTCCCCTCAAGCAACGAAATCCAATCTCTAACAAACTAAGTTCAACTAACTTTATCTCTAACTTGTGCCTGCTGGAATCCTTATCCCCGACGCGCCACGTCTCCTACTTCTTCACGCGTCGACCATACGGAATTCCCACCATGACATAAAGTTGTGGCCAAATTTTCAAAGATTTAGAATTCCACACATCCAAATGTTGTACCAGTGGAATTTAGTTCCATTCAAGCAATTATGGTGATGGTTCACTGCTTTGCAACAGGCAGTGAGGTATCATCAGCATAAATATGTTATGAATATAGAATAGTCCATCCAATATGCGGACTAGCAAAGACACCATTGCATTTGAGAGGTTTGAATCCTGGAAAATGTGGAAAATGAAAGAAATGGAAATAGAATATAATAACAAAAAAGTCAAAAAAAATTGTGTTACTCTTGCATTTAGTTACCAATTTAATTTATTAGAGTAAAATGTTTGTTCAATCATTCTTGTCCAAGAAACACCACGCAACCGATGGGTCATTGGATACCATTTCATTAGACTAAGTGATGTAAAAAAAATACATTGGAGCAGTACAACAATATAAGAAAAAAGGCCATATAGAGATAACAGGTGCTCACAACTAGCACTGTGCTGCTAAACAAGGGGAGTGCATGAATAAGGGAATTCCATATATCTTGCCAGCAACCTTCAACAGTTGACATCTGCAATAAACAGGTAATTATTGCACGGCATTACTATCAACATTTTAGGTTCACAGTGCATTACAAAAAATGGCAAGACTTGGTTGCAAAAAGGCATCGAAGCATGTTAAAACATAATGTCATATTTCAACAAGCTGACAACAATACGCAAGAATATAGATGATAACCAAAGACAGCCGGAAAATAAGTTATTGCTGAGAAGTTGCATTAAATGAGAGCTGCTATGGGTACCCAAACTTGAAAATCAAGCAGTGGAAAGCGGTAGTATTTATGTTATGACATATAATAAAGAGTAAAGTGTACGGCCGGTCCCTAAACTATCGCAAGCGTGTCATCCCGGTCCATGAACTCTCAAATTGACCGTTTAGGTTCTCAAACTTGTTCGGTTGTGTCATCCCGGTCCCTAAACTTGCAAATCATCCGTTTAGGTCTTCAAACTTATTCACTTGTGTCATCCCGTTCTCCAAAGTTGGTTTTGAGTCTCATCTGGATCAAAACAGGGCGATCTAAAAAACTTTATATCAAAATAATTCATAACTTTTTCATACAAACTCGAACGAAGATAAATTTATACCAAAATTATAGCCCTCGACGCGATCTATAACTTTGTAGTTGAAATTTTTTGAATTAAAACTGTTTAGGGTCCCAAAAATATTTTGGTATGTTTATGGCCTTTGAAATTTAAAATTACATTTTGGGACATAAAATGACTTCAAATAAAAAACTTTTCAACTACAAAGTTGTAGATCGTATTGAGCACTATAACTTTCATATAGACCATGTCAATATCCAAGATTGTTTGATAATTTTAGATTTCAAATTTCAAAATCTATAAACATAAAACAATATTTTGGGATCCTAAACAGTTTTAATTCAAAAACTTTTCAGTTACAAAGTTGTAGATCACATCGAGGGCTACAATTTTGATATAAAGTTTGTCTTCATTCGAGTTCGTATATAAAAACTATGATTATTTTTTGTATGAAATTTTTAGATCGCCCTGTTTTGACCCCAGATGAGACTCAAAATCAAGTTTAGGGACCGGGATGACACAAGTTTGAGGACCTAAATGGGCGATTTGCAAGTTAGGGACCGGGATGACACAGCCGAACAAGTTTGAGGACTTAAACGGTCGATTTGACAGTTCATGAACCGGGATGACACACTCACGATAGTTTAGGGACCGGCCGTACACTTTACTCTATAATAAAAGGCTGGCCATATTCATGATATGTATATACAAATTATTCATGATATGTATATACAAAATATTCATGATATGTATATACATATTAAAGGGTTGTCTACTTGGCCGAGAATAATATGTTCCTATAAAATATCTCCATAAGTTAGATGGTGAGGTTGTTAGAGACCGGTTGTTCTTTCAGCTAGATCAAAAATCAAAGGCGACTGGATATAATAGATGACTGTAGCGTAAATGAGCTGCTTGCGACTCCAAATACATCACTTAATTTCAAAAGTAGCACCTCTTGTGTAATCATTTATTCTTTCAAAAACAGATACTTGGAGCAGTTTTCCCTACAAATCTAGGAAGAAAAAATCCCAGATTATATAGAGTTCTGTGCAATCTTACTATCACCCAATAGATAGTCCCAGACTTACAACTTTGTGGATGCTCCCCTTTTGGACATTTACCAGATTGCAAATAATGAGGCAAACTTTAGGGTGTGCTCTTATTATTGGTAAGTGATAAAGGGAGAACCTTAGATAGAGATTGACCTTCCATATCCTTAAGCTAGTTGACTAATAGTAAATTCAAGAAAATAAAGCAAGCATCAAAAATAAACTGAAGTTCAAACAGCACATGCAAAAGAAAATGTGGATTTGAAAATTTAACCTCGTTTCTTGCTAAACAAAATTCTGTTTCCTCCCTAGGATTGGACATGAGGACCGTGGAGAACTCCTTGAGCGCCCTGTTAAGATCACGACAAGTTAACAAAGATTGCAGCGCTGGGTGGGTGATGATTGACTCCATATCATTTTACTTGGTCCCATTTACATTTCAAAAACAAATACATCAATGCATAACCGTTACTGTTAAGCAAAATACAACAGCACAAGATGTTGTAACCCATAAATACTCACACACATGCGCACGCGCACACTAAGGAAAGGAAATGAAAATGAGGCATCAATGCAACCAAAACAAACCTTAGAAGCCAGAGTATTGAGTCCTGAAACCGTGTGGAATTTGCATGGCTCAAGGCACTGCAAGAACACAGCAACAGTCAATTAATCATATTTCAGAACCAAAATGAAACAGAATATACCATCACAAAACACAAAAGAGTAAAACACAGTCTACCAAGAAATAACCTAGTTAACATGAGCATCTTTAAATAACCATTCATTGTTCATTTCAAAATCTAAAGAATTTGGACATGTTCAGTTAGCATGTTTTGCCTGTGTTGAGCAGGAGAAATAACACGACTTCATTACTCCAGCTTTAATAGAGAAGAAAAATCATGCATATTGGAACTTATATAAGCCTCATTTATGAGTTGGTTTATTTTTATCTACAACATTGTAGCATTAATATCAGCCATGCAATTTGGAATGCTACATATCTGGAATGCTTACACTATACATCTGAAAACCACAAGTCGTAACAGCAGAAGTATTTACTGTGAGAAGGCATCAGAAAGCAGGAACCAAAAAAAGCACTCAATTTACTAGCTATGGCAAATTATCACATAAGGGGAAAAATACTATGAAAGTAAATTTACCTTCTTAAAGCTTTGCAACTTGCTTCAAACCAACTAATTAGCAAAGATTTGTCCACTCGATATCCATACTTGTGGACCAGAAAACAAACACAGCCACTCCTATGGGAGACAAACATAAGAAAAGCTAATAGCATAAGCATAAAATGGAAGAGTTGTTCTCACCACTTTAGCACCACGAAATTCTCAATAAGTTCCATACATAACATTGTAGCAACAAGTTTATCAATTGTAAGGAGCATGGAAAACACACAGGGCAACTACCAGATAGCAGAATACCAGACTTTTAACACTTATTGGAACATAATAGTGCCCAAGAGTTTGTTAAGGAGGATTTGAGTAGTAACACACCAAAAAAGAATGACTTTACACAAGATGGAAGATTTTCTGTTCAGGGAAGAGAGACTTGCATGAGTTTGTGAAGGGAATAACAAAGCATTTGGTTTGTACAGATATATGAGCAAACCATATGTCAGCCACCACACAAACAAGGAACCAACATTTATAGTCATGGAGAAGTACAGAAAAGATGCGTTTATGACAAGCGGCTCTTGGATCTAAGTACTTACAGCTGAAAGAGGGTTCAAGCCTGGAAGGAATAAAGCTAGGGGTACACACCTAAGCCTTCATAAACGACCAGATAAAGTATGTTTTTCATTTGAAGGGGTACAGATGATGAATAATTAACTTACCAAAACAGAGATCCTTTCGATAGGCCATCAACGATGAGGTCCATAATGTGCTCTGTCTTCAACCTTTTCTCCCTATTTGGTGTCTTCAGTGTGCATTTGTGGGCCTAAATGTTTATAACATGTTGATTGTAGCCATGCAAAGATGACATGTTGTGTTAAGTAAGATTCGCAAATCTAATTAGTGAGTGCTTGCGTAGCAGTGGGGGTGATGGTGGTGGTGGAAGGTCTGTGCACATGTGCAAGGGTGGGGTGAGCCGATTCATACCAGATAAAAAACAGTAGCAGACAGGTCCATCCATTCCTCTTGGAAGCATCTTAAGGACCCAGCTTTCTCATCCCGAGGTGCCTCACACCTGCATTAATTGAATTTTATCAACGAAGAACTCATAATCTAAAGTGCTGACAATAACAGAAGTTGAAGTACCATAGAAAACCAGGTCCAGGGTTAACATTTTTGTCCAGTTCTTTAATGATGATGTCAACAAGTTTTTCCAAAATCTCTGGAATAGCCCTTGCAAGCTTCAGTTGAACTTTTGCATAGGTGATGAACAAACTCTGGAACCAGAAATGACTTATCAAATAGATGAAACAGAAAAATGTGACAAACTTGTAATCCAAACAAAATAAAATTAGCTCAAGTCAGGTCACCAGAACCTTCAAAGCCTGATCAAGAGTCACCGGCCAACAATGAAATACAAACTCTTTAACTGCATTATGAATCTTCACAGATTTGTATCCCAGGTTTGGCCCATCCTTCAGTAAAAAGGTGTTAATGCATTCCATGAGTTTGCGGGTCAGCTTTCCCTCCTCCTCCCTGATTTCACATAATCAATTTATTTATTAACTCTTGTCTGATTATTTGTGGTTTACGATGACCAAACAGTCCCCAAGGCACATATGTGACTATAACATTTCTAGATATATATCAACAGTAAATATTAGATACAATGAATATTGTTTTCTACAATGAAGTAACATTCTCATGTGACAAATCTAAATAATTTGTGTGCAGTGGTGGGCAAAGTTTTGAAAGTTGGATTGAACCTATTCTAGGACAAAAAATCAACCTTGGGACAAAGATGGTAATTCACTAGGGCACAGACTACTCGCCTAATATGTGAGAAGATTGCACTAAATCCATCAATAACCTCCTCCCTCATGATATCAGGGTAATCACCCGGCGGGTTTTCAAGAAGAACATGAAGTATTAATGTACAGCGGAAGGATTCATCCTTGGAGCTCGCCTGGTTGCTGAATTTTGCATCAAAAACAGTAGCAACCTTCTTCATGTAGAGCACTACAAAACCTGAGCAGCATGTGGTTAACATATGAAATAAACGGGTGTTATTATATGAGCACACAGAACCTTGGATAAGGCAACTCACTGCTATATGTTCGGGGTTTCATCTGATAGCGGTACTCCTTAATAGCTAAAAGTTGTCTGAGAATCATGTTGTATTCTAACTGAAAGCTGGGGCCATCTTTTACAACCTCCCATACATGACTGAAAAGTTGCCTAGCAACTGAGATCAAAAGTAAGGAATGCCCTGCAATGACAAGTAACTTCTTCTTTAATGAAGTACAGAATATAATATATTTTTATTCAAAGATATTGAAAAATTGAATGCATGCACATAAGGCGTCTGGAAAACCCAGAAACATGATGCTAGAAAGTGGAAAATATACATCTAAAACAAGAATTTATCAGGATGTTGAAACACATAACCTCAACATTCTAAGGCCAAGCTATGACTGGGTTAGAAAAAATACACATTGAATACGCCAAGGCGCCTTCATCAAATATTATACGAAACTGGATGTTATTAAACCTGTCACATGCTCTGAAAGCTATACCCCAAAAACAAGTCTAGCGTTAGACAATGGATAGCTTTTTAAGTTGCATGCTATTTGAAACTTCATATAAGCAAGCAGATATGGACAGAATAAACATCATAATGTATGAGGAACTAGCACCCTGCTGCAAAATCTGATATTAATGAGAACACAGGATGTGCCACATTACAGGATACACTGGGCATAATGCATGAGTGTTCAATATGTAAATAATATTGGGTTCCCTTTGTGAAGGATTACAGGAAATGTTATTTGAGTCACTTGCCATCTGCCAATTTTGATACATTATCTGACACAATTCATGTACAACATGGTCAAAACAAAAACACATGTGATTTTTGTTGCATAAATCCATATCACGATCAGGAAACAACTGACACTATAGCATGGTCAGGAAATGGTTTTGATCTGAAGTGACAGTGACATGCCACAATTCAGATTTAATTCAGTTTGTTACGTACTGACATGCAAGAGTACCATACTCTCTATACTATACTGGATAGATAAAAATCAGAAGCGACTACATATAAGACCATCACCTCATCTCTACTGAATTAGAAACATATGTTGGTGAGGTTCAATTAATTACAGCACAGCAAACACCAGTAAACTGTGTAGCGCTGCAGAAGACGGGAAACCCTTCTGATCAGAGCAAACCTGATAGCTTGACGTCCTCGGCACACTGGATGGCGACACGGAGCATCCGGGCGGCGGCGCTTTTGGTGGGGCCCCGCTTCTTAGCCGAGATGTCCTCCTTGACGCAGTTGAGGAGCGCCAGGACGAGGAGTGGCCACGTAGCGGCTGCAAACAAACAGCATCAGCAAACATCAGAAATAAAAGCGAGGGACCATCAGGCAATGATACGACAAAAGCGAAGCCAAATGCACGAACGGACCTCCTGTGAGGTGCCCGTGGCCGGGCTTGACCCTGGCGGTGTTGCGACCGAGCAGGCGGCAGAAGGAGGCGGCGCGGTCGCCCTGCAGCCATGTCCCCAGTAGCTTCACCCCCTCCTGCAGGGACGCGACGGAACCGGTCAGCAGGAAAGCAGGCCGGAACAGTTGTTTGTTTCTGCAAGAGGAGGTACTCACATCGCGGACTCTGGCCCGATCGGAGTGAAGCTTCTGGATGACCTCCTCCACGTCGCGCGCGGTCGCCACGCCCGCCATCTAGGGGGAATCGGAGCTAGGGTTTCGGCGGGGAGGCCGCAGCGGGTGCCGATGGCATGGGGGAAGCGGGCGCGGCGTCTGATGGCGGAGGGAGGACAGGGAGGGAGTGGACAGAGGGGGGGAGAGAATGGAGGGGCCGAGGGGGGTTTTGGTTGGGTTTTGGGGACGCGAAGGGAAACTGCAGAGATTCCTTAAAAAAAACTGCAGAGAAAATAGGGGAAAGCGAAGGACACGGGGCAGTGGGAACTAGGGACGTACGTATGCGATCGCTTTTACGAAATACTACTGCTTTTACACACGACATCCCAATAGTTTTTTTTTCCTTTTTCAAAAAAAAAACATCCCACTAGTTTTGACCTTACCGCAAGTATTCGTGAAATTTTAGATTTCTGCTTAAAAGCTATCTATGAGTTATGTTGGCATTTACAAGTTTGTTATACATTTAGCATTTAATTCCCTGGATTTATATTTGATTTGAGGTAATTTATGATTATCTATATTTCCTTAAGGTTAACTACATTTCTCAGTAAGATTGCATGAGAAAAAACAAATCGTGAAGGCCTCCTCGATTTCATCTTCATTTTTCAGTTCACTGATACCACGTGGCATAAAAAA
This sequence comes from Urochloa ruziziensis, assembly GCA_015476505.1. Taxonomy (NCBI): domain Eukaryota; kingdom Viridiplantae; phylum Streptophyta; class Magnoliopsida; order Poales; family Poaceae; genus Urochloa; species Urochloa ruziziensis. The sequence continues at coordinate 13,308,065 of CM027122.1, read as the reverse complement.
GGGCTAACATTATCATTATCACTTAACAAAGGCACGCACCAGGTGCACAAAATGCCAAGCTTTACATGCTCTCCAATACAACATGAATACACATCATTTCTTCCGTTTAAGTTGACGAAGGGGAGCAAAATTCTGATTGGCACAAACTGTTAGCAGTCTTAGTGCTGGACACCTGTGCTGCACAATTTTATCAGGTCCATCACGGTAGAATACAACACTTCCAGAGAAAGATACCCCAAAAACCTACTCTTCTCCAACTCTGGATTATCCGCTGACATTTTTCCCTCCTCCGCCGGATGATCAACGGTGAGGTACCACGAGATGCACCCATACACATCATCCGGGTCAACATGTGCCACTAGGCCAAGTGTTTCGCCTTGATCAAGATCGAAGTAAAGGCACAAGAAATCTCTAGTCACATTCATCCCAAGAACCATCGCTTCTTCATGCAGCCAGTGGATGACTTGGCTGGCGACCTGCAGATAAAATAAATTATCAACCTGTTCTTGCAAAATAGGGTTCACTATAGCACTGGAAACAGACTGCAGAGATTGGCATGATACTGACATGGACAGCGGTTTTCACAAGAGGCATAAGGTAAGATTTAAAGTGCCACTAATTCAGTATTGTGATTATGCAATAGAGTTATGTGGCAGAGTTTGATCCCAACATAATAAAATGCACTATCTCATGGGCAAATGAATTACTCTCTGTTTTGAGCTCATCAATAGTAGATAATTCCAGTGGTACTTTACAGGATAATTTCATCACACGGATCAGCAAGAAAGAAATAAGGATGTCTCAAAAGGTTGTTATCACACGTTTACCTGCTGCAGAAGCATCATTGGGAGGTCTTCCAAGTCACAGTTGTAACTATTTATTAAACGCCCATCAGATGGCTTCCCAGTCAATGATCCAGCAATACTTGGTGAGCCTTCACCCATTAAACTAATTTGGCCATCTTTCAATACCACCTTTGTGTTAAATTGCGACCTGGATTTGTATTTAGGCTCGTGATTATCTGAAGGCTTTGTGATCCAATCAGCAGCCAGGATAGGCTGAGGAACTTTCAAGCAGAGAGACCAGGAAGATGTTCGAGAGTGCCATGTAGGAAGAGAACAAAGATGGAGATAAGGAACCCTACTAACCTGCAGTAGAGAAAGGAAGTTAGAAGCCAGTCTATGACTACACCTCAATCACATCTATCTACTAATTAACAACGGTAGAGTAGTCATACCACACTCTCCAGCTCCAAATGTACTTTATTAGAAAATATCCTGTGAGCCACAGTCATGCAGAAATGACCAAGCAGGCCACATTCTTCAGGTGAAGCCTGAGCAGGACTCTGGTAGCGGACAACCAAACGTGACTTCTCCCTGATTTTTTTAACAATGTTCTCATGGAACATATGTAACAAGTAAATTTCTAAACTTTTGGGGCTAGTGAATCCATTCAAACCCTTGTTTGAAGATTCTTGCTTCCCATTTACAGTGGCTACAACAAGATTTCCAGAATACTCTGAGTCCATATGATGATCTTCCTGACCTACTGTTTCTGAATCACAATTCTGTCCGGAGGGCACAAGCGAAAGACACAATGAACACTCCTGGCCAATTGCTAACTGGAGAAAATCTTCGCACATTCCAGTAACATTGATGCCTTGAGATTGGGTAAATGTCTCGCGGATCACCATATCAAATACCTGCATGAGGCACGCGCTAAATTAAGTGTGATGGTATAGATACAAAAGGTAAAGCCAAACAGAGAAGAAAAGACTTCAGTGATTCTTTTATATCCATATTGCTCTAGTCAGTCAGAAGAGGAATTTTCAAGAACTCAGGCATTTAACCTACCTGCTCCTCAAATATGGACTTGTGGATGTCACGAAGGATGGAATGTGCTTGTTTAATAGACTTATTGACATCATCATTCTCCAAAGCATCCTTTTCGGTTTCAGAAGAAGTGCTGCTTAAAGTGTCATCTTTCTGTTTGCTGGCACTGCTTTCTGCATTGTTGGCACTGTCTCCATAAAATTGAAGGCTCAATGAACGGAAAGACTTCTGCGGAATTTGTACAGACAAAGTGCCTGAAGAGTCTTGATCAATTGGAACTAAAGACAATGGTGATATGCGAGGCATTGTTGTTGTGTCTAACTGATAGCTATCGACTAGATCAAACATGAAGCCCTCACTTCCTGGACCACTCCCAACAACCCGTTGCCTCTTCACTTTCCAGTTCTGCTGCAATCTGCAGATCCATCAGCGCTTATCAGCAGCTTTCAATTTCAAGAGTTTTTATATTCAAAATTTTCAACAAAAAAAAAGTACCTTATCAACGAATTATAGAACCTAGTCTCCTTTTCAAATTGTTGCTCCATCGTCTTGGCAGATTGTTTGAAGTACCTTGACAAATGCTGGGAGATCCCAAAAGGACAAATGAAGATTGCAGCAGTAAGCACAATAATAAACAACAGAACCTCAAATGTCAATACAGAAACATTCTCTACTACATTTTATTTCAACTCTGGTTTTGCTATTTGCAAACGTCAAAATACGCTATCTGATTACATGGGATAGAGATGGCTCAGAGCATACCCGAAGACGCTGGAGCTTGGTGGCGGCAGAGACTGCCATGTCAACTAAGATTTCGTTTGGCTGCGACTTGGGCTTCGTTGTGGAGGCGACTGCCACAGCATCATTTGCCTCAACCTGCAGTATAATTTCCAACATAGTCAGAAACAGTTGCTTGCATGGCATTCAAGGAGACTGAAATTGGATACGAGTGTGCATGTATCAACCGTGCCAATGAGGTCAATGACAACGGAGAGCTCCTGCTGAGCCTGCTGCAGACTCTCCATGAGGCCCTGCCACGGCCATGCCTGCTGGGTGGTGTCGGCCTCAGCTGCCTTCTTGGACTTCTTAGCATCCTTCTCAATGACCCAGGAGAAGTCAATCCGGCGGATCGCTGCAAGGCGCTGCTCCTCGTTGTTGGTATCCCTGCAGCAGACAGCCCCAACAAGCAGAGAGCAATGGGAAAGTGATTCAGTTCTAGGGTGGATTTGAGTGGAATAGCTGAGGGGTTGGCAGGCCAGCTTACAGTGGATAGTGCTCATTGCCGGCCTCGTCGATGGCCTCGAGACGCTTGATGGGGAGCTTGTCGAGGTCCACTAGCACGTCCCCGTTCTCCATGGCTCACTTTACTATTCTAACAAAACAAATTTGGACAGATCAATCACGCGAACTGAAGAGGGAAAAACTAAACGAGACATGGATTCACGGACAGGGGCGGACCCAGGCACCCAGCATAGGACATGGGTGTACAAATTTACACCCGAAAATCTTTGCAAACAAAATCGACACATTTAGTTGTTATAACTGGGTGGAACCCGAGTACAAATAGCCTATATTAGGGTTCGGGGGTGCTCCGTTGCGCACAGCAGGAAGTTAAGAAGGGGAGGGCATACCTGGTGGGTGCTCGTCGCCGGCGAAGGGTCCTGAGAAGAATGGACAGCGCCGCCGCCCGCCCAGTTATCGCCGCTAGGGAAGAAAGACCAAGAGAGGAGAGAGACTGAGAGAGAAGGGAACGGGGGAGAGAAATAGAGGCACGCGCTGCGCCGTGCGGGTAGTCGCGGCAGTGATGCCGGCGCCCGGCGGTGAATGGAAGGCCTGGGGCGGGAGGGGAGGGGAGGGGAGTAGGAGGAGCCGCCGACCAAGATCGAGCTCGGCCCAGGGGAGCGGCAGCTGCGGCGGCGGCAATGGATCGGGGACAGGGAAGCGCGCCGCGGCTGCTGCTGCGGGGTGAGCCGAGGAGGTCACAATGGGTGGGGAAGGGGTATGGGCCCTTAACGGGCCGGTTCCTTACCGGGCCATACGCCTGCCGCCCATTAGGCCCGTCGTCCTCCTGTTTGGCACCAATTCACCTTCACACTCTTCTTTCTTATCGACATTCGACAGTCGACGGCGTCGGCGTGAACACCCGACCAGCCCCAGACACTGGTTCGTCACTTGACATTTTTCACTTGCAAAGAAAGTCAATCGGCCAGGGTGGCAGTGAAGAATGGTGGGAGGGTGAATGTACAGTAATCTTGCACGGAGACCGCCTTCCAGTTGAATGCTGGTTGGGATATTTCGAACTCCAAACCAATGCTGGTTGGCAACAGGGCAGTTAAAGAACAGACGCTTAGCTGATTCAACTTGAGAACAAAGGTAACAAGGAAGGGTCCTTCCGAGTTCCGGAAGGTTAGTTGGCCATTCAAGCTGACAAAATTTGCAACAGTGATGTTCTTATCATTGCATAAAATATAAATCATACAGTACTGGATACAGGGGTTTCTCTTCTACCCAGATATCCTCCCAAAAGAGGGCGTGTTAGCCCATTTTTCACCACAATTCTCCCGCCTTTCAGGTAAATTTCTCTAACCTTTAAAAGATTGCTCCAGACAGGAGAATCATCCATCCTGTGTTTCACAGTGCTGATTTGATAATTCTTCAAGTATTTGGTTCCAGATACAGTTTGTAGTTTCCAGCCTCCATGATCATACCAAGTTTAGATCATAAGCAACAATCTTGGTATACACAACTTCAAATAGAACAAGGAAGCATCATTACAACATGATGAAAATAACCTGAAATACTATTGAAATAACCTGCAAGAAGGCAGAAATATTATTGAAATGCTGAAATGCATTTTCCATTCAGATTATTGTCTCACATGATGTCCTTCAGTGGATATCATTGTAGGCTGTCTTATTCAGTTCACCAGATCAACGGCTACAAAAGAACTGTTTCAATACAGCAGAGTGAACTCTTGGGTTGCGACCCCAAAGACTGACAAATGGTAAACACGAGGTATACTGTTAACAGAACACAAAATCATGGCACCGGAAGAAGCTGCGATCTTATTAGAGAATACACATGTAGCAGTCACACAATAACCACCTACCATTCACACGAATTCAGAACCACAGCTGCTGAAATGGCCAAATGATAGTTCGCCTTAAACATAAAATGCAATACCTACAACTAGCAGCACAGCCAGCAGACACTGAGACACTAAAAGTTCCCTAACTACCAAAAGGTTACAGCCATAATCCTCACAGCATGGCAGGCTAAGGAGTAGCATTAGCAGATGGCTTCTTAAGCATATTGTCAACCTTTGCCAGAAGACCCTGCATATCCCCCAGAAGCTTATCTGGGACATGATTTAGCCCATCCGATGAGGTTGTCTTGTTTAGAGCGGAAAGACGGTCTGCAATCATCTTCTCAAGGTTCTTCCTGATATCTGTGAGTGGAGGCTTGGAAGCAAGAGACGGTGAAGGTGAAGGCAAAGGAGATGGAGAAGGCACACTCAGCTTGATTGGAGGAAGATACTGGAGACTTAGTGTAGCAAACGGAGACCCAAACTCACCAAGGCGGTCTCGGTCACCATATGCCTTCTCAGCTTCGGTGCTTTTCCCAAATACAACACGAGCATTGAGGGCAGCTTTTACAATTTCAGTCTGAGACTCTATCAAGTAGCCATACTTGCCAAATACGGACAGCAGCTCCTCTCTGGAAGGGACAATGACACCAGGCGTGAACTCCACAAGAATGGCTGCTGGATTTTCAAAGTGCTGTGCAATCCTCTTCTTTTTACTAGGTGTAGGATTAGCAGGATTGGGGCAAGTGCCATTCACAACTTCATGATTTGATGCAGCTCTAGTAGGTAGCTTCACCTTCTGGACAGGTGCTTCATCCTTTGGACACTGATCTTTGAGTGTGTGATTCATAGCAACTATATCTGTGCCATTATTGTTTCCTTTCTTAAGCATTTCTGGCACCAGAGCTTGTAGAGAAGCATAAGATTGCTGGACTGTACACACTTCTACACTTCCAGGTTCTTTATTTTCATCTATGGGCTGAGCCATGTCTTTATGCATAGGAGATGGTCCACTGCTGATGGGCACATTTGCAACAGCACCTTGCAGATTCTCAACTATGTGAATATTAGCTTCTGACTTTGTTGCTTCCTTTGAAACACTTTGCACATTCTCATCTATGCTAGCATCAACTTCCAACTCGGTTGCTTCCTTGGAAACACTTCTTTCCGGAACGTCTGCAACATCACCTTGCATATTCTTGTCCGTGTGTACAGAAGCTTCTGGCTCTGTTGCTTCCTTCGAAACACGCTCGACAGGGATGTCTGCACCGAAACTTTGAGCATTCACATCTATGTGAATAATAGCTTCTGATTCCATTGTTTCTGTCTGAACACTTCTGACAGGTACACCTACAATAACATTTTGTGCATTTGTTTCCAACTTTGTTGCCTCCAATTTAGCCTCATCATTATCTTTTGCAGTTTCTTCAGGCAGCATATTGCCCACGGCCTGAGCTTTCTCCAGAGCAGATTTATCATTTTCTTGGACCTGCTCATGCCCTGGTTTTGCTTCCCCAGGAAATGTAACTGGAACAGGATATTTGAAAAGTGATGGTTTGCTCTGATCATCCTGAACTATACCCCTTGCGCTGCTTGCTGCCTTCATTAGTGTTCTTATATCTTCTGCTTTCACTTGTCTGATAGGAATCGCTGGGGTAATTGGTAAACCAGAGCCAAGTGTATCAGCAGGTGATGTCTTCTCCCGCTTCTTCCTCTTGATGGTAGAGCCACCACTCCCATCTCCATCCTTTTTCCTGCCCCTCTTTGGCACGCGCTTGTCTTGTTCCAGAACAGGATGTGAATCAGAAACCCCACACGGAGCATTATCCAGCCTGGCATTTCTAAGGGTATGCACCCCAGGACACTGATGCGCCATATAAGACGCATAGTCATCACCATCTTTGAATTTTGAGCTTCTAAACGAACGGAGAAATCTCTCTGCAGCCCCTGGAAATATGCCCACATGGCAGAGGTCCTTCCCTAAGCCCCTCACCAGGAGCAAGACATCTTCCACAACGATGCTATCTGGAAATGACGATACTTTGCTGCCATCTTCAGCTTCTTTGGGCACAGATGCCTTTGGTGAATGAACTGGCTTACGGGGAAGCGCAACCACACCCAAGTTGGTGTATGGAGGCGAGAAGTACCAACTCTTCTTCCTCTGTCTCTTCCCAGACGTTACAGGCCCAGGGACATCGCTCTTGTCCTCATCCTCCCCCGTATCCAGATCCTCCACTGAGGTGACACTGCGCTTCTTCTGCACCGGTGTCTCCCGTGGCCCCTTCAATGGCACACGGTCGTCCTCAGCAAGCCAATCATCAGCGTCTCTGTCCTCGCCGGCGGGCACATCTAGATCAATCTTGTCCACGAGGTCCTCCAGCGGGCGCCGCGGGTAGTGCCTCGCGCCGTCCGGGCCCCACCCCTCCCCGAACGCGCGGGCCCAGCTCTTGAGCCTGGCACGGTCCACCAGGCCGACGGGGTCGGCGCAGGTGCCCAATGCGGCCTCGCGGAGCTTCGCGAGGAACTCGGCGGGCGCCAGGTTGGCGACGCCGACGACGACGGTAACGCCGCCCTCCTCCTCCCCCACGGAAGGCGGGGGTGGGACGCAGGCGCAGGTGAGCTCGGCGCGCAGGCCCGCGACGGCGCGCGCGTGGGCCTCCTGGACGGCCGCGATGAAGCCGCGCGCCGTGCTGCCCCGCGCCATCGCGTCGGCGTCGGCGTCGGCTCCGGGGTCCGCGAAACGCCTGACCTGCGCGGGAGGCGCCGACGGCGCGCCGGGAGAGGCCACGGCGGCGGCGGGGGCGCTGCCGAAGTAGCGGACCTCGGCGGGGCCGGTGGCGGGGCACGCGGCGAGCACGCGCGCGGGCCACCAGCAGTGGCGGCGGGACTTGGAGGGCTTGGCCCAGACGAGCTCCCCGGCGGCTAGGGTTCGGGCCGCCGCCGCCGCCGCGGCGTCCGCCTCCGCGTAGGCCGCGTCAGGGGTTAGGGTTTTGGCTTCCATCGCTGCGGAAGGAGCGGAATGGGGGGTGCGGCGCGACTGGCGTTCGGATTGGTGGGTGGGAATGGGGAGATGTGGAGTGGGACTGTGGGTGCGGGCGGATCGGATTCGATTGGGGAGTGGGACTGTGGGAGCGGCGCGGGCCGCGGCGGAGCGGCGGGGGGTGGGAGACGCCGGGCGGCCGGGCCGAATGGGGAAGGGAATCAGTGGTGCGGGGGCGTGGAAACCTAGCCGCCTTCTTCACCGCCCCCCTTGCGGCGGCGGCGGCGGCGGCGGCATCGGCAGGGTCCGTCCGCCCGTGCGGATGGGTGGCGCGGTCTCGGGGAGCGAGCGGGTCACGGGGACTACCGCACCGCACTGATGGAGTGATGAGTGGCAAATGGAGTGGTCAGTGGCGAGAGAAAAGGCGTGAAAGGGACAACGGGAAATGGATGATGCGCCCCATTTGTCTGGGGAATCCACCACGTAGTACGCCGAAGGCGTCACGCGGGGTCCGCCGGGACGGAACGGAAGCGCAGGTGCCCAGGTGGTCCGCGCATCTCGGGCCAACTCGGGTAGTCTGGTGGGAGTGTGTGGGTGTGGCAACTGCAACACACAGCTTCTGACGAGTGGTGCCATCGTCGCCGCAGCCGCAAAAATCACCACCGCATTCCCGTCGTGGTTAGCCTTGATGCCATGGCCGTCACAAACGTTGGCCGATGTCATTGCCCTCAAAATCTTCGAAAACTTATCGAGTCTAAAATGGACAAAAGCTTTTAACCGGTCAACAAAACTTTTTCCGGATGAATTCAAATCAATATAAAAAAAGATATAGAAACACTTTCAATCCAAACTCCCAACCTAAAACATCATATAATTTTCTAAAACTACTACGGTGACGTTGCACCGATGTATCACATTAGTAATAATCCATGTCTAACTTCTCCTTATATGGCGCCGCCAGTCAAATCCAATACCAATAATTCTAGTGTGAACATATCAAAAATTCATTTACGAGAGAGGAAAATATAGCAACTTATCTAGAGACTGACAAATGTCACAATCTGTTTGTGGTGAACAAATCAGATCTGATGAGAACAGCTAAATCTTTGTGGCGGCTCTCATGGGGAACAAATCTGATCTGATGGCGGCTCGCATGATCCAACATGTAAGGTTAGATCTTGTGGCCTTCGCATGGAGCCTTGGAGTTTTTCAAGCGGCTAGGCATCGGAGAGGTGAGTGGGGCGGCCTTTTACTGTTGTGTTTTGGGACCTTATAGTTCGACTCATCGACGTCTGCACAAAGTAGATAGCACGCTCACTCTATCTTGTTGTGTTGAAGAAGAAAGAGAAACGGGAATGAACATCTGTAAAACTGCGGAAAATGAAATAGAAAACGCGTCTTACCTGAGTGGTTGGAAGTGTCCCCTCCTTTTTCTTCCGGTCTCTTTTATATCAATTTCGGTGTGGCGGCGTATCACTTCTTTAGTTGGGCCTTGGTTATGATTGGGTTAGGTGTTGGGCTTGTACCCTAGGCCTGTTCTCGAAGGTTGGGTTTTGGGTGGCCGCCAAGCGCACAAGAAGGCTAGACAACGGTTGGAAAGTGTGGGGTCTTTGATCTTAGTTTAAAACGATGATAATGGGCTAGCGTTTGAAAGGTGCTGGAGATGGAGAGGAGAGTAAATGTCGGAATATGTGGGCCAATTCATGCCGCTACACATATTACATAGGCAAGGTTGGCTATGGTAAGTTGATAATTTCCTCACACAATGTTTGTTGCAAACCTGTTCAGCGTCATGGCTGGTCTTCTTTCACCTAAAAATGGTTTACAGTTGGACAATTGGACACCTACTATGGTGCGACTTTTACAGAGCCTTTCTACATATGAGAGAATAGGAGGATTGCGCGCTAACGCCGCGCCCGTTATAGGTTACATGTATATATGATCATTTATCATTACTATGGGTGGTTCTGGACTCTCTATATTATTTATTTTTGATGATCAGCTACAACATATATGAAAGAACCTCATACTACTGAATATATTAGGTAATGTGCACATAAGGTAGTCACAAAATAGCGATTATGGATAGTGATGGTTCATTCTGGCATGACTCCTCGACAAGTTCAGATGGCGACAACACAGATGTTCTTGACCATAGAGGGTGTGGCCGTATTGACACAAAGTGCGCAGCTATGAGTGCCTTCTTCTATTCTTGCGCTAGAATTCGTAGGAATTGAGGACCGGAGCGACGCGTTGTGACATTGGTGGCCTGCTAGCCGACGACAACAAAGAGAACGGAGAGGACAACCTGAGAGGATGAACTACATGGTCTAGAGAAACGCATCGTCCCCAAAAATAGTGGCAGTGGGCTTCACACGTGATGTTAATGAGCACAAAGAGGGTGGTGCGTCCTTCCACAACAACGGCACCACCTCTGATCCGAGCAGGAGCTCGAGCTGAGGATAGAGAAGGCGAGTTGACACGTGAGAGAGAAATTGGGTGAGTAGCTGAGGAGCGCAATGTTTGTGTCCGGTTCTCAACTTCGTGCGGAGACAATGACGGCTCTCTAATGCACAAAGGGACGCCACGATTTCATTTGTCAACAATAAAAAATATTAATACATGGCGACCGTGCAATTGCGTAATAGCGCAACGCTAGAAGTATGAAACAACGTGGCAAGCGATGAAGCCGCGCGCCGTGCTGCCCCGCGCCATCGCGTCGGCGTCGGCGTCGGCTCCGGGGTCCGCGAAACGCCTGACCTGCGCGGGAGGCGTCGACGGCGCGCCGGGAGAGGCCACGGCGGCGGCGGGGGCGCTGCCGAAGTAGCGGACCTCGGCGGGGCCGGTGGCGGGGCACGCGGCGAGCACGCGCGCGGGCCACCAGCAGTGGCGGCGGGACTTGGAGGGCTTGGCCCAGACGAGCTCCCCGGCGGCTAGGGTTCGGGCCGCCGCCGCCGCCGCGGCGTCCGCCTCCGCGTAGGCCGCGTCAGGGGTTAGGGTTTTGGCTTCCATCGCTGCGGAAGGAGCGGAATGGGGGGTGCGGCGCGACTGGCGTTCGGATTGGTGGGTGGGAATGGGGAGATGTGGAGTGGGACTGTGGGTGCGGGCGGATCGGATTCGATTGGGGAGTGGGACTGTGGGAGCGGCGCGGGCCGCGGCGGAGCGGCGGGGGGTGGGAGACGCCGGGCGGCCGGGCCGAATGGGGAAGGGAATCAGTGGTGCGGGGCGCGTGGAAACCTAGCCGCCTTCTTCACCGCCCCCCTTGCGGCGGCGGCGGCGGCGGCGGCATCGGCAGGGTCCGTCCGCCCGTGCGGATGGGTGGCGCGGTCTCGGGGAGCGAGCGGGTCACGGGGACTACCGCACCGCACTGATGGAGTGATGAGTGGCAAATGGAGTGGTCAGTGGCGAGAGAAAAGGCGTGAAAGGGACAACGGGAAATGGATGATGCGCCCCATTTGTCTGGGGAATCCACCACGTAGTACGCCGAAGGCGTCACGCGGGGTCCGCCGGGACGGAACGGAAGCGCAGGTGCCCAGGTGGTCCGCGCATCTCGGGCCAACTCGGGTAGTCTGGTGGGAGTGTGTGGGTGTGGCAACTGCAACACACAGCTTCTGACGAGTGGTGCCATCGTCGCCGCAGCCGCAAAAATCACCACCGCATTCCCGTCGTGGTTAGCCTTGATGCCATGGCCGTCACAAACGTTGGCCGATGTCATTGCCCTCAAAATCTTCGAAAACTTATCGAGTCTAAAATGGACAAAAGCTTTTAACCGGTCAACAAAACTTTCTCCGGATGAATTCAAATCAATATAAAAAAGATATAGAAACACTTTCAATCTAAACTCCCAACCTAAAACATCATATAATTTTCTAAAACTACTCCGGTGACGTTGCACCGATGTATCACATTAGTAATAATCCATGTCTAACTCCTCCTTATATGGCGCCGCCAGTCAAATCCTATACCAATAATTCTAGTGTGAACATATCAAAAATTCATTTACGAGAGAGGAAAATATGGCAACTTATCTAGAGATTGACAAATGTCACAATCTGTTTGTGGTGAACAAATCAGATCTGATGAGAACAGCTAAATCTTTGTGGCGGCTCTCATGGGGAACAAATCAGATCATGATGGCGGCTCGCATGATCCAACATGTAAGGTTAGATCTTGTGGCCTTCGCATGGAGCCTTGGAGTTTTTCAAGCGGCTAGGCATCGGAGAGGTGGGTGGGGCGGCCTTTTACTGTTGTGTTTTAGGACCTTATAGTTCGACTCATCGATGTCTGCACAAAGTAGATAGCGCGCTCACTCTATCTTGTTGTGTTGAAGAAGAAAGAGAAACGGGAATGAACATCTGTAAAAATGCGAATAATGAAATGGAAAACGCGTCTTACCTGAGTGGTTGGAAGTGTCCCCTCCTTTTTCCTTCTGGTCTCTTTTATATCAATTTCGGTGTGGCGGCGTACCACTTCTTTAGTTGGGCCTTGGTTATGATTGGGTTAGGTGTTGGGCCTGTACCCTAGGCCTGTTCTCGAAGGTGGGTTTTGGGTGGCCGCCAAGCGCACAAGAAGGCTAGACAACGATTGGAAAGTGTGGGGTCTTTGATCTTAGTTTAAACAATGATAATGGGCTAGCGTTTGAAAGGTGCTAGAGATGGAGAGGAGAGTAAAGGTCGGAATATGTGGGCCAATTCATGCCGCTACACATATTACATAGGCAAGGGTTGCTATGGTAAGTTGATAATTTCCTCAAACAACGTTTGTTGCAAACCTGTTCAGCGTCATGGCTGGTCTTCTATCACTTAAAAATGGTTTACAGTTGGACAATTGGACACCTCTATGGTGCGACGTTTAGAGAGCCTTTCTACATATGAGAGACTAGGAGGATTGCGCGCTAACGCCGCGCCTGTTATAGGTTACATATATATGATCATTTATCATTACTATGGGTGGTTCTGGACTCTCTATATTATTTAGTTTTGATGATCAGCTACAACATATATGAAAGAACCTTATACTACTTAATATAGTAGGTAATGTGCCTATTTTTTAGGCACAGAATAGTGATTATAAATAGTGATGGTTCATTCTGGCATGACTCCTCGGCAAGTTCAGATGGCGGCAACACATATGTTCTTGACCATAGAGGGTGTGGCCGTGTTGACACAAAGTGCACACCTATGAGTGCCTTCTTCTATTCTTGCGCTAGAATTCGTAGGAATTGAGGACCGGAGCGACGCGTTGTAACATTGGTGGCCTGCTAGCCGACGACAACAAAGAGAACGGAGAGGACAACCTGAGAGGATGAACTACATGGTCTAGAGAAACTGCATCGTCCCCAAAAATAGTGGCAGTGGGCTTCACACGTGATGTTAATGAGCACAAAGAGGGTGGTGCATCCTTCCACAGCAACGGCACCACCTCTGATCCGAGCAGGAGCTCGAGCTGAGGATAGAGAAGGCGAGTTGACACGTGAGAGAGAAATTGGGTGAGTAGCTGAGGAGCGCAATGTTTGTGTCCGGTTCTCAACTTCGTGCGGAGACAATGACGACTCTCTAATGCACAAAGGGACGCCACGATTTCATTTGTCAACAATAAAAAATATTAATACATGGCGACCGTGCAATTGCGTAATAGCGCAACGCTAGAAGTCTGAAACAACGTGGCAAGCAAGACGCACCAACTCTTAGTGCGCTCGCTTTCTTTCGGCTACATGGATGTATCTATTTCTTTTGAACAACAACACGTGCGACGCTCGTACGCAAAGCTCAACGTTGAAAGTGTAGAACCATGTGGCAAGTGAGGATGCACCGACTCTAGGTGGACACACTTTCTGATAGTGACATAGATATACTTATTTTTTATGGAGACAAAATCAAAATAGTGTTCGTATGAAAAAAAATTCTTTTAATGCATATATCTACTTATTTTTATAGGGACGAAATTGAAATAGTGCTCGTATAGAAAAAATAAAAAAAAAACAAACAAAAAGTTACAGTAGCCGGGCTGGGAGGGCGCCAAACCTCCTAACGTTATAGAGATGCTTATTAACATCGTGGGCCCATGGGAGTTTCGAAGGTGCAAGCACTGAATTGTCAGGTTTTACATGGTCACATATGTACCTCTAACTGGCTCGAAAGACACACGGTCTCAAGAACGATGACAATCTCTAAAATATGCACGCATGAGATCAAGACCATTGATTGCACCTTTCTTTCAATTGGGAGACGTGGTTTAGAAAATACATTGCTACACGTAAGCAGTTTTATAGGTCGCTTCATGCAGTATCCACGTAGGATTTTTGGTGACGTGGAGGGAGAGAGTGAGGTGAGAGAAATAAGGGCAAGTACATTGGTGCCGTCTCATAGACGGTCTCATGCATTGACACGTAATCTTAGGATACTTAGCAAACGACTCATACAATGGTCGTTGTTTTGGTTGTCTCATAGTAATACTACATGCCTTAATTTTGTGGAGAGGTAGAAGGAATTTTGTGAGTCATCCAACAACAATAACTCATACAATGGTGTGGAAGTGGTCTCATAGTCCTAAATTTTAACTCATGAGATGGTTGTTTCGTGAAACAACAATTTCTTTCTCTCACCTCGCTCTCTCTCCTCCACATTACCAAAAATCCTACATGGCACTGCATGAGACGATCTATGAGACCGCTTACGTTTAACAATGTATTTGCCCTAATGTTTGTAATTGCTTTCCTCTTAATGAAATATGTGCTATGGCGCGTTCGTAAAAAAAAATACTACGAGACGACTAAAACAACAATCCATTATGAGTTATCTGTTAAATCGTCCCAAGATTACGTGTCAATACATGAATCGCATCAATATGTTGCCTAGCCACACAAGCCTACCAGACTTTGCCGACACATAACGATTGCTTTAGTCGCTTGGTCTTGGTGTCATCCGCTCCCTTGGTCTCCAAGACTCCAACACGGCCTTAAGATGTGGAAGTCGTTCGGTGGCATGTATGGTGCCACCCGCTCCGTTGATCATCGACACGGGCAAGACGTGGAACTTAGCTGTAGCTAGATTCAAATGTACAACTCTGCTTTTCATCTACACAAAGAGGTGAAATGCCGGTGAAAGAAAGCCGAGTTCTCCAGCCTAGATAGAGGAAAATGTTCTTGGCCAACGTCGACAGAGATTCCAAATGCTGGCAGCAGGGCTAGCCGTAGAGAGAAGTGCACGTCAACGACCTCAAGCAAGGAACACACACGTACCCAACCGCCCTCGCGATCAATGCCCCGCGGAAAAGAGCAAACGCCAGCAACACGATAAGGCGCAGGCCGAAAGAGCACGCAGAATCAGATGCTGGGAAATGATTCAATGCCTCACGAAATCAGTTTCCCGGTCACCCTGGCGATCGTCCAGTGAATCCCTTCCGTAATTATAAATGCGGGATCGAGCTCGCCATTGCAACTCGCAAAGCATCTGTGTATCCAGCCAATTCACCTAATCATCCTGTCGAGCTCTCGCGATCATCTTCTAACCCGAGAGGCTACCGTCCATCCCCAGCGTTCAGGCAGCATGGCCGATGACCACCAGCCGCCGCCGCAGCGGTACTGGTTCCCGTACTGGACAGCGCCGCCGCAGCCGCCTCCACCGGCGCCTGCTCCTCGGCCGGCGGCGGCCCGCCCACAGCTGTCGAGGCGGGACACTGGCCCGGCGCCGCCGCCGGCGTCGCCTCCCGTAACGCCGTCCCCGTCGCGGCGGCATCCGCACCCTCAGCCGGCGTCGAGAGGCGCTGGCGCCGCCCCTTCTCCGCCGGCTCAGCCGCAGCCGACACGGCTGTCGAGCAGGCCGTCCCCGTCGCCGGCGCGTGCGCCGCCGCTCTCGCCCATCAGGGAGCCCAACGCTCGAGCAGCGGCTCCTGTACCAGTTGCCAAGGAGCCCAAGCCAGCTGCCACTCCTCATCCTGCTGCAGTGCATGAAGTTCCTAAGCAAAAGGATATAATCATTCCGCTGGAGAAAACCATCCACGAACCGCCTGCAGATTCCAAGACACACAGCAAGGCTGTAGACAAAGAGAAAGGCAAGGAGGGAGAGAAGAAGGAAAAAGATAAAGACAAGAAGGAGAAGGAGAAAGATAAAGAGAAGAAGGAAAAAGAAAAAGAGAAGGAGAAGGAGAAGAAAGATCACAAGGAGAAAGAAAAAGAAAAGGATGACAAGAAGGAGAAGGAGCACAAGGAGAAGAAGGACAAAGAAGAGATCAAAAGCAAAGATGTAGCCGGCAAGCACGGCAGCAAGCTGCACAAGGAGCTGAAGGCGGGCGTCTCCGACATGGTGCAGAAGCTGAGCGCCTCGGCGCCGTCGTCCGGCGGCGTAGGCGGCCACGGACACCCCGCCCCGGCCGCGGCAGGGACGACCGTCATCACGCTGGCCGGCGAGAACAAGGGCTCCTCCATGAAGATCGACGGAGCCGCCATGGCCCACGGCAATAAGGCGGACTCGGCGGCCGGGAAGGAGCGCCGCGGGCACAAGCTCGACGGCAGCGTCGTCGCCGGCGAGAAGGAGCAGGCCGCCGGGGGAAACGGGCTGACGGCGTTCGTGAATAGCAACGTGCAGGTGATCAACAACTCGCTGATGCTGCAGAGCTCCTGCAACGGCCGCGACCCCGGGGTGCACCTCAAGCTGTCGACCAAGTCCAGGAAGAAGGGCGACGGCGGCGAGCAAGCCGGAAGCAAGAGTGGCTCTGCTTCAGCTGCTGCGCCGAAGAAATGATCTCGAGCTCCAGGCCTCGGTTGCCCATGGCTATCGCCATCAGCGATCAACTTGGCAAATCAGCCATTGGCGTGCGTGCAAACAGGGTGTTTAAGTCTGGTTAGTGCCGATCGTTATGTATGCTGAATCTGAATGTACATGGATTTGAGTTCGCAATAACACGTGCTGAATTGTGCGTAACTAAGCAGATTTGTTTTATAGTCTGAAAAAAAAACTAAGCAAAAGACCAATTAAGACACCAATGGGAAAAAGAAAATGAAATTATCTAAAAATGGTCACTCGCAAGGTAAACATGGAACAAAATGTAAATGGAGCGACGCAATCAAATCGATTAGGAATTCCAATCGAATAAGCTTGTGTTAGCAGTTGGGCCTGCTGTGGGCTGGCCCGGCACGCTTTTTAGCCCAGTCTCACAGAGCCTCTCGCTTTCTCCTTCCTCCCCTTGGCCAGTTGGCCTTCTCCTCCTAAACCCTAACCCCACAAACTCCACCCCAAAGCGCAGCTCAGCTCTCTAGCCGGCGGCGGGGGCGATGAGGGCGATCACAGGCGCCATCGTCTCCTCCAAGCCATGCTCCCTCGTCAAGGCCTACCGTATCCTCGACTTCTTCTACAACTCCGACGCCTCCGACCTCCTCTCCGCCGACTGCGCCGCTTACATCAGCACCGCCACCGAGGCCATCAGGGAACACGAGTACTTCCGCCGCGAGCTCCGCGGTAATCAGCAGCAGGGCGCCGCCAATCTCGAGGCCCACGACTATGAGGGCGAGATGAAGCACCAAGACCGGGAGAGGAAAGGGGATGTCGCTGGTTCCCAGTCCCAGCGCGATTCCGCTGCGGAGGTAGAACCGGATGTTGCCGCCGGTGAGAAGAAGAGCAAGAAAAAGAAGAATAAAGAGGATCGTCAGCACGGCGGAGCTGTTGCTGGCGTTGAATCACACATTCCCACTTCACCGGAAATTGGCAGGGAAAAGAGGAAGGAGAAGCATCCAATTAAGGAAATCATCGTCAATGTGAAGCAGGAGCCTGATTTGGTGGTGGACGAAGAATTGTTGAGTGAGAAGAAGAGCAAGAAGAAAAAGGAGAAGGTTCGTGTAAAACTAGAAGGGGAAGCAGGGGATGTGGATGAAGTGGGCGGGAAAATTGTCAAGGATGGCGGGTCACAGCAAAATGTTGCTGGTGGGGAGAAGAAGAAGAAGAAAAAGAAGCATGAAGAAGAGCAAGTCAACTACAAGGATGTGAAGCAGGAAGAGAAAATGGTCTGTGATGGTGATCTGGGCAGTGAGAAGAAGAGGAAAAAGAAGAGGGGGAGAGGTGAAAATGACGATAATGCTCTAGAGCAAGTAGAGCATACAAAGAAGAAGCAACGGAAGTAATCCTGAGATTAGTTAGGAGAATCCTTACTGATTGGAGATGTATGGTGAATTTTGTGCCTGGTGAGGTTGTTCTTGCTGTTGTATTTTAGACCTCCATTTGGTTAGTGAGGTTGGGCTCTTCTGGCCACTATGCTAGACTCCACAGTTTTGTTATGTAACATCCGATTCATGTGCCATGGCCATACGGTTCTAGCAATGGTATTTCCAATTTTTAATGTTACTTGAAATGCTCTCAATTTAGTGTTATAATGTGTTATGAGAATTGTCGATGGTATCTAAAGAAAACAGGACATAAGAATTCCAGATAAAATCTAACATTTTATGATAATGCGCACACTGAAACAGTTGTGTGTGTTTTCATTGACTGCTAATTTCAGATTTTGAAGCTGGAATATTTATGTTGCTTTGTTTGAATTAAACTAGTGATTTGAACTGAAAGATTCGCTGTTGGCGTTATTTGTAGATATATGATAGCTGCAATTTGATGTAAATTTTCTCTCTTTCCAATTTCCCTTTTTTGTATTATGAATATAAAATCTGAAAGTTTTAGTAGGAGCTTTAGGCAAACTCTGATCCATTCTAGGCGTTCCGTCCCTAGAGGCTTGTCAGGTCTATGTCATAGCTTCATTCAACACCATACAGAATATGCAGTTTTACATTTTTCCTCAGCAGCAATATCGTGCTGGCAGTTCTTGTGTCGGAAATGATTTTTTTCCAAGTACGAACATATGTTGTTTATATGTTATAAAATAGAATATTTTCACCTGTTTGTCAACTTTACAGTTTGTGTATCTTGTAATGGTGCTTGCTTGTTCAATTTGAAGTTGTCTATACCATGATTGTTGCTTATGTTATTAACTGTATGAGATTATTGAGGCTAGAAACTGAAAATGGTATCTGGCAAGACTTGATAAAAGCGAAACATATGTCTGGAGTGATCTTTTGAAGGTTAGCAATATTTACCTGAAAGGCAGGAGAATTGAGGTGAAAATGGGCAACATACCCTCTTTTGGGAGGAGGATATCTGGGTAGAACATTGGTGCCATGATTGGAAAAAAAAAAAAACCGGTGACCCTTCCTGTTACTTTTATTCTCAAGCTGAATCAGCTGGAGCATCTGTTCTTGCACTGACCTGTTGCCAAAGTGAAAGTGGTTTGGGGGATAATTTGTCTTGTTTTGGAGTTCGAAACATTCCAACTAACATTCATTTGTACAAAATTTGGATTGACAATCTGCTTCCAGAAAAATCTGTACGCACCCTTGGTCTAGCAGCTGTGTGCTGGGCCATTTAGAAGGCCAAGGATAGGGCCTGTAAATAAGAAAGTGAACCGCTGTCCCGCTGAGGTTATATGTCATGCTTGTTCACTTATGTCTTACTGGGCAGGATTGTACAATTCAGAATTCCAGGGGATGCTTTTGGAAGGACTCAATATAATGCTTGGTGTGGTATGTACAAGATGCTGGCAACACAACCAAGGCAGCGACCACGACAGAAAGCCAGGACTCAGAGGATGAAGTTTCCCCTCCCCTGTCCGACAGCATCAATGGTGAAGATCAGCACTCCGTGCAGAAAATAAAAAGGAAGCAAGAAGTTTTTGTTGACCCTTGACTTCTGTTTGAGTCCTTCCGCTGTGATTTTTTGCCAGGCTGTGAAAATTGCAGTCTTGTTGATGCTCTTTTCCCTGGGAACCCCTAGGCGTTAAACTCTTGATTAGGCCATCTAGCTTGAATCAGGTGTAGGTGGTCTAGGCTCTCTCTCTCCCCCTTCTGGGTCAATGTGTCAGACTTCTGAAATTTCCATTTGCAGTAATGGAAATGGAGGTTGAGCCTTGCTAGTTTTTTTTTTAATTTTTTTTTATATTTAGTGTTTACTTGGAATGTACTTTGGGCTTCTCATTGCTGAAACTTGCATCCATTAAATATTTATGATTTCGCATACGCTATGCAGCATTTGTTTGATCTTATTTGTGTCAAAATGGAATGTCTGTGCTCCCTCCTCTTTGTCACTTGCGTCATTGGCAGAAGCTATTGTGGCCATATGAGACTATGATTGAGGCAAATGTGGCTTTCTTCCTTATTGAACATAGGCAATGTCGGCTCACTGTTATTGTTTCAACAGAAAATTACAATGGACAGAGTTTGATTGAACAGTTAGAAGTTTTCCATTTGTGCAGTATTCTTCTTTCCTTACTTGACAGGATAAAAAGTTGGCTCACTGTTACTATTGTTTTGAGATAATTACTGTGGTTCAGTGTACTATTTTTGCAGATGAAAATCAGGGAGGAAGAAGAATCATTGCCATGTCAGTTAAGAAGGTGATTTGAAAGGAAGATGGGAAGAATTAAATGTTTGGTGGGGTTTGTTGAAACTTATTGATCATTTCTTTCTGAAGGATTCCTTTGGAGTAAGGAAATGGTTAGCTCGGTCATGTGAATGTGACAGCAGTACTTCATGTCCTCTCCTAACCTGAGACCACGGCCACCACGGCCGAAGAGCTCCTGCACTACAGCATACATTGGCAAGCACTCAGAATTCAGAACTGGAATTCAAAGGAGGATAAGAAGGACATGGAGAAGAGCAGGGTCCTCATCATTGGTGGCACGGGCCACATTGGCAAGCATATCGTTGCTGCAAGTGTCCGACTTGGACACCCAACTTCCATCCTCATCAGGGAATTTGCACCGTCCGACCCAGTTAAGGTGCAGCTCCTCAATAGTTGGGGTACTTCCGGTGCTTCTCTCCTCAAGGTACCAACACTCATCAATTCATCATCATCACCAATGGGCTAGTATTAGATATGCGTGCGTTCCCCTGTTTGCTGAAAGTTAGTGACTTCAACTTCTGTTGGTAGAGGACTGAATTGTTGAGTACTTAAAAAATAATCTTAGCTGCTCTGAATAGTCTAAAGCTCCAATGTGGTGCGCTGTCCCAATGTGTCAGTTCAAGTACCTTTTCCATTGCCAACTGGGAAATGGAAATATAATCAGAAGAACTCCTTCAGTGGATGTTTATTTTAATAAACCAGATGCATCCTATACATTATTAGGGCATTAAGAGTTACTCAAGTAGTCACTATGTATCAGTAGGACTTTTTGACATCATGCTCATTTTGAGAGTCATACCTTCCCCGCATGTTTTTTTTTTGTTGTGAAGAAAACCTGCTTGTGTATGCTAGGGAGATCTGTTTGACCACAAGAGCTTGGTGAAGGCCATCAAGTGTGCCGATGTTGTCATCTCGGCAGTGGGACCTCGTCAGGTTGCCGAGCAGACGAGGATCATTGCTGCAATCAAGGAGGCAGGCAATGTCAAGGTCAGTTTTAAACTTTCAATGGAGTTCGTTCCTATATTTGTACTCCATTGATCTCTGCAAACCACTGAAGACTTTCTTGTACAGAGGTTCGTGCCATCTGAGTTTGGCTCCGATGTGGACCGGCTCCACACTGTGGATCCAGCGGCGTCACTGTACGCTGTGAAAGCCAAACTCCGGCGGTTGATTGAGGCAGAGGGGATTCCTCACACCTTCGTCAGCTGCAACAGCTTCGCGGAGACCTACCTCCCTAGCATCGGCGATGTCACAGCCATCGGTGCTGGCCCTCCGGCCAGCAAGATCACCGTCCTAGGAGACGGAGATGCCAAAGGTAACCAAGAACCAACGAAACATGTATTAATGAACCCTGTTTACCAATACAATGAAGCAGCTATATATGTCCCTGCTGCCTGGATTGTTGGTGCACACATGCTGAATTGCTGGTGCAGCTGTGTTCGTGGTGGAAGATGACATCGCCACATACACGATGAGGGCGGTCGATGATGCAAGGACCCTGAACAAGATCCTGTACATGAGGCCACCTGCAAATGTGGTGTCCCACAACGAGCTCATCTCGATGTGGGAGAAGAAGGCCGGCAGGACCTTGCAGAAGGTGCACGTCCCGGAGGAGGAAATTCTGAAGTGGATCAAAGGTGCTGACTGCTCACATGGTGCATACCTGCTCTCTAATACGCACATCAGCCTAGAACTGTTATAATGGATGCCTACTCGTGCAGAGGCCGCGTTCCCTTTGAACATACTGCTGTCTCTCGCGCTCTCAATCTTTGTGAGGGGCGACCAGGCCAACTTCGACATTGACCCGGCAGTTGGCGTGGAAGCTACCCAGCTTTACCCTGACGTCATCTACACTACCGTCGATGAGTACCTCGGCCACCTTCCCTAGTTGCGAGATTGGTACATTCGACCCTTCTGCCATTCTTCACGTATAGATGAATGTTGCTATATGTGTGTTCTCTGCTACGCGCATCATTACCCGGCACAAGTCAGTGCCACTCTTGCCGATTGAACTTTCGTTGCAAGTGAAAATAATTGTCTCACCTGCTGAAATGTGATGTCAAGTGATGAGTCAGTGTCATGCCTGCTGAACTGCTACTGTCATTGAAAAAATGCATGATCTACGGTATTGTCTGCCTTGAGTTAGAACCTTGCCTTTTAAGTCTTTGACCAAACCAAATGCCATCACCGCTATGTTATTCCAGGCAAGGTTACGCGCTTGGTAGCAGGAATAAAATGTGCTCCAACCCGGAAGGCCGCCAGATGCCTTCTCGTCAGATCGATGAATCCTCGACTCAAATTGAGGACCATGTAGCTCACCACATATGCTGTTTTGCCGTACAAACATGTGTAAAGATAATAAACATAACACGAGCAAAAAAGAGCTTCTGTCCGTACAATCAAATTTGCGTTTTCAACCAAGTTTGAGTGTGCATTAACATACAAGATTTGAACCAGACTTAGTACACCACAACACTTGTATAGTAGTATCAGGCTATCAAGTTTCAGATTCGATGCACCATGCTTCAATCAGGTTTCCAGGCAGCGCCTGGGAGTAGTGCTTCTCCCAGAGTTCCAAAAAAAAAAATGACTACGAGTTGTTCTTACGTAGGGTGTAAAATGTAGATCCATTAACTGCCTCCATAGTTAATTGATTCAGCCGAAGCAGCATCAGCAGGCAGGCTCTTCCTTTGCGCCCTACAAGGAACAAAGGCAGAAAGAAAACACAACCAATATGTTAGCTACAGCAGCAGGAAAATCATGAAGATCATGTGTCAATGGAACAGCAATCTGACAAATATTTTGTTCGGAGTGCTATAACATTTGATATTTTCAAATCTACAGGCTAAGAAAAGTAACTGCACATACCCAACCCTGTTGCTCCAACATCATCTTGATTCAAAGAAACACTTCCCTGGGCACTACCGAAGTATGAATTCAGTTTAGATATTCCCTCCTGCAATTCCTGATGCAAAAAAAAAAGGCACAGAAAAGCAACACAGTAAATTGCTTTGAGGCAGATGACTAGGAGTCTAGGATGACATAGCTATAATACAGTAACCGCTTTGAGGTATACGAGTAGGAGTTTAGGATAGCATAGCTATAGTCATGGCTAGTTAATCACAAAACCGCAGGTCCATTTTGTGATCAAGGATGTGATGACAGAAAAAGAAAAGCAACAACTTGAGGAAACAGGAAGTGAAGATGGTGCAGAATATTTATCTTCAATTGATTTTCTTAGAGAGTAAAGCAATCTACTAAGTTTCAAGAATTACATGCTGTGATTTTGTGACCATTGGTATCCACATAAAGGACTATGGGCAGAACTACAGAAGTTCAGTTATAAAGAAATTCAGACCTCCCATGATGCCAGACTCTTCATGTAAGGAGGAAGTTGCTCATACTCCTCCTTTGATGCCCTTATGATTTCTTTAAAAGAATTACCTTCATGGAGGCAAAAACGAAAAATCAGAGTAAGATTTGACCCGTCTTTAAAACATCCAAGACATTCACCTTGATCATTTCTTTTACTTTGGGGAGCTATAAGTTCAGCTTCCTTCATGATCTGGTTGCCGTCATCAGCACTGAACAATGTAGAGCATCAAGTTATAAATTAGGTCATTTTTAAGACAAGATTAAAATAATAAACATTAGAAGTAAACAAAGAACTAGTGGGGAAACCTGAAAGCAGAGAGCTGTAGATACTAGATATATGAATGCAGTTCTCTGTTACCTTTCGGGATTCTTGTAAAGCTCCTTTGGGTTTTCAACATAATCCGTGGCTTCAAAATCCCAACAAATTATCATTGTTCAAGCAAAAAAAAAAAATAGCAGAAAGCAAGAAATACTACAAGTATAATGTGATTAACCAGCTGTGACGACCAAAATATTGCCTTGCATACCTTCAGAGGAAAGAGTGGCTAGACAAGCATCCGAAAACCCAAGACTTTTCAGTGAAGGATACAGATCGTCGTCGTTGCTGAGCCGCCCCCTACTGGACCTCAGCACTGAACTGGACACACCAAAGCAGCCACTCGCAGGGTCCCCAAGGTTCCCGATATCACCATCTTGCACCTCCGCATCCACCTCAGGCTCCACCTCTGCGTGAGCGCACCAACATCGGTTCTCAATATCGCGAAACAAATGCTGAAGAGTTTGGGGGAACGAAGTGATGTCGACGGGGTCAGCGCTGTTACTGGGGGGCTCGTAGCCGAAGGAGACAAGGCGGGACTCGATGACGTCGGCGTGGCGCGCGTAGACGTTGAGCGCCTCGCCGCAGTGGCCGAGGAGCTCCTCGAAGGAGACGGCGCCGCAGGCCATGGACTCGAGGCGCTCGAGGTCCGCGTTAGCCGCGTCCACCAGCCAGTTCAGCTTCTGCAGGAACGCGGACGACGCCGACTCTGCGTGACCCGGCGCCGGCGCTGTGAGTAGGAGCCCTGGATCCCCGGTACGGGTAGGGGTAGGCGGAGGAGGAGAGGTGTGCGCGGTGGTTACCGAGGAGGATGGGGCGGCGGGAGACGGCGTCGGCGAGCTCGCGGGAGGAGGAGCCGGCGTGGTCGAGCACCGACGAGAGGGAGGCGCACAGGGACAAGATCGACCGCTCCATCTAGCCTCCAATTTCGTCTGCAGCGGCTGCGGCGGCGGCGGAAGGGTGGACTCGCCGGAGACGGGTTCGGATTTGGGGAATGCGGAATTTCGGTTTTGGTTCGTTCAAATATTTCGGCGAGGGAGGGGGCGCGGGCAAAATCGCGGCTTCTGCCACCGAGAGTGGGGACGTGGGGTCATGCTTAAAGCCAGTGGGCCCTCTAACGAAATTGGGCCGAGTCTCGAGTCTCGACCGACCGGGTGGGCTTCTATTCAGTTTCTATTGGGCCTCCAGTCAGTAGTATTCGGTTACCGAGTCTACAAACAAACCGCGTGACTGGCCCCACCTTTTGAAGTTCAATGAATACTAATAAAGCTGGCCTGACGTGCCATATCACTCGGCCGAAAGCACATCGGCAAGGAAACGAGTGTGATGTGTACGAAGAATGTGAATAGATGGGTTGGTGTGCACTATTATTAAATTATATTTTCTAAAAGTAAAAACAGAAAAGAGAGCATCCCACATATGGATGCACAAATCAAGGGGTGATAGTGGGCTTGTCCCTACCTAGCACAAACTGTCCATGGTTTCGAGGGTTAGTGTGTTTATGAATTGCAAGCATTTTTATACATGCATGCTTCGTTTATAATATTGATATATTCTTGGTTTCTGTGTGATGATAGACACAAACTAAATATCGTCTAATATAATATTTTTCTGAGATCAAATATCGTCCAATATATAGATACACCAACTGTCTACATACATAACAATGGCGGTATAGCACCAATGCACCGTGCACATCCTCTTTACATCTAAATACCGAGTGAAGGGCACGCCACTCTAAAATGATTACTTAGCTATCTTGACAACTCATGACTGACCTTATTCCAGAGGGATGTCCACATACACACTAAGGACAACATGAAATTCTCGTCGTCTTGTCTACTTTTGCATCACAAAAGCCTTGCAGACCATATTAACAAGTGGCTGGCCGCTGGCCGTGCAGATCTATATTCATGCAAATCGATGGTTGAGGCTGCATGCATTGGTAATGCATCATTGAAATTGCAAACCGAGGCAGGCAAACCGGAGGAGGATCACAGTAGGCACGCAACCAGAGAGCTTCCAGATGACGGGTTATCTGTCACCAGTAGTCATAGCCTGGTGCAAAAGGAATTGTGTGGTATGCGAGGATAAGCGCTGCGTAGATGGAAAGAACAAAACTCCAATAGCAAGTAGAAACTGACATCACCGAAAGAGCGGGGTTGGGAAAGAGGCTTATGCTGCAAGTGCCATGCTCAAGCATGCCTCATGCCTATTTAAGCCGCTGCAGTCCCCGGTTAATTGCACAACAACAACTCAATTTGCATCCGCCAGAGCTCTGTCTATTTGGTAGATCCTGACTAATGGCAGACCAAGAAGTGTTTCCATATGTATGGTTCATTCTTTTACAGTACTCTATAGATTCATTTTGCTTAATTTAGTCGATTGCTTAACTTATTGATGATTATGATCGTTTCAGGAGCAAGGCACCATGGGAGACCAACATCAGCACCAACAGCCAAAGGGGATAAGGATTGGCAGCAACCTCGAGTTGCCTCCAGGGTTTCGCTTCAACCCTAGAGATGAAGAGATCATTACCTTCTACCTCAAGCCCAAGGTGCAGCAAAGGAGCTTCACCTGCATCCCCATTGGAGAGATTGACCTTAACAAGACCGAGCCATCGGAACTCCCTGGTACACTCACTCTTACCTATACTTTATATTTACTCCATAGAAATAAGCTTGTGAGTTGTGAATCAGTCCTCGAATTGCATGGTGTAGGCAAGGCGAATATAGGAGAGAATCAATGGTTCTTCTTCTACCAGAAGGACCGTAAGTATCGCTCGGGAACGAGGATGAACCGGGCCACAGTGGGCGGTTACTGGAAGGCCACGGGTAAGGATAAGGAGATCTACCAGGACACGACAGGGGTACTCATTGGTATGAAGAAGACACTTGTCTTCTACACAGGTAGGGCTCCTAGGGGCAAAAAGACCAGCTGGGTCATGCATGAGTACAGGCTCGAAGGCAATAGCAAGCTCCCTCACCCTTCATCTAGCTCAACCTCCACCGTCACCTTGAAATCTTCTTATGCTTCTGAGGTAGCAGTAGCTCCAAAACACATACATCAATACTACTTATTTTGCTTTCTCTAAATGAATTTCACTACTTGCAATTTACGCAGGTTGAGTGGGTGGTTTGCCGCGTGTTCCACAAGACTAGAGGGACAAAGAAGGCACATGCACTACCTTCATACAACAATGCCATGGCCTATGGCAGGGTTGATCAGAGCAACGTCCCTATGCCCCGACCACTACAACTTCCTATGCTACCAGACTTCACCATGGATCCGATGGGGTCCTACTACCCCACCGCCGGTGCAAGCTCCTTATCATTGCCGCCTGTGATTTCTCCTATAATTGCAGGCATGGACAGAAACACACTTCATATGAACAATGCCTTGTTTGGGAACTCTGTAGATGTCCCATCAACGATGCCCTTGTACCACCAATTGGGCATAGGAATAGAAGATGATAATGGCTTCATGGCAGTACCGCAGAGCGGGCCTTCCTCGATGGTGTTTCAGAAAGACACTGGGATGAACCTTCACCAGACCAATGCCACTAATGTATCATCTATGGTGTCTGCAGCCCTAGAGTCTATGGCCACTATGGACATGGATGGCTTTTGGAAGTACTAAAGAAGCGTCGAGAGATGTGAAGACAAGAGTCAAATAAATATATTATATCATAATATAAAGTTTGTTTTTGACCTCACAATATGGCTATGAATGGAACCAGGTGATAAGAGACCTCAAATGAATGAGTGGAGGGGTATTTCTAGCCTTACCTATCGAAACTAGCAATTGAAAAAGATCATGCAAAATTTACATGCACCCAGTGCTCTGATTCCTTAAATTTCTACCACCGAAGCTTCCCATCATTGCACTAACTCAATTGCTAGCCTCACTTATCTAAACTAGCAACTTAAAAAGATCATGCAAAATTTACATGCACCTGGTGCTCTGATTCCTTAAATTTCTACCATCGAAGCTTCCCATCATGGCAGTAACTCAAACTTCGAACTAGCCATAGTGTACAAATTTCATCTCAAAATTTCCATCCAGTTGTTGGTGTACAAATTTCATTGAATGATAGTATATGGTGCAAACACCAAAAGCTTCATGTGAATTAAATAGCTCAACCACAAACTTTGCCATTGATCAAGTTCATATCTCTTATGGAAGCATCCGTTGCTCTTTACACATTACTATGCACGCGGATACCAAAAAAATAAAAAACTTGACATCCAACATTTTTAGCATAACCACCCTAATGAATACCTCAATGCAGTTGAGTTGGCAAATCATGGGATCGAGAAAACTACCACACACACTTAATTATTGACAACAATGTCATCTATTACTGAAAGAATGATGCCATTAATTTCTGAAATATATCCATAAAAATGCAAGCAACCATATTGAATCAATGACTTAAACCAACGTGGACAAGTTCCACCATAAAAGACCTAACCAATTGAGACACGTTCATTTCACCGCCTTTATATACTGCACCACATTCATGATCCCAATTAAAATCCAAGCAAAATATAAATTTGAGTATTGTATGAGGCTTAAGAAGAATACTCCATCCATTCTGAAATATAGATCATTTTGGTTTTATCCTAAGTCATATTTATATAATTTTGACCACTTTTACATAAAATGTCATCAACGTCTATAACAACAAGTTATTTTTATGAAATCAATCATGAAATATATCTTGACAGTGAACTTATTTAGTGTTGTAGATATTGATATACATTTGTACATTCTAAAAGGAAAAAAAAAGTTGGTCTTTCGATCAAAGGTTATGAGGAAATTATTGACAGTGAATTTTACTTCACTGTTTTTAAACTGCCATATCATCCAGAGTGAAATCAAACCTTAAATAAATACACCTACAATGCCAATTTTATTCTGTTGTTTCAAACACCGATATACTCCTAGACTACAATATTTAATTCGTACTTGATGTGGCAGTGTTTAATTTGATATCGGTTCAGATGAGATAATACTCTAGCCTTTAGTGGGTGTGGAAGAGTTTCATGTAAATGAAACAGTTTTTCTCTCTTTTTAATAATTCTAACACTACATTACCGTATTTACTTACATAATCTTGCTTGATGATAATCAAACTTGCGCAGAGAATGAAGGAACACAAATCGTTGTCTCTCTGCCCAGCGAAGCTTCGCACGTCCAAGTTGGCGCTGCTCCCCTTTGAAAGTCCGAATTGATTAACCATCACAAGCTCAAATTAATGCTGCGTCGTTGCCTCATTGGGAATCACACACTCGAATAGACGATCCCAGGGGAATGACGCCTGGAATCAAACATGGTAACTGTCCCAGGAGTTCTCACAGGGTATATTGTCTGTCTCTGTGTTCTTGTTTGCCGGCTTGCTAGGAGTAACTACCAAGTCGATGGTCAGACAAAAACACTGCTAATTGCCGGCCTGAACATGGCGTGTTTCTCTGATCCACTTTGGCCGGACAGATGCTAATTCCGGACGGCAGGACTAACATAAACAAAAACAGCCAATTTTAGTTTTAGACTTTTCGCAATAGGATATTGTGCACTCCAATAGTCTATTCCTCAACAGCTTTTGATAGATTGTGGCACATATATTTACCCAACATGTCATTGTGCCCACATGTAAGTGAGAGAAAGAGAGAAAATGACCATAAATAACCAGAATCAGTGTTGCCAAACAAGTACCAGCTTTTGGCTCCTCAACTTTCCACAATCTAGCTAGGATCTACAAACTGTTTTTCACAATCTCTAACTAAAACAACCAGGAGCTTGAAACTATTATTACCATATCCAATCACAAATAAGCACATGGTTGGTTTGTTGTAATTTGCTTAGATTTAACCATGAATAGCTAATGAGAATACAACCTAACTTTGATGCTAAGCTCATCCTAAAAAGTAATGTCGCAATATACAAAACTACACTGGCAATTTTCTACGCGTATTATTGATGACCAAAGCTGCCCTACGTCAATGTCCTAAACTGTGTTTTATACCGGTGACCGGAGTGAGTAGATAGAATAGAGAATAGAGATACTTTCAAGTAGGGATATAAAATAAAGTAAAATTGCTGGCGATTGCCGCATTGGCTTGCTCTGTTGCCACTTTGATCTCACGAGTGACGCTGCCTAGCCATTTGATCTCATGTCACGAGTGACGCGGCCAAGGAGCGATGGGCAAGCATTTCAAGCTCTATCGTCGGACACAGTGAGAGCTGAAAAATACATATATACAAGGGCGAGTTACACACTACCTCAGACCGGGCGATCGAAATTAATTAGCCCAAACCCCAAAGCATCGATCCATCGATCGACATGGCTGCCGAGAAGAGCAGCATCCTGGTGGTCGGCGGCACGGGGCGCCTGGGCCGGCACGTCGTGGCGGCGAGCGCGCGGCTGGGCCACCCCACCTTCGCGCTCGTCAGGGACACCGCCCCCTCCGACCCAACCAAGGCGGCGCTGCTTGTTAGGATCGCTCCCTCACTCACAGATACAACTAATTTTCTCTCTGGTGGGGAATCACTCCCTTTCTAACTCTCACCAAGTGCCTATCGCAAGCACTCTGGCTCTCGGTAGTCTAAGGAACACGAACACACACTTGTTTCTTTGTAGACACAAACAAAAGACACTTGCATTGTTTCACTGTGTTAGCAAATGGCTGAGTACATGAATAAATACTACGAGTAGCACTTCTCCACTAGCCGGCAGTTGCGGCCACGCACGCCAAGCGATCCATCTCACAGCTTGACCCATCACTGCATGTATATCTTATCCCCCTACAAGCCAGGAAGACCGAGTACTCTACTAACTAATCACCATGCAAACTAGACTCCACAATACATGCGGATGCTAACAGATTTGACCTCTCCCTGCTGCTGCTTCACACAACGTTAGCCTTAGCCAATCTGAATTATTCGTAGCACGTTGCCTCCAGCTCCACCGTGCATCATCACTTTGCACAGCAACGTCCGCGTCACACGGCACGTCATCATGAGGTGAACCAACCTAGCTAGCATGTATACGTATCTCACGTACACATATTCTACAAGTGACCTACACAAAGCGACACTACTACATGCAAAGGAAATTTAAACATGCTGATACAAATGAATCAAGATTATCTCTAACACTGCTCAAGAGCTTCACGGACGCCGGCGTCACGCTCCTCAAGGGCGACCTGGCCGACCACGGCAGCCTCGTCAGCGCCATCAAGCTCGCCGACGTCGTCATCTCCACCGTCGGCGTGCTGCAGCTCCCGGACCAGACCAAGCTCGTGGCCGCCATCATTGAAGGGATTCGGGAGGCTACGCTAGCACAATACAAAACCGTGTACCCCAAAACCAGGAACAACTGCAGTTATAGATCTCAGATCGTTACCACTAGACGCGCAGATGCAGCGGAACCGTCTCGGTGTAGAGAAGCGCGTCGAGGTAGCAGTGCCGTGAAGTTGCGAACGTCCGTCTGGTCCTGCGACTTGCGGTTCGTCCTAGTGCTTCAGATGTAGCACCTCCGAGGTATCCACACGTACGGAGATTGGAACGCCGAGCGTCGGTGTGCCAGCACCGAGGCGCGCGGCAGGAGAACGGCAGCGTGGGAGGGCGGTTACTGTTCACCGTGTGAACTGTTCACGCGTGAACAGTACCGCGGGTACTGTAGCAGCGGCTATAGGAGGGGCGGCACAACTGGCTTGCTCATCTCCCCTTTGCCCCTCCCTCGTATATATAGGGAGGAAAACCTCCCACCCCTTCGTCCATTAGCAATGTGGGACTAATACTTGGTGTAGTCCCTCTAGTGCTAATGGGCCACGCTAATGGGCTTCCACTTTGTAGGCCCATTAGTGGTTCCAATCCAATTGGCTCTAGGGCATATATCCAACAGTCTCCCACTTGCACTAGAGACAATCTCTTAGTCAAGTATTTAAATGTTCCAAACCCCTTAAGTGTGTGACCCTATGGGTTCACGCACACATAGACATGGTTCGAGTACTCCTACTCGACCAATAGTTGATAGCGGTCTCTAGCAAGACGTGTCAACTCCTAAGTGCACGTAAAGATCATATCAGACGAACCACCACAACTCATATACATGTTATTCCCTTTGCCTCGCGATATTTGGTCTAGCTTCTCCAAGCTGACCTCTCTTTCTCGAACCTGTGAGTCGGATCCTTCAAGAGGTTAACACTTAACCTAGCACGGCCATGCATTTCTTGATCCGATCACTCGAGGGGCCCAGAGATATCTCTCTCACATAGAG
This sequence comes from Urochloa ruziziensis, assembly GCA_015476505.1. Classification (NCBI taxonomy): domain Eukaryota; kingdom Viridiplantae; phylum Streptophyta; class Magnoliopsida; order Poales; family Poaceae; genus Urochloa; species Urochloa ruziziensis. The sequence goes on along the minus strand of CM027122.1, from coordinate 13,275,756 downwards.
AGGGGCAAATTCCATCTTGATTGACCATGTCTCACAGCATGCTTCCTGACAAACCCGAAAAACTATCTTTATAACTACCCAATTACGGCGTAGCGTTTGATAGCCCCTAAGTAAGTCAATTCACATCTTTAGTACATGCGGCAATCTCAGGTCTTAGGACAAAGCATACACGTTGTGAAACAGAGAACAATATTACAACATCTCACGTTGGGTCAATCCAGCCCATGTCATACATGTGCCCACATTATTAGTTTTACATCTCCATGTTCATGACTTGTGAAACATAGTCATCAACTAATACATGTGCTAGTCTAATGTTCATGTGTGTTCTAGCATGAATTCTGACCAGGGATAACTTTAGAATAACCATACAAGTAAAGAGTTTCACAAACAATTCACATAATTGTCGATCAATACAAGTTGCCTTTCATGGATATTCAATGAACACCTAGTGCTTTATCATGGATACTATGAAATATGACTCCCACTTGCATTAGAGCTAATCTAGAAGATATCTAATACCCATAGCTCTCATATGCGCCTCATGCTTAGGCTGTGAAAGAGCCTTTGTCAAAGGATCAGCAACATTTAGATCCGTATGTATTTTGCATATCTTGATATCACCTCGTCTAATGATCTCTCGAATGAGGTGAAACTTCCGCAGTACATGTTTGTTCTTTGAGTGATTCCTTGGCTCCTTAGCCTGCGCAATAGCCCCATTGTTGTCGCAAAAGAGATTCAATGGGCTAGACGCATTCGGAAACACACCAAGCTCAATGAGAAATTTTCTCATCCAAGCACCTTCCTTTGCAGCTTCTGCAGCTGCGATGTACTCGGCTTCTGTTGTAGAATCGGCCACGGTCTCCTGCTTGGAACTCTTCCAACTCATAGCGCCACCATTTAAAGTAAATACGAATCCTGATTGAGACTGTGAATCATCCGGATCAGTTTGGAAGCTAGCGTCGGTGTAACCGTTTACAACGAGCTCCTCCTCACCTCCATAGACTAGGAACATATCTTTAGTCCTTCTGAAGTACTTAAGAATATTTTTCACCGCTGTCTGAGGACGCTGATTCTTGCTGAGGTGTACACCATGTGACATAGGTAAGAACCCCTTCTTGGATTGCTCCATGCTGAACCGTTTCAGCACCTTGTCAATATAAGTATCTTGGCTTAATCCTATAAGCCTCCTTGATCTATCTCTATAGATTTTTATGCCCAGAACATATGCTGCTTCTCCTAAGTCTTTCATAGAAAAACTATTTTTCAGTGAAGTCTTTACGGATTCCAGCATAGGAATGTCATTCCCAATCAATAATATGTCATCCACATATAAAATTAGAAATACAACAGCGCTCCCACTTTCTTTCTTGTAAACACAAGGCTCTTCTACATTTTGATGAAAACCAAACACTTTGACTACCTCATCAAAACGAATATTCCAACTCCGAGATGCTTGCTTTAATCCATAAATGGATTTCTGAAGCTTGCATATTTTTTCAGCATTGGTTGGATCGACAAAACCTTCAGGCTGTATCATATACACGTCCTCATCAAGGTTTCCATTTAGGAAAGCTGTTTTGACATCCATCTGCCATATCTCATAATCGAAATACGCAGCTATTGCTAGGATGATCCGAATAGATTTAAGCATCGCTACTGGAGAAAATGTCTCGTCGTAGTCAACTCCTTGAACTTGTCGAAAACCTTTTGCAACAAGCCGTGCTTTATAGACGTGAACATTTCCGTCCATATCTCTCTTATCTTAAAGATCCATTTGCACTCGATGGGTCTAGCACCCTCAGACAGATCAACCAAGTTCCAAACTTGATTGTGTCCCATGGAATCTATCTCGGATCTCATGGCACTCTGCCATTTCTCGGAATCTGGGTCCATCATTGCTTCCGCATATGTCCTAGGCTCATCGTTTTCCATCAACAATATGTCGCGCTCTCCTGTAATTAGGAGATTCATTCTATCAGTTGCACGACGTGGCCTTTCGAACCTTCGTGGTTGTGGTGGTTCATTTCTCACCACCGGTGCCTCCACGGGTTCTGCTACATTAGCATCACTCGTAGAGTCTTGCCTCATGGGCTCATCTTGAATTTCTTCAAGAAACACCTTTTGTCTACTTTTCTCGCTTTTGAGAAACTCTTTCTCCAAGAAAACACCGTTTCGAGCGACAAACACTTTGCACTCTGATCGGTTGTAGAAATAATATCCAATAGTTTCCTTTGGATATCCCACGAATATGCACTTATCCTTGGGTGTAAGCTTGTCTGACTGAAGTCTCTTGACATACACTTCACAACCCCAAATTTTCAGAAAAGACAAACTAGTAGTCTTGTCAGTCCATATCTCATATGGTGTCTTATCCACGGATTTAGACGGTACCCTATTAAGTGTGAAAGCTGCTGTTTCTAGAGCATATCCCCAAAACGATAACGGTAGGTCTGACTGGCTCATCATTGATCGTACCATGTCCAACAAGGTTCGATTACGTCGCTCGGACATGCCGTTTCTCTGAGGCGTTCCAGGCGGCGTAAGTTGTGGAACAATTCCGCAACTCTTTAGATGACTGCTAAACTCGTGGCTCAAATACTCACCTCCACGATCGGATCGTAAGGCCTTAATTTTCTTACCACGTTGATTTTCCACTTCATTTTGAAATTCTTTGAACTTTTCAGAGGTTTCTGACTTATGTTTCATTAAGTAGACATAGCCATATCTACTAAAATCATCAGTGAAGGTAATGAAGTATTGGAATCCACCTCTAGCTGTCGTGCTCATCGGTCCACACACATCCGTATGTATGAGTTCCAATAAGTCATGCGCCCTCTCAGGAAAACCTGTGAATGGCGTCTTGGTCATCTTGCCTAGCAAACAAGCTTAGCATGTCTCGTATGATTCAAAATCAAACGAAGTTAAAAGTCCATCTGAATGGAGCCTTTTCATGCGCTTTTCACTTATATGACCCAAACGACAATGCCACATATAGGTCGGACTTAAATCATTAGGCCGAGACCTTTTAGCACTTACATTACAGATAGGCGCACCATCAAGATTTAAAATAAACAAACCATTCACAATGGATGCAAAAGCCACAAACACGCCATTCTTAGAGATCACACAACCATTGTTTTCACTCGCAAATGAATAACCATGCTTCATCAAACATGAAGGAGACACAATGTTTCGACTTAAACTAGGAACATAATAACAATTATTTAGTTCCATTATAAATCCTGATGGGAGGTGAAGTTGCATCGTCCCGACGGTCAGCGCTGCAACTCTTGCATTGTTGTTCACGCGAAAATCAACTTCTCCTCTTTCCACGCTTCTACTTCTTATTATTCCCTGCATCGAATTGCAAATATGAGCAACCGATCCGGTATCAAATACCCAGGAATTAACATAAGAATCAGCGAGAAAGATATCGGTAACATAAACCTGAAGCGTACCTGAACCGGAAGTACTCTTACTTCCCTTGTTCTTTAGCGAAGCTAGGTACTGCTTGCAGTTTCTCTTCCAGTGACCCAGTTCATTACAGTAAAAGCATGGCTTATCAGGCGCTGGTCCAGGTTTGGGATCTGAGCTTGGCTTGTTGATCACATCTTTGGCCTTGCCCTTCTTCTTCCAATTGCCCTTCTTCTTAAAGTTAGGCTTGTTCTGGATCGCCATCACATGGCCGCCACCATTGCTCTTCTTAATGTCAGCCTCTGCTGTTTTAAGCATGCCACACAGCTCATTCAAGCCCTTCTCTGCCCCATGCATATGGTAGTTCGAGATGAAGCTACCATAGCTTGGCGGAAGTGACGCTAGAATAAAATCAGTGGCCAACTCTGGACCTATTGGGAAGCCTAGCTTCTCCAATCTCTGAGTGTGACCAACCATCTTGATCACGTGTGGCCCAACTGCTGCACCTTCTGCCAACTTTGTCTCCACAAAAGCTTTGGACACATTGAACCTTTCGGTCCTAGCTTGAGTTTGAAACATTTCCTGGAGAGCCACAATCATATTGTGTGTAGTATATCCCTCAAACTGCATCTGCAGCTCAGGTTCCATACTAGCAAGTAGAAGACAGCTTATCTGATTATCAACGTCCAACACTCTCTGGTGGGCGTTTCTCACAGCAGCAGTTGCATTTTCAGCAGGCTCGTCTGGTAAAGGGGTGTCTAGAACATCCTCCTTTTTCTCTGTCCTGAGAACAATTCTCACGTTGCGGATCCAATCCGCATAGTTTGTTCCATTCAACTTTTCTTTCTCAAGGATCGAACGTAAAGTAAACGGTGCGTTGACAGCCATTGATCTACAACAAAATAATAATGCAAAATACTAAGACAACGTATCCATGACGGAGTAAATTAAATTAACCATTTAACTGAATCTACTCCCACTAAAATCAATATCCCTCGATTGATTACTAGTGATTCAGGATCCACAACTAACAAGTCGACTAGTGAGCTTTAGCATCACCGCTAGAAGACATGGTAGACCGGTAAGCAACTCTTTGCTAATCATATCTCATATGACTCCTGTTGTTGGGTGACATCTCTATGTCTCGGCGACCAACTCTTGTGCCCCAAAGCCCTTAACCGTTAAGATGACTTTGTTCAAGGTAACCAAACCCCGTGTGAGTAAGTATCCGATACGAACCCATCTAGTCGAGGAAAATCAGCAGCACCCTAATTTTATAGACCCACCACTGATCGTACAAGACATGATGATGCAAGGTTTGAGAGGGCACGTAAACTTAAATATTACTGAGGGATCGTTCTACTTTTATCGTCGCATGCTAAAAAAAGTCATTCGTCGCATGTAAATAAAAGCAGAACGTTATAGGACGGCATTCACATAATAATGACACGGTATGGCCCATTATCACAGGTAGATCTCCATCTCCATTGTGTTGTCCATCATGTTGATCTCCATCTTCATGATCCATCATGTTGATCTCCATCTCCATGATCCATGCATGCCATCCTACAGTGATGAGTCCTCCAAGAACTAACATCTAACGCATGCAAGTAAATAAATTACATAATCGCGCTTAGATCATCACAGGTTGGCACGCAGACCATTACAATAACTTAACAATACATATGGCTCCAGCCGTATTGCCTCACTCACGACACGTAGGTCATGATTCAATTACATACATGCATCACATACACATAAGGGCCATACCGATCACATGAATTTCTGCAAAAACAAGTTAGGCGATTCCGACGTCTAAACTTAAAACGCAGAAAAATCCATCTTCCCGGCCGAATTTCGCAAATCTGATTTCGGCGAAACTGCCAAAGGCAGTCTAAAACGGACATAACTTTTTCTGTAGATGAATTTTCATATAAAAATCGTCTCCATCCGAGATCGTATGCGAAAGTTATGACTGTTTTACCGAACATCTTGTTTTCGCATCTTTCTCCGGCCCGGTTTCAGATCCAATCTTCACCATCACGCATCCCATGCGCCTGGCCATTGACCTAAGTTCGATTCGACCAATCCAATTGATCTACATCTCACCATGCATGGGTTTACGAGTATCACTTAGCTCCGATGGCAGAAAAACCGACCGGTAGGAGCAATTCGTTACACAACCATCACGGCAAAGATCACGAACCGATCAGAGACTCATCTACAACCACACATATCTCCATATGCCCACGATCGAATCTATAACGAAGCAGCTACGGCTCTGATACCACTGAAGGGATTCGGGGAGGCTACGCTAGCACAATACAAAACCGTGTACCCCGAAACCAGGAACAACTGCAGTTATAGATCTCAGATCGTTACCACTAGACGCGCAGATGCAGCGGAACCGTCTCGGTGTAGAGAAGCGCGTCGAGGTAGCAGTGCCGTGAAGTTGCGAACGTCCGTCTGGTCCTGCGACTTGCGGTTCGTCCTAGTGCTCCAGATGTAGCACCTCCGAGGTATCCACACGTACGGAGATTGGAACGCCGAGCGTCGGTGTGCCAGCACCGAGGCGCGCGGCAGGAGAACGGCAGCGTGGGAGGGCGGCTACTGTTCACCGCATGAACTGTTCACGCGTGAACAGTACCGCGGGTACTGTAGCAGCGGCTATAGGAGGGGCGGCACAACTGGCTTGCTTATCTCCCCTTTGTCCCTCCCTCGTATATATAGGGAGGAAAACCTCCCACCCCTTCGTCCATTAGCAATGTGGGACTAATACTTGGTGTAGTCCCTCTAGTGCTAATGGGTCACGCTAATGAGCTTCCACTTTGTAGGCCCATTAGTGGATCCAATCCAATTGGCTCTAGAGCATATATCCAACAATCATCGAGGCCGGCAACGTCAAGAGGTTCCTCCCGTCGGAGTTCGGCCTGGACGCCGACCGCTCCGACGCCGTTGAGCCGACGAGGTCGATGCTCCTCGCCAGCAAGGCGGCGATCCGCCGCGCCGTCGAGGCCGCCGGCGTGCCCTACACGTACGTGCTGACCGGATCCTTCTTCGGCTTCGTGCTTCCCAGCGTCGGGCAGGTGCTCGCGCGGGAGCCCCCCGTTGACAAGGCCTTCGTCCTCGGCTCCGGCGACGTCAAGGTGATGTTCGCGGAGGAAGGGGATATCGGGACGTACACGGTGTTGGCCGCCGATGACCCGCGCGCCGAGAACAAGACGCTGCATATCAGACCGCCCGGGAACACGATGTCGCACAACGAGATGCTCGACATGTGGGAGGAGAAGACGGGGAAGAAGTTCGAGCGGGTGCACGTCGATGAGGACGACGTGCTCAAGCAGATCCAAGGTAAATAAGCTGTCCTTTCCAGAACATATATTATTGCTTCGATCTCACTGTGAAAATTGTGAAGTGAAATTATGCTATACATACATATATACTACTACGTATATGAGTGGCTCATCATGATTGGATCCGCAGAGGCGTCGATTCCGATGAACTTGATACTGTCGATCGGGCACGCGACGCACGTCAGAGAGCAGAGCAAGCTGGAGGTGGACCCGGCGACAGGGGTGGACGCGAGCGAGCTGTACCCGGACGTGAAGTACACCACCGTCGATGACTCTCTCAACAGGTTGCTCTGAAATCTGAATGTGATCGGTAAGGCATCAATATGAAGGCTCTACAGGGCTCAAACGTGTAATAAAGATAGGCGTCTCTTACATTAAGTTTTGTGTATATCAGCCAATTGGTTACGGAAAAGCTATTACATCACTCAAGCATTTTAAAGGGCCCGCTCACCCAAATTTTGTGCCGTTTGATTTGTCTCTCTGCGGATCTGGTCCCTCCCTCTCCCTTCCACCGCCGGCTGTTGTTTGCTTTTGTTCCTCTGACGTGTGGCCCCACTGACAGAGCGCACTATTTTGATTTTGGAACTCGCGCCTGTCTTTTTTTTTCCCATTGTCTCCTTTCCCCTCCCTCTGCTTCACCATTTCCTCGTCCCCTCTAGAGCTCCGCCCCAGGCACCAGTTGAGGTGATGTTTAGGGTTCATCTAATTGACCCGATTCGATCCGTATGGATTGTTAGGTCATCGCGATTTTGGTTGTTGCATACTCGATTCTTCTTGGGCCGTTCATTCTGATGGTTAATTTTTACATTTTTGAGTGCGTTTCGATGTGCATTTTGATGCTTGAACCATATGGATTGTTAGGGCGTCGTGATTTTGCTTGTTCCATACTCGATTCGGCTAGGGACCTAGGGTCGTTCATTCTGATGGTTAATTTCTAGTTTTTAAGTGCGTTTCAATGTGGATTTTAATGCTCCAAACCCAAGCTGAAACCCGCACGGATTCGATTTCTCTTATTGCTTACCTTTGGACCCCGCCCAGGTGCCCATGCTTCTGTCGTTGATTCGTCGTTGCTTTGAGTTCTTGAACTCCTCATTCGCCCGGATCAATTTGGTTCCATTCCCCCCTCCCCCTCTCTGTTTGCGAGCTGAAGCGTACAGGGGTTCGTCATCTTTAGGCTTCGATTTCTGTTTGTGGATTGATAGTTCCGACTTGCAACAGCGGCAGCTCGTGCTTGTAATACGGATCTGTTTCAGAGCATAGTGCCTTCATGTGTGTTGTCTATCTGCAAGTTTAGTTTTATTTTTTCAACTTGTTTTTGGCGAAGATTTCGTTCCCTGGCCACAGCGTACGCCGACGGATTAGAGGCAGTAGTGACCTGTTAGCTTCTATCTCTCACTAGGTGTTTCGATAGGCTGTGAGCCAAGCATGTGGTGCCGGTGTATTTTCTGTCCAGGTTCAGTTCGACAGGTTTTCTTCTATCTTTCACCTCGTGCAGGTTCTGTGCTTTGTTTGGTTTCTCCATTGGACAGGGACGACAACAGGAGTTTAGTTTTCCTAACCTTTAGCTTGGAATTCCAGTGCTACTTGTTTGACTTTTCTGTAGTCCATCCATGACAAATTGGCATAGGAGCTTCCAAGTATCATCTACATTTCAGTCATCAAGTGGTCCAGCTCGCGCAGGTACAATTACAGCTCCACACCAGATCGTGTAATTCTTCAATCAGTCTACAGCTCGACTTTTTCTTCAGTATATTCAGAGCTGTGGGCACCAGCTTGGTTACATCATTTTTCTCTTTGCAGCTGCAGGTGAACACCTCTGGCTGCTTGGCTCTTTGATCTGTGCAGGTAAGAAGCAAGGACCATGTTCTTGTCTTCGCCTGTGTTTAGTTCCCACCCAAATTTTTTCACCCATTACATCAAAGGAGAATCTTAGATGCATGAAGTATTAAATGTAGACGAAAAAGTGAAAAGTTATATGGATAGACTGTAAATCACGAGACGAATCTAATGAGCCTACTTAATCCAGGATTTGCAACGTAATGCTACAGTAACCATCCGCTAATTATGGATTAATTACCCTTTAATTACCATCGTTAGATTCGTCTCGAGATTTCCACCCTATCCATATAACTTTTCACCTTTTTTGTTTACATTTACTACTTCTAAATCGGTAAAATCAAAACCCGAAATCTTTTCACGAAATGATTTCGTGAACTAAACAAGGCCTTCATATATGTGAAATATTGCTTAAATGATTAGGCAATCATTGCATGCTCTTTAGTTTACTGATGATTAAGCCTTGCTTGTTTTTTTTTGGCCGACAGTAGCTGTAGGGTGTGGACTGTGGTTGAATTAATTTCCTTTTTGAAATAGTAAACCATTCCTTGTTTCCATTCTTTTGACCGTGTGTGTGGCTGATCAGTTACCTGATAAGTCAATCTTTTCAATGAACATTGATAATTAAAATTAGTGCTGTGAGCTTGAACACTTGCTCTTTGGATCTTGGCAGTACCTCTATTTCTTTGCTCTTATGTATGCTCCTGTAATTTGTCTGCAAGCTCTTGTGTACAGATAAGCATCATTGCCTGCATTTGAGTTTTCTTATACCTGTCCTGTTAGCTTGTGCTCACGGTTATTAACCTTTTCTAGAATTAATTTTTTTATATTTCCAGATTAAGTTACATGGCCTCTTTATTTATTTGTCCTTTTTGAACAATGTCTTTTTCTTATATGGTTTAATTGTTTTTGTAGATCCTATTTCCGGGTTATTGTATAACGTAATATGTGTGTAGGATAACTGTCACAATGCCAGTATAGGGCTGTAAGTCTATAACTAGTTTTAAACTTCTAATGAGTAGTAATCAAATGTTAAATGTTTTGACAGTCTTATATGTGACTCATTTTGTTTTCATTTTGTGTTTAGGCCCTCCCAAATGAGCTTCACGGCCATGTAACTTAATTTTTATTGTTTTGTTTTTTTATTTTCGAACTAGTGTGTTTTTAATTTTTAACAGTCACTTTGTATTAAAATGACAGCGTTACAAATCTGAATTTTGTTTTGTTTCATTTTGATTTTTTTATTTAATTTTGTTCATTTATTTTTTGGTTTTGGATTCATTGTGGTTTTAGTATTTCCCCTGGATTTGTTTCATAATTTTCTTCATTTTATGATTTGGTTTTATATTTTATATTTTTCTTTTCTTGGTTTTGTTTCGTTTGTTTCTTTTTTTTTGTTTTTGTTTGATTTTTGTTTTTGGCCTTTTTGTTTTCTTTTTTTAAATATTTATGGTTTTGTTTTTTATTTTCGAACTAGTGTGTTTTTTAAATTTTTTAACCGTCGGTTTGTATTAAAATGATAGCGTTACAAATCTGAATTTTGTTAATTCTTGTATTTCCTTGACTTGATCTAATCCGTTCAAATCTGGGTGAGATGACCTTATGTTTCACTCAGTTTTGTATTCCTATTTGTTTTGGTTGAAACAAGGTCTAGTATCACTTGGGTGACCAAAGGTCATATTTCACCCAAATGACGCATAGACAGCCCCGTTGGTTAATGTGGCTCAAGATGATTAGCAAATGTGGACTAATCTGCTCAATCTGAGAAGGCTGATATGGTTTGCTTCATTTTTCTGGGGTTAACCCTGCTGTTATACTGGGGAAAAAAAATAAAGGAACTAGCCGTACATATTCTGCAGGGCCTCATAATTGACCAAGACATGTCAACGTCACTCAAGTATTAAAAAAAGGGAGTCATTGTCACTCTTGCCGTCTGAACTGTGGTTAATGATTAAGTCACCGTCTTGCCGGCTGAACTGCTGTTGTTAATTGTTATTGAAGGTGTGCCAACAATCTAAAGCATTGTCTATATGCGCTATAGCTAGTGATAGTTCGACAGGTTCTTCCATTCAACCTTTGACCAAACAAACCGCCTGCTCCCATGACCAAACAAATTACTACTCCCTCAGTCCCACAAAAATTATTTGTTTAGCATTCAAAGTTTGTCCCATAGAAATGTACGGTTCGTTTAGCTTCTAGTGAGAGGACCACATATTTAAAGCAACATCAAATACCAAGAAAAACTTGTATAGAGAAGCGAATGGAGCCAATAAAATGCTTAATTGATGCTATTTTCTAGTTCCATGCATGAGTAATTAGTGGCAACGTGGTCATTTCTCATGAGTAGTAATATGTCTAAATTTTTTTAAATGAATCGTCATTGTGGGACGGAGGGAGTAAGCTTAATGATGTCTTTTTTTCCGTCGAAAACATTGGCAAGAGCACCGCCCCAACATTTAAAGAGAAGGCTAAAGTACCTAGTTCAGTCTCCCGTCAAAAGAGAAAAAAAAAAGTAGTTCAGTACATAGGGTCTTATTACATACTCCGTCCAAAAAAACAAATCATTTTAGGTGTTTTAAAACAGATTAACAGCGAACGAGCCAGCGGCCGGTTGGCTAGCTGCGCTCGGTGGGAGTTCGCTCAGTGGAGCGCTCCCCACCCAGGTTCGACTCCCGTCGGGAGCAACCTGGGTGTCGCACCGGGGAAAAATCCCCAGAGGAGGGGTACCGGGTGGGTGGGTGTGTGTGTGGGAGTGTATATATGCGTGTGTCCCGGTAGGCGCGTCCTCAGACTTCTCGGCAGCCCATCTGCGTTTGAGCGTGCGGTCAGCGCGGGTGCCCAATTGAGTTCTTATATGACGGGCCAGTCTGGCAGCTTTCAAAAAAAAAACAGATTAACAAAAATGTAAAATCGTCTTGATTGCCCCTATCTTTTAGCCAGATTTGATGCTAACCGGCCTGCATGCACATGTAAACCTGCCAAATTAGGTGAAACGATTTGTTTTATGAGACAAAATTTGAATCATAAAAAGACTTAACAACTTGTTTTTTAAGACGGAGAGAGTAATTAAGATTGAGCCTGGCCGAAATTATTAGGTGACGTCCACGACAATCAAATTGACGGGCATTGATTTAGTTATGTTCAGCTGTCGTAAACATCATCTGGCTCTGTTTAGATGTTTCGTGAAATTTTTTTCGAGCATGTTCCCTCACATGCATGGCATATTAAATGTAGTCGAAAAAAATAACCCATTGTATGGATGGAGTGTACTTCGCGAGACGAATCTAATGAGCCTAGTTAGGTCGTGATTAGACAATAAATTGCTACAGTAAACATGTGCTAATGACGGATTAATTAGACTCATTAGGTTCGTCTTGCGATTTACTGACAGTATCTGTAATTAGTTTTGTAATTAGTCTATATTTAATAGTTCAAATGTGTGCCCGACATACCCGAAAAAATTTCGCGAAACATCTGAACAGGGCCTCTATCACCCATGACTTCATAAGCGAAAAACGAGCCGAGTGTTTTTTTTTTTTTGCGAAACACAGTACAGACGCTGACGCTCACAAACGCACGCACACTCAACTCTATGAACACACACGTAACCCTACCCCTATGAGCACCTCCGAGAGACTAAGCCGGCTGATCCTCGAGATTGATGAAGTCACCGCTGGTGCCTCGGTATCGACGGGCACGTCGCCTACCACTGAAAGAATAGCGCCGGTTAAATCCTGAAATAAATCCAGGAAAAGGTGCGAGCACCAGGATTTGAACTCTGGTGGGTAGCGTCCCACTGGACCGTCCTACCATTGGACTACAAGCCAATTCACAACTGTGTTTTTTTTAAAAGATCAATTCTTAATTTTAGGGCAAGAACAAATGTATACATAGCTTGCTATATTTTTACACAAACAGACAACTTAAACAGACAACTTGTACAATGAGTTGTCTGTTTGACCGTCTGCAGAGTGTTTAATTTATCTTTTGACACATAAATCATGATGATATAGTGCATACTTGATCTTTATAGTCATTTTTTAATACAAGAGACAATGCACAATACATTCCAATATTCGGGATGACTCGTAAAAATAAACATGTTTTTTAACATAAAGTAAACATGTATATGGGCTTAATTGGAGGGTGTTTCATGGGCATGTGATGGGCTTAATTGAGCTGGGCTTCCACGGTCTTGGTCAGGGGCTGTTGGGTGCTTAGCATTTTGGCCTTGGGAGAGAAATAACAGGGGAGGAGGGGTCCCTGTTACAAGGAAACAGGGATGTCGTCCCTTTCCCGGCCGCCGGCTGGAGACACGGGAGCTCGCCGAAACAGGGATTCTGGTTGTCGTTCTCAAATCTGAGGGCGGGAGGTAGAGGAAGGAGAGGGGGTTTCATTAAGAGGGTCTTCTTTGGAGATTGGAATACGGAAAGCAGGGGTCGCGGTTGGCTATGGTGGCGGCCGGCATGCTCGTGGGGAGGAAGAAGATTTCAGGAAGCAAATGTCACGAACCTTTGGTTCCTCCCACGCGCAACGGGTCCTAGCCGCCGCTGTCTCCCCGTAGCGCATCCTACAACGGTCTCCGAGTCGTCGCTTCGGCTTAGGAGCACGCGCTCGGCTCGTAGACGAACGAGACGACGGGCGCGTCTTGAGGCGATGCCAGTTCTGCGCCCGAGCGCTCGGCGCGCTCGGGGCGCTTGGCGTGTGCGCGCTGTGCGGGACGCGCGCGCCGTCCGGGACCCCACGTACGGGCCCACCACAGCCGCTGAGCGTCCTGAACAGCCCCGTGCGCTCGGTCCCACCAAGTGTTGACAATTTTTGTTGTAAAAATTTTGACTCTGAAGAATTTTGTCGCAAGAAAAAGTTTGTTGCAAAAAATTTGTCGCTGGAGAATTTTGTCGCAAGAAAAAGTTTTTTGCAAAAAAATGTCGCTGGAGAATTTTGTCGCAAGCAAAAGTTTGTTGACAATTTTGTTGCAAAAAATTTAGTGCCGAAGAATTTTGTCGCAAGCAAGCAAAAATTTGTTGACAAAATTTTGTTGCAAAAAAGTTTTCGCTGAAGAATTTTGTCGCAGACAAGCAAAAGTTTGTTTATAAAACTTTGCTAAAAAATTTCAGAAAAAAATTGTACATTTTCTTTTGCAGATAGTATAGGACGGTGGTAGAGTGGGGGGCCCGCAGGGGGGCCCACGCTTTGTCGCGACTCGCGAGCGCACGGAGCCCCCTCGCGAGCGAGCGCAAATTAGGCGCTCCCGCGTCTTGATAACGATCGCGTGGGAGGTTTCTGTAAATTTTCTTTGCATGTTGACAGCATACGACGGCCGTGGTACTTGCCTCAGGCTTCGGCCAAGAGAACACCACGTCACCAACTTTTGACATGTTTGCTGTGTCAATTGGCCTGAAAGATGCCAAGTTCACCCTAGAAGGGAGTGTAGCGTGGCGTACAGGTGCACTAGAAATAGAAACACGAGGAGTTCAAAAAAAAAAAAGAAAGAAAGAAAAGAAGGCGTCAATGAAAAAAATTGCAGGCAGGCACTCGCGTCATGTCCCCATTGGCAAAGCCCCGCGTCCCGGCCACAAGTGAGCAGTAGTATCACTCTATCTTCTTCCTCCACCTCGCCAGGCCACGGCAGCCATTAATTGATCCAGCAGGCGTCTAGTTCAGGAGCCCAGGATGTCGTCGGAGAAGAGCAAGATCCTGGTGGTTGGCGCCACGGGCCACCTGGGCCGGCACGTCGTCGCGGCGAGCGCGCGGCTGGGCCACCCCACCTTCGCGCTCGTCAGGGACACGGCGCCGCCCAACCCGGCCAAGGCGGCGCTGCTCCAGAGCTTCCGGGACGGCGGCGTGACGCTCCTCAAGGGCGACCTGGCCGACTACGGCAGCCTGGTGAGCGCGGCCAAGCACGCAGACGTGGTCATCTCCACGGTCGGGGTGCGGCAGATCGCCGACCAAACAAGGCTCATCGACGCCATCAAGGAGGCCGGCAACATCAAGGTACATATACATCGTCGAGCTGTTCTTGCGTGCATATTCATGTTCAAAATTTCACAAATTCCAGTCAATTCGATACAAGGCTCAGAAAATACGAGGTTTCCCCCAAATTTCAGCTGAACTGAAACGTCTTCAAATTCCGTGCCTTCTTTGGCAGTGAAGAAAAATCAACCACTATTTAGGCAAGATCATAGTTTGTTGTTCAATCGTCTGATCGATGGGTGCTTCAAACATGGCTATGTGTCCATGCAGAGGTTCGTCCCGTCGGAGTTCGGCCTGGACGCTGACCGCACGGCCGCGGTGGAGCCAATCAGGTCCCTGATAATCGACAGCAAGGCGGCGGTCCGCCGCGCCGTCGAGGCCTCCGGCGTGCCCTACACGTACGCGTGGACGGGCTACTTCTTCAGCTACGGGCTGCCGGGCATCGGGCAGGTCCTGGCCCAGTCGCCCCCCGCCGACAACAATGCCGTCGTCGTCCTCGGCGACGGCGACAGCAAGGTGTCGTACGTCGACGAGGGGGACATCGGCACCTACACGGTGCTGGCCGCCTGCGACCCGCGCGCCGAGAACAAGACGCTCTACATCAAGCCGCCGGCCAACACGCTGTCGCACAATGAGCTCTTGGACCTGTGGGAGAAGAAGACCGGGAAGAAGTTCGAGCGGGTGCATCTCGACGAGGACGCCGTGCTCAAGCAGATCCGAGGTCAGAATCAGAACCTTGTCAGCTGACACTACTGTAGTGTGTAATTGTGGAAGATGAACTGATGCATGATGTGAATGTGGCTATGAATTTTACAGAGGATCCGGTCCCGTTCAAAAGCATCCTGCTGTCAATCGGGCATGCGGTGTACATCAAGAGGGAACACGAGTTCGAGATCGACAAATCGGCAGGTGTGGACGCCAGCGAGCTGTACCCGGACGTGAAGTACACCACGGTCGATGACTACCTCAACAGGTTGCTCTGAATTTTATCAGCATGCACTTCCGCAGGGCGATCAACTGATCATGCGTCAGCTAGTCACCGGTTACGGTTTGCTTATGTTTCCGTGCCGGCGTGCTGTGAGTGCACGTGTGATCAAATGGTGGTCATTGATGACATTCTTCAATTGCTCTGTTTAGTGCTCAAACATACTGTCTTAGATAGTCAGATGCTCCATTGAGTTGTATATATAGACCGATGAACACATGCAAAGTCATCTTACGGGCTTAGCGGCTCGCTTTAAACCAAGATATAGGATGATAATGAGGAAAAGTGGGTTATTCTCATTTATTTTCAAAATAAAAGGATTTACATTTGCAACAGGCGATCAGATTCCAATTGTTGAATCTACTTCCATACTAGCAAAATCAAGGCGGTAATTTATCTTTTTTTAATTAATTCTTTCGGGTTTTGTCATAAAAGAACCCTACTAATCATTCATCCACTGATCCTAGTCATAATGACAGAAAGTGGGCTATTTGCTTATACAGAGTACTTTAACAAAGCGTATTAACATTTGGAACACCGATCCGGTCAGATTTCAATTGGTGAATATGTTCCCATATGAGGCCATTGAGTTGCATGTGCTTTGACAAAAAAAATATTTGATTTTATTTTTTAATTCGCTTACTTGTTATAAAGTAACACTATTTCTAGTAAGGTTAGCAATCTAAGAAGATGTTGTGGACCACAAAATTTTATTCTCAAGGGTGTAATGACTTGTGATTGACAAGCTGAGATAGGAAAGTCTACATTTATGATGGGTCAATGCAAACCAATATTATACTCCCTCCGTCCCTTTTTAATCGTTGCGGAAACTACAGTCCGCTGTCCCTGATTAACTGTCGCCTGCTTTCGTGAGTAGCTGCAGCCTGTCTTGTCCCAATCGCTCTCCACAGCGTGACAGCCTCACAACCACAAGTTGGAGAAGGTGTGGAGATACAGAGCGGCAAGTACAACATTAATGTCATGTCTGTAACACCCTGCTTTTTAAGGCATTTAGAAATATAGGCTTTACAAAATTTTTCTTCAAATTAAACCTAATTTCTTCCCTAATCATATTCAAAATATCTTTTGTAAATAAACCATGCATTTATTTGGACATGTGTGTTGCATTTGTATGTTTAGAATTTCCCCCATTCCAATTCTTGGGTTAATATTTAAATCCAATATAAATATTAATTTCCTGTCTTCAATCTTTCCAAAATACCCCAAAACAATGTCCATTCAAAGCCTCACATCCAAACTCTACTCAAATTTGAATTCCCATCCAAATTTGAGCCCCAAAGCATAATCAAACAATTAGAAAAGCCTTCACCTTGATAAATGGGCCAAACCCCCATCACCGGCCCAGTTCTTCTTCACAGCCATCGCCGAATTCCGCTTTTCCCCCTTAAACCCTCCCCCTCGGCCGCCTTCCCCCTCCATCGGCCCACGACCGCCGCGCCTCCATCCTTTCCCCGCTCGGCCCAGCAAGCCGCGGCCCACGTCGCCCCTCAGCCCACACGGCCCGCACACCCGTCTCCCTCCTCCCCCTTCCCTGACCTAGCGCCACCGCCTGACCCCGCCGCCGCCGCCTGCGTGAACGCCGCCACCGCGCTTGGTCGCCGCCGGCGAACTCCGCCGCCGCAGGCCGCTCGCGCTAATGCCACTCGTTCCGCTCCACGCCGCAAGCCCCCGCGACCGCCACGTGCCCCTCCTCCTTCCCGCCAGACGCATCCCCCTGCCCATTTTCCTTCCCCGCTGCCGCGCCATTAATGGCGCTGGGCGCGCCCATTCCGCGCGTCCATGCTGCCGTGCCCCTCGGACTTGACCGCGTGCGGCACCCAACCACCTCAAGCCGCTCGATGGCCACCGCGTGGCTGAGATGGAGACAGGGACTCGCCGCCGCCGCGTGTCACCGCCTCCGGCCACCGTCGCGAGGAGAGTGCGGCGCCGACCACCTCGGGCAAGCCCTTCGCCGGCCTCATCCTCCACCGCGACGTGTCAAGCTTCCAGGCCTCCTCCCAGCCTATAAATAGAGGGTTGCGCCCTCCATTTCCATGCACAACCCGCCGGAGCTCGAGCTCTTTCTTCCCACTCTCCCCAACCGCCACGGCCACACCGTCGCTGCTGCGGACGCCAACACCAGCGCAGCTTCGCTGCGTGCGGCCGACGCCACGCTCGCCAGCGCGAGCGCCAGCCCAGCTCCGCCGCGGAGGCCGCTGCCGGCGCTGCTCTGCCACCCTGCGGTACGCCGCCGGCCGCTCCTCACCGCGCTACACCGCCCCGCTCCGTCCAGCGCGCTGCCGCACGCCCCGCACCACGCAACGCCGTGCCCGGCCGCACCACCACACCGAGGCCGCTGCCAGCACTGCTCTGCCACCGCCACCGCCACGCGCACTTCACGCCACCGCCACGCCGTGCGTGAGCGCAGCGCCGCCACAGCGCCGCCCGCCACGGCGCCCGGCCGCACGCCCTCACCGCACCGCGCCGCGCCGCGCTACACCCGCGTCGTCGCGCCGCCCCCGGCGCTGCCCCGCCGCGACGCACCGCCGCCCACTTCCCCCACCACACACCGGCCGCCCTCCTCTTCCCACCTACTCTGCCGGCGAGGAACAGGGGAAGAGGGACGGAGTGGGGAGAGAAGAAGGAGACGGACGCCAGCCACCATCCCCGTTTCCGCCCACTGCCAAGCGGGCCCCACTACACCGGCCGTGACGCCGTCAGCTCACGCTGGCGCCATCCCCCATCCCACGCCCGCTGCCAAGTGGTCCCCACGGGACGCCGTCCGCATGCCGTTTCCCACCCCAGCGCGTGGACGCGGTTCAGTGGACCGCAGCCCGCAGCCCGCTGGTCCACCGTGCCCACGAACCCAGCGCACGGAACAGTGCGCCCGCCGGGCCCCCTGCTTGCGTTAGCAACTGCGGAAAACGCTAGGTACACCCTGAATATGTACACCAACTTTTATTTAGAGTACTTCCTTCACTCCAAAAATTCCTCTAAATTCTTCAAAAATATTAGGAATAATTCTAAACCTATTAGGGCCATCTAAACCTTTTTAGGATATCTCTTAACCCCAAATCCCAAAAGTGTTTCTCTCATCCAATAGAAAAGCCCCTTAAGTGTACCCCAAATTTAGCCAATCCAATTCCAAAGCTCCATAAAATTCCCAGGTTTTTTTTCATAAATACTAGGGATTATTCTAAGAATTTTCATGTGCTTAGTTTCCTAGGATTTATATCCTAGCCCCAAATCTCAATCGCACTATCCCAAAACCCCGTCGAAACCCCGTCTGAGCCCCCACGGGTGTCGTTTCGCCGCCCGATCAAAACCCGGGGTTTTGGTAAAACCCTTACCGTTGTACTAACCAAATCCATTCCATATTATTAATTATTTAGAAACTCATTTCTAAATAATTAATAGAATCGTCCATTAGTTATTCCGGGATTATTGCTTAGCAATCCAATATCCCCGTACCCACTGTTCCAAGCCCTTTCTAGAAGCCGCCGTCACCCGGGGGTTATCTCTTAGAAATCCATATATTCCCCGGCCGTTCGACCACCTCCGAGGAAATTACTTATTAATTCCCCGGAAATCCCATTTCTTTGAATCCATCGATTATTTCTCATAATCCCATTCCTTTGAATCCATCGATTATTTCTCATACTCAGTTGATTCCCTCCCGATAACCCTAAACCCTTTCCTTTATCCTTTATTTCCATTCTATAGGAATTGATTGATGTATTGTTATACTAAATGTTATTTTCCATGTTCTATTAATCGTTAGGTCGATGGCGTGACCAGGCCCCAATCAAGATGATGAAGCTCCAGAAGGCCAGAAGCCCAAGCCTGGTCAACATCGAGTACGTACGCGTTAGCGGACGCCCAAGTACCATTCGTGAAGGCAAGTCCTGGCAACCAACTCCTTGGTCATGCCAGTCCCAGTTCCTGCATAATAAAATCAACCAAGTTAATAATATGGAATGCATATTTTATAAAACCTAAGGAGAACCCTCTATATCTCACCTTCCCCTTGATTTAGAGCCACTTCTAGCCCAACAACCTATTAATAACCCCGGTCACACCCTGTCGCCGACCGAGCGTTATTTAGAAGTAGATTTCTTAGGAATTCTACACATTTATGACTTGTGTGGAAAGAGGTTCCGGGAGATGAGAGTGAATGTTGGATTAATATAAAATGAACCAACTAAGAATAGAACCCCTAAGGACGGCCTTGCGAGTAAGGGAGGCAGCCTCAGTAGAGGATCCTGTCTCAAGGCTTGCTCTGGTCGCATAAGGACCGGTTCACGGGAGAGTCTTTCTAATGCCAGTACCGCCATACGGGCCAAAAAGGACATAGCCTTCGGGAATGAACTGTAATGTGAGGCCTTGACCCACACCCCGCTAGCAGCTCCTAGTAAATCCATCCTAAGGAGCCGCATGATTGGTGCAGAGTGCCGACCGGCGAACTGGGTAGCGCCCGGTGCCTAGTCGGGCACGCACCAAGTCGGGAGACAGATGTACTGGAGACAGCCCCAAACAGAGGGCTGGGACTGGGCGGCACGGGTTGACTAGAGTACAGGGTAGGGAGACCCTGAGGGCCGAGGGCCCTAATATATGAGCTCATTGACCCGGGTCGACATCCGCGAGGCGGATGATGATTAGTAGCCCCTGCTTAGCCCCCAGTACTATCTGTGGCTGGACCTAGGAAAGGCTGTCTGGTGACAGACGCCGGCAGGTACGGGTCTCGTAGGTCGGTACCGCCTAAGTACACGGTATGGGCTGACCGACCGTATGGCATAGGGTACAACCTCTGCAGAGTAACCAATCTGTCGATAGCCGTGGCTCTCGGTTATGAGCCCATTTAGTCAAAGCCCCCGTTGATTAGCATACACCTGTAGAAATAAAATATGAGATGACAAGACAGGCGGAGGCCCAGATGAGTGAGGCATAAGCCTGCCCAGGAGGACCCTGACGGTCTCTGGGAAAGAGAGAACTAAAATATGGGAACTGGCAGGGATGAGAATGCCCCTCCAGGACCAAACAACATAATACTTCTCCTTTCCCACCCCCGTTTACAAACATAACTTTACTTTACATTTCCACCAAATATAACCCCTACACCCACTCCCTTGCATGCATTATAATTTTACACAGGATTTGCTGAGTACCAATCATATATGTACTCAGCCTTGCTTTCAAATGATTACAGGTACATGGACATGTAGGGCATCCCGGCCCATTCCCTCCTCGAGTGGGTCATAATGCCACTCTCCGCTAAGGCAAAGGTAGTTATTCTTTATTTACTGCGCGTTTATTGCTTTCAATACTAATCCTGTGTAAAACCTGTATCAGCGTACTGATCCAGGGACTGGTACAGGTGATTAAAGGACATCCAAAGGATGGTCACCACAATGTCTTTCAGATGTGTCAGCTAGCAGATATAAGGGAGTTATAGACTTTTATCCTATACATTGGTTACTGTCGTTTTTGTCCGACGACAATAAAAACGGGACATAGGAACTATGCAACTCTACACAGATTTGTTTAATATAATACTACTCAATGGATGTTTATCTCCTAGTGGAGATCATGAGGATGCATCCCTGTGGAGATCATGAGGATCAATCCTTAACGATAAAGCAATTGGGAAGAATACAGGTGGTCACTTATACTACAGAACAAATATTCAATAATAAACTAAACATTACAACTGTTCATCAAATATAGCTCAAATACACCTCACAACAAGACAAACATTATAATAAATAAGTTATTTGTGGTAACTAAGATTCCAAACAATATTGTTTCATAAAACCAGGTTTGTACATTACATACAATTTATCTAAAAAAATATCATTTAGAATTTATCTACTCATTGCAGACGATTTTAAAAAGATTTACAAATGGTAACCCGAAATTTTGAACGGTGCTTTTAAAAAACCGTCTATTATATAGATCAACAATATTTTAGCTATAGAAGTCATCTGAAATATATCCAATCATTATGAGATGATTTTAGAAAAAAAATCCATGATTGGTAACTCAATATTGCAGATGACACTTGAGAACCTATTTATCATACATCATATATGGTCTTTTCTATCGAACGGTTTATAACTTTTCTAATCAGTATAGGTGGATTGTTTAGAAAAAATATGTTTGCAATGTTTTCATCACAGATAGTTTCAGAAAATCACTTAGCAATTTGTGTTTTTTTCATCTTTTAAATCAAGTTAAGTGTGGCAATGAGACCTAATGGAGGTTTATATCATGTCCATCCTCATCTCTACTAGTAAAATTATAAAATATCTGTGAGATTTAGATACTAGTGAAATGGAATGCATGCCGTTATAATATCTTCATTGGTGAAGTGTATGAGAAAATCATTCAGTGGTGTTGATTGAATATTCACACGATACCTAAAAAGTTTGTAATATTTTGTATTTTGCAACGGTGTAGTAATGTTATCCTAAATGCTAAGCCCTAAACATTCGATCATCTACCATTTAGCTATTTATACAAACTACATGTCCAATTAAACGGGTTAACGAACATTAAACATGTGATTACATGGACATGGACAGACAATGTGTAGCATTTACAAGGGGTGTAAATAAAACGGGCTACACAACCGTGCAGTGCAGGGGAACACTGGCGTGTAGTAACCAACGGTTTATCTATCTTGAGAATTCAATCACACTCTACTAGTTTAGCAAATTGGGATTTGGAATGTCGGTCAACTCACCGTCACCATACTATTGTTAGTAAAGTGCGGGAGCTGAAGCATGACGCACCTACTGATTTGCACTCTCCATAATGTGTTGCTTTTCTTTGAGTGCAAGCGAGCATAATGGGCATCGGATAATTTGCTCTGCTCAAAATCAGATCATCCAAAGGCTTTTCTCTGGCATCCTTTCTCGACTTGACAGGTCATGTGCCTATGTATGGACCATATGGTGAACCACTGAACCCCCTCCGCCTCGCTTGTATAGGCTTCCTGTTTTGCTAATCCCTTTTGGTAGTGGTAGGACACAGAGGGGAGAAAAGATTGAATTCGAGTGCAAAGAGGAGAATAATATATCTAATACAGTAATACATAACGTTTTTTTTATCAAAACAAAACATCAACCATAGCCATTGTCGACGCCGTTAAGGTGAGACCTCGTTAGTAAAGAATCTACGAACAAATAAATGCTTGGCGCGAGAACATGACTCTAGCGAGTTATCCAGTGACGATTAGTCGATTCCGCGGAAAATGACCCACAAGCCGATCGATCGAGTTGCCGCGGACTTTTGTTAGTCGATCTCAATCACAAGTTCCTCGTCCGGCGTGAACACGGACATGTCGACGGATCCACTTGGCCGGGAACATGGACAGGTTCATCGTGGACGTGCACCAAGCAGCAATCAAGGCGAGGAGACCAGTGACGCGATGATATTTCGATTGCCCTACTACAGCATCCACCTACCACCACTACACCAGCCACTAGTGTGTGCGGGCGGTCCAAGCAATCAGGGCAACCTCCTCGGCCAGCTGATACTGTGCTAGTGTGCTAGTACCACCGAACTGACTAAAGTTTCTGGGTTAGAGGAACTTCAGACGGCACTCTAAACATGAGTGTATCTATTTTACATTTTTTGTTCGGCTCTTAAAATTTAGGGGATTGAAATCCTTCTTCGAACTCCAGCCAGCCCGACCAAATGATGGTCCCTAAATCAATCTCGAGGAGAAAGAGAAAAAAAAGTAGGGCCTACATATCGGGTGGAAATAGAGGGCATTCAGGTCTAGAGGCCCTAGACCAAAATTTGATGGCCTCTACAAATTGATAGCCCATTTAAAGGCTCCGCTGAAGCTGTTTTTTTCACCTAAAAGACTAAAACAAAGAATAGAGGCCCATTTAAGGTCCGGCTGGAGTGCTCTTATAAAGTGATTTGCCCTAATGATTTTAGCTCGCCGGCTTTTGTCACGGCACGTCATGTCTTCTAGAAGAAGCTAGCTAGGGATTACCAACAGAACGTTCTCGAAATGAAGCATTGGCACTAACAAACCACCCTTTCGTTCTCAAGGTACTAACATTTATTTTGTTATAGATACTACTAGCACGCCCAAATTTCTATTTTATTTCGTATGTTGCAAATGATGTCGCAACGAGCGCATCAGTAGGCACCTGACACATGCCCAGTTCATGTCGGGAACGATGTGCAGTGCGCATCGTTTGGCCGTATACTTGTTAACGCGGCCGGCCGTTCGGGAGCGTGGAGTGCGCGACGTCGTGGGCGTTCATGGCTACGGCTTAGCTTGTAGAGTATATCGTATATTTTGCAATTGAAATGCTGGTGCGTGTAGAATTGCAGGTACGCTCTGAAATTAGAAAGTTTTGGAGACAGGCTGCTTACCTAACCCTGCATGCCAACCAGGAAATGAAAAGGGCAAACACCATTGTTTACATGGAGCTAATATAATAGCATGACTTTTAGGCGCCCTGTCCTAATCAATCAGAAAAAGAAAAACCAACGGCAGCACACTGTTCGCCCTCAACCACCGATAATGGAAGCATATCGAACCCGTTGCTACTCCCCCACTATATATAGTGGCGACTGATGAGTGAGTGATGGTGGGCAATCAGACGGCACACGAGATTCCAATCGTCACACACACGCACACACTGATCGAGCGAGCCAGATCCAGAGAATGGCGTCGGAGAAGAGCAAGATCCTGGTGGTCGGCGCCACGGGGTACCTGGGCCGGCACGTCGTGGCGGCGAGCGCGCGTCTGGGCCACCCCACCTTTGCGTTCGTCAGGGACACCGCCCCCTCCGACCCGGCCAAGGCGGCGCTCCTCAAGAGCTTCACGGACGCCGGCGTGACGCTCCTCAAGGGCGACCTCTACGACCAGGCCAGCCTCGTCACCGCCGCCAAGCTCGCCGACGTCGTCATCTCCACCCTCGGGTCCATGCAGCTCGCCGACCAGACCCGGCTCATCGACGCCATCAAGGAGGCCGGCAACGTCAAGGTCCTTCAATTTGTTCTTCATTGCTTCCCTTCGCAAGACCAATGGCGTCGTCAATCAATGGCCCTGTTTGGATACTCTAACTCTGCTAGAGGTTAGAGTTAGTTTCTAACTCATGACTAACCCTAAACTAACTCTAGCTAAATAGGTGTTTGGATGACAGGGTTAGATTTGACAAAATGCATTTTTTCTGCTGCCCTGTGCCCTGTAACTGTCTGGGAATTCTTGCTGGAGGCCGGTGCGGGTCGTCCCTAGAGGCCGGCGGCAGCGCGGGTCAATCTGCTGGGGGCGGAGGGCGAGGCGCGCCTGAGGGCGCCCGGCGGCACGGGTCGTCACCTGGAGTCGCGGTCGAGCGGATGGAATTTTTTTTCGGAAACGAGTCGAGCGGATGGATAGGAGCCGCGGAGGGCGCGGATGGGTTTTTTTCAGTGGGCCCCACCTCAAACTAACTCCAATTAGCACCCCTTGGTTGAGATAGTTTTTTGGGTGGGTTAGATGCAACTAACTCCACTCTAACCCTCCCGTTTGGATCCTTTAGGGCTAGTTGAGCTCCAAGTAGCTCAAACTAACTCTAACTCATGGATCCAAACAGGGCCAATGTCTCTTGCTATAACCAAGATGTATATATATTATATATATGCAGAGGTTCTTCCCGTCGGAGTTCGGGCTGGACGTTGACCGCACGGGCATCGTGGAACCTGGCAAGACCATCCTGTCCGGCAAGGTTGCGATCCGGCGCGCCACCGAAGCCGCCGGGATCCCCTACACGTACGCGACGGCCGGCTTCTTCGCGGGGTACGCGCTGCCCAGCGTCGGGCAGGTGCTCGCCCATGGACCCCCAGTCGACAAGGCTCTGATCCTCGGCGACGGCAACACCAAGGCCGTGTTCGTGGAGGAAGGGGACATCGGGACCTACACGGTGCTCGCCGCCGACGACCCCCGCGCCGAGAACAAGACGCTGTACATCAAGCCTCCGGCGAACACGCTGTCGCACAACGAGCTGCTCGACCTGTGGGAGAAGAAGACGGGGAAGAAGGCCGAGCGGGTGTACTTCCCCGAGGACGAAGTGCTCAAGAAGATCCAAGGCCAGTGCCTTTGATTTCGCCTCGCTCGATCGTTCGCTTCTCTCGGAACGGACGCAGAATAAATCATTGTCTCATTTTTCTGGTGCAGAGTCGCCGATGCCGCTGAACATCATCCTGGCGATCGGGCACGCGGCGTACGTGAGGGGGGAGCAGGCGGGGTTCGAGATCGACCCGGCGAAAGGGGCGGACGCCAGCGAGCTCTTCCCGGAGGTCAAGTACACCACCGTCGACGAGTACCTCAACAGGTTCCTCTGATCTGAAGAAGACGAGGCGTGTCGTCAGCTGGTCGTCAGCGGTGACGCTGTGTGCCCACTCTACCTACACATGGCCCATGGGTGATGGGATGTGTCTGTGATCGATCGAGCGTGCCTACCTGCACTGGCCAGTGGCCATGGTGCTGTCAGTTCCATTCCAGGCCAATAAGAGATCATTTTCGTGTTTCAGTTTGTCGTTGCATTGGTATGTAGATCAGTAGATGTACCAGTGCTGGCTACTCTCCCCGTCCCACAATATAAGCATTTTTCAACTTCCGTGCACCACGTTTAACCATTCGTATTTTTCAAAAAAAATTTGGATATGTTATTTATATTATCATGACTTGTTTTATCATTAAGTATACTTCGAGTGTGACGACTTATTTGTTTTTATATCTTTATAATTTTTTTAATAAGATGGATGGTCAAACGTGATGTCTAAAAGTTAACGAATGCTTACATTACGAGACGGATGGAGTACAACTGTTTACGCTTGTAATGGATGGCCGCTGGGTCAGCATCGAAAGGTGTCAGCAATTACCGGAGCCTCCTTGAGCAGCACAAATCGCGTCCGGAGTGTTGGTTCCCGTCCGCCGTCCGCCATGCTTGGACCTGTATCGGGGCCTCAAGAATGTGGCAGCTGTTCGGTTGATGAGTAATTGTTGGCTGCCGCAGCAGCGGAGTAGGATTTACGCCGCAAAGCATGATGGCGCCTTTTCCATCCCTTTGGCGGCGTGACAGTTGGTGGCAAACCAAGCGCGCTTTTGATTTGTCGAGAGCTCGCGTTGCGGCCGCTCAACGGGCCTGCACGCGCAAGCAAACATGAGCTAGCTCCTCACCGGTGTCAACTTCGCCCCCGCCACTGCCAGCATTCGGAAGGAGAGGAATCAAATCAAATCGCGGTTTCCGCCTCCGTCTCGTCGCTAGCCGCGCCACGCCTTCCCTCAACCCGCCGGTTTCCGCCTCCGTCTCGTCGCGCCTCCGCCGGAGGCCCCGGCCCCGCTCGACCCTGCTGCGCCAGGCTGCTCCGCTCTCCCACGGAGGCCGTGCTGCGCCGGCGCCGAGCTACCCGCAGAGCCGCGCATGCCCCGCAGAGAACGCACCTGTTCTGTTCCTGTTCTGGTCAATGCGGCTACTGGATCAACTGACGAGTTGACGAACAAGCCAAGTAGACAATCGGTTTGGATTTGGATTAGTTGCTCATAGAACACAATTTTGCTATACGTTTAATTTGCATCTCGATTGATCTTTTCAACTTAGAAGCGAGAGGAAAGGAAGGGAGAGAAAAGAAGAGATTGACACGTGGGGCCGTTTATAAAGGTTATAATAGACTATTCACACCAAGTTCTTATGGTTACAGAGTTGGAGCATTGCAATCAACCAAACACGTACATCAACTCCATATTTTTTTTTAGAGTTGATGGAGTGGAGCTGCAAAAAGATAGAGTTGATGGATTGGAGCTGTTTTTTCTGGAGTGGAGCTCTCCTAAACACGCCCTAAACAAGGCCTAAGTCGAATGAAGCCATGGAAGAAACCTCGATCTCCCAAACAGCCCGTAAATACTCAGGTGAGAGTTCGCCCTGCTTTTATCACTACACGTCAGCATGCCATTTAGAGGTACTATCTCTTTTCTAGGTCGTTTTAAGTTTTCTAAGTTTATAGATTTTGCTATGAATCTAGACATAACATTTGTTTAGGTGCATAACAAAGATTATAAATCTAGAAAAGCCAAAACGACCTATAATTTGAAACGGAGGTAGTAAGTATTACCGCAAAAATCTTCTCAAAGTGAAGTGGTATATCTTTCCTCCCCGGTGCAAATATTTTGCGAGACGGACTCTCGAAAAACTCACAACCATCATGTCATTTAGAGGTAAATAGTGATTAATTTAGACTCACCAATAGTTAGTCTACGGAGGGTAGTAACCATTTTCCTTGTCGGTTTTCTTCTTGAGTAAACAGGGTAGTGTTGTATTTCAGGACTGAAATACATCACTACCATGGCAACAATGATGCGCGTGCGTGCCATTTTCTTGCTAGAAGAGTTGTTTTTGAGCGGCTTTCTCATAGTCTAGCTATGATGATGCATGGAACGGAAGAATAAGTTGTGGATTACTTGATGCTACATAATATGTGACGTCATGTCGCTTTAATCTTAGACGACAAATACATTACACACCCACCCATACATTACACACCCACACATCCAATCTTAGGCGAGGGCGCCGTTGCAGCCGGGAGGCGAGGGCGCCGTTGCACGTCGCGCGCGGCAACACATAGCAGCATATACGAGCAACAGGCCGGCAGAGTCCGCGGCCGCGTGATTCGTGCGCGCGACAGCCAAGGAGGAGCTATGGCGAGCGGGGCCAAGGGAGGTCTCCAAGCGGCGACAGGCGTAGGACCGTGCGCAGGTGCTAGCGGGTGGGGGAGCGAGACATGACCGGCAAGGCCAAGCTCGAGCTGCGGCCGGTGGGCATCCTCCTCACCACGAAATCAAAATTGAAGCCTCAACGGAGTATGGCCATGAAACTGAGCTTGAATCGACATCTTCGCCATTAAATCCAGCTCGATTCCAGTTTCATCCCACCAAATTTGAGATCCAATATCCTCAATCGAGTGACTAGCCTCCGATTGTGTTAGTCTGTTTCTTCTTTCGTGATAGGTAATTCTTCTTTGTGGGCTGGGACTGCCATTCTTCTTTGCGGCCATGGCCATGCGACGCCGATGGGAGCAGCGAGCTGGACGGCGAGGCACGGCCGCATGGACCGGCCACATTGATGCAGTCCGGACTGTTGGTCCCACAAACCGCGTGCAGATGAAACGATGCCCGGTCCAATGCGCGTTCCGCAGTGTCTACGTTCGTTGGAGAGAGAGCCGGCGTCGTTTCTCACTTTCTCGTCTGAGAAATCGTTTCTCCGTTTTTTCTCTCTCTCCTCAATAACTTTATACCATGTCATCTTTTTTTTGTCTATATGACAGACTATTTAATGCTACTGAAAACTAGCTGACATGAAGGATTGGAACTGCCCTAACCAAAATATCGATTGTTGACTCAACTAGCGACGTCTATTTGGCATGGCCATAAGTCCACAACGGTGCCAGAAGAATTTTACGTCCACGCCAAATTTTTGACCCACCCACGCGTTGGCAGCAGACAGGGCGGCCCTCGGCACAAACCAAAAGCTCACTCAACCTGAAAACATAAGAGCAAGTTTAATAGCCTACGCCGGCAGCGGGCATGAAAAAACCAGGTAATGCTAAAAGGAGAAGCGGTGGTGGAACCTGACTGTCCTTTAGTGCTCTGCGGGAACAACGACTAATAAAGAGGCATGCGAGCGATAGGGCAGCTACATGTCGCCCGTTTGAGCCGGCGCCTGCCAACTCGCCCACTTTTTTTCTCTCTCTCTTTTTTTCTTCCACGTAGAATTTGGCGAGCTCTTAGTCCCTTGTAATACTTGCTCTAAGAGCAACTCCAGCAGCATATGTATATTTGGATACCTAAAAATGTTTTTAGGTATAGGAGAGAGAAGAATTTAGGTTTTTCAAAGTTGACTTCTCCAGCAGCATACCTAAACCAATGACCTATAATTCTTTTAAGGACTAATCCGCGGACGAAATTGTTTACCAGGGGTCAATCTACAAATTGTTCATCTCCTTCCTCATCTCTTCTTTCCCCTACCCAGCTCTCCCCTCCCCTAGATTGCCGCCGGCCACTGCCGCTCCACCTCCCCGCGCCAGCCCACCGCTGCCCCCCTCCTCGCGTCGGCCCGCCGCCGCTCCCCTCCTTGCGCCGGCCGCCGCGGCTTCCCCTCCGGGCGCGGGCCCGCCACCGCCGCTACCCCTCCTCGTGCCGCACTCCGCCGCTTCCCCTCCTCGCGCCGCCCGCCGCGGCTTCCCCTTCTCGCCCCGCACTCCGCCGCTTCCCCTCCTCGCGCCGGCCGCCGCGGCTTCCCCTTCTCGCACCGCACTCCACCGCTTCCCCTCCTCGCGGCACACTCCGCCGCTTCCCCTCCTCACGCCGGCCGCCGCGGCTCCCCTCCTCGCACCGACCCGCTGTCGCTCCCCCTCAAATCTCGGTTTTTTCATCGCCTTATCCTTCCGCTTCGTGGATTCGTCGCCGCGCTCAAGCTTCCATGGGCTCGGCAGAGCTCCCGCCGTCCCTCCCTGCCCACGCGGGGGCCACGCGCTGCCCTCCCAGCGCCGGCCCGCTCCTGCTCATCTTCCCAATGTCGGCTCGCCCTTGCTCGTCTTCTCGCATCGAAGTGGAGGGCCGGGTGAGGGTGGTCGGGGTGGGCAGATTGAGCGCATCCTCGCCGAGGTGGCGGGCATCGGCGCGCGCGAGGTGGCTGGCTTGCTTTGAGGTGATGCGGTGGCGGGCGGCGGGCGCCGGTGAGGTGCAGTGGCTGCCGGCGGTGGGGTTTGGGAAAAGCGCGCGGCGTCGGGATGGGTAGGAAAAGTCCTGGCGCTGGTGGTTAGGCTCTCCCGCTTTGTGCTGGAAGATTGCTCTCTACAAACTCAAATTACTAGCTATTCCCCATAAATCTCAATGTTCCCCAACCATAAGTCCGTAACACGAGAGGAGGAGAGATGGATCTTGCTACAGTTAGACATGTTGTTAAAAATGGAGAAAAAATAATAATCAAAATGGTAGAAGAGCAAAACACCGTTGACGCGCTATTCCGAAAATAGGCCAAAGATAAATGTTGCATTACTTTGCTTTTGGCCCATAATGTCCTAAGGGTCACGCCTGGTTGGTGGCGATGGCGGCCGGCGACCCGCGTGCCGGCGTGCGGAGAACGCGACGCTGCGCATCGGGCCGCCCGCGAACACGGTGTCGCGCAACGAGCTGCTGGCGACGTGGGAGGGGAAGACCGGCAGGAAGTTCGAGCGGGAGTACGTCCCCGAGGACGCGGTGCTCGAGCGGATGCAGAGCCATGGTCCTCGATGTGCGGCGGAGTCGTCGGCGACGCCGCCGCTGAGCGTCATCCTGGCGGTCGGGCACGCGGGCTACGTGAAGGGCGAGGAGAAGACCGGCTTCGAGATCGACGACCTGACGAAGGAGGTGGACGCCGGCGAGCTGTACCCGGACGCCAAGTGCACCACCGTCCTACGAGTACCTCGACAGGTTCCTCTGAAGAAGACGCGTGCTTGCCGTCGCCTCATCAGCTGTTCGTTGTTGCTGACGCTGCGCCACCTACCTACAGCATGGGTGGTAGTAGATGTGTCTCTGATCGATCGAGGGTGACCATACCTGCACTGGCAAGACCCTGTCAATTCCACTGCAATAAGATCGGATCCCGTTCATGATCCAGTTTGTTGCATTGGTAATGGTACATGACTACATGTACTACTCTTGTAACGGATGTCCCATTTGTTAAGGAATTCAAAATAACAATTATGACACTGTTTTGACTCCATCCGGACCAGGAAAACATTAGCAGCAATTTGACACACTAAAAGGGCCCATGCAGGCGCCCAACTTTCGCTGTCTTCTACTCATCCTTGAGTCCTTGACATGTTTTTCGCAGTGTCATAGGATCATCAGTAACAATTTTAGCAAAAGTAAAATGCAGTCTAAGAGTATATGTAGATGGTTATATACGCGTCGTCAGTTATATTTCTGGAGATGACACAACAGAACCCTTGTTGTTTGCACTCAATCTCTACTACTAAAAAGAACGATTGAAGGAAAGGTTTCCGCAACGATGGTGTCGCAACCTCGCGTCGCTACTCTGCGATTCTCAGCGCCGGCATGTGGGCCTGCTGTGCCTACGAAACCACCGGTCTTCTCCTAATCGCGAACCTCCGCCCACGACGCCCCCGCCCCTCCACTCCGTCCACGATGCGTAGACGACCCAGGCCTCTCTTCCCGCATAGCCTCCTCCTCCTCCTCCTGTGCCCTACCCGTGCCGCCTCCTCCCACTCCACCTCCGACCCCGCGAGCGCGGGTGGTTCTCCTTGCGCCCGTCGTTGGACTTCCAGCCCGCGCTCGTGCCCGAGGACGTCGATGCCAGCACCGACAACGACGACGATCTGGCGGTCGTGGAGCTGCTCGACACGGCAATGGAGGTCGACCTCTCCCGCGCGAAGACTAGGCCCCCCTCGATCGATTCCCCGCTCGCGGATTTGCTAGGGTTTGGGTCTCGATCTGACGCGGGTTTTGATTTGAACACGTCGAGGAGCTCGGCGGGCATGCCCGGCCGCACTCAGGCCCGCGTCGTCTCCTCCTCCCGATCGATCTCGGCGAGGCGCGCCTCCTCCTCCACGTCTGCTACCTCCACGGCCGGGCGCGGCGACAGCTCCCGGTACAGCCGCGTGATCTCCTCCACTGCCTCTGCTGTTGCCTGGAAGTAAGTTCCTTCCACTCGATCTGTCTTCCTCTTTGATTGATATTTTGCTTTCTTTTCTGTGTTGTATCCCCTTCCCAATTCACAATGAACGAATCTTGGATAGGTGAGTTAAATCAACATCGCAAGTGGGTGCAATTTGGTTTTTATTCTCCTGAACTTGGCTTGATGACAAGTGTTCGACGAAGTGCCCATGTCATCACTCTTTTCTATGATAGGCAAATTAAAAACTGCAGTCCCAGATAGTTAAGATTGGTAGGCACTGCTATTTTCAGTTTATTCATGTCCATCATCTTGCAAAAATATTAATTAAGTTTGGAAATATATCATAAGATTGGAAATCTATCATAATAAAACTTCCGAGTCAGTTGAACTGGTTGCAATGCAAACATGTCACACACTTTAACGAACTAATATTTTTTAGGTGAAATGTGATTCTGTATTGTCATGGAACATTCTTGGATTTTTGGGTGAGTATCAGAATAGGTTGACAACTCCTTATTTCTTCAGTAGTGTTGCAGCTAACTAACTTTTGTATACATGTTCAGTTAATACACCATGGCTTGGGAGTGCCTGCAGAAGATGATGATGAATGTGCTTGGAGTGTGAACTGTGAAGGGAAACTCAACCTGTTCAATTTCATCTCGTGTAAGAAGTTGCATTCTTGTGCAGCACTGCTCTTTGATTAATCTCACCTATCTTGGCCTCCTTGGAGTTTTTGCCAGTGTTGATATGTGTTAGTTGAGTAAACCAAATGTTCTGAAAATGCAGCTGCCACTTGTAGTCCTGAGATTATTCTGAAAATGATCTGATACTTTTAGTTTTTGAAATTCTTCTGGAAAATACAGTTGTCATTTGTAATTCTAAATTGTTCTGAAAAACTTAACTGCTACTTGGCAGCTTCACTCTATTTTTGTGTTGTTTTGGTAAGTCAAGTTTGCATTTTTACTCTTGATTTTCCAAGCATAAGACTAGATGTCATAAAGATGAGATTTTTCGTGTGGATTCGTTGTGCTGCTTGCAGGGAAGGATGAAGCTCTTCGGGATGCACATCTACCCCAAGGACAACCTCACGCTACAAATAACAAGATCGGCCAAGGGCGTCGCCTGTGAGGACGTATTCGAGAGCCTGGTGAGTATTGTTGTCAATTGTCACCGTTACCTTCCCTTCCAATTAGGTGCACTGATCAGGTAGGATTGCTGTCTGTACGAAGCTCGACTGATTACAGCATTGGTGATTGTCAAATGCTGCAATTGGAGTACTATGCTCTGTCAAATTTGCGTTGTTAAGCCACTGAAAAATTCCATCATGTATACAGAAGTTTGGTTTTTGGTTTCAGAGTTAGGATGTTTTCATCACGTATACCTTCTCTCTCTGAAACTTAACTGAAACTTGAGTGCTAGACATTCTACTAGAAATGCAGGGAAAGCCTTGAAAAAGTAAGAACCTTGTACTCTGTTTGGCTGGTTACTTGGACGCCTAAATACTGTGCTAACACAATTTGCTTAATGACTGGCAGTCATCTTCTGCTAACAGCTTCAAACCCATTGCCCCATGACAGCATTAACAAATTACTCCTTGGCTCCTTGCACTTTGTATAGGTACACAGATTTATCTTCTGGAGGTGATTCATCCAACAGTGACAGTGAAGTTGAGATACCTGAGGACTTGGATGAGAAGGTAGCACTTGAAATTTGCTTTTCCTATTTTTCCAAATTTATGAATGCCAATAGCTAAATTGTGTGAATTGTGTCTTATTTTCTTTATGTATGAAGGAGATGGAGACTCCGACTATTAAGGACGAAAGCCAAAGTGAAGACAACAAACCTTCAGATTCTTCAGCAAGGCTCCTCTCTAGCAAGGAGGAGCCTCTTGTTCAGGTAACTCTATCTAGCATGGTTAAAAAGTCAGAAGAGAAAAAGGTGAGAGTGCAAAACCACCTAACTAGTGACATGTGATTTTCCTTTCATTTGGACTGTATAGATCATGGAAAAGAGACAAAGACTTGATATGCATTAGACATAGGTAGACATAAAAGCTAAGAAGATGCACATCAGATATATTCGTTATGCTTCACTATCACTAGCAAACAGCTACGCCCTTTAGCTTTAGCCTAACTTCCAATTGCATTGAAGCAACACGGTATTCGATAAGGATGTGTTAAACATTACCTGTTTACATTTGATATCGACGTAACTCATATGGATTCCTATTTCAGAGATCTACAAGAAGTCCTAAAGGATCACCTACAACAAAAGGTTTCTTTATATTATCACCTTTATGTGCCTTGCCACACAATGTATCATAAGAAGATCCTTTGTGTTGAATATGTAATTGCCATTTTTATTTAGATCCTGCTGCCAAGAAGCAGAGAGCAAGTGCATGGCAAAAAAGCCAATAGGGATCAAAAAAGCTAAATGCACACATCTTCGTAGCAGCCATATACTACTGGATTCAGTGTGAGCATTCAAAGGCTTTAGCTTCCATGACTGAGGATGGCGCCCATGGCTGGATGACCGAAGATCGATGAAGCAGGGAGTAAAAAGAATGAGTTGTGAGGGTGCTTGTGCAGTTTCTGAAGATGCGGTTGTGCGTGCAAGTGGTGAAGATGGATAGCGGGCCAGTACTTGCTGCAGTTGCAGAGCAAGCAAAGTGATGCAACAATACACTCATTTGCAGTTTTCAGGATTCGATGAAGTGAAGTGTATGTCAGATGTAAGCTTAAAAAATGGATGCAATGCATCTCGACTGTAATTTTCAGACAGCAGATGACAAAGTAATCTTGTCAATTGCACATGTTAATTAGTTAATGGTTGGTTCTTCCTGAGGCATGAGAATTGGTTCTGGAATTCGTCAAATGATCGTTTCCATTACACCGGCAGCCCCTGCACTTCGGAGAGATGATAAATTGTACTACCATTGTGCTGCTGACCGATAAGGAGAAACATGGGAATGGCATGAGGGGAATCGACAGGTAAATAA
The DNA here is from genome assembly GCA_015476505.1 of Urochloa ruziziensis. NCBI lineage: Eukaryota > Viridiplantae > Streptophyta > Magnoliopsida > Poales > Poaceae > Urochloa > Urochloa ruziziensis. The sequence goes on along the minus strand of CM027122.1, from coordinate 13,240,515 downwards.
GATGGGAAGGGCACAGCGAGGCAGCGTGTGGCGTTGGGCCGCATGATGCAACCGCGCGATGCGTTTTGAGGCGGCAGCGCACATAGGTCCCCCAGTAGTTGAAGTGTTCGATGGATCTAACCATAGAGGTACATACATACACATAAAAGCAAGGGTGGTTTTGCCATTTCACAAAGCAATTAAATGAAAAAAATGGAAATAAATAAAGACATTAAGGGGCAAAATGTCAAGTAAATCAATGTGTCCATGATTTGAGTGCCAAATTGTGAAACTCATCTTTATATGCGATGCCAAGTGTTTGCAGTGTCAGACATCCAAATTTCTCATCTCGGATAACCATCTTACCAGTCAATCTTATGAATTTCGGTTTTTTTATTAAATGTCAATTTAACAGTATTTAATTTCATAGTATTATTATCTTATCATGCGATCCATGTATTTTTAGTAAAAAATGTTGTTGTTCCGTAGCAACGTACGGGCAGACTACCTAGTAAAATAAAGTTTAATTTCCGGTCGTAGGAACCATAATAAGAGTATGACAGGTAGTCAGGTACGATTGAAACCAAAAGCATGTGGTACAAACGAACCAGTGAACCACGTCCATGTGCACTGAAAAAATAAGTTTGCTGAATGGTCCAGTGGAACATGTGATCAACAGACAGCCCAATCCTTCTTAGCTCTCAAGACTGAACATGTACGTCTCAAATTAATGGGATACCGAGTCAGGTGTCACCAGCATTAATGGGATTGCATCAGGCTAGAGTACGTCTCAAATTATTAAAACAGCACAGGTACATGTAAGATGGAACTGGAAAGCGAAAGGACATATATATTCTAGTCGTCTGGGAGGAACAATTAGTCACTCGCTATAGAAATGGGGAACAAAACAACGACACAAAGGTGTGTTGAAAGGAGGCACATCGTAACAGCAACCATTATCTCCTTCCACCAGGACTTTACGGAAATCAACACAATTAGCAAATCAGAAGAAGTAACAGGCACTGTGGAACTTACCAACTGTTGGATGTGTGCCCCTAAATCCCTCATGGGTTTATATACTCACATCAGAAATGTGAGAGACAAGGTGCCAATTGGGGCCAACTCCTTGCCTGTAACGCCTAGACAGACCAGGGCAGCATCTGATGTTCAGTTCGCGGAGAGCAGTAAGGCGCTGTATGGATTGTGGAAGGCGTTCAAGGAGAGGGCAAAACTGTATATAAAGACTACGAAGTGCAGATAGTTGTCCAATCCACTCTGGCAGCACTGTCAGTGCTTTACATAGTCCTAAGTTGAGGTGTTCAAGTGAGGTGAGGTGCTGAGCCACATCAGGCAGCTGCTTCAGATTGTCCCAACGAATAATTTGCAGGGAGACGAGGGATGTAAGCTGCCTTGTTGATTGTGGGAGACTGACAATTAACGGGGTCACGTAGACATTCAGCGATTGCAATGAGCGCAGTTCACAAAACCACTCCGGTAACCCACCAAGGTTGTAGCATTCGTTGACATTCAAGTGCATAAGGGAGGTGAGATACCGAATGCTCTCAGGTAACTGGATTAGGTCATTGCAAGACTCAATATGCAAGGTCTCCAGTTCAGTGTGGTGTTGCAGGAGTTCCCAGCTAGACGATGATCCCATCATTTTTTTTTAGCCATAGTTCACTAATGTGAGGGACTGGTTCATGCACGTTGTAGGACGAGGAGCATTCATCAGCGTGAGGAGGAAGTGGATGGGAGAAGCTACTTGGAGACAACAGCTGCTCATTGCTTTCTTGCAAACGCAATGTTCCCAATGATGGTGGAAAAAAAGGTTTCACATTCAATTTCGGGCAGCCTATTATGCATAATTCGGAAAGGACGGGAAAACAGTATTGTGCTCCAAATCCTCCCTCCTGAACTTCAAAACCAGTTGTTGTAGTCCATAACACCTCTAAATTAGGCATCTTGAGCAGGTAGACAGACTTAAGCGAAGGAAACTCCCAAAGCCCTTGTATATGCTTCAGGTTTGGAAACTCTTCTATTGTCATTCTAGTTAGAGAAAGGAACTGACATGGGCTGGTTTGCTTTAGCATTATACCTGAACACAAAGAAGAATCATTTTGCTTCACCATCCAATGCGGCAAATAGGAGGCTCTATAACCACGGATATTCAAGTATTCAATTATCAATGGCGGTTCAAGAGCATCCAGAACAGCTTGATCTTGTTCCACAATGGACAGTAAGTCAGTAACTCTTCTCCTGTTTGCCTTGAACACCAGTCCAGGTCCAGACTCCTTATATTCTTCTTCTTCAACATAGCCTTCTCTGCGTCAGTTGGATCATTCAGACATTTAAGGTTGGTAATTGTGATGTGACCACTTATCATATCAAAATTTTTAAGCTCTTGGATCCTCGCATCATTTCCACACATCCAACAGCAAACATGTCCAGACGTCTCAAACGAGTCAGTTGTCCAAAACCTGATGGCATGCATTGTAGTTTGCTACAACCCGCTGTGTTCAAAACTTCCAGATTTTTTAAATTAGCAATACCTTTGGGCAACTCAACTAGCTCCTTACAATTTCTAAGGTTTATACATTTTAGAGTAACAATCGAAGTAATCCGTTGGGGTAACTCAATAACTTTGGTTTCAGAAAGATCAAGAGTATGCAGCATACGAGAGGCAAATGAGCTTGGTAGGTGCTGGATACGGTGGCAGCCATATAAGTTGAGCGTCCTTAAGTTGTTGAACTCTCCATTGAATTCTGAAGGAAGTTGCAATGATGAACAACTGATTATAAGAAGCACCCTTAGGTTTCCCATTCTGCCCATAGAGCTTGGCATCTCTTTTAGCTTCTCACAGTAATTTAGTTTCAAGGACTGAAGATTTCGGCAGTTACCAATGGATTGAGGCAACCTTTCAAGATCAGTAATATTTTTCAACTCTATAGTTCCTAAGCTTGCCAATAGACTTAGGTAACGTGACAAAACCTTTGCAACTTCTAAGATGAGAGACTGCAAATTCCAACAACCTGAGATAGCTTCTGGAAGTTTTGGGCAATTAACATGACGGATTTCAAGATATCCAAGATGTTCCAACTTCAATATGAATAGTGGAAATGGAGTATCAATTGCATAGTCTAGAACAACACTACGAATATAGCAACTACTCTTAACAAGGTTATGAAATGATGGGTTACATCCAGAGACACATACAGCACGAACTTTGTCAAATAGGCTCCTCTCAATCTTCTCACTGTAAGATGTCAAAGATAAATATCTGCATTTTTCTGAACAGTTTGTAATCATATTCTTTGGTAGAGTTGTCACCACTTCATTCTGTAAAATATATTGAGTAAGATCATGAATCAGGTCGTGCATCTTGCACACTACGCTTTTTCCAGGCCACTTTTCATAGCAAACTTGGAGAAAGCCAACTTTTATAAGAGAATCGAAGTATTCATATCCAATATCCTCTGCCAGCTCTTCCTTTTTCAGCTTAATGAATCCATGGGCCGTCCATTGTTGAACCAAGTAATCTTTGTTGATTTTATAACCCTTTGGAAATATAGAGCAAAATGTGAAGCACTGCTTTACATGATCTTTCAAGTAAATATAGCTCAAATTCAAGGATGCAAACACTCGACCTTCTATATTCTCTTCATCCCATAAATCACTATCTCTTATGGCCCTCCAAGTATTTATTCCCTTCCTTTCACGGAGTACATATCCAAGTGTTTTTATTGCTAGCGGCACCCCGCCACATTTCTTCACTATATCTTTTCCAACTTGTATAAAATTGGAGTCTAAATTTTCCTCTAACCAACCAGAACACTTTAGGAAGAAGCTCCAGTTCTCTTCCTCCCGTAAGAATGCCAATCTGAATACATGCTTAGATTCCACAACTGTTGCAACATTGTAATTATGAGTAGTAAGAAGAATCTTGCTTCCTGATGTGTCACTGTTTAGGAGGACCATGAAATTTTCCCAGTCATGCCTGTCCTCGTGCCAAGCATCATCCAAGACGAGAAGGAACTTCATAGCTCTCAGTTTTTCTGAGATTGTGCGGATCATATGTTGGTGGGTATGAAGATCTGACTTTCGCTCAATGATAGCTTCAAATAGCTTACCGATGAGTTTGTCCCTGCAAAATTCATGTGATACATGAACCCAGAATATTGTACCTTTGAAGTGTCCCTTTATCTTGTCATCATGGCAGATTTGTTGGGCTAAAGTAGTTTTGCCAGAACCACCGAGCCCAACAATAGAAACTATATGATCACCTTTCCCCTCATTATATTCTACAAGCTTAGATATGATTTCACTCTTCACATTATCCCGTGATGGTATTTTTGACTCTTCAACATTAGTCAACAAGGAGTGCTCCCTCATAGTTTTGTTTTTGCTCTGAAATGGTTGATCCACTTGTAAATTATGCATTATAGTATTGGCATCACTTCTTTGCTTCACAATTGCATCAAATTTTATTTTGATTTTCTTGATCTTACGGGCCACCTTCAGCTTGAACATAAGCAACCTTGGTTTCGCAACCTTGGTTTCGCACATAAGAAGTCAACTACTGCATGCTTGTCAAAATTGCTGTGCATTTTGTGTCTCTCATCTTCTAGGTGAACTTCATCATGTAAATTATAAATATCATTAGCAATATTTCTCAATTTCATCACCCATCGAAGTGATGGGTCGCTCTCTATTGGTCTGTCATGAACCATGAAAAGCCAACTTGTAATGTCTCCATGTATATCCTGGAGCTCAGAGAGATGTTTTTTCACACCTGTCATGGCAGCAAACTCGCTGCATATCAGTGAACCTAGCTTGTCGCTTGCAACCTTCAACAGTCCATATGCTACAGCAGCCTCCACGCCACTCATATTCGAAAGGCTCTCTTGCAAGATTCCTGTGGATGAAATTGCAAAAGAAACTGTCATACTGTGTTTTGCGACCCAAAATTAAGATGGGAGACGCTCTAATATAGCTACATATTGTATATTTTCAGCTCTGGAATCAAATAATGGGTGATAAAAGATCTGAAAATTACAAATTAAATGAGCTATCCAGTGATTATATTTTGTATAATTGGAACTCAACGGAAAAATATTGGTCCTGTGCCATTTTTGGGAACCATCTGTGATATCTTATATCAGAAAATTAGAAGAAAAAAAATTGTTGTTGCTCCTTGCTCTGCTGATCAATAGATCTTCTAAAGTATACAACTCCCCATGTAGATATGTGAAGTCCAGATTACCAGCCACAAAGAGCATGCATGTGAGAGGATACGATACTGATTGATGCAGGGATGAATGATTAATTAGTATACAAATTAAACAGGGAAGAAAATAGGAAGATATGTATTCATAAGGAATCAGAGCAACTACCTATAATTCAAGTCGAATGACCTGTCTTAGCTATTAAATTCTGAAATATGGCACTGGGTTGAGCTTTGCGGTTGAGGATGCAGAGTTAAGCTTGTTGGGTGACCGAGAGACTCTGATACTGCTTTTAGTAACTCCACCTCCACATCAGTACTTATTACTCCGTCCGATCCTAAATATAAGTCATTTCAACTTTCTTGGAGAGTCAAACTTTCTCAACTTTGACCAAATTTATACAATAAAGTACTAACATTTATGATATCAAATAAGTACCACCAAAATCTTCATTAGATATATTTTCATAGTATAACTATTCGGTATAAAAAATCTTTGAAGTCATCTCTATAAATTTGGTCAAAGATAAAATAGTTTGACTCTTCAAGAAAGTTGAAATGAGTTATATTTAGGAACGGAGGGAGTACCTGTCATATGTACCTGCTGCACCCCACAAAATGCAATGGCAGATATTTTCTTAGAATTAATAGCAAGAAGTGACATGCGCTCTTGGAGACCGCAATAAACAAGGTAAAAAATGATGGCGCCATCACTGTTATAAACAATTTTCCGCGATACCCTTTTAACTGCTAGAGCTGGTCCTGCACCACAGCTTCACAATGAAAGCACCTACTTATGCTGCTGGTACATTTTAGTTTTAGTTTGTATGTACTATGTTGATCCAGAACAGAGAATTAAAAATTACTTGGAGGACCAAATGTTCAGATGCTTGGATATCCCACTTTGAAGGTAGGTGAAAGTGTAACCCAGAGGCCTTCCAGAGCCAAAATCAGCCACATCTTTTAGTCTTGTTCCTCATATCAAGTGCAATCACCAACGCTTTATCCTTATCAGGATCAGGTGTGTGCATGACGTAAACAACATCAGCATCATGCATGCTCAGAGCAGGGTAACCTGCACGGAGTCCCTTCAAGGTTAGCTCTGTATTTTTGACATGTTTCAGATTACGCAGCGTTCGGGCAAACTTGGGGTTGTCTACTGGGATGTCAGAGAATTTGAATGAGCAGTCCTCCTCCCAGCAGTTGTTCCCAGAACCAATATCAGAAATTTTCATTTTCTTTGTTGCAGCCACCAAACCTTCAGCGGCACTGATGCGTCCAGTGTTAGAGACGTGGTAGCTCATCTCGAAAAACTTGATGTAATCTCCAACAACAACGATGTCCCGTAAAAACATCGGGTAACCCCTGAGCCGCTTGCGTACCAGTGGCGGCGGTAGTGGAATATAGCGAAGAGTATGATTGTCCCGGAGAACGTCACAGATAATGATGCCCCGCCAGAGATCAACCCAGCCCACTGTACCGAACTCACCTCCCATGGCGAGCACAATGCTTGGATACGAATAATGGGTATTATTCAGTGAATCAGTAAGCATAATCTCCGTGCTCCATGTACCTGTCTTGGAGTTGTACAGGTAGAGATCAAACTTCTCGCCGTCGTACTCTAGATCGATGACCCTATGAAGCACGGCGAAGTAGAACATGTCGTCTTGGCCGTCGTCGCGGCGGCGCAAGAGCACGAGCTCGTGGTCGGAGAACATGACGTATCTCGGGATGGGTAGCAGCTTAATCGACGGCGGGCTGCTCACGTTGCCGGCCTGGTAGACGAAGTATTGGTAGTTGTCAGCGTGGAGGAGGTCGTCCTGAAAGCGGATGGGGATGCGGAGCAGGACGAGATCGTCCTCCGAGTAGAGGGCGCTTGGCAGGCCGAAGAACGCGGAGGGCTTTCACGTCGGGGCAGTGGACGGTGAAGCAGGAGACGCGCGGCAGGGTGGCCGCCCAGAAGGTGACTAGGATGGTCTTGCCGTCCTTGGTGAAGCACCCGGCGGTGGTGCCGTTGACGCGGCAGCTGAGGTAGCCGTACCGGTCGAGGAGGATCGATCCGGGAGGAGGAGAACCCGGATCCTCGGTGTGGATAGGAGGAGGGGTCAAGAAGAAGGGATTGACGACGGACGAATCGGCCATGGGGAGCTCTGGTGGGCGGCGGGAGGGGAGGTGAGGACTGATCGAGCGGCGCGGCTGATCGAAAATAAGTTACTCTGTATGGCTGGGACGTTGGGCGCCCTCCCAGCGATCGGTGCACTGTAGCAAATATTTTTTAATTTTTTTCTTTTATTTTTTTTTCATTTTTTCATTTTTTATTTTTTTCTTTTCATATATGAGTACTACTTTAATTTTGTCTATAGCAAAAATAAGTACATATATGTCAAAAAAACATCGTCATCTATAGTTGGTACATCCTTGCCTGCCACGTGGTTTCAAACATTCAACGTTGCGCTTGGCATTGTCTTCAGAACAAATAGGTACATCCATGTCGCCGAAAGAGTAAGTATATATCTCTATAGCGCGGGGAGGTTTGCGCCCTCCCCAGCGCCTCTGGCACTGTAGCGCACTATAGCGCTGTAGTCAGCTATAGTGCGCTACAGTGCACTATTTTTTTTGCCTTTTAAAACTTTTTTACAACATATTTCTTTCGCTACAGTATGTCTATTTTTTCACACGAGTATCACGTCTGGTGGTACCTCAGTATTATCTCTAGAAGAAATACATGCATCCATACCGGTAAAAAAATGCGTCCAACCAGAGTCGGTGCGTCCTCGCCACATGATTCCAAATGAAATTGTGGTGCCCTTCATGCATTAGAGCTGTCGTTGCCTCCTCACGAAGTTTAGAACGTGACACAAATATTGCGCTCCTCGGCTGCTCGCACAATCTCTCGCATCACGTGTCAACTCGCCGCCTTTTTCCCTGCTCTTGAGCCCCAGTTTGGATCAGAGGTGGTGCAGCTGCCTCGGAGGGACATACCATCCACCACGGGCTTACCGACCTTACATGTGAAGCTCACAACCACCGTTTTTCGTGAGACGAGTTCGCCGAACCGTAGTTCCTGTCCTCAACCTCTCTTTCTTATTTGTCGGCCAGCAGGCCAACAACATCACATCGCGCCGCTTCAGTCCCCAGTTCCTACGAGCTCTAGCGCGGTAATGGCAAAAGGCCCTCCTAACTGCGCACTCTATGTCAAGACAACCATGCTCTCTATGGTCGATAACATATGCCTTACCGCCATCGAGTTTGTTGAGGAGTCGTGCCAGCATGACACCATCACTGTTCATGATTGCTACTGTGTGCGTACATTCCATGCATATTGTCTACTTCATTCAATATGTGTGTGTTTTGTTTCATCCAGGTAAGCATTTTGCGTTCTTAGTGATTAGAAAAATTAAAAAATAGATGAAATAAAAAACCAACCATGACGATAACAAGTAATTCTAACAGGCGCGGCGGTAGCGTGCTGCCCTTCCTAGTGTTATAGGGCACGCGCGTGCCGCGACGCGTAGCGGCGAACGCCTCCCGCTCGGCTTCCTCCTCCTGTCGCGCTAGCCGCCGCTCGTCGCCACCACCGCCGGCCGGGTTAGGGTTTCGAGGTTCGGGGTTGAGGGTTTCTGGGGGGTTTCTAATGTTCACCGGCTGTAGAGGAGGGGGTTGGGGAGGTCGCCGGACCGGCGGAGGTGGCGGTCGAGACGGCGGCAAGGCGGGGCGCCGCGCCCGGCGGGCGGCGGGGGAGCTCCTGGAGACGACGGCGGCGAGCTCCACTGGAGTGGTTAGGGTTGGCGGCGGTCGACGGCGGCGACGGAGGCGCAGGAGCGCCGGAGCCGGGGGAAGAGGTGGCGGCGGGGGAGCTTGTCCGTCGAATTAGGGTTGGCGGCGGTGGAGACACGGGAGCGCCGGAGCCTGGGGAGGCGGTCGGCGGCGGGGGAGCCACGGGGAGGAGGGGGTCGGCGGCGAGCTGAGGGAGGCACGGGAGGAGGGGAAGACGGGGAGGCGCGGGGAAGACAGAGGAGGCGGAGGAGGAAGAGGAAGGGGCGCGGGATGGTGGGGCCCGTTCGCCGCTACGCGCCACGTAAGAGCATCTCCAATGGTTTCCTTTCCCCTTTTCCCTTTCTCACCTTACAGGGGAATCCCCTTTCACATTTTCTCAACTAGCAGAAGGGCACGTGCCACAGGCACGTGTTTTCTTCGAGATAATAGGTTATTAGAAAGTACTTATACATGATTTCATCTGAATTTGAAGCCCATAGGCACGCATTTTTAAATATCCTAGAAAACAAGATGTTTATTTACACAAATAAACAATAGTTTTATGTTTCAATCATTTCTTAATTCATTTATGGACCGATTTACTTTGCTTAGCTGAGAATATTGATCGTTCTTCCTTCTTTTTTCCTTTCTTTCCTGTTTCACACACCAAAGGATTAAAATACCCACATAAATAGATTTTCAGTGTACAATACATCCTAAGGTTTTCTAGTAAAAAAATCACAGATGATACATCCAAGGTTTGTCCCATTCAACAGTTAAAGAATGACTTCAATGCATCCAACCAAAATTTTGGAGAAAAAGATTCTTAAGACGAGCACAATGCCACCCTTCTGCTTCCATGATAGCCTGTTGCTGCCTTGCAATCCCAACACCGGGACACAATATGTGATCTATTATGTATGCCTGCACCATACACAATCAAAAAGTAGTACACAATTGAAGCAACCTTTTCAAATGAAGAATCGGTTTATTACCTGTGATTAATTCAATCCCTCCTGGTTGAGTTCTAAACAAAAATCTATTAGCAGATCAGATAGGAAGAAACATGGATATAGGAGAGATTACAGACCTCCATGTTCAGTGATGACCCACACTTAAAATTTTAGCCTTTTCTTTATTCCAACCATCTAGTGCTGACTCAAATCAGCTTAAAAAAATTAAAGCAGGATCCCTTTTGAAAATGCATGTGCCTTACTCAGGTTCTGCATCAGTTACTTTTTTAGTACTTTTATTTGAGTATATCTATACTGACACAATTGTATCACCAACCAAAAATACTCGTTTCATATACAATTTAAAGATGTCTCCAATCTGAAGCCTCTATGGACGACAGAACAAGACCACAAGATAACAAAACATCTTTGCTATACAGAAATATAGCATTTCACTCAACCCAGCATACATGGAGTTCTACTGTTCCTGTTGTAGCATAATTTACACCAGCCTAAAGCTTATGAAAAGATATACCAATTTGCTGCTAGTGAAATCCTATTATTATGCAGATAAGATGACCAAATCATGATTCTCATAAAAACAGCCAACATGTAAATTCATCTTCTCCCACACAGGGCCTAAAATCATGATTCTTGATACTGAGACCCCCTACTACTCTCTTGAGTACCTGGCAAGCTTGTCCAGTAACACCAAGATGTCATAGATGTCCTCAAATCATCATGTTACTAATGTTCTTCAAGGTGAAAATATTGTGTCAATGGAAGTTAATTAGTGTTAGCGGTGATCGACTCTTGGTAATTCCATTGAGCGCTTTTTCTTCATCCAGGATTGCTAGCGATTGTTGAGCATTTCATAATATTTCAGTATATTTTCAAAAATTAGAACATGATGAATCCAAGATAATTCAAGATAATCTATTCTATAAATAGCACTTCTATAACATGAGACCATTTTTATAACATTGACAGTTCCGGAAAAGCTAAAACTGTAGCTGATACAAAATATTCTGGTAATGGATGTGATAATAATATTATTTAATAGTGCCCATGCATCACCTGACAAAAGGAGGCAGGACACATTACACACAAACAGAAGAGGCTTTGCAGCGACAGTGTGCTTACCTTGGCAGGCGATCTTGGAGGTAAAGAAGCCAATGGAGGAGAGGAGAGCATATATGTCAACCTTGACGGCATCAAGGTAGCAGCAGAGCATGCGAGATGGGGCTCCTGCTCTTGGGCGTGTGCATAATTACCAGATCCACATATTTGAGCACCATCTCCTCCAAAGTATGACCTACTGTCTGCCATGAGTTGCAAACAGAATGATGACCAGTCAAGGAATAATATTAGCATTAGATAGACTTTGTAAATTTTAAAGCGCAATGCAAAGAAGTATGTTGACGATTCCAATTTCCGATACATACTTACCATTCCTCAATAAGCAGGGTGAAAGAGAAAAATAATAGTGATAACCTCTGCGCAGAATAACAGACCATATAGACATTTCATCGAACCTGTGTTTCACATAAAGCCCATTTAAAGTTAACAGCCTTTGATCAACATATAGCCTACCATCCATGAAACCAGTAACACTGCACAAAAAAGAGTTTGTACTTAGGTCTGCAGCAGCATTGCCTCCATGTCCTACGTGCACAACCACATCTTACTCATCAGCATAATCTTAAAAAAATGCTTAAGAACTATAAGGAGAAATGCAGGTGGATCAAGAAATTCATTTACCCTGTTGATCGGCATCATTAGTAGCTACAGCTTCTGAATACTGATCTCCTCATCTCCTCATCTCCTCATCCTAAGCATTTATTTGAGAAAGAAGATCTGTATAATGTGCTTATTATCCATTGTCGTATCCTCACAGTACCATCAGAACAAGCAGTAACAATATCTCCATTTTCCATGAATTTAGCATCCCATATGCATCCTGGTTTCTGTGAACACAGTTCCATCAAAAATATTTTACTAATGAATGCATCTTAGTAATCATAAAGGAGTTACTATTTCAGAAGATGCAGTTATTTTCACTCACTGTCGCTTTCCAAAATGGTTATAGCCATCATTTTTTTATTACAAAGTGGTACTGGATAAAGATAATGGGTGACATCAGTCAGATTTTGAAACTAAGAGCATTCAAAAAGTGAGGTTAAAGTGAACTGCTCTCAAACAAGCACCTTATAGGTGCAATGCATAACACTGGGGGATACTGCCTCTGATTCTCAGGATCATAGATTGAGGCATTGACAATTCCCAAACAAGAAACTTCAGATAAAAGTCTGCCCTTTGCCGGTAACACTATAAGCACATCTAGTTCACTTTGTTATGATCCAAACAATTTGTTAACATGTAGACACCAAGGCTGTTTACCTGAAATTCATGCACCTTCGTCATCATCGCTGTCAATGTTTTCCCAGTAGCCTATCAAACAGATAGCTTATCAAAGCTTCATTCAGGCTAATGCACTATAATCAAACATATAGCTCATTAAACCTAATGCTAATTCACTATAGCAAATCAGATAAACATATAAGAATTAGAGGACATACCTGGCCAATTAGCTTATGTTAATTAGCTAGACATACCAATTGGGCTAGAACACCTCTTTTACCAATTGTAGCAGTTGCTCAAATTCGTCAGGAGAACTAATAATTCTCTAAACACAGAATAATCCTGATACAAGCTAGCTAGGAAAGGGGTAGAGGCAGATCGAAATGCAGATTAGTCGCATGGTATATCAAGAAAGCATGCACCCATCTTGATGGCCGCCAGGTTGTAGTCATCCCGTTCAAGATCCAATTTCACAAATACTTTGCGCAACTTCAAAAGCAGGATCCAATGTGATGCAGGAATAAAGAAAAAAAATTGCATTGGCAAGAGAAAAAAAGAACCTTCGGGCTCGTACTTGGCCACCATCGATCTACTCGACATGGGGATTCCTCCTCGCGCCGCCTCGAGGAATCGAGTGCCACCTCCGCCTCTGCTACGTCGATCCACAGGGAATGAAAGGGTGCTCGCTCAGGGCGAGCTCACTCGCGCCGTCGATGGGCACGGGAGGAGCCGTCGCTGTGGATGTGCGCAAGGACGGAGCACCTTCGCTTCGTGCTCCCAGTCTCCCACTGCCGCCTGATGCTCCGCGACCTCTGCTTGTGACGAGGATCCAAACCGCCGCCGCCAGATCCTCTCGAGGGAGAGAGCACCCGCGCGCAGTGATGGATCCGCGCCGCCGCCCGCTCGATCCGCGTCAGAGAAGAGGGAGGAACGGGCCTCCGCCGCATGCCAATCACGTCAGGGAAGCCGCTGGCCTCACGCATGCCTTGGGCAAGGATGAGGAGAGAGGATGGGCGCGGAAGGAAAGAAAAGGGGGAGAGAGGAGGCAGGAGCGTGATTTGCGGTGGCGGGTCGGGGTGGGTACGGGGGCGGGTACGCCGAATTCTTGGTGCACAAAAAATTTCACCGTTCCTCGTTTTCTGCCGCCACAACTCAACAGGGGGCGTCAGATCCCCGTCTAGGAGCCCCTGGGTGTGGGGACCATCCTTTGGATGCCCTTTAATCACCTGTATCAGTCCCTGGATCAGTGCGCTGATACAGGTTTTACACAGGATTAGTATTGGAAGCAATAAAAGCGCAGTAAATAGAGAGTTACTACCTTCGCCTTAGCGGAGAGTGGCATTATGGCCCATTCAAGAAGGGGATGGGCCGGAGTGCCCTACACGTCCGTGTACCTGTAACAATTGAAAGCAAGGCTGAGTACATCTATGATTGGTACTCAGCAAATCCTGTGTGAAATTATGATGTATGCAAGGGAGTGAGGTTATCCTTTGGTGGAAATATAAATATAAAGTGGAGTATTATATATTTGCAAACAGGGGGAAGAAGGATTAATAAGTTGTTTGGTCCTGTAGGGGCATTCTCATCCCTGCCAGTCCCCATATTTTAGTTCTCTTTCCCAGAGACCGTCAGGGTCCTTTTGGGCAGGCTTATGCCTCACTCATTTGGGCCTCCGCCCATCTCGTCATTTCATACTTTATTTCTACTGGTGATTGCTAATCAACGGGGGCTTTGACCAAATGGGCTCATGACTGAGAGTCACGGCTATCGACAGATTGGTTACTCTGCAAAGGTTGCACCCTATGCCATACGGCCGGTCAGTCCATACCCCCGCGGAGGGCGGTACCGACCTACGGACCCGTACCCGCCGGTGTCTGTCTCCAGACTGCATTTCCTAGGTCCAGCCACAGGTAATACTGGGGGCTAAACAGGGGCTACTAATCATCATCCGCTCCGCGGATGTCGACCCGGGTCCTCTGAGCTCATGTAATAGGGCCCTCGGCCCTCAGGGTCTCCCTACCCTGTACTCTAGTCAACCCGTGCCGCCCAGTCCCAGCCCTCTGTCTGGGGCTGTCTCCAGTACACCCGTTCCCGACTTGGTGCGTGCCCGACTCGGCACCAGGCGCTACCTGGTTCGCCGGTCGGCACTCTGCACCAATCCTACGGCTCCTTGGGATGGATTGTCTAGGATCTACTGGCGGGGTGTGGGTCAAGGCCTCACATTACAGGTCATTCCCGAAGGCCATGTCCTTTTTGGCCCGTATGGCGGTACTGGCACTGGAAAGACTCTCCCGTGAACCGGTCCTTATGCGACCAGAGCAAGCCTTTGAGACAGGATCCTCTGCCGAGGCTGCCTCCCTCACTCGCAAGTCCGTCCTTAGTGGTTCTATTATTAGTTGGTTCCTTTTACATTAAATCCAACATTCACTCTCCTCTCCCGGAATCTCTTCTGAATAACAAAAGGTTCAGAAATTCCTAAGAAATCTACTTCTAAATAACGCTCGGTCATCGACAGGTCGTGACCGGAGTTATTATTAGGATATTGGGCTAGAAGTGGCTCTAAATCAAGGGGGAGGTGGAATATAGAGGGTTCTCCTTATGTTTTAACAAAGTATGCATTCCATGTTATTAACTTGGTTGATTTTATTATGCAGGAACTGGGACTGACATGACCAAGGAGTTGGTTGTCAGGACTTGCCTTCACGAACGGTACTTGGACGTCCGCTAAAGCGTACGCATTCGATGTTGACCAGGCGTGGCCTTGGGTCTTCCAGAGCTTCGGCATCTTGGGCGGGCCTGGTCACGCCATCGACCTAACGATCAGTAAACATGGAAAATAACATTCAGTATAACAATACATCATATCAATTCCTATAGAATGGATAGGGAAATGGAGATGGATACTCTGGGGTTTACCTGAGGATCAGGATGGATTTGTGGATGTCCGGCGGATTATCCATTAATTATTTATTAATAATTAATGGATAGGACGACGGGCTTAGGAAGGGTTTAGCTGATAGGATGACTTCTAGATGTGGAAGAATAGGCTAGGGATAATTATTCTGGGAATTACTAGGTATCTAAATAATTCCCGAGTAATTATATTAATTATTTAGAAATAGATTTCTAAATAATTAAAGGATATTGAATTGGATTTCTAATAATATTCTGGAAAATTATTAATACAATCTTCCGGGAATATTATGGGCGGCATGACGGCTAGGGTTCGCTAATACTAGGGATTTTTGGTCGGGCAGTATAACTGCGGGGTTATATTTGGGCGGCACAACGGCTATACCGGGGGATATCTGGGGTTTGGACTTTGGGCAGCATAACTGCTAGGTGGGCTAGGATCAGGGTTTCGGTTGGGCATTACAACGGCTAGGGTGGACTGGGCTGGAGACTCGGATCGGGCAGCATCCCGGCTAGGGTTGCGAAGCAGCGAGCAGCGATGGGGTTTAGCGGCGAGGGTCGGGCATTGTGCGGCCAGCCGAACTGGCATCGTCCACAATGTCGGGTTTAAGTGGCTAAAGTTACGCCGCTGGTTAGACTGTTTCTGGGCACACCCAGAAGCAGAGCAGAGCAGCAGGTTGCACACCTTTCCTACGTGTACGTGGGTGGTGTGATATGACTAAAGCTACGCCGCTGGTTGGACTGTTCCGAGCGTACCCGGGAGCAGAACAGAGCAGCAGTTGGCGCACCTTTTTCCTACGTGTACGTGAGCAGGGCTACCGCAGTGCATAGAGAACTGTGCTCTCGTGCTTGTGGAGAGCTCTCGAGCTCTCGTGCGTGTGAGAGCTGGGCTCGTGTGTTGTGTGTGTGTATGCAGTGCAGAACTGGGGGGGGCGCTCCTTTTATAGGCAATCGCAGGGGGAGGGGCTGCGGGCTGCTGCGATGATTCTACGCGAGGTGAGCGAAGGCGACGTGGCGTGCGGCCAGAGGACAGGCGCGGCGAGGCGGACTGGGAGCGAGCGACGAGCAGGGCGAGGTGGTGGCACGGCTGTGGGCGAGCGTGCCTCAGGCATGCAGGCAGAGGTGGCGTGGCGGGCAAGCGATAGGGCGGTGAGGCGGCTCAGCTTCGCGGGGCGCAGTGCGCAGCAGCCGGCCGAGCTTCCACCGCGTCGGGGCCGGTACTGGCAACGGGAGTTAATGGTGGTGCCGGCGTGGCGGCCTGGGGAGGTGTCCCTGTGCCGTGCGGCGCGCGGCCAGAGGCCGGGTGACGTGGCTGTGCGCGCGAGGAAAGGAAAGGCGGCGGTCATGGCGTGACGGCGGCGGGGCGTCGGCACAGTGGTGCCCTATGGCCGGTGGCAGGGGTAGAAAGGGGCAAAACGGAGAGAGGAAGGCGAGAGGAGCCTCGGCGGCGAGGTTTGGCGGCCGGCAGCAGCGCCGGAGTGGCGGCGGCGGTGCCAGACGGTGGCGTTTCCAGCGGCGTCGGCGGCACTAGGGCAGGGGGAGGATGGGCGCGCGCGGGCGGGCCGCTGCACGCCGCGCGGCCTGCTGGGCCGAGCGAGGGCGGAGGGAAGCTGGGCCGCGCGCGTGGGAGGGAAGTTGGGCCGGCGCTAGAGGGGAACAGCGTGCGGGCCGTGGGCGGTGGGGGAAGGCGCGTGGGAGCTGGGCCGCGGCGGGCCGGGGGGGTCGGCTGGGCCGACGGGAGAAGGGGAAGGGGCGGGTGAGGGTAAAGTTTAGGGGGGTTTGTGGACTTTGGAGTTGGGCTGCAAGGGAAGCCAGGCCGGAAAGGAAGTTTTGGCCCGTCTATCAAATAAAAGGTTATTCTTTTATTTGAACTAGGTTTGAGTTTAGAATTTGAATACGAATTCAAATTCAAGTAGAGTTTTGAGACGGGGGCTTGAGATGGATAGAGATAGGGTATTTTGGAAGAGTTTAAGCTTGGGAATTAATATTCAAATTAGATCTGAATATTAAACCTAAACATTTGAAAGAGAGAGCGAAAGGTTTGGGGCATTTCTATCATTTGGAATCTGGAGGAAATGGGAGAGTTTCTAATCATTCAAATGCAATACTCATGTCCAATTAAATGCATAGTTTAGTTTAGAAAATGTATTTTGCGTATTGCTAGGAAAGGAATTATGTTTAATTAGAGAAAAATTTCGTAAAGCCTGTATTTCTAAATGCCTTAAAAAGCAGGGTGTTACAGGGCTACCCCACTTAAGGGAAATCTCGTCCCGAGATTTAGGGTTAGAAAGAAAACTAGGGTTTATCCTATTGTTTCCTTAACGAGTACGAGGATCGGAGTTTCCAATTTTTATTAAAAGGAATTTCTTCTTCCTTTTGAAATTTGAAATTATTTCTTCTTGTAACCTATTTATTCTTTATTTTCCATGTGAGGGAATATTGTCACTGACGCTTTATCCGTTATTCCCTGAATATGTCCAATACGTTCCGACCGTACTTGGAATGTCTTGAGGATAATCTCTTTTCTGCGTTGTTTTAATCCTCAAGTTCTTGAGGCCGGATTTCTTTTTCTCCTTCGAGTTACTACCCCACTTAAGGAAAATTAACTTGTCGTTACCAGGGGATTTTCATTTTTTTTTCCTGTAGATATCCTGGATTCTTGGAGTTTCTGTCTAGACTCCTTGTCCAGGGTTTTCTTTTATCTTGATATATCCATGTCGAGTCCTGGTACGTCCATAATAACTTACTCTTGATTATCGAAGTTATTTCGTACCAGCGTATCTCCAAGACTTTTGTAGGTAGTTGGGCCAAAGAGGTCCATGTGTAGTAACTCCAATGGTCTTGACGTGGACATGAAAGCCTTCATAGGATGGGCACTTGCAAATTGTTTCCCGGCTTGACATGCACTACACAACTTGTCCTTATCAAACTTGACGTCCTTCACACCAACTACCATACCTCTCTTGAATGTCTTGTTGAGTTGGCTCATGCCAATATGAGCTATGCGACGATGCCAAAGCCAACCCAACGAAGTCTTGGAGAAGAGACATGTTGCCAAGCTAGCTTCATTTCATGAGAAATCTACCAAGTAGATGTTCCCATGCCGAAAGCCTTTGAAGATCAAATCCTTGTGTTCCTTACTAGTAACTACAACATCACTATCACTAAAAGTACATATTAGTCCTAAAACACAAAGTTGAGCAATGGAAATCAAATTATAGCTAAGAGACTCCACATGCAAATGCAATACATTTGGAATAGAAAACTCCTTGGTTAGAGCGACCTTACCCAGACCAACTACCTTTCCTTTACCATTGTCCCCAAATGTTACTTCTTCGTGATCGCCCACTTCATCACTTAGTGAGGTGAACTTCTTCACGTTGCCGGTCATGTGTTGTGTACATCCACTGTCAAGAACCCAATGGCTCCCACCGTCTTTGTAGTTCACCTACACACAAAGTGATCAAGCTTGAGGTTTAGGGACCCAAGCAAGTTTAGGGACCCAAGCAAGTTTAGGTCAAATTGGACAAATGTCTTTCATCTATCTTGGTTTGCCTCTTGGTACCACAAGACCTTCTATTGATGTCTTCATTCCTATCCTGAACAGAATGGAAAGGCATTTGATGGGAATTTCAAGGCTCCTCTCATATGCTGGCAGGTTGATCCTGGTTAATTCTATATACTCATCTATGCCAACTTTTTACCTTTGTACCATGAAAATGCCAGCAGAGATTCTTGGGCAATTTGATAAATACCGCAAGCATTGTCTGCAGAATGGTGGTGATTTGACAAAGAAGAGAGGGTGTCTAGTGGCCTGGAAGGTAGCTTGTTTGCCTTAAGAAGAAGGTGGTTTGGGTATCATTAATCTCAAAACTCAAAACACAGCTCTCCTCCTTAAGTTCCTACACACGTTCTACAACAATGTTGATCTCCCTTGGGTTCAACGGACTTGGAAATGTCTTTATAAACATGAATTTCCTCCACATGTCAGATCTGGTGTTGGCTCTTTTTTGTGGAGGGACATTATGTCCTTGTCTGGAAGCTTCCTGTGATGTTCAGAATGGGCGATCAGTAGTCTTCCTTGTCTTTCAGCTTAAAAAAAGAGCCACCAGAGTTACCGAGAGGTCCTAGAAAATCCTATGTTAATCTAAAAAAGAAAACAATATGCACCGACATAGTTTAATGAAGATCTAACGGTCTAAGCTAATCTAAAGAGATCATATCCAATACAACTAATATTTAAATTAAAATAAAAAATTATCTATGTCAAATATGGTAATTAGAAATAAAAAATAAGTAAAGTTATTTTCCTTAAGTTCCGTGAGATAGAGACGTTCACGCACCACCAAAGTTACCGAGAGGGCTTAAAAAATTCTACGTTAATCTAAAAAAAGAATATGCACTGTCAGATTTTATGAAGATCTAACGATCTTGGCTAATTTAAAGAGTTCATATCCAATACAACTAATATTTAAATTAAAATAAAAAATTATCTATGTCAAATATAGTAATTAGAAACAAAAAATAAGTAAAGCTATTTACCTTAAGTTCCACGAGATAAAGACGTCATCCCACGTTTGATGGGAACTAGGGTGCCCGATCTTCTGTCAGGGAAAGGATAACTCGTTTTGGGTGGAGCCCGACACACCGATCCGGCTTCAAGTCAGCAAACTCGAACCCTGCAATCTTAGCACCACGACTCCTCTGGTTATCAACCGTAGTCACAATCCGGTTGACCTCGCCATGAAGGCTAATACCTGCCTACGAAACAAAGAACACAAGCAAGAACTCGAAAGAACGCAGCACTCAATAATGGTGACAACTGCAGATGGATGATTAAGCACACGAGTTGGGGTTTCACAAATCGATGAACGGCGACACTGTCTCCAACAGAATAATCTAAGAAAAACCCGAGTCTAAGCGGCGGCGGCTGCTGAGTTTATTAGCCTAGGGACGTCCTAGGGTTGGGGGCACACCAGGTGGGGCGTCCTCAACTTGGGCCAAAGGCCCGACACGATACAAAGCCTGAAAAGGCCCAAAACAGGTGACGCAGCACCTTGTCGTGGTCACACAGCGTGATCCACGAACCTTCTAGAGCTAGGACCAGAACCAAAACGACTGCGTCGTCGTCCCCTTTCCAACGCATGCTTATACGCCTCGTTTCGATGTCGTATGAGGGAGATATCGTCGAAACCGTGCAGAGGTATCGGCTGAATCTGAACTCCACGTGGCGGCTGAGTTGGAGACGAGTTGTAACTTGGGAAAGACTGTAGCATGTACGTGTTCAGCGTGGCGATGTCCTCATCAACGTTAATCTAAAAAAAGGAATATGCACCGTTAGATTTTCATAAGTTCATGTCCAACACAACTAATATTTAAATTAAAATATTGAAATTATCTATCTCAAATATGGTAATTAGAAATAAAAAATATAAGTAAAGCTATTTACCTTAAGTTCCGCGAGATTTAGACGTTCACGCACCACATATGGGAAAAGATCACGAAGTCTTTTTCATGAAGTTGCATGGGAGATATATTAGCTTACATGAAGTTAAAATATACATTCATCTTATGCTACAAACACAACTGATTGATTGTGGGCCCTTGCTTTGAAAAGAAAGACAAATAAAATATTGATCACTTATATGAATTGTTCCCAAAAAGATCAAATAAGCAATCACACCGGTCACACATTTACATTCGTTTGTCGAAACATATTCGCCAAGAGGGTAAGGATTACCCCAAAAAAGACTAAACAAGCTATCTTACCGGTGACATATTTATATTTGTTGGTCAAAAACATTCATCTAGAGTCTTTAGGAGTTACAATATGACTGTCTGCCCTACCGTCTCACCAGCGGGAAGACAGTCAAGATGTGGTGAGCAGTGAGTACCATGCACGCCCAATAGGCCTGACATACGGGAGCTATGATGACAAGGTAGTAGCCATTTCAATTTTGATTAGGGCGATTGAGCTCAATTTTTGTTGTACGCGGGTTTAGTTTTTTTTTTTTTTTTGAAACATTGAATCCAGATGCTATCATACACACATGGAGATCTGCTCCTACGAGTACCTCTGAGAGTCTGAGTTGGCTAATCTCGAGATTGACGAAGTCCACAGGTTGTTAATGGGCATGTTGCCTATCACTAAAAGGATAGCCCGCTTAAATCCTAGAATAAATCTAGAAAAATATGAGCACTCACGCCGAGTCGACAACTCAAACCTGGGTGCATAGGATCCGCCATAAGGAACCTTACCGGCTGTAAGCTCAGTTCGCATATGCTCAATTTTTTATCGAGGAAAGAAATTAAGATGAAAAACATGACAAAGAGAGAAGAAACATTTTCTTTTCTTGCAAGGACTGACAGACATGAGCCATTACAGTCAGTGGGGATGAGGATGAAACAAAGCGAATTGCTGATCAAGTGCAATAAAAAGAGGAGTTGCTAACCGAGAAAAATAGGCGGTGCAAGTAAGGGCCAATAGATGGGACCAGGAAAGGGGATATCTATCTCACATGTCTTTGCATAGCGTCATGTGTGAGCAAGAAGAAGATGTTATAATAAAAATAAAAATCACTCAAGAAGCTTCCTTGATTAGAAAATACCATGCTTACCGACGATGTATAATGAAGAAAAGGAAAAATCTACAATGTTGATTGTTGCCATTATTTAACGGCGTAGGTTAAATCAAATGGTCAATATCAAACAAAAAAATAAAAAAATAATATAGCAAAATTTTAGGTTGTGAAAATAGTTACTCCATCCGAAAAATAATGTGTTTTAGGATTTTCTAGACAGATTAAGGATGAATGGAAAAGACGCATGTACCCTCAGTTAGTTGAGTTACATGTATAAGTTAGAGAAAATTTTGTTTTCATTTAATTAGGCATGCAGTAGTTTAATACGCTAGATTATTCTTACATGAGGTTTAAAACCCAAAACATCATTCTTTTTTAGACAAATTTTGAATGCTAGAGGCTCTGAGTCTTGAGGTTTATCTCTTCTTAACCCTAATAGATGTGTCGTGCTCTTTATATATATAGACGGCCCTAACTAACAAATCTCATAAACAAATATGTAAACAACTTCTAACTCTATCTCTTATGTGAAAGTAGCAGCAGAGATGGTGTCATTGGAGGAGCTGCGTGCAATCGAAGCTGATAACATAATAGGTGTCTGCCTACTGCAGCGACACTTGACATGCTGCCTCTCCAAGCTGGAAAGGACTATGCAGGGGATGTTGGTGCTATAGCATCCCGCAAATTCGCAGTCTGTTACTTGTAATGGTAATGGAAAATCAGAGTTTAAAATTTTTTGTTTGAATTGTGGTGGATCATGAATGGATTCGCAACCTAAGTTAAATTCTTCTATCTAAAATCCTAATAAATAAATTGGTGCACAAATTAATTCTACATACTCTTGCATGAGTGATTTGGAGCTATTGGGATTCATTTGAATTTTGTTTGCATTGTTTGAGTGTTGTTTGTATTTGAAATCTAATTTCCAAATACAAACTCAAAGCAAACTAATACCTAATACTAACTTGGGCCTTACCCCTCCAAACCAACCGGCCTACCTAAACATCTAACCCTAGAAAAAAAACCGGACCGGACCAGTGGTCCGACCGGAAAAACCGTGAACCGGTGACCGAACTGGTTCGGTTCAGTTAAAAGACCGGCCATGCAACTGAACCGGTCGAACCGGCCGGTTTTGTGTTGAACCAGTGAACCAGTGACCGGTTGAACCGGTGGTTTTTTTATCAAACCAGTGAACCAGTGATCAGTTCGATGTTTAGGTAAGAAAACATATATATTTCTCATACAAATCATAAGAAATAAATATTTTACTAATAAATAATGAACCACTGGTTGGACCAGTGAACCACTGGTCCATTGAACCAGTAGCCTGACCGGTTCGATCTCCGGTCCGGTTTTTTGTTCTATGCATCTAACTCGGTCCGGCCACTAGACCTACCTGGCCGCAACCCACCAGCCTAGCAGACACCCACGCACGCGGCCCACCTAGCTAGCCCGCTAACCACCGCACTGGCCCGCTACGCGTGCGCGGCCCGCGAACCTCCACACGGCCCAGCAACCGCCGCAGCCCAACGTCTCCACCGCACCCCCTCAATCCCTCTCGCTGACTAACAGGGCCACTGCACAGCTTTCCCTTTCCTCCCCACCTCTCTGCTTTCCTTCCCAACTTTACAGCCCATACTCTCACCTGACATATGGGACCCGCTACTTGGACGCTTTACCACTTCCCGGCCTTTCTCTCTCCCCGCATTATCTTCCTCCCAACCTTCTCCCCACGTCCCCCCCTCCCCCCCCCCCCCGCTCCACCTACCTACGGCGCGAGATCTACGTGACCTCCGCCCAGGCGCGGCGGTTGCGCGGCGGGGCAGCCCTCTCGAAGGGCGGCGCAGGCCTGGCCGTGCGGCGGGGCGACGCTCGCGGTCCGAAACGGCGCAGGCCAGGCCAGGCGGCGGGGCGGCGTGCATGGCGCCAGCTAGGCCGAGAGGCGGGGCGACTCACAAGGCCGTGGGCCGGCGCCAGACGGCGGGGTGGCCCTCGCGGTTGGGGGCGGCGCCGGTGAGGCCGGGCGGCGAGCCGCGCTCGGGGGCCCGGTGAGGATGAACTCGGCCACGGTGCATCCTCTTCCATGGCCATGACACCCAATCCCGGCGGCTGATCTCCCTCAATCCAGTCCTCCATCGCCCATCCTTCTTCCATCTCTCTCTCATTCTTCTCTTCCTCCAGGCAGCGGAAAGAGGCAGCGAGGCTTGATTTGACCGGCATTGGCCCGTGCTCGAGTTTGGGGCAGCCATGAATCGAAGCTTGGAGATAGCAATGGTGCGTGGACGCGCTTGATTTGGCCAGCAGCAGCTCGTCCTTGAGCTCCGGGCGGTGAGCAGGTGGGTTCCGTGTGAGCTCCGGGCGGTGAGCAGGTGGGTTCCGTGCGTGCGCGGGAAAGAAAACGGCAAGAACAGTCGAGTAGGGGCCTCCCTGCTCGCCTGTGGGAGATGGGGCTGGAGTAAGGAAATTAGTGGGAGATGGGGCTGGAGTAAGGAAATTAGGGGCCTCCGAGTAAGGACTCTGGTAGAGGCTTTGCTGGAGTAGATTTTTTTTACTATCGGCCTCTACTTTTTGAGTATGGGCTTGAGTAGAGGCTTCGCTGGAGTTGCTCTAACCAACACGGTAGAAGGCAGGGCAGATTTTTTCAAGTGGAAGAGATATGTTGGCATGTAAGAGCGCGAAGTTCTTCTGTGCGGGCCCTGATTACTTCATCCTAAAAAAAATTCACCCATATCATAAAAAAAATCTTACATAGACAAAAAAATAACTTATTACACAAATAAGCTGTAAATTGTAAAACGAATCTAATGAGCCTACTTAATCCATAATTTGCACCTGTAATACTATAGTAATCATCCGCTAATCATAAATTAATTACCCTTTAATTACCTTCTTTAGATTCATCTCACAATTTTGAAGCGAGATGTATAATTAGTTTTATTATTAGTCCACGTTTCCTACTACTAAACGGTAAGATATGATTCGGAAAAAAAAATCGCAAAAAAATTTCACTAAACTAAACACCCCCTTAGGCATGGTACGTAGCACAGGCATACACGGCTGTTTGGTTGCTGCCTGGCAGGCAGCTACAGCGTCCAGGCAGCGATCTCCTCCCCCCGGGCAACGAAATCGAGCCCCGGGGTTCAGTTCCCCTACGAAATAATTTTTACCCATCACATAAAAAAATCTTATATGCATAGAATGCATGCATAGGGTACTAAATATAAAATAAAAAATAACCCATTACATGGATGAAGCGCATTTCGCGAGACGAATCTAATGAGCTTACTTAATCCATTATTTACAACAATGATGCTACAATAACCATTAGCTAATCATGGATTAATCGCCCTCTAATTACTCTCATTAGATTCATCTCGCGATTTCCAGACGAGATCTATAATTAATTTTATTATTAGTCTACATATACTACTCCTAAATGGTAATTTTCTCTTCGCAAAAGTTTCAAAAAAAAAAAAAACTTTCCACCGGAACTAAATCGCTGCCTGCGCCAGGCAGCTTTTGCCAGGTGCTCGACATCCCACACAGAGCGAAAAAGGCACGGTATGCAGCGCTCTTGGGACCCTAGGAACTAGGAAGATCACCATAAACAAGTATCCCAACAGTCCTCACATGAAATACTTGCTGTTTCCAAAAAAAACATTCATCCATAAATAACAGTCCTCACATGGCTACCATGCCCCAATAGTCCTCGACAACCAGCGAATATAGTTCGCAAACATAGTTGACATGATGCAAGCTAAGATAATTCAGTTCCATCAATAATGCAACACCTCATAGACATCGCGAGTGAGGTGTGAATGATTTTGCTTCAACTTGCACACCAATTTAGCGATGCTAAGAAGTACCTTTTGTGCTTGATAGACATGTCTTGTTGCTTACAGATTTAGAGTTAGGCTGCAGTCACGCTTTCACCCTCCACTGGAACTTCTAGCTTGAATGGCTCCAAAATTCCATCCCCACTTGTTTCACCAGGATTCCTGGTACAAGAGCGCATCTTAGTTGAAAAAATGCCACGGCATGCAGACAATGATTAGATGATAAACATATACTCATAGAAGTTATATAAGTAAATGGCCCGCAAGTGTACTTCTACTGAAAAAAACAGAGTGGTCGTAGCTCTGCACCTTGTGACAGCAGCATTAACATCGCACTCTCTTTTTCTGACTGCGAGTACTAATGTCATATAACCAGTGCCAGGAACTTGAAAATGGTACCTTGTATTGTCATTTTCTATAACCATCGATAGACTCTGTGATATTTCCCGAGGTAACTAGAATCATTTGGATCGGTAGCCAGCGTGTTAGGGAAAAGTCTATATTTTCCTTATTTTGTGTGTTAGGTAAATAATTTTTGTTTCCAGTGGAAACGGATAGAACCTAAACAGCAAAAGCAATGATTATGTAGCAAGCATGTCCATGTACCAAAAGAAAACATTGCTTCATTGGTGCACATTATCGCATCATTTTGGCAATGACCCAGAAATTCTGTTCAATAAGTGTGAGGCACACCATATGACATGCAACACGCAATACATGCACAAGATATGGCAATGAGACAACTGAGCAATGATGTGTAACATTTTCCCCTTGAAGAAGTCAACTACAAAGATTATTTGGCTCTATAGCTGGTGTGAAAAGGCCTAGGCAACTAGTATACAGATATTGCTTACTGGGTTTAATCGAAATCATGTTGGTTCTGATGACACGTAATAAATCTAAAGAGCAAAGCCAAAATATGTAGCAGGCATGTGCACACATTCCAGAAGTAAGCATTGTTTAGTGATGCCCATTTTGCACCGTTTTGACCATGTGGTATAAGGGTGAGCTATGCAACATGGCTTGCAAGATGCAACACATAAAAGATCAATCCTTGCTGTGAGATATGATAACAGAAATTTGGTACCCATGAACAAACTGCTGAAACATAAGATCTCAGGTACAGCATGCAATAAGCAGAAACTTCTATGAGAAGGGTTTTACTAGACATGATAGGGAACAATGCAGTACAGTCGAGACAGACTTCTTTCAATGTTGAAATGAAGCATTCCCTTATACTCCCTCCGTTCCAAATTATAGGTCGTTTTGGCATTTCTATATTCATAGATTTTGTTACACACATAGACATACCCTCTAGGTGCATAACAAAAACTATGAACCTAGAAATGACAAAACGACTTATAATTTGGGACCGAGGGAGTATGTCATAAAAAAGAAGCTCCAGAATGTAGACGTAGTGGCAGGGGAGTAATAAGTGATAATTTTGCGTATGGAAATGTAAAGAATAGCATGATTTATCAATGCAGGTACAATATTAACCATTGAGAGAAATAGTTAGTTATAAAACAATAAACCAGACAGATCTAAAGAATACTAGGAGCGTAGCTTTGAATAAATAATGACTAATAATTAAGACCCTAACCAAAATGAACTACCATGATGTTATTAGTAGTATAACATAATTAAAACAAATGACCCTGCCAGATAACAAATGGATACCACAGTTTCAGAATGAAAGCACCTACATATGCTGCTGGTACATTCCAGTTTTAATTTGTATGTACTAGGTTTTGTCCAAAACAGAGAACACGAAAGAAATTACCTGGAGGACCAAATGTTCAGATGCTTGGAGATCTCACTTTGAAGGTAGGTAAATGTGTAACCCAGAGGCCTTCCAGAGCCAAAATTAGCCACATCTTTTAGAGTCTTGTTCCTCATATCAAGTGCAATCACCAACGCCTTGTCCTTATCGGGATCAGGTGTATGCATGATGTAAACAACATCAGCGTCATGCAAGCTCAGAGCAGGGTAACCTGCTCGGAGTCCCTTCAAGGTTAGCTTTGTATTTTGAACCAGTTTCAGATTACACAGCATTTGGGCAAACTTGGGGCTGTCCTCTGGGATGTCGGAAAATTTGAACATGCAGTCCTCTTCCCAGTTGTTTACAGAACCATTATCTGAAATTTTCATTTTCTTTGTTGCAGCCACCAAACCTTCAGCAGCACAGGTGCATCCAGAGTTACAGCCTGGTCTGATGTTGTAGCTCATCTCGAAAAACTTGATGTTAGCCTCTCCACGGATTTCTGCTGCATCTTCAAGAACAATGATGTCCCGGAGAGACATCGGATAACCCTTGAGCGGCTTGCGCACTAGTGGCGGCGGCAGTGGAATGTAGCGAAGACTAGGGTTCTCCCGGAGAACGTCACAGATAAGGATGCCCCGCCAGAGATCGACCCAGCCCACTGAACCGAACTCACCTCCCATGGCGAGCGCAATGCTTGGATACGAATAATTGGTATAATTCAGTGAATCAGCAAGCAGCATCTTGGTGCTCCATATACCAGTCTTGGAGTTGTACAGGTAGAGATTAAACTTCTCTCCGTTGTACTCAAGATCGATGACCCTATGAAGCACCGCGAAGTAGAACATGTCCTGGTCGTCGCGGCGGCGCAAGAGCACGACCTCGTGGTCGGAGAACATGACATATCCCGGAATGGGTAGCTGCTTAAGCGACGGCGGGTTGTACACGTTGCCGGCCTGGTATACGAAGTATTGGTAGTTGTCATCGTGGAGGAGATCGTCCTGAAAGCGGATGGGGATGCGGAGCAGGACGACATCGTCATCCGAGTAGAGGGCGTTTGGCAAACCGCCGAACGCGGAGGGCTTCACGTCGGGGCAATGGACAGTGAAGCAGGAGACGCGCGGCGGGGTGGCCGGCCAGAAGGTGACCAGGATGATCTCGCCGTCCTTCGTGGAGCCCTCGGCGGTGGTGCCGTTGACGCGGCAGCTGAGGTAGCCATACGGGTCGAGGAGGATCGACGAGGGAGGAGGAGAGCCCGGATCCTCGGTGTGGATAGGAGGAGGGGTCCGGAGCAACGGATCGACGACGGAGGAATCGGCCATGGGGAGCTCTGGTGGGTGGGGGGAGACGACGCGGAGGTGAGGAGGTGGGGATCGGATCTGAGCGGCGGTAGGACTATGTAGGAAAGAAATTCTTCGTTAGGCCCCCACCGGCACCGAATGACGCATCTGGTGGGCTCGCTGCCAATGCTTCGTATACACCCCATCAGGCCCATCCCTCTGGTGCGGCAAGCCCGCGTGGTGTTGCTGCTGATTCGGGCTGGCAAGCCCAAGTTGTTTCCTTATCTGCCTTCACCGCCCGTCTCGCCCGGTCCGTAATGCTTGGATGCCCCCCGGCCCATGCAGTTAGCTGTGACCTGTTTTGCTAAGGAAAAAAAAAGTATAGTTGTGACTTGTGAGCCAGCGGAATCCACCGTGCAGCCCTTAGCATCCATGTTCCTGGAACATAAGGAACGGGGAACAGGGACGTGGAACATCAATTTGAGAAATCATGAAACGAAGGGGTATATCTCTTCTGTTACGTTCCTACAAGAGATGAAACGTGTTCCCGAAGCGAGTGGAACGATGTTTCGGAACAAGGAACGTGTTCTGTATTATTTTGAGATGATATCACTTCAACAAAAATATAACACAAGTGCATAGCTAAATCCAGCACAAGTTCATAACCAAATTTAACACAAGTTCATAACCAAATTTAACACAAGTTTTTAGTGAGCTTGCAAATGGTGACATGCTCACATTAGCTACGAAATAGTAGACTAAGAGCTTGCAAATAGAAAAGTAAAGGCTCCATATGCTCCATGTAAGTTAGAACGTTAGCGGCATGGAATGCAAACCATGTCCATGTCCTCGATGTCACGGATCGAGGTTCCATGAGCTTCGGGAACATGAACCATGTTCATGTTCCAAATGTTATGGAACATGTTCCATAAGTTTTTAGAACGATGTTCCCATCCGTTCCCGTTCCACGTTCCTGTAAAATGTTCCCGGAACGTGGAACATAGCCATGTTCCCGTTCCCCGGCTGCTAAGGTGCAGCTGTGGATACAGATCTTCTAATCGGGTAATTGGATAATATACGAATCAATGTAAGACTTCAACTGGATTCATATCTCTGAACTCATATTTTACCCAATCAGACATTGATCATTTTTGTGCACTGATTTTAGCCAAGGGTCATCTAGTTTAAGCCTACTTGGTTTGAGGGGCTGAGACATAGTCGCACACTCGCACTAGTAGACCCCGGTTTCTAGAGCGGAATTACAGGGTTGGTTTTAAAAAATCCCCTTGTCAGTGTAGCCGGGGTTCGGAAGTTTTCTTAACCCGAAGAAAGTTACTTCTTTTTAATTAAAAACCGGGGGCTCTTCGCCCCTTCAGGTCAACTTTTATTTTCATTGATTTCAGACCATACATGTCCATTTGGACCACCCCGCCTGACCCTGGCACGGGCCTGCTTTGGCCCATCTTTTATTGAGACGTGCCTGGTCGACCCTATGGTTCAACGAGCCATGTCGTGCTAGCCCGCGGGTCAGTTTCGTGCCGGGATAGCCCGACTTAGCCCAACCCAGCATGCGTGACCGGGCAGCCCATAGCCCACGAAGAAAAAACGACCCGCACGACGCCTCTTGCGCCGCCAGCTCCTCTTCCTCTTCTGGCGCCACCGGCGCCTCCTCCCCGGCGGGCGGCCCCCTGCACCGTCGACGCCTGCACCCCCGCCGCCGGCCGCCTTCGCTGCTGCTGCCTCCTCCCCGCGCTTCCTGCCGCGGCGCACAAACGAGGGTAGGGATGCGGCACCGTCGGTGGGGGAGGGGAGGGGGGAGGGAAGGGCGGGGAGAGAAGGGGCGTCGTGGTGGACTTGTGGAGAGGTGGGAGTGGGAAAGGAATAGGATGTTGGGTCGGCTCAGTTTTTCTAGAGCTTGCAGAGTTATATGTCAGATTGAAAACCACTTCACCATAATAAAAATGGAAAAAATGAAACCATTGCATTGAAGAGAAAAGAATGAAACTATTGCATCATAGAGATACATGATGGCTGATGAGGAAGAAGATCCGTTAAGGTTATTGGGTTGAACAACCTTGCACTATAATGTGGATTTATGCTTTATTTCTAATGTTACCCGTGTTCCACGTGGTTGTTGACACGTCTATTATTAGTGCAAGTCACAGTACTAACGAAGAGTCCGCTCCCTGTCAGAATTAACACACAGGTGTCTCCGTAACTCCTTAAACCGGCCACACCCATCGAGCGAGCTCTCTCGTCGGCTTGTCGCCGCCAATCGATCGCAAGCAACCAAGATGGCCTCTGATGAGGAGATGGGCAAGGCCAGGATCCTGGTGATCGGCGGCACGGGGCGCCTGGGCAGGCACATCGTGGCGGCGAGCGCGCGGCTGGGCCACCCCACCGTCGCGCTCGTCAGGGACACCGCCCCCTCCGATCCGGCCAAGGCGGCGCTCCTCAAGAGCTTCCTCGACTTGGGCGTCGCCCTCGTCAAGGGCGACCTCTACGACCACGCCAGCCTGGTCCGCCCCATGAAGGCCGCCGACGCCGTCATCTCCGCGCTCGGCACCCGCCAGGTCGCCGATCAGACGCTGCTCATCGCCGCCATCAACGAGGCCGGCAACGTCAAGGTAGTAGTAAAGCCTTCGTTTACCTACTCTGCCCTTCAGTTCAGTCCAAATCTGCTTGTATTGTACACCGTACACGCGTTTAATTTGCTGCAGAGGTTCTTGCCGTCGGAGTTCTGGACGGACGTGGACCGCACGGCGGCGGTGGAGCCGGCGAGGTCGGCCGTGTACGCGGCCAAGGCGTCGGTCCGGCGCGCCGTGGAGGCCGCGGGCGTGCCGCACACCTACGTGCTATGCGGGTACCTCGCCGGCGCGGCCCTGCCGAGCGTCGGTCAGGTGATTTCCCCGGCGCCGCCCGCGGACGAGGCCGTCATCCTCGGCGGCGGCGACACGAAGGTGGTGTACGTGGCCGAGGAGGACGTCGGCACCTACACGGTGCTCGCCGCCGGCGACCCCCGCGCCGAGAACAGGATGCTGTACGTCAAGCCGCCGGCCAACACGGTGTCGCACAACGAGCTGCTGGACCTGTGGGAGAAGAAGACCGGCAGGGGGTTCCGGCGGGTCCACGTCGCCGCGGACGCCGTCCTCAAGATGATCCGAGGTCAGTACACGCCTGGATGTTCTTCCTGAGAAGACAGCATCTGCAATTCTGCATTTCATTTGCATTTTTTTTTTTTAAACTGCGAAATGCGAACGGGGTTGGTGACTCTGCAGAGGCTCCTCTGGCGCTGGGCTTAGCGCTCTCGATTGCGCACGCGGCCTACATTTTGGGGGAGACGAACTTCAAGGTCGACCCGGCCAAAGGGGTGGCCGCCGGCGAGCTGTACCTGGACGTCGAGTACACCACCGTCAGCGAGTACCTAGACAGGTTGCTGCCGACAGGTTCGTCCGGACGCAATCTGAAGGGGCGCAAGTTCGTGCTGACGTCGCTGGCGGCGCTTTGCGGCATATTTCTATGCATCTATGTGTGGATGCTATCCGGTCGATCCAGATGATCCTCCTCTTCTTTTAAGCTTCAGTTTGGCGACCCCTAATAATGGATGAATCGACCCTGGTTTCAAATAAAGGAAAACAGCAGTACAGCATGGATGCTTTTGTCATTTAAAACTGTCTTTTTCAACCAAACATCAGTACCATGTGATCATGTCACCAACGACGGCTGTCAACGCAGGCAGCAAATCATGAGGTACATCTCCATGTTACATATTTGAATGGCACGAAGGACTGTAAATTTTGTTGATATGCTAGATTCAAAGACAGTAAAGTCAACAGAATTTTAGTTTGTCGTTCAAATTTTGGCATTCCGCTCCGGTTTGGTACAAAGACAGCTACTGGCACGCCTCCTAGTCAGTAGGGCAGAGTTTCGCGTGCCACTTATTGCTGAGATGATCCTGAGATATGGGTGTAACTAAAACGAAATAATTTATCAGAGTCAAACACGCTATACACGCACAGAAGGAAGCATTCTAAGCGCAATATCGAATTAAACCGTGAACCCGAGTCAGAAACAGGAGCGAATATCCGTCTACCTCTAGATATGAATGAAGTATTACACTTGGTATTTAGCACATCAAATATCATCATCCACCGTATCTTGGTCCCCTGCCATATGCTTCCTACTGGGTAGGTCCGTGATCAGTCTCTTGGGGAACTGCTGCTTGAGCCGCCCTTCTTCCCACCATATTTCTGGCACCAGAAAGAGCAAGTTATGAGGAATGAAAAAAATTGACACTTTACCCAACAATATCATCATCAGCAGTAAAGATATGATCCAGGACCATAACTAATTGGTGTTTAATGAAAACAAGCTTAAAAAAACTCCAGTTTCAATAGGTTACTTAAACATGTAACTCCCATGGTACCAGCAGCAGTAGACTTTCAGCACATAACTATATCAAAGAGTTTTAACGGTAGGTACTGACCTGCTTCCCAATACTGAAGGGCACATATTTGTACTTGATCATATGCACAATCTGGCGCTTCATCGTAAGGACGAAGAGAACAACCCAGTAGCAGAGGAGTATGGGCCAGAAGACAGGAACATCAAACACAGAGAAGAAAGTCATCACAAAAGCTACAACGAAAGCTTTTGTGATTGCATACCTGAAACATAAGGAAATGGTTGTTAAGGGGTATACTGGAGCAGTAAGAATGATCTTCAGCATTAAGATTTAACCAAACAAGAGAACTATTTTAGAAAATCATAGAAAATGGATGAGCAACTACATGTGCATGCTGCACTGCATCTAACTTCACATTAGATGGGAGACACTCAGACACCACACCCCCAAAAGGAGGACACTATAACTATAAGCACAAAATATATAGAAAGCAGTCAAAATCACTTCATATGCTGCATTTTTATCATAGCATTTTCACAATAAAACCCTACAGATGGACAGTTAACCGGTTTAATCAACAGACAAGAATGTACTGCGACTCTGTACTTATACTTAGTGATAGTTATGGTGAACTATTGATGAAAAACTGAACCACTCGGAGAGAATATTACTATAAATTTGAAAAATATGATCAACTCAAAAGGAAACCATAAGAATCTGTCTATCTGACCTCTTAACAAAGCAGGAACACTTCAAACTTGTGCTTAAAAGAATTCTACCGTGTGAGCTCACAGAAACTATAAATGATCCAAATTACATCAGAACTTATAGGTTGTCATATTTAGCTGCTATAACAGTAAACCCATCCCATGTACATGTAGATATAGATACAGAGATCCCCACAGAACCATCCCACACGCAATGATGCTGAGGAGAAAGGTAACAACTAACAAGGTATAACTTAAAACCCCACACCAAGCACATGGGCCTAGAAAAACAGTCACCAATCTACAAAGGCTCAGGGGTAGTTGAGCAATACTGTCTAGGCAATGAAAGAGATTTCAGGTTCTTGAATGTGCATTAATAAGGACTCCGAACGGCTACTGTCTTTGAAAAAAAAAACAAAAGATGGATTGTGCACTGGGCAGATCAGAGATCACTAGTGAAAAGAAAGAGAACTCCTCAGCAGGAGTCAGAGATTTTTTTCAGGAATTATGATTTATACAGACACCATTTAAAAAGATATATTTTAGCTAAAAAGAAGGCGCTTCAGAATCATTCTAATTTAATTGAAGAAACCCCCTCTTAGCAAGCACATGGGCATTGCATATAGCGATATTGCCACCTACCCGAAGGTCCGCTTCAACAGTGACGTGAGGACCAGTAGCAACAAGTGACATCTTTCTCTTGTATATGGCAACAACATCAGAGGAGTTTGTTTTTATCAGTTTCATCCACGGAAATTCCAAAGGATATGGTGGAATTGAAGGGATGCAACATGCCCTGACTGGTTTATTCAGGAACTCGTTTGTAGTTTATGATGTAACTGACAGGAAACAATGCTTGTTGCTGGTGGGTAGAGGATATAAGTATGCAGCACATATAAGGATTGATTGACAATGATTTCGCGACTAAATGCATGACAATTTGACTTGTAATTAAAAAACCTTAATCAGGTGACACACGAGCTTCCTGTTTTCTTCCCTGCTTAAAGCAATGTGTTGATAGATCGTGCACTCTTAAGAATTATTAGTTCTCTACAAGCTAAAAAATTTCAATTGCTGTATTTTCATCGATCGCAACAATATAAACAGCATGGCTGACTTCCATTAATTGATACTTAAGCAGTAAAGGAAACTAATCGGTTTTCTAAAATGCCAATTAACATGGCTCTATCTAGATTATGAGCAGCTATGCAGCAGAAACCAACCCGATCGCCTTATCCCAGTGGGCAAACACATATGGGTAAGTAGCGAATTGACGGAGCAGATGCAGTAGTAAGAACTAAAAGGCAATAGCTGTAGCAGATGCAGTAAAAGGAACTGAGGAGGCGGATCTGGCGAGGAGCGTTGACAGATCTGGGGGAGGGGAGACGGGATCTGACCAGAACTTGAACTCGGGGAGTCGCCTGATGAAGGGCTTGAACTCGTCGGATCCCCGGGTGGGCAGCGCGGGGCCCTCGGCTGCGGCGGAGGGGTCGAGCTCCGGGTCGACCATGGGGGAGAGGAAGCCGATGAGGAGGTTGAGGAGGTAGATCCCGAGCCCGTAGGTGACGATGTAGAAGCCCTGCACCATGTAGACCCGCAGCGCGTAGATGGCGGCCGCGGCGAGCGTCCCGAGCCACCGCCCCGTGGCGTGCGGCGTCGAGCGGTCCAGGTAGTACTGGAACGCCCGCGACGCGTCGCTCCGCCACTTGGCCGCCGCGGCCGCGGCGCCGCCGGCGCCGGCGCCGGAGGAGTCGCCGCCGTCCATGGGATCCGGATCGGGTCGGGTGGGGGCGGAACCCTAGCCTGGGTCAGAGGCGAGGGGCGGGGGGATCGGGGACGGGAGGTTGGGGACGGGACGAGGAGACGAGGAGGAGACTTGGCTCGGCTCGGCTCTTCCGGTTGGGAGTCGGTGCCGTTTA
Organism: Urochloa ruziziensis; assembly: GCA_015476505.1. NCBI lineage: Eukaryota > Viridiplantae > Streptophyta > Magnoliopsida > Poales > Poaceae > Urochloa > Urochloa ruziziensis. The sequence goes on along the minus strand of CM027122.1, from coordinate 13,204,842 downwards.
CTTGCTGCTTGGTGGTGGGCGTTCCGTTGAAGCAGCAGCCAGCCAGCCCAGCCGGATCAAAGCGCGGGGATGAGAAAGTGATGGGCGTCGCAGCCTCACGCGGTCCCTCCTCACCCGTTGGCATATGCCGTCGTCGTCAAATTCAGGATTCTCACGTTGTCGATGGTCTCTTGTCTGTGGTGGTCAGAGAAGTGCTGTTTTCGGTAACAAGCTTACAATAAAAGTAGGTTATTATATGAGCAACAATTCAGACACCCTCCGTACCCTGTTCATTACTAGTTTTTTCCAAATATTTAATTACCTTTTAAAAAACGTATTGAGGGCCTTATGGTTTATGGAGAAACACAATGTTTTAGTTATTATCAATTACAAATTGAGATTGATGGGGTGAAGAAACATATACTGCCCTTGGACCTAGGCCGAAATATATAGCCCAATAAGTGCTCCCACGACTATTCTGCGCTAGGCCCGAAAAGTTCTAGACCGTGGGCTAAGCTGACTCTGACGAAATAAAGCCCAGATCAAATCGGCGAGTCCCGATATTTTGGTTAGGGACACGTACTGCTTGCTGCGGCGATTCTGATGAATCACATTTTAGTCCAAAATGACATTATGCCATGTAGCACCACAGGAATTTGATACACTCAATTCGGCCATCATAAGTGATTTTTCTATAGTAAACCATTTAGTTTTTTAGTGCTCTTAAATACTGATATTTGTAATGAACTACTGCTAGATTATTATTGCAGCAACTCGTAGAGACCAGATGACAAAAAGGCATCACAACTCACAAAGAATCACAAGCTCAAGTACATGTACTACCCTCAATCAACAAATAAAGCTAGATAAAACATACATTGATAATAATGGACAACCAAAATATGCATGATGAGAGAGGTTCCGCACACGCCACCAGGAAATCCAAGATGCAGCTCTTCTAGTTACATATTTGGGCCATAAATTGAGAACGAATTCCGGGCATATTAAAACCCGTAAGTATCCACGTTCTTGTTACTCTTTGAACGCGGATTATTGAAACACAACACGCGCATCATAAAAGGGGACGACGACAGAGATACATGGATCGGAGTGGGGGCGAGCTAGTGCTGTTTCTTCTCCAAGACGAGGAAGACGGTGGTTACGTCGTCCTTGTTTTTGCTGGCCTTGTTGCGATAGTACGCCTCGAGCATGCAGGAGGCAGTACCTGCAGAAGAGTCCATCCATGGCGGCCAGGCCGAAGTGCGTTCGCAGCATTGGCTCCAGGACCGCCCTTATAGTGCTCACAGTCTCCATGGCCAGCCACCGCGGCACCTCCTCCTCCACCTCCTCCTCGTTTTCATCAGCCAGGTGAGCAGGTAGTAGCATGAGCCGTGTGGACTCGAACAGCTGCACGGTGCTCACTGTGAAGGAGCCTTCCTTGGAGACGACCTCGTCCAGCTCGTCGGGGCACGCGCCGTAGAAAGGCACGTTGAAAGCGTTTTGACCTGCTCCTCGCCGACGAGCCCGGCGGCGGCCATGTCCATGAGCGCGCCGGCGAGGGCGTCCCAGAGGTAGCAGTCGTGCGCAGTGGGCCGGGCCGTCCTCGCCACGAAGGTGAGGAGCAGCCGATTTTTTTTATTTTTATATTTTTATTTTCCAATTTTTCAAAAATAAATACCTAACTAAAAAATTAGCAGATTTTATCTTATGTCGCCGGATGAAACGGCTATAGCCGTCTGAACCGGCGAAAGGTTGCTGCACATGCCACGTGGCGGCGTTGCAGGGCTTTTCGCCGTTTCACACGGCTATAGCCATTTCACACGGCTATAGCCGTTTCACACGGCGAAAAGCTCCTCGCCCCGCTTTTCGCCAGCGCTGAGCGGATGGGTGGAAGCTATAGCCGTTTGAAACGGCTATATTTGTTAAACCTTTTTTTAATTTACGTTGAGGAATTATTCTGCAACTATTTTCTAATTTATGTTGAGAAATTATTATACTATATTTGGTTTGATATTATGAAATGATTTAGATTTTTACGGTTTATTTTCTGGTTCACCTATAATTGTTTTAATATTATATTTTTATAATTTTGTACGGTTTGTGGGTGAGGCTTTATGCCGGAATACAATTGTGAGTTTTTTTTTTTACGGGAGGAACGTAGAGAAGTCGGCCTCGTCTCCTCGGCCTGGCAGCGGAGGAACGCGTCCACCGCTGCGAGGCTTCTGGACGGTCGAGGGTAAAGTTAGATTCCTGGCCGGGCTGTCCGCCGACACGTACACGCGCCCCCTGTTCAGATGCTCGCCGCCCCCAGCGCTCGCCACTTTCATCGCCGGCGCCTGCATGCAATGCATTAATCCATCGTGTTATGATCCTGTGGCGATATGTCTTACGCGTCATGCTCAATGTTGAGGGTAGTACACACAACACAAGTGCGTCTTCTAGAACACATATTTGTTGGCATATGGCATGCATGCCTAGCTACCTTTGAGAGGAAGTGTAGACTGCTGGAGGAGACGACATAGTCGAGGCTATCGTCGGGGAAGACGCGGCCGTAGAAGGAGCCCGGCCAGGCCGAGACGAGACGAGGCAGCCGCTGGCGGCGAGCGGCGACGACGGCAGCATGCGGAAGACGTACGGCGTTGAAGTCGTTGCCGGGGAGGTCGTTGAGGAAGACGTGCAGCTGGATCGAGCTGGCGATCGTCGTCGTCTTCGTCCTTGCGCTTCTCCGCCAGCACAAGTGCGTCTTCTAGAACACATATTTGTTGGCATATGGCATGCATGCCTAGCTACCTTTGAGAGGAAGTGTAGACTGCTGGAGGAGACGACATAGTCGAGGCTATCGTGGGGGAGACGTGCAGCTGGAGCTGGCGATCGTCGTCGTCTTCGTCCTTGCGCTTCTCCGCCAGCACGGCCTCGACGGCGTCGGACACCAGGAGCAGCGCGTTGGGCCCCGTGGCGCAGCCCAGGTCGGCGATGGCCAAGGAGGCGGGGCGGCCGCGGGCGCGGTACAGCGCCGGCGCCATTTCCTGCCTCGCCGCCTTGGTCACCGACGCGATCCCACGCTGCACGTCGGAGTTGTTGGTGTAGGCGTGTAGCTCGTCTTTCCTTGCCGGCTGCTGTTCATGCGCAGGACCGCCAGCGACGACCTTGGCAGCAGCTCCTCATCCTCCCTCAGCATTCTTACTGCTTTTACTGGCTTGGAAATATCGTTCGATGTCTTACTGGTCGATGGAAGTATATAGCTGCAATATTTATAGACCTGATGGATAAGACTAAATGTCTATAAGCGTGGTGATAGAGAAGGAGAAATGCTGGCGGATTCGCCGTGATGCATTACTGGAGAGACTATAATTCCTGCCGGCCATAAATGAGTAGATACAAAAAATTTATTCATATCGGTGTATAATAAAGCCAGCATGAATAGTTTTTAGGATTATTCGTGCTGGCTCATGTATGAATTCGGAAATTCAAAAATTAGTAACTTTTATATATAAACTCGGAACTAACTTTATATGAAAATTATATGTGTGTTTTAGACTTAAAACTTTGTAGTTGAACATTTTTAATTTGAAGTCAGTTAGATGTCCTAAATTATAATGTTACCATAATGTATTTTTATCCTTATAATTTGAAGTTAATGTTTTACTTGGAAATTCGTAATTTTTGGATATGGAATCACTTGGAGATAGTGTCTGCATAAATGCGTGTAAATGATCTAAACCGTAAACTGAGGGTATGCGAGGGCCTAATCGCCAAATTAAATACTAAACACGTGTAGACGGCCAACATGGTCTGAAAAGGTATAGACGGTGAAATTAAGCCTCAATTAAACATGTTTACACACGTTTAGATGGTCGGGTAGGCAATAAAGAATGTGCTTTGGTGGATAATTTGGTGTGGGCAAGATAAATATTGGGTCACAGGTCGTGTTGGTGCGAAAAAATGGAATTTAGAGTAGTGATTATGTGTCTGCTATGTATTATGTGTGAATATTATATCAATATGTGTTATGTGCAATCTTTCAATTATAATTACCGTAAAAGCTATGATATTTGTATGTATATTTAATGGTATGGTGCAAACCATTTAAACCGTCTAATTTATTATCTAAATTGTTTAAACACTAAACAGAGGGTGACCAACTAGCCCTTAGCGTCTAGAATAGTACGGTTCGACGACAAATTCTACATGACAGTTGTTGGTTCCAACCTGACCTTTCAACTTTGTAGTTATAGGTTTTTCAATTTAAATTAATTAACCGTTCAACTCCATTTCATGCCCTTCTTTCCCACTCTCATGATTTGAATTGCAGGTTGTAACTTTTGCATATGCTCTTGTTCGTGCGCTCACGCTCGCGTGGCTCGATCGGTCATGTCGCGGCGATGAGGGCCGCTGCATGAGGTGCGACATCGTCGACCGCCTTCGTCGTCCACTGCGACCAGGCGTGGGGCAACTACGTCGGCGACGCCAGGGTGCCGTGTGTGCCCCTAGCTTCAAGACGATGGCTGCGACCGCGGCGCACCAGCAGGATGCAGGACTCTGTGCGCGTCCGCATCCTGCCACTGCTCGGCGCCCCCACACTCACGAGGTTCCGCACAGGGGCCACCTTGCCTTCCACCTCTCCTGGCCTGGCCCGTGGGCTACATAAGCGCGCGGTACTAATCAATTTCTCCATTCTACAGAGTACTCTTCTTCATTCTAGCCCGTGGGCTGAAAGTGAGCCCAACCACATCGCCCCCGGCGTGTGCCCGCCGGCTCGCGAGAAGAGGCGAGAGGAACGTGGATGCTGTGCTGGCGTTGCCGCGTTGGCGCGCTACTCACCAATCACCATTCACCACCACCTCTGCACTGCCTGCTACGGGAAGTAGGCGGGCAGGGGCATCAAATTCTGGGCTCGCTGTTGGCTTGGTCCGTTTGTCGCTAGCTAGCTAGCCGCCTAGCCCTCTGGTGGTAGCAGTTCGTGCTCGGCGGTTTGAAAAAAATAAAAAGTTGGCGGCGATCGATCGGCGTGCTCAGCAGGCGATTGCGGGCCGACCGCCGACGCATGATCATCTCGGCAACGGATGACGCGCGCGTGCCCGTGGCCGTTGAGCCTTGCTTTGGTGGAGCAGCGCGGCAAGCAAAAATTTCATCGCGCGCGTGGGGGCACGGGAGTATCATTCTCGGATCCCCGGTTTGTCACTTTCGGCCTGTGGAGCCCCCCCGCCGGCCGTCCAGCCGGCCCCCTCTTCGGCGTGCGTTTTCCCCCGTCCGCTTCCCAGTTCCCACCTTTTGCGCGCCGCGCGCGCCTGCACACCTAATTTATCGGCTGATTTTGGTGTCACTCCCCTGTCCACTGATCGAGCGGGCATCTTGCTCTGTTTGCTTCCGCCGGCAGCCATGAGATGTGCCTGCCGTCAGGCGTCAGCTAGGAGCTACAGTACAGCTACTACCCCCCTCGGCTCGTTGTATTCCGCAAGCGCCGCGAGTTGCCCCCTTTTCACCACGTGAGCGACCGGCTGTGTTTAGTTGTAAGAAAAGGGACGAAAAGTACGAAAAGGTACTGTTTTTATGGAAGCGTGTATAGAGATAGAAATGAACCGACATGGTTCTCAAGGTGAATAACTTTTCGTGAAAAGGTGACGCTTTTGTCCGAACTAAACACGGCATCTGTACCTAGCCATTTGCCACGTCGAATTTTTTTCTTCTCAAATCCCTTTCTAATGTTCTGTAAACCCACTTTAGAGGAAGGGTTAAAACTACTACCTACTCGTATATGCATCATCATGTTTCATGATTCATGCATCCTCTCCTCTTTTCCTTTTTCTTTCTTCCACACCGTCTCACGAATAAATCCCAACCGCACACCGGCGAGTGACGAGCAGTTGTGTCATCCTAGATTCGCAGCTTAGCATAGCTGCAGCTGCTGCAGGGCTACTCAAGTGGTGGTAGTACTGTACGCATGCATGAAATGAGCCAGGGCCGGACGCTGCAGCGCGCTCAGAGTATCTATGTGGGTGGTCACTCGTCACTGTCTGCGGCGGCAGAGCCGGGGCCATGTGCTTGGACGGGGGGGCTAAGCTGTCGTCCCGCCATTGGCCGCCCTGGATCCCACGATTCCCAATCAGATCCTCCCCGCGGTGTCATCTTGCGTGCTTTTCAGGACAACACTTTGATAGATAATTTAACCCTTTTTAGGAAGACCCTACGCTACACACTGAACAGTCTGAACTGTGCAAGTAAACTACATCTTCGTGATTTTGCATACAACTCGGGTATAACCATTTCTGGAGAGTCGAGACCATCCCTATGTATTTATATTTTTCTTAAATTGTACATCTTCGTGATTTTAACGGCTGCTTCAGTGGTGCTTCAGTGCGTGTAACTAGTTGCAATGTCAAATTCTAGAGGCTCCCTCCTCTCTGTCTCCTCGCAAAAAGAAATTTCGGAGATAGGGGTGCTATTGCAGACATAACTCGTGCCGATAGGGTACGTGCTGCCCGCTCTCCTCGTAGCAAGGTTCCCGAAAAGAAAAAAAATAAAGGCTCCACAAATCAATGCCACTACCACTAATCATAGCAAGTGACGGCGGTGATATGATTAATATTATAACTGTTCGACCATTTGGCTGGTTCAGCACACCGAAAATTCACACAAAGTACACATGAAAGTATAGATGGATAAGGTGCATGATAATCTATATGCATATAAAAATAGAGATTGATGAGTAGAAAAAGGAAAGCCAGTGTGTCAATGCAATACTAACGGGTTGTGGTCTATTCACATGCCGAGCTATCCTTGTATAGGTTTTCTACTCAAGCTCAAAATTTACATGAGCAGATGATTACTTCCTCCATTCATGCCTCCAAAATTTTGTTCAGTTTTCCGTACACTTAAAAAAACACTACTATGATTGGTATGACAGTAACACCTAAATAGCCGGTAACATCAATTCTCCGTCCGGCACCGGCCATATAAACTTAATTGACCGAGCCACTGATTAACCGAGTGAAAAAGATCTACTGTGATCGTGATCGTGATCGGTTTGTCCTATAGCACGGCTTCACCGCGCCCACGTACGTGCAATTTCCTGGCACGCGCAAACCGTGCCACCACCCACTTGTGTGTACCTGAACTGATGGAGGCTGGGCACCTCTCACCGAGAGAGCCGAGTCCCCGGCCGACTGCCGGGACGGGAAGCTGCCGAGAAAATTCCCTTTGGATCAAGATCACCCATTCGGACCCTCCTCGACGCCTTGACGTTGGGCCAATCGAACGAACGCCTCGGCTATTTCCTCTGAACTCCCACGAAACAATGGAGCAACGGCCACAGAGGCGACCTCAGTCAACTTTATAAACATATCTTAATCACTTTGTCTTTCTCATTGTCAGCCGGCACCTTTTGTCCCCTTGTGCTTTCGTTCTTTAAGCAATTTGCAGGGACCCAATTTTAATTTGCAGCGCAACTGCACCGTACCAACAGAGCTTTCTTTTTTCCTTTTGTGTTCCAGTGACGATTAAAAAGAACGAAGCACGTAGAAAAAGTAAAAAAGGAAAACAAAGCACTACGAATGAAAAGGGGTTTCTTCGTCATACATCCGCCGCTGGTATAAAGAACGGCAGCCAGTGAGAGTACTAGCCTCCATTATCGCAACAAAATATTACTCGTAGCGTGTATGATGACAGGTCAAATATTGCTCCTACTATGTTTCTTCTGCAAGCTAAAGTGTGCAAAGAGGTGAGTCTCTGCTTCGACGTCAACTCGCTTAGCGTCGGTGCAATTCTTTATGTTTTTTTTTATTTCCGCTCCTCAAGCAGGGGGTAAATTTCTTGGCACGGACAATTTCACCCCTTGGAGTAGTATATAAATATGGCAATTCAATCGAAGGTTTCAAACTTTGACCAATGCAGTCCTATATATAAACAGTTACACGCATGGTGAAAATGGATGCCACGAACGAACTTGCAGCCATATGCGATTTTCACGCTTTTTTTTTTTCTTTCGAAAAGCCAAATCCTGCTGCTTGAATGCGTGATAGAAGTAGTTGTACTCACTCCAACCCTAAATATAAGGACCCCTGACCTTTAAATTTTGTCCAAAAAACATAAGAATTTTTAGATATTCAATATCAGTCACAACTCACAAGTTGTCCATTGTGCCAATCCAATCAAGAGTTGGCCAATCAGAATTTGCCCGCCAATTATCAAGAGCTGGGTCTGGCTCCAATGGTAGCTTCTAAATGAGACCCTCTAAATGCTAAATGGAAGATGCCTCTCTTTTTTAGGGGTTCAAATTTACTCCAACTCCAACAAACAAATAGCCCTCAATTCTAAATTATAATAGAGAGCTCCCTAGAAACTCACTAGGAATAATATTAAGGGTTTGTTTGGAAACTAGTGGAATGAGGTGGAATTGAGGGCTTGGAGTGGAACTTAGTTCATTTTAAGATCAACCCTGTTTATTCTACCCCAATTCCATCCCAATGCTCTTGTACCCAAACGAGCCCTAAAGGGTTTGTTGGAGTGCATTTTCTTTATTTGGCCTTCTAAACCCATCTGAGACTTGATTGGTTGATCTTGAGATATACAAAGTCACCACAATTTGATATCTTTGATTTGAATCTCGTTGCCTCCGAATTTTACACACATGCATAGATGCTTTTTAGGATGTTATACGAGAGGTGCACTAGCCTGTAATAAGGGGTCGTCGTCATGCAATGAATGAATAAACTTTAGTACATGTCATATCAAAATGTAAGAAGGATGTCAGACGGAATTTTCGTTTACCAATAAAGAAACAAATTACAGAATCCAGTACTCCACGAGACAAATTAATTAAGTATAGCCAATCCGTCATTAGTACATGTTTACTTTAGCACCACTGTCAAATCATAGACTAATTATGTTTAAAAAATTCGTGTCATAAAATAATCACAATCTGTGTAATTAGTTATTTTTAAATTTTTATTTAATATTTCATGCATATATACTTTGTTTCGATGCGATAGGTGCTAAATTTTAGCAGTAGGAACCAAACACCCCCTAAGCCAAATGACAGTTTTGATAGATAATAATCCACGTAAGCACGATGCATCGAGATTCATGCAAGGGCAGTGATGAAGAGTGCCGCTGAAGGTTTGCCGGTTTGCCCCCATCTTTCACCTCCTATAAAACGGCGGCGAACAAACCCTCCCCTTGGAGGCTTGCAATCCCATCTGCTCCCGACACGGGCCCAGCCGCCCACACCGCCGCCGCCGGCGACCGTTTCCTCCTCCTCCGCTCGAGGAGAGGGCCAGCGGAGGGAGACCGGGCAATTCACTAGGACCATGGGCGCCGAGGCAGAGCACCCGCAGCAGCAGCAGGTGCCTCCGTCCTCCCTCCGCCCCGGTAGGGAGGCGGCGGCGGCGCCCGCGGTTCTGGGGCTCCAGCTCTCGGCGCTGATCGACCACGTCGCCCGCGTCGACTGGTCCCTCCTTGACCGCGTCCCAGGCGACCGTGGCGGCTCGCAGCAGGTACTTGGCGGCTCCTCCCTTCCCCTCCCCCTCTCCGCGCGCGACACGGCCGTATGGTTGTAATTCAGTTCAACAGTTCCAAGCGCGCTCATCCGTTCAATTCGCGAATTGAAAACGCAACCCGAATTCTACCCTGCAATGGCAGGTCTCATGGACCCAGTAACCGCTTATGCTGTATTGATTGCCAGGTGTTATTCTTCTTAATGTTGTTCGTCGCCGGAAATTCCTCTGTTTCGATGTCCAACATCCTCGGAATTACCCCCCGTTCCTTTTCTTTTCCTTTTGAGTTGTCGGGTGGATCATTTGCCATCGCGTGGTTGTTTAGAGGTAGGCTGTTGCATTACTGCCGAATTCTAGCTTCAATTGTCGTCCCCACCATGTTCCTTTTCCTAGCTGTCCGCCGGCCATGTGACGTTTGGATCTCTTTTCTCCATCAATGGATTAATGTACTCAATTTCTGACCTTGTATTTTTTTTTAAAAAAAAACCCAAAGTGCTGCATCAGAAGTAACCTGTTCAATCTCATTTGGAATTTCATATATTATGATGTCCTCTTTATTCTTAAAATGGATTGTGCAGCTAATTTTGTTTCAATTTTTTTATAAGACACATGCTTTCATGAATGAATGCCCTACTGACTTTGTTATGTCTCCTCGGATTGTCAAGAAATTGCCTGTTCTTTTTGTTCCACACGCTGGTTCCACTCTTCCTGTACTTGAACAGAACAGGTCAAGTACTTTTGGGGGCATACAGACAGATATTTCCTAAATCTGAAGTGGTCTGTACCTTGCTTTGGTTAACTACAGCTATATTGATTAGATTTGGTGTTGCTTTCACTGAAAAGGGGCTTGCCTGATGGTTTGGCAAGCTCTGCTCTGCCACCGCACACTTCAGGAATGGTCAAGCATGGCCTAACGTTTCTTGAACTGATTGGGCTGTCGACACCTAACTATTTATGCCCCAGAGTTGGTATAAAATGAAAGAAACCGCCTCACTTGTTACAGTCGTCAGACATTCTTGACTTTTCTATGCAAGGACACATAATTGAAGGCTCAGAATTTTATCAAATTTTAATTATTAATTTTTTTCACTATCATATTTGATCTCCATATATATAGGAGTCACTATCATATTTTCGCTTTGTGGATGTAGTAGGCCGTATCCGTAATCTAAAAAATTTTTATCTCCATATATACAGGAGTTCCCCTTAGTTGTCAACGAAGAAAAGTAGTACTTAATGATCTTGGATCTTAAAATCTGTTCCACCTGACTCAAGACACTCAGCCAATTAGTAATTAGCATCTTTTTCTGATGTGAGTGCTGTCCTTATATAAGGAAGTCGTGTAATGGTTTTTTTTTGGATAGATGAAACTATAATTTCATAGCAGTTAGATTCCAATTTAGATTTTAAAATGTCATACTTTGGACTTGTATCTTTTGGATTATGTGCAATAGATTATAGGCTTTCCCTCTATCTATCAAATCACCTACTCTCTTATTTAGGAACTGACAATCAGAGATTCTTCAGTTGAACATGCTGAGCTATTATCATTTCGTTGCTACTGTACTAGAATAATTCCATGGGGACATTATGCTTTAGGTTGTAAACAAAGCAAAAGCACATGCATACATGTGCAGGAACAATTCCATGCTATCATGAGAATTTTCTTTGATGCAACTTACATGAAATTTGGAATTAAAACTATAACAAGAAAAGTTGAAATATATGTTGCGCTATTTGATTACCGTTTACAACCATTTTACCTATTGTATGGAGGTTGAGGAATCACACATCCAGTCCGTTTTATTGTTGATTTTTGTGGTCGCATCTGCATTGTGAACAAATCTTCTGAACCTTTATTGTTTTTTGCAATACCAAAATAATGCAACTAACCCTTACAAGGGAAAGCCAAACTTTGTGCAATTAGGTTGGGTTCTGAATTTCATCTGACAATGGTTTTATGTACAGGTGTCCATTGAGGAGCTGAATCATATTCTTACTGAAGTGAATGCTCACATCCTTCCTTCCCGCAATGATCTCACTCCAATAACTACAATAGCTGGTGGAAGCGTTGCCAACACAATCCGTGGGCTCTCAGCTGGTTTTGGGATATCAACTGGAATAATTGGAGCTTGTGGAGATGACAACCAGGGCGTTTTGTTTGTCAACAATATGAGTTTTAGTGGTGTAGATCTCACAAGGTTAAGGGCCAAAAAAGGGCACACTGCTCAGGTAGCCTAACATCTGAAGCCAGAATTTATCTTTTTTGCCCTTATTTTACTGCATAGTGGATAAGGCTGAAAAGCATATCTATTATAGTGTGCGTGCTTGGTTGATGCAAGCGGCAATCGCACCATGAGGCCATGCCTATCTAGCGCAGTCAAGATTCAGGTAACCCCTTATTTTATTCACTGTTAAATTTTTAAATCTCTTAACAATTTTATGATTGGGAGACCATTTGTCCATATAACAGGCCAATGAGTTTAGAAAGGAGGACTTCAAAGGTTCCAAGGTGCTTTGTTTTTCTTCTTTCGTGCATGTCTGTTTCACAATAATTTTTCTTAGAAAAAACACTGTGGAGTCTGAATTCTCATTGCTCTTTATCTTGATGCAGTGGCTTGTTGTGAGATATGCACAACAGAACATGGAACAGATTATCGAAGCTATTAGGATTGCTAAACAGGAAGGCCTCTCAGTATCATTAGATTTGGCCAGTTTTGAGGTCTGCATGCATCTTTACTGAACTAGTTGCTCTCCTGACAAAAGAAAAGCCTAAACTAATTGCTCAGTTGAAGTCAACTTTGTAAACACTGTCTGATTTTTACTCTTATCGATTGGATACGTGCAGATGGTTCGTGACTCTAGGTTGAAACTCATTAACCTTTTGGAGACCGGCAACATTGACCTTTGCTTTGCCAATGAGGATGAAGCTAGAGAGGTTATAGGGTGAGTCTTTCTGCAATCGTATATTAATGTATCTAAGTAGGAAAATAACAAAAGAATGGTGAATTTAAAGAGAACACATCTTTTACATCTTTTGAAATCACAAAGTGCAACCAACCTAAGGTATATGTCCAGTGGTGTTCATCTCTTGCTGTATCTGCAGGGGAGGTCCGACATCAGATCCAGAGGAGGCACTTGCATTCTTGGGCAAGTACTGCAAATGGGCTGTGGTGACACTTGCTTCAAAGGGATGTATGGCGAAGCATGGCAAACAGGTAAGTTTGAATTCTTGGGGAATTGTAAATTGCATGATCAGTTAATAATCTAGTTGCTACCAATTCGATGGCAATGTTCTTAAGAATGACATATTTGGGAGCAAATTTTTACAGTCATACACATGACACGGGAATAGTAAATGAGCAACCTGAATATTTATTATTTAGTAGAACCTAGCAATAATAATACTACTATGAGAATAAAATTGTACGGAGATTAGTGCCTGATGTATTTTTATTCAACTGGTGTCAAGTGCTGATCACTGACCCAAGTCTTTTTATTAATACTAGTTTGCTATTAAAAAAGGTTGACCACAAGTCTGTAACAGCAATGATGGATGAATGGATGCAGGTTGTTCAAGTTCCAGCGATCGGGGATAGCAGCGCGGTGGACACAACAGGAGCTGGCGACCTATTTGCGAGCGGGTTCCTGTATGGGCTGGTGAAGGGGCTCCCTCTGGAGGACTGCTGCAAGGTCGGGGCGTGCAGCGGCGGGTCGGTGACGCGGGCGCTGGGCGGGGAGGTGCGGCCGGAGAACTGGCAGTGGATGTACAAGCAGATGCACGCCAGGGGCCTTCTGCTCCCCGAGCTCAAGAACTGAGCTGCTGCTGCTGCTGCTGCTTTTAGCTTAGCGGCACCAGCTGCTGTATCTCACCACTCCTAAGTCCTAAGAGGCCATTATCCAGCCTCCCGTTATTGATTGTTTACTAGAATGTTGTTGGTTGACCATGCTTTGATTCCTGGCATGGTGAAAGGCAGTCCTAAGAGGCCATTATCCAGCCTCCCGTTATTGATTGTTTACTAGAATGTTGTTGGTTGACCATGCTTTGATTACTGGCATGGTGAAAGGCATGCTGGCACGTTAGTTGATTTGTTAAAGGGTACCACTGAACCAATCCTAAGATGAATCAATCGAATGGGATATATTGATTACTGCACTTTATGTGTGTGTCCTAGTGTGCTTGAGTAATTGTCGTCTTCGAAAACTGCTTGTCTTCTTGGCTAAGCATATCCTGTTCTTCGGTTTAACTTTCTGTTTTGGCGACTGAGCGTCGTGCTCGTGCACTACTTACCAGTTCATCTAAAACATTGAGCTGAGTAATATCCGGTAGATACACTTCAACAGCAGTGGTATAAGATGTATCATGTACCGCACCATGGTGCTAAAGAAACTGATACTGCGTAGACGCGCAGAGAAATAAAGAAGTAAATGAAAAGAATTGGGAAATAAAATGTCAAATATCGGGAGCTCGGGGGAGATATTGTATCTGGGCCACAACATAATGTTTAATTTGGGCCAGTCCTGGGCAACTTGTGGGCCTGCCTAGAGGGAAGGCCCGGTGATGGGCCCATCCATGACTTGGGCCAGTCCTGGGCAACTGATGGGCCCAAAGGGGAAGGCCAGGTCGCTCGGCCCAGTCGGTAGAGTCGACGAAACGAATCGGAACTCGTCGTCATCCCTCTCCACCTTCCCCTTCCAGACGCCTCTCCAATTCAGGTTGGTTTCCAAACGTCTCGGAGAAGAAGGTGAACACACGCCACGGCGAGTCTCACGGGCGCCAATCCCATCCCTTCCCAGTCCAATTCGCCCATCCCAAGAAGCGGCAGCGTGAGGAGAAGGAGATCGAGGCGGGCGTTCGTGCGGGCAGGCGTCGTCCTTTCCTCCGAATCTGCAGGTGAGCATCGCGCTGAGATTCATCCGTTTTCCTTCACCTCTTCCACTTGGGATCGAATCGATTCGACTGGAATCGGATGATGAAGGGGAGCATCGTCTGCTTCCCTCCCCCCTTAATGGAAATTCCTCAAATTGATCCGCTGTTTCTAGCCCATCTAGGTTTAGTAAGGAGGCATATTGATCCATCTGCTTATCAGAATATCCATTTCCTTCCAATTCGATTGAACTTTTATGTGATTCCTTCAGGACCCTGCTTGTGCGGCTTGTTCTTGGAGGAGGGGCTGCTGAGGAAGGCCGCCGCCAGTCAGCCATGTCGTCCTCCGTGCTGAGGGCTGCGGCCGACAGGGCCATCCGCAGGCAGGCCGTCACGCTGACGGACGCCGCGGCGTCCAGGATCCGCCAGCTCCTCAGCCTCAGGCAGCGGCCGTACCTGCGGCTCGGTGTCAAAGCGCGAGGATGCAACGGCCTCTCCTACACGCTCAACTATGCCGGTATGCTGATTTCTCTGCCTTATCTCGCTACCAACTGTTGGTAGTCTAGTTCCTTGTTTCTTCCTGTACCAGTTCTTCATTGTTTCACTTTCATAACAAGAAGAACCTCCTCACTTGAACCGTTCATACAGTTTTTCAGAGGGCACAGAAATTAAAGGAGAAAAAAGTGACATGCCCCTAATAAGTCAATAAGTTCATGTTGCACACTTGCTATATATCATTCTGAATACTGTCCCTGGCATCAAATATGTTGAATTCCATATAAGATGCTTCTCTGCATATGTGGATACCATGGTGTTTATTTATATACCTTGCTTACAGTTCTTAGCATCTAGTTGGTATTTTGGTATTTAAGGTCAGAGGTTCAGTGGTATTTTAATTAGTGTTGTAATACCTGTTTTTCACAATTGCATCAGCATTAATTAGTGCTATAAAAAGCCTGGCCATGTCTGCCCAGTTGTAGCCTCCAAGTTCAACATTACTATCAGGTGAAATTTGGTAGAAACTGATGGTAAAATCAGGCAGGTACCTTTATGATTTTGTCTGCATAAATTGGTCCGCACAATGAGCTCTACCAAATTTGAACAAGCATGAGAAGGCTGCTGAAGCATCGTTATATTGTGTTTTATTTTCTGTTACTGCTGTCTGCTGGCTTCAATTTTCTTCTTCTGATCTTGCTCAATATCCGACATCTAATTTCAGATGAGAAGGGTAAGTTTGATGAGCTTGTTGAGGAGAAAGGGGTTAAAGTGCTTATCGACCCCAAGGCTTTGATGCATGTTATCGGCACCAAGATGGATTATGTTGACGATCCATTGAAGTATGGCTCCTCCTAGCGACTCTTGTTTGCCCCCTGCTTACCTGTTTTCAGTTATTAACTACAGTTCCTGTTGTAGGTCTGAGTTTGTGTTCATAAACCCAAATTCCAAAGGGGAGTGTGGCTGCGGTGAATCCTTTATGACTACAGGCAGCAAAGGGTCCACGTCATGATGCGTTTTGCGTCGTAAATGCATTGCAGAAGTATTGGAGGCGTCAGCTACTGATTTTGTTGGGTCTGTCGTGACGCAGCCTTGCATGGCATGCCACAAGAGTGGTTATGTAATGGATGCTCCTAACTTACATGTACTTCTTCATTTATCTCAACCGTGTTATGTACATGGAGTCATTTCTCCATGTTTGTATATTTTGATGGCACACCATATAAGACCTCAAACGTTTATCAATCTTTTGTGCCATGCTTGTCCAAAGGAGCTCTGTGAAGTTTACTGTGCAGTCAATCTCTAGCCTCCTTTCTATTGCGTGCTATGGAGAAGATAAGCTAACCATATTATGTGTGGGTGTGGTCAATCAGGAATCACAGGATCAGATAATACATTTTTTTTGCTTTTTTTTTCCCTGAAGAACTCTGATTAACCATGGATGACGATTAGTTCGGAGTACACTGCTGTGTTGTGTCTCTAGCTAACATGAATCAGTTTCCCCTAAAGTTGGGTGGAGCCCAGACTCCATTCTCGTTGGTCACGTAAGACGTGCACGAGAGAGGCACCAGGCAGAGCCCTCTGCTGCGCAGATCAAGCCTTGTTTCCTCCTGCTGCCCGCCATTTGCGTTTGAGGACCCCTGTTTTAACAAACCACAATGCAAAGCAAGCATTTAACATCAGGTTAACAAGTTTCCTTTTTTAAATGAATGTTTGATTAGATATCGAGTAAAATACACTGTACCCGCTGTGTTGTCCTGGGTTTCTTATTTCTGGAGGATTTCAAGTATGGGCCGCTCAAAGTCTGCAGGGTTGATTAAACTGCTGTCAGGAGGAAAGTCGTAGCAAATGGTAGTACAAGAATTTTTTTCCCTTAAAAACTCATGCTTATCATCAGTTATCAATCGTATCTAAGCAGTGAAACAAATCATTACCTCGACTTGGTCTTGAAGAAACTTGATATATCCAATAGCCTCCATGAGTACCGATGCGGTATCAGTCTGCACAAAGTTATTAGATATAGAATCAATAAACATGCTTGCAAAATAGCAATCCTGAACTATGTTTAATAGAGCTGAACTATTAGATATAGAATTAACAAGTCCTTAATTTTTCACACAGGCTTTTGAGCGGCCGTTTCTATAAAATGGTACTGAAAGTCCAAGTAATATTTGCTGGTAGTGGTAGCTCTTAAATAATGTTACCTTGCCAAACGGTGAGACCAGCTGCTGAAGAGCTGCAATCCGATCCCCTAGCTTCTCTTTCCTTACCTAATCAAAGGGCAGCATCAGTATGCAATGCAGCCATTAGCACGAAGAGAAGATCAGATCAGCAGCTATCCTATTCTTCTTGGGAGCAGACATCCAGGCCAGCAGAGCTTGGCTGCTAGCTAGATCTCTTTCTCCAGTCTCCACACATGTATATACGTGCTGCGCGCACCTTGAAAGGAGGGACGATGCTGGAGGCGCGCGACTCGACTCGGGGCTTCTTCAGCGATGGCGCCTGCGACGGCACCGGGCGTGCTGCCTTTTGACACGCCGCGGCGTCGTGCTCCGCGCTCCAATGGCGGCCTCCTCCGGCCGCCCCGTTCACCAAGGCTGCCGCACCCATCTGCAAGGCAAAGGCTCATCACAAATGAATTCCGATTTCAGGATAACATAGAAACGAATTTGCATTGCCTTATTTTCGACAAATTTTGTGGTACTAGTTATAGATTATATAGATCATATATACATATAGTATGCGTACTTTATTAGGAGAAGCATTATTGCATATATGATTAACAGGTATCGCCAGTGCATGTAAGAAGTACTGCAACTAAAGCCTGTGAAAGAACAGAATAAAAGTTGCTGAATTAACTCATTAGGATGAATGTTAACGAACGAGAGAGGGGGCATATGCATGCTGCTACGGGTAGTACTGAAATCTTGGGCGGAAAAAGATGGCGCAGGTCACTCCGATCCTAAAGCTGCGCGCAAGCAGAGCAAAAAGAGAGCCTGTACTTGTGTACAACTAGGACCGGCCGGGCGGGCCTAGCTGGTCTAAGCTTGCTCAGCCACTCTCGCTTCGCAAAGCGCTGCCAGCACTACTACTGCAGATCCATCACAGGAACATATGCATGAGAGGAGGAGGACACTGGACACCATATCATGCATGTAGGTAGGCACCCAATGAGCTGTGTATGTAGTACCCACCGTGAGCTAGCTCATCAGTTTGTGCATCCTACCATCTTCTAGCTGCATGCGCTCCAGCATGATCTATCAGAAGTTCAGATGAACCAAAAGGTCCCGTGACTGAAAGCTCAATGTCTTTTGGCATGAAAATGTTCTACTTAAAATGTAGGCAGCTATATACAGCTAGGTATTCATACAGTACATGTGGCATTATGTTATTTAGTATTCTTTATTTACTCTGGATTAAGTAGTATGCGTGTTTTCTCTCCGATCAAGAAAACAAATCGTTTTTTCTAAATTAAGACTTTGGGTCCATCTTCAAAGATAAGACGACTTTTACTAATAATTTCTCCAATAACATATCATTTGTTACTACAAACCAACATAGTGTGTTAAAGCACTTTGAAATATGAATAATCTTGTTAGTTTTTTTTGTATGCTAAACATATACTATATACGGTTTGAAAATGTTGATCTAAAGTTTGATTTTTATAAAGCATGCACACATTTCAAAAGGAGAGCTAGCTCCCGGTGTCTAGAACTCTCAATTATACTTTTGCAAGCTACATGCGTATACGTATTACTTACAGACCAGGAGGCTAGATCAGCATATATTTTTCAGGAGGTGGTGTAAATGCATGCATATATCTTTGTAATTTACATATCACAGTACTCTAAAAATTCAGAAAAAAAATGATTCTGTGTTATCACCTATAAATTAATATTTTAAGTCACATAATGAGATATCTCAAGTCTTGCTCAGGTTTCGAACCAACGATATATAGTGAAACTGTGAAAGGGATGCTTTCTCTTTGAGTTCTAAGACACAACAACTTTCATGCATACCATGCATCAGCTGTTCAGTCAAAGAAAAAAGGTTGCAACTGATCATTCATGGTTTGATGCATCTTAAGCTTTCAAAAATTTGTAGATCAAACTTGAACCAGATACTAGTTAGTGTTTTAGACTGCTGGATATATATAGTTCTCTAATCTCTACACACATACATGTTGAAACAATGTCAGCGTTATTGTGATGGTACTCACTAACTCACACATACTTTTCTAGCCCTACAGTTTCATTACTAGGCAGTAGCTATCCCATCCATTTCCTTTCATAGCTTCAGTTCTGTCTGAGGAAAAACACTGTGCAAGCAAGCTCTACACGACTACACACCGTACTTTAATTTGACTGACCTGCTTGATGTAGTTGTCACCGGATGGTCCTTGGGGATGAGCAGCAGGAGGGCCATGGGGCACATGCTCTGATCTCAACAAAGGCATGCCATTATGGAGCAGTACTGAAGAAGCTTGGCTCAGCAGCAGCGTCTTGCACAGCCTCGACGAAGCCAGTATCTCGAACGCGTCGCCGGGGAGAGGCGGCGGCGCCGCCGGCCACGATTTCAGTTGCTGCTGCTGGCGCGAGATGTTGATGCTCGGAAGCACGGCGCCGTCCAGATCACCGGCGGCCATGGCGGGCAGGCCGTCGCCATCGATGACAACATGCTGAGCTATAGCTGTGCCATCACACGATGACCTTGAATTGAGTGGCTGTTCCTCCTTGACCTTGCTGTGGTCATCTTGCTGCCCGTTCATGGGCATGGACATGGTGTCTGCAAAACTGCAGTTGTTCCATTGGAACCCTAGGTCTTGCATCATAAGCAGTGAGCTGAGCTGGTGAGGGGCAAGGTGATGGCTGAGATTGTGGCCTTGTGCTGAGAGGAGCACCTCAAGCTCGTCGGAGTGATAATGGTGATCAGCACAATTTCTGCAAGAAAAAAGAATCAGGGTTGGTAAAATTCAAGAGAGGATTAATTAATCTGACCAAAAACAAGAAATGGTGTATGCATGTGTGTGAGACACTGAGAATATGAGATATGGCGTCCATGACAAAAGGAAAAATGCGCAGCAACCTTTCGGAGGAAACCAACAAATTTAAGGATGGTGTCATGCGCATAAGTTTCACCCGTTCTTTTATCTCCTTCTGCCTAAAGTTGTCATTTTGCCGAGCTACAATTCCCAAGATTCCATAGAGACAATAGGGAGGGAGAGAGAACAAGCATGCAGAGGAAAACTCCAAATCCTAGGAAGAATCAGTTGAAGAAGAGTACGATGAATACACTCCACGGTATCACCAAACTTCCCTTAATTTCAGAGAGAAAGGGGACAAGATGGAATAAAAACCAAACGGCATATTTGAATTTGAAATGTTATAATTTTGGCCCTAAGAGAACTGTAAGCATTAACAACAGTATTAGTGCTAGATCAGGTGCTTACAGCGTTAGGGGTTGCTGGCTCCATTGATGGTTGCCTCCAATGACGGCGCTGTGAGGAACTGGAGCAAACGGCAGGGTGGAAGAAGAAGGCCATGGAAGGTTATCTTGCACGAGATGATCGCTGATGTTGGAGGAGGAGGACGAAGATGCCATCATGATGGCTGTAAAGTGGATCTTAATCGATGCTAATTCCAAGAGGGGGAGGATGAAAAGGTCTCACTCAATGACGAGCTTTTTAGAATATCTCAAGAACACACACCCCACCAATGGAAGCTATATCGGGTTAGAGAAATGGAGATGCCCATAAGGCTTCACCCCTTTCTCCTCCTTTTGTATCTGCTTGTTACCTTTGTTCCCATTCCTCCTTTCAAGGCATCAGCCAAGAAAAATAGTCTCTCTCTCTCTCTCATCATTATAACATTTCTGCTATGATCATAGTAGGATCTCTGCCTTTAGATCCCTAAAAAATTTGTTGATTTTGATTGATTCTGCGCTGATTTAATAATGTTATGTGAGAGAGAAAATATGTTGCCCTGGGTTGATAAGCCAAGCGAGTAGGGCGTTAGCTTAGCCTTCAACATATGGCACCAAAGAGACAAGTCTTTTCTCCCTCGGGTGTATTAGCCCATATATAGAGCTAAAACGCCTTATCGATCATCAGTCACTAGGTACAAATTGTTCTCAAGAAAAGAAAACTGTCTACAGAAAACTGCCAAAGTAATGTCAATTATTTGTAGTGCCATCTGCTATAAGTATTTGTCTGTCTGATGAGGTGATGCAGATGTCTAATCATGTTGCTACCAAGTGGAAGTAGAAAAGATCTTGAGTTGAAAACTACCTATATATGGTTTAGAGATTTATTAAAGGAGCACTATTAATCAGTTCAGTTACTATATCAGTTACTGGAGTAATTATGGACAAACATTAATTATTAGATAGTAGTTCAGTTCGATTAAAATAAAGATTTCCGATGCCATCATCACGTACTCCTATTTTTCTTCAAGGGAAAATGACAGGAGCTCTGACGTTTCACACTGTAGAGAACACGGGGTTACCATCGCTAGTTGACCAGAACTTTTACTGTTCAACCTTTAATTTGAACATGATGATCTTTCATAACCTCTGATATAAAGGGTCTTCTCACGTACGTAATACCCCATTTTCCTCTTAAAATATCTCTGTTTAATTTCTTATATAATTTATAAACTGATATCCTTGAATATAAGTTTCCATACTATACTTACCACCATCATCTTTTCTGCGAGTGTGTGTGTATGTGTGTGCTGGAATAAAGGCACTAGTAGCGCCCCTTTTCCCCAAGGAAAAACACACACTTTGTGCCCTCGGTAATTGTGATGTATGATTCCATGGCAGCAAGGGGTGCAAAAAAGTTGGTCTCTGGGCCTTCTCCGGTTCTCCCCCTCCCAAGAACAAAACTGGAGAATGCCCAACATCGATGCAGGGCTGGCTGTCCTACGACCCCCTGAAAATTAAACGGAAAGAAAAGAAAGTAACATGAGGACTGATCAGATCAGCCCCACATCCATTCATGTCGCATCAGTGCAGAAAAGGGAGGAGCTAGCCAGGAGATTTGAACGACGCCAAGTATGGGCAGATGCTGCCCTTGCTTTCCCATGAATTGTGTTCATTGGTTCTCTGTCCTTTTACTGCAGCTCCAAAAGTGTATACAAGTTGAGTTGTGCACTGCATTTGTGTTTTTTTTAAACATTTGAGAAATCCAAATGCTTGCTAAAATATACAAACATGCAAGTATGTGTTTATAGGTGCACTTAAGACATCTATTAATTTCACTACTTCTTTTCATTATTAGGGTGCATATGTAAAAGCTTCTTACATTGGCTATATATACTGGTATTTGGTAAACACAAAAATTGCTATCAATAGCATAATAATACAAAGAAAATAACTGGTGCCTGTTTATATGAGGTCGAGCTTAATTTAACAGGTGCCAACAATGACTTGAGTATGCACATTGATCTGCATGTCCCCGGCACATCAGTCCATCGATCGGGTCTTGTGCAAACATCACATCAATATAAAAAGAGGAGAGCCCTACACTTCCTTAAAGGAGCTGAAAGCCAACAGAAAGGCATCGGGAGAAAAGAAAAGGTGAGGAAAGAGCGATTGAAAAGTTTCAAATGTGACTATGGACCTTTAAACCTTTAAGTGCGCATACGAGTTCTTTGCCAAAGGGCAGCTCGATCGTTTGATTAAACCGATATGATCTCTGGCACTTAAAACAGTTAGATCAGGATATCTCAGAGCAACAACTGTTTGATGCTATGATTGCAAAACCTTTTGAAGGAGCTTCTAACCCATCATGACCTAATCATATTAAGATGTCTTTCAGAGTATTATTGCAATGTCAACTCGTAATGATTTATGTAGCATTTCTCACCGGTGTAATATTTCATTAGCTTCTAAAGCCTTTTAAGTCACAAAATTATGGTGAGAAGCTAGAGAGAAACACTTATTTCTTTGTTTAAGCTTACCTTCTACACGGTGGCGGATCTAAGATTTAGAGGAAGGGGGGCTGGTATTCTTCCTCCCCCTCCCGCTCTTTCTCTCCTTCCTCGTCCTCTTCATCTATGTCTCAAATTTGAGGGGGGGGGGGGGGGGGGGGGGGGGAGGGGGGTGCTTCATGGAGTTTATGAGGGTAGGGGGCCTCTAGGCCCCTTGCCCCCACGTTGGATCCGCCCCTGTTTCTGCGTCTTTATAAGTTGCTGAAGAATCCTACCATTTTGGAGTGATAATTTGATATTTTCCTTACGAAGAAGCTAAGGTAGAAAGTCTTGCTCGATGGTGCATATATACTTCATGACTATGTTGTTTCCCTACAAAACTAGGAGAAAAAAATTGCTACCACTAAAAACAAGTACATATAGGTCCAAAACAGTAGGACATATATGGTCTATTAAAATATTTAGCGACTCTATAGACTGATTGTTCTATTGGAATAACCAAGTTTATTTTTCCTATGCCTTCCCTGAATTATTTGCATCCCATGAGTGAAATAGTTAAAACATTTCAACTTTCCATTCCTCAAGCACGGTTTATACTTCATATTTTAAGAGTTTCTTTTGTTTCCGATAATGCCAGTACTTTATTTTCTTAATTCTCTGAATTTTTATGGCTTAAACTTGTAATGATGAGTGGCTATATGCATTGCTCAATGCAACGGTTATAATATTAATAAACATTCCCTTATCTAAAAATGTAACAGGTAATTTCATACTGGAATGCAATATTATTGTAATGTCCAATCGGGTTGCTGCACGTAGGCAAGACATGCATGCATGGCGCGGTCTTTATATGATTGTTTAATTACTGTTGATATGCTTGTGTTAGTAGCAAGATCCAAAATATACGAGATCACGTTGGGGGTTTACTACAGTATCTAGTATTTAAATGGGTGCACCCATGCTAGAGCTATCAGTATCACACACAGGCCTGAGGAAAGGGTCGATCATTGCTTTAATTTGTTCTTGTGCTCCTCTAAAGGTGATTGAGAAGAAGACAAAAGGGGTTCCGAGCGGAATATATGCTTTCCAAAGCAAAATGCTACGGCTCCCCATGCATAATTGCATATAATTATGTACGCCGGTGTACTGTTTTTCTTTATCTCACTTACTATATATATGCAGAACACCTCCTGCTTATTTTTATATTCACTCTAACATTCTAACATTACTAGCTATCATAGAATAGAACCGATAGTCATCAGACAAGGAGTTCACAGTGATAGAGGTGGAAGGTACAAAAGTTGTCCATGCTAGCGCATATGTAATACATCACTTGTTTGCACGGATTATTTTTATATTCATTCTAACATTTAAGAATATCCGACATGAATGATATTTTGCTGGCTCTTATCCATCACTAGTATGGATACTCTCCCAGCCCATCTCACCATACATCTCCTAAAACCTAGCTTGAGACGTCCATGTGTGAAGCCAGCAACTAGCACGCTCAACCTAGATACAGTACCGTCCCTAGGATTTGAAGGGCCATGTGGCGAACTCGTCACGAAGGCCCCTCTAGAGTCTAGGCAGGCGGTACACATCTGCGCCTAGAGATTCGCCGGCTGCTGTCACCGCGATTACGATCAGATCGTGAATTCATGAGTTCACGTCTTCATGTTGTACTGTAGGAGTATATGCTTTTGGAGAAGAAAGTATGCATAATTAATGAGTAATTAATTGAGGAACTTTGTTTGCAAAAATATATAACCTTTAAAAGACGAAACCTGACCCTTTTATCGGGCTAAAATCACAAGACGCACATAAGGTCATGTCTATGGCGTACACCGTCAATTGGATCCCTGCCATTGTTTTTCATCGGGCACTAGGAGTATGCTTTTGGAGAAGAACGTATGCATAATGAGGAATTAATTGAGGAACCTTTTTTTTTGCAAAAATATATAATGGAACTCAAAGTTGTAAATGAAAAGGATATGTGTAGTGCATATATACTAATCAATGTTAAATAGCTTCTCCTACATGTTGGATTATAGGAGTATATGCTTTTGGGGAAGAAAATATGCATAATTAATTGAGGAACTTTTTTTTTTTTTGCAAAAATATATAATCTTTAAAAGACGAAACCTGACCCTGTTATCAGGCTAAAATCACAAGACGCGCATAAGGCCACGTCTATGACATAGATCGTCCATTGGATCCCTGCCATTGTGTTCATCGGGCACTAGGAGCATGCTTTTGGCGAAAGAACCTATGCATAATGAGGAATTAATTGAGGAACGTTTTCTTTTTGCAAAAAAATAAATAAATAATGCAACTCAAAGTTGTAAATGAAAAGGATATGTGTAGTGCATATATACGAGCTGGCGTGCGTATCCTCTCATATCATCCGAAGATACTTCGTCTTCCACGCATATTCAAAGTCTGATGCTGCCAATAAGGCTAGGAGTTGGTGTGTATGCATAGCAGGCTCCCCTTTTGAGCACCAGTACCGTGATGCAAAAGGCATCATTCAGGGACCCATATAGGGTACGGTGTCCCACTTTTCATATTTTTTTTTTGTTTCCCTTGGGCGCCCTTGCCATGAGTCATGCACGAGACCTAGAGAACCCGGGAGAGAGAGAGAGATGCAAAGTGCATGGAAATGAAAGCCGCCATACCATTGGTTTCGGAGCCTTTCGATCGACGGATGGATGTGGATGGATGGATCGCGCGTTCATGCTCTCTCTCTCGCGTAGCATCACGTCGTCGCTGCCTTTTGATTTCCTTGGGTCATGGGGCACACCACCGTACCTGGAGCTGCTGCAGGGTCGTCTACTCCATCTGCCATTTGAGTGACGCGCGTGGACATGAACGGGCGGCCGGGGCCCCGGTCGGCTGGCCGGCCGGGGCAGGTCCGTGCATGCGCTCGCTTGGTTCCGATGGGAGGCAGCAGGGATCATATGCCGGGCTGGCGCGCGCGCTCGGCGCAGGCACAGCCTCGGTTTAGTTTTGAAACCATGGAGGGAGACGCGTGCATATGCTTGGACGTCTAATGGGTGGATGGAGAGTCGACCTATAGTGCAGTAGAAACAGCAAGCGAGACCTATATATATACTACCTCAGTTCTAAATTATAGATCGTTTTGGTTTTTTAGATGCATCATTGTTGTTATGCATCTAGATAAACGCTGTCTATATGAACTTAGAAAAGCCAAAACGACCTATAATTTAAAACGAAGAAAGTAATTTTGAGTGAAATGCATCAGATGTTCGTCGACTTGTGTAAATGGGTATTATTTATTAGGTCCACCAATTTTGAAAATACAATTTTTTATTAACACTCGACTTCGGCGGGGGGCCCGCGGCGCACATGGGCCCGCTCACCAGCGAGATCTACTGCGTGTTCCTCCCCGTCGTCGGCGACCGGCACGGCGTCACCGTGCTCGTCTCCGTCCCGCAGGCCGCCGCCGACCGGTTCCAGCGCTACTGCCTCGGGTTCCTCAAGGACGCCGCCGCTGACGTGGCGGACGCGAAGGTCATGAGCTGAGATTATTATGGCAGCTTGTCGATGATGAGTTGATCATTCCGGCCGGCCGGCGTCAGGAAGTGAATTAAGAATGCTAAATTTACTACTCCGATCGATGGAAATGCTTTGACGAAGGATCATCGTCTGCTGATGATCTTCGTACGAGATGATGCATGCACACTCCAGTAGCAATCAATCGAGCACCTTTGGCTCTTTTGTGTCATCGACGAACTAGCTCATATCCCTTGCTCATCGTGGTAGTTTATTTGCTGGCAATCATGGGGCTCATCTTGCATTGTCGCTCCAATAAAGCTGTACTGTACTGTTAAGTTGGAGAAATCATGCGTGGTTTCAGATCTAAGGATGGAAAAAAAAATCGTTTGCGAAATCATGGCGATATGAGTGGAAATCATCATCTTGCAGTTGCAGGCAGGCGAAGTGGCTTGAGTTGTTGAGCTGACACTGAAAGGACCCAATGCTCTCTTGCTCTGTCAGTGCCAAGTGCCCAATAATACGCCTGGTCGCGTCCCTTTCCTTGCTTCTCAGTGAGGTATGAGCTGATCACTCCGCATCAGCTGGTACTTTGCTGCTCTCCTGCTAGGTTCTTTTCAGAAAGAAAAAAAACAGAACACATGCATGCTAATATTCGGCTGATCGCACAAATATCCTGTCATATCTCACCAGGAGAGGAAAACGTACGTAATGGGAGAGATTAAGAAAGTTCTTGAAATTTTTTATCTAACAAAGCTCTCGATATTTCCAACCACGGATTGAAAATGGCAGGATTGTTTTCATTTCTGGATCAGAAAAAAGGTTCAGTGGATGCAAACTTTGCAGGTGATGAGATAGAAAATACTCCCAAGCTGGTACTGGCAGTACCAAATTCTCCCGTCTCATTGCCCGCTCGTCTCGTCTAGTCTCTTTGCATCGTTTGCTTTTGCATGATTCGGTTGACCACAAACCTAAGCTAGCTATCCCGTGAGCCCCTACCCAGCCTAATGGTAATCTAATCTAATGCAAGCAAGTCAATGCAAAGCAGCTAAAGGAAAACCGTTGGTTAGTAGCAGTAGCAGGCTAGTAGCTAGACCATCGACTGACTGACTGACTGACTGATTGCACCGTCAAATCGAACCTGCCGCCGGCCAAGCTATAGTAGCTGTAAGCTGTTCGTCGGCAAAGCTTTTCTTTCCCCTGTTCGTACAAGGTCAAAGGCTGTGGCAAGCTAGCGCGTTTAATTTCTGTCACCCAGCTTTAACAAGATGCTTCAATCAAATCTGCGGGCTCCAGCCTCCAGCCCTCTCTCAAAGCAGCCGGTAGCCGGGAGGCTGCATTTCCTAATGTAATGTCCTAGTATATGCGCGGGAAGGAGGAAACTAATGGAGGTTTTTCATTCTTTGGACGATGCATGGAGACTTTTCGGGATGGAACCTAGTTCCTAATAAGGACCTACTAAGTGACAATAGGAACCTGCTTTTCAAGAGCTCAAAACTCTTCCAGATCCGAACGATGACTGCTGGAGCTTCCTTCCAACACCAGGCAGTCCAAAAGAGCGAAAGCGTGGTTTCAAAAGATTGAAAGTTATTCCCTAGACGCTAGCCATCGTGTTCTTTGAACTGACCAAAGAACGGAAGGCATGACAACAGAACTGACGAGAATCTTTTTTGCGCGATCTTTGCCATGGAAAGAACGGAAGGCACAGTGCTGTCTGAAATGTCTGAATAGTGTCACACCCGTGCGCCCTGCGCCGGAGGCAAGATCCATCCACGATCCGCCCTCCGTAGGCAGGCGTTGGCGCGGGGCAGAGCTGCCCGTACGTCGGCATATCGCTGCTGCTGGATCATCTATCGTACGCGCCTCGTGCCGCCGTCCTGGAGCTGCAATTGGCCAATTGCTGAATTCAGCAGGGACACGGCCACGGGGGTGTCCTTTGCGTCGGCCTCTTTCTTTAGCAAACGCTCTGCTGAGCCTGCAGCGTCTACTGACTACTAGGTCCGGACTCTCTCGACAGTATCCCAGCACGCATACATGTCGGTCGGTTTGTTGCTTTGCGCGCGAAATCTAAGTGGGGCCTAGCGATCACCGTTACTCTACTAACGAGGGTACCTTCTGCCTATATGCTTTTTATTTAGGCCCTGTTTAGATGTTTCGCGAAATTTTTTTCGAGTATGTTTCCTCACATGCATGGCATATCAAATGTAGTCGAAAAAAATAACCCATTATATGGATGGAGTGTACTTCGCGAGACGAATCTAATGAGCCTAGTTAGGTCGTGATTAGACAATAAATTGCTACAGTAAAGATGTACTTATTACGGATTAATTAGACTCGTTAGGTTCGTCTTGCGATTTACTGACGGAATCTGTAATTAGTTTTGTAATTAGTCTATATTTAATACTTCAAATGTGTGCCCGACATACTCGAAAAAATTTCGCGAAACCATCTAAACAGGGCCTTATTTTAGCATCAGCGTAATCTTCTTAACACACCAGCTAACTGCATAAGCGACTATGTGATTTACTCAGAAGCTACCTGTAATTTTTCAGGCAACAGTATTTTAGGAATTAATGAAGGCACTGTGATCAAGTGGTACGTTAGTGGCTAGCAATGCATTATTCAGAAACTAATTGCTAGAAAAACCTTAATGCATGACAAATTAAACTAGGAGAAGAGAGAGTCACAGAGAAGACACGGGCTGATAAATAAAAGCATAAAATGGAGATCACACGCGATCCAGCTAGTGGCTGCAAGATCCATCAGGCCCTAGCCCTTTTCGGTAAAGCAGGCAACTCCATCTCCCAATGATTGCCCCGTCAGCGGAGCAGATTAATGCGAGGGGGCAAATCAAATCATTTTGTTCTCCTCGTGGAATCCTTAGGTGTTCACCACTTCTCCGTCGATGCATGGCCTTCTCAAGATTAGATTGAACTGAGCTATATTTGGTTAGGATTCTGCGGCTGGAGATCTAGCTCCGACCCGGTATTTAGCATGGAGTATATATATATATTTTTGAAACGAACCAGACAGGAGACCCTGAATTAAATTCATAGTACATGTATGTTTGCGTGCATATTTAGTGGCAAACACATGTGACGGCGCTATACATATAGAGGTGGGACTAGGCCGTTTGGGCATGGCGCGGTCTTCTCCTGCCTCATGTGCTTTGTTGTATCATATTAGTCGGCATGCCACTTCCATTGTGTGAGAAGGAAAGGGATGGAGTTTTTCATGCTTTTGGCATAGGGCGCATAGCATGCCTCCCTTTGGCAACCGAGTGTACTATTTGAACAATTGAGATACACTATATATATTGGAGCAATTAAGGTCTACTATTAGGGCTCCATTGTTGGAACAATCTAAAGGAGAAAATTATCTATTAAGAACTAAAAATAGAAACAAATAAACAATAATGTCAACATGATATTTGATTAACAAAAAATAAAAATAAAAACAAAATGGAAAACATGAAGAACGAACAAGGAAGAAGAGAAAATATGAAAAAACATACATATTCTTGGGAGAAATTTCTCTTGCTTTTAGCTATACCAAATATTGCCTTGTTTAGGTACCATAGAAACTATGAAATAAAAAAATGGTCGTATGCAACTATTGGCCCTGTTTAGAGGGAGTGGCCGAGTGCGTGATATATATCAGCCGCTTCCATATCCTTTAGCGCCTAGCCACGCACAACCCTGGGCCGTTATCTAGAACATTTAGCGAGGCATGTAGCAAATTGTATTAATAGAAGAATTTAAGCATATTGTTGGTTTCAAAAATAGAAAATAAAAGTCGCCAATTTTTCAAGATGTAATTTTTAGCACTAATGCTACCTCTTGATTGTTTGTATATATGGCGCATATTATTTCCACATATATATCCGGAGTGTATATGTGCTACCAACCATGTTCGTGAATTTTTTTTATTTGAATTATTTTATTTTATTTTGGAGTGTCACGCACACAAGCTGTTTGTGCTTGGAACCAGTACTTAAGTTCAATTAGTTCCCCACAATCTGGGAGCAATGGTTGGTCTCAATGCGATTGGGCTGTAAGAAATAGAAAAGAAGTAACACCCGGTTAAAAAAGGGGAGCAACTCACAATGGCTTTAATCATTTTGAGAAAAGGGAATGCCAAATCAAGCTTGCCGGCACGGTCGTTAGATATATACGCCATGCTCTTTTTCGTTCATGCAAAATTGGATCCCTCGCAGAACTAGTTAGCCTTTACTATTTTTCATCTGTCTAGGGCATCTTGTTTATTGAAGGAACTAATCGTTAATCATCTTGCATCATGCACATATGTTTAGCTAGGAAGTTCCTCCCAGTGGAATCAAATTCTTTTCCTCAATTGAACTGCTTTAAACCTTTTGAAATCTGATCTGCTTTAGCAACATTAGATGGAATCATGGTTCGAGGGCGATGGAACAATTAGTTAATACTGCATCTGTCCTAAACTACAATGGACACACCCACTTAGATATTCAAACATTGTAATTTCAATCAAGAATCGGTCTAATATCTAGTATGAAAAGTCTGTACCGGTTTACAAATATTTTCTAATGATCAAACTTTTGTTGCCATGAATGATATATTATAATCAAAGTGTAAACTTGAAGACCAAAACACACTATATTTCAAGACGGGGAGAATCTATCTATACTATTTATGAAAATAGTTGAAAATATTTCTCACCTCGATTAAGTCAATCGTACCCTTCACGTTGGACCTACCTATCTGGGTCGAGTATCTTATAAAACGAAATTTATTTTTTATTTTTGCATAACTCTAGTTTTAAATTTGAAAAAAATAATTTTTATCCCTCAACAATCCACTTTGTTTGCTTAAATCTCCGAACAAAATTTAAGTTTAATTTATTCTCCTAAATTATTTCATTTGGTCCAATTTATCCCTAATTAATTTTTTTCATCGCGCATAAGTGGAGTTTTAATTTCATATTTTATTGTTTGACTTATAATTACTTTTACTTGCCTGCATCAGAATTTTTTTCAATTGCTTTTCATATAATTTTGTGTATGTAAGATCAATTTCATATTAAATATTTCTAACCTAAAAATAAGCATGAATAATTATTAGCATAAATTTTTAATATAAGGCATCTGTGTTCTTTATTTGCTCACGAAATTTGAAGTTAAAACTCAAGTCATACATGAAGAAACAAAAAAGAAAAAAGAAATGACTCATTAGGTGTAGATTGTGCCAACTAAAATAGTTTGATGGAGTAAATTGAGTCTAAATTTTACTTATTGGGTTAAATGTACAAAGTGAATAAGTGAAAGAGTAAAATAGACTTTTTCAAATTTTATTATTACTCGAATTTGTCATGAAACAAAACTTCCGAAGAAGTCCAACTCAAACATGGCTACAAAACTAAAGTACGAATTTACTACCTTTTTCTGCAAGGCCCGACTCAAAGATCTCCTCTAGGGCCCAAATGGTTGCTACTGGGCCACGACAACGAATAAGCCCAAGCGCATTGTCCTCGGCTCCTCGCGTGTATTCCTGTCGTGGCGCGGTGTCGTCATTTGGTGAGGCGCCGGTGAACCCAAGAGCTTCGCCTCTCGGCGGCCAGGGCGTGCTGCAGATTGTTGTGAGCGAATCTGAGTTTTCTTGGGGTTTTCACTGACTTCTTTCTCATTCTAGCCAGTTCTGTTTGAGTCCTATTTTCTTTTTTGACTGATTTCTTTCACATTTTGCAGTAAGTTCTTATTCTCCTTATGTTTTAGTAAAAATATGAGTTTGGTTTTTTTTTTGTCTTTTCAGGCACGTTTTCTTTTGTTTTCTACACAAAAGCATGCACTGACGTGTGACGACGTTGTTTGTTGGAAATCTGGCTGAAATCAAGTCAAGACAGAAAAATAGCTGCTGGGTAGCAACTCCACAAAAATGGGTGGGTACTGGGTAGCAAGTTCACAGAATGGGCTTCTGCCAACGACAGACAGAACTATTAGCCAGAAAAAGATGCATGAAATCGACTAGACCTTCGTAATAATTAATCAGACCGTGTGTGCGGAAGGTAACTTGCGCAAGCATCAGGTTCAGACGATATGAAATCTTAATCCACGGAACCTCACCTAAAAAAACAATCCTAATCCACGGAAAATTAAGAGCGCAAATAAAATCCAGTTCAAACAAAATTATAGCAAACGGGCATCTTTCCCGGCAAGCGCATATCCCTCCCGACATTTTCTAGTGGATCATGGCTTTTGGCGAGGTACAGCATCGGTTATCGCTGAAACCGGAATAAAGGCAGCAGGCCAGCAGCCTATCACATCATCATCCCGCAGCAGCTGCAGTGACGAATCATCCCAACATCCTCCCTCTAGCATCTCCAACAACAGTTCTCCTATCCTCTTTTCCCTTTTCACTTTTTAGCCATATAGGGAATTGAAGGAAAAAAAAACCATCTCCAACCGATCCTCTTTTCCCTTTCCCCTTTCTCCCTTTTTTCTCCTCATTCTTCCATTTCTTTTCTCAATCGGCCTCCTTCTCCATTTCTTCTCCCTTTCCTTCTTTTCATTCCCTACCACACGATCGAACAGATCCTATCCGTCCATACCATCGAGCTCGCCTTCACCGGGCCAGAGGAGCGCCACCGCCGCCGTCCCCAAGCCCGGCCTACCGCCGCCGTCCCCAAGCCCGGCCTCGACGCGGCCGAGGAGCGCCGCCGCCGGACGCGAGATCCGGCCGGCCCCGCACAACGCCATGGCCGCGCGCCCCTGCCGACCCGCCCGCCTGCGCGCGGCCTCCTCCTGCTGCCGTCGACGAGCCACACGGCGCGCGCGTTGGCCTCCTCGCCGCGGCCGCCGGTGCGCCCAGCCTCGCGCCGCCCGCGGACCTGCTCTGTGGCGGCGGCCTTCTCGCCGCCCATGCCCAGCTCAGGCCCTGCTTCGCACAGCCGCCGCGCCATGGCCGCCGGCTTGGCCCGCCGTCCGCGCCCGTGGCTGGCCTCCGGCCAACCCAGCAGCCCGAGCTTGGTCTCCATGCCTCTGTCTACGGTTGAATGTTGGGAGGAAGAACCTATCCTGTCACTTACAAATGGGGCCCATTCGCAGGAAAGAATAAAGTAAAAGGGGAACTATGGGGCCCATTCGCAGGAAAGAATAAAGTAAAAGGGGAACTGATTTTACCCCTTCTCCTCAATACAGTGAAAATGTGAAAGGAGATTCCCCTGTAAGGTGAGAAAGGGGAAAGAGAAACCGTTGGAGATGCTCTAACACAACCACGGAATTAGATTAACCGTGCATGAAACACGGGCAGAGTTCGATACCTGCAGCCAGTGAGTCCAGGTGCAGCTACAAGCGAGAATCTCCCTTGGAGTTTGACATTCTTCACACAACCATTTTCTAGCATGCTAAACAATCACGGCTGTGGGTAGCAGAGAATGTATCAAGCAAAGGCTCATACATCATTCATCACACTTAGTCCAACAACGATCAGTTCAAACAATACAATCGCTGCCACTTGGTGTCATATGGGCATATGGCGCATTACAAATTATAGCTGTACTCTGTTCAAACCAAGCAGAAATGCAGAAGGAAAACGGAACATAGCAGAAGACCACTCACGCAGGCACCTTCAGAGGCGCTCCTTATTCCAGAAACCACGGTACTAATTGCTGCACTTTTTATTTAAGACAGGAGCTGCTTGGAGCCACACAGCCACACATTTGCTTGTTCCTGCAATCAGAAGCCATGGTTAGTTGACAGGCCCATCTTCGAGCAGAGTATGATGCTACTAATGAAAATGAAATGTCAGTCTAGTCCAAATACAGTATTCCCTGCATATATGTAACTTCTAAGAGACGAGCTTCTGGAACATCTCATATCTTATACACTTTAGTCATTTTGTGTGTGTTTAACCAAACTGTTAAAGAGCTCATCCAACAAATCATACTGTACAATAATCAATCACAACTTTTCTATAGGAAATACAATCAATTTTTACAGATAGTGATTTAACTTCTCGAATTCAGTTGAGACAGTTAATGCATAAAAATGGCTTAAGTAATGTTGTAGTACGAAATTATAAATATGCAGCTAAAATTCTAGAGAACTTACACCACGGAACAATCTTCCAGCGCTGGTTGTCACCCTCGCACCAATCCCACAGCACGAGAGTGGTTCCATCACGGACACCACCATGGTCCTTGTCTCCATGCAGAGCATCAAAGTTCAAGTAGATGTTGTTCACCATCCTAATGCAGCGGAATCCGTTACCGACGTCCCTGCTCTCTGTCCACAGGACTGACTCATCCAGGGTGTCTGGATCATAGCGGGTCAGACGAACCTAACAACAGACAATTGAAGATATCAGGTGTCATAGTTTTTTAATTGTGCTGTGGGGAATGAGAGTGAGGACATAACCATCCCACAACAGGTAGCAATTACCAAATTTTTTTCTCGAATATGCAGGAGAGCTGCATATCTTTATATTAATAGAGAGGAAAAAACGGCCCCGTACAAAAAACACCCCTCACTCCTGGCCGAGCTGTGAGGGGCTGGAACCAAACTATAAGATACGCAATTACCAAATTAATTTCCCATAAAATTCTACAAAATTAATTTAGGATAAGTGATAAAAGGCAGTGCACATGGACACCACTAGTAGCAGAGTGATATGCACATCTACACATGGTTGGGATGCAAATGTCAAAGACAATGGGGAGATGCATCATCTATTCAGTTGACATGGTACACTGATATAATCATATGATATTTGATGAAGTAGATGACAATGATTAATCAAACATTGTTTGAGATCAGGACAAATACCACTCATGTGAGTCCTGCATGTCTACAATACTTCAGTCAAAAACAAATGGAGAATCTTACATAACTAATAACTTAGACGAATAGCTATGCTTTGAAATAGGACACGCAAAAAGCAGAGGTAATTCTGCCAATAAGTTCAGCTTTGTGTTAACTCAAGCTTGTGTTGGATACGAAAGGAAATCTAGCTCCAATGTCAGACAGCAAGGAATGTGTAGCATTAATCTCAAAGCTGTACATATAATAGACAAATTTACGGTTGTGCAGAGTACACTTCCACAAGAATCTCAAAGCTGTACATATAATATACACATTTACGGTTGTGCAGAGTACATTTCCAGAACCAGTGATAAAATAGGATTAGAATTACGATGAAAGGAGAATCGTGAACCATAGCATCGACTGGATATACTTACAGGGTGTGACTTGCCAAGGGAATGCTTGAGAGCCTCTCCACTGGCCTTGTTGACGAGGACGATGGCAGGGTAGCCTTCCTCATCCTTCACCCTGGTGCTGAACTTCATGTCCTTGATCCAGTGCTGCATAAGCCAAGCCGAACTAAGTTACCAAAAGACAAGGAGGGAAAAATGTCAAAAAACAATCAATTATTTTATTTGTCTTCCCCAATCCCTAGCGCGAGAATAAGATGCCAAAATTCAGAGGAAGACTTGAGAGTCTTCGTCCAGATCCCGAGATCACAATTTCAGAAGTCAGATTCGGTCATTTGGCCATTTGGGATAATCAGGGCCAGGGCAGGTTTACATCAACAGCTCAACAACAAAAGGAAAAATGGAGCGGTCCTTGCACATGTAAATCCGCACCTGCGAGTCGTCGTCGCGATCGGAACGCACGAGGCAGACCTTGCCGTCGCGGGAGGCGAGGCTGTACTGATCCTCCCCGGCCTTGCAGTAGATCCTGTACGTCTGCTGCCTGGCCGGCGGCGCGCCCCCGCCGCCGTGGTGCGGGCGGGTCTCGTGGCCGTACTCGGACCCTCCACCACCCCCGTACCCGCCGCCGCCGTGGTGCGGGCGGGCCTCGTGGCCGTACTCCGACCCGCCACCCCCGTACCCGCCGCCGCCGTAGTGCGGCCTCTCGCCGCCGGGCTCGTGGCCGACGTGGACGACGTTGCTGCCGTACCCGCCGCCGGCGCCGGCGCCGTAGGCCGGCGGGGGCGCGTACCCTTCCTCGCCGCGGCCGTAGGCCGGGGGAGGCGCGTGGCGGCCGTAGGGGTCCCCGCCCGCGCCGTAGGCGGAGGGGGCGGGGCGTGGCCGTAGGGGTCGGCGGCGGGCGGACGGCCGTAGGGGTCGTCGGCGGGCGGGCGGCCGTAGGGGTCCGGCGGAGGGGGCTGGCCGTACCCGCCGTAGGCCGGGGGCGGCGGGCCCCGGCGCTCGTCTTCGTCGTCGTCGCGGCGGTGGCCGTGGTGGTGGTGGTGCGGGAACTCCATGATTGCCGCGAAAGGGGAATGGAAATGGATCGATCGATTTGATCGGAGAGGAGAGGAGTGAGCTGCGCCCGGGCCGGGAAGGCCGGCTTATATGAGACCGGTCCAGGCGGTTCGGGATGGGACGGCCACGCGCTGGTTCGTTCGATCGGATCGGAATTCGGAAGAGAGAGAGAGAGAGAGACTGGAGGTCGAGCTGCACTGCACGAGCGCACGGCACGGGCATTCGATTCGAAGCGCGTCGTGGTCGGTGGGTCCGGACCGGGGGGAACGAGGGCGACGTGGCAGCGGCGGGGTTCCGATTGGACGTGAGGGGATATTCATGGAGCGTAGACGTAGTAGCGTGCTTCCGTGTGCCGCGTCGCGAGGGCGCGTGCTGCGTACTACGTGTTCGGTCTGATGATGTGTACGTGGTGCAAGGTGGTCTTCCTGTCTCTGTCCTAGGTTCAGTTTTGTTGCCACGTTGGTGCAACGACATTTGCTCACGTGTCAGACTCGAGAAAAACTAAGGAGAATATATGGCTCGTTTCAAAAAAAAAATAGGAAAATATATGGTCCGACGTGTTCGCTCGTCGCCCACATGGATTTTGCTCGCGGGAAGTCTGGTTCTTCTCATCAAGTGTATAACGAGAGTTCAAACCAAAGATGATCAGGTACAGAGAGAGCCATGATAGACAGCGACCGGCAGACGAACTGAGCACTGAGACATGGTTTCCTCTCATTGCACCGACCACGTCTCACACGGCCCCGCGGCAGCACGGCGGAGATGATGAGCTGCTACAGCTGCATTATTCGTCTCTCCTCTTATGGCTTCTCTATCTGTTTGCAAAACACGTTTTTTTATTCAGAAGTCTGTCCTTTTTTGCACTGATGATCCGATCTGATCCGATCCGATACCCTGCCTGTACGAGCAAAGCTATCACTTGGTTGCTTGCTGGGCCTTCTCCGAGCACGAACGCCTGCACCAGCTTTCTTTTCATGCATGAAACGCGCGCAGCCGTGGATTAATTTTAATTTCAAGCTGACTAGCTAGTTTTCATAGCATTTAATAGAGAGCTATGTCAAAAAAATCTAAGATGGCAGCTTATTTAATGAAGAAAGAGAGAGAAAAAAAACGAAGACTCCATTTCTCGGCCTCAATTGAGAAGTGTCGACTCGCATACCAATGCACCAAGACACGAGCTCTTCCGCGTTTCTTCGCGCGAGACCCACCATCGGATTGGCCGAGGGCCGAGGCTACGCTGCCGCGACCGCCATGGCCAGGACCTCCCTCGCCGGAGACACGCAGACACGCTCTTCCCGGAGTGGCCTCAGACTTGCCCTCGAGCATGCTGGCGCGAGGCCTGCTGCCTCCCCGCCGGGAGCCATGTTGTTGCGCCGCTGCTCGCACCATTGCTGTCGCGGTGCCTGCAAGGCTGCAAGCACGCTAGCTC
Source organism: Urochloa ruziziensis (assembly GCA_015476505.1). Lineage (NCBI taxonomy): Eukaryota > Viridiplantae > Streptophyta > Magnoliopsida > Poales > Poaceae > Urochloa > Urochloa ruziziensis. The sequence goes on along the minus strand of CM027122.1, from coordinate 13,166,898 downwards.
GCCGTCGTAGCCTTCAACCCCACCCCACCCCCACCGCACCCGCACAGCCACAGAGCCACCGGCCAGCATGCTCGGCGCCGCGGCGTGTGCGTGGCCGCGCAGCCCTGCCTGTTGCCTCTCGCCGGCGGTGCGGGGCCCTCGTCCTCCGTCCAATATCCCTCCAGCTCGACACTGCGCACTCAAATCCAAGATGCAGTGAGCGCAGCTGTGAGGAGCACAAATTAGTACAGATCACAGAGGTGGCGCAACAGCTATTAGGATTGGAATAAAAATTCAGAGGATGAGGGAGAAGCTAGCTGTTTGTTCTTGGGGAGAAATCAAGATGGAGCAGAATGGAGGAAGGAGACCTGCTGCTTGCTTATTCCGTTGGCCTCCTTTGCGGCCGTCGCGGGATTTTGAGCAGGCGGCCTCTCTCTGTCTCTCCACAGCGATCCAGCACCGGCGCGAGGTGGGGCAGCGGCGCGGTGACCTTCACGTCGGGCCCAGGGGAGACAAGCTCCGCCGCGAGGTCCACAGCGCCGGCCCTTCCGTCACGCGCGCACTAGATCTGTGCTGGGTGGGGCTCCGGCCGGCGGTCAACGGCGAGCACGTGGAGCTCCGCAGCGGCGAGGTGGACCCCGACGCCATCGTCCTCGACTTTCTCCTCCGGCGACGGAGACGAGGAGTCCTCCTCCAACACGGCCCGCCGCCCGCTCCGGCCACCCCGCCTCCGGCAGCCGCGCCCATACCGGTGCCGAGCACTACCCCGACGTTCCCGCCCGTGGCGACGTCGGCCGCGTCCACGAACAGCCCCAAGACGCCAAGCCCTCGCTGCGGCGACGTCCCCGGCGCACCGCTCTCGCCGGCCGATGGGAGGGAGGAGAGAGAGGAGAGAGTGGGTGAGGAATGAGAGGGAGGGGTGTAAAGTGGAGAAGAAATAATAGATGATGGGGTATTTTGTAAAAAGTAGGGTAATACTGCATTAGTGGAGAGGTTTGGACCTAGATGAGACGAATTAATAGATTATGGATCCAGATGACCAGTTTTTTAAGTTAACGGACCTAGTTGGGAACGGGGTAAAAGTTAATGGACTCCAATAAAATTTACTCTTTTTTTACATTATCCATCCTTTTCTGAACTCCAAGTTTCCAATTTCGCCTTTCAGGATGAGCACAAATTCCCTTAAATCGAGAACCCAGACCGGACAAGAATGCACGGTACTAAGTTCGTGTCCACCAAGCAATACGTAGCTAGTTCCCGCGCTACCTACGACTACACCAAAAATTCACGCCTGCAAGAGACATAAATAGACCATCGAACGTTCGTCTGCGTTCCGTCAATCACCGCCTCACCATCAACTACAACCAATGTTTTAAATAGCTGGCTAAGTCCTCCGCTATAGCCGGCTATAGCTTGATTGAGGAGGACGCGACTATTTGCTTCTACGTATAATTTAGCCGCTATTTGTCGCTATAGCTCCATTTAGCCCGGCTATTAGCCGTTTTTAGAAGCTTGAAGCTAAATGGTTAGCCAGCTATTTAAAACACCGCGAAGCGCGAAGAAATTCTTGGCCTGGCCTAACCATGTCGTCGTCGTCGTCGTCGCCCTCGGATCCGGTGGCGGCGCTCGGCGACGCCTGGCGCCATGCCCGCGAGGCGCTGCGCTTCTCCTCCGTGCGCGGCCGCGAGGTGACCGAAACGCACGTCCTCCGCATCGGCGGCTACTCCACCGTCGGCTCGATGCTGCCGCGCGGCAGGTGCGTCGAGTCGGATCCGTTCCGCGCCGGCGGGCACCGGTGGAAGCTGGAGTACTACCCGAACGGGTTCAAGGACTCGACGGGCGGCGGGTGCGCGACCGCGCTCCTCCGGCTCCAGGACAACCGGCTCCTGGGCCGGGCCGCCGACGCGACGGCCGGGTACAGGGTGGACATCCTCGACGGCGGCGGGAACGCCGTGTACGGGAGCTCCGCGCAGCCGGTGGAATACCGCGTCCGCGGCAGGTCGGGTATCTGGGTCGACATCAAGGAGGCCAAGCCCGACGCGCTGCGCAGCCTGACGGGCGAGGACGGCAGCCTCAGCGTCCGGTGCGACGTCACCGTGCAGAGGCTGGAGAAGGAGTCCAGAGTCAAGTGCCTCCTCAGAGGATGGCTGCTGCAGTAGGTTAGATTTAATATAATTTCGAGAAGTTAGTAATTTACCTGCTGGACGTCCTTGCAGACTTGCAGTAGATGCCATCATGATCAGAAAATTCTGTGATTAGATTATACTTCACAGTTCTAATCACAGAGGTAGTATATTAGTAATTTTGAGGTTTTAGTTTTACACGATGCTGTGTCTATCTGCTTGATATTCAGATTATGAGGTTTCGAGAGAGAGTTGCTCAAAAAATGCTTGGCATTCAGATTATTTCATCTATCTAGTGATCAAGATGCACATGGTTTTACTAAAGTTCAGTCGGTACACAGGTTTCAAGAATTTCGACGCAATCTCAACTTGTGCAAATTGTGATCGAGGGGTTATTACCTACATGTAACAGGGTAGAACTCTTTCCGTTCTTGTAATATTTCTTTAGGCCTAGAGTTATATACTCGGGTTGTACCCAGGAAGTCCAGCCGTTCCTTAGTACACGCCCTACTTATACGTTCGTCTGCGTTCCGTCAATCACCACCCCACCACCAACAATCCAATAGAAATTCGCAAAGAAATTCTTGGCGTGGCCATGTCGTCCTCGTCCTCAGATCCGTTCCTTAGTTCCAATTTCCAATTTCAATCATCTTGAAAGAAAAAGGGTTCCAATTTCAATCTTCAAGGACAGACACAAGTATGTTGTTCAACTTTCAAGGGAATCATACCGTTGTCCTTACTTTCCTTTGTTGGTACTCAGTGACTCACGCCACACCTGCATACAAAACGGTTCAACATAAGAAGGGCCATCAGCATCAAAAGGACGTATGAATTAAGTAAACAGAGTGCTTGAATACCAAATACCCTTCAGACGGAAGGGAGCAAAGTTAAAGACAAACTGAACAACCCAACGCATTTCCATCACTAAACAGAAACGAACGGTGGCAATCAGGATAACATATTATTCACATACAAAGCCAGAGTTCACTCTCATTCGTGTGCTAGTTCGAATCACCTAGATTTGCAGAATCAGATTACATGATGATAGGTCATCAGAATTTTGGGAGATCCTTGCTCAACTGATAGACTATTATTGGAGCTGTGGATCGCATGACAGATTCAACGATGTACTGCAAGCAAAAACTTGTGATGGCATTGATCATCTGCTGAGATAAGCTGATGATGACATCATGATGAAGATGGTGGCGGCGGTGGCGGTTTCATTGTCGCCTCATCACCCTGCTGCGTTTGCTTGCTGCTGCCATCACCATCAGCAGCCTTCTCCTGCAGCTGGTCCTTGAGCCCCTCCTGGTACGTCTCCACAAAATTCTTCATGGCGTCCGTGTACGTCGATGCACGGGACATGTAAATCCTCCTCAGCGCAGGTTTCAGTGTCTCTGCGCCACCCCTCGCAGCTACCGCAAGGTCCTCCAGCACGCTAGGCTCACTGCTCTTTCCCTTCTTGCCATTGTCTGTGCCAGGCCTGCCATTGGATGTCTCCTCCTCGTCATCTTCAGCTGCCTTCTTGTAGTCGTTGGGCCTGAGGTCAGGGCCGATATCCCTGACCCATGACGCGCCGTACAGCCGGGTGGCCTCCTTGAAGATGCACCAGCGGTCATGCCACGTGAGCTTAGGCCTCTTCTTGATGTGAGGAGGGTCCGGCAGCGACGATGGGAAGGCGATCTCCTTGAGGTCGTAGCGCACGTAGTCGTACAGCTTCCTGCAGACAACTCTGAACTTCATCTCGACTCTTGCTTGCTGCCGCTCCTGCTTGTTCTTATGGCGGGTCGTTCTAGTTGAATACCCTGCTGAATCAATCTGCACACCAAAGAAAAGAAATGTCATCAGCTAGCACTAACCACTACGAGCTTCATGATTGTGCTGATAAAAGATGATAAGACTATACCAACTAAACGGAAAAAGTGTAATGGGAAGCACTGCAAAAGCCAAGTGGCCAACCCTACAAAAACAGAGCATTCAGGCTAGCAAGTGAAGTGGCCTGCAGAACAACACATCAAAACTTCTCCACAATATCTTGCATCAGTTTTGCAGAAACAGAGAAGATCAAGGAGAGGGTGGAGGCCTTCTACTTTAAGCTGGTCTGATCTGTGAATGAAGTATCACTCGTTTTCCGAAAACAATGCAAGAATTCGCCTCGGAGGCATATCATCGAACACCTTGGCTACGCGACCAAGACACGTCACTCCCCAAGTAACAGCAAGATCCCATTGGCATTCAAAATCATCAGGCGCGTGCAGAACAGCGGAGGACACACGCAATCAGTCGCTCAACAAAGCCGCCGGAACGAATACAACCCAAGGCGGAGCCGCGGAGTGACCGGCGTCCGGCGAGTATGCCCGGTGTCTCGGGCGTTGCGCTATGCGGACACCAGGACAACGTGAAGGAGGAGGAGGAGAGCTGGAGGGAGGGTTGCATACAGAGGGGGGCATATGCGGGACGGGAAGGAGCTCGAGATCTGACCTTCGCCGTTGATGATCGCCGGCGGGCGAGCCGCAGCCGCACAGCACAGGACCACAGGGGTTTCGGTCTAGGGGGGCGAGTGGAAATCACCAGCTGGGACATGGGGCTGGGCCACGGCTTCGTTCGGCCCATTCTTGAGACAGCCCATCTGCCTCCCGATCCCTTGACAACATTTTTCACAAAAAAGAAATGTCCTGGTTCTTTAAAGTTTCCGATAATATTAAGCTTAGGCTAATGGCTCCTGATGCACATCAGGGTGATATGTGAAGTCAAAATGGGCAATCGTTTACGCGTGCCACATCACGATGGATTACGTAGTCTCACATACAAGAAACCATCAAGTGTAAAGTGGCCCATCTACAAATAAAAATATTCGAGCGATGTCAAATAATGCTTGCGCCCTTTGCTGCAGCAAGCACACAACTTGTCCCCCATTTGTCAAACCCGGTAGCCACTTGTTGAAATGTTGAATGGTTAAATTGGTTGTCCATGACCAAAGATCCAGCAGTTCAAAATTTAAATATACTCCTATCGTTGTTAGTTCTGCTATGCTTGGGCCGCGTTTAGATGTTTCGTGAAAAAAATTTACAGCATGTCGGGCACACATTTGAAGGATTAAATATAGACTAATTACAAAACTAATTACAGATTATGTCAGTTCATCGCAAGACGAACCTAATGAGTCTAATTAATCCGTCATTAGCACATGTTACTGTAGCAATTTATTGTCTAATCACGACCTAACTAGGCTCATTAGATTCGTCTCGCGAAGCACACTCCATCCATATAATGGGTTATTTTTTTCGACTACATTTAATATGACATGCATGTGAGGGAACATACTCGAAAAAAATTTCGTGAAACATCTAAACAGGGCATTGGTATGACATCATTTGCATAGCTTGTGGGACAATGGCCTAGGTCTATGCATGTAGTACTCCCCATGGGCTTTGCTTTGAGTACAAGGCAGCAGGCCCCAATTCAACTTCATTAATAACTATTTGATTAAGTGAGTTAGTAAGCAGCAAAGTGATCCACGTACGCCTTTTGCTTCAGCTTAGGAAGCAACAAGGGAGTAGCTACTCGCAGCTGGTCAAATGCAGCAGAATATTCTTTAATCATTTTTTTGGTTTAATAATATATATATATATTCCGAGGATAAGGTGATGATGCTTTCACACGTACACGTAACGCATGTCCCACAAGTAAAAGGAAAGTACGTGCGTGCGTGCCTAAATTATTCGCATTACGTTGCAAGAGAATTATTGGCGGTGGAAAACAAAGTAAAAAAGGACAAGTAGGTGAATCGAGCCTTCATTTCATTATTTCAATGTCGTAAATGCACAGTATTAGTTTTGAACTTGCGGGCACATCCGTTGTGGGTATATATAGTTAGGCCATTTTCACATGGCTCGCTGTCTTATATAGGCCGTCTATATTATAGTTATTGTGACAAATCCTCGTACTGCAAATCACTAGAGAATTCAGAGGATTTAGGACAGCCAAAATTAAATTGATGATATAGGGTGCAAAACCAACACACATAAACAGTATTATTCCTGGTAGTTAACGATCAAATGATAATCCCGGCCAGGAGTGGAATGATGGCACGACATGCGTGGAGTCGGCGACATGTCACATGTGTGTGTGTGTGTAAGTGTGTGTGTGTCGCCACTGTATGGGCCGATATCATCACTGCCGGCCTCAGTGGTGATAGTTTTGGAAGAAAAATGCGTAAAAAACTTATAATGACGACAAACAATTTTTCCCTATCCAAATTTGAATCTGATCCAACGTCCTTTTTTTTTCAAGAGTGTCCTTGGGATTCAACCAGAACCTTCAGCTTCACGTGTATTACCCCACTGCACCACACAATGTCCACTACTACAAAAGAAAGGAGCTGTCCGTCGGCTACAAATGTCTCGGTCATATTTGGACCCAGTGCTAATAGGACTTTAGCACCAGGTAGAAAGGTTAGAAGGCTGAAAGCGAAGATCGGGATACTTGCACCGGTTGATAATTAAATTCGGTGTTAAAGCCCTCCTTTCAGCACCGGTGCTAATCATCAACCGATGCAAATGCGTCCTACCCCATTTAGCACCGGTTCGTGGCTAGCACCTGTGCAAATGTTGCAGCGAGATCGAGGCGAGTAGGAGCATCGCGCGTAAGCCTGGCCTCCTATTTTTTCTCTTTCTTCCCTCCTCTTCTCTCAACGTTATCTCTTCTCTTCCTTCTCTTTCTTTTCTCTCCTCAAACTAATCTTATCTCTTCCATCCATGGTGCAGGCAGCGAGGCGAGCAGGAGGAGGCGCTCACACAAGGCGTCAGTGTCGGGCAGGGGCGAGCAGGCGGCGCGGCGACGGCGCGGGAGGGCGCGGTCCGGCGGCGACCTGTCCCGGCGGCGCCGCGGAAGGGCGCGCGGCGGGCAGCGTGGGGCCAAGCACGGGAGGGCGCGGCGGCCAGGCGCGGGTGGCTAGCTCTTCCGGCGGCGGGCGCAGGTCGCGCGGGGGGACGGGCTCCCTAGCGGCGGCGCGTTCTCTGCTCAGTCCGAGCGAGCAGGTGTAATCTCTGTGAAGTTTTTTATCTTATCTTCATTGACATGTGATAGACATAGCAGCCGGATACAATGTTATGGACAGAGATGATTTAAGTGAATCTCTTGTAAAAGATTGAATCTTTCCTAAATAGATGTTGTAACCTCAGCTCCTCGTCTCTTTCTTTCTCCTCTTATTTTTTCCACCTATTTATCATCTCTGTTCTATGTTCTTGTATGTTCTTGAAGAACAAGAACACAGGGAGAAAGATATGATGGTGGGGAGGAGACAGAAAAAGACGAGGAGAAACCATTTAATTTTTTGCGTATAAATTCTTTTAGCACCGGTGCTAAAGGCTTCCTTTTAGCACCGGTATTTCAACCGGTGCTAAATGTGCCAACCTTTAGCACCGGAACATTAGCACCGGGTTTAAAAGGGTTCCCAACCGGTGCTAATGTAGCTTTCTCCGGTAGTGGTCCTTTTATACTAACTCTTTTAAATCTTATATTAAACAATCTCAAATGAATAAAAGTTGCTCATCAAGCTCTACAATTTTGATGTAAAGTTTTTTTTTTCATCTGACTTCATTGAAAAAGTTATAAATTTTTCATGTGAAGGGTACATTTTCATATTTTCACGGTGAGGTCAATTATGCACCGACAATATGATAAACTCCTATCTCCGTCGATTTTTAGGGTTGAAAACGGTCGAGATGAATCTCGAATAGTATTCCTGTATATAATTTCTGAGTATTCCCCCCTTTTATCGATTTTAATTTTTTTATTTTTTAACTATTTTTTCACCATATGTACAATATTTTGATTTATTCATTTGACAAAATGTAGAAAAATCTCGATTATACCGTTTTCGTTTTCTACATTTACTTAAAATTGTAATATCATGTTTGATCGTTTCCGATCGTTTTCAACCCTACCGATTTGTGGTTGGAACTCGCAGTGATATATATTTCCAACATAGTTCTAATGTTCACTAAACGGCGGTGATGACCTATTGGTGATAACACTAGTGTGTGTTGCCATGTCAAAAAGCTCAATTGCACAATCTTAACCTTTATGCACTAAAGTAGACATTTCACTCATAAGGATGTTTATATCAATCTATTGTTGTTGTTGTATATACATATATAAGCGATAGAGTTTTGATCTACACATCGTTGCTTTATCTCATCATATCGCTGCCCATGAATTACGTCTACACGCTAGTTGAGACTTCTCTATCAAAGGCTATCTTCTAATGCCCATCTCAAACTTTGGAAAAGAACAACAGTTCATCAGTACCACTTTGAATGGTTGTGTGCAAGAATACACACGATCCAGTTAAACGAGCCCCATGGACACTAACAAAGGACAGAGCGTGTCCATCGCCATTTATTATGGATAAGGCCGGGTTTCTTCTTCCAACTTGCTGCGAGTCTGAGATACAAGCTATGTGTCTCTCTCCATCTAGCTAGCTAGTATTTGCCTTTACTTGTTTGGTGCAATGAACTGGGGAGGAACCCAAGCTTTCAGGTAACAAAGCAAATAAAAGACAAAAACATTGCTATCAAATTCCGCTGGTTATTGTTATTGACACTCCAATTCTAGCACTTCCACCGGTCTCTTTAATTTCCTTCGAAACCCTCGTGATCAATAGTACAACTCATGTGATCAATTAGGCTGTGGTCATGCATCCATCCAATCCCACGGTCGGGATTATTTCTGATTCTGAATAATGAAAAGAGTCAAAATATACGTGTCTATAATTTCGTCATTAGTGGTTTTATAAATATATCATAATGAAACTGATCATAGTTATACTTGAAATGGTACCTACTATAAATATGTTCACGAATTATATCTATCCTTCCAAAATTTAAATTAAATATGTAGTACTTCATTCACATACATGTTATTCAACAAGTGTTCTTACATGTTACAACCTACCTATATCTACTTGCACACAATATTAACACTACATCTAAAATCAGACCTATTTATTGCTAGTGACGACATCATCACTGTAATTTTTTTCCTAATATACATCTATCTTTACAATACAATACTTTGGTGTGTATATTATTTCTAATCAATAAATGATAAATCCCTCCGCATCAATACCAATCAAATAATCAATGTTCTTTTCTTTCCTAGCCCTAATTAGCAGTGAGGGAGCACACGCATGCGTCATATTCTGTCCGGCAGAGAAGTCTGTCCCGGCTCAAACACGGAGGAGAAGGTGTTGTCGTTGACAGCCATGGATGTATGATCACTCATCACCCTCTTGCTGGGAGAAGCGTGTAGAAGATTCAAGTCACTGTTGGAGTAATCCGCCATGAATCGCCTCTTCTGCGAGCTCTGCTGCTGCGCCGAGGAGCTGCTGGCACCTTCGCTGTTATTAGTGGCGTATAACCTGGCCGCGTCCATGCCGAGCTGCTCCGTCTCCGGCGGCAGCGGCGGCATGGTCTCGAACAGCTCCGACACGGCCGAGTAGTCCACGAGGTAGTCGGAGATGGAGGCCGGCCGCGGCAGCCGTCCGAGAGGCATGTACGTGTCGGCGATGTCGTCGGCGGAGACCGAGTCGTCGTGCTGCAGGCCGAGGCCGAGGCCGACGCCGCCGTCCATTGACGACGGCTCATCGTGCGGCGGCGACGAGGAGTACATCAGCTGCGGCGTGGTCTTCTTGTAGATCCGGCAGAGCACCCAGTCATCCAGCTGCATACCCATCAAACAGTGGAAAATGATCAGTGATGATCGCTCAGGAATTTTAATTCAGGCACACGTGTCCTAATTAATTGAAGCTGGAGACGTGACCAGTGGCAGTGTGTGTGATCAGCACGCCAATTATTGGCAGTGGTGAAAAGCCACACGGATAGCATATGTATCGCATCTCTGATGGATCAGTCATCTAGTCTCTATCGCCCGAGCGAATTGAAGTCTCTCTCATGGAGAGAGAGAGAGAGAGAGGACATCTGAGAGGTTAAAGAAATGCGCAGTGGTTGATTGACCTCGGGAACTTGCTTAAACTGGCATCCACACACAACAAGCAACCACAAGAAAACTTTCAAAAGTAACCAGGCCGGAGAAAAAAAGATCCCTTGGCGGGCTGCCCTCTCAAAATGAAGTAGGTAAATTAATACGCAAATAAAGCAAGAAGAAATGACATATTTTTTTAAAATCTCTGCAATTTACAGAATTTTATTTTGGATCTACTGATTGGTTCATGAAAATCAGTATTGAATCTTTCGAAACGAAAAAGTGAAACTTAAATCAAATTGATCGATCCAATAGTAGAGTCTAATAAAACTCCTGATGATTACGAGTCCACGTCGTAGCTAGGACTGCTAGGATGCATAGGAATAATTGAACTGGCTAGCTAGCTAGTGTGCAAGTGTAACAATCTCAGATATGGGAGATGATATATGCCTACCCTCATAGACGAGTTCTTGAACCTCATGGGCCTGTAGGTGTGGGCGGCGGCGAGCGCCTCGGCGAGGCGGTACTCGTGCATGATCCAGCTCGTCTTCATGCCCTTGGGCGGGCGGCCCTTGTAGAACACCAGCGCCTTCTTCACCCCGATCATGGCGCGGCTCTCCGACGACGGATCGGACCCCGCCGCCGCCTCGCCGCCGCCGGAGAGCGTGATGGGCTTGTCGGTGCCGGTGGCCTTCCAGTACCCGGACCCGGCGGCGCGGTTGGGCCGCACGCCGTTGGGGTACTTGCGGTCCCTCGGGCTGAAGAAATACCACTCGGCCTCCCCAAAAATCGCCTTGTCTGCACAAATGGATCGGATCGCCAAAATGGACACGAGATCGATCGTGAGCACAACAACAGCATGCTAAATTATTCCATGAACTGATGAAAACGATGAGAGCATATGCATATGTAGCATGGCTGGGGTACAAATTAAATTGATTCATTGAACTAACCTGGCAGATCCCATGGATCGAACTTGTAGATGTCGACCTCGGCGATGACGGGGGCGGGGCACGGCGCGGCGGCGGCGCGGCGGCGGAGGTAGTGGACGATGAGCTCCTCGTCGGTGGGGTGGAACCTGAACCCCGGCGGGAGCGCCGTGCACGGGCTCGCCATGGCGCCGCGTCCCCCGGACGATGACGAAGGCGCCGGCGCCGGAGCTAGAGCAAGATCAATTGTCATCAAGAAGGAACGAAGCGATTCACTAGCTAGATCGAGCAGTACGGATCTAAATATCCTGCCTTTAACAAGATAGAGGCAGGAAGAATGGCGAGAGACCTGAAATTTTGCGAGGTGGGGGGCGGGGGCTGTTATATAGAAGCGAGGTAGGGGAGGAGAGGAGGAAGAAGGGCGGTTGCTCAAGGAAGACGAAGCTACCTGTCAAGGGCAAGCCACGTCGGATGGAATTTTTCTCTTTTGAGCTCCAGTGAGTCATTATTCGTATGCCGTTGGATGCAGCAGCCGACGGCCCGAATCTGTGGGACGCCGGCGGCCGGTGCCGTGCACGCGTGACGACAGCGATGACCGATGCATGCGCGTGCACGTGTACCGATGGATCGATCTCGTGTAGTGCAAACTCGATCGACCGGGGAGCAGGCGATAGCGCTATCACACTTCAGTTCAGCACCACTAGCTATGACGATGCTACATGCAACGTACGCGTAGGTCAAGTGGCCGGTTGTTCAATCATATGCAGTGTCGTGATACTTAAATGGAAATAAACCGAAATTTAGGACATGTAATTAAAGAGTCCACTCAGGTGTTTTAGACCAACTAGCACTTGATTTTTACCGCACATCTTTCGCGGGTCTCTTTCAATAATTCACTACTTGATTTTAATTAAACATCTTCTGGGTGTATTTTTTTTTTCAAATGGCCAATGATTATTGTTCTTATTAAGGGTTTTTTCTTAAATAGAAAGACTTTTCAAAACTAGTTAAGACATACGTAGCTCGACAATTGTTAATAAGTGGCCGGAGAATATTTTATATTTATTTCAGACATATATTGGGTGGGATTTGTTTTGGATTGCTCAAATTAGACTATTAAACCTCAACCAAAAGGGGTACATTTGATTATCGTCTCAATTATTTGAGAAACCCCTTGAAAATATAGTATTGATTATCTCATGCGTAGTAATCTCTTAACTTTTTGTAGCACCATGAAACTTGCTCATCATCTATAGTCAACAGTGACATTTCTCGTCAATATGTCCTCGCTAGATCATCCACCATCAACTTCTTCGTCCTAGCCTCTGCCGCCCATTTCATAGCACCCTCATCACTCTTGATCTCGCCCTACACTTCACTACTACAAAAAATATTAATGGAGACGGTTTTCGAAACCGTCTCTAAGCTGAGGTCTCTGTTAATCATCGATTAACAGAAACGGTTTCGTTACAAAAACCGACTCTGTTAATGATTTTGCAGATTAAAAAAATAGATTTTGATTCCTAATTTGGTCGGGCCACACATATTACAGACATTCATGTCAGATAAAACTCATTACATCCATTCACGTTCTTATGTATTATCATCACACATAAATGTTCAAAGTCTTAACACATTATTACATCCATGCAGGTCACAGAGTTCAAAATAACACATCACACATGTTCACATGAAAAAGCTTACACGTCACCTAATCGAAAAATTTCGCGAACTTGTAGTCGCTCATGTCTAGACCGCTAGTTCTCCAGTGACGTAGCTTCGCGAACTTCGGCTCCGTCGCTAGCTCGCTCTCGGCATTGAAGAATTTTTCTGTAGCCTCACAACATAGATCCAAAGTAAACTTACAAATATCTTGTACTGTTCTAATAAAGCTCTTAGCGCCCACATTTTCAAGGGTGCCCCCTCCTCGAGATTTTTTTGAGCTCTCGCCAGCCGTTTGTATATTTGCCGAAATTCCTGAGGTACTCACAAGCAAAGTATCCACACGTGACTGAGCCAAAAGGTTGCTTGGCGCACTGCATGCATGACATATATAAGACATATTTAGTCATTAGAACGTATATAAATAAAATCAAAGATGAATAGAGTTTCATGTGCGTATCGGGACAGTTTTTGGCCTTGTTTCTTCTTCTCCTCAGGCCTCCGATCATAGGACAGGCTTTGCTCCGCCTCCGTTAATCAATCATCACCGCCTCCGTTAATCAATCGTCACCGCCTCCGAAAATGATGGGCATTAACAGAAACACACACATTTTGCAAGTGTCTCGGAAAATGTTTTGGCAGTGTCTCCTAAAATGTTTTTTGTAGTAGTGCTTCTTGATCTTCTTGCCTTATCTGCCATTTGTTTTCTCGCTCCTCATAAATACACTATCATGTTATCATATTTGTTGATGTGTCTCGTCATTTAATGAAAATAAAACTTCCAAGAAGGGCCTAAGCTAGAGGAGAAGCAAGCCTCGCTGTAGCCTGAAGTCTCAAAAACCTAGTGTTTGAATAATCTACTATGTTCCATTTTAGCTTAATTTAGGTTGAACCTTATTTTTTTTCCCTGGCGCCATTTGTTAGTACAATGTACAAATAATTGACCAGTTTGCGTCTTAAATGATGAATACTCCAGCTACCAATAGCAATCTAGTCCAAAGTCGCTGGAGACTTTGCACAAGAGGTTTTCTTCCGCTCATACTCCACAAGAATAATATGCATGCGTGCATAGATTACCTAACCCATGCATCTCCTAATGGACCGAGGAATAAACTAAAGCGCTGCCATTCTATCGACTCAAATGGCCCTACAACCCATATAATTGCCTGCATGATTCGTTTAAAAAAACAATGCATGTCTTCATATATATAATGCATATTAAAATTCTGCATAATTGCCTGCATGTTGATGTACAACAACCGTGACCACACGATGTCTTGGATGACACATTTCCACTCAGGCCGTGTTTAGTTGATGAAAAATTTTCGTGAAAAGATTTCGAGTATTGATTTTACCAATTTAGGAGTAGTAAATGTAGACAAAAAAGGTGGAAAGTTATATGGATAAGTTGGAAATCTCGAGACGAATCTAACGATGGTAATTAGAGGATAATTAATCCATAATTAGCGGATGGTTACTGTAGCATTACCATTGCAAATCATGGATTAAGTAGGCTTATTAGATCCGTCTCGCGATTTACAGCCTATCCATATAACTTTTCACCTTTTTCGTCTACATTTAATACTCTATGCATCTAAGATTCTCTTTTGATGTGATGGGTGAAAAGATTTTGGGTGCGAACTAAACACGAGCTCAATCTCGAGGCATCTCTTCGGTCTACTCACAAGAGCATGGCCTCGACAGAGATGGTAGGGGATGCCCAGCAGATTATTTTTCTCTTAGACTTTTCAACCCAGCCGAGCGAAACGAACAGGACGTGTATGGACAGTTTTTGATTAGCTGATCATCCGTCCAAAAACGTTAGAAAATTTTTGACAGGTGCATATCTACACCTTCTCAGCGATATGAGAATACCGCTACAACCACTCCGTTGACTTAGCATGATATGGAGGGGCCCGGTTCATATCTCAATGATTATCACACGTGCACAAGATAAATGGATGACGGGCGACGTCTATTCTCTTAGATAGATCTCCTTGCTCTAGGTGCGTACGTAGCCGTCAACATCTGGGAACCCCTCAATTTGCTGCAACCGCGCATGTACATGTCCATCCATGTGTCCCAAAAAAAGTCTGAAGTCTCACCGACTATGGCCTGCCCCATTAATTAATGTGCCGCATTTGTCTGTTCACGAACACTGCACATACTCATATGCGTGCGTACGTCGAGCACTCGCACACCGGTCTCGTGTAAGGTAATAGGTATATACGTTTCGTTAGGCTCTGGGCTGAAAAGTTTGAGAGGAGAATATATAATTTGTTAGGCTGATTTAATAGTAGTATTCTGTGAGTAGAATAATTTTTTGGGCTGGTTGAATAGAAGTTGACATCAAAATCAATATTTTAGTTGAACCACAAGTTAGGCCAAAGTACAGGAACATATACGTGTGTAAAGCTACAAGTCAACTGTGTGACCGTCTAGAGTGTGGGTCGCTCCTATCGCTTGCCTCATTTCGTTTGCGTCCGTCTGTATCGCCATCTCATGGTTTAATGCGCAACCTCCAAATCCCCTCACACTAATAATCCAGCTTGGGCAGTAGAGCAACACTGCCTGACTGCCCACTGTCGTCCTCTGCGCGCACCGCCGCCTGGAGCACCCTTTGGAAGACAGGTTGCCACGTGGCCAGGCCTGACCCTTCACACCTGGCCCTCGCCATCTTTCACCTAGATACGTGTACGCGACAGCCGACTACTACTGCGACGATGGCGATACAACGACAAGAAGAAATCGGATGGAGCTCGTTTTCCATCCATGGGCGGCGAATGGCTACATAGCTTTAATTTCGATCACCTAGCTGACAACAGGCCACCATATCTGGCCATGCATATATTCTCGCTTAGTCGCTTCTGCCAGGCCCAGGCGAGATTTGCCAAAATCTCTGAATATGTCGTTTGTGCAGGTCATCACAAAGAAACAACTGCTAACTTAAATTTAATCTAGCTAGTATTCCAATGCATTATCGTAAGTTGGGCAATAAAGACTGGAGGGTAATTGAGCAAAAGTTCGAAAAATCTTAGTAGTTGGAAGGGTAAGCTTACGTCAGTGGGAGGCGTTTAGTGTTAATCAACTTGGTGCTAACTAGTTTGGCCATGTTTATGTTATCTTTTTTTGAGGTACCTAAAGATGTTCTCGAAAAATTGAATTACTATCGGTCTAGATTCTTTTGGCAAGGGGATGAACATAACAAAAAATACAGGCTAATTAAGTGGGGTATAATATGTCAACCTAAAGCTATGGGTGGTGTTGGTATTCTGGACATCAAGGCCCAGAACCTGTGTCTACTAAGCAAATGGCTATATAAACTCTTCAATGAAGATGGTTTATGGCAACAATTACTAAGGAAGAAATATTTAAGGAACCAGACATTAACGCAGGTAGAGCAAAAACCAACTTATTTCCATTTCTGGTCTGGCTTAATGAAGGTAAAAATATCCTTTTAAGTTTAGGCTCTTTACAACTAAATAATGGCGAACAAGTTAGGTTTTGAGAGGATTTGTGGATGGGAACGCAACCTTTAAAGTTTCAGTACCCGAGTTATATAATATAGCGCGCCAGAAACATGCCACAGTAGCCTCGGTTTTTGATCAGATTCCACTAAATATTTCTTTTAGGAGGAATCTAGTTGGTCAAAATCGAGTTTTATGGCATAACATGGTAGTTCTTATTATGCATGTCCATCTAACTAGCACAAATGATAGTTTCAGATGGAATGTACTACAATCTGGTGTCTTCTCGGTCCAATCGATGTATAAGACCCTAATGAATAACAATAATGGAAGTGTTTCCCACATAAAACCATATGAAAGTTGAAGATGCCCCTCAAGATAAAAATTTTCATGTGGTACTTGCTCAAAGGCGTTGTTCTTACAAAAGATAACTTAGCGAAACGAAACTGGCATGGCAGTACTAAATGCTGTTTTGTAATTCAAATGAAACAATACAACATCTCTTTTTAGACTGCCATTATGCTAGGTTCCTTTGGAGGGTGGTACATAGCGCTCTAGGATTAAAACCACCACGTAGCATAAGACATATGTTTGGTACGTGGCTTACAGGGATGGATGTCAAACTTAAAGGGTTGTTGTTAGTTGGTGCATCGGCGTTTAACTGGGCTATCGGGCTAAGTAGGAATGAAATGATTTTTGACAAGTCTCCTATGAAAACTTATATGCAGGTACTTTTCAGGGGAACACACTGGCTTCGGTTCTGGAGCCAAATGCAGCGGCGTGATGAGGACAAGGACATAATAACAAGTGTATGCCAATGCTTTGAAGAGCTGGTCATGCAGATTTTTGCACAACATGGATGGCGGTTTAGTAATATGATTGCCTACACTTAAACTCCATTTCGAACTTGTGTTGTGTGCTACTTGTCCTTGTCTACTTGTTTCATTCTGTGCAGACGGATGTGTTGCAACTTTGTAATAATGGGCTGTAGCCTTCGCTAGAAGGCCAAATCCGGATTCTTTTTCATTATCTAAAAAAACTAGAATCAATTAAGTTTTTGTGTGTTCCTAATTGTTATCCTCCAAATCACTATATATAATATAATGCAACAATTTTCGAGCTGAGTCAGGCCGCCACCAACACGCAGGTATACTACATATATACACGTGTGCAAACCGGGTACACACAGTACACACACATCTCGCCGGCCGGCGTTCTAAATGTATCGTCGACGTCGACGGTGACTAGCTTGGACGCCGTCGCAAGCAAAGCAACACCACCCATGCGATCGGCGGCCTCACACAGTACTGTCCCAGTCAAAACGAGCAAGTGTAACGTGCCTGCCTGGTACGGTTTGGGTGATATGTGTGACTGGACAGATGGATGGAGGCTTATCACTCACACGTCGCGTTCAGGCTAAAGCGAGACAGCAACTAAATGGACACGCACGTATTCGGCGGCTGTCATCTATTCAACACGTGACTAATTTCACCCCCAAGGAGTACCAAGGAGGCAAGGAATAAGGCATGCATATTGTTGTAGCATTTTGAGAAACATGACGTTTATCTCTTTTTTTTGTAGCATTTTGAGAATCATCATCAAGTGTCCTAAATTAAAGCATTTTAAGCACATCTCTCTTCTCCCGTGCTCCATATATATGAGACGTGTCTGACGATTCCATTTCAACAAAGAGCGCACACACGTGTGCTGAACAACTTAAAGAACTAGCTATGTGAATTGTCTTCGAGACTTTATTCGATGCAGGAGGAGGCAAAAGGGTCCAGTCCAAGTCTGCTACACGCAAGTTTCTCGCTATTGCTTGCGTCGTCTGGAGGATGTGCACGCTGATGTAAGACTATATTTGACCCTCCAGTTTACTTGGAGCAGCTACAAATTCAACCGTCGCAGAAATTATTTTACCAAAAAAATAATCTAAATGGTCATGGGTTAGTCGTCAAGCCTGAAACCATTTGATTTGCTGACTGCACTGCACCCTGCCTAATGAGTGCCATTTCATTTTGTTTTGATTCAGAGAAAAAAGAAGCACAAAGTCCTGATTAAACTAAAAGTAAAACCGACCAGGGTGGGCAAAGAGTCATCTCGGCAAACACGTGATTTTACCACAAGTGAACGCGGCAGCTGGTGCAAGCATCGATTCAGAGCTATCCACGGTGTAGCCGCCAGGAGAATCACCGCACCAGGCCCGAACTGGATCGGAGACGTCGAGTCACCATCCATGCATGCTTTATCTACTGTAGTGCCGTGGACTAAGATGGTGAATTGGTGATCCTACTTTTGGGTTAGTTTTTGGCTTGCTTTAGGTGACCATCAGCAGGGGCAAGACAGTAATTTATAATTTGCAATTTAGGGCTCGTCTGGAACTGGAACATGAATTTCATAGAAAAGCATTTTAATTCTGGCAAAATGCCCTTGGATCCCTGCATTCCATACATTATCCAAACCAAGAAAACTCGGAAGAAAGTGTCGCTCCTCTGCAGGCTAGCAGCCTACTGCATACACGAGAACTATGGTAAAAGACATGGACGTACTGCTTGCAGGAAAGGTTCAAAAATGAGCATATTCAAAAGCGTGTGACACTGAATTCTTCACACGATAAATTTGCATCAGCAATGGATCTTCACCAAGCAAGACCTGGCTTCCGGTCAAACACCCGTCTCTCACAAGGAACGCATTTATGGATGAAGGCACGGATTCTTTCTGACTTGAGATTCCTGATCCAGATTGCCAGAAAAGCAGCAAAAATATGCTGCAGGCAGCTTGACCTGGGAATCTCTAAAACAAACAACGGCCATGCTTTCATTAGTATTTCCCAGTCTTTATTGTCAATATACAACGGGATTAGCGTTCAAACATGACACGGTAAAGCGAGGTGGAACTTCCCACAAGTTACATCTTACGCGCTGTTCCAGGCCATGACAAGGACAAACCACTAACCAGAGGGCTGACTGCTGGAGCATATTCGCAGGCATGAAAAGTACTCTCCTCGCTGAGCATACATGTGATACATTTACAGTACTTGAGTACTTATTTTGTGCCGCGACAAAGTTTCAAGTGCTGAAAGAACATGCTGGATGACCGTTTCTAGTGCAACTCCTCCCATAGGCAACCAGGAAAAAAATAGTGGAGCTGGGCACCATTACCAGGAGAAGACATCTGTAGTTGGTGAATACAGTCTTACTTATCTGCCAACTGGTTGTGCAAGAAGTCAAGGACTGAGAGGCGCTGCAAAATAAAGAGTGAAGGTTAGTATGGAGCAACAGATACCAGCACATGGAAGAGAGGAATAATGCAGATCAATAGTAGCTACCCGTTGCTCAAGATTAGCTTGTTCAGAATCCAGCTTCAGCTTCTCAAGGCACTGAATTGCTTCCTCAAAACCCTCAACTGCAGTGCTTTCGTTCCCAAGATTTCTATCCACATCCGCAACTTTGGCAAGAGAAGTTGCTAGATCAATGACCTATATCAAATAATTGCAGATTAAAATACTATAGCACACATAACTTTGCAAACCACACACCAAATCATGTATCTGTTCTATGCAACAGCTTAGCTCAAAAGAAACAGCTAGAATCAAGCTTGCATGTTCAAACAAAACTATTTTAAAAAAGAAACAGCAGTGCATTTGTGCCTGAAATGCAGCACTGTAGCTATGCAAAGGGAGTTTGGTTACTGGTAAGCAACTGGACCAGGGGGGAGAATAAAAGTGCCTGAACATGATGTGGTTGAGGTAGAAGATTGGTGGAAGCGTTCAATGGCTACATATCTGATGCTCATGGCTTGGAATTTATGGAAGGAAAGAAATCGTCAAGTGTTTGAAGGTAGCAGCCTCAGACCAACTCAAGTTTTTGCAATGATCCAAGAAGATATCAGTGTGTGCAGGAGAGCATGTTGAACCCCAGATTTGGGATAAGCGCGGATTAGTTTCTATTTATGTTAGTGAAGAGAGAATTATGTTATTTTATGTAATATCAATCATGCTGTAAACCTGAACCTCTATCTCCTTAAATGAATTGGCAGTGCTCCTACTTCTTTCAAAAAAAGAAAAGAAAAGAAAAGATAAGTTTCATGAATAACAGAAACATGTTGCCTAAAAATTAAACGCATGCAAAAAAAAAATCAAAGTTTGAAATTTAAGTAGTAAAGCTTGACCCAAAATTAACATCTTTGGATCCTAGCAAGGAGCCAAGGACAGGCTTTGACCAAACATCTCCAGTGAAGAAGATTTTTCACACCTTGACTGGAAATGATTCATTTAGGCCATAGGTTGAAGAAGAATGTTAGAAAAGTACAAAGGTTGCCTCTATAAAATTAGGACAGACTAACATTTTCTCCAGAACCACAGTAGAAGTTCTAGCCAATTATTCCAAATATATAGTATTGCTGCTCCCTTCCCCCTTCCTTATCACATCACTTCCATTGTAGCATTGCATAAATGAACTAGATACCTATGTGCATTGACTACTGACCATGCAGGTACACAAAGCGACTTCTGTACAAATGTGTCTGTTATCATGATATTGCTAACAGTGAAAAACTTCAACGGCCCTGCATTTATCTACTCATTGGATTCTTAAAAACACGTACAGAAAATCAAATGCAGTATAATGCTTCTCACTAGCTGTCATGCAGGCCAATTGGCCAATGGCCAGCCTCATGGACCAAGGAACACACTGGCATGCATCACGGTACGACAACGCATTCATGGCAACATAGCAGCAGCAGTATGCCAGTATGTGACTATATGAGATAGGAGCATGCATGTTGGCAGCACAATTAGTTAAAACAGAGGATTAGCGGACAAACCACTTAACTGCATTTGATTAGGTTTTTAGGATTTATGGGTTCCATACAAATAAGTTAGTGTCCATAGTTCGTTAGCTGTTGGCTAAGGCAATGAAGCGCCTAATGTGTTGGATGTAATTGTGCTGCTCCTGTTTGATCTTCCCCTGATTAGCAAAGTCAATGGAGCAGGTGAGCTCCATTGTACACTGCCTGTCATATAGGACAGCAGTGCCATGAGTATAAGGGCAGTATGTCCTGTCTTGTATAGAAGTACTAGTAGCAGTAGTGTAGTTGGTAATAGTGCTCAAGTGTATGTACTAGGTACTCAAGTAGTTGTACTAGGAAGTTGACTCCTCTGTGTATAAGAAAGAAAGAGCAGCTGCAGCTCTAGTCAGTTCAGCAGCAACCAAACTCCTGAGAGGTGTGCGTGTGTGCTGTGGTGTTCCTCTTGTTCATCTCCTAGCTTTAGAAATCATAGTTGTGAGGTGTTTCTTAGAGATTTACCTCTGCCATTGCCAACAAGTGGCATCAGAGCTGCGTTCTGTGCGATCAGACCGGCAATGGCTGCGCGGGGGCGTCGGGGAAGGGGGCGCTCTGTAGGCCGCCATGGAGG
Organism: Urochloa ruziziensis; assembly: GCA_015476505.1. NCBI lineage: Eukaryota > Viridiplantae > Streptophyta > Magnoliopsida > Poales > Poaceae > Urochloa > Urochloa ruziziensis. The sequence continues at coordinate 13,145,336 of CM027122.1, read as the reverse complement.
AGCAGCGGCGTCTTTGTCACCAGATCCCGGATGTCGTGGGACGACGTACGTGGTGACGAAGACGGTCCGCGACATGGGCGGCGTGCAGTACCCCATCCTCACCCGCAGCAACTATGCGTAGTGGGAGGTCGTCGTCAAGGTGATGATGAAGGCGCGCGGCCTTTGGAAGGCCGTCAGCATCGGCGCCGACGATGAGCAGGAAGACCAGATGGCCATGGAGGCCATCCTGAAGGCCGTACCTCCCGAGTTCGCCATCGCGCTCGGTTCCAAGGCAACGGCGAAGGAGGCCTGGGAGACCCTCAAGACCATGCGGATCGGCAACGAGTGCATCCGCAAGACGAAGGCGCAGCAGCTGCGCCGTGAGTACGAGGCGCTCACATTCCGCGACGGTGAGACTGTCGAGGACTTTGCGCTCCGCCTCACCACCATGGTGACTCAGCTGGCGTCGCTGGGCGACACCATCAGCGAGTCCACCTCCGTCGCCAAGTTCCTTCGCGTCGTCCCTCCGCGGCTCACCATGGTCACAATGTCGATCGAGACCATGTTGGACATGGACACTCATGATTGAGGAGGTCACGGGGCGGCTCAAGGCGGTCGAGGACCGCATCACGGAGACGCCGGCGCACGCGACCGTCGGCGGCCAACTGCTCCTCACAGCCGAGCAGTGGGAGGCGCGCGGGTGGAAGTTCGAAACAGGGGAAGGATCCCTCGTCCTGCATGGAGGCGGAGGAAGCGAGCGCTGCGGCAGAGGAGGCGGACGCAGTAGAGGCCGCGGAGGTAGCCGTGGCAGAGGGCGCGGCGGCGGCAGAGGCCGTGTTGGGAAGGACCAGTGCCTCAACTGCGGCAAGACTGGGCACTGGATCCACGACTGCAAGGAGCCGCGCGGTGAACGCGCGCATCTCGTCCAGGAGGACGACGACGAACCCGCACTCATGATGGCGCGAGTGTGCGTGCTCAGCGACGACGAGCAAGACGCGGCGCGCACCCGCGTGGTGCTCGACGAAACGCGCGCGCAAGTCCATCTCGGGGAAGAAGCTGTGGTACCTGGACTCCGGCGCCAGCAACCACATGACTGGAGAACGCGAGGCCTTCTCCGAGCTCGACACGGGCGTCGTCGGCACAGTCAAGTTCGGCGACGGCTCGCGCGTGGAGATCCGCGCGGCGCGGCACCATCGTCTTCAAGTGCAAGAATGGCGAACACCGCGCCCTCACCGACGTGTACTTCATCCCCCGGCTCAGCATCGGGCAGCTCGACGAGCGAGGCTGCCAGGTGCTCATCGGCGACGGCGTGCTCCGCATCCGCGACAGAGACAACAAGCTGCTTGCAAAGGTGAATCGTACCACCAATCGCCTCTACTTGCTCGACCTTCGTTTGACGAAGCCCGTGTGCCTGGCGGCGCACACCGACGAGGCGGCATGGCTGTGGCATGCTCGCTTCGGGCACCTTAGCTTTGAGGCGCTGACGACCCTCGCGCGCCATGAGATGGTGCGGGGATTGCCTAGGATCGAGCACGCGAGCGAGCTGTGTGACAGCTGCCTCGCGGGGAAGCAGAGAAGGACACCATTCTCCAAGACGGCGAGGTACCGCGCCAAGGAGCTCCTGGAGCTCGTCCACGGCGACTTGTGCGGGCCCATCACGCCGGCCACGCACGACGGACGGCGGTACTTTCTCCTGTTGGTGGACGACTGCAGCCGCTACATGTGGCTGCAGCTCCTGACAGGGAAGGACGAGGCGGCAGCTGTGATCCGGCAGTTTAAGGCTCGGGTCGAGACGGAGACGGGGAAGAAGATGAAGGTGCTCAGGACAGACCGTGGCGGTGAGTTCAATTCGATTGAATTCGGTTTGTTCTGCGCAGAGGAAGGGGTGCAGAGGCACCTCACAGCGCCGTATTCGCCGCAGCAGAACGGCGTGGTGGAGAGGAGGAACCAGACCATCGTGGGCATGGCTATGAGCATGCTCAAAGCGATGAGTGTACCGGCGGCGTTCTGGGGAGAAGTAGTGAGCACGGTAGTGTTCATCCTGAACCGCGCGCCGACGAAGATCTTGAAAGGGAAGACGCCTTTCGAGGCATGGCACGACCGGAAGCCGGACGTGTCATTCCTGCGCACGTTCGGGTGCGTGGGACACGTCAAGAAGACGAAGCCCGGCCTCACCAAGCTGGAGGACAGAAGCACCCCGATGGTATTCTTGGGGTACGAGGCAGGAAGCAAGGCTTACCGCCTGTTTGATCCACGGGCGCAGCGAGTTCATGTCTCGCGCGACGTGGTGTTCGACGAGGCAAAGGGTTGGAACTGGGAGGAGTCCGGCGAAGGGGAAGGAGGAACGAGCGGGCTGAGCAGCTCGTTCACCATCGAGCACATGGTGTACAGCAGAGCAGAGGAAGCAGAGGATGAAGAAGGGGAGGGTCAGGCGACACCTCCAGGAGAAGCAGGGGAGCCGGGAACGCCTGTAGGACAGGCATCACCGGCGACAGGTTCCACAGAAGCATCATCGCCGGCGACAGGCTCCACAGCGACAACTTCGAGCTCTGCTTCGTCGATATGATTCGCCACACCTCCGCCTGAGGTGACGGACATCGTCGACGACGACTACGACGGCGAAACACTGCGATTCCGCCCAGTGGACAACATCATCGGCAAGGCAGCTCCACCAGGACGTGCGAGGCGCATCCTGGAGCAATTAGAGGAGGAAGAACTCCATCTCGGGAACACAGAGGAACCTGCAACATTCCACGAGGTGGAACAAGATCACCGGTGGCGGAAGGCCATGATCGAGGAGATGAGCTCAATTGAAGAGAACAAGACTTGGTCCCTTGTCGATCCGCCGGCAAATTACCGGCCAATTGGGCTCAAATGGGTCTACAAGGTCAAGCACGACGAGCAGGGCAACGTCGTGAAGCACAAAGCAAGGCTTGTGGCGAAGGGATTCGTGCAGAGAGAGGGGATCGACTTCGAGGAAGTCTTTGCCCCTGTTGCGCGCATGGAATCGGTGCGCCTGCTGTTGGCGATGGCGGCAACTGAGGATTGGAAGGTCCATCACATGGATGTGAAGTCCGCATTCCTGAACGGGGAGCTTCAGGAGGAGGTGTTCGTGCAGCAGCCGCCAGGATTCGTCGTCGCCGGAGAAGAGCACAAGGTACTGCGCCTGCGCAAGGCGCTCTACAGCCTGCGGCAGGCGCCGCGTGCTTGGAACATCAAGCTCGATGAGAGCTTGACATCGCTGGGCTTCACCAAGTACGCCACCGAGCACGCGCTCTACACCAGGCGGAAGGCGCGGAGGACTCTGATCGTCAGCGTGTATGTCGACGACCTGATCATCACCGGCTCGGAGCAAGGAGACATAGAGGCGTTCAAGAAGGAAATGACATCGTTGTTCAAGATGAGTGATCTGGGATTGCTCAGCTACTACCTCGGCATCGAGGTGGAGCAGTCGGAGCGCGCCATCACGCTCCGACAGAGCGCCTACGCGAAGAAATTGCTCGAGCGCGGTGGGATGGGCGGCTGCAAGCCGTGCCAGTCCCCAATGGAGGAGAAGATCAAGCTGTCAAAGGATAGCACTGCGCCAAGGGTGAACGCGACGAGCTACCGCAGCCTCGTCGGCGGACTGCGCTATCTGGCGCACACAAGGCCCGACATCGGCTACCTGAGCCGCTTCATGTAGGATCCGCGGGAAGATCACTTCACCGTGATCAAGCACCTTCTCCGCTACATCGCAGGGACGATTGAGCACGGGATCGTCTATCCTAGGTGAGTAGGAGCACGGCTGGAGCTGACTGGGTACAGCGACAGCGACATGGCGGGCGACATTGATGGGCGGCGCAGCACGACGGGGATCATCTTCTTCCTCGGTTCGTGACCGATCTCCTGGTAGTCACAGAAGCAGAGGGTGGTGGCGCTATCGACCTGCGAGGCAGAGTACATAGCCGCCGCCACAGCATGCTGCCAGGGAGTTTGGCTTGAGCGGTTGGTGCGGGAGCTCACCGGCGAGGAGCTCCGCACACCGACTCTGTTGGTGGACAACAAGTCTGCCATTGCTTTGGCAAAGAATCCAGTCCTCCACGACTGCAACAAGCACATCGACACCAGATTCCACTTCATCAGAGATTGTGTCGAAGGAGGATTGATCAAGCTAGAGTATGTTGCATTCTCACCAAGCCACTCGGGTGACTTCGGTTCCAGGAGCTGAGGGGCAAGATTGGCGTGGAGAAGATCAGCCCAGAGCATCACACTTAGGGGAAGGATTGTTGGATGTAATTGTGCTGCTCCTGTTTGATCTTCCCCTGATTAGCAAAGTCAATGGAGCAGGTGAGCTCCATTGTACACTGCCTGTCGTATAGGACAGCAGTGCCATGAGTATAAGGGCAGTATGCCCTGTCTTGTATAGAAGTACTAGTAGCAGTAGTGTAGTTGGTAATAGTGCTCAAGTGTATGTACTAGGTACTCAAGTAGTTGTACTAGGAAGTTGACTCTTGTGTGTATAAGAAAGAAAGAGCAGCTGCAGCTCTAGTCAGTTCAGCAGCAACCAAACTCCTGAGAGGTGTGCGTGTGTGCTGTGGTGTTCCTCTTGTTCATCTCCTAGCTTTAGAAATCATAGTTGTGTGGTGTTTCTTAGAGATTTACCTCTGCCATTGCCAACATAATGTAAGAAGGTCTTGGATTTGGGCAACATTTTCACCGTGGCAGCACAAAATCTAAGTGACAAGTTCAGTGCTTGTTTACCAACCACTGAATTCATTCATCCCTTACGACTCTCAAATCTGGGTCATGACACTAGGTCTCTCAATTTACCACGTCTGTCAGATAAATCCTTAGTTACCATGTGATATCTTTAGAAACATGTAGTTTAAGTATGGCCTTGGGCTTTCCAATGTACTCCCACCCCCAGAAACCGATTTCCTTCATAGAACAATATTATTGTCTAACCCAACCTATACTCTTCCTACCATTGTTTCTTTGGTGTGCATGTCCATGATTCTCAAACATTTGCAGTGCAAGACAATAGTGCTCCTGTCCCATGTCATCCAACAGTTTATGGAGTAAACCTCCCCCACAACGTACCTGGGAAGCCACAGCTGAGTGTTCTTTTACTGCATCTCTGCGAACATCCAATGAACGGGCATAATAGTTTCTTGCAGATTGGAGGTCCCCATCATAGTAGTGAAGGTCACCAATTTTATTTAGTGAAACCGAGAGAGTATGAACCAGCTGCAAATGAATGTAAAAGCTAAATCAACAAATGGCAATTGTGATGTTATTACAGTTACATGCTAAAATTGAATACAACCTCAAGATCTTTTGTTGGGAGTTTTGAGAGAAACTCAGCACTTTCTTCATAGTATGTGATTGCTGAAGGAGCATCTCCCAAGGTCCGACTGAAAACAGAGTATAATGATAAAGGATGAAGTGTTGAATGAGTTTAATAGTTAACAAACTAAGCAAAATATGATCGAAGTGTTGCAACTTATTATGTTATTGAATATACACAAGAAAAACACTAATTATATGTAGACTGAGGCATGATATCAACAGTGATAAGAGTGAATATTAACTAATGATACTAAGTATGCTAAAAAAACTAATGATACTAAGTAGAAAATAGAATCAACAGAGATTCAGACATATCAGACCATGTGCATAATAGCAACTCACTTTTAACCCACTACACAAAGCATCAACCTTTAACTAGCAACAACATGATGCCTGGTACAGGCAAGATTTTATTTTACATTTGTAAAATACCATCATGATGCGCTTTGTGCCCTGAACAATGTTATCTTATGTACTACGTAATATTTATGGTTTGTGTGCTAATTTTGGTGGCTTTATTTTTTTATTTTTATATATATTGGCATATCCTCGTATCCTTGCTTTGGAGAAATGGCGTATCAGAGTATCGCTGTATTGCGTACCGGTATCCGGATCCGCGTATCTGTGCAACGTAGATCAAAACAGGTTGCAAGCAGCCAAAGACTAGCATCGTCGTCAGGCTAGAATCCTACTAAAACTACTAGCTGCATCAATCACTCCGTCCGCAGTCAATACATTTAACTAATGTTGAATATTGGCCCATACCCACTGTAAGTCAAAAGTAGATAGTAAAAAAGAACAAAAAACTAACCTACAGTGAGACTTTACCTTTTTCAATGGTTAGCACTTAAAACTTGGAACATTCAGATACTATAATGCATGAAAGCATGAACAAGAATTGCCCTTTGATAAGCACAACTATGCAGGAACCTACCCTCAATATACAGTCAAATACCAATATAATATTTGCAAAATGAATCTTGTAGATTTGCTTCCTTACACTAGAATGGGCTCTTTAATAGTCCAGACCATCACATTTCTATACATAAGAAACTACTCCCTCTTTCCATAAATCGGAATCGTCTTAGCATCTGACGCGATGACCAAGGAGCACCACAGCCACACGGATTTGCAATTAATCGCTGCGCTGCTCTTAACTCTCCGGCGTCTGTTGCACTTCCCGATTAATCCCATCGCTCACGTCGCTAGAAACGCCGTTATCCCGGCCGTAATTGCGCGCGGCCACGGAAACTAATTTCGGCATGCAGCAACCGCGCGCTCATGCGTCCTGCCTTCCCGCGCTGTGATAGACAGGTTCCTTTTCATACCAGAAAAATTGCCGCTAAAATATTAGACCATAAAAAATTCAGTTGCCGCGCCATCCTCCAATTTCTTTTTGTAATCGCGCCTATATAAGTCACCAAGGAGGATCACTATGGCTAGGATATTCCAGTGAGCGCGCGCTCTCTCTCTCTCTCTGCTTCCTGCTGCAAATATGCTTGGAATAGAATTCGACTTGGATAAAAACACACCCGAATCAAAGGTAGACCAGGATATCGATTGAGATTCCATTACAGAGTTCGATGGCCCTGCACATGATCTTGTTGTTCTTTTCGTACTCGTGCTTCTTTTTTTGCTACAGATTTTTTCATGCATTTGTGCTGAAGAGGATGTAGATGCTACCGATATTTTTCCCAGGCCTTACTTCTTTCTATGACCTGATTGTTCCTTTTTCGGTGTAGACGAAGGATGTAGATGCTGCTGCAGCAAACCTGGTAGAATCTGGGGCCCAGTTCACACCGCACAAGTACAAGTACTGGAACCTCATCATCGTAGTCATGGTGATCCATCGCATGCAGCAAGGCGTGGTGCCGGCGTGATGCGACTCGGCGGCGCGTCGACGTGGTGCGATTCGGCGGCGCGGCAGCGTGGCGTGCTGGACTCCTGGACACTTACGTGAAGGCTAACGGGAGGGAACGGAGGGGTGTTCGAAGGAACGGGAGAACGGCGCCCCATCAACTGCCGCGTTTCGTACGAGGAGCCACAAGCGCCTGGGAAGAGGTGAAACCGTGGCCCCATTGCTTAGATGACGCCAATTCTTGGAATTTTTTTTTTGCTCAAACGACTCCGATTAATGGACGGAGGGAGTAACTGGTAAAACGATCGTGTGTATTATAGCAGCAGTGTGCATGTTTTCTGGAATCCAGAATTGACAACTGATAGTATTTTCTTAGTTTGCTTAAGGGGAAAAACTATAAAAGGGAAATAGTTAAGGGTGTGAGACATACCAGCAGTCCCCAAGCATTCCTAATACAGCTCCAAGCTGAGAACATAGGTCTAGGTTATCTTCTGACGATTTCAACTCCTCCCTGATGTCATCCGCACACATAGTGAGCCTTGATTTTGCACTCTCAATATTCTGGGCACGAAAAGCCTGGAGATGCAAAAATTAGGGAATGGTTGCAGCATCAATATCATAAATAAATTAGTAAATAGTGGAGATCGTTCAATTGTGCTAATTTTACAGGTTCAAGTATCAAGAGTTTATCATATGATGCTAAAGCAGTTGACTCAATTACTGACCCTCATAGCTTGCTGCACCAGAAAAGCTCCTCTTTCCATGGAAACATCCTCATATATGACTTTGTTCTTGCCACCTACTGCTTCCGCATCCCCTGCAGTATGTGATCGCTTGATTCTTGCATGGCCATCAATGAAGCGATCAACAAGAGCTTGAAGCTCGGCATCAGGCTCAATACCCTCTATATCAGCACCACACAGTGGACAGTCTTTGAATCGTGATATACATGCCCTGCCAATGAAACCCAGTAAGATTCTATTGAAGCAAGAAATAAAACAAGGAGTGTATTTTGATCTGAATGTGAACTTGTGAAGCACAAGACGCACTTGCAGAATTTATGGGCACACGGCTTGCATTTGCTGCTTTCATGGAGCAGTGCCTGGCAGATAATGCAGCTGAGCGGACCCAGCTTGAATGTGTTGCTGTCGTAGCCAAATGGGCACTTTGCTGGCACCATACGAGGATTGGTGCCTTTTTCTTCGGCACTGTCCTCACTTTCCTTGTTCTCGCCACTGTGATCCTTGCCAGTGACAGGGCATACACCAGTTATGCTCTTGTCTGATTTTGCAGGGCATACACTAGCACTGCTCTTGTCAGATTTCACAGGGCATACACCACCGCCAGTGGTAGCTCCGGCGAAAGGGCAGAGTGAGCTCATGATTATTCGCTGGATGTTCTCTGCAGAAATGGAACAAGTTGCGAGGCCTTTTAGATTTGGAGCACCTAATTGTCATAGCAATCTTCGTATAGGAACAGACGCTGATTGGTGAAAATAATTCCCTCACAGACAAGGTCCAGAACTGATCCCATAGTGAGAGTGGGATTATTGACCTAGCCATTCAGGTAGAGGCGAAGAGCAAATCACGGGAATTTTAGTTTGGCAGGAAAATCACAGCCATCTAATCAACAACAGCAACAAATTGATTGGATGGAATCCAGGAATGCATAAAATACAGGCGTTTGGTTGTGGTTGGGTGGGTCGGCGGCACAAAGGAAGGTGGAGGCTACTAATATGGAAGGGAATTGACAGAACACGGCATGTGAAACTAAAATTCAAGTACATTGCAGAGGAGTTTAAGCATCGGAACACAAGTTTTGAAGAAAGGATTTCAATGTTTAAGGAGCATCGAGCAAGTTCCGGATATACCAAACTTCAATTTCAGCCATGTTGAACAAAATCAAAAGGGAGTTTAAGGAGGGCGTCAATCACCCACCACGGGAACTCGCCTCTGCGCGCCGGACGCCACTCCTAAATCACCCCGCGGCCTCCCCCACGCGCCGCCGCGCGCCGAGAACGGGGTACGACCTCCACCGCCGGGCGCACGCGCCGCTGCCTCCGAACCGCCCCGCACGCCTGCTGCCGCCGCGGCCGGCGTCCTCACGCCCCAGAAGACGGAGGGAGCACGAGTCCGGCCGGCGATTCGCTCGGGGCGGCGCGGTAGTCGAGTCGAGGTCGCGCGGTGCGGGCGGCGGCGGCGAGAATTCGAGATCGACGCGGCGGCGTGTTTTTTTTTTAGGCGGTTGGTCGGGGGGCCTGGAGGCTCGAGGGGGAAGGGAGAGAGAGGCGTGAGTGGTCACGAGCGCGAGAGGTCACGGGGAAGGGGGGCTGGATAAGATCGCATCTAGGTCTATCAAACGGTGGGAGGGACAGCCACGTCAGTGGATGCCACGGCCACGCGCTAAACGCCACCGTAACGTGTCGAAGTGGCACCAGCATCGGACTTGACGACGTGTGTGTTCAAGCTCTTTTTCCCCCTTTTCCCGTGCAACGAAAGACCCTTCATTTTAGTTGGGCTTCAGGCTTTTTTAAGAAGCCACACGCAGAGCACGTACGTGGGCTGGGCTGCGGGTCGTGTGAGTTGTATGGTGTTGGACCTAACCAAGCCCAGCGCCACTCTGATAGGCCCACAAGGTCTAGGTCCAGCCCAGCGTGCCCCTCTCCAGTGTGGTGGTGGAAAGAAACATGGCTGCATTTCTCCGGCGCGAGTGCGCGACGGCTCCTCGGCGGACAGCAAGGACGGGGCAGGGTTTAATGCGCTGCCCGGCCTGCCCGGTAGTCAAGGCGGGCGGAGTGTGAGTGGTCTCGGGGTTCGGTAGAAGCAGCAGCAGTGATGTGCCCTCATTTATGACGCGCTCGTCAGTGTTCCCACCAGTCTCCCCTCCCCCGATGGGAAAACGCGGGCGGCTGGCGACGGCTATGGCGCCGCCGGCGACCGCGGTCGTGCCGTTCCCCGTCTTCCTCGCCGCCTTCCTTCTCTCCGTCGGGACCCATGCGCTGGCTCGGAGCTGTGAGTTTCCTCCTCTCCTTTGTTTTTCCTTTTCTCCCCATGCGTACACGGCCAGCGATAGATCCGCCGTTTCTTGATTTCCTTGTCAATTCCGGGGAGGACTGTTGGGAGCGAGCTATTAGGATGCTTGTTTCGTTGCTTAGATTGCGTGATCAGTTGGGATGTAGTATGCTAGTGTTGGTTGTCACCGTGAATTATGCTCTGTTAAAGGCGACATGTTTTCTTGTTTTAAAGTTCGATTGGTAATATACTACCTGCCCTCTTTGCGATGGGAATCGAAAAGAATGATTTGGCCGATCGTTGAAAAGTATGGAGATGCAATCAGTCCATCACTTTAAGATAGGGGATTTTTCCTCACCAGAAAGAATCTACAAGAGGGGTAAAAGGAGCTTCTCATTTCCCTCTTTTTGACATTTCTGGTCATGGCATCATTTGGGATTTTGCATCCGGACCTAAGATTTCCATTTGTTGGTGATTTCTGCCTTTTGGCGCTGCACATGGCAAAAAATTACTAATCCTGGTTGCTATCGCACGAAACACCACACGTTATATTTAAGATTTGATTAAGTCTCTCTGAATATCCGCAAAGTCCTAAGTTCTGACGTCAATGGCTTCGATTTTGTGCAGCGTCATGCCCTGAGGGTTGGCAAATCAGTCCTGTTCAGAACAAATGTTTCAAGTACATATCGGCCTCCCTTTCTTGGGATAGATCCGAGGCTCTCTGCCATAACTCCAGCGGGCATCTGGCTGCGTTATCATCAGTTCAGGAGCTAATCTTTGCAAAGTCTCTCTGTGTATCATCAACCTCAGGATGCTGGGTTGGAGGGCATCACTACAACACTAGTACTGGTAATGGATGGAAATGGTCCGATGATTCATCTGTTTGGAATGAGACTGCCTTTCAAATTGAGGCATTGCATGCCAACTGCAGTGGTACTGCATGCGGTGTAGCCAACAGCAATGATCTGTGCACTTTGGTTACCAATAGCCGTACTTCAATTTCTGGAAAAAGGTGCAATGAGCCCCATGGTCTGATTTGCATGATGGATCATGGTGAGTTTGCAGCTTGTAAGATTTTACATATTTTTTTCTAAAATATGGTAAAAAAAATCATGAAATATGTTTGTACTGACAGTCTCTGTTTTTGTGTCAGTAGACAGATGTTACCATGATCACTGTCACAAGGAGTATTTCATAGCTCTCATTGCTGTGAGTGGTTTTATTCTGGCAACTACTTTTGCCGTTATGGTTTGGATGCTTGTCTACAGACGAAGCAAGAAAAGAAGAAGATCACGAGAAGCATCAGGTGCTTCAGCTGCTGCATTGGTAGCACCACAATGGAAAGTATATACCAGTGAAGAACTTAGATCGATCACAAAGAATTTCAGCGAGGGAAACCGGCTTCCTGGTAATGCAAAGACAGGAGGAACCTACAGCGGAATCTTGCCAGATGGGTCCAAAGTAGCAATCAAGAGACTGAAGAGATCCAGCCTACAAAGGAAAAAGGACTTCTACTCTGAAATTCGGAGAGTTGCAAAGCTTTATCATCCTAATTTGGTGGCTGTAAAAGGATGTTGTTATGACCATGGTGATCGGTTTATTGTCTATGAGTTTGTTGCAAATGGTCCTTTGGATGTGTGGCTTCATCATATTCCCAGAGGTGGGCGGAGCCTTGATTGGGCAATGAGAATGAGAGCTGCCACAACTCTTGCCCAGGGAATAGCGTAAGTCGTCCCTGTAGAGAGATATTTTATTCGTACTATGGATTTTCTTGACATTGAAGTATTTTTGCTCTTACTAGATTGTATATTTCTGATACATTGAAATATTAGTTGACGTAAGTGTTTAGGTTATTATGTCTTAGTTGCACTTATTTTATTATTTAGGTTTCTCTTTTCTCAGCATCATTCACTTTCTTAGTTTCAAGTAGCATTTGACCCATGCATGGATTTATGACTTGAATTTATTTCGTTGTGCAATATTTTGCATGCAGATTTTACATAATGCTCACATAAGAAAGGTGGTGTAACTTGGTCTGCAACCATTTTTGGCTCGTTTGTTTTACCATACTACATGAAACCGACCAGTTAGATATTAAAATTAGGCTTTCGTTTTGCCATTAATGGCTCCCACATTTATAACTTGTACTTGTTTCTTATTAATTTGCATCACTGGGTTGCAAACATTTACAAGCTACCATGCATGGGAAAACTGCTTGGCATGATTTTTCCTGACTTAAATTATAACCTATAAATAGCAATTACTTTCAAGACTGCTGGTTGACAAGCAACGTTTGGCTTCTACTGGAATTGCAAATTTGCAATGAGCTTGCAATATGACTTAATGTTAATGCAAATTGTTTGCATTTATCATCATGATTCTTGGATTGTTACTTTGTATTTACTAGTGCTCATTTAATACAGGTTTTTGCATGATAAGGTGAAGCCCCAGGTGGTCCACCGTGACATTCGTGCAAGTAATGTCTTGCTCGATGAGGAATTTGGCGCGCATCTGATGGGGGTCGGCCTTTCCAAGTTTGTACCGTGGGAAGTAATGCACGAGAGGACTGTCAAGGCAGCATCCTATGGCTACCTTGCTCCCGAGTTTATATACAGGAATGAGCTGACAACAAAAAGCGACGTCTACAGCTTTGGCGTGCTGCTCCTAGAAATTATCAGCGGTCGTCGCCCTGCACAGTCGGTTGAGTCTGTCGGATGGCAGACAATATTTGAATGGGCGACTCCTCTAGTCCAGTCACACCGTTATCTTGACCTGCTAGACCCACTCATACCGGACTTGCCAGATGTGGGGGTCGTCCAGAAGGTTGTCGATCTTGTCTACTCCTGCACCCAGCATGTCCCTTCAGTTCGCCCAAGGATGTCACATGTTGTGCATCAACTCCAGCAGCTTGAGATGAAGTCTGCAGCGTCTGAGCAGCAGCTAAGGAGTGGGACGAGTACCAGCGCGACGTCTCCTATGTTACCGTTGGAGGTCCGAACTCCTCGCTAAAATCTACTGCCACAAATCGGTAGCATTTTTCTGTAGTTCCATTTGTCAGTTAGCAGTCAGTAGATAGCACATTCCCTGGAGTGGAGTGTATTGGTGACCCAGAAGCCACCATTTATCTGTAATCAGTAGTTTAGTTCTGCTGTCCGAATTCTGAGGGTGCAAGCTGTACCCATTTGTACTCAGGTTGACCTCTGATCTGCTACAGATTTCAGTGGGCTTTGAATCTAGTGAGCAAAGATGTATGCCTATGCTCTGAAGAAGCTGTTTATGTAAATTTTGACAGCGGGGTAAAAGCTAATTTCAGTAGTTTGCTTCCTGTCTAAGCCCAGCAGCAATTTGTTTCCAATATTTACATTTGACAACAAAACTGAATCGGCAAGTGTGTTCTTGATCTGCACAATTAGCTGGAGCTAAGCATGAGCATGCGCCTAAATCAGGTAGGGAGCTTTCTCCTAAGCCTGTTAAAGGTTGGTTTCAGCGGCTGGCTTCCGCTGGTCTCTAACGGCACCAGCGGCTTCTTGCTCTGTGTGCTGGCAACACGGCCGGGTGCCGGTGCCGCGTTGCTGCCGGCCTTGCCAGCATTACCCGGCGGCCTCTGCTTCTTCGCCCTGGGGGCCTCCAGCCTCTCCAGAATCCTTGAAGTCTTCTCGTCCAGCGGCTTCACCGGAGTTGGCAGCTTGGCGCGGGGAGGCTTGTCGGCAACAGGCCTGCGAGGGGCAGGGGTGGCAAAGTCATCGTCGAGATCATCGATGATGATGAGTTTTTCCCACTCCTCACTGATGCTGGGGGAGGCCTTCCCTTTCTTGGACTGGTTCGGTAGCTTGTTCTCCTTGGGAGTTCTGAATGTTGATGTCTGTGGCTCGCTGAATGAGTGGAGATGGTCGTTGAGAGCCCCAGCGTCTTCCTCAGGTTGGTTCAGGAGCCTGCTTCCTTCGAGGCCCTGGCATGTTGGTGCCTGTGGCTCGCTGAACGAATCAACGTGGTGAGGGTCCTTCGGGGCAGAATCTAGATCAATTGATCTGCAAAAATGAAGTCGATTCAATCATGGGACATCTTATTTGACCGTAGTTTCCATAACAGATCATGATAGCGAGCAAAGCAAATCAAGCCAATTACTGAAAGCTTGAATCGGAAGAAAGGATTATGTAACTGCATAAGTAGCAACAGAGTAGGTACCCAAATTGCAGGCTGTCCTTCACCAGGTGATTCAGTTTTGAATGAAAACCTCTTTCATGTTGCAGAGGGTTGTAATCCTTGAGCGCAATCTGAAGTACTCAGTTGCAAGGTATTAATTAAAAAAGGTACGTAGAGCAAGGAAGCTGCTAACAGTAAGCAGAATAAGTTTGTGGAGCAAGAAAGCTGCCAAAGTGCCAATCATGAGCAGAACAAGGATGAAAATTATTCACCTGATCACCAGTTACAACTACAGAAAAACAGAGGGATACTACATACCTTAGACAAGGAGGTTTCAACTGAATTCTTGATTTCCATGGTAACCTTGGAGTTACAATCTGGACTCATGCCTGGGAGAGGCAATATCTCTTCAGATCCAGCAAGCCTCTACAGCATGATGTGTTCCAATCATTAGTGCAAGCAACTGACGAGCATCTTAAGTAGCTTTATGATAAAGGTAGTTATCCAGCGTTCAGAATCCAATGCAATAGGGTTTTGTACTTTTGTGTGAACTACTACAAGCAGTGCAATATGCGTCTAATTATATCACAAATCAGAAATAGGACAGGGGAACTGTTGCCTATACCCTCAGAAGCATTGGTCCCTTCTCAGATGGTTGAAGAAGATAGTAACACTGAAGAGTTCCAATTTTCATTGTGTCAGTATTGCATGATGAGGAGCAAACAAGTCCCTGGTCAAGCTTGCAAAGAGTTTCACATAGACCATAGAAAACTGAACACCGCAGATAATATTGACATATCAGAATCATTTGAGAAGCTAGAGACACATAATGCATAAATTGCAATACTAACTCTGGGTGTTCTGGTCTGAACTCTCATCACTTAGAGCAACTTCAACATCATTTGAACTGGGAATCACAACAAAAGACCTCCCAATTATGACTCCTGTTAACAGATAATCAGGCACTTTCATTTCATTTACAAATATGTGTATCTGAATAGTCAACAGTTGTGGTACCTTCATTCATTGAGGCTAACTCGGTGCGCTCAATTACATCAAAAGAAATGGAAGTAGATACTCGCCGTAGGTTTGATCCACCTTCTGAAGTAGGCAGAAACAATACCGTCTGTTCTCCAATCCTCACAGCAGTATCAGTAACATCAGAAGCTGTAAGCTGTCGACTAGTTATTGGACACGTCCATTTTGCCTTATTTGGAGTGACAAGATCAATAGGGCGACCATGGCACTTGCATGCCTGTTCAATCAATTTGTTCTGCATTAGCATAGCAGTGGAAGAGGCCACAGAAATTGGCAATAAGCGGTATAGAGACATAATTATTATTATAAATAAGAAATTAAAAAAGGCGGTGACTAAATTGTGAAATTCTATGAAGAAGATCCTTTAACCGTCACATATTCTTCCACTAAGCAATAATTATATAACACAAACTCAATGCTTGCAAATCCCAAGATGGAACATTGAGCAGTGAAAGGAAACATCACACTCAGATATGTTCTGCCATTGAGCTTCTAGAATTAAATTGTGAGAGGTGTAACTTCTATTACCTGACAAGATGGAAAACCGTCAGTTATCTGATTGGCTGATGCATACAGGTTGCAATATATGTGCTTAACAGAATCAATAATGGGATCTCTGAACAGAAATACAGCTTGCAGTGTCTCCTCCTTGTCATCCTTTAACTCTTCTAACCACCTCTTCACCAGGCCATGCAAAACTTGGGTCTCTGCATTTCCAAATAAACAGCAAACATATATAGTGTTAGGTTACCTCACATGACAAAAATGTTGAACGTGAACCAGAGTTTAAAGAACAACTAGTATGGCAGGGATAACTGTCGGATCTCCTCCCAAAAATTAACTCTCTGACAGTGAGATCACAGCATATTATTAGAATCATGACAAAGTAAATAGCATGACCATGTTCCGGTTTGTAGGTTGATCATGAAAAATCGCCTTATTATCTGAACTTTTTTGAGAACGCACAGGAGAGCTGCGCATCTTTGTATCCTTATTATCTGAACGTAAACAACAAAACCCATAAATGATTACTACTTAGTAATAACATGAGACTTCCTTACCAGGATTGTATCTCCGTACCACACAGTTCTCAAGATCACAAATTCTGTTTACAAAAGAATTGGCATTTTCAGGGGCATCGCCATACATGAATGCAGCTTCTGGTTCCAACATTATAAACTCCACAGCAACACACTGTTCTGCTGCTTCCTGATGACAATACAAGACACTAATCATAGGAATGCTATCATCAGGAGCAATGAATTAGTGGGAGAAAAACGTAGCTTAACCCCTATCAGAAAAACAGCAAGTTGCTGTAATACCATAAGAGATCTTCGGAGAGCTTCTGGGTTTTGTGCAGACATACATATAGCAATCACTTTCTTGGAGATGTCATCAGTGGCCCAAGAATAGATGGCTCTATTGCTAAAAAGGTCCATCAGTGATACATCTGTGCATGAGAAATAGAGTCAGGCAAGTTTCCATCTGAAGATCATTCTCGTGTTAAAATTCACACCTATTCGCAATATTTAGCATTTCTGAGTTCATTTTGATCTTGTTCGCAAACAAAGAATTGGAAGATCATGGGACCAACACAATTGCCGTACCTCCAGTAGGCAGAGACCCACCATGTTGGTCAGGAAGAAAGCCATCTAGAGGTATGTTATTTACAGCATGGTGGAAATCTCGAAGGCTGAATTTTTCACCAGGTCTATACACAATCTTTAGCTACATGAAGTTCAGATGTTAGAAAAATATAACGATGTCATAACTCTTGAAAGTGCAGTAGGAACCCATCTAAGCATCTGGACTGAATAATCAGCTCTACGAACAGACTGAACTGTGTGATAATGGAATCAGCTAATGTCACCACGTCCTGCAGTGCATCTAAAAAGTTCTCTACAGAGGCAACAGATGCATGTGCATCCTACTTTCAGCAGCTAAGAAACATTCTTGTTAGCAAATAATGTGTAAACAAGATCGAACACGAGACACAGATTTAACGTGGAAAACCCTTGCGGGAAAAACCACGGGCGCCAACCGGCGATCTTCACTATAATGAGAGAGTTACAACGCAGGGAATACAATGAGTCGTCTACTCATCCCTTGCGGCTTACAAGATGTAGATATGGGTGGACTAAACTGACTGCAGTCAAATACGGAAACAAATCCGCTAAACATACAACCCGAACCGTGGGCCCTCCAGGCGTCCCCACAAGACACACGTTATAATTCGGATCATATCCAACAAACTCCACCTTGAGACGAATTCCATCTTGTAGCAAATGAAGTATCAACAATGAACTCACTTCAATAATAATTAATCACCGACGCCGAAAGTCACTAGGACTTCAAACTTTAATACCAACTAAGCGTGAGCATAGCTCAAACTTAGCTGTAGGAACAGGCTTAGTCATCATATCAGCGGGATTGTCATGAGTACTTATCTTGCATACCTTAACTTCACCTTGAGCAATAACGTCTCGAATAAAATGATATCTCACAGCAATGTGCTTTGTTCTTTCATGAAACATCTGATCTTTAGTGAGACAAATAGCACTTTGGCTATCACAATGTATAGTAGTGCAAGAAGAAACCCCACAAAGTTCAGAGTATAAACCTCTCAACCAAATAGCTTCCTTACAAGAATCAGAAACAGCCATATACTCAGCTTCAGTAGTGGACAAAGCAACAGTAGCCTGCAAACTTGCTTTCCAACTAACAGCACAACCACCAATGGTGAAAACATAACCTGTGAGAGACCTCCTCTTATCTATATCACCAGCAAAATCAGAATCAACATAACCAACGAGTCCATCTCTAGATTTCCCAAACTGCAAACAAGCACTAGAAGTACCTCGAAGATATCTGAAAATCCACTGAACAGCTCTCCAATGCTCTTTGCCAGGATTAGCCATGTATCTACTGACAACACTCAATGCATGAGATAAATCAGGACGAGAACAAACCATGGCATACATAAGTGAACCAACTCCACTCGAATATGGGACTTTAGACATGTATTCGATTTCTTCATCTGACACTGGACATAAATCAGAGGATAATTTGAAATGTGCAGCTAATGGAGTACTCACTGGTTTTGCATCATGCATATTAAAACGACGAAGAACCTTTTCAATATAACCTCGCTGAGAGAGGTATAACATACCAGATTTTCTATCTCTGATAATTTCCATACCAAGAATTTTCTTAGCTGCACCCAAGTCCTTCATCTCAAATGCTTTACTCAATTGTGCCTTCAATTTCACTATTTCTGATTTATCTTTAGCAGCAATCAACATATCATCAACGTAAAGAAGCAAATAAATAGCTGAACCATTAACTGTCTTTAAATAGACACAGCTATCATAATGAGACCGCTTAAAACCATGAGAGAGCATAAACGAGTCAAATCTCTTATACCATTGCCTAGGAGATTGTTTCAAGCCATAAAGAGATTTCTTTAATCTACACACAAGGTTTTCTTTTCCAGGAACAATAAAACCTTCAGGTTGGTCCATATAAATGTCCTCTTCTAACTCCCCATGTAAGAACGCAGTTTTGACATCTAACTGCTCAAGCTCATAATCATGCATAGCAACAATACTCAAAAGAGTGCGAATAGAACTATACTTCACAACTGGGGAAAAGACATCATTAAAATCAATACCTGGAATTTGGCTATAGCCTTTAGCAACCAACCTTGCCTTATACCTTGCTGGCTCAACCGGAGAAATACCCTCCTTCATTTTGAAAATCCATTTGCAACGAACGGGCTTTTTATTCTTGGGCAATTTTACTAAATCCCAAGTACCATTCTTTTCAAGCGACTCCATCTCATCTTGCATAGCGGTCATCCAATTGTTGGAATCAGCAGAAGTAATAGCCTCAAAATAATTAGAAGGTTCTGCACCTTCAATCTCTTCTGCAACGCTTAAAGCATAAGCAATATTGCATTCTTCAATTAATCTTTTTCTTGGCTTAGAAACCCTTTTGGGCTTATCAACTGCAATAGAATGTTGTGGAGGCCGCACAACTGGAGAAGAATGCTCAACAACAGAAGAATCATCAACAATTGGTAAATTATCATCAATAGGTGCTTCTTGTACAGCAACACTATCATTTTCTGATGTATGATCAGAATCAATAAAACGCTCCACCTGCACACTTGTTTTCTGTTGAACAGGAGCACTAGTAGATAGGTTGTCAGGCAACATAACAGATTCATTAAAGATAACATTCCTGCTAATCACAACCTTCTGAGTTTGTGGATTCCACAATTTATAACCTTTAACACCAGGTTGATAACCAAGAAAGATGCACTTAATAGCTCTAGGCTCTAATTTACCATTATCAACATGAGCA
Source organism: Urochloa ruziziensis (assembly GCA_015476505.1). Classification (NCBI taxonomy): domain Eukaryota; kingdom Viridiplantae; phylum Streptophyta; class Magnoliopsida; order Poales; family Poaceae; genus Urochloa; species Urochloa ruziziensis. The sequence goes on along the minus strand of CM027122.1, from coordinate 13,125,614 downwards.
TAAGCAGTACAGCCAAAAACTCTCAATTGCGAATAATCAGCAGGAGAACCAGACCATACCTCAATTGGAGTTTTCTTATCAATAGAAATGCTGGGTGAACGATTAACAAGATAGCAAGCAGTGGAAGCAGCTTCAGCCCAAAAACGTCTATTCAAGCCAGAATTAGACAACATGCAACGAGCCTTAGAGATGATAGTCCTGTTCATACGCTCGGCTACACCATTCTGTTGAGGTGTATAAGGAACGGTGTAATGCCTAACAATGCCTTCAGCTTTGCAATATGCTTTAAACTCGTGTGAACAGAATTCCATACCATTATCAGTACGAAGCTTTTTAACCTTCTTTTCAGTTTGGTTTTCAACCATAGTCTTCCACTCTTTAAATGCTGAAAATGCTTCTGATTTATCTTTCAAGAAATAAGGCCATACCTTTCTAGAATAATCATCAATAATGGTCAACATATAACGAGCACCACCAAGAGAAGGCTTGCGAGATGGTCCCCATAAATCAGAATGCACATAATCAAGCATACCTTTACTTGAATGAGTAGAGGTATTAAATTTCACCCTTTTGTGTTTGCCAAACACACAATGCTCACAGAAATTCAACTTGCTGATGCTATGCCCATCGAGAAGACCTCTCTTACTTAACACTGCCAAGCCAAGCTCACTCATATGCCCAAGACGCATATGCCAAAGATTAGTAGCATCAGAAGTAGATAATGAATTAGAAATTACAGCGGCATCACCTGTAATTGTAGTACCACGAAGACGGTACAAATTGGCAGATTTCAAATCACCTTTCATCACAATAAGAGAACCTTTTGACACTTTCAAAACTCCATCTCCACCGGAGTACTTGTACCCTTTGCCATCAAGAGTACTCAAAGAAATTAAATTCTTGCTCATAGTTGGAATGTGTCTCACATTTGTCAAAGTTCTGATAATACCATCATGCATCTTAATCTGAACAGATCCAATGCCTATAATGTGATGTGATCTATCATCACCCATACGAACAGAACCACCTTGGACAGAATCATAAGTGATGAACCAATCTCTATTAATGCACATATGAAAGGAAGCAGCGGAATCAAGAATCCATTCATCACCACTATTTGCACATCCAGCAAAAGCAACAAGAACATCTCCACCATCTGAATTAACATTGGTGGCAGCAACAGAAGCATTACCTTCATCATCAGATTTACCTTTCGGTCTGTATGTGCCAGTTCTCTTTTCCTTGTTCTTCAATTTATAACACTCAGAAATAAAATGAGTGTCTTTCTTGCAATACTTGCAGAATTTGTCATCCTTGCCTCTAGACTTTGAACGGCCCCTGTAGCCATTCGAGCTCTTGCCTCTATAACCATTATTAGAATTCTTTTGTGTCCTGCCACGAACAGACAAAGCTTCTCCAGTGGAAACGGAACCTTCAGAAGACACCATCAGTTTCATCTTCTCTTTGGCTTGCAATGCCTCATAAACATCATGGATGGTTAGAGAATCACGACTATATAGAATAGTATCTCTGAAGTTTGCAAAAGAACTAGGCAGTGAGCACAAGAGAATAAGACCCAAATCTTCATCATCATAAACTACCTCCATAGACTGTAGGTCAGCAACGATCTCCTTAAAGACCGAAAGATGGTTAAGGACAGAGCCACCTTCTTGCAACTTGTGCGTATATAACTTCATCTTCATATGCATCTTGCTTGTCAAATCTTTTGACATGCAAATTGACTCCAACTTGAGCCATAGAGCAGCTGCAGTTTTCTCCTGCAAAACCTCTTGCAAAATATTATTTGAGAGATGAAGATGAATATGAGACAAGGCCTTACGATCTTTTCTCCTCTCATCATCGGTCCAAGTCTTTGAATCCTTGTTCCCGAATTTCTCAAGCGCATCATCCAAATCAGTCTGCGCTAAAACAGCTCGCATCTTGACTTGCCAAAGAGCGAACCTTGTATCTCGATCCAGCAGCGGAATATCATACTTCATAGAAGCCATTGAGAAGAAATAACCAGAGGAAAATAGTCTGTAGTAATAAACTAGGTATAATACTGAGTAACCCTAGCAAAGAACCTGCAGTCTGGTACACTTTTGTGTACGAATAGCAAAAGAGCTAAGAAACTCCTCTGGTAGACTTCCCGTGTGCCCGTAGCAGATCTGCACCAAATTGAGTTGGAGTAGCAGGAAACGGCGATGCTTTTTCTCGATCTTGATGCGCAGGGCAGCAACAAGCGGACAGTAGCAGCTTTGATTAGCGGCAGGAATTTCTCCTCCGCCTGAAACTGGACGGCAACTGCTGGGCCGCAGAACGCTTTTGTAGATGGGAACTGAGACTTCGACTCGGAGAAGAACTCGGCGAAGTTGCCGACAAACGGAAAAACGATTCCGTTCCGAAACACGTAACACACGCGATGGACCAGCAACCCTCGTCAAGATGTGGTGAGCGACGAAGAAACTCGCCGGACAGATCGTCAGGCGATGGCTTCACCAGAGAGACGGCGGCGGCGCGACGGACAGGGACTGAAACCCTAATTTTTTTTCTCAATCTCGTGCCAAGCTCTTGATACCACTTGTTAGCAAATAATGTGTAAACAAGATCGAACACGAGACACAGATTTAACGTGGAAAACCCTTGCGGGAAAAACCACGGGCGCCAACCGGCGATCTTCACTATAATGAGAGAGTTACAACGCAGGGAATACAATGAGTCGTCTACTCATCCCTTGCGGCTTACAAGATGTAGATATGGGTGGACTAAACTGACTGCAGTCAAATACGGAAACAAATCCGCTAAACATACAACCCGAACCGTGGGCCCTCCAGGCGTCCCACAAGACACACGTTATAATTCGGATCATATCCAACAATTCTCAATTACTACTAATAAAGGTGACACGGGGAATGGGATTGATCCAAGTAACCCCAAATCTAAATAATTGACAGCTCCCCCAATCATTTGTATGACAGGGATAAACTGGACTCTGCTTTATAGCAAACAGAAAGCGTTAAGCGGATTTTTCCCTAGGAACACGAAACACTACAGTGAACACGAAGTTAATTATAGTCTATAGAACCTGCACTGCACAGGCAGAAATGCACTGAAAAGGTGTGGTGACACAAACATTTAGCGACCTCATTTGTTGTGTGTGTCAGCACCCGATCCTGATTGGAGCCAAAACAAATAAAGGGGACACAACATTGAGCAGCAAAACCTATGCAGCGGTGGACGCAAACATGCAGCGCACGCAATTTGAAGTCAGTTTGAAGTGGGCGCAACACTGAAAAATGAAAACAAAAGGGGTTCCGATCAAGAGCAGAGAGGATGTATAACGAACCTCAGGCCAAGAGGAGGAGCACGAGGAGGACGATTTGGATGAGGGGGCGTGGACGTAGCCGATAGCCAGGCGGTCGGGGAGAGCGCCGGCGTCGGCGGAGGACGCGGCGTGGGGGTGGGGGTAGGGCGGTGGCGTTGTGGCGGCGTAGAGGTTGGCGAGGTGGAGCAGGCACTGCACGGGCTCGCGAAATCGCGGCGGCGCACGGGGTTAGTTGCGGAATTCGGAGCTCAGCTCGACGGATGAAATGGGTGGAGGAAGAGGAGGAGGAAGCGGGTACGCGGGGGCGTGGTGGGTACCTGCTTGAGGCGGTGGAGCAGGGGAGGGGGGATGTTGCGCAGGTCCAGCAGGAAGCAGAGCAGCGCCATGGCCGCCCGCCCACATGCGTCCTCTTCCGATTACCCCTCCTCCCTCTCTAGCCTTCTTCTCCGGCGCCGGCCGCTACCTGCCGACGAGTGCGGGTGGCTTCCCCAATACGGCGCCTCACCGCGCCGCGCCGCGAGGAGTGAATTTGAATGTGTTGGCTTGCAGAGCGCACACACGAGCCCGTATATATAGTCAGGTGGCGGGCCCCTCGTGTCAGAGATTTTCTGGAACAAAAAGAGGCACTTGAACGGTCCAAGTCGAACCGACTCGATCCCACTCCATCCGAGAAGGCGAGAAGCGAAGAGGCACAAATCACAGAGTAACACGATCCAGAACCATTGCCACGCACTGTCATCTTTACCTGGAGGAAGTTACAGGGGAACTGGAATCTGTGCCTTTTCTATACATGCAACTAGCCTGCTAGTACAAATCTATCACTTTGCTGAAGTTCCAACTATATACTACTAAAGATTGATTAGAGCACTCCCTCAGCCCCACATTCAAAAAAAAAAAAAAAAAAAAAAAAAAAAAAAAAAAAAAAGTGAGACTACACTACACCGTTAATTCTTCCAGGAGAGCTCAGGAGTTTTGGATTCCAGAATGAATATGTTCTACAACATTTCAGCGCCCAAACATTCAGGACTTCCGGACAGAGAAGACAGCGCCATCGTTCAGAGGCAAGAGGCTGAAATAGGAGCCATTCTCGTTGACGCAGCATGCATGCCACTTTATCGGATACGAACCTTCAGGGAACGAGGAGACATCCAGCAGGCAAGACGAGAATCCCTGCCCGCTGTCAGCTGGTTCGAAGGGCGCAAAGGCCGTCATCATATCCGAGCCAAACTGGGAATCCTTCCTGTCCCTGCCCTTAATCAGATCACACTTTATGTACCGCAGCAGCTTGGAATTAAGCTCAACCATTTCGGCAGTCTTGCGCGGTTCAAACTGCTTGCTTGTCCCTGCTGCGTCTAAGCAGGGTGCCGAGCTTGCAGCCAGAATGCAATACAATTTAACGGGGCGAATGGCAGTTCTCTCCAACACATGTTTCCACTGCATGCAGAGGGTCAGAGACAACTGGAAACCAGGCTCTACTGACATTCTGTTTTTGTCCGCAGGATTTGAATCAAACATGTAAAGTTCAGCGCCAAGGCAAGGCCTGCAGATATACCAAAAAGAAAATGTTATCTCGTGTTTGGAAGCTCCATTTGCAGGCAACAAACCTCTGGATGATGCTTATCAAAGGGCAATTCTTGTTCATGCTTATCAAGGATATCCTACAACAAAAGTAACTGAAAACACTACTATTTTTTATCAGAAATTGTCTGGTATTTCAGTCACCAAACAAATGCTAATAGGTGAAAAAGGTATTTGATTATCAATGCAGTGAAACAGAATATTTACCTTACTCTGAAGAAGTACTTGGGAACCACAAAAGGCAATTCCAAAAACTTCTGCAAAATGCTGGACAGAAGTTGCAACCCTCCAGGCAAAGAATATAAACAGTCCGCTCCATTTGTCCATCCACTAGATTTAGCATTCTCACGTGCACAAAGCAACGATGCCACAGCAAAATGGCAAAGAGAATAAGAATCCTTTTCAAGATCACCTGAACAGTTCATTCGTCCACTGGACTGTAAACAGACCTGTGCACCAAAATAAGTCGGCATGAATTGTTGCAGTTGGGAGACAATTTGCCTGTCAGACCCATCTACTCTTCCATGTAAATCTTGTAGGACTGAAGCGTGAGAAAACCTCTTTGGAAGCTTGCACTGCTCTGCATCACTGTATGCTGTTGAGAAATCCACACAATATGCAGTACAAAATGCCAAAAGTGAGCACATCAAAGCAAGCCTAGCTAAACTACTAGAGCTATGACGATCCATATCCATATGGGATGCAGCAAGGAGATCATAACTCTTTGCCAAATCACTTAGTCTTAAAGAGCAACTAGCCAAAGCAAGTATTTGGCCTTGGATAAACTCTTCGGAGACATTTAAATGATCTTCTCTTCCTTCATGTGCAGAAGAATTTGCACTAACAAAACGAAGAACATCAGTTAAGGTCTCAAGAAATGATGATCTGAGGCTAATAAACCATCTCTGGAAAAAGAATTCATAATCTGAAGAGGCATTTGATTCTAGGGCCTCATTAGCTAAGCATGTTCTGCCACAAATACTAGTGATTTTTGTTTGGTGGCCATGCAACTCTTGAGATCCACTGAAAATACTGTCAGTATCTGTTTCAGCACAGTAAAGGTCCTCACTAAGATCACAGTCTGCTTTTAGCTCACCAACTAACTTTATAGTTGCTGAGGGAAAAAGCAATAGCTTCATCTCAATTTCCCCAGCAGAAAAAAGTAGCAATGATTTGAGCCAACAACCGAACGAGCCTGGATTAAATACATCTGCCAGTTTCCTGAACACAAAGGAAGCTGTGAACCAGAGACCTTTACGACAACAGAACATGGAAGACCTATAAGCTTCCCAGTATTTCTGCTTTTTAATAAGCATTTTGGTCATTCGAAGTGCACATAATTCCTGAGCTATCCAAACAGAAGGAGTTAAGAAGAATTTAGGCTCCTCTTTTGAATAACCTGATTCCTGATTGACATCTCCGATTTTACAAGTATCCCGGGCAATACAAGCACACATTATCAGATGGAAGGCTTCATATGTATCCAAATATTGAGAGTCATTCTGATGAACACACCTGATTAGATCCTTCATACTATCATGAAGAATGTATCTTGCACCAGATGTTTTACAAAGCACATCGTGACAAGCATTTGCAAACTTGAGCATCAAGAGAGTAAGATCATGCGCAATGGACTTTTTGTTCTTGTGATCAAGTTCAGATGAATCCAGTTTTCCCTTACCAATGATTGTTTCACTGCGAGAAGCTTCAATACTTGTAGCTAAATGTTCAACATTGCCATTCGAAGAGCTCAATTCCTCAAGAGCAACACTTGTCTGGAATTGTTCTACAGAGGTAACAGCAACTTCAGAGTAACCACTTCCATTAATTCTATATAGTTCTTTTACCAGGCCTCTTAGTTTACCAAGAGCAACAGCAGCCGCAGAAGGGTAGCATGTAACAAGCTTCAGCATAAGTCTGAAAGAAGCTATGTATCTCTTATCCAATTCAGATGACATGCAGATGCTTCCACTAGTGACCTTTTTCTTTTCATTGCTGATTACTTGATTGACCAGAGATATAATATAATTCACAATCATTGTTATGATCTTACACAGAGGTATGTTCATACCATTTTCTTCAGAAATTAGTGGTGTGTTATTGGTTATTCCTTGGCACTCAGCATATGCAAATGATGAACCCTTAAGAATGGTCATGCTCAAATCTGGCCTTGCTTGCTTGAGAATACAAAAGACTTCCACAAGTATTTCTAGAGCAGTACCTTGCATCTCCAAGGAAGAAGAATCTAAAGAACTTTCAGCAGCCAGCAGAAGCTTAGATAATTCAGAGCCATTGAAATGATGAATGCTTAACGCTTTACCACAGAAGATCTGAAAAGGTGTTATCCAATCAGATAATAAGAGGAAAATAATTTCCAAATCAGAAAGCACAGGAGGCAATTAATCATCACCTTCTGCAGAATCCTTAACAAATCGCCCTTACAGTCAAGCGAAAAATCATCATCATCAATTAGTGGCAACAATCTGCCAAAAACAGTCCTAATAATTGGAACATGGTAGGTATTTCTGTGAAACATGAAACACATGCATTTTAACGCCATAGACTTCATAGGACTGGAATCATGATTCAGAAACAGTAACAGTAAATCCACCTGCAACAGCATGGTGACAGAAGGAATAAAGTTAGTTCAAAATCAATCAACAAGCAGAGAACATTGTTTCTGGACCATTGCTATACACCAGGATCTCTTATCCAGATGGTTAGATAAATGGATAGCTTTTATGTTAATAGATGTTTGCAACAGCACAAATGGTAGTGCTAAAGAACAGGAGAAGGTTTGGGGCAACATCCAAGTATAATTTAAACCTCATCTAGCAGTGGTTTTACTTTTGGAAGCAGGAACCATCTTTCAGTAAAGTGACAAAGGAGGGATAAATTGATTCTAAGCACTACTCATTGAAGGTTGCAATTTGCAAACATCACTACAAAAAGAACTTCATGAAGATTTCAGTATGTGCAATTGTATGTTTGTTGCAACATGAACACGATGACATAACAGGAAACACAGTTGCAGGGCAGGGATGACAAACATTGCTTGCACTACCTGGTCACGAAATAAAATGACTGACTTCGATACCAATCTTGAAAGCGAATAGAGAATTTCAGATTTGAATACATCTTCCAGTGTGCCAAGAACCATCTGCTTTCCAACCTGTGAGGTTAACAGAAAAATCACTTCTTAAAGTTCACTGAGGATAACAGCATGTTAAAACATGAAGAATAGCTCCTTTAGAAATGTGAAAGCAAATCGCAACATTATCCTGTTACTATCTAATCCGTCCATTTCAAAACATCCCCCGTGTCAGTTATTGGTAATTTTAATCATTGACATCTATATCAGCTTGGCCATGAGTGAAACTTTAGTTCAATATGTGTTGTACGAAACATGTCCACATAAATTTGCACGGGCGGCACAGATATTGACCAAAATTAAAGTAAATGGATAAATTTCATCTTTAAGCAACAAACGGATATCCATAAACACCTCATGAACTCTATGGATAACAGCCAACGTACAATCAAGCTTCGAGAAAGCCTTAATTGCTGCCATGATAACTTGTGGTTCTGATGTCCGAGAACATATCAATCTTCTGAACACTTCAAGAATGATCCATGAGAAGTCCTCTGACAGACGACAAATGCAACCAGCCGCAAAAATTGCTGCCTTCACCTGCCAATGAACAAGCATACATGTAAAGTCTTTAAAATTGGATACTTCGAAAATGCAAACACTTGATAGCAATTACATGTTATACAATCAAATAGGAAGTTCGTTTAGGGTACATTGCAATGTTAAAGAAAGGTATTAACCTCGAGAGCACTTGAAACGCCCAAGCTCGAGAGTATGAGAGAGCGGACGTGCACGCTGTCCTTGGCGACCTCGGCGAGGCACCCGAACACCCGCAGCGCGAGCGCCCTGTCCCGCGCGCTCCCCGTGTCGTAGACCGCCTTGACCCTCCTGAGCAGCTGGTCGGGCTCCGCGACGCGCGCCCCGGCCAGCGAGCCGCGTCTCCCCGCGGCGGTGAGGAGGGTCCTGACGACGCGGGCCCGCATGGCGCCTTCGGCTGTTCTGAACTCGGTGGCGAGGCGGAGGAGCATGGTCTCCGCGAAGACGCGCGCCTCCCCGGGAAGGACGCCGTACGCGGAGGCGACGGGCGCGGGGGCGGCGGCGCCGGCGCAAGCACAGAGCTGCCGTAGGCGCAGGCCGGCGTCTTCGAGGGCGCGGAGGCGCGTCGCTGCGGCCGGACGGGCGCGGAGGTGAACAAGGGAACAGAGGAGAAGGGGAAACGGAAGTGGAGGAGGTGCGGTTGCGCTTACCGTGGTGGCGCGAGCGGAGGCCCCTATCGAGGTCGATGCTCCAGTCCATGGCGGACGCCGCTGGGATCCTCTCCATCGCGGGCATCGCCGCCGCCGCCGCCGCCGGCGCCGGTGGCCGGAGGGTTTTGGCTTTCTAATTATTTTTCGACGGGACGCGGTTTTTTTCTTTTTTTTTTTTTGCCGCACCGCCGCTCGTTGGGTAAGAACGAAGGGAGGACGTTCGATCTTGATCCTACGGTTTTTATCTCCATATAAACCCCGTTCCCTCACATTCCTACCGGGTTTTTTTAAAAAACAAAACAAATTCCTATTTCCTACCAGTTTTGCCATTTTGGCGAGCGGCACAATTTTCCTTGTTGGGCTCCACGTCAGCACCGTGTGTCCGTATCGGCCCCTAGGCAAATCCACGTGTGGTCTTGCGCTTGGGCTTAGGCTTGAGTCTTGACGCAACTGAAAAATCAGCTCAGAAAAAAATGAAAAAAAGAACTATTAAATTTTCTAATTTGACGAGAAAGCATTTAGGCTGTTCGCACTCTACTCTACCCTTTAAAAGAAAATATTTTGTGCTAATCATTAAGATTTCAATCTTTAAATTAACTTCTTCGCACTCGTCAACCTTTATATCCCATACTCTATATCAACTATACTATATTTTATTCAACCATCCCAACTACCCTCTCTTCTCTCTCCTCACCTTTTTTTTCTCCTACCCTTTTCCCCTCCTCTTTTTCTCTGTTGTCTCCCCACTCTCTCGATCATTCTCACTTCAGCTCCGGCACCTTCCTTTCTCTCTCCCACCATCTTTCTTCCTCACCGACGGCGCGAGGGCGAGGCGGGGCATGGCCGGCGCGGCGGAGGAGCAGGGCCCCGCCCCCGACGTGCTCCCTCTCCTCGCTCCAGGAGGCCTCCCACTCCGCGCGCGGGAGCTGGAGCGGCGCGGGGTCGGCGGCGGAGTCGAGCGCTCGATCTGCGGCCGGCGGGGCTCGATCCGCAGCCGGCGGCCCTCATCCGGCCATGCCACCGCAGCGCGGAGCAGCTCGCGCGCCGGGTGGAGCTCTAGCTCGGGGCGGAGCGCGCGAGGTGGGCGCGGGCTCTGGTGCCGCCGTTCATGGAGGTCGCGGTGGCGCCGGCGACGCGGAGGGGCGCGGGAGGAGCAGCGGCGGCCGCAGCAGGCGGCGGGATCGAGCTCGGCCGCCGCGGATCTGGAGCTCGAGCGGCGGCGCGACCTTGGGCTCGAGCCATGGAGGCTGAGCTACTCTCCCCTGCGCCATCCTCCCTTATCACTGCGCCGGCGGCCTCGAGCTCTCTGGCGCCAGGACCCTCCTTCCCATCCCCTCTCTCGATCTCCGCCGCGCCCTCCTCACCCACGCCGAGGAGCGGCCCCAGCTTCGGCGAGGCGGGCAAGCTCGAGCGGCGGAGCTCCAACTCCTTCGCTCTGGCAGCAGCTCCCTGCGGCGCCCGTCTCCTCCACTCCCCTCCCGCGGCGGAGCTCGTCCGGCCCGGCGCGGCAGAGAAGGGGCGAGCTCGAGCCCCTCTTCCCCTGCGCGGCGGAGTCCCGGCACGGTGGCGGTCGAGCACGTCGGCGGTGGCCTCCTCCCTTTACTCTTCCTCTCTCCGGTCGCGGGTGGTTGCAGAGCGCGCGCAGTATGCGGGTCCCGCGCCGACGTGGCCTTTACCGGCCCTCTTTCTCTCTCTGTATTTGCCGAGCGGCGGAGTAAAACGGGATGTTCCGTTTCTTTTACAGCAGGCCGCTGCAGCCAAAAAATCTGCATAGCTCACGGTAAATGGCACGTGGCCTGTACAAGTTTGTGTAGCGACACCACTGCGAACAGCCTTAGAAGTTGGAACGCTTTGGATCTTTTGCTACTACTTGGCTTGCTTGAGTGGGCAAAAAGTAGTCCGAATAATTCAGCAGAACAAGAAGCATTTAGCAGAAACGTCCGGAACCAATGGACCAATGCTATTTTGGCCCGAAAATGTAGTCTGAATAAGCCACATTTCTTGCGGAAAGGCTATATACCGTACATGCGGTATTCACGCCATCGCCACACACCCCCATGAGCAAAGGCCACCACGCGCTTCAGCTGATGGGCCATGGAGCACTTGCGCATGCATGCAGGCCGGTTGGCGGGCCCGGGAGCAGCGCACATACAACATGTTGACCGCGGGATGAGCTGGTTGGACGGCCCACCAAGTTAGTTCCTCGTTTTTTTTATTTTTGTTCTTCTTTTTATTTTTCTTTTGTTTTTGTTTATACTGTTTATTTTCTTCTTTTATTTTTTATTTCTCTTGTTTATTTTTTTACTGATTCTTGTGACCGATTCTCAGTGAAAATAAGACGAGCAATACTATTTGGTTAATACTATTTGGCTTCACATGTATATATTTTTTCTATGAGTCATATAATGTGTTTCAAATATTTTTACATTTCACTAGATGATTTGTTCCGCATGTTAAGGTTCATGTTCCCTCGGTATGATATTTTTGTTCCGAAAGGTTAGATATATTTGTTCTAGATGATTTGTTCCGCATGTTAAGGTCTATGTTCCCTCAGTATGATATTTTTGTTCCGAAAGGTTAGATATGTTTGTTCTAGATGATTTGTTCCGCATGTTAAGTTTCTGTTCTCTCAGTATGATATTTTTTTTCGAAAGGTTAGATAATTTGTTCTAGCTCTTAAAAACATATAAATTGTTCCTACTATTATAAAAAGTTTCCGTTTTTTAGTTCTAAATATAGTCAAGTGTAGTCTAGTTTTGAAGATCTCGTCATATGAAACGTAACGGTGAAATCAGAATTTGATTTGGATATTCGATGTAGTACGAGTTACGAATTTATTTTCAAAATCTTTTGTCGTGGACCCCATGCGTTGATGGGCGAAACTCTCCCTGGGACGTGCTTGCGCTGGTGCGGTTGCTTTACTTGGTGGGACCCATGCTGTTTTACCTTTTTTTATATGGACACCGGGGGCGTCGTTCTCTTCTCGGGACAGGGGTGTGCGTGGAGCGCTGCCGCACCGCCAGCCAGTCGACCCCCAATTCTTGATCCTCTTTTAACAACTACTGTTGGGTTGCTTTTCATTTAACTTTGAATCACCTGACCTTCTCCCTATTCGATTTTGGGCAAAGTCATATTTTCACTCGGCTATAGCAAATGTCTTATTTTCAACCCACAACTATAAAATCGGATGGGGTCATCCAACTGTCAAAACCGGAGCTGTCAAAACCGGAGCAGCTTTACCTTTGGGGTGGTTTTCAAAAGATTGCATTATCTATAATTTTAAAGTTTGTATGTAATAAAAAAGCATAGCTAATTCATTTGAAATTGGAAAACTATAAATCGATACCAAAATTGTCTTCAAAATATAGGATATTTATCTGTACTCTATTTGGAGTTGTTTACATCTAATTTGTTACGATTCATAATGATTTATTTCTCGTAATAAAACACAAGGAATAGGAACAAATAAAATTCAAATAAGCCCAAATAGAGCACCAACACCCCGTTTGGAAGTATGCATTGAACCATGGAATCGTGAATTTGACATTGAAGAGGCTCCAAATCTCCAATGCCGTTGTTTGGACAGTCTCCGCATCGACGGACGGAATTGGGCTGAAATGACGCGTGACTTTCCCCCCACCCTCCCGCGCGTGCAGCCCAATTCAGATCCCTCCCGCTCAGAATTGAGCGGAATTGCTCCCCATCCCTCCGTCCCGTTCCTTTTCGCGAAAAAAGAAAAAACGCCGCTCGCGGGAGACAGCGGCGAATCCGCCTCTGCCTCCACCGCCAGCCTTCCCGGCGACCCTCCCCGCCTCCGTCAGGTGAGCATCGTCCGAAGGCTCACCTTTCCTCATCTTTCGTCCTTCCCCCTTCCCCTTCTCACTTCGTGTCTTCTCCCTCCCCTGGGCTCTCGGCAGACGGAAGGGCGAGGGAGGCAGCCGCCGGCAGGGGCCGCCGCCGCTACGGGCCGCCTCCTTCCCAGCCTGCGTCGCCAACTCTCCCAGCCAGCGACAGGTAGTCCAGCCGCCCTAGTCTCCGCCGCCCCTATTTTGGCCGATTGAAGCCCTAACAAATCTTGCTGTTGGTTGATTTTTCAGGGTACCAAGACTTGGGTTTGCTGCTGCTTTGGCCGACTGAAACTTTGGGTTGTTGTTTTGGCCGATTCAAGACTTGGGTTGCTGATTTGCCTGATTCAAGGTATGTGAAGCATTGATGTGTCTCTTTTGTATGACATGATCTGTCACTTGTTGTTATATTTCTGAATGGTGTGCTTGCATTGTAGCTATAATATGTCAGATCTCGAATTGATTTCTTATATAACTGAAGAAAATGAAAGAAGAAAGAAGAGGAGAATTGCGTTAACAGAACTTTACTTTGAGTTGGTTGTTCTTGGGCTTGCATATCTTAGTGAGCAACGGCCACCAAGGAATATAGGGTCCTTTAGCAGTGATGAGCAACGGCACAATTATAGGAAGTATTTGCTCAAGGAGATGTATGATGGGTCTGAAGTTACATGCTATGATAAGTTGCGTTTGACTAAAAGAAACTTCCATGATTTGTGTGCATTATTGCGTGAAAGGTGTGGTTTGCGTGACAACATATATATTGCTGTAGAAGAAAAGGTTGCTACGTTCTTGCTAGTAGTTGCGCATGGTCTAAAAATGAGATTGCTTCATGGCGACTACAAGCGTTCTTTAGAGACTATCAGTAGACACTTTTCTGATGTGTTGACAGCCATTTTATCTATAAGTGCAGAGTTCATTAAGCTTCCGGATCCTTCTATTCATCCACCTGATGATTACAAGTGGAAGTGGTTTGACAATGCACTTGGAGCACTAGATGGGTGTCATAATATTATCATGTTTTTAAGTGTAAAGTAATATATATATAATCATCCAATAAATATTTATGTTGTGAAATACACATTGCAATGCATTTTTACACCATTGTAGACTACCCAACCTACAATTCCACCTTTGTACATCCAAACATGAATTGGAATTGGTTGTTTCCTTTGATTCTAGCTCTCAAATATTTGTACATCCAAACGATGGCATTGGTATTTGAGGTCATTTTCAATTCCTCTCAACATTAGTATTCTAGGCCAATTCAATACCGCACCCTTCAGTATCTACGTCCAAACGAAGCCCAACAGATACGTTAAATTTTTAGAAATTTCAAGTCAACATGTTGTTATTTTCACCTCCATCTCTATTACCTTCTCGAGGCCGTTGGCAGACATTGGAAGCTCTTTTTTTAATTGTCGAGACCTTGACGCTTATATGAGATGTGGAACTTCTATGAACATTGACGGAACTCGAATCTTAGATTAAATTTGCCTAAAAAGTTTTATACGTAACTTGCACGGCAAAACATTGTGTATCTGATGCTCGAGGAGAAATAGGACAAGACACGGTTGTAAGCTAAAATTATTATTATTATTATTGTTGTTTTTTGAGAATGGTTGTAAGCTAATGAAGCCGCCGTAGAACACAACTCAGAGCTGCGAGCCCAGGCTTAAGCTAGAACACAACTACACAAGCGCGGCGCGGCGGGTATGGGCGGGTCCGGCCACCCTTACTCGCCGGCGGAACTGGAGCTGCCGGGGTTCGTGCCGCAGCGGCTGTCGCAGGGCGAGATCGTCGCGCCTTTCCTGGCCGCATCCCTCCTCGTCGTCCTCGCCGTCTGGATCATCTCAGGTAATTAACCCCACCCCCCCCTCCTCGTTCGATCCGATCCGATCCCCAGCTGGGAATAATCCCTCAGTAACAAGCCCCGATTGGCGATTGCATTGCGCCTGCCTGCAGGAAGATGCGGCGGCAGATTATCCAGGACCGACCGCTCGCTCATGTGTTGGTGGGCGTTCACGGGGCTGACTCACGTCGTCCTCGCCGGGTCCTTCCTCTTCTTCACCCCGGATTTCTTCAGCAAGGAGAACCCCAGTTACTTCCACGAACTCTGTGAGTTCTCCAGCTTCGCTTCCCCGACATCGTCGGTGTACTAATCATCTTTTCGAATCGACTTGGCGTCTGACGACGGAGCGAATTCCCGTTTCAGTCAAAGAGTACAGCAAGGGTGACTCCAGATACGCCGCCAGGGACACTGTAATCCTCGCGCTCGAAGTGATAACCATCGGGTTCAAAGGCCCTGCATCGCTGCTCGCAGTGTAAGAACTGGCTTCCCCATCTTTTCTGAACAAACAAAATGCAATTCCGGGTGAATATTCTACCTTCTGTAGCTTTGTTAAATCCAACGGAAAGTATTCACATTTTCCCCTCCTTTCATGTGTTCGCGATACTTGAACACACTGGTGTGGTATTCAGAACCATGACAGTGTAGCTTACTGTTTTATCTGACCACAGATTTCTCTGGTTGCAGATATGCGATTGCAACCAGGAAATCCTACAGCTACATCCTCCAGTTTGCCGCTTGCTTGTGCCAGCTCTACGGATGCTTGGTTTACTTCACCACTGCATACTTGGGTGGCTTCAACTTCTGGGCCAGTCCATTCTACTTCTGGGCGTATTTCATCGGCACAAACAGTCCGTGGGTTGTCATACCAACGCTCGTCGCTACAAGGAGCTGGAAGACGATATCCGCAGCATTCCGAGCTGAAAAGGTGAAGACTGGATAGACGATACATATGTTGTAAAACAATCGGCAATCCTGAAACTGGAATCCTTGTGTGTTCTTACCACTGGAAATCATCTTGTACCTTTTGCAAATATAGCATTGTCCTGAAAATGAGTTTTACGTAGAGATGGCTGAGCATGAAAAGAGGGGTAGAATGTGTTGTAATTCAGATTGTACAGCGATGGAAACCGACAAATGCTCTGAGCCTCTGACCACGAAATGAGGGCATACGAGACAAGAAGCAGAACAGCCTGAAACAATGAACTGACCACTCCGTGGTGGCGTACGCCCTTTCACTCATTAAAAAACTTGCCCCTCGTGCCCCTCGTGCGCTGCGCTCCTCATTAAAAAACTCCAACGGTCTACTCCGTTCATCAGTTCATCACCCATCCCATCCTGTTCCGGCCTCGCTGCAGCAGTGGCCGCCGTCTCAAGCCCTCAAGCCCGTAGTTCGCGAAAACATTTCGCGAAAAGGTTTCGGGTTTTAATTTTATCAATTTAGAAGCAGTAAATGTACGAAAAAAGTGGAAAGTTATATGGATAGGTTGAAAATCTCGAGACGAATCTAACGATGGTAATTAGAGGGCAATTAATCCATAATTAGCGGATGATTACTGTAGCACTAGCACTACTGTTGCAAATCATGGATTAAGTAGACTCATTAGATTCGTCTCGCGATTTACAGTCTATCCATATAACTTTTCACTTTTTTCGTTTACATTTAATACTTCATGCATCAAAGATTCTCCTTTGATGTGATGGATGAAAATATTTCGGGTGGGAACTAAACATGGCCCAAGGCAGTCTCAACGCACAGTGTTTATGGGTAGTTTTTATGTCGACACATAAGCAAGAAATCACTATAGAAACTACACTTCACAACCCATGATTTCTTGATATGGATCGTTAATAAATGCATCAGCTCTTCTGCCAATCATATTTACTCTTTATCTATCATGAAGAAACCATCACCCCCTCAACGCAAACTTTGGTAGTGTCTAGTGCATAGGTTCTCGCGTAGACATTGGGTCTCATGCAAGACCCAGTTTTTTCTCACTCTACTCTCTTTCTTATTTAATACAATGCCACATAAGCTAAAAGTCCTATATGTCAATCTAATTAATGCTATGAAAACTATCCTAGTTGGAGGGTTGGGACTCCCCTCATACGACCTCGATCTCGCGTTGCGCGTCGGCGTGTTTCGCATTACTATTATTGGCCGTGTTTAGTTCCGCGGTGAAAAGATTTTGGAAGAGAATCTTTTCACATTTAAAGTATTAAATATAGACTAATTAAAAAGTAATTGCAGATTACGTCCGGAATTCGCGAGACGAATCTAATGAACCTAACTAATCTATCATTAGCACATGTTACTGTAGCATTAATGTAGCAATTTAGTGTCTAATCACGGCTTAATTGGACTCATTAGATTCGTCTCGCAAATTGCAGTCTATCTATATGATGCGATTTGTTTTTTACCTACATTTAATACGGCATACATGTGTCTAAACATTTATTTTAGATTTTAGATTTTGAAACTAAGGTCATTATAAACGAAGCCGCCGCTGGTGTGGCAGGCGACCTCTCCCCTCTCTCTCTCTCCTGCCGTCGTCACAGTGGCTGTCGTCTCGCGGACCAGGGGACAGGAGGCAGCAATGGGGCACCCTTAGTGCATGCACTGGCAGAGCCTCGTGAAGACCAAACTGGGTGCCGGCCCCCCTTCCAACCAAAATTTTCACTAGCAATTCTCAATCTTAAATACATAATTAAGATCATTTTACTTACGGAGTATATGTACATGTTTGTGCGTGTACAAGTTCTGCAAAATCCATAAATCTGCTCATATTTCTTACTGAATTTCAGCTTTCCTTTGCTTCTAGAGTATTTTTTAGGTATAACATTTCTGAATGGCCCCCTCTTAACAAAAGTTCACGCTCCGTCGCTGAGGGCATGTACAACCCACAGACGGTTGGTTGTCTACAGAATCTCGATTTTAACATACAGACAGATAAACAGACAACTCATACAACCCACAGACAGAGAGACCATCTATAACTTATTTAATGCTTTGCATGTAGTTTAAGATCAACTACAAATGTATTTTTGTATACCATTGTGTGGCTATTTTTTTTACTGTGCTGCACGGATAGAATCTCATCTCATCCCCTCTGTTCCATATATGTGGGTCCCAGCTGTAAGTCTCACAATGAATCTCCTTTGGGGGAAAAAAAATAAAACCATCGTTATCCTCTCACGCAGCAGCTATGGAGCACCCGCTCGCTCGAGCTCGTGTTACCGGCAGTCCAGCACCAACGACGAAGCTTCACCAGATCGAACCCGGAAGCTCAGCCATGGCGGCCGCTAAAGCTCAGCTCGTAGCGGCCGGGGTGGAGCAGCCCGTAGCGGGTGATGGAGCAGCACCAGGCGGAGCACGGAGGTGGAGCTCCTCCGGCAGCACAGGTCGACGAGGAAAGTGCGAGGCACGACGATTTTGGCGGGGAATCTCCCGCGCGGTGGCCTGCGAAGGATTTGAGAGAGAGGCGAACGTGGGCACACGGGATCCTGACCACCCGTCGCTTGGTGAAGACGACGAGCTACAACGCACATGCAGGCGTCGGCTCCGCCGGGAGAACGGGATGGAGGCGTCGCCTCACCACATGACGGGAAGCCCGTCTCTAGGCGTCGGCGGGGGGCATTTTGCATATTTGCTAAGACAGAGATGGGGTACACAGACGGGCTGTACATGCCCTTACGCGCCGGCGGAGCTGCAGCTGCCGGGCTACGTGTCGCTGCAGCTCAGCTACGTGTCGCTGCAGCTGTCGCAGGGCCAGATCCTCGCGCCCTACCTGGGCGCGTCACTTGAAGTTACATCCGAGTAGGGGTGAAAATGGTGAGGATAATTTCCGCATCCGATCCGCTTCGAATCCGAATTTTGCGGATATGGAAAAGCATTTTTGATATCCGTGAGGATATGGATAATCCGAATCCGATTGTGTGTGGATGCGGAGTAGGATATGGTTTAAACGAAATCCGATGGATATGGATTATCCGACAATTGAACGCGGATTATCCGAGGCTTATAATAGGATATCCGACTAATCTAACGAGCTAACCATGTCACCACACTACAAATCAAGCTCAACTCAAATAACGAGACACCCACAAATTATGTTATGGTTCATGAACTATAAAGATGAGTATTTTTCGTGTTGTGTTGCTAAATTATAGTTTGGTTTAGAAATTATTAGTCACTATAAAAACTATATATAAGCATGTATTATCCAACTATATTAATCCGCATTCGCTCCGAAACCGCTCCGACTCCGCACCAGTTCCGACATCCGAAACAATTCGCATCCGTAACCGCATCCGCAAGATATCCGCTCCGCTCCATATCCGACAAAGAAATATGGATGAGGATGTGGAAAAGGTATTATCCGCTCCGATCCGATCCGCTTTCATCCCTACAGCCGAGTAAGCCAACCATAATATTATTGGATTACTAGAGTGCTGTTTGTCACTGTGGATATTTCACATCATATAATATTAGTTTCAAAAGATGTTAGAATCTGGTGAGGACATCATATAACAATGAAAAAAAATCACAAATATGATTTCATTAGTTTACAATACATCCCAATACCATCTAATAGCATTGAAACATGTATTAACCGGACAAGGCCTTCCGTAGCAATGTATTCAATCCACATGTGTATTAAATTCACACCGGGAATGAGTAGATCCACAAGCCCGCATGCAATACATGTTAGGATAATTTTCATGACATTAGAGACGAGTATTTTTTCAAGCCTTGATGAGAGGAAATGGCCGAGGTTGGTCGTCACCTTTTATATTTATAGGGCGGCTAGTCTTCCCTATACAAGCAGGATTTGTAGATGCGCTGGAGAGATAAAAACTTTAATCGATCGTCACGCTTGATAGAAAAATAAATATAATATTATATTCCTAATCTGAATGCTTGTTGTAGCTCTATCTTTCTATCTCTTCCTTGCATGTGGACCCACCTAGCTTCAAGTATGAAGCTTCAGGTTTCCTTGCATATGTATGCTAATTCTTCAATTATCTTCTCTTGTGTAACACCCCGTATTTTAAAGCATTTAAAAATATTTTTTCTTATAATTTTTCTTAATTAAATATAATTCGTTTTCTTTGAATAATTAAAATATACTTTTCTTTAAAATAAGACATGCATTTAAATGGTAATGTGTGATGCATTTGAGTGCTTTAGAAATCTTTTCCAATCCTTAAATTCCAAGAGATAGATTTTTCCCAAAGAGAATCTCTCTTTCTTTCAATTTAGGTTTAAATATTCAAATTTCATTTAAATATTAATTCTCGATCTGAAATCTTCTCAAAATATTCTAAATCTACCTTCTTCAAGTCTCATATCAAATCCTGTTTAAATTTAAATTCCCATACAAACTAAACCCTAAAACCTATTCAAACAAATATAAAACCATTCTATTAGTTAACAGGCCGCAACTCTATTGTTCAGCCCAAACTCGGAGTCCAAGTTACACCCCTGAATTCCTCTCCTCTCACCACCTCCTCCCCCTTCCATCCTGGCCCGGTCCCCTTCTTTTTCCGGCGGCAACCCACTATCACCACGCGGCCCAGTTCACCTTCCCCACTTCCCGGCCCGCGTGCCTCCCTCACGCGGCCTGCGCGCCTCCCCAGTGTGGCCCAGCGCGCATGCGCGGTCTGCCCATGCGGCCTTCTCCCTCTCGGGTGCCCTAGCGCCACCGCCGCCGCTGGCAGCACCGCCGCCTGACGCCGCTGTTCCAAGCCATCGTCGCCGCTCCGGTGACCAAAAGCTCGCCGCCGTTCGCCGTCGTGACCCTCCTTCGTCCCCTCATCCCATTTTGCGCTACGTTTTCCTCTCTCATGCCTCCACCGCCGGCGCCATGCACCGGCCGCCGTGTCTGTACACTGCACCGCCGGCCATCCCCGCGTACCGCAGTGCCGCGCACTCCGCCCGCCATGTCGCCCCCCCGCCTTGCCACGCCAACCGCTGCATGCTGCCACGACACCCTCCTCCGCTCAGCACCGATCACGTCGCCCGGCCAGGCTCGTCACCGAAGGCAACAGCGCCGGCCCGAAGCGCGCCCTGCTCCTTCCTGCTCCTTTCTTTAGTCCGAAATGACTCCTCTCGCTCGCTGCTCCCCTCGCGTGCTGCCATGCCACCGCCCGAAGGCTCGACGTCCAGCTCTCGAACCCGACGCCCCTGCCCCCAGCGCCTATAAAATGCACCAAGGACCTCCGTTCCTAGCTCGCCCAACGCAGGAGCTTGAGCTCCATGCACACACGCACAAAGAGCCTCAGCTCTGCATAGCGGTAGCGCCGCCCACGTACACATAGGAAAGGTGCGCCAACTGCTGTTTTGCTCTGCTCCCGGGTGTGCCCGGAACAGTCTAACCAACGACATAGCTTTAGCCATATCACACTGCCCACGTACACATAGAAAAGGTGCACCAACAGCTGCTCTGCTCTGCTTCCGGGTATGCCCGGAACAGTCTAACCAGCGGCATAGCTTTAGCCATTTAACCCAGCATTGTGGACGATGCCAGTTTGGCTGGCCGCGCAATGCCCAACCCCCGCCGCTAAACCCCATCGCTGCCGGGATGCTGCCCGATCCAGGTTCCAGCTCAGTCCACCCTAACTGTTATAATGCCCAACCAAAACCACTAGCCCCACCTAGCAGTTACGCTGCCTAATTCCAAACCCCAGATATCTCCCAGTATAGCAGTTATGCCGCCCAATCAAAAACACCGCTATTAAACCCTAGCCCTATATAGTTGTTGTACCGCCCGAATAAAACCCTACGTAAAACCTAGCCCTTATGCCGCCCGACCAAAATTCCCAAATATTAACAAACCCTAGCCGCCATGCCACCCGACTCCTCCCAGAATATTCTTGGAAAATTACTTGTTAATTTTCTGGAATATTAATAGAAATCCAATCCAATATCCATTAATTATTTAGAAATATGTTTCTAAATAATTAATATAATCACTCGGGAATTATTCAGGTATTCGATAATTCCTAGAATAATTATCCCTAACCTTTCTTAAGGCCACCCTAACACCTAGACCTTTCCTAAGCCCCATCATCCTATCCATTAACTATTATTGAATAATTAATGGATAATTCATCAAATATTAGATTATCCATAAACCTCAAACATCAATGAAACCCTAGGCGCCATACCATCCATATAAGGACCTTCCAGAAATCCATATCGATTATTCGGGAATTATTTCTTAGAAATCTATATAATTTTCGAAATACTGATTAATCACCATCCTTTGCCATTTCTGGAGTAATTACCCATTAATTTCCCAGGAATTTCCTTCCAAAACCCATCAGCCCATCCATTAATTATTTATATAATTAGTGGATTATTTGTCACTTCATCCTCCTTTATTAGGTAAATCCTGGAATATCTATCTCTCCTCTTTATTTCTATTCTATATGCATTGATTGATGTATTGATTATTGCTTTCCATGTTTTATCAATATCGTGATGGGGCTCCGACCAAGTCGCCGAAGCTCCAAAAGGCTCGAAGCCCATCCCGGTCAACATACGGTATGCGCATGCGTAAAAGCTGACTAAGGACGACAATGAAGGCAAGTCTCACCAACAATATCGCCAAATCACTAAACTTTACTGTATTTACAGCATAAGCTATATTGGGCATAATCTGAGTGTATGCCCAGCATCGTTGTAGATATAGGTTGTTATCTTGCTTTGAGATTGGGAGTAGAAGGGTAGCCTCGTCAGGGGGATCCTATCCTAAGAGCTACTCTGATCAAGCTAAGGATCGGTTCACGGAAGAATCTTTCTAGTGCCCGTACAACCCCGCATGCCAAAAAGGTATGGCCTTTGGGAATACCTATTTATGTGAGGCCTTGACTCACACTCCGCTAGCTAGCACTAGTAAACTGTCCCAAGTGGCCATAATGGGCAACGGGTATGCTGGAGATAACCCCAGACAGAGGGCTGGGACTGGTCGGCATGGGTCGCATGAGACAGGGCTGGTAGGGCCCATGGGCGATGCGTGCCCTTTTATTTTGATGATGCATCCACACCCGGGTTGATGTCCTTTTGTGGACGGATATGCGGTCCCTGCTTAGGCCCCAACAGCATCCATGGACAGAGCTAGTGACTGGCTGTCTAGAGATAGACGCCAGTGGGTACGAGTTTCGTAGGTCGGTACCGCCTTGACGAAGGTATGGGCTGACCGAATACGTGGTATATAAGTACAACCTCTGCAAAGTGTAAAACCTATCTGGATAACCACGACTCTCGGCATAGAGTCCATTTAGTCAAAGTCCCTATTGATTAGATTTTCTTTCTTGCATGGAGAACCTGGACGGCAGAAGTGCCATTGGCTGGGTTCTAGACTTGATATCGGGACTGGCAGCGAGGAAATGCCCCTCCAGGACTGACCTTTACTTTCATTTTATTTATATATTTATATTATTGAATTTGTGGGATTTGCTGGGTATTCTATCCAGAATACTCACTCTTACTTTCATTGTCGTACATGTTTAGGACTCCAGGCTATGAGGTGCTACAGCTCATTCCGGTGGAGGAATGAGTGCCCGCCCGCTCTTCGCTAGTTTAAATGGTGTAAAACTATTTTATTTATATGTTATTCACTGCTTTTGATATTAATCTGTGATGGGATCCGTATCAGCGTACTGATCCAGGGACTGATACAGGCGGTCCCAAGACTTTCGGAAGAAGGTCGCCACATCTTGCTTGCTTGAAGACTCCATCAACAACTTGATCGACTTAAAATTTTCACATTGCATCACTCTTGCATCACTTGTGACCTCCATTTATTCTACTTGGACCTATACCTGATTATGGGCCGACTGACCCGATAAATCCGACCCGACCCGCCCGAAAAAAAACCTGACCCAACCCGACCCGAGCACGTGATGGGTCAGACGCGGGCCAGTTTTTTAACCCGAAACATAAAAAAACCCGACCGAACCCGACGTGACCCGAAAAATTACACGTGAAACCCGAAACCCGACCCGACCATGCCACGGGTCGGGCGCGGGTCAACATATTCGACCCGCCAACCCGACATGACCCTACCCGAACCCGACAAGACCCGACCCATGATCAGGTATACTTTGGACCCACCTCATTACGATGATGTTAGCATGCCATTTTGCAACTAGAAGCCACCGCGTGTCCATTTCTTTTTATGTTTTAATAATAAATCCAGAAATCAGTTTAATCATTTAAAATTCATATCTAATTGAATTTAAACCATAAAAATATGAAACTATTAGCACTAAATTTATAAAATCGAACACCTGTTATGTTGTATGTGGCTAGTTTTGAGTTGTTTGGATTTTTCTAAATTGCTTTTCTTGGAGTTTTTCTTCAATTAATGTCCGTTATTTACTTTTCACATTGAATCTGGTTCTTATCAGACTCGAGCTTCAACCAAGAAGACCCCTTCGATCCACAGGAGGAGTACAATGAACAACAAAGCGGTGTCATGTCACTCTCAATCTCATGTAGATCTATGCATGCTTAAATGCTAGCGCTTTTATGTCGTCATGCTTGATGATGAATGGTTGCATAGCCCTATTTTATTAGCTTTGCCTTGACAATCTTCGTATCCGGTTCCTTGATTCTTATTTGTGCACTAGCTCGCCACACAAAGCTAGTTCACTTTATATCATTATAAACTGTCTTTGCATTATGATTGGGCATATTGATGCCATGGTTTGTTGATGGGATCCTTGATGACTCCTTGACAGTTTTTCATGGGAGCAGGCTAGATAGTACTGTTCACATACCTTCTTGGGTAGATGGTGGCTTTGTTGTACTATGATTTTCTTAATGACGACTTCAAAGACTAGACGCTCATCCTTCGCTCGAATTGGCTTGAGGATTCGGAGTCCCTTTGTTTACACGTGTTTCACTGGATGTTTTACTTTGCATGGTTCAATCCTACTGGACTTTATACTGGCATGTGCCGAAATGATGTGTACCAGATATTTATATAATAATTATGACTTTGCTACTTTTATTTTTGTGTTGTATAGATTTGTATCACTTAAGATGGGGTTTGCATGTGATAGCCACTTTCTAAGACTATAACAGAGGTGTAGAGGGTTGAAATATAAGAAATAGAGTTTTTGGTTGGTTGTTTTGAAAAGATAAACACATCAGCTTACCGCTTTGTGCAGTAAGATGACACTAGTAGAGAGAGCAGCATACGCAAACCTCAAAAGTCTTGACGCTATTAAAACCCAGTGCTAATGCACCTTTAACACTGGGTCCAACGTGTAACACCCTGCTTTTTAGGGCATTTAGAAATATAGGCTTTATAAAATTTTTCTTTAATTTAAATTCCTCTCTCTCTAATCCGTTAGGTTTAATATTCAAATATAATTTGAATTTTTGTTTCTAATACAGAACCCCACCAAGATACCCCAAGATAATGCCCATCTCAAGCCTCACACTCAGATTCTATTTAAATTTGAATCCTCATTCAAATTTAAACTCAAAACCCTATTCAAATAAATAGAAAAGCCTTTTATTTGATTAGTAGGCCGAACTCTAACATCCAGCCCAAACCACCTTCGCAACCCGTCGTCGAAGTCCAGTTTCCCCCCTCCTACTTTCAGCCTCGCTCGCCCTCTCTCCCTTTTCCCCTCGCGGCCCAGTTCGCCCTCACGGCCCAGCCGTTCCTCTCTCCGCTTGGCCCATCCGCGCGGCCCACCTTTCCCTCTCCCCTTCCCTCCTCCTCCCGTTCCGCACCGCCGCCGCCTGCTAGCGCCGCCGTCGCCGGCAGAGTTCCGTCGCACGCCGGCGTCGCAATCACTGCGCCTCTTCCCCACCGTCGGATCCGCATCCAAGCGCCGGCAAGCCACGCCGCAAGCCGTGGCCCCGCGTGACCTCACCTTCCCGCCCAACGCTCCTCTTCCTCCCCCATTTATTGCGCCGCCGCAACCCTTCCCCGCCGCCCGATCGCCGGCTGTCGGCCGGGATCAACCGGAGGAGGGCAAGCGCGACGCGTGGTCGCTCCTCGGACCTCCACCGCATCCAGGGTGCCACGCCGACAGCCTCCACCGGCCGGAGCCAAGGCCACCGCTGCCGCCGTGACGCCATCTTCCGGCGCCACGCGCCCCCATCTCCGTGGCCACTCTCGGCCGCCTGGAGCGACGTGGCGATCCTCGATGACCGCTCCCCACCCTATAAAAGGGAGGGCACCCCTCCTTTCCCCTGCACAACCCGCCAGAGCCGAGCTCAACCTCCCAACCTTCTTTCCCCCGCCGCCGCGGCCACGCCGCCCCACACTCCCCCTCCCTCCTCTGCTCCATGACCGGGCGCCGCCCTGACGTCGCTGTCAACGGCCGCCGCCCCGCACCCGACCACGCCGCCGCCGCTGCACCACCGGCACAGCCTCGCCGCACACACGCCGCCGCCACACCACCGCGCGCCGCATGCGCCGCCGCCGTTGGGGAACATCTCCCCCGCGCTGCCGTCCGCCGGCGTCGCTTCGGCGAACTCCTCGCCATCGCGCCATGGCTGCCTCCCCGCCCGCATGGCCACCGCCTGACCGCGCGCGCCGCCGCCCGCCGCCATCCCGAGCCGGCGCCGATGCCGTGTGCACCGCGCTGCACCGCGTCGCGCCTCGCCGCGCCGTGCCGCGCGCCTCTCGCCACCGCCAGCACCACAGTCCGCGCCGCGGCCTTCCCCGCGCCACCACCGCCACGGTCAACCGCCACCGACACTCTGTAGCGCCCAGCCGCACCACGCCATGCCACACCGCCCTGCGCCGCACCAGGCCGCGCCCTGCTGAGCACGCGCAACGCGTGCACCCCGCGCCGTCGCTAGGTCGATGGCATGACCAGGCCTCGATCCAGACGTCCAAGCCCCAGAAGGCCCAGAAGCCAAGCCTGGTCAGCATCGAGCGTGTACGCGTTAGCGGACGTCCAAGTACCGTCCATGAAGGCGAGTCCTGGCAACCACCTTCTGGTCATGCCAGTCCTAGTTCTTGGATAATAAAATCAACCAAGTTAACAATATGGACTGCATATTTTATTAAATCCTAAGGAAAGCCCTCTATATTTCACCTCCACCTTGGTTTAGAACCATTTCTAGCCAAACAACCCATTAATAACCCCGGTCACGACCCGTCGATGACCGAGTGTTATATTTCTTAGGAACTTCTGAACATTTTCTTATTTTGAAGAGCTTCAGAGAGAAGAGAGTGAATGCTGAAAATAATATAAAATGAACCAACTAAGAATAGAACCCCATAAGGACGGACTTGCGAGTAAGGGAGGCAGCCTTAGCAGAGGATCCTCTCCCAAACGCTTAATCTGGTCACATAAGGACCGGTTCACAGGAGAGTCTTTCTAATGCCAGTACCACCATACGGGCCAAAAAGGACATAGCCTTCGGGAATGACCTGTAATGTGAGGCCTCGACCCACACTCTGCTAGCAGATCCTAGCCAATCCATCCCAAGGAGCCGTATGATTGGTGCAGAGTGCCGACTAGCAAACTGGGTAGCGCCTGGTGCCTAGTCGTGCATGCGCCAAGTCGGGAAACGAATGTACTGGAGACAACCCCAGACAGAGGGCTGGGACTGGGCGACACGAGTTGACTAGAATATAGGGTCGGAGACCTAAGGGCCGAGGGCCCTAATTTATGAGCTCATACCCGGGTCGATATCCGCGAGGCGGATGATTAATAGCCCCTGTTTAGCCCCCAGTACTATCTGTGGCTGGACCTAGGGAATGCTGTCTGGAGACAGACACCGGCGGGTAAGGGTCTCGTAGGTCGGCACCGCCTTTCGCGAGGGTATGGGCTGACCGACCGTATGGCATAGGGTACAAGTTCTGCAGAGTTAATAACTTATCCGGATAGCCGTGGCTCACGGTCATGAGCCCATATAGTCGAAGCCCCCATTGATTAGAATTCACCTTTAGTAATAAAATATGAGTTGGTGAGATGGTCGGAGGCCCAAGGGATCGAGGCATAAGCCGGCCCAGAAGGATCCTGACGGTCTTTGGGATGGAACTAAAATATGAGAACTGGCAGGGATGAGAATTCCCCTCCAGGGCCAAACAACTTATTAATCCCTCTCTCCCACCCCCTGTTATAAACATAACATTACTTTACATTTCCACCAAAGGATAACCTCACACCCTTGCATGCATCATAACTCTACACATGATTTGCTGAGTACCAATCATAGGTGTACTCGGCCTTGCTTTCAATTGCTACAGTTAAATGGACATGTAGGGCACCTCGGTCTGTTCCCTCCATGGAATGTGTCATAATGCCACTCTCCGCTAAGGCGAAGGTAGTTACTCTTTATTTGCTGTGCCATTTATTGCTTCAGATTCTAACCCTGTGTAAAACCTGTATCAATGTACTGATCCAGGGACTGATACAGGTGATTAAAGGACGTCCGAAGGATGGTCCCAACACAACGGCTAGGAGCCTAATAGTAACCTTTAGCACCGAGTTGTATCATTAATCGGTACTAAAAGTCACCTTTAGCAATGGTTAGTGTTACACCCATTGCTAAAGCTCCTCGAACCTTTAGCATCAGGTTATAACACCAACCGGTGCTAAAAGGCCATCTTTTAGCACCGTTTGGTGTTACAACCTGGTGTAGTTGAAAGTTTTTTTTTGATTTTGAGGTTGTTTAGATGTCTAAAATTTCAATGTTCCGTTTCCCACCCTTGTTCCCGCTCTTGTGATTTAAATTTCAGATTGTATTCTGAATTTCGTAGCTTTTTCCATACGGTCTCGGATGAAGAGAAGATTTATACGAAATTTGTATGTTTCGAAGAGATCTACAACTTTGTAGTTGAATTTTTTTTTAATTTGAAGCCGTTTAGATACTAAAATACTCCCTCCGTCCCAAAAAATAAGTCGTTTTGGGATTCAAATGTCTAATAAAACAAGTCATTTTACCCAATTTGGCAGGTTTGCATGTGCATGTAGGCATGCAACAGTCGGTTAGCACCAAATCTGGCTAAAAGATAGGGGCAATCAAGGTCATTTTACATTTTTGTTAATCTGTCCTAAAACATGTAGAATGAGTTGTTTTTGGGACAGATGGAGTAATAGAACTAAGCTTTTGGCAACAAGGGTCAAATAAATATAACTCTATCATGCGTGCAGAAACAACGTATAGGCGAGATGGTAAGAAAGGCTCGCACGAGGCAGGAGGTCGTGAGTTCAAAGGCTGGGCACTGCAAGCGCACGTATTTCATGTGAAATCGTGTGACTTGTAACTTGCGACGAGCGACCGACTGTAGCTGGGTGACCTTCAGGCTAAAAAATATTTTTGCCATTTTTATTTATGAATTCCTATTTTTACTATTCTAACCAACGCGAATATATTGAGCCGGTTAGAATAATTTGTCAAAACAAAACTTAACTCTCTAAGGCCTCATTCGGTTGTTCTGAATCCGTTCCCGTCCGGAATAGTTCCTATGCATAAATATAACTAGAAATTTGTGATAGATAGAATAAGGAGCCAGAATTTATTCCAGGTCATAAACTAATTTGTGCTAATTTACTCATGATAAATGCAACAAAAGACCGGGATTGATATCACACCTCTCGACTAGTGGATTGATTCCGGTGTCTTGTTGTATCTATCGTGAATAAATTAGTTTTTTGCCCGGAATAAATCCTGACCTTTTATTATACCTATCATGAATTTCTTATATATCCGTGACCACGAATCATTCCCGGCTACAAAAATAACCGAACGGGCCTTAAATTGTTTTCCATCCCAGGGCCAATGCACACGCTTTATATTATACTGTCCAAAGGATGGGAGAACACGCCATTTATTTTATATATACATAGAAAGGGGAGAGACGCTTCATGGTGGAAAAAATTAGTTGGGCAGCTGATGTTGATGATGTGTAGGCTCAGCGATTTTGTTAACCTCGTTGGAATGCCGCCGGAATCTCGCCGGAGTTGAAGAAGAAGGGGTTGACGGGGTTGAAAAAAGCAACGGGTGAGGAGAGGCTCCAAATCACCCGCGTGAGCTTTAGCTTTCCCCTTTCTATACTATCCATTCGGTATATAGTCGCCGGTATATACATTCTGTCCACAACGACCTCTTCGGACCACCCGACTACCCGAGCCTATGCAGATACAGTGTCGCCCTGGGGCCACCCGAGCAACATGCCACGTAGGACCCTCAAAAGGAGGATTAGCAACGCCATTTCTCTCTCTCTATATAGGAAGGAGACAGACCCTTATTTCCAACAACAGAAAAGCACGTAGCAGAGCAATGGCGGTGGCGGCAGAGGAGTCGTCGTTCTTGGGTATCATCCACGCGGCAGCTCCGTTCTTTGTCACCGCCATGGCGCTCATCTTGCTGATGGAGCAGGTGTCCTACCGGCGCAATAAGGGTCCCTTCCCGGGCCCACCGCTCGTGGTGCCATTTTTCGGGAGCATCGCCCAGCTGATCTGCGACCCGACGGCGTACTGGGACAAGCTGGCGGCGCGCGCCAAGTCCTCGCCGCTGGGCCTCTCGGCGGACTACTTCCTCGGGCAGTTCGTCGTGTTCATTCCGTGACACGGAGCAGACCCACCGCGTCCTCGCCAACGTCCACCCCGACGCGTTCTACTTCATCGGCCACCCTTTCGGCAAGAAGCTCTTCGGTGAGCACAACGTCATTACATGTCCGGCGACCCCTGTTGACGTTTTTTTACGCCAAACACCGAGCATCGAACGTGCCACGTATTACAAATTGCACAACTCACGACTTATCCAATGTACTCGGCACTGCTGGGTTTATGAAACCAGCACCGCCGAGTATAAAGGACTTGCTGTGAAAAACCAACGAACACCTTCCCAGGAGGGACCCCGTCAGGGATGGTGCACCTTGGGTTGCCCTAACATCGGCAGGCCAGTTAGGACACCTTCAAACGCCGTCGAGACGCAGGAAGAACATCAATGTGGGGGTTAAAAAAGATTAGGGTTTGGAGATAAAAAGTAAAGGTACTAGTATTGATTGATCAATTGGATAAAAACTCAATCGGCCGTGGCCCTTCATATTTATAGGGTGGGGAGGTCTTGCCCCGAGTACAAGTCGAAATAGAATACAAAAATCGTGCCAAACTTGGACTCTACTCTCGGACTCCTTTGTACTCGGCACTGCCGACTTAGTCATCTCGGCACTGCCGAGTCTATCAATTCAGCACTGCCGAGTTGCAAATTCAGCACTACTGAGTACATAGACTTCTGCCATTTTTGTTCGTCAACATATGCACCCCTGTTTTCTAGGAAAGCTTGCGTGCTAGAAAACATTCTTCAGGACCAAAATTGCATAAGGATGATGATTAAACTATGCATCGACCGTATTTTTTGTTTCTTAAGGACGACACCATATTGTCAGCCATAATACTTGTCCTCGCTCAAGTTGGGACTGAAGCTGCTTGTTTTGGCCTTCACACCTCCTTGATTGGTGTCGACCTAAGTCAGATCACTTCATATTGGACTTTTGTCATCCTTTGCTCGCACCATCACTGCAACTTTCTTTTAGTATGAAACAAACCTGAGGAATACCACTTCGGCTATATGTATATACAATCTTGTTTTCTGTCCCTATTACCCTCCTTAATATCAATGGAAGTGCTCCTGACCAGATCATTATGACAACAACCGGCCTTTGCAATGAACCATAATTTGAGCATGGAGGGGTTATATTGAATAACATATTAATTAGAAGATAAATAAGTAGTATTGATTTCTATGTCACGCTCAGGAGAAGCACCATAGTCCACCAACTCCTCGTCATCATTAACGGAGGTCAATGGAAGGCTTTCCATGCCAAGACCAGAATCTACCATCATTGGCTTAGTTGAAATTTCATTTTCAGCCAAATCCGGAACCGAAATTGGGACTTTCTCAGTAGAACTCGGCACTGCCGAGTTTGAATCCAACACTGCCGGATTTGAATCCAGCACTGCCGAGTTTTGAAGGTGAACCTGCACTAGCCTTAACTTTCCACTCCTTTCCTTGAGAAAACATCGGCCTTGTCTTATTAAAGTACTCATCTCTCTGTTTCTCTAATTCTAGCTCTCTTTTTTCTTGAAACCACAGCCTTTGCAATTTTGTTCTTTGAGTACGAGTTAAGCCCGGAGGACACCACCTCGGCTGTAGTACTAAGAAGATATTTTACTGCTGCTAGCCTCATGATCATTAGCCTTCTTAGCATTCTGGACTAATGACTTAACCAGATTATCAATTGTAATCGGTAATTTGCCAATGTCCTTGACGATAACATCATTATTACCAAATCTGTATACATCATTGTTTGTCTTCCTTTCTGAGTCAACCTTCATAGGATGCAACCCCTCATCCCTTTTCTTGATGCGATACACTTGTTTAACAGGGAAGTGAGGATTTTCTGTGCAAATTCGGCACTGCCGGATTCTGCACTCGGCACTGCCGAGTACCTTCCCTATGCCCTGACTGGAATTGACCTAACCGGTCATGAACACTTGCACACATGGGTGCTAAGCGGTTGCATGTTGTTTGCTGGAGAAGTCTCCCATGAGAAGTGAACACATGGCTCCGTGCTTTGACATGACATGAGGTAGAACTTGGGCGTTTATGATGATCTTTTGTCAAGAATGCTTGTCCTTTCATGTTTTTGGTGAGATGAAGTTCATTTTTGCTTGAACAATCCATGGTTAGGACTTTGCTCATGTGGTGACATTTTTGATAAAACTACACAACTTGCTCATGGCTTTGTCGATTGGATATATGTCTTCACCTTCTTGATGGCAATGCCCGTGTGACATGATGAACTATCTTGTTTGCCTCTTCTCTAACTTGTAGCATTTTGTATTGCTCATTGTATATTTGAGAAGCTTGTAGTTGCATTTTGTACATTTTTTCCTTGATTCATGCATTGTCAACAAGGGGGAGAATTTCTGGAGCATTTTGCAAGGGGGAGATGTTGCTGAATTTGTGAGAAAGCTTTGCACAAGAATTGTTGGATTTGTGTGAGAAGTGAGAGTTTTGCCAAACGAGAGTTTTTGAAATTTGTGAAGTTTCTGAGAGTTGAGCATTGGAATATCTGCTGGGCAATTTGGAAGGTTTTCAAGTTGAAACGGCATCGTTGCGAGTTCGTTTGTGCAATTTTAGCACTTTTGGGTTTGGTCATCTGCCAGGGGCGGTTTAACCGCCCCCCTGAGCGGTTTAACCGCCCCTGTGCTGAGTGCACAAGAGTTGTGAAAGTTTGAGCCATTTTCAAGTGTTTTTCGCACGCATAAGTTCACTTGTTCAGGGGGAGTTGCATCTTTGTAGGGGAGTGCTTTGGATGTCCTGAAAAGTGATTTGGAGGTTTTGAGATTTGTGATTGATGCTTTGTGTTTTTGCTCTTTTGCTGATGGTGTTGAGCCCTTTCGCTTCTTCTTGAAGGGTCGGCGTTTCTGGAGCTTTCTCTTGCGAAGTGACTTTGTTCTCAGCTTGTTCTTGCTTTTAGTCACTTGCTTGAGTCTTGTTTTCGATTTCTTTTATATTTTCTTTATCTCAATGGTTACTATGTGTGTGTTGTCAATGCACTCATCAAGGGGGAGATTGAGGACCCGGTGTGTCCGAGGAC
Source organism: Urochloa ruziziensis (assembly GCA_015476505.1). Taxonomy (NCBI): domain Eukaryota; kingdom Viridiplantae; phylum Streptophyta; class Magnoliopsida; order Poales; family Poaceae; genus Urochloa; species Urochloa ruziziensis. The sequence continues at coordinate 13,092,083 of CM027122.1, read as the reverse complement.
CGGTGGATGGTCGCTTCCTGGTGTGATGAGTGATTGACAACGTGGTGTGGATTGACGTTTCCCTTGGCTCAAGTATTGCAGGTGTAGAATGCGGCTTGATTGCATTGGTGCAGGTGAAGAACAGGCGCGAAAGGTCTTAGCCATGGCGGCCTCCGAGGAGCGGAGAGACAAGTAGGCTTGGTTCGAGGGACCCGGTGGCCGGTGGATCAAGTGCGGTTCACATGCTGGCAAGAACGAGCAAGGGGACGTGCATTCCGGTGCGAGGTAGCGGCTCACAACCGAAGCTCGTACGCGGACGAGAAGCCGGCGCAAGGTGGCGGCTAACAACCGAAGTTTGCGCGCGGGGTTTGGTGATTTGGCCACAAAATCATCGGTGGACGGTTTCCCTTGGTTTGGGCCTCAAAACCAAGGACCGAGGACTCGACGTGGCGAAGATGGGCTGCTGGGCCAAGTGTGGCTGGCAGGGGCGGTTTAACCGCCCCCCAGGGCCGGTTTAACCGCCCCCCTGGGCAGGCCCAAAAACGGCGTCGAGGAGCTTCGATCCGGAGGACACGCGGCGTGACTGCAAGGCTTGCGTCGGAGGGAAGCTAGCTTGCGGTGGAAGGTGTCCCAGCCGGAAAATATCTGAAACCAAATGTCATATTTGCCCCTGAGGGGTATGTATCACTTAGGGGTAGTTTAGTCTTTAGAGCACCACCACTTGGACTACTAATAGGCCCTCCCAGGGCTGGTGGCTGTATCTCTCTAGTTATCTCTTTAGTTCTCTTTGGTTTTCTCCTTTGAACTAGTTTCCCCTTCATCCCCTCCACCTAGAACTATTTCGAATCTTTCCTAGTTTGTATAGGTGAATTCATGGTTATGTGATTGAGTTTGTGCTGCTCATCTTTGTGCCATGATTTGAATCCACGAGCTCCCTTTTCTTTTTCTATTTTCGGAGGTATTTCGGAGCTATTTTTGGGGGATTTCGTTCTTCTCTTCCTAGGGCGTTTTCTCTCGGATTTCTTTGGGGATTCACGTATGAGTGCCTTGTGCCTCTTTTGCTGGTGATCTCTTGCCCCCAAACGCCGGGAATCGCTTTGGATTTGCAGTTTTCGGGATGAACTCGGGGTGGAAGTGTTCTTCACGAGATCTGAGATTCCGGGAGTTCTAGAGTGTTTGAGGCCGAGATTTTTGGGGAATATACTCCACTGAAGGTGTACATCATCTCCCCAAAGTTTCGTCTCAAGAGCTCAAGCCGTTTGGGAGATCGACTCACGAGTTGACTTTTTCCGAGAGCTCCCAGATTGACCGCCCCCAGGAGGTTAAACCGCCCCCCCTAGGCGGTTAAACCGCCCCTAGGGAGGTTAAACCGCCCCTGGCTGGGTAGAGAAGGTTTTGCCTCGTTTCGGTTCGTTTTTGTGTTCGTTTCGATCGATTCGAGTTCCGCTGCGTGTTCTTGCTCCTAGGGGTCAGTAGCTTGACAGTGGCTACTGTGATCTTGGCAAGATCGCTTTCGGAGGGTTGGAGTTGATTTGGGAGAATAGCCGATTGGTTTGGAAAGAATTTTTATCGGCTCCCATTCACTCCCCCTCTCTGTCGCCGATTCTGTCCTTTAACAACACAGGCACTTTGTTATACAAGCAAAGATATGCATTTACCATGCCTAAAAACATTGAAATATCATCTCAAAAAAGAAAATAAATATAAAAGGACCTGTCGGCCAAGGAATGGCCGACAGATCACTTTCCTCACCAAAAAAGCCGTCTCAAGTCCTCCTTGTGGCCAATAGGTCATCTCACACCCACCACGTCATGATGCCATACTGCCATGTAGGCTAGGCAGCTATTTGAATAGGACGATAGGTCCCTTCACGACCATTCTAGGCCGACATATATCTATTTCACAATTCCTGAATTTTTCCACCTATTTTTGCAATTTTCCAATGAAATAATATTATTTTAAAAATATTCCTCTTTCATGTGACTTTTTTTCTCCAACACAGGCACTTTATTATACAAGCAAAGATATGCATTTACCATGCCTAAAAACAGTTGAGATATCATCTAAAGAGAAAATAAATAATAAAGGAATGTATATCCTCCTGAGATAATGGTGGACCGTCGAGTCTATCTGCCATCTGCTCCCAGTCATTATCAGGCGCCTGGTCCCTCATGGTAAGTCCTACAATATTTCATGGGTTATGACCGATGTCTCCTTTGATGATATCTACATTGCATGTTACCGATTTTCTGATTTTAGTGCTATATCAAGTTTCTGTCATAAATGGCTAAATGGCATTTGCCATTTCCCTTTGTGACATCACTGGTAGCTTCACTGGTGCTCTCGATATTCTCGCAGTGCTACCTAATAATATTTTAGAATCACTGCAAAATGCATTAGGAGTAAATGATGTATTGTACCTTTGTAATCCCTTTTCTAGAGGCTGAATAAGCACACAGGATCTGCTCTTGTCATTATCAGGAACAATCTAATCATGTTTAGTGAATGTTAAGATTGGCAATTGGTGCTCACTGTTGTACCTTTTTATGTAGCTCTGGCGGAGTTGTGCTGGCTTCCCGAGATGGAAAGATCGTCTGTGAAAACACACTTGATGCTAGACTACAAGTGGTTTTTAGAAAGAAGCTGCCTGAGGTATGCAGCACGTTTTTTCTGTTTCCTTTGACATGATTTCAAAAGTGATTCTGTTCAATTCACTGTGCATGTCCTCTCACACCTCTGGTCTGATGACAACCTTTCTTTGGCACATGTAATGCTTACAGATCCGTCGAAGCCTTTTCGGGCAGGTAGCTGCGTAACCAATTCTTGAAAGCAGAACGCGGCACAGTACTCTTTGGGGTACCCTGATGATGTCCAGGAGCATGCTTTGGCAGCTCAATAGTGATTTATCACACTGTTTTGGATCTCAATTGTTATTATTATTATTATTTTGTTATTATGGAGACGTTGGCATCAAACTCCAGGACTTCCAATCCTGCACGGCAAATAAGAGCAAATAGTCTGTGTTCATAGTTGGGAATGAGATGTTCTTTTCTTAAAAATAAGGTGTATGTGTAGTACTGCCAGGTTTTATGAATAACGTCATGCATTCTCATCAGATATAAATGGTTTCTTATTGCCGTCATTTGCTTGCTTTTGTGGATGATGTAATGATCCAGATTGTCTGCCATTAGGGCACTAAATGTCCAAGAATTTTATAAGGATTTTAGTTGATTTCCATTGAAATTCATGCGCTCCAAATCCGGGAAACTTTCATCCAAACACGTTAATGATTCCAGTAGATACCAGTGCGTAGATCAAGACAAAATGTTCTCTGAAAATGATCCGACAGTTTCTCTTGTTTCAGCGTCCAAATGATCACAAAAGTGTCCGATCAATGTTCATGTGTTAGCAGCTAGCATTTGACAGTCTGAAGTTTACTCTCTTTTTTGGCATTCACATGTTACTCGCCGCCGACCGGCGGCCACCGTCTCTCCCATGGCTTCCACCAGCCTTCCCACGGCTGCGTTCCGCCGTGTGATTGTGTGAACGAGACCTATCGCTTCGCTGGCAGCCGAGTGGCCCCCACCAGCAGAGAGCCAGTCCCTACCTCGCTGGGCCGCCGCGCCCTGCTCCGCCGCCTCGTTCAACCTTCCCGCCAAAAGTTTGGAAATCCCCTCCTCCATTGCCAGGGAAAAAAAAAAAACTAGAAAAGCAAAAAAGCAAACCCCCACACCACAGATCTACCCAACCATTCTCCTCCAGCTCCCCGCTCCCACCCTGCCGCCGGCATCCAATTCACCCATGACGGCCGGCGCCGGCGAGCCCCGCCGCGTAGTCCTCCTCCTCGATCTCGACCCCCTCCTCCCGTCCCCAGGCTCTGCCGCCCCCCGCCTCCGCTCCGGCCCCAGTCCGCCTCGTCCTACCTCGCCGCCGTCCTGCCCGCCGCCACCTCCCTCCTCGCCGCCTCCCCGTCGCCGGCCTCCCTCTCCGCGGGGCGCCTCTTCTTCTCTTCTCTATCCCCCATCCTCTCCTCCTCCTCCTCCCCAGGCCGCTCCCGCCGCCCCCACCCCGCTCTCCTTCGACCTCCACCCGTCCACCCTCGCCGCCCTCGCCCCGCTCCGCCGCCTGGCCCTCCGAGCCCCCACGCACCCGCGCGTCCCCGCCTCCTCGTCTATCGCCAAGTCCCTCCTCCAGCTCGAGCACGACTACTCCTGGGACCACGATCCCCAGCACGCCCGCCGCCGCGGCTTCGATCCGCCGCCCAATTTGGTGGTCCTCTTCACCGCCGCCGCCGAATTCGACGAATTCGGGGGCAAAGGTAGCTTCGTCGACAAATTCCGCAAGGTTTTCGGTCCTGCCAGGGACCGCCTTTCTGCAAATGGCCTGCAAGTGTGTTGGGTCGCTGTCGCTTCCGCCAGTGAGGGGATCCGGAGGGCGGTCACTGAGTTGGGGTGGTGGTTCACTACCGCCGATGCGGTCGCGTTGGGGTCGGCGGTCGCACCGCCGGCGCTCGTGTGGGGAGGTGTTGGACTTGGCTCTGGGGAAGGTGGACGGCGAGGGGAGGTGGTATTGGAGATCGCCGATGTGGAAGGTAAGCCGCTGCTCTGCAAGGGCTGTGAGGTCGAGGTCGTTGGTTCCCCACGGTGTCAGGCCAGCGGCAGTGGAGTGTCCAGGATACATGTCAAGTCCGTGTGTGAGGTGGGGAATTGGGAGCAGTTGATGAGCAGGGATGGTGATGTTGCTATGGTGCGTGGCTGCCTACGAGAGGGGAGCAAAGGTGAAGGGGAAGAAGCTGTAGACAAGGAGTATTTTCCGCATCAGATTCTTGAACTGGTCCTCGGTGACGAGAAGGATCGATTCGGGGCTGCCAAGCCAATTTGGCAGCTAATTCTGGTGTTCCTTAGTAGAAGGAACTACTGTGCAGTTGTCTCGGTTTTGGATGGAGATGGGAACCCTGTAGATGGTATTCTCGTGCCTTTCTCGATGAACTTTGCATTACTTCATTTCAATAAGAATGGCAGTGGTTTAGGACAGATTGCTGCTAAAGGCCCTGAAACACCAGATGGCTGTGTATCTGATGCAGCAAAGGTGCAGAGTGCAAGGAGGAAGAGAAGCAGGCTGGTCAATAAGCTACTTGAGGCGACCACCTGGAACACCTTCTGTGATTTGCTCCTGAAACATGCTAATGGCAGCGTGCCAGCGGTGGACTTTGAAGAATTGTATTTCAGCAGGTATGGCGCTACATCGAAAAAATTGCGGTTTTTGAAATGTTGGATGAAACAAGTAAAGCAGTCATCTCTTAATACTCTACCAAGCCTACCTACAGAAATACAAAAGTGTCTCCCCTCAAAGGATGAATCAGAAGCAAGAATTCTGGTTTCAGAAGAAGATGCTTCAGCTAGCCATGTCAATTTCTCAGTGGATGACGCAGACAGCAACAAAGTGGAGACACCATTGAATGAGGCAGATTGCAATAAAGTGGAGACACCAGTGGATGAGGCAGATTGCAGTGGAGTGGACAGAACAGTGGGCGAAGAGAGTTCGATGTTCTCTTCTCTGGAAGATCTAGAGGCATTTCTTGGGAGTGTACCTCATAAGATTGAGCAAGCTCTGTGTTCTGAAGATGCTGATCTGGGGAATTTAGCTGAACGCTTGGTTCTCTTGTCTGTCCATGCGTTGTTGGTTAAGCATGGAAAGATCGCAGTGAGGTACTTTGAATACAAGGAAGCAGAAGATGCTTCGGGCGCAAAAATTGCCTGTGAACTTTCCAATATTCTGTTGAGGAAACCCAAAGAACTGGTGTCAAAATACAAAGGAAGCAATTCAGCATCTGTTGCATCGGAGCAAACCACAAAATACAGTACATGTTACAAAATTCGAGAGTATCCTTTTTTTTCTAGTGCTCTATCTTTTCCTTCCATCTCTGCAATTTTTTTACGATATGTCATTTGCTATTATACGTTATAAATAGATTAACATTTGTGGTTTTGTACACCTTAACAAGCATGTATCAGACATGAGCTGCAGATTTTGCTTAGAATGGAAATAATCAAATCTGAACTTGGATCTGCTATAGAGGAGGGATCAAAACAGAAAATGATAAAAGAGATCTGCTCACTTTTGCAGTTTATAGATATCAATCTCCAAGGGGATTCATTTCAGTCTGACAGTATTCTTGAGTATGCTGAAAAGACCATAAAGTCCAGGTACGATTAATTTCTATTCTTTCAATTCATCTCAATGTTGTTTACTAGAGACTATCTTTGTGAATGTTAATGCCTTAGTGTTGGAGTTCATGTAATTTTAATTGTGTACGGTGCACTAAAGGTTAAACTTGGTACCGATGCCAGCACAAATTAATTGGAAGGCCATTTCATGTTGTTGCACTGAAAATCTAGCATTTATTTGAAAGAAAAGACCAGTATCGGGGCAAGCACGAATTCATGTCGTTGCACACTTTCGCAGTGCACATTCATATTTTGTACCGCTTTCCTTGCCAGAAGCAAGGTTTATGCTTTGAGGCAAAATAGTATCTGTAGTTTTGTCTTCTTCAACTGCAAGTATTTGGTTTAGCCAAATAAAATACAAATTTAGTGGAGCCCTAACTTGTGACACTTCTCTTAATATTACACATTGATCTGATTACATCTGTACACATTGATCTGATTATATCAGTACACATTGATCTTATTATATCTGTGGCAGGCTTTCGTGGCCAACCTGACACCATATATCTCTGTTGCATAAAGCTAAAACTGATTTTGTTTGTTGCGAATCGGGATCTGCTTTGGTCCATTAGTAACTTTCACTTTTATTGATTCATGGTGGCTCCACAAATAACTGGGTCTCATGTTTATTGATCCTCTAAGGAGCACCGCTGTACAGTAGTACTGACATCATATGGTGCTCTTTATTTGCTTCAATCAGAAAGTGTTGTTAAAATTTTATAAAATACGAGTTGCTGGTCTGCATGATCATGGATATCGTAGATGCACCATTTAAACTTTTCTTCGTCTTTCTGCTGAGTTTAGTATGCATGCAAATAGATGCAGAATTACTTTCTGAATGTTGTTCCTTGGAAATAAGAAACACTTTCAAGCTGAACAATACTTGTTTCAAATTGTTACATATGCTCTGATACAATGTCCATTCTTAGAGATTCTTTCCAATGCGTTTTCAGGTACATAAACTCCATGGAGGATGTGATCAAGAAGATCTACACACAGATGGAGTTTGATTTATTCGACGATGAGGATGAAATCGACTTTTCAGATTCTATACCCAGCAGCATGCAACCAGGAAGACGTTAGGGTCGACAGGGGTCCGCAGCCACCGGAACAGCGCTGGCGCTAGCACAAGCGCCTCCGAGCTCCACCTGCTGCAGCAGGACGCCAGGAGCAGCCGCCAGCGCGATGACGACAGGCACGACAAGCTGATGGTGAGAGCCCAGGAGCGGCGTGATCGCCAGAGGCGGCTCTCCTCCTTCACGAGCTGGGTGCCTGACCTCCGCCGCGTGTGGGCGCTCAAGCACCCCGGGAAGGAGCCGTCCGTGCGGTCCATGTCATCGTCCAAGCGAAGGAAGAGGCGGCGGGCGGCCTGCACCGACATGGTGCTCGAGACGCCGATGACCGCCAAGAGACAGGAGAGCGGGTCGGAGTCGCCGCCGGAGTCTGACGGCGGCGAAGGGATGAACAGAGCCGCCGCGCTCGGGACGGTGTCCAAGACCTTGTTTGACGACGAGGAGATTGAGACCGACGTGAGCTCGAGCAGCATGTAAAACTGAACCTCTTGGTTTGTTGCTTACCATTGTTGCTGCCTCTGTATTCGTTTCTCGATAGGTTGATGCGTTTAATTATATATATGATTCATTCTTCTTAAGCATTGCAGAGCCGAAAATGGCATTGTTTAGTGCGGCACTGAAATGAAACCACCATGACCATTCTGTGTTAGGCAAGATAAGCGAAGCAGACCCTTATCCTTGCAGCGCATCTTACTAAAAGAAAGGAGCTTCAGAGGCCTTTGTCGTTTTGTGGACACTAATAGAGACGCATGGCGTACGATACGACACATCGTCGACAGGATTGACCGATGGACATGGACGCAGGTAGGGGGGAGAAGGTGCATGGCACGGCGAGGGTCGGATGGGTGCGTGATCGATGGCTCACATCAACGTTTAGTCGTGTGGGGATGTGCTCGTGACTCGTGTGAGCAAGGGCACAGTCTCGACGCGACGTGTCATGTCACTCGTGAACTACGGCTTGTTGGCAAAATTGTTTTGCTTTGGGCTACAAGGTACTCCGTACAAATTACAGTTTAATTCTCGCAGTATATGAATTTTAGTGCATGCAGCCTAGCAAACGATAACCGTGTCCTAACACTGTACGTTGTACGCACGGCGTTAGTTGTTAAATACTGACCATGTCCTAATCTACCCAAACGTGATCTATCATTGGAAAAGTCCAACGGATGGTCCAAGGAAATACGTACCCAGACCCTTACGATATGCTTTACAGATCTTTAAACTACTAAGGAGAATATACACAACACGTCAATTCATATTATTGATGGCGAAGGATAGAAGATCGTGTCAATCACAACACCCAAATCAACTGTTTAATTTTTCAGACATGCAAATACCTCTATGGCTCAAATGTTTCAGCAGAAATGTCAAAAAACAAGCTGCAGAAATGTAATAACATAGAAAGGAGAATAAACTATATATCTCCTAACTCCTGTACCATCCACGATTCCTCCTTCATTTGGTCAGGAAATTAAGATGATGAACAGAAAAGAAACAGTAGTTGTTTTCTTTGAATGAAAAAAAAGCAGTAAAAATGAACAGGCTTGTCCTGATACAGAGGTACTAATCCATGCATGTCCATCCTTTTATTCATGGTAAAGTTTCCGGCGCTTTGACATCTGCAAAGGAAAAAACAAGAGCAATAAATTAATCGGCAAAACAAAAACTGCAAGGGATGGAAAAGGGAGAGGGAGAGAGGAGCTCCCTTCAATCCAAGCACGAGGGAAAGACGCTGGTGGGTTCATCTCCCGGGTCATGCACACCCATGCAAGTGCAGTCGATCATTTGCTGCACCAGAGAGGTATTCATGAACCGGCAGCTGCATCCGACCACTTCCCCTCCTGTATTGGATCGAAGGGAGCTCTTCAGTCTTCGTCTTCTTCTTATCCATCTTTCTTCTGTTCTTCATCGTCGTCGATTATTGTTCAACATGTGCAAAGACTAAATACTAAACATTAGTAACTATATGAGTCATGCAAAAAAAAGGGGTAGCTAAATGCTGATGCATCACCGTGTTATGGGTTTCTAGCTAGTAATGAGAATGAACCTGAGTACAACGATAGCCTAGAGGTTGGTGGGCTTATATAGAGCTCATGAGCAAATCTGAGCCGTTGGATCAGATCTGGGTCCCCCTCATATGTGGACAGAGAAACATGTTAGCTTTGATTTGGCCCTGTGAGGTTTGCATGCATCATGCATGCATGGAAACTGACGTTAATTTTATTCCTTCTGGGGCATCTGTTCATGCACTGGCCTTGTGCTATCTTAAAAAAATTGAGAATCTCATAGTGCTGGAGACAGCAATTAACGGCCAGATTCGACCTTTAGAGGCTTCTCTCTTGTTCTCGAATCCTCCTTATTTCAAGCACTCGCTGTAAAAAGATCTTTTGCCCAAAGGCATAAAACCAAATATGTGTAACTAGGATGAATGGCACTTACTACAATTCAGATAACCCATGTGAGATAATATTTGGAGAGAATATATATGAAGGAAAATTAGTATAATATAACGATGATTCAGCTTCATTAATCCTCTCTTTGCTCTATCCTATCTACCATGAGATCATTATATTCCTTTTCAATAAAATGGTATATTTCCACACCGTCCAAATGGGTCTCTTTTTCTTTATGGGAGGAGCCACACATGCATGGCAACTTACAAGAAACATAATTTGCACATATGGAGTAATTTTGTTGTGTGTTTGCATATACTGTATTTAATTTTGTGTTGTCCAGTATATGTTGCTCATGAAGTAAGAGTAGAACCAAATAATTGTAGGCTTTGAAATGAAAGAATGATGTAATGCCCTATTGTCCAAGTCTCCAAGAAAGAGATTTCCTTTGAAACTAATTTGACAAAATTATATTTCTTGGTCGAAGTAAAAAGTTTCTCCTGAGAAAGCACGGCTCACGTCGTATCAGCATCTAATTAGGCCATTGTTGTTGCCAACTTTGTTAAGCTTTAATACAAAAGAAGGAATTAAAGAACTTAACTATGGTTTCATAAGACAGAATATCGGAAGATGTTAGGTGGGTTAGTGGACGACTACCGTAGAATGGCTTGACTGGCCCCATATACATATCTTTCCATTTATAGGTTTGACGCAATGTAAGCTCCAAGCTACCTTCCATTCCAACTTACTTTTATAATAAAACTTGGAGATCATATACACAAAGATAATAGAATTAGGCAGATATTGAAATTAACAAACAAAATAGGCCCATATGGGCCCCTTAAATCTAGTTTTGATCCCTAGTAGGTAGGGCTACATGCACCTACACTAACCATCTATTGTTTGGTTCTCATGCAATGGCAATAGAGTTAAGACGTGGTTGCATGGTTAGTAAAAGTGGGTGTAGAACCCCACAAGGGCATCGCTATAAGAGTCCAGGCATGTATATATATCACATTAGACAAATTATGTAATAGAATGACCATAGTATATTAATATGTTAATTTAGCACGGTTCCACATGTAATGTATGGATTAATCATGTATGCATTTTGAATTGTGTTATACGATTGGCTACAAGTAGTCCTCCTACTCATGCATTTTATTTTACAAGGTGTGCTATCATTGATTCACACCTGAATACTTTCTTATGGTTACGATTACAATGTAAGAGAATTTAAGAGTCGAATACAATGCATATTCAAGCTACACACCTTCTGTTTTGAAATGGATGGAGCAGCTAGTAGTTTCATCTCTCTTAACGCTTGCGGGACAAATCACGTGGATGTCTACTCATCATTTATTTAAATGCATATAGGATCTCAAAAAAGTATTTAGAAGTATATGTTGCCTGATTTATATTGCAACATATTACCAATTAATATAAAAATCAATGTCATCTTAAAAGATTTGTGAAATAAGTATGTGTAGATATAACTTTCATATACTAAGCATGCATATAATTAGAGTAATTATTAGTCAAACCATATTATATTCAAACTTTTTAAAATATTAATTGCCCAAAAAAGAAGAGAGAACCTCTCTACTCGGTACGAATTAAGTTGTATATACCCAACTGTTTATTTTAGATATGTAATAGAATTCGATGGATGCAACAAGTAGTAATAAACAATATAATGCATGGCCTAGAGAGATCCTCATTCATACTAGCTCATTTGTGTGAGCCATACATAAGCCGATACAAATAAATCATTCGTATCGGTGCATAATACAACCGACACGAATAAATCATTCGCACCGGCTCAAAATTGTGACGGGACAAATAACCCATTATTCACATCGGCTCAAAATTAAGCCATCACAAATAATGCCCGGGAGTATTCGCGTTGGCTCACTTAGGGACTCAAAATTAACCTCATTCGTATCATCTTCGTGGTGCTGGTTTTATCACCGGTACAAATGAGGTTTTCGCACCGACACGAATGAGGTCATCTGTAGTAGTGTGTATTCTTTACACTTGTCACAAGTAAAGCTTTTATCAGACCCCATGAAAGCATGCATCTATATTCGATGGTAATGAAAAGTTTGGCGATGTTTCACCCACAGCCAAACTCGTTATACTCATCATCCATAAGTCAGGTTATCTGTCATCATGTATATTTGTTCCCCTTCAAGCATTGTGGGATGGTAGAAACAAGTATAGCAATAGCAATAATACAAGTTATCTGTCATCATGTATATTTGTTCCGCTTCAAATTCTTATATGTTTTTCTTCATGAATATTCAAATTTCCAATTACACCACTCCAGTGTTGAAATCTTGCTTCACTAATGTAAAACTATGGCTGTGCTTCACTTGAGGAAAAGTATACTCTTCCATGGAAATTCAGGAACTGAATTGTCGATGTGACTCCATAGTTGTGTTAATTTGAGAAATTTTCTTTTAAACACGCACGATTCAACTAGGTGGAAGAACAGGAGGTATAGCACTCTGGTTCATGTAAGCTTTGTGGTCCAAATTGCAAACATTTTGTCACGAGCTCATTATTCATATATAGAATCGTAATGCTTTATTCGATTCAAAGCACTCCTTGGCTATTTCAACCACTTTGTTCCAACCCAGCAGTAGGATTCTTCCTGTCCCCTGTTTTGAACATAAACAATAAGCAAGTACTTGTGAATTATGATAACACTGATACCACTGCTTGGATTAGTTATGATTTCCCGGTCTTTAGTTTGTTCATATGCTGTGAGCTTTTTCTTTGGCATTTAACATAATTTATCTATCTTTTGTATGTAAAATAGATAAAGAAGTTATAGTGTCACCACTCACCACTCATTACATCACGAAGGAGAACATAATGGCATCTATTATTTTGTGCCATGTATTTGCTATGAAAATAACATGCATGTTGGCTTAAAAAACGCAAAGAAAACCCAAATGATTACTGATCGATGTGGTATTCTGATTCTCCAAGAAAACATGATGTCATATTGACAGAAAAATGTTAGAACATCCAGGTGTTTGTACAACGGTCAGGCATCTTTCTGCCTGCCTGATGAGTTTATCGTTATCGTATCTAAAGAATAAGGGAATACCATATTGTGTGTTGTTGGACAGATAATAATATTTCTTGGACTGTGTAGTTTTATTTATGGTATATATCTATTCCAGACTTGTTGTTTTACTCCTATTCCGCACACTCAAAATTTCACCACTAAATGCTCATAAATATTCCATCCAACACCCTTGCTCCTCTTTCTTGTACCTCCATCCATGCTGCTCGCGATGCCTCGACCGATCAGTGAGAGAGGAGGGTAAAGCCGACTGAAAAAAATGGGAAGGGGATGAAATAAATGACTGAGCCGGGTGTCAAAATAACAATTCGATCTGCGTTTCTTTTGTTTCTTGAAAGTGATATTTAGTGCTTAAGTGGTGTAAAGATTAGCTGATTCGGGCCCAAACCCAGTTGATTTGCATGGGCCACTGGCATGCACACAAAGAAGCACGAGGGAATACTGAACACATCACACTAGAAAAGACGTTGCAACTTATGCATGTTCCATGCATTATCTCGTATACGTAGCAGTTATAAAATATCTAATTAGTTATTTTCTTGAAAATGTTGTTTGGATTAGTATCATCAAATCAATTCATCATCATATATACGAGAACGTTACAGAAAAGGGCGAGATTTTGGTCGGATTCCTTGTCCACTGTAACGGTAGAGCAAGGCCATGGGCCCATGGCATGAGAATCCGGATGAGCAGTAGGAGTAGGACACGGCCGCTGCTGGACTTGACTCGAGACGAGACGAGACGAGACGGGACGGGACGGGACAGAACGCGCCGGCTCGGATCGGCATGGACGGATGGGAGAGAAAAATACAACGGCGATGCCATCCTTTGCATATATCGCATCGATATCCACATGGCCTTCGTCCCGCCTCGTCTCCTCGCTGTTTGATTCCTTCGTGCCCGACCGCCAAGCATCTCGTTGCTCGCCGTGTTCTCACCACGGCAGAAGCAGCAGCCCATGCACGCGAAGCACCTGCTGGAGTGGTGCGTGATGGGCTTTTGGCGCTGAGGTGACGGCCTGCAGCGGCAGCTTGCAGCAAGCTGCATCTCCGCAGCTCCACTAGCAATTTGAGGGATTTTTTTTCTTGCCAAACAACTGAGTATTCTCCAAATATCTCCTCTTGATTTTTTTCCTAGTCATTCAACCGTATCGTAAAATGGGACTGCAAACAATGTGGCTTCGCAAATTTGCCACTCAAAGTTGTTTTTACATTAACCACGGCAGGCAAGAAGCCGACCTGAACTCATTGTATTAATATGCAAAGTTGGGCATACAAGGTATTGCGAAAAAGGAGTTGTGAGAAGAATTTCCTAGAGCAGCTATGTTACATTGCTGGGTGACCACATCAAGAGAAATTGCGACGGGGAAGGCCGGACTCTGCAAGTCCAAAGCTGAATGTCTGAAACAATGGCCTTAATTGTTGAGTCCAAAGCTTGGAAGGTGGCGCGGAAGACGAGCTCATTCCTAGCTTTCCAGATATTCCAGAGAATCGCTGTGATGACCGTTGATCGTTGAGAGGAGGCGATCTCATCCGGGAAGACATGCATGCCCCAGAGGTCTCTGAAGGAGTGTAGGCATGGTGCACAGCCCCAACCCAAGGCACGCCAGACTCGGCGAGCATGGGGGCAGTGGAGCAGCAGATGGTGTTGATCTTCATAGCCACCGCAGAAGGCACAAGCGAAGGAGTCGATGATGTTACGGTGTCATAGAAGAGCGGCTGAGGGGAGCCGATCATGGTGCAGTAGCCAGAGAAAATGCTTGCATTTTGGTGGCGCCGGGTTGTCCCATATGCAAGGTGCAAACTCGTCCAGCGGCCGTTGTTCCATGCGCCATTGGTAGAAAGCTTTAGATGTGAACGGGGCGAGACGCGTGCCCGAGCTGACACCTCGGTGATCCGGTGAAGCCGGGTCGAGTTGGATGGTGAGCAAAGCCTGGTGGAGAACAAGCAGCTCGGAGGTAGCTACTGCCGAGAGACGAGGATGAAGAGGAAGCACCAAATTCCCTTGCAAATATATGCTTCTACTGATATGTTAGGCCTTACGCAGTGCGACATGAGAGCAAGGAAGAGCTCGGCCAGTGGTCGCGGCCCAATCCAGTGATCAAGCCAGAAGTTGCAGTGTTTGCCGTTGCCAATGTGAACTTTAGTGCATTGTCGGAATTCCGGCAGCAGCTGCAGGAGGGCAAACCAAACCGGCGTGTCAAGGTAGTGATGGTCACCAAGATCTCTATGAGCTCCAGAACCATAGAACCGGTGGAACCATCTCTGCCAGTTGCTGGAAGGACTAGAAAGTAGTTTGTTCCAGAATTTGGCTAAAAGACCCCGTTTCTGAATCTGCAGGTTCTTGACCCCCAGGCCGCCGTGTTCTTTATCCCAACAAACCAATTCCCAGGCTGCCTTGCATTGCCCACCATTACAGGAGACACCTCTTGTCCAAATGAATGCACAACGACGGATGTCAACAGCATCAACGGTCCCTTGCAGCAGGAGGATGGAGCACATTGGGTAGATGACCTGGGCTCCAAGCACGGCATTTGCCAAGACCGTGCGGCCACTGGGGTTGAGCAATTTTCCACACCAGCCTAGGATGTAACCCTCTACTGCACGAATTAGGGATTGCAGGTCACTGAGCCTAATCTTGTGAGTGGAAAGCGGGAGGCCCAGGTAGGACTGTGGAAAGCTGGTCAGTGGGCAACCGAACAAGGTTGCCAGTTCTTGAGACATGATGTTATCCATAGCAATTGGCGCAAAGGAGCTCTTGTCATAGTTGATGTGCATCCCAGTCATGGACGAGAAGCTTTGCAGGATGATCTTCAGATTGGCCAGCTGGTCCCTATCAGCTTTAAGGATGATAAGAGTATCGTCCGCATACTCAAGAACCGGGCATGGGAGGTCTTGAGCCAGGGGGTGGCTAAGCTCTCCCCGAGCTGACGCTTGTTGAATCATTCGCTAAAGGAGATCTGCGATGATGATGCAAAGGTAGGGGGACATTGGTTCGCCCTGCCGAAGGCCCTTCTTGCACTGAATCCATTTGCCAGGAACTCCATTAAGGACTACAGCAGTTTGGCTGGAATTGTTGAGCGTTGAGATCCACCGACGCCATAGTAGGGGAAAGCCCTTGGCAGCAAGAATGATGTCCATGGCATTCCAGTCGACCGAGTCAAAGGCCTTACGAAAATCCAGCTCCAGGACAATCGCCGGGCATTACGCTTATGACAACATTGAACAATCTCTGCCACATGCAGGAAATTTTCCGCAATACAACGACCCTTGAGGAACCCGGTTTGATCTGTGTGCACCAGGTAAGGAACATAAAGTTGCAGCCGCATGGTCAAGCCCTTGGAGCAGATTTTGGTGGCACAATTTTGAAGGGAAGATGGAAGTCATTTGGTAAGATGGACGTGGCCTTCTTGGGCAGCAATGCAAGGTATGCTTTGTTGATTCGCTGAAGTTCTGTTGTACCGTGATGGAAGTCAGTGAGCAGACGCAGAAGGTCGTCCTGCACAAGATCCCAGTGCCGCTGGTAGAAGAGGGGAGTGAGTCCATCCGAGCCCGGGGCAGAGTCTTTCCTCATGGCAAGAAGAACCTGCTTGATCTCAGCCTTGGTGAAGGGAGCAATCAGAGCCTCAGCTTGTGACATGGTTAACATGGAGCCTGCGAATAGAGGATGCAAGTTCGGCATGGGGGTACAGGCATCAGCCTGTCCCAGAAGCTGATGGTAGAAGGAATGCAGGAGGGTAGCCTTGCCATCGTGAGCAGTCACAATGGAGCCGTCATCCAGTTGCAGCACGAGGATTTGGTTGCTGCGCCATTGTATGGTCGCGAACATGTGGAAGAACCATGTGTTCTCATACCCCAATTTGCAAGTCCTGATTTTGCCCCGTTGCCTCCAATAAATAGCCAGTTGTGCCACTTGTTCTTGTGCGGCCTCCCTAACTAGGATCCGTAGAGTCCATTCAGCATAGTGAAGGGGCCGACATTCTTCCAGCCGGTCCATCATGGTTATTACCAGGTTGCAGTTTGCCAAGATATCCTGCGGCGACCGTTTCGAGCGTTGCCAGACCTTGAGATCCGCTCGGCAGCGCTTGAGGCATTGGGTAAGCTTAGCTGTGCCAGTCCTCCCATGGACGCTCAACCAAGCAGACGAGATCACTTGATCATACCCCCGGGACTCACGGCCAGTGGTTGTTATAGCGGAAAATGCATGGTCGTGGCACACGGGAAGATGCAGAGAGAATCAACTGGCAGTGATCTGAGACTAGAGCGGAGGAAGAGGTTACCGTGGAGTTTGGGAGATGCAAGATCCAGTCATTGTTGACGAAGAACCTGTCGGGCTTGACGAGGATGGCGGGGGTCTGGTGATTAGACTAAGTGAATAGCCGGTCCAGGAGCGGAATCTCTTGTAGGGCCATGTTGTCTATGGCAAGATTGGATGCAGCTGCCTCAATGCCATCAAAGTTCCCATTGGATCGCTTGGAAGGGGAGCGGATCATATTGAAGTCACCTAGCAAGGCCCATGCACCGTTCACAGAAGCGTGAATGTGCTCAAGTTCGGCGAGTAATTCTTGTTTGTCAGCATTGACGCAAGGTGCGTAGCAGTTGGTGATGGTGAAGGTGGTGTTGGATGCCGTGAGGCGGAAGGAGGTGGTGAGGGTGTAGCGGTCGGCAGAAGAGGAAGTGAATGCAAGGGTGCGGCGATCCCAAGCAGTAAGAATGCCCCCGGCGGCGCCCAAGGAGGGCAAAAAGGTGAAGGATGGTGCAAGAGCGGGTGGCAGGATGGAGAAGGCCTTGAAGGTGCTAATCTCCCTAAGTTTTGTTTCTTGCAAGCAGATGATAGCTGGTAGGTTGTTGTGGAAACGCAAGCCGGACATCATCGCACTTGCTCTTCTCTCCCAGGTCGCGCACGTTCCAGGACATGATGGTGATCGGCCTCGTGGTGTTAGCCATGGAAAAACCAGAGAACCATCGTGGCAAGTAACATCGCAACCCAAGAGAGGCAAGCAGGCGGATAACAAAACACGACAGGAATGCGCAAAGGTGCCTCGACCATGCTCTGGCAGCGGGCGGCAGCATGGAGGGCCATGCCACCCCTAGAGGTTCGGTAGGAATATTACAAGCGGCCAGCCCACAGGGGCTGAGACCGCTTTGTTTCGCTCTCTCACCGAACTTTCAACTATTGATAGCAGCATTTGCGATTGCGGAGGGAGCGGATGACTCCGTCCGAACCCGACCCCGCCCCTGGCGGCATCCGTGGCGACCCAACCACCGGCGTCGGCACCACCACAACCCCTAGCCTCAGCTCAGCCCCCAACCACACCCAACCACCAGCCGCCGGTGGGCCTGCCGCTGCGGCACCCACCGCCACCAAAACACCTGAACTCGACCGGCCCCGTCGCCGGCGAGGTCCACACACCTTCCCTGCGCGCCCCTGATACAAGATCTGCGGGCGCCCTCTCCGGGTTACCACTGGCTTCACCTCCTCGCCCGCTCCTGTTTGGGGCCCTCCGACATCGATCTGGGCTCCCCTGGCCTCTCTCCCGGTGAGGCCTTCCGGGAGTACTCCCTCCGGAACTTTCACGCCTCTGTCTTTGCGCAGGTTCGGCACCCCTTCCCATTGCTACACCCCACTCAGCTTTGGGTCTCTCCCTTCCCGCGCTTCCCCTCCTGCAATTTCGCCTGGATGCAGAATACCCTGAATCATTGGCTCGCCGGTGACCTCCCCAAGATCCCTTTGATCCAAGTCGCACCATTCCTGTTTTGATTGGAGGTTGCTCGGCCGTCCATCGCCCGTTTCATCCTTACCCTGGGGGACCTCCGTCACGGGCCTTGCCGCGTCTGCTTCTTACCCAACGAAGGCACGGTCGCGACAGCTCTCCCTATTTCGAACTCCGGTACGGGTGTTCTGGCAGGATTCCTCGGTTCCCCTGCATCCTCTGTTGGGCCTTCTTCCTCCTTGCATCATGCTTCCAGGCCCGGCCCAGCTGTGTTGCCTACGTGTTCCAGCCCAGAAGGCGAACCGCCTGCTCCTGTTCCCGCTCCTTGTGCCTCGCCCGAGGGGGCCGCCCTGCCCTGTGGGGCCGCCTGTCATGTCCTGGGTGGGTGCTCGCGGTGCACGCCACCTGCCGGTGCGCCGCTCGCATCAACGGTGCCCTCGATAGATGTCGCCTCCGTCGACCCTGGTCCATGCGCTAGGTGCACCGCCCTCCTCCCAACGCCCGCCGAACCCGGCCTCTTCCCTGCTCTCCCCACTACCTCTCCCGCTCCCTCTTCCGCTCTTCCTTCCTCCGCAAGCCCACAAAACCCCCTTTCCCCCAACTCTGTCGCACCGTCCTTTGCCGCTGCCGTCGCTTCGCACGCCAAGCCACCTCCCGCCACGCCCCCTTCCCTCCTCGAACGCCGCTGCAGTCCATCCAGGGTCGCTGCTTCCGCTGCCTTGCGCGCGACCATCGTTGTGAGGAATGTAGAGAGCCCATCCGCTGCCGCCGCTGCTGGGCTTTCTGCCACCTTGAGCAGCCAATTCCCTTCCTCCCATCACACCACCATGCCGGGGCTCCCCTTCGACGGCGCCCCCTCCGGTCGCGGCGGGGGCTCCCTCTCTCCTCCTCTTCCGGGGCGTCGCCGCGCCGCCTCCTCCTCCAGCTCCGATGGCCTTCCGACCTCTCCTCCTCGACATGCCCCGGCGAATGATCTGCGCCGGGATCTTGAGAAGGCGAGATCCCACCAGCTCGGGGTGGGGTTGGCGCCAACGCCAGCTCCGACTCTGCCGCATTGTGGGGGATATAGTACCCGGGTACCTCACGAGCAAGCCTGGCAGCCCACCAAAAGGGGGCGGCCCAGCCCACCGTTCTGGACCTGAAGACGTGCGGGACAAGTCGGCGCACGAGGGAAGGGTCTGGAAGGAGAAGTTCTAGTTAGAACAGGAATTATTGTAAAGAAGGAAAGGATTCTTAGAGATAGGATCGGCTACAAACCGACTTGTAACCCTGCCCCCCGATATATAAGGCGGGCAGGGACCCCCTCCAAACACAATCCAACTCACCACATCTCAACTCATAGCGAAATCCACGCAATACAACACCCCAAAACAGGACGTAGGGTATTACGTCGAGTTGACGGCCCGAACCTGTCTAAACCCCTGTGTCTGTCCATCCTAACCATCTTGCTTCCGATCTTTGCGATCTTCCCTGCATTACAAATCACTTCCGTGGGCTACCCCGTGGTAGACTGCCGGAGATAATATCACCGACAGTGGCGCGCCAGGTAGGGGATATCGCCGAGATCAATCTGGTAAGCTTGATGGATCGTGTCAAGATCTTGGACAGCTGCAATATCCCGGACGTCGACGGATTCGAGATCCAGTTTGGGGACGCCACCACCGCCGCCTTGGATACCCAAGCGGCAGGAGCTACGGTCGCCACGGAGGTCTCCTCTCTGGCGCCGACTTCGGCCATCACGGCCCAGTCCGGTCCGATCACATCTGATCGTGCCGGTTCTACCCCGCTGAGTCCATCGCAAAACGCGAGGCCCAACCAGTCGGGAACAGATCTACAATCACTCGGTTCCGATCCGGCTCCTGAGAGTCGCGTCACCGAGTCATCGCAGAGCGTAAACGCTCAACCAGCGCGCATCCAGAGCCCTGAGGTCATCACTGTCCAGACCCCTGGCTTTTGCGCGCTTGCTCAGAACCAGAAGATGAAGGACATCGTCCAGGCGGATGATTACCTCTCTGGGAGCGACTCTTATGAGTTAGACCCACAGGGACCCTCAATCCTGTACGATCTGCTGGAAGGATACACAGTGTCCGACGCCTCTACAGAGCCGGAACTGCTAGGATCACTCGGAGAACTAACTCCGAGTAGCTTGGAGCGTTATACGCCCACATCCGACTTCTCCGAGTCCGAGGAAGACTACCTCGCGCAAGAAGGAGTCGGGTCCTACTGCTATATGGTGGCGCCAGCGACGCCACCCAATCCTGTCTCAGAAGACGAGGTCACTCCGGCTGAGGAGACGACTGAAGCCAGGGACCAGCGTCGAGGACGCAACGCTAGTCGGGCGACTCGCAGAGCCGCACGACCACACGGAGCCACCGCGTCAGGATCTGGCACTGCTCGACTCCAGGAACCACGCTCTGAGGATCATCGTCGCCAACGGGATCGGCACGACAGGAGGAGCACCCGGAACTTGATGCGCGACGGCATGTTCGAGTTCAACGGATATGACGTCTACGAGACGCCAGTCCAGAACCTCGTCACCATCAACGAGGAAATCAGTCGGCTGCCACCCAGCACTCCAGGCCTGGAAAAGGTAAGGGCTCTCGTGCAGGCCGCCTCCGTCCAGGTTCACCAGATGCAGGGTAGAGCAACCACGGTCGCTCCTGAGCCCGGTCCGTCTCGACACCGGGCCAGCGGCGGATCGGATCGTGATGAAGACCTTCGCACCACGATCAACAGAGATCGAGACGCGAGGGACATCATCCGCAACAGCACCGAAGAGCGCCATCGTGAGGAAATCCGACGGCGCGAAGAATACGATCGGGATCATAGAAATCCCCGTCGTAACTCCAACAGAACGGCTACTCGACGGAGTCAGACTACTCTGATCCCTCCGGTAGTCCGAGGCGCGGCAACGACGGCGGTCGCTCTCCGCCACGAGGACGAGCGCTTCCACCACCCAGGCGACCGACTCCGCCAAGGGAGCGAACTCCACCGCGCAGCAGAACCTACCGACGGGACCGAACTCCACCCAGGACTCGGAACTATCGGAGGACCCGTTCCCCGCCCAGAGACCGGGATCGCAGGAGGGAGAGCACTCCCCCAAGAACAACAGACGGATCGGGTCCGAGCAGTTCCCGCCCTAGAGGTCGGATCGGCGGATTCTAGTCGTTCACCGAGCGCCTGAGGAGCGTGACATGGCCCAGAGGCTTCAAGCTGTCGGATATCGACAAGTACGACGGGAAGTCTGATCCATCTCAATAGCTTCAGATCTACTACACCGCCGTACAAGCGGCCGGCGGCGATGAGGACGTGATGGCGAATTACCTTCCCATCATGCTCACCAAGGACTACCGCAACTGGCTGGCAGGACTCCCGCAGGACACCATCGACAACTGGGAGCAGCTTACCGAACTCTTTGTCGGTAACTATCTTGGTACCTGGGAAAGGCCCGGGAGCAAGCGGCTCCTCGGTCAGATCAGGCAGCGCAAGAACGAGACCCTACACGACTTCGTGCGCAGGTTCTCAGAGAAGCGCAACTCCATCACGGACGTGACGGATCAGGAGGTTATGACAGCCTTCCAGCACGGCATCTCCGATGGAAGACTGATTCACAAATGAACTCGGAAGCCACCCGCGACTGTCAATGACATGTTCCGGATCGCTAGCACGTGGGCGGACGCGGAGATCGCGGAGAAGGAACAGCTCAGCGAGATCAGGAGCCGCTGGGAAGAAGAGAACAAGACGACCCGCAAGCGCGACCGCCGCGAAGACGAAGACCGACACGACGACCATCGTCGCAGCGACAGTCACCCTCGCAAAAGAAGAGCGAGGGCGATATGGTCGCCACTCTGGACCGGCCCAGAGGCTGGATAATTCCAGAAGATTTCCAGCGCATGCTCGATAAGCAATGAGGCTGACCGAGTGGTCCGTATGATCTACGGAGGACCGGAATGTTTCGAGACGAAGCGCCAGCAGAAGCTCACCAACCAACGACTCGGTTAAGTTATGTATTAATCTCTTATCTCTTCAAGATATTTTTTAATAATCCTCGCCGAGTGGTTTCTATGGATAATCATCCCCAGTTTCGACTCGGCAGATTCATAAATATCATCTAAGTTGTCAGCAAAGTTGATTTCATCTCCTATCTACATTATATCTACTACTCGAATTTCCTCTTTCGCGTCACGCACATAAAGTATGAGTGGAACAAACTTTAAATCGTGGGGGAAAGTACTCGCCAAGTCAAAGCTCTACACGCACGACAAAGACTCTGCGGCATGAGACTAAGACCAACGAGGCTAATCTACTCCGTAACAGGTCAACCACTCAGAAATTAAGGCCAGCGCAGAAAGAAAGGGAGTAGTAGTCACATAAAAACTTATATACAAGCACAAAAGATCAAACATTTTTCAAAGTACTTCTATTACCAATACTACAGATAATCTACAAAAATTAATTTGCAGGATCGCCACTACCAGAAGGGCCAGCCTCGTCAGTCTCAACGACGGGATTGATACATAAGCAGCTCGACCCTGCATATCAAAGTTGGGTTCAGTTTTTCATCAAGATTACACCCAATGGGTGGAATTGAACACACAAACGGCAACAAATCGATTCATTACCTCAGGGCGAGGAAAGGAAGAAGATTGCGGCGGGGATGGCTTATAATGGAATGAACAGTTCCTCCCGCGCGCGGCGCGATGCGTGTCTCGGGAACTCAACCGACGCAGGCACGTCCCGTCGCTTTGAATTCAAAGGTGCGGTAAGGAGTCGCGATATCTCGCGATATTTTGCCTTCAGTAAAGCAACCGTTAGTTTCCTTAGGGAACAACGGACTTTACGGCATTAATGGGCCTAAATGGGCTGAAATATAGCACGACCTTTCGGTTTTGTTACGCTAACAAATTTGTGGGTTCCTAAGCTAGTGTTCAGGGGCAGAAACCACTCGGTCGTGAGGCTAAAATTAGTCGACGGCCAGACTTGCTTTTGCAATTAATGTTGCATCCTCGCAACTGATTTTTACGTAAGGCATGCGATACTATCGCTAAATTCGTTCAGAAGTCTGGGTCAAGTGCTGACAAGTATAAATCTTGCGAGAAGGTGGCTTACCATATGGTCAAGCTGGGTCGTGGGACACGACTCGGGAGTCATGCCGAGTTCAAAGAACTTGAGAACAGAATCCTTAGAAAGGGGAAACAAAAAAGCCCCAGAAGGAGAAGATTATCCGAAATCCATGCCCAGAGGCATGGGGGCTGAAAAGTTCAGTCAGGATCCAAGGCTTTCAGAGTCTTGACACGATCGTGCCGAGTCGTATCAAGACTCGGGGGCTACACCCAATGGGTGCACCTGGAGGTGCACACCATTGATGGATTAAGTTCAAGAAGAGATTCATAATATTTTATTTTTGACCCTCGACCAGAATATTCTATTCTGCTCAAGGCTCGGGGGCTACACCCAATGGGTGCACCTGGAGGTGCACACCATTGAAGATCAAGATATAGATGGAGAAAAGTTGAAGACCTTTGGCCAATTTCATACTAAAATTGCCCAAAGCCCGGGGGCTAAGTGTATTCACTTCGCTGTCGCGTCGTGAAAAAGGAGCACTCCTTCCCCTCAGTATGGCCGTAATTGAAGAATTGTTTTCAGGAACGTCTGATCACGCATTCAGATCTTCCTCGAAACCACTCGGATCTTCTTCGAGATCACTCGGATGAGGTCTTAGACGACTTGAGAGCACTCGGACTATGCAAGAACAGACAAATCAATTACAGCCAACGATCGGCCAAGAAGTGCTCGGGGGCTACTGTGGGGGATATAGTACCCGGGTACCTCACGAGCAAGCCTGGCAGCCCACCAAAAGGGGGCGGCCCAGCCCACCGTTCTGGACCTGAAGACGTGCGGGACAAGTCGGCGCACGAGGGAAGGGTCTGGAAGGAGAAGTTCTAGTTAGAACAGGAATTATTGTAAAGAAGGAAAGGATTCTTAGAGATAGGATCGGCTACAAACCGACTTGTAACCCTGCCCCCCGATATATAAGGCGGGCAGGGACCCCCTCCAAACATAATCCAACTCACCACATCTCAACTCATAGCGAAATCCACGCAATACAACACCCCAAAACAGGACGTAGGGTATTACGTCGAGTTGACGGCCCGAACCTGTCTAAACCCCTGTGTCTGTCCATCCTAACCATCTTGCTTCCGATCTTTGCGATCTTCCCTGCATTACAAATCACTTCCATGGGCTACACCGTGGAAGACTGCCGGAGATAATATCACCGACACGCATCCTCCGATGGCTCCGATCTTCCTGACGCGGAGGATCTTGCTCCCGCTCGCCGCCCCGACTACGTCGACGTCTTCATGCCGCCAACTCGCATGTCGCGTTTCGCGCACCTCGCCTACGCCGTCGTCGACCCGCCGCACCCGACCCCTGCTCAGCCCATGCGCGACGCTCTCGTTGCTCAAGGTGGGAACCCCGCCTCACCTTGACTCCCTCCTCCTACGGCGCCATGATCGTGGCGTTCGAGTCCAACTCCGACCGCGAGCACTGCCATGGACAACCGGCCCTTCCTCGGCTGTGAGCACATCGTCACCGCTGGAGCGCCACGACGAGACTGGCGAACCGGTTCCAGTTCGAGCACGGTGCGTTCGTCTCCATCTCCATCAAGAACTTCCCCTTGGAGCACTCGAACCGCGAGCGCATCATCTACTCCTCCGGTCCCTACGCCAACCCACACCTCGTCGACCCGGTATGTATCCGTGACGTTGACTTTTCTGCTGTTCTCCTCATGGTCAAGGCAGAGGCGGAGGCCGACATCCCACTCGAGGAGTACTTCAAAAACCATACAAGGCTTGGCACTTTTGCCCAGATCGACATCATCCACGCCGATGATCTGGAGGACTCCCACTCCGGCTCGGACTATTCTAGGCCTCCTTCCCCGGGCTCGGATGCTCCTTCCCCACTAGGCGGGCCCTCCTCCGCCCTGCCTGGCCCACCTCCTGGCCTGAGTGCGGGAGCTGCGCCTGACCCGCCGCCTGGCCCGGGTGCGGGCGCTGCGCCTGGATCTGGACCGGCGTGCTCCTTGGGCGGGCCTCTGACTGGGGCGCCGCCTGGCATCGCTTCGTCGAACATCGGCTACACCTACCTTGAGGGCCCGGCGCACCCCCGCCGTGAGGCAGGCCACATGACTCTCCGCGACATCCTGCCGGTGCCTGTCGCCGTCGCGCCGGCGCTCTCGTGTTACCGGAGGTTCGTGCTCAACTCCTCGCCAAGCCGGTGGCCGTGAATGCCACTGTACGCCGCGGCTCCATCTTCGACATCGAGGTCTTGGAGCCGGATGGGTACACGGGCCACTACCAGGTGCCGCTGCAACCCTACCGCACCGACGTCCGGGGCGACTAAGGGCTCCTTGCCATCAACCTCTGCTCTGCATCCGTGGGCTTCCTGCACCAGTCTTCTGGGGTGGGTGAGCGCGGCTGCCCAACAGCTTCGTTTGATGTCATCTGCAGGGGTGCCGGTCCGCGTCTGCCGCACAGCATCTCCCTGGAGCGTGCCTCCCTTCTCTGCGATTATGGTGGGGGGGAGGGGGGGGACGCTCTTGCGGACGCGCTCGCGGCGTCTGCGTCTTGGTGCCCTGCTGACCTTGAGCCACCGGGGCCTCTCTTCGATGCTGCCCCAGCTCGTGCTACCTCGTCGCTCCAGAATATCCTTCACGATGCCGACTTGGGTGGGGACGACTCTGGTTCCCCCTTCCTCAACCTCAGCTCCAACTTGCAGCCCTGGGATGGCTAATGCTGCGGTGGACGACATCATCCTCAACTCCAGCATCCCGTTGCCAGACATGCCGCTGGGGGATGAAGCTCTGCTTCCCCTGGAGGATGTTTTGCCGCCCCCGGTCGGAGGTAGTCGCGTGCCCACGCTGTTCCACTGCCTGATATTCAGATGGTGCCGCATGCTGCCCTACACCCGGAGACGGTCGGTTCCCAGGCCGAGGCCATTGCTGCTGCCTCCGCCGACATCCTTGCACCAAAGCCTCCTCCTCTGGCGGTCGACCTTGTGTGTCACAAGTCAATGGACTCTGCTCTGGCCGCGTTCGGCGATGATGGCCGTCGCTGGAGCTGGCGCCTCCGCACCAAGGCGTGCCCTCTGCGCGAAACTGTTGCTGCTGCTGCTGTCCGCATCAAGAAGAGGAAGTACGACGCCATGGGGTACCCTATCTCTGCTTCCTCCTCGAGTGTCGACCTTGACGACGACGGGGACTCCGACAACTCCGATGGCACCAACTACTCCGACTCCGACCCTGTCTGCATCATTGACGCTGCCGCAGTCGCCACGGATGGGGAGGATGACGACGACGCCGTGCTGCTTCCCACTACTTCGCCCTCCGTGCCTGCCTGGTCTGTTCAAGATCTCCAGCTCCTGGGTCGTGCCTGCAACATCAATGAAGATCGTCTTCAGGCCCTGGAGTGTGCTCCTGCGCCGGCGGTTGATCCGATCGACTAAATGCAGCACCACGATGACCTTCGACTCCGACGAGGCCCCTTTTGCTCATTTGTTGATGCTTGGGATTGGTGGGTATCCCCCCGTCCATCCTCTATGTAATAGGATCGAGTCAAGCAAAACTTTGCCACTCAAAGTGAATGACATATGGGACCATCTGGAATCAATGCCATGTGGACCTAAATGGCAAATCTGCAAAGTCACATGTTTGCAATTTTCTCTGGTTGGACACTTGGACAGATCGCTTTCTTCTTTCTTTCTCCTGTCCCCTGCTCTGCTTCGCTTACTGAATGAAGAGAAGCTGGCAATCCGTCCGGTTCATATCACAAGTGTCTGCAAATTGGCTCTAGCTTGGTTGGTTGGCTTATTGTAAAGTGGATGAGAGAAAGCAAGGTGAGAGAAAGAGGTAACAATGACCTCATGAGCTAAAATTTAGGACTACAAGACGACTTCTTCACCATTGTACGGTTGTTGTTGTCTAGTAACTCACAAAGTTTCTTTTATTGCCCCCACAATTTAAGGGATATGGTATTACTATGAGACAACTAAAACAACAACTTATTGTGTCTGTTAAGTCGTCTCAAGATTACGTGTCAATGCATGAGACCGTTTATGAAACAACACCAATGTACTTGCTCTTATTGTAAAGTGGATGAGCTAGCAACTACGGTTCAAATTCCCATTGGCACAGATATTAAGCCGCCGGGATTAGACTCATGTAACCGTTTTATTGCTTTTCTCTCGTAGGCTTTGAGATTGAACTGCTAGACACTACCGGATTCCGGGTCTTTGCCGTGTGCCAGGGGCACACGGCAAAGCTCTTTGCCGTGTGCTTTAGGCTTTGCCATGTGCAAAATGGCACACGGCAAACCCTACGACGGCAAAGCCTTCTGCCGTGTTCCGTATCTCGGGCACACGGCAAAGCCCCGATCTGGCACACGGCAAAAAGCGACACACGGCAAAGTTTTGATCCCGAAAAAACGCAAAATAAAATAGCAAAACATTTTATTTTAACGGGGGAAGGACCCCCATCAGCCATTTCCCACTGTCCCACGTATTTTTCGCAAGTCGCGCGTGCTACGCGGCCGGTGGGGTTCGAACCCACGCCCTCCCCTTCGCGCGTAGCCTCCTCTACCACTGCACCACTCAAGTCTTTGTATCCATATCCCATTTTGATTCCCCTCGTATTAAACTTTTCTGAGTGTAAATTGTTTATTTGAGGACCTAAATGACTTCAAATAAAAAATTGTGAACTAGAAAGTTTCATAACTTTTCAAGATCTACAACTGTCGTTTGGTCAAAAGTTCATATGAGATCGTTTATAGAATTTGAATTTCAAAATCTACAACTTTGCCGTGTGCCCAGATCTAGGGCACACGGCAAACATTTTTTTTTAATTTTTCGGATTTCAAAATTGTTTGCCGTGTGCCCTGGATCTGGGCACATGGCAAAGAGTTGTTTGCCGTGTGCCGCCCCTGGGGCGCACGACAAACATTTTCTGCATAAAAAAATTAAAAAATATCAAACGGATTCAAAAAATAACCAAATTTGGGCATGAACCTGTCTAAGGTGTAGGTAGACTATACAAAATGAGTTTTGTTGTAAAACTTAATTTCAATTGTCACGTTGCTTTAAATCACAACATCTCTTTCACAACTCTTAGGATCTTCTCCCGAGAAGCTTCGGTTTGTAAAGAGGCAATGCGTCAACTTGCTCGAAACCTTCTACATTTTTTACCATAGCCTCTACGTATGAAACATGACACCACGCCAAAATTTATAATTTTTTGACCGTTTTTGTATTTTATAAAATTTTTAAACGAACCGAGCCCAAATTCGAGCACACGGTAAGCGAGCAATATATTCAAAGTTTGATTCCATCTAGCGGACATGGCATCATATTAGTCTTAACAATCCGAATAACATTTTCCCAAACATTACATTACATTGTTCAAAACACTTACAGCTCAAATTTGCCGTATCGGTAAAATTAAAAATAATGATATAAATGATTAAATATAGCAAACAGACTGGAAAACATGCGCAAACTAACATGGAATAATAGATGGACAAAGAAGTTAGCAAAAACATTTTGAAGACAAAATTCAAATTTTTTGCAGCCTGTTTGTCGTGTGTCTGCCTGTGACACACGGCAAACATGCCGCTTTGCCGTGTGCTGGACTGTTTGCCGTGTGCCTGTCTCGGGCCACCGTGTGTCACGGCTTGTTTGCCGTGTGCCCGCGAAGTGGCACACGGCAAAGTCTTAGGCACACGGTAAACACGGGATTTCGGTGATTAAATAATCACCTCTATTTGGCGAGCGAGGAGCATGCAGTGGCGCGCGTGGCCTACCGGGCCCGGGACATGGCGAGCTCGATCTGGGGTCTGCCGTACGGTTGCGCACTGTTGGTGCCGCTGCAGGCACGGGCACTACTGCTAATTCGAGCCCTCACGTCGGCCGTCATTCCAAGCATCTCTCCTCTCAGCACACGGCCCAGAGACTGCTGCTGCCGCCTGCTGGCAAGCTGAGACCGGCCACATGCACGACGGGCGCCCGCCAAGGGCTTTCAAGCTTTGGCTTGGAGAAAAAAAATCATGGCGAGAAGAGAACGTCGTCTGTTCCCGCACATGGCGCCACGTCGCCTGCGCATGTGGGGTACGGGAAGGGACAAGATTTCCAAGGAGCAGCATCTGCCGCCCCCAGGGCTTGGTGGCCCGCCGTGTTTGTGTTTGGTGGGTTGGTGTGTGCACACGGGATCCAGCTTATTTCTTTACAGGACATCTATATATTTCTTTCGAAAACAAAATAGGCCTTTTCAAAAAGAAAACAAAATAGGACATCTACCAAGCTAGTAGTAGCTACTGTACCTCTGCTAGAGGCTCCGTTGGATTGGACGTGGCTGCTACTCTGCCCAGAAAGAGAAAGCGTGCTTTGGCCGTGTTTAATGTTTAGTTTCCACCCGAAATATTTTCATCCATCACAAGGAGAATCTTTGATGCATAAAGTATTAAATGTAAACGAAAAAGGTGAGTATAGACTGTAAATCGCGAGACGAATCCAATGAGTCTACTTAATCCATGATTTGCAACAGTAGTGCTACAGTAATCATCCGCTAATTATGGATTAATTACCCTCTGATTACCATCGTTAGATTCGTCTCGAGATTTCCAACCTATCCATATAACTTTTCACCTTTTTCGTCTACATTACTACTTCTAAATTGATAAAAACAAAACCCTAAATCTTTTCACGAAATGTTTTCGCGAACTAAACACGGGCTTTGTTGCTTGGTTGCTGCTTGGAGCACTCACTTGTCCATATGCATCTCGGCTATATAGATCTTATTATTGCATTGTTGGGTACGTATCACTATCACTACTCACTAATGGTTTACATTTTGATTTATTTCCTACCCGCTATTAGATTTCCACCACCAGTTCCTGTCGTATCATCCTTTGACCGCCTCTTGCCAATGAGTGACGCTCCTGGCTTTCGGCGTGTTCCGCTGGTGGATAAGTTCGCTAGTTATGACCGATTTTTATGTCAATAGTATTCTGTGAGGGAGAAGAAAAAAATAAGCCAGAGCAAACTCGCTGTGGCTTTAAAACAAATAAGTATAACTGGTTGTTTCTTTAGATTTTCTTAAATAGCTGAAACAGATTTTAGTAAGTGTCTGGCCTTTTCTTGTTAGGAATTGTTGATTGAGGGTTATTAATTGATAATTTATTTTCACCCCCGAGGATTGTCCGACGAACTAGAGTGAGTACAAAGCTCTTGATAACTTGAGAAAAATTAAAAAGAAACAATAATCATCGGCCAATTTAAGAACACTAGAAAAATGCAAAATATGTCGCCCCGTTGGTAACATAGAATATTTGCATGCACTACTCTTGAAAACACCATCTTTAGCTCTTTCTATTTGAAAAAGAATATATTTTAGCTAGCCAAAGTACATGTTGTTTTATGACGTTGAAATTCCATAAATTCATGTTTGGAGCCGCATACACAATAAGTCACAAAGTTTTTAGATTTTTGAAAGTGTACGAATAAAGTGACCGATAATGGCCGAATATCTTTTGGATATTTTTGCATCTCCTGGATCTAACCAAGGTGAGCGTTGATAATGATCCGACTTGCATTGATTTATATAACTGATCCATGTGCTAGAAAACATGGTCACACAGGAAGCCAAAGGTAGATCAAGGAACAGGGGATCATGCTACCTTTTCAATCCGGGAACATCATCACAATGCAGTGCTTTTTAAAACATGTATCAATTTAATCACATATTGCTACACAGGTATGTGGGTGCACAAGAGGACTTAGAATGAAACAAATCTCTAAGTGTCATGTGACCTTTCCCACGGTAGATAGATTGTCCTTTCCCCATCACCACATGATCCGATCCAGACCACTTAGTCAATATTGAATAATTAACAATGCCAACAATATAGAACTCGGCTCGATCTTTATATATATCTAGCTGAAATCTAGGTGAAATTTAGTGTTGCTTCACCTTGCATATCCAAGTGGAGCCCTCTCAAAGAAACATGCAGTCAATTAACCATAAAAAGAAATATAAACCGGCAACCACTTGACTTGACCACCAAAGAGTGGAGGCCTACCACTACCCCTGCATTATTTTGAGCCGTATCCTGTTAGGGTTTGGCCTTTGGGCCCCTTTGGCTGGCCCTGTGCACCTTGCTTACGAGCAAAGAGAGAGCTCCAGGAAATGATAGAAGGCTTTCGGCCTTTTGCCACTTCCTCATACTGTAGTGCTAGCTAGTACGGAGTACATCACAAGCATTATTTATCTACACATCTTATAACGCTTGTGATATCACAACTTGGCACTATTTAATGGCCTTGTCCATTGCCTTGTATGCCTTGCCGTCTAGTCGTCTACCTTTCTCCTCGCACCCATCAAAATCCATTGCCTTCTCCACAAGATCCACGGAGAAACACGCCATGAGAGGCTGTGATCAAGTTCTTAGCTCGGTTGTGCGTGTCTGTTCCTCCTCTCTTTTAATTTTTTGCTAGTTTCATTTGCCGTCATGGTAGTGATGGCGGATGGAAGAGAGCGTCCTTCAGTCCACTCAGGGGCGGTGCTAGGGTCGATTTAGCTGCCGACTCATTCACCCACATGCCAAGCACACCGGCCATGGAAAGAGCTTAGCACATGAGTGAATGAAGCGGGAGGTAAAAACTTCGATCTCGCACTGTCTTTGCTTGGACTGAAGGGTGCTCCCTCCTCCTTGCTTACTTTTAGCCATGCAGCTTCGATCCATCGCAAGGTTTCAGTTGATGATCTGTATTTTCTTGTACGCGTTGCTTGATCCATGTTTGCTTGAGCTGCTTATTATTTGGTATCTGATGCGTGATATACACAGCAGCTGAGATGCCAATAATTTTTATCATGTGCCTATTACTGTTCTTCTCTGGTTGTTATTAGCCACATAATAGTTAACGGAGATCCAAAGCTTTTGTACTTTCCTTAATCTTGCTCTTTTGGGTACTAGCTAAATAGTAAATCCTTGATCTGCTCGCTGAATCTTGTTGATCTCTTCCAAAAAGAGGAGAGATAACAGTTTCTGAAGTTAAAAAAAAAACTTTTGCTTCCTCTACTTCTGTAGATCTCACAGAACAGGATCCATACATGCATCTTCTGCAGCTGCAGATTTTTGCTTCCAGGGATTTGTGGATGCACTGTTATATGGACTAGGACTGAACACGATGCATGCTTTTCTGGATGTGGGAATCTGTGGAATCCACATCTTTCGGTTCGTGCAACAGCGAGACGTCTTTCGATCACCCTGTTTGCTTTGGAACTTTGCATGCAACTATTGATTCGACGTGTGCTAGAATAGCAGCTGGTGCTCCGGCCTTGCTTTTGGAGCATGGCCACCACCACACCAGTCCACTGGATCATCAGGGTTTCCCAAGGTTTTTTTTTCTGGTGTGTCCCCAATAAGAGAGATTTCCCAAGGTCATGTGAGGTTGGCACTAGCTTGCCTGCCCTTTGAGATTTGTGATTATCCTGGTGTTAGTGTTCATGATTTTGTGCTAGATCCACTTGTGTTTTGCATCAGCATGTTTTCTCACATGTTCGCCACAACCTTTGGTCTGGAAAGAGTGTATGTGAGCGCGCATGCCGGCCATCTATTGCTGCGTTTTGAAATTGTCCAAGTATCCATTCTTTTTCATTGGCAAGAAGTGAACTTTTCACCCAAGACATATATGAAGGGAAATTAGAATGACAGTTAATTTGAATATATGCTACGAGAGAGTGTGGAGATGTGGTATATATGCTTCTGCTTGTTTATATGTAATTAAGTGTGTTTATTTCACGGAAGTACGTAATTAAATTAATCTCTCGTTTCAGAACTACGATACTTGAGAATTTGAGATGTGGTGTATATATTTGTGTAAATCTTCAAGAAACGCCTACGACTACACAAATCATCACAAAGTAACAATGTCCATTAATTATACTAGTATTGGTATCATATGTGTTTATATTTACCTTCAGAAGTAGAATATCTTTTGTGATCTCGTCATAACAATGTTCACTATAATTTCACAATCTTGAGTGATGGCGTATATGTGTTATGGTTTAGCCCAATGCTGTTTTTACAATCCAAATTAATACGTACAGTGCTCTTGATCAGGACCTAATCGTTGCATATATTTCAGTAACAACTAGATACACATGCTTACCATCAAATATACATAGAAGATATCAATAAAGGATCTGATGCAGTGCATTTCACTGAAGCCTCTGTCCCTCAAAGACGCCTTTTCCTGCTGGCATGCTTCTTGTGAATAGTACTACACTATGGAAGTCGTGTATCCAGAATCTACTATGATGTTTATGTTCCTGATGTAATTGACCACATTTTGCTTTAAAACATTGAGGTCGAGCTCCTGAAATATAATTCAGACTTCATAGTTGAAAAGATAACCAAGGACAGTTAATCCCAGTGTCTGAATAAGTTGACAGTGGAGACCTTGAATCACTTTTATTGTGCTAAAAAAATCTGATATTATTGTCAATTGTAATAAGGGAATCCGCATGTCATCATGACCTCAGTAATCCTCCGCACTAAAATAAGAAGCAATTACTTCAAGAAATCTAGCCAAACAATTGTATTGTGCAATGCAACCATGAATATCAATATACACCGTTCAAGCTCCTGAGTAGTCTATTTGATCCGCTTGCAGATTGAAACATACGGAGTAGAACTGACATACACCTCCACAAGAGACATTTATCAGTGCTCCATAAAAAGGAGAACACTGAAGAACCTGCAAGTGTAATAAAGTTACAGTTACATATGCAGCAGGGGCCTGGAACCTATTTGTGCCATTTGGAGCAGTGCCTGGACTCTGGAACCTGAGAGCCATGACCCATGACAGCCACTCAGTTCCCTGCAACTTGCAATTCTTCTCACCCATGCTTCTGCGTGCAGTGACTCAGTGCAAGTCAAGGCCACTCAGTTCCCTGCTACTTGCCATCCTTCTCGCTCATTTCTGAGCACCGCCCTTCTCCCATGGATGATTTCAGTGGCTACTCTGCAACTAGTCTACAATGACGAGAGGAGATTCTACAAGACCGGCGGGGGAAGAGAGAGAGAGAGAGAGAGAGAGAGAGAGAGAGAGTGGTGGCATTTTCACTTGTCAGGGTGTGAAACCCTAACCCTAAAGTTGCCAAAGGCAATAGCAGACAGCAAGGCTGGCAGAGGGAGTTGGAACTCACAGAGCCGAGAGCTGTGCATGTGGAGGCCTGCACCCATTCCCACCTCGTGTCGGCAACCTTGAACTCCTTATCGTTGCAATCTTAAACACCCTTAAACCCCATTGGATGCACTAAAAAACTGGCTTCAGATGTGGGCGTCTCCAAATTCCAAGGTGCATGGGCTCCCTTTCCCAGTGAACCAGTGCTGGAATACTTCTTTATTAGGGCATTGTACTTTGGTCTTTGGGTCTTTCAAGTGCAACTCATCTTGTTTTATTACCGAGGAGAGATGGAATATTGGAGTATTGTTCTTGGCGAGATCTGCAATGGAGGGCCACCTGAAAATTTTTTAGGGGCTTTGCAATGGTGTGACTGTTGAAGGATGGACAAGGAAAATGCCTGTTTTTCTTCATTTTATTGAAATGAAAATCCTCTTAATAGTCTAATAAAAATGATGCCTAGAAAGAAAATCTTTTGGTTCCAATGGAAAAACCATGTCTTAATTACACTTGAAGGTTTCATTCCATCACTACCCCCACCTCCCTCTTCTTACCCAAGACACCAGAATTAAATAATTGAAGGCCCCGGTTTGCTAATACAGTAGGTTGCAGGGCTCTATATGGATTGGGGGACATGGAGACTATTGAGTTACATAAATGGATATAAAAGGTACTCCCTCCGTTCTAAATTATAGGTCGTTTTGACTTTTCAACGTTCATAGATTTTACAATGCATCTAGATATACGTTATGTCTATATTCACAGCAAAATCTATGAATCTTGAAATGTCAAAACGACCTACAATTTGGAACGAAGGTAGTATAACCATTCATAGGCCTAAAGCTCAAACATGGAATGGGAAAGTGTGCTTGGTAAATTCTTTATCTAAATTATGCTACCTAGGATTCGACTAAATGTCACCTATTGTTGATATTAATCTATGTATTTTAGAGATAAAGTGAACAATTACTCTGTGTACATTAAAACTTCAACAAAATAGCTAAAAATCTTACTTTAATTTGTAGAGATTTGCTCCTCAATCTTTGGAACTTCGCTTATTATCGAATGTGTTTCGAGCTAGCGATTAGGTTTAACTCAGTTTATAGTGTGTGGCATGCTGTGTTAGAGGGTGGAGGAGGAGGCCGGTTGGTGTGCGAAGGAGGCAGCAACGACAACATCCTTACAGTCGTTAGTGTGTGTATATAACTATAGGTCTAGCATATGAACTAGGGGCAACAAAAAAAATAGTCATGTATTTCTCTGAAATGTTCTGTCTAACTAGCATTTGAAATGCCTAAAGGGGAAGAGGGTGATGTTCGTCTAAAGGCGGGTTGTCATCAGATGGAGCCCATGGAGGTCATCATTATTAGATTCTTCAACAAGTTTTGGATGGAGCTGCAGGAGCAGAATTGAGCGAGGCTTAGTCCTATTGTCATAATTTGTTGTTTTCTCTGTTTTTTTTTCTTTTTGCTGCCAGAGTTTTTTTTTTGGCAAAAATAATATAATGGTCTTCTCGCTTTGTGAGTCAAACTTTGTATTCAGCGGCTGCAAACACTCAATTATGTGTTGAGGCGATTTTTCCTTTATCTAAAAAAAGTAACACTTGAAAGATATTTTGTTATCAAGTCTAGCTAACTATTTTGTTCAACTTCAGCCCCACCTATGTGCTATCACATAGTATACAACAAGCATGTCACCATCTATTATGGTCTAAAGAAAAGCTACTAATGGCAGGCTGAGTTCGGTTTCTGGTTTTACTACTTGGGCTCATCTGGTGGTGGAAAATGGGCTACTTGGGCTCATCTGGTTTTGTGGGAAAATAGGCTGAGGTGTCTAGCAACTTTCTTTGTTTGGTTTAGGGTTTTCTTCCACAAACACGGGTTGGGAGGGAGGGAGGGACAAAAGGTTGCTGACATGGTTCGTTCAAAAAACGCTTGCTGACATGTGGGGGCATTACTGTAGATGTTTTCTAGGCACAGGAAAGAGTTGGGAGTTTCTGCATTACTGCAAAAGCTAGAGGCCATTAGTTTCTCTTACCATCTCTGCATGAAAACCTACATAGAGAGTTGTTGACTTTGTGTAGCAATGTAGCAATACTGTAAACATTTTTTTTACGGTAATGCTATAACTCGGGCATATGATAGGGAGAGAAATCGAAAAGTTCACAAATGCTGCAAAAGATATGTATTGATGTTGCAACTATTATTTCTACATGTTTATTGCTAGATGTTTGCATGCAACATGAAGTCCATGTTGCGGCGAAAATTTTCTCATCCTAGAACAGATATTATAGCCATTTTGTATGGAAATATTGCAAGAATTGTTTTTAATTGTTGCAGTATCGAACTTTTGATAATGCTACGGAGCGTCCGAGATATTTAGTCGCTAGCAAGTCCCTTTTTAGGTAGGGAAAAGGAGGTTAGGCATTACTGCACACGCTACTCCCTTGTCCAAAAAAACAAGTCTATGATTCAAAATTTGTCCCACAAAATAAGTTATTATATTTAATTTGGTATGTTTATATGTGCATACGGGCATGCAAGGGTTAGTTATAACCAAATATGACTACAAAACAGAGGCAATCAAGTGCACACACAGAGCAAACGATCATGATGGTGGTGGTGGCGTGGGTTAGTCCGGCCCATTTTCACACTCAGCCCAGCCAATTTGCAACCACAACCGCAAAGGCGCAAACAACTTTGACGTGGTCGCGCCGATCACTCACTAGCCGCTTGGATGAGATAAGGCAGCGCTGCAACTGCAGCAATCGACGCATGGGGGGCGCCGGCGGCGAGCTGGACGTCTTCGACGCCGGCCGCTGCGCCAGCGGGTACGCGCTGGGCCTCGCCGTGGGCCGGCGGTTTGCCAGCGCCATCCGGAGCAGGATGCGGCAGGACCTGGTGCTCCGGGAGCAGCTGCTGCCGTTCGCGTCGACGGCGGCGGCGCGGCCACTCCTCGCCGCCCTCCAGGCCGCCAACAGCGGGAGGTACCCGCGCTACTGGGACGAGCTGCTGGGCACGGCCGACGGCAGCGGCGTCCCGCTCCTGCACGTAAAATGACGCCCTTGCCCTTACCGTTTAATTTAATACTTACTATTTTTCATTTGCTGCCTAGTCGGCGTTGACTGTTCCTTCCTTCTGAGCTTGCACGCAGGTCATCCTGGTCAACTTCAGGAAGGAGATCCAGCCGTTCATTCCGAAGGCCGGCGGCGATCACGAAGAGGAGGAGGAGGGGGAGCCCGACGGCGACTGCTCCGACGTGCTCATCGTCAGCGACTCAACGGCGATCGCCGCGCACAACGAGGACGGCCACGTCGCGCTGCTCGGCCACACGTACCTGGTGCGGGCCACGCTGCCGGACGGCCTCTCCTTCACCGCCTACACCTACGCCGGCGAGCTCCCGAGTTGCGCGTTCGGCTTCAACAGCAACGGCGTGGTAATTAAGCGAACATCGCCGCGGCATGTCATAGCTATCGCATTCTGAATTTCCATTTCTTCCACTGTCAGATTAATTGCAGCTTAGCCAAACCATGGAGTTTTGAACACGTTGTTTTTATCTCAGGCCTTCACGCTCGACTCGGTTCCTCCGATGAACGACGAGATCTCCCCCGGCGCCATCGCCCGGAACTTCGTGTCACGGGACCTGCTAGAAGCGAAGAACATCGACGATGCCATGCACGTATGTTACTGCAAATCTGCAACTGAATGCAGCCACTTCACTCTTTGTCAGTAATAATGTACTGTAATATAAAGCCACTGATGTCTGATGCCAGTGTGTACATGTTCTCCTTGGACCAGAGGATCTGCTCGCCGAGCGTCTCAGTCGGCCACAGCTACAACCTCATGGACGCCAGGGGCCG
This sequence comes from Urochloa ruziziensis, assembly GCA_015476505.1. Classification (NCBI taxonomy): domain Eukaryota; kingdom Viridiplantae; phylum Streptophyta; class Magnoliopsida; order Poales; family Poaceae; genus Urochloa; species Urochloa ruziziensis. The sequence continues at coordinate 13,053,506 of CM027122.1, read as the reverse complement.
GAGGATTGTCAACGTCGAGACCGCCTCTGGGAACCGGTTCGCCGTCCATGAGGCCGGCGCTGCGCCCTTCTTCCACGCGAACATGTACCGGCATCTCCAGGTGAAGCAGGTAGGGAGATGATGCTCTCCGTAACCGTCAGATGACTGGCCGGTGAACTGACGAGTGAATTGCCATTGCGTTGAGAAGGTGCAGGACGAGAACTCCATGAGCAGGGAGAACAGAGCAGCGCAGTGTTCAGTGGACTCAAAGGAAACGGCACTTTCACTGCTGGGAGATACGGCTGATGACAAGTACCCAATCTACATGACAGGTGACCATTTCTCGTGTGTTCTGACTTCTGAATAGCGAGCACTGAAAATCTGCAACGAGAACTGATGAGCTTTCCCCTGGTAACCACCTTTCGCTTTCAGGCCCGACATTGCACACCCTATGCACCGTCTTGGTTGACCTTGATGACAAGACGATGACCATATACAGAGGAAATCCCAAGAACGGAGACATTACTCTTGTTCTTCCTATGTTGTAAACTAACAAATTAGCCCACTTCTTCTCTGAGATTTTAATTTTTTTAGGGCAGTTCTTATGTGAGAACTTGACCAGCACTCCCAATTCCTATTTGTATCTGTACCTTAAAGATACACAGATTTTGGACACTGCATGTGTCATATCATTGAGCACAACTCCTTTCCCTGAATACATTATACATGCAGACTCTGAAGTACATCAGGTCGGTACTTTCAAGCCACTGGCAATACATTAGTGGTCATCTTGCTCTTCGTACCGTGGGAAAAAAAAAAGTAAAACTGTACTGTACAGAAATCCTGGAACAGTTCAACCAGGTGCATCAGAGTTTCTGGAATTCAACCCCAAGATGGTCTAATGTTGTCTTTTGCCTTTACAATGCTTCTATTGATATATGTGTAAATGATCTAAGGAAATGAAATAGCTTCATGGAATTTATAATTTTTCTCCCAATCTCATCTTCCACTCCAAGATGTCTGGCATGTAGTGCTTCAACTACAAATCATGCTGATGAAACATTGTCTTGGATAAGGAAGAATAAATTCTCATCACCAACAGCAAACCATTCTATGCAAGCCGGGGATGTTCCACTTGGAGAATGAAATCTCTGTGGAGGATCAAGTTCGATAGCAAAGCAATTACTATCAATACAATCAGCTAAGCTGGTTTCACTATGCCTTGAGGAAAAAGAAAGGCTCAAGGTAGCAGCAACCTGCCACTATATGTTGCAGACACTGCACACCTTTCAGCACTTTGTTGATCAGTTATGGAAGTTGGAACTCCTTGTCAAGTCACAATCTCAACTATAGTAATGGCAGCAAAGGCCAAAAATAGGCTCCCTCCAATGTATGCTAAAATCTGCACATGACAATGCTTCTTTTCAGTGGCATTATGTAGACAAACTTTTTTAAAAAAAAAATGGATGGTGCACAGAATTTATCAGTGTCTATAGCCAACTATTTGCAACACTAAAATATGTAATTCGTTCATTAGAAAAAAATATTCTCTTTTCAGTTGCAAATTTTACTGCTAAAAAACTTGTGATGGATGAAACTAATAAACAAATGAAAGCCAACATAGAAATTCGTCACATTTTAATTTTTCAAGGGCCAAACCCTATTAGATAGGAATTTTTGAGTTGCTTTGGTACTGTTAGCTGATCAAGTTACCTTTTCAGATAAGAATGTTCCCAGCAACGAACCACCAAGAACTGCAATCTGTAGGATCAAATTTGTCAATATCAGTTTTTCATAGAAAACCACAGCCGGAAATGCAAAAATCACTAAATCAGAGCACACTATCTGATTGCTACACAATCATGCATTTGCTGCTCATAATGTTCTCCTAATCTATAAACAGAAGTTCTTTTGTGAAACATGGAGGAACCTCAATTCCTATCCCTGTAATAGTAATACTCCAATGGTGTCAAGTTAATTCAGACTTCCAAATATAGATAACTAGAGAAGGCACTTGTAAGAAAACAAATACTAAGGCGAAATCAAACAAACAAACAAACCATTTGCTGAAGCACTGAACAATTGTCTAAATTCTATAGTAATTTTATTTGTGCCCATTGTTCAAGTACGTGACAAGAACAAGTAAATGAGTGTTCCTCTGAACTAATGCCATTTGCAGTGTAAAATTTGATGCCAAATATCTTGTCTTAAGTATAACTGCAACTTCTTATCTTACCAATGTTGCAACAGCATGACCAGCAAGTGATCCTGCAATGACACCCAGAGGGGATGAAGCTGCAGCAAGTGCTGCAAAGGTATAGGAAAGTAGTGTCAATTCTGTTATGTTGATTATGCTTAAAGAAATCTGAAAAATTATAAAACAGGGTAAGGAGATATACCAATTGTAGAGAAAAATGATTTGTCACCCCATTCTGCGACAAAAACCAATACAAATGTGCTAGCTATAGTACCAGCAGCAGACATGACGCCTGCACCATTTCCAGAAAATTTCGATACTGCTAACTCGGCCTACAATTGTTCAACACAGTGTTATAGGACAGAGAGAATTATATTTAAGCACAATAAATTTATTAAAAGTAACTATGCAAGTTATCGATCTGCTACGAGGTATAGATTTTTTAATATTTTTCAGGTAGTCCAACTTGCATGTATATTCTTCCGGCGATGCTATACGGTGCGGAATGTTGGCCTACAAAAAGGCGACATGTCCAACAATTGAGTGTAGCAAAGATGCGTGTGTTACGCTGGTCTTGTGGGCACACAAGAAGGGATAGAGTACGGAACGAAGATATTCGGGATAGGGTCGGTGTAGCACCAATCGAGGAGAAACTGACGCAACATCGGTTGAGATGGTTTGGACATGTCCAACGGAGGCCTCTTGAGGCGCCAGTGCGTAGTGGGGTTCTAGAAAGGGTAGATAATGTAAAGAGAGGTAGAGGTCGACCTAAACTGACTTGGGACGAGTCGGTCAAGAGGGATCTTAGAGAGTGGAATATCTCCAAGGAATTAGCTATAGATAGATGCGCTTGGAGACTAGCAATTAACGTGCCTGAACCGTGATCTTTTGTTTCTTCTCTTGTTTACCCCTAACCTTATCTTTGGTCTTGTGCCGTTTTATGTCTTTCTTATCCTTGTTTCTTTTGGGTTTCATCTCTAGCCTACCCCAACTTGCTTGGGACAAAAGGCTATGTTGTTGTTGTTGTTGTTGCAGTCCAACTTGCATGTATATAGTTAGTGCATAGTTTTCTTTAAGACTATGATATGTTGCACCTATCAGGTATTGAATGGATCGGACTATACTGTATGCTTTCAAGTATATAAAACTTGAAACAGATGATGAAAATGGGAAGTCTTCAATAGAAACCATTAGCATGTAAAAATTGGATAAAGGAATATATTTGGAGACCATCATATTCAGTCAGCAAAGACTTTATATATAGGTGCGGAAGAAATTTTCCTTAGTTCCAGGCTATGAATTAATACTTGGAATTCAATAGATTTTCTAACTTTAAAGACTATAAATGATATTATTGGCAGAGCTCTAAAGTTCTACCTCCTCTTGTTCCTCGTTGATCTTTTCATCATCACCTGAAGCTGCATCAAGTAATGTGGTAACCCCATAATAAACCTAGAATGCATTTAAATTAGTCAGGAATAACAAAGCATGTTTCAATCTCACACAAGAATGCAAGAGTAATAACCACACATTAACAAATCTGATCACATCTCTCAATTTGTTTGTGTGTAACAAATATGCAGGATCTTTACCAAGAGAAGAGCAGCAGCGATGTCATCAACTGGGAAATCAGTACCACCAAAGCTGCATGTAACAAGATGTTCAGTAAACAATAGCACCCAATAGAAACTCTTCCTGTACAATGAGGATAATTACCCAAATGGAATGATTCCATCAACATAGTGGAATGCTCGACCAAGAACTACAGATATAACGGTCATTACCCTGTTAACCATGCAGAAAAAAAATCTCATTTATGTAATGACAGATATTCCTGGAACTTAAGTAAATGTAACTAGAAGCACATAAAGCCTGTGACAAAACTGAAATGGAGCATGAAAATGCATAGTACTTACGCAAGAGCTCCAAATGTGCCAACAAAAATGACTGCTCCAGAACTTCTAGCTGCTAAAAGTGCCTATTCAAACACATGCAACTGCAGCATTTATCAATTACTCATTTTAGTATATATTACTGACAAAATTATTTGTATGGTATAGATGGGAAGCAAAGTGACTAGTAAGGAGACCAATTTTAGGAAACAGAACTATTTCTTTGATGAAGTTTACAGCATTCTCTAACTAATGTCTAGCATTCTAGCATGCTGACAGCATATGTACTCTGATTCCGAGGACAACATAAGGTGCCTCAAGACTGCGCATCAGTTGGATACAATTGGATATTCAGCATTGCAGAATCAACAGAAAATAACATTAAGGTCAACAGTCTGCATTATGCAGAAACTTGTGTAATCAGATGAACTCTGAACTCGTACTTACTGCAATGAAGAACGTTCTGTCCCCTAGCTCAGAAAAGAAGATCAGTAGGAAAGCCTGAAATGCAGATTAAATGTGGATACGAAGATTAATCTTGAGCGATAAATCCTTATAAACTAAAATGTACAGAAGATAAGAAATCACAATCAATCTGCAGGTAACTGAAAAAAGAAAAGAGCAGAGGCAGTTCTCTTAACTGAAGCAAAACCTGTACTGATGTCCCCTAGATCCCCCAGCACGTCCACCGGCTGGAGGCCCCCGAACTGCGTGGCGGCCATTGCCTGCTGTGTTCCCTGCAGCAGGAGCATCCCCGCCACCGTCGCGAACGCGAGCCCGCACGATGCGTCGAATGGCGCGGCCCGGAACCGTCCCCGACCCGCTGGCTCAGCCGCCTTCCGAACCCACAATCCAGTGCCTCCTCCAACCGGCGGCGGCGGCGGTGGCTTCCCTGAGTTGCATTTCGGGAGACATCTCAACACCTGCAGATACAATTCACTCCAGGTGTTCAGCAATAGCCCCCGTTTGTGAACCAAAGGGTGGGTGGGGACTGAGGACTGGGGAGCTGTACCGAGCGGCCGGCCAGCGGTAGCCTGGCGTGGGGCGGCAGCGGGCGGAGGGTCGGGCGAGGCGTCCTTGTTCGTATGGGGGTGGCAGAGGAGGAGGCGAACACGGTGGAGCAGGAGCAGGCGCAGGAGGCGGCGGCGACGGAGGCCATGGCGCGCCGCCGCGGTGGTGGTTGCGGGGCGGGAGTGATCGAGTGGACCTTCGGCTTCCTCTCGGCCGTTGCGAGTGGATAGAGTTCGAACCCGGGTGGGTCCGCTTCCGCGAACGGGCCCGGATGGGTGCGACTGAAACTAAATGGAATTGGACCGGCCAATACTCGGACCGGCCCAATGTTATAGTCCAGTTGGGCCCATAAAGAAGGGGAAAGAGAGAAGATGCAGCAGCGACAGTGTTCGTCTTCGGCAGCGGCATTCTACCGCTGCCACCAGCATCGTGGCTGTCCATTGCGTGTGCGGTTGAATCAATCAATGCCTAGAGCGCGAGTAACCTGGATCGCGCCTTTGTAGAGTTCCGGGGGAATACGTGCCTCCACTACGTGCCTCCACTAGCCGCACAAACCGAAATGCGCACCAGGTGCTCGGCGGTATGCCTCTCTGACTGCTCCTGCTTGTTCTTCTCGCGCACTTGCGCTTTTCGTTTGATCTTGTGTCGTTATTCGTATCATGGCATGTTTGGTTCCGTGTTTGGTGTGATTCTTTTCGTGGGATTTATTGGACTGCAATGGATGCAGATTTCTCAGTGCCCATCATGGACCTGGTGTTCTTGCCTTTGTGCAATGGTGTTTTCCGACAGCGTTGAGTTTGGAAGTCAATTCTTGTTCTGGACTTTGATAATGCATAGGATAGTGCTTTATGGAAAATGTATACTGCGAAGTAATTTGGTAGCCTCTCAAGTTTTCCACCGGCGGTTTGTTCAATGGCAAACATACTTTTTTGGGGGCTTGACCCAGTTATCCAAATTCTAAGAGAGTTAAGTTCAAAAAAGACGACGTGCGGCACTTCACACAAACACTTTGTACTTGTCCACATCATTATGCCATAACTGATTCCGTGGTAGGAATTCTATACTTCTATTACATTGTGCTTCACCGTCTAATATCGATAAGTAAAGTCACTCCCTCCTGAGGAGTACATCAAGTGAAGAGCCCGATGCTTCTAGTAAATAAGTAAATACTCAGTTCTGTAGCCTGTATGTATGTTAATCTTTAATTTGTCAATACTATTAAGTGGTTAATTCATGATCTGCTCCTTGAACCTGGCCATAGTTGCAAGCTTTTCAACAGCTTCGACCAAATGATCTAGCCTAGCAACAAATTCAATAAGTAGTGATGTAAATGTCGCAAGGGACAGAAATGTGGTGCTCTCAAGCGCACACATCCTTGGCATCAGATCTGAGACAACATTTTCGTCATCTTTAAAATTATCAATTTCTCTAGGAGGCCATGAATGCAGTCTCCTCTGCTGCCTTCTTATCATTTCATGGTAGGATTCAGCTTCTATTGATGCTGATGGGGTAGTTGTGTTTCCGGTGACCATGCCTTCTGGCTCGTTAGATTCATTATTGAAATTCTTGAGGTTAAAGGACACAAATCTGGTAGTTTTCAGTTGTGCCTTGGCAGAGCTGTCTTCATGATTTGTTGTAAACAGGTAGGAGTGCAGGCCAATTGAGTGTTGCAGGCGCTCGGTTGAGACATGGACACGCTTCAGTAGGCTAGTCTGAAAGCTCCATTTCATGTTGTTCACATCCTTTGCTAGACTGCGCAACAGCTCTGCAGCTTGATTTGTAGCATCTAATATCTCAGATCGGAAGGCACACTTTAGGTTGTATGGTGCCTGCAAGGATGTAAAAACTAGTGTTACATGCAAATTAAGGTTGAGAGCTTGTTGACTATCATGAGGAAAATTGAACTTTAGTCATCATGTGGAAATATAACATGTTCTTCCCTGTGTTGTTAAAATCTAGACAAACTTCACTGAGTTGTCACACTATTGTTATGCTTTAGTTGCAGTCCTGGTTGCACTTGCAGTGTTGTACTATAGTCCTCATTAATAATTTGTTAAACATGTCTAGCATTCTTAATTGCCGTACTTTGTGTTTCCCTTCACTCTTCTCCTAAGTAGTTTATAGCTCTCTTCAGTCAAGTTGACCATTTCAGATACTTGATGTGCTATCTCCCAACCAAAATACTTGAATTTTTATTTATGATCAGCTTGTTACCTTCTTCCTCAGATGCTTTGCATAGGCAAAGAACTAGTAAAAGGTTCCCTACTGGAAGCAAACTACAAAGAATGTTATACTATTGTCTACAAGTGAGGTGGCAAGTTTGACCCGTACAAGGTATAAAGTATAAACAACGACGAGGGTGTGCTGAACATTTGCTACATAGTTGTCCTTCAAAGGAGAAAGGACACATTTTCTGATGGCATCGTCACACATTAGGTATGCTCCTTTGTAGTCCTTTGCTGAAGTATAACTATTGCTTTCTGTGAGTACATTATGGTACATTGCATCACAGAATGAGAATATGTTGTTTTGCACTACTAGGACATAGAACTAATAGCTTTCCTGTAAAGATCCTGATGAAAGCATCATATTCTATTCTGAAATTAAGGAGTGCAGAGTTGCCACCTGTTTCCTAGGATCAGTTCAGATAATTCGTGTGTGCATCAATATGTCACGTTTCTCTTTATGTGATATGTTTTTAGTAAAATTCACTCAGGATTATATGTTTTGAAATATCTGCTGTTAGCTAGCAAAGGAAGGGTAAGAGAAAACCAAGCACAAGGACTTAAGCTGTAGTGAGAATCCCTATGTAGTATGTACCTGAATCTCTGAGTGCACACAACCATGCAGGGCCATCACCTCATAGGCACAGTGCCGAAGAACATTACCAACTTTCACGTACTCTACCCATGGGTAGAAAAAGTGCTTGAACCTCCCATGAGGTGGCTCCCATTTAGCAGAGTTTGCCTGGAAATTACCACCATATCAATGACAAAATGTTTGCTGGCATGCTATTGACTATAATACAAATTTGTATAGAGAATTAGGTAAAATATTGACCAGTGAGGCAAGTTTTTCTGACGAATTTAAGGTAGCCTGGCACTTCCCAAATGCCGGTTCATCATGGAAGTCATCCATGACAGTCTTGGAGAAGTCTGGATGTTTGGAACCATCGTCGCTTATGTATTTTTTTATGCACTCTATAGCAATACAAAGTGAAAGAGTGATATGCCATTTAACCTCTACAGTGATATACGAAAGAAAAAAGGAACTACATCTAGGATTAAGGTGGTGAGGAGAAACCTTCTTAGGAGTCTGCCAGAGAGTTGAGGTTGTTGACTAGCTCCTTGTGCAGTTGTTCCCCTGCCCAGATCGGGAAAATGAAGGCATTTACAAGGACAGCAACAAGCCCCCCTATTGCAATCGAGTAGAGTCTATTCATCACCGTCCTGATGGGGTTTCCCATGCGGTAGCCCGATACAACGATTAGGCAGTAGGTGAGTAGGATAACTCGAAAACCATACTCGTATGGAACTAGTGATGGCCAGAGCTTCATAAAAGATGTTACAGCTCCTGCATGTCACACTGCTTAGTAAAAAAAAATGAATCTATTGTTTTTTTGTTTCATGTCATAACATATATGCGTTTTATGTTGGATATAGATCAGTTTTTAAGGCATACCAATAAGAAAGATGCTGAAACCAATGATATATGGTTCTGCAATGTGGCCACTAGACATAGCTACTTCAATTACGACTATGGCGAATACTCCAGCAAGTACACTTCCAAGAGCCCGGTTGAATCCACGATTGAAAGTTGCACCTACACATGGTTAAACTGTTAGATGTTTTCAACCATAATTACTTTAAATTAGTCTTCGCCAATGCTTCTTGAAAAAAATATAGCATATCCAGATATTATCAGAATGTTTTAAAGAGTATCATGCATGGAGATGATGATACTTACCAACTGTGTACTCAAACATAACAACAACAGTGAGGACGGACCAGATGATGTTAGTCCCAAAGATGTCATAGGGTGCGCGGAAGAGTATGAGCAGTGACACAAGGAAACAAGCAAGGCCAACCTTGAGTGCAAAGGTGACCCTGTTTGTGTCCTGCCTTGCAAATTCCCAGACATCACATAGCCACTTCCTGGGGGAGGGAACTTTAGTGATTGGCTTCTTTACAGCTTCTGGCACCACAATGTCTGAAGGTAGGCAGATATCGATCCTTATGCTACCCTTCTTTCCATTCATTCCCCAACTCAAAGGTTCCTTCTAAACAACAGCTCTAGGATTGCACAAAGGAGGTCAGTTAATACATATGTAGCTGTTCTGTTTGTTCCAGTTTAGTTGTTGAAGTGTGGAGTATTATGGATGGAAGGAGGTTATATATAGATCTGTTGATAGGGTAATTGGGTAAGGATGGTAGCACAAGTAGGGGGGAAAAGTCTATAATCATAGCGTCACCATATGTTGAAAAAAGAACTTCTGAAAAATTTTTATGGAAATATTACACAGGTAATGTCCGATGCTCTAGCTCAATAATGTATGTATTGATTGTGAATTGGAATATACCATCTAAAATAATTGTTTATTTGTAGTTCACAGCGTATAGTTTGCCATGTTCAGATTGCATCCTAATGTACGTGTTCGAGCAGATTATTTGTAGAGGGATGTGTCTTATCGCCACATCATGAATACCTTGCATCTTCCTTAAGCACTTTTTTGGAGTCAATTAGGCTAAGTAATGCTAGTTCTGAGAAAAAAATTTCAGGTGATCAGAGAATGATAATTGATTCATGGACATATCAATGAAAGCAGTAATTTATGCTAGGTTTTTTTTTTTACCGGAGTAATTCTTGGGTCAAAGGCTTGTCCTAATGAGACGAAATAAGCCTTGTAATTTTTAATGGAGGGAACAACAATTTTGATGTTATGTGCATGGTCCCCAATCATGATAGCTCTAACTGAGGCTTGTCCTGAGCTAGTTAACTATTCCTTGTATGTTTATAGGTGCACAAAGCTTCTCGACCATGAGGAAAAGGTAGTTCGGCCCTGGTTAAGGTTGCTGAGTTGAGCAGCTGGCTGCACAGAACTGGCTTCTCACGATGAGGAATGAGGGGCATATGTTCGTGGAGAATTCTTTTTAGATATAGGATGTATGATGTTTACGGATAACATATCTAAGGGGCAACTTGTGGGCTTACAGATGTAATGAGGTTGCTTGGCATTGCTTGTCCTAAATCTTCCTGCAAATTATTGAAAGATTGTATTCCTATCAGGAATGGAAGCATTATTCTCCAGCATATCTTGGACATTACGAACATGTGCTCTGAGATCAGAATTCAGAAATAATGAGACAAGTAGAGTATGAGAAACGTGAAGGTTTTCATCAGGACCAACTCAAAGGTGGAAGGGCCCAACCCAGGTTTCATATCAAATATGTGGTTCGTGTTCTGGGTAAATTATTCAGTGAATCAATGTAATTTTTTTCTTATTATTATTAAACTTCAGCGTTTTCGACCAGCAACAGGTGGCTTGTAGTTCTTTAGGCTGACTAGGTTTCTACTAAGATGCAAACTTTTATCCATCTCAAAAAATAAGATGCAAACTTTTAAGTTTACGAGCATTTGTAAAGCGAATCAATAAGACCGTATGCTGCTACGTATTTGGAACCACCTCCTGCCTTTCCTGATTGTGTACTCATTGATAATCCATCTGTCTGGGCATAAAAGATATGAAATATCAGGTTCGACTCTTCTGATTATCAGTACGAAAGTATTTTTATTTCAAATTTATGTCTTTGGGTTTAGAATCTTGGGTATAATAGAGTGAACACTTTGCGTCCATGCTTCGAATACATATTATACATGTACGATTAATGAACTTACATATTCACTATTAATTCTTATTTTCTTCATCATGCTTCTATTCTAAGTAAACATCTTATATGTGTTTGTGGTTAATTGTACTGATATTGATATTAAGGGTTTAAACTGGTCCCACATTTAATGGCCTATGCCTGACATATTTTTAGATTGGCACAGGTGAGGGAATCATTGCACCTTCACTCTGTTTTCAGCATACTCCATATGATATCGCAGATATAAGATGCAGGGTTAACACAAATATGCCAGTCAACTTGGTCAAAAGGGCACCTCTTGAAACTGGGAATAGAAATAAGAAATGTCAGACTAGTTTGCTGACTGATATTTAACAATCAATAACAAGTGCTTCATTACAGTTTGTACACCTTATCTAAGAGGAATTCTTATTCTATAAACTACTGTACATATATATACAACTGTTATGACTCAATTTACTCAATATTCAGTAACTTCGAGCGCTATCATATAACGAAAATGCAAAAATTGGAGGTACCATGCATGCTATCCTTCTCCCAGATTTGCTAGCGAAAGCATACGACACAATGAGATGTAGCATTTTATCCATGCTAATCTCAAATAAGATGGTGCTGCACACAAATATTGAGATGAAGCCTCAAAATAAGTTGGTTTTGCAGTAGAAGGGCAACCAAGCGATCTGATTAGCTCATGGACTGGCAGGACCTTGAATTTCGTTGGTGGATTCATAGCAACATTGTGCACCTTATGCTCATAGATCTTCCCATTCCTGTCAAGTTTATACACAGAAGCACCATCGAAGCGGCCATGCCCATCCCATGGGACTCGAGGAATGCCGTGGGCAATCCAGCGAATCATGATAAGGTTCTCAGCAGGTTGCCATATACTAACTATATCAACCCACAGAGCTTTGAAGAAGATCCGTCCAGTAAAACGTAGCGCCCAGAATATCCTTCTGTAATTTTCTAGGCCCTTGAATGTATTCAAAGGATCTTTGAAGACAATGTCATCTCTGTAAAATATTAACAAATTTGAATTAGAAAAAAGATAAAATCACGACACAGCAGTTAACAGGCTCTAAAAGAAAATATGACCTTCACATACTGCAGATTACTCACTACATAACCCGAGTACCAGGGATTGCCACAACTTAACATATACGGCTGCAGGCCTAAGCTACCCAATTCAACCGAGAACCAATGCCAAGCATCAGAGTATCAGACAGGTACGGTACAGGGTGAAGTCTAAAGATATAAGAAACACTTGTCCATAATTGTTGAAGCTAACATGGGTATAGAAATAAGATACAGCTTTCTTTTTTGTTATCTTAGCTCTTGTGGATAAGTGCAGTTAATAGAATCAGTTCAGAAAAAAAAATAGAATACAGTTCAGAAAATATTCAAAGGAGCAGTGGTATACTAGGTGTTGCATGTAAATGAGTAAATCAAATTGTTAAAAGCTCCTAGTCACTAACAACAGGAAGCCAAGGGGCATATAGCAAGTAACCACAAAAACAAACAAATACAAATTGAAATAAGATGAAATATATCATGATAAATCTATTACATGGGACTGGCACTATAGGATCAAGTTTAAGACACATAACTTCCCAGTCAACCATTCCACATTCCAGTTCATTGCTTCGTTGTGTGGATGGTTGACTCACAATCAACACTATAGGAGCATAGGTTCGTCACGGTCCATGAAAATACTCCCATTCTCCAACAGCTAAATAATACAACTCTATAAACAAGGCCACCATTCATATCCATAGACAGCCCATATCCTAATTAACATGATATGGGGATAAATATATGAGCTTCAAATCTGAATACGAGTCTTCAGATGCTAGATGGCAACTTAACATGCAAACCAGTTCCAACTCCAAGGCTAGCCACTACATCAACGATAATGGTACTCTAGCCAAGCTAAACTATCATTCCAGCCAAACGCAGTGTCGCAAGACAGGGCCGACTTCTCAATCGGTCTAGCCTCAAGAAGCAAAGTATTGTTGTCCCCCATGATCTCTGAAACGTACAACTGCTGATTATCACACAGCATTCTAATACAGTCGAGTCCACATACAAATTTGTCCAGTGGCAGCTAGTACAGATCACAAGCTACATGCGGACACATGTCCTAATTAGAAGGTAGGTGGCTAGGTGCAGTGCCAAATCTTAGCAGGTACTGAAAAGTCTCCCTAACAATCAATTGAAGCATTCATGCTGAAAAAGACCAATTTTTTACGGCTCTCGAATCAGCCTAAAGCAGGTCAAGTGCTCGACTAACCCAGAAAGAATCAAACTTTCATCAATTCAAGAGCAAGGCGAACCTGTAGATGTCGAAGCTCGGCTCCTTGTAGAGCACATCGGGGAGCTCCTCCCTGAGCGTACGGATCGCGTACCCCATGTTGAGGTAGTACCTCTGCCTCTCCTCGTCGTCCTCCTCCCGCTGCCTCGCCACTGCCGGCGACTCCGAGGGCATGACCGGCGCGGCGAAGAGCGGCGGCGGCGGCGGGACGGGCAGCCGGCCCTCCCGCACGGGGTCGGCGACCCTGATCACCCGCCTCTTCCCCACCTCCCCCTGCTTCACCCGGCCCCCGGAAGCCGCCACCGCCACGCCCCTCCTCCTCGCCGGCGGCCGCGCCGCCGCGAGGTCCGGCATGTGCAGGAGCTGAGCCATGCCTCCCTCCTCTGTTTTTTTTTTTTTTCCCTCTCTGACTGCTTAGGTTTTGGCTCTGGTGGTGAGCTAGAGAGAATAGTGTGTGAGCTTATGGGAGTTGAGAGGGGAGATAAGCGTCATTGCACTTGCACAGTTACAAGTAGCAGTAGTAGTAAATGGACTTTTGTTTGGGAATTTGGGTTGTGGATATTCTCGGGAGCGTGGCGTCAAATGGCGCTCTTGTGCCGGTGCCCGCCCCTCCCTCTCCCGGAGGCTGACACGCCGTGAATATCTATCTGATCCGGCTGCCGCCGCTCCTATATCTGTCACTGTTTGTGGGCCCTCTGATAGGTTTGGTCTAAAAGGGATTATAGTCCCAACAAAAAGTATCCTGGGCTACTCCATTCATCAAACTTTATTTTTTAGCTTTAACCAACTTTATTTGATGTTATAAATGTTAGTTGTTTTCCTATAAATCTTTTCCAAGTTAAATAAAAATCTGGCTTAGAAAAAAAATCAAAATAACCTAATATTTTTGAATGAAGAGAGCACTAAGCAAATTACCATTCTAATAGAGCAATGTAGATCTTTATTCTTTACTAGAAAGCAAGCTTGCATGTATGGTGAACTAGCTAGAGCAGACTCGTGGGTAAATGGTAATGGTACCGTAGCATGTCTTAACAAGTTTGGGGGACCTAAAAGTTGGCAGTAGCAGCATTGTGGCATAGATTTCCATTCGCTATCGGCCTTGCCTAAGTGATGTTAGAATTGCTGTTTTCCCTACTACTTTTCGGGCGCAACGGATGAGCCGCGAAAAGGCGCGTGCTCAATGGGCATCCCCACGTCTCGTCGAGAAATGGCCATCGTCGTCATCGAGCTTACGACCGCAGCCGCAAGATCGATCCAGACGAGGCCACGAGGGCTGGTATGGAGACCTACTCTTCGCCTAGGAGTATCGGAAAGAGAAAACGACGGGAGAGAAGAGGAGCTGACAAAGCCTTTATTTCAACATTGAAAACGGGCAGTTTAGTTTCTGTCAGCGAACCGGCCTGATTGGACTTGTTCGATTTAGCGTTGTTATAAGGTTGATATTTTTTTTTTGCAAGCTCAAAAAAAAAAGCTTGGTAGATTTTATTGCCGCCGAGACTAAAATATGCTAAGATTATTTGTTCAGCGTTCAAACTTTACTGTCACGTCATCATGGATTCTCAAAGTGTGTTTACTTTGCATCAATCAAGAGAATTGAGGACCAGATGTAAACCGAAAGGTACTTTTCAAAATGATCTGCAGAGGACGCGGCGCAAGCTGAAGACTGACGTTCACACTCCGTGCGAGCAGTGTGATTGATGGCTCCGGCCAGCAACAAGGTCGGTGGATGACTTTGCTTCCTGGCCGGCCGTTTTGGTGTGTCGGTGTTGGCTTGGGTATCCTAACGAGTCAATCGCGTATCTTTTATCTTTCCTGGACGGAATGCTTACGCAACATACCAGGATATATCCTTTTTGTTTGGTTTTGATTTGAAGCAGAGCAAAAGGGTTGGGACCTGCTTTTTCAAAAAAGAAAAGGTAGATGTTGTCCGCACCACTGCAATGCGTGGTTTCGAGGTTCGAATCTATAGCTGCTGAGAAGATGTCCTATTTAGTTTATCGGTTGTCAGATAATTAAATCCCTGAACTTTGTTCCAAAGGCTACTCTGATCCTTGAAGTATCAAAATGGACCTTGGGCCGATATACCCATGCCCATGTGGTGGGTGGGTTCAATGCAATAGGGGTTTGATATAGCCAACAAAGAAACTCAGGGTCCATTTGGATCCTTTGCTTGCCTCTCCTTGCTAGCAAGAACTGTTATTTGGTAGTGCATTTGAATCAATAGATTAATTTGCCAAAGCTTGCCTCACCTGGCAAGAGAATCCTTGCTCCCGGAGGAGAACCGTATTGGCTCTCCCACATAGGCAAGCTCGTATAATATCTGCATGTTCTCTACCGCTTTGACTCGAGGGCTGAGCGAAGGGAAAAAAAAAATTCAAATGTCTCGGTTCTTATCTTGCTTTCCCAACAAGGTTAGGCAAACATTACCCTGCTAGCCCAACATTCAAAAAAAACAAGGTTAGGCAAACATTACCCTGCTAGCCCAAGCTGGCAAAAGAAAAGAATAAGCCCTCAAACAACATGGGATGGCTAGTTTCAACATGGACCAATAAATTAAACATCGGAGCAGCGTTAGCCTCGGAGGCTAAGGGCCAAAGGGGTTCCAATCCCTGATTGATTATAAATATTAAAAATCTTGATGATTACACTTTTATGTGTGGGAAAGGCTGTGCGCTAAACAACCTGCCCTCAGACCCCGCATAGTGCGGGAGCCTACGGCACTGGGTACGCCCTTGATGATTATGCATATCCGGACATGTGTTTTGGGCTAACAACCAATAGTTAGTTTAGGCTAAATTTTGAACTTGCCAAGCCTACTAGCCCAGAAGCTAAGTCTAGAGCCCACAAGTCCCACGCGTAGGTCTCTCTATGGAAAGTAAAAATTGTCACTAAACAATACAAATATTCGTCACAACATCCGTGGTGTCCACGCTCCTCGTTTGTGGCTTAGTGTTATTGCATTGCGAGAAGAACAATTCATCATACAAACTGTTTTGCATCTGATGAAATAAAATTAGTTATAAGCTAGCACCTATTGGCTATTGCCACTCACACATAGTATGTAAAATTATTTAAAAAGAATAAAAAACATGGAACCATAGTATGTAAGTTCTCTAAAAAATAGTGGAATTGAACCTTGTGCCTCAAGGAGCTACCAAGCATGCCTCACCATAAAGACATTTGGGTATGTCTATAACTGTTGGCATTTTGTACTACAAATTCTATGGTGCAATTAAATAAACAAGCGACAGAAATGTATCGCTCTAGGCATGCTGCCTTACCACTAAGACACTTGCATATTTCTGAAACTTATGACATTTTGTTTTATTACTACAATACGAATGTCCTCATGGAAAATTCAAAAAATGCGATAAAAATGAAATCAACCCTAATTTTTTTTATGTTTATACAACCCTAAGACCTTACTGAGCCACAAGGGTTATTAAATTAAAACTGACATGTCAATAGATTCTAGGTTAATAATCTTATCATGAAAAAAATAAAAATTCTTTTAGTAGAGTCAAACTATACATTATTTATAAATTTGTTATACATCTCCCATATAATTTCTTATAACTCTAAGTCAAACTTTGGAGTTTGCATACCTCATAATATTTTCAAAATTGTATTTAACTCAAATTTTGACACAACCTCATTTTTACCTCAATATTAAAAATATAAATTTACATTAGTAATTGTTATGAAAAAATATTTTTAATATTTTCTATATAGTGGAAGAAAATAAGTCATTAAAAAAGATCCAAACAATAGCAATTAATATACAAACAAAAACTATTAAATGAAAGAGAGTGATTTAGAAAACAATCATCAAATTTGAGTTCTTAGGAGTGAGAAATATCAGTTATAAGTTTTAATTCTGTATTGAAAGGTTCAATGCCCTCTCCTCCTCCTCCTTGCCGCCGTCGCCTCTCTTCCTCCTTCCTGCTCTCCACTTCAATTCGTCGTTGATGGCTACACTAATCTACTACCCGGCCGCCGCCACTCTTCCTCTCCCGTCCCTATAAAACATTAACCCCAATCCTCTCAGTGAAACCCCAACGTGCGACGCCGTCACTGCGCCTCCGCCTCTCTTCCTCCTCCTTCCTACTCTCCACTTCAACTCGCCGTCAATGGCTACACTAATCTACAACCCGCCCGCCGCCTCTCTTCTTCTCCCGTCCCTATAAAACACTAACCCCAATCCCCTCAGCGAAACCCCAATGGGCAGCGTGAAAGCCTCCCACATCATGTCGAACCAGGGTCGACATGGGTCGAGAACGGAAACAGGCAACATCGCGAGTGAGAGAAGGGACTCAACTCATAGGTTTTGTTTCTATCTGGATGATATTGCTGGTAGTTTCAATCGTGTAATGGAGGAAATTGAGGGTGCCATGGAAGAGATTCTCATCAGTCAAATGCCCAAGAATAGCAAAGGGAAGAGCTTGCTCAAGAAACCGAATGACAAGCTTTATTGCCCTGATGTTGATGATACGTTTCAGATCTTAATCCTCCTGAAGACTGATTGCCCTGAAGATGAGATACTCAGCTTGATATTCAGGTGGATTGACCTTTACTATCGGGGTTTCCGTTACAAAATATGGTTGTATCCAAATCTAAGTTAAAGTTTGACCAAATTTAAATAATTATTCTACATTTTTAGAAGTAGATGATTGAATTAATCCTAGAAAACAATTAATTCTTCATATATTTTAGAATATAGGCTATAATGGAACATATAAGTCTAAATATTATTTTTATGCAATTTTGAAAATTTATTAGAGGTGCGTATGGTTTAATTTGGAATTACTTTCAATAAACACGTAGAAATTCATTTAAGCTATAGAAAATACTCTGATGTGAAAATATATATTTAGTATATTTAATGTAAGTTTTAAGTTTTGCAATATTTTTTTAAGAGAGCCGTGCTTATTTACTTTTTAGATAAAAAAGTTACAATTCTGCTAGCTCTCAAATTATATACTTTGACGTTTAAACTTTCATGCTTCTTCATAATTATTAACATTGAAAGAGAATGGGCAGTAACCAATTCCATGCTTGTGTTTTTGTATGTGTTAAATGTGCCTAGGGCTTTCATTTTTGCTGCCCAGAGCCCTCATAATATCAAGGTAGATGAATTTGACTATTCCACCTTCCATGGATATTTTTGCTAGCATAATAAAAGGGCGTACCCAGTGCCGTAGGCTCAGGGCCGGCCCTGAGATTTCGGGGGCCCGGGACAAAAGTAGAATCGGGGGCCCTAATAGTAGTAGTAAATTCGTATAAATTATTAGCGATAAACACTTAGCCACGCCGACACAGTGCTGGATGCCGAAATCACGCCCTCATCCATCATGCCGCGTTCTTCGGATTGGTTTGTGTGTGTCAGGAGGCGATGGAAGAGAGTCGCGTTCCCGAATATCGTTGGGTCACAGTGATCCTCTACAATACAGTCTGCACACATCGTTCATCATCTGGCAAAATGGCTATACGTGTAAGTGTAACTGATATGTCTGCACGGTAGTATAGCTACCCTGTACGTATCCAGGATGGGGCCCCTCCGATTTGGGGGCCCTGGGCGGCCGCCCCGCTTGCCCCCCCTCAGGACCGGGCCTGCGTAGGCTCCCGCACTATGCGGGGTCTGGGGGCAGATCGTTTTGCTAGCATACTGTTAAATTTTCCCTTGTAGTAATTTTTGTCAATTAACATTGTCTATATACGATATTTAGGAAAAGATATATATTTAGCTTGAAAGATTGTCCTAAAAGTCAATGATATGAAAACTGAGGGAGTAGTATCTCTTTGGCTTGAAGGTACGCGCCGCCCCATGGATCATGGGAAGCGTGTGTAGGGCAACATACCTGCATGCCTTTGTCGCTGATCACCTAACACGAAAGCATGAGATGAGCGTGAAAGCAGGCACACATATTTCTAAAGACATAGTACGTATAACAATATATAGCCAGATATCTCTGTATAGATACGAGAAGTACTACACATATCAACCGGCCCCATTATTCTGCGTAGCTAGGCTATACAACACAACTACTAACGGAATGGTGACGCGCCAGTACATACGTAGTGCTAAGAGGTCATATACATCAATCTATATATCCTCACCATAGAAGTATTATAGGTACTGCTAGCTGTACGTACTAGCTAATCGACCTGTCTCCATGACAAGAGGGGCCAGGGATACATACACACGCACACGCACAGTAACAATAATATACATAGTGCAAGAAGGGTAGGAAGAACGTACACACTGCTAGTTAGATCTCTGTCGCTCTCTAGAATCTAGATACCACACCATACGTACGTGCCGCCTCTGTTGGAACAGGATCGATCAGGGAAAACTGCAGGCAGGTGAGATCAGTGATTGCCGCCGCCGCCGCCGCCCAGAGGAAGGCGCCCATGGCGAAGCTGCGCTTCTGTTGGACGGTGCCGGTGGCGGGGAGGCCGTACTCGGAGAGGAGGCGGTCGAGCTGCCACTCGGGCATCGCCTCGTAGTCCTCCCTGCTGTACCGCGGGTAGTGCAGCGGCATCTGGAAGCAGCACTGCCCGCCGCCGTCCCTCTTGTTCCCGTACGGCGACGGCCTCGCCGCCGCGTCCCGACCGCCGCTGTTCGCCGCCATCGTCTCCATAGTAGGAGTACTAGTACACTCGATCTCACCTCTAGCTAGCTCTACACAAGATGATCTCCTTCACTCTTGGGTCTCTCTACCACTCCAAGGCTGCCCTTTTGTCTCTCGGTGGGATCGGATCGATCTGGGAGAGATCGTGCCGGCCGACTTCAGAGCTTGCTGGTGGCTGTCGAAATGGAAGTGCTGGTAGGGGGCGCCTTTTATACTGCCGTTCGGCTGGAAATATCCCACTGTTTCTCGAGAGTGGTCTCGGTTATTCACGAGAAATGCAACCAGCTAGAGCTAGCAGGCAGGCACGGCAAGATCGAGCTAGCCAGCGCGCGGGTTGCTTACGACGCTAAGCTAGCTGCCCGATCGAGGACGCGTGACAGCGAGACCGAGACGTACGCGCGCGCGTGTACATGGGCGAGCAACCGGCATGGTGCATGCATTGTGCGTTGCGTTGGCTGACCGGTGGATCGTATGGACAGTTGGTGATCGATAGCAAAGTGGCCAGAGCTGATGCGTTAACGGCCAGGTGGACGGCGCACAGCGCGCGCCCCGTGGCCCGCCCGGCCCTGCCGCGCGCCGGTGGCGGTTGGCAATTTGGCACCCGCTAGCTCTAGCTCGCATGTCAACGCAAGGCATGGCTTTTGATCGCTTCTTCGGGTTGACCGCGGGCTGAGGTGCGCTTTGCTGAGGGCCTGTGATGATGGGGGGTGGTGGTGCACGGCCGGCTCCGGGCGTTGCGAGGGTCACGTCCTTCACGTGATGCGACACACGGCGAGCTGAGAGCTGGTCGTCCCTGCACTGCATCATTTGATGCATCTAGGAGGGGCCAGCATAGCGTGCATGCGGCCGGGCCGGTGCGGTGGCCTGAAAAGTGTCCCTGCTGGCCGGCGGCGAGCCGCAAGTGTAAGCGTCGTGGCCTCGTGGGCCGCCCAGCCAACAACGTGCAGGCGTCGTCTGGGGTACGTAGTTCCCGTTCAGGCTTTTCAGAAGAGACGACTGGCCGTCTCAGTCAGGTGGCGTGGCCGACGCGAGATGCCATGACAAGTAATGTTCCCTAGTACAGGACGCTGTTATGTTACCAGCAACCGGCCGGTCAATGGCACCTAGAGCACCTGTCGTACGAGTGTTAATGGCCGGTCTCTAGTGGTCAGTGGACGCTAACATCTCAACCAAATCGATCGCCACCATTTGCGTTCCTTCGTGGAGCAGGTAACATTGCAGACAGTACGTGATCATGCATCATGCTACGCGCGCAACATAATGCTGTGTTCACTGCTTAACTAATAGAACTTTTATGCACTTTACATACATCATCATCGAAATGGGAACTCGTAAGCGAAAACAAGTTGGCCGAAACAAATTAGCAGCAGGCCGGATCGTCTCATCAGCATGCTGGTCCATATGCAAAGGGAGCTGCACCTTGCCAAAAAGCAGGTCGCAACCGAAAGGGGGTGCTAGCTGCTTGCAACTTGCATTTGCTACTACACTAATACTACCGGCCTGCACGCACACGCAGCTGCTGCATTCGACCGAAGCGCATCGAATAAAATCCTCCGGCCGGCCGGCCGGCGACGGCCGTCCAACCACAATCGGTTGCGGCAGTCGCGTCGTGTCCGCGGCAAAAGGAAGCGGCCAACCGGAGCCCAGCAGGCGACCACCGGACGAGCGACATCCCGTGACGATGCAGCAACGGCCGCGAGAGCGCTTTTGCCGGCACGGACGGCCGCGGAGAAGCCACGCTACCACTTGGATGGAGTCGTTGTGTCTCGCGAACAAGAATGTGAGGCAATAAATCGGCCTGCTCGTCCCATGGGCTTCCTTCTCAAACTTCAACTTTGGCTACGGACATGGACGCACACGGGCGAAAAGGGGACGGTAGGTTTCATTGTGCTCACACATTCGGAATATACGGTTCCGAATAAGATGCTCGATCGACGTACTTGTGGTATAATATGACTGTAAGGCAGATGCTTGTGGTATAATATTATTTTTTTAAATAAATTAGCTTTAAAACTAATTTATGTGATCACACCTTCGCCTCCGGGCCTCCCTAATTTGCGGTCGCCCGCACGGGGGGCTCCGTGCGCTCGGTCGACCCCCAGGCGGCGGGCCCCGCGC
Source organism: Urochloa ruziziensis (assembly GCA_015476505.1). Classification (NCBI taxonomy): domain Eukaryota; kingdom Viridiplantae; phylum Streptophyta; class Magnoliopsida; order Poales; family Poaceae; genus Urochloa; species Urochloa ruziziensis. The sequence goes on along the minus strand of CM027122.1, from coordinate 13,031,499 downwards.
CCCACTCCACGCACGGCTCCTCGCGCCCATGCGCTCAAAAAAAATGTTAGCAAAATTTTTTTTGAAAACTTTAGAGAAAAGTTTTACAATAAATTTTAGAGCAAAATTTTACCAACAAATGACAAAAAATGTCTAGAAAAAATTTTGTAAAAAATTTTGCAACAAAATTTTGAGCAAACTTTTTACATGAAAAAATGTGAAAAATGTTTGGAGAAAAGTTTTGCAACAAGATTTGGAGCAAACTTTTTTTAGTGTGAAAAACGTTCTACAAATTTTTGCAATAAAAGTTTTATCCCAGAGAAAAAAGAAAAAAAAAACTGACCGGAGCTCGCTGGGGAAACCACGCGCCGGAGCTCGCCGGGGGCCGCGGCCGACCTTCGCCGACGGAGCCGGCCCGGGCTCATCGGGACCGCCGCCGACGAAGCCGACCAGGGCTCGCCGACGGAGCCGGCCGGGGCTCGATCGGGCCGCCGCCGACGGAGCCGGTCGGGGGTCATCGCGTCCCACCGGGGCTCGCCAGATCCGGCCGCGCCCCGCCGCCGCCGCGTCGACGCCCACCGGAGCTTGTCGGAGGCGCCGCCGTGCCCGCCGGCGATAGAGCTCGGCTCGGTGCTCCCGCGGACGGACGGAAGCCGGGGCGAAGCTCCATCGGCGGCGGCAAAAGAGGAGTGGCGCGGCGTCTGGCAGGGAGGCAGAGGAGTGGGCGGCGTCTGGCAGGTAGAGGAGTGGACGGATGAGGTTGCTGTGGCGTGCGCGGTGGGGATGAGGTTGTTGGGCGCGTGTGGGCGGGTCCCACCCACGTGGGTAGCGAGCTCACGCGCGAGCCGGTGCGCTCGGCTGTAATATTGGGTTCTCGTTCGCCTCCCCTTTTCTTCCCCAACATCGGTAATATCCAACTCACACCACTCTCCATGCTCCTCTCTACTCGTCGCAATCTGTTTTGCAGCATTCGAGCTGTGTCTATTGTCTGAACTTCGAAGGTACTCACTCTGTTTTAAAATATAGCTATGTTAAGAATTTTTCAAAATCAAACCTTTTTAATTTTGTCCGTGAATAGCAAAATAACTATTGAGATTAATGACATAAAAATATAATGCTAGCATATGTAAAAGCTCCGTGTTTTAAATATATTATTTTTTAAAAATAAATTAGCTTGCTTTAAAACTAATTTATGTATATTCAAAAACGCATCGTACGATCACACCTCTACCTCCCCTTTTCTTCCACAATGCCGACAAGATCCAACTCCCACCTCTCTCTGTGCTCCTCTCAACTCGACGCAATCTGTTTCGCAGCATCGGAGTTGACCTTAATGCTGTGTCTATGGTCCGAGGTTCGAAGGTACTCACTTTGTTTCAACATATAGCTATGTTAAGAATCTTCCAAAATCAAACCTTTTTTAATTTTACTGTCTGTGAATAGCAAAATAATTGTTGAGATTAATGACATAAAATATGATGCTAGTATATTTATTGTGAAGCCGACTATTATAAAATACAATATTTTTTATTTAAAATAAATGTTTTTAGATATATTGCTGTCAAAATTTAAAAGGTTTCACTTTTGACAAACTTAAATGCAAGTTGTAATATTATAATTGTATATCGTAGCTTGCTTTTGTTATGTCGACACTGGATCCTGACGTTTGTCACACGGTCATATAGTGCTAGCAGAAATCTATTATCTTAATAAAGCAGAAGCAAAAGGAGCCACCAGATTCGCCGAGAAGGCCTAAAAATTCCCACGTTAATCTAAAAAGGAGAAAGATATGCACCATTGGATTTAATGAAGATCTAACGGTCCAGACCAATATAAAGAGCCCATGTCGAATACGACTGATATAAATATTAAAATTTGAATTTCCAAGACCTTCGCCTACAAAGCCAAAAATCATGCGTAATATTTATTTGTGTGGGACCCATCATTGTTTTCAACCCAATGTCCACATCTTTTCTTTTTCTGCAAGTGAAAAACAAAATAATTATTTATGTCGTTGATTTGGTGTTACCAATCACAACAGGTAAGATCCATTACATATGCACATGGATGTACATGGTGAGTCCTATTGGGATTAAACAAGGGTTACTATAGGAAACCTTTTCTTACTGACAATACATAATAAATTTATATATACCATATATAGGAAATTGCGTTAGTCATAGAAAAGGAAAAAAGAACTTCACCAATTTATTATGGGTATTTATAAGTACAAAAGCCTGTATTTATACAAGGGTTGGATCTATAGTAGTTTACAATCTACTCAGGATTATAGGCCCATTTGAGTTAGTATTACGTAAAACAGCTCCCAGCAGCCATTTTTAAAGTGACTAAAAAATGTCAGAATCATACAAACTAGCTAGCTTAACTAGCGTGGTGGTTATAAAATGGAGGAGCTAGATCCCTCTCAAATAGGGTCTAGAAAGTGAAACTGTAAGAGTTACTTCACTTAAAGAGGGCAACGGTAATCATTATATAATGTTAAGGACACGACAATACAGCTTGGCGCAATCATGTCATAGCTAGGACAGGACCTAAGCCCACTCACTAGATATGCAACCTACACTGTCTCTGCCATCGAGGCATGATGATCACTATCACCAATGACAATAAACATTGAGAAGGTGACGTGTTGCAATGTAGCATTGTGTTTAGTGGATGATCAAAAACTAAAATATTTAGAAGAGAAGAATGCCAATATAGTTTTTAGAAAGTGGCGATGTGATCCAGAAATAAAGCAAATCGATGTTTCACATAACACCTTAGTAAGCTGCATGTAGTGTTCGATGGGAGAGAGTGATACTAACAATCAACAATCCATCTTCGATGCTTGCAACAAAGTGAGCAAACCAGAGAGAGATCTTAGTAAACACAAAAGCAAATTTGTCAATCCAGATGCATGGTTTAAGCTGGGAAAAAGTACTATAGGCGTAAGACAATTGGTGATGATTATGTACATGGTTGTATCAACATGTGAATGGAGAATAATTTTTTAAAAAAATACCACCTGATTAGGGTAAAATGGTATGATGTTTGGCATGCACACCATAACAAGATGCATGTAGGGTTCTACAATAAAAAAATCCATCTTTAATGAGTGCAACTGAGAGTAAGAGAGAGAGCGCGCACAATGGGAAGGGCCATATGTTGCTAGCCAGAGACCATAAAAGCAAATTTGTTGATCTAGGTGTAAGTTCATGCTAGGGAAAAAGGGACAATATATAGGTGTAAGACAATATCAGATGATGTATATACGTGGTTGTAGCAACATGCGAGGGTAGAATAATTAAAAGCAAGGATACGTGAATATGGTAAAAGGATACATATATACTCATTATTTTTATTTAAACGTATATTCTAATTATTACTTCTGTTGTGTACATTGAACCAATCAACTAGATGTTTTACCAAAAATATAAGAATAGCTTATCATCTAAAAAAATCACAAACAAAAAGTACATCAAGAATAAATATATTCCTTTTAAAAAAAATATAAATATTCATTTTTCTTGAGTAAATAAAAATATATGTTTCTGTACAATATATTATGTTTTCTTATGAACTCATATTTCAAAATGAGAAAAGTGAAATAACTAGGCATGGTGGAAGAATTAGGTTTAGTGAGGCTATGCTGCATTAGCAAAATTATTTGAATAAAAGACTATAAAAAGCCATTGACTCACACATACTCCCTCCGTCCCATAATAAGTGCAATTCTAACTTTTTTAGGACAGATTATTGATGGCACGAAAAGACTTTCATGCCCTCATTTATTTGCCATATTGAGTTAGTTTTGAGATGCAAATCAAATCCCACCACTTAATTAGGAAGGACGTTAAAGATACAATCTCAAGAATTGCATTCTTTGTAGGATTTTTTTTTGAAATGCTAGAATTGCACTTTTTATGGGACGGAGGGAGTATCTTCTTAAAATATAAAAAAATATTTGTCATCATAAGTAAAGCTTTTTAACATGGAAACATATTCATGTTATCATGAACTCATATTCCATGTTGTATATAAAATATAATGATAAAAAAGATGATATATTTATATGTGCTATCTTTGGACGAGAGCAAATGTTAATATGAAAAGGCTAACTACCCGCGCAATGTGCGCGGGCCAACTTGCTAGTTAATTATATGACAAAAAAATTAATGAAAGCACATTTGATCCTCTTTGTATCTATTTCTGGTTCCACCGCCCTCGCCGGCCAGATTCTCCACGGTTCCTTCCTGGAGGATCAGCGCGTGCGCGCCCTCGTCACCTCATGTCGTCCGCGACACCTCCCAATGTGAACGAGACCACGCCGCTCTTATCCATCGAGTCTTGATGGCGACCGTACGTAGGGCAGTAAGCTGCACACCACCCATGTCCTACTCCGGATCGTCATCGCCGGCGTCGAGGCGCACCCCGAGCGCGCCGTGTGCCAGCGGCAAGAACGCCACGCCACGTAGCACGACGGCGGGGAAAATGTGGCGCAGCTCCAGGGCCGAGGCGCTCACCGTAGGCCTGGCCTCTGCCTGTCCCCCAGCGGCCGGTGTCCGAGCAGTAGCGCCGGAGCGACGTGAAGCCGCCGCGCCGGTTGTTGTAAACGAGCAGCAGCAGGAAGAACTTGCTGCCTTGCTGTGTGGAGGTCGTCGCCGGTGAGCAACGCCAACGCGCAGCTGCAGTCTGTCGGCGTGTCCTCGCCGGAGAGCGGCGGGAGCACCGCGGCGTCGCCCGCCATTGGATTGCAGACGCAGAGCGGACGCTGCCGGGCGTCTCGCGCCGGTTCGGAGCTCCAGCATGGGACCGATCGACGGGCCATGGCCATGGCCAGTGGCCTCACCGCCTCATGGAGGAGCCCATGCCCGCCGGAGGAAAGGGACGATACCGATCGACGCCTGGGCCGCGGCGGCGCTTCGGCAAGCCATGCGTGCAGCGGCGGCGGCGTCCTTGTGGCCACCAGGGGGCGGACGGCACCTGAAACACCGACCAGGGGGTGGACGGTATTTCAAATACCGTCCACCCCTTGTTCCTGGAAAGCCGTTGGATGGAGGATATGCGGTCCAGATCGCGGTCGTGGATTGCACGGTCAACGATTGACTGGGTCGTCCTCATTCCTCATAATCGTCACTCGTCGGGAGCTGGGGCGGGCCGGACGGCGGGGGCACCATGTAGCGCGGCGACGGCGGTGCTCTGGATCGGTAGCGAGTGTCCGGGCGCCGCCTTGTTGAGCGGTGGAGTTCGTCGCCGGTGAGCAACGCGCAGCCCGTAGTATGTCAGCGTGACGTCCTCGCCGGAGAGCGGTGGGATCACGGCGCACGCCGGCGCCGCCCGTCACCGGATTGAATTGATGACGCAGAGCGTGAGGCTATCAGCGGGGGGTCTCGCGCTGGAGCTCCAGCACGAGGCGGCCGCGCAGCCGTCCAACCCCGCCGCACCAGCTCCATCGAAGAACGAGCTGACGACGGAGCGGGTTGGTCTTTGGCAGCCGAGGAGGCGGCGCCCGGACGCCATGGCGAGGAAGCAGCAGCGAGCTGGGGATTGCGGTCGCACTCGTGGCGACGACGCGCGCACGTCGCACGTCATCGGCGGCGTGAGGCAACCTGGCGAAGATGCCGGAGAGGTCGTCCGGGCCGGGAGGGACGTGTTGCTGCTGCTGCTGTCTCGGCGGCGGGAAGACGCCCTCATGTATCTCGGCGGCTCGGGATCAGGCGAGTGTCCGCCGCCCGCCGGTCGACGACGAGAGAGACCATGCCGCTTCTTTGTTCTGGAGAAGCTCGCCCGAGCTGGCCTGGGCAAAGCACCCGTGTCCCATGGGCAGTGGGCCTAGGCAAGGGGATGGTCGGCTCGCAGTCGCAGCACGTCATCGTCTTCACCTGCTCCCGCCTGCCTCCTGGTGCGAGTTTGCGAGGCACGATGGATCAGAGTTCAGAGCGTGACTGTATGACAGCAGCGAAGGCCGAGTGTTCTGCATGTTCATAACTTCAGAGTTCAGACTTGCTATGCATTTCAGATCTTCAGTGCATCGACTGAAACCTAGCCGAGCCTACCAACTAAGACAAACAACAGGAATCGTGCATACAAGAAGCGCCTAAGAGAGACTAGGCCACATCAAACACCGCGAGAAATCAAATCGGAGAAAGGTCATCACCAGGACATTGGGGATCAGAATCACGGCAATTAACCAGTAACGAGGGGAAACGAACGCAATAAGGCGAACCTTGAGCCGTAGGACCTGTTCGCCATGGCGGACGCAGCAGCAGCGATCCCCGAGGAACAGGAGCCCGAAGAGTTCGAGATCGGCGGTACTATGAGCGCAAATTTGCTTTGAGTTCCCCGCCGCCGGCCCGACCCAAGCAATCCCGGAGGTGGCTTCCGGGAAGAAGAAACAAGGCTCTGGTGGGGCCGTTATAATTGGGGTAGCCGCTGGGTGGGGAGACGTGACAGATCGAACGGCGGAGGAGGAAAACAATGGGGACGTGGCAGATCGAACGGCGCAGGAGTCACCAGTGACGGTGGCACGCGTCGATATGACGTAAGCCGGCTTGGCTGGGTTACGAGTTGGACGATGTCCTGTGTTGCTCCAGCCGTTGTCGGTTGGCGCTGGCTGCATCGGCGAAGGTTCCGGCGGCAAAGGAATTACCGACCAGCTGATTTTGGGGCGTAGTCTGTTCAGGTCGCGAAAGGCCACGTCAATTCCGTACTTCTGAAGATAGCATTCGGGATAAGTATTGATTAGAATGTAAATTATGCAAAAGAAAGTTTGTAATGTGCAAAATATATCTAGTAAATGCACAGGCTCCAAATAAAGGAAATTGGATCTTATGGCGATAGTTGTAGTTATAAATATACTACAAAAATCTTATGTGAATATAAGTTTATGGTGATAGTTGTAGTTATAAATATAATACATAAATGGTGTTTCTTCAACGTTTCGGACAAGCTAATCATCTAATCGAGTCTGTGACGAGTTGAGGTCCATCCGGCGGGATATTGTGCTTATTGTTGAGTTCGAGCATTGAGGTTGTGTTGACGACCCAATTCAACCAGCCATGTCTAATTGGTGCGTCGTGTTTAGGTCCCAATCTAATCGGCTAGTTTTTGTTGAGTGCTGTGGAGTAGTCGTGTTGATGTTCCAATACAACCGACTAGTTTTGAGTTCTTAGTTTTTTTTCCCTTTTTTCTGGCTATGGCCTCTTGGAGCTATAGAGTTGTATTTTTTTCTACGTGAACAAACAGTCACACTATTTTGTGTCGTTCGTTCAAAAAACTTGCCACAATTTTACGTGGAGAAGGTAACGTTACAGTGACAGGCAGTGATGCTATGCTTTTTATAGAAAAAAAGGAAATTTGTATTTCGGCCTGTGCATGAGTTTTGCACTCAACCATTCATTATTAGAATTCCAGCCTCCGGCTCATTAAAACAAATTCTTAAAAAGCAACAAAATGGATATATGTATGTATATGTAAACTCAAATAACCAACTAAGTGCTGAATAAAAGAAATCAGTACTTGCAACATACGAACGCAGTGGTCACTTTTATGCAGTTTATTTACATCATCAAAATGGGAATTCGTAAGAAAAACAAGTTGGCCGAACGAATGAATTGAAGTTTGGCAAACGAAAGGCAGTCCTACTTGCATGGCTGGAAGTCTGGAACGAGATCCTCTGCAATTGATGGTAGTACACCAGTACTGGTAACGGCCTGCACGCACACGCATGCTACATCTATGACCGGAGCGCACGAATAAAATTCGCTCCATCTAGTAGGCTTTTATTTTCGAAGAGAGGAAGTATTTGGAAGAGATTTTGTTTTCGTGTGAAAGCTATCCCGAACGGGGAGGTTTGAACTCACATTCAAATGCATCAGAACTCACGTATGAGTGCCTTGTGCCTCTTTTGCTGGTGATCTCTTGCCCCCAAACGCCGGGAATCGCTTTGGATTTGAAGTTTTTGGGATGAACTCGAGTTCTTGGTGTTCTTCACGAGATCTGTGATTCCAGGAGTTCTAAGAGCTTTGAAGCCAAGATTTTGGGGGCATAGCCTCTCCTTGAGGTGTATATCATCTACCCAAAATCTTGTCTCAAGACTCCAAGTCGTTTGGGAGATCCATTCTCGAGTTGACCTTTTCGCTGCGTCGATCTATTGATCCGATCGATTTTTCTTGACTGGGTCGGATCAATCGACCGCTAGGACTTCGCAGCCTTGCAATCTTGAGTTGACAGTTTTCTGTGTCGATCTATCAATCCGATTGGTTCTTCCTATCTCGATCGGATCAATCGACCGCTAGCCTTCCTAGCCTTGCAAACTCTCTGGTAGAAGGTCGATATTTCGATTGAATGCTCCGATCGACTCTCGGTCGGATCATCCGATCGCTTTGAGAGAAAAGTGAGTTCAGTGCCGCGACTGTTGACCTACTGATCCGATCGCTGGCTCTTGTACAGGTCGGATCATCCGATCGCTTTGAGAGAAAAGTGAGTTCAGTGACTCGACTGTTGACCTATTGATCCGATCGGTGGCTCTTGTACAGGTTGGATCAATCGACCGGTTGTTTTCTTTCAACAACGGTCGGAGCATACTCGATCAATCCGATTGACCCTTTCCATGACCGATTGGATCAATCGACCCGTGTAATTTTCACTGATTCGATCTGTTGTTTTCTCACGGTAGCGGTCAGAGCATAGGCTATAATTCCGACCGGTGCTTTTCTTGTCCGGTCGGATCAAACGACCCGTGCAATTTTCGCTGAACTCTTCCTGTTGAGGCCGCGTCTTGTGCTCGATTTGTTCGATTCTTTTTCCGCTGTTTTGATCTAGTTTCTAGGGTCAGTAGCATCTCAGTAGCTACGTGATCTTGGCTAGATCGTTTGGTTGGCTTGGAGTTGATTTGAGAAAAGCCGGATTTGGGAAAGAAATTTTATCGGCTCCCATTCACTCCCCCCTCTCTGGTCGCCTAATCGGTCCTTCAAAAATACCATTGAGTAAAAAAAATATGGACACTTAAACTTAATGATTCAATTTTTAGATGAAACTCAGAATTTCCCTGCTTAGTGAAGTGTCGCGTGTGACATGTCTTGTTATTTGAGTTTTTCATTGTTTTCTCATTCTTAGTGACGTGTCGCGTGTGACGTTTTTCATTATTTTCTCATTCTATCTTTATTTATGTATATTAGGTTGTTGATGGGGTAAGGTGGGTCACAACAAGTAGAAAAATTGGAAAATAAATATTGATAAATGTGTGTAATGCAAGTATTTAGAAAAACAAAAGGTGGTCAAAGTTGATAAAAATTTTGTATGATAGATAAATAGATAAGGATGAGAGAAGACTTTAGAATTGTAGAATGTAAATAAATTACGATACTACATGATTCGTGTACTATATATAGAGATGTCCCTCTTCCTCTTGCCATTTAATGGCATAGACGGGCATAGGAGCCATGGGTGAGAAGATGGCAAGATTGTCAGGTAGTGTCGTAGTATCATGTTAGGGTAGCCATATAAGGAGTGTAATAGTTATTGTGTCATGTTTTTGTTTAACTGGCAACTTTGCCCAAGGCACAAAGCTCAAGGCAATCACCAGTTTTGAGTGCAATGACAAAATACCCTTTAGTACAAAATATGGGTACTTAAGCTTAATGTGCAATTTCTAAAATAAACTCTACATTTCCATGCTTAATGAAATGTCGCGTATGACCTGTTATTTGAGTTTTTATTTGTTTTCTAATTTTATCTTTATTTATGTATATTGAGTCATTGGTGGGGTGAGGTAAGGAGAAAATTGGAAAATAAATATTGTGAAATGTGTAATGCCAAGTATTTGAAAAAAAATGTCACAATTGATAAGTACTTGTGAAATGGGGGTATGAAGTTTTTGTTTGTGAATAAAGAGTTGAATCTTTAAAAGAGAGTGGGCATTCAATCTCGAAACAGTGTGGATATATGGTTCGTAGAAGAAGTGATATTATAATATTTTGGTTTACCGCTTCTAGGAAGTCGGTGTCAAAGTCGGGGACACCGCTTTCTCGATAGTAGCAGCATCAAATGTTGATGAAAACCATGACAAATTCCAACAGTAGCAGCATCAAATGTCGATGAAAACCATGACAAATTCCATTATGGGGATGCTTCTAAAAACCTCACGATAAGTATTGATTAGAATGTAAATTATGCAAAAGAAAGTTTGTAATGTGCAAAATATATCTAGTAAATGCATAGGCTCCAAATAAAGGAAATTGGATCTTATGGCGATAGTTGTAGTTATAAATATACTACATAAAATCTTATGTGAATATAAGTTTATGGTGATAGTTGTACGTAGTTATAAATATAATACATAAATGGTGTTTTTTCAACGTTTCGGAGAAGCTAATCATCTAATCGAGTCTGTGACGAGTTGAGGTCCATCCGGCGGGATATTGTGCTTGTTGTTGAGTTCGAGCATTGAGGTTGCGTTGACGACCCAATTCAACCAGCCATATCTAAGTGGTGCGTCGTGTTTAGGTCCCAATCTAATCGGCTAGTTTTTGTTAAGTGTTGTGGAGTCGTCGTGTTGATGTTCCAATACAACCGACTAGTTTTGAGTTCTTAGTTTTTTTTCCTTTTTTCTGGCTATGGCCTCTTGGAGCTATAGAGTTGTATTTTTTTCTACATGAACAAACAGTCACACTATTTTGTGCCGTTCGTTCAAAAAACTTGCCACAATTTTACGTGGAGAAGGTAACATTACAGTGACAGGCAGTGATGCTATGCTTTTTTTAGAAAAAAAGGAAATTTGTATTTCGGCCTATGCATGAGTTTTGCACTCAACCATTCATTATTAGAATTCTAGCCTCCGGCACATTAAAACAAACTCTTAAAAAGCAACAAAATGGATATATGTATGTATATGTAAACTCAAATAACCAGCTAAGTGCTGAATAAAAGAAATCAGTACTTGCAACATACGAACGCAGTGGTCACTTTTATGCAGTTTATTTACATCATCAAAATGGGAATTCGTAAGAAAAACAAGTTGGCCGAACGAATGAATTGAAGTTTCGCAAACGAAAGGCAGTCCTACTCGCATGTCTGGAAGTCTGGAACGAGATCCTCTGCAATTGATGGTAGTACACACCAGTACTGGTAACGGCCTGCACGCACACGCATGCTACATCTATGACCGGAGCGCACGAATAAAATTCGCTCCATCTAGTAGGCTTTTATTTTCGAAGAGAGGAAGTATTTATAAGAGATTTTGTTTTCGTGTGAAAGCTATCCCGAACGGGGAGGTTTGAACTCGCATTCAAATGCATCAGATCGGATTCGGCGGCATCGGATCGGAGTCGGCCTGAAAGGCGGTAGTTCTTGGTCCATAAAAGTAGCCACCCCACATCCTAATGGCTGCAACTGCAACGGCGAGCACGCACTCCCCTGCCGTCCTCACGATGCCGCGGCCGCAGCGCAGCCGCCGCCAACCTCCCCGTTCATCCATGGCCCTGCCGTACGCGAGGGCGGCTTCCCCTTCCCGCCGGCGAGACAACAGCAGCGGCACGTCCCTCCCGGACGACGCGCTCGCCGGCATCTTCGCCAGGCTGCCTCACGCCGCCGACGTCGTGCGCTGTGCCGCGACGTGCGCGCGGTGGCGGCGCGTCGTCGCCACAAGTGCCGCCCCCCTGTCGCCGCCGCCCCCGTTTGGCCGCTTCCTTCCCCATCTCGCCGTCGGCGTCTTCCACCTGCCCAAGGCCGGGCCCACCACCACGCGTACGCAGCCGCGCTTCCTCGCCACGGCGGCGTCGTCCGGCCTGCTTGGACGGCGCGGCCGCCGCTCCATCGGCTCGTTCTTCGACGGCGCGGCCGCTGCGGCCTTCGACGGCTCCCGCCCGGTGTCTTCCCGCGGCGGCCGCCTCGTGCTGGAGCTCCGGCGCGAGATCCGCGCCGGCAGCGTCACGCTCTGCGTGTGCAATCCGATGACGGGCGACGCCGCCATGCTCCCGCCCCTCTCCGGCGATGACACGCCTGCGGACTACTACGGCTGCGCGTTGCTCACCGGCGACGACCTCCACCCGACAACAAGCAGGCGGCGCGGCGCCGAGTTCTTCCGGCTGCTGCTCGTCTACACCAGCCGCCGCGGCGGCGGCTTCACGGCGCTCCGGTGCTACTCCTCGGACACGGGCCGGTGGGGACCAGAGGCCAGGTCCGCGGTGAGCGTCACGACCAAGGAGCTGCGCGACATCGGCGGCGCCGCCGTGCGGCGCGGGGTGGCGTTCTGGCCGCTTGACAACGGCGCGCTCGGGGTGCGCCTCGACGGCGACGACCCGGACCTGGGCATCATGGACGCGCACCTGCTGCCGTACGACTGCTCACACGAGTGGCTCAAGACGCGGCTGCTGGGCGTCTCGCCGGACGGCCGGCTCTTCCTTGTCTACCTCGGCATCCGAGGAGGCATCCACACGCTCATGGCCAAGATGTCCTACTTCGACATCCCTGACGATGAAGACGGCGGCTTCCACAACGGAAGAAAGGAATCCAGCTCCGACGAGGAGGCGATCCCGACGCACCAGATGAAGATGGATTACCGAGACCTCGCGACGCTCAAGCTGCGGTGGATCGGCGACAAGAGCGGCCTCGTCTTGTTCACCATGGGGGGACGCGGAGGGCACGACGGCGCGCACGTGCTTAGCCTACAGGAAGGAACGGTGGAGAAGCTGGCCGACGAGGGCCACTCGTGGGGGAGCGCTGTTGGCTTCGAGATGGATTGGGCGGCGTACCTTTCGTCGATGGCGGCTCACGATCCAAGAAATTAAAATTAGTTATTGCATGCTCCATCTGGTTATTCCCAATGATGTAAACGGATGTTTTCAACAGCTTGTGTATTTATAATTTGGAACCTGGAAAATAAACCAAGGACATAGAAAGGACCATGACATACTTGCTGCAATGTAGCAACGCGAAAGGAACTCATTCTAAAGGAGGTTAAAATGAAAGATTTTCCCTCCGATCAAGTTGGTGAATTTGCAAGCTTAAGGAATATTACGACGACATTTAGCTCAGTAGCATCCCTCTGATCAAATGCAGATTTGGAATGTCTGCCCAAAGCGGTTTTTTTTTTCGTACAGTCACTGTGCAGTATACGCTGATGTTCAGACAAACTACCGTACAGCCATTGACCACCATTGCTCAATCACCTTCCATTACTGGCATCGTTGTGTGATTGTGTCCTCTTGATGTCCAAGAATGTCCAAGCCTACAATGTTTGGAGTACTCACTAGCAAACAAAAGTTCTAAAATGTGCAAATACTTCGTTATAAAAAAATGCAAATACATCTCTCTCCTCTCTCTCTCTCAAATGGAAAGAGAAGGATAACGGTACAGTACCAAAATTCTTACCTGTAGATGACAAGCAGCAGCAGAAGACCATAAGCCGTGAACTTTTTTTTCTTGACTTCTTGATTTTTTTCCCTTGACTTATTGAGAGCAAAAAATGGACAAAAGGTTACAGTTAGTACAAGAATGTCATGTATGTCCAAACAGAACTTAAGTAAGATGTGAAGCAGGCCAGTCTCAGTGGGGAGTTTCATTGCACAGTTACCTAGACTCAAAACTAGGTAATTGTGACAAGAGAGTTTCATGGTGATGAAATCCCTCTCACATATGATGAAACTCTCCTCATAAATGCCCCTGCCAAATCAGCATTTTTGCTGACGTGTCACAGTAATTAATACCATGAAACCCTCCATGAAACTTCCACTGAGACTGGCCTTAGCTTCCACAAAGTAGCGGGGAAAACAAGGTATGCTTTATCTAATAAACGTCTGTACAGATCAGATCTACAAACTGCCTCCAGCAAACGTGAAACAGCATTCAAATTGGCATATCTACACAAACGGAAACCCAAGTTTCTGTCCAACATACAGAAGAACAGATCCTTCATATTACTATTGCTGGAATAGGCCCAGCTATAGCGTCACCATCACTAGGTCTCTTTCTCTACCTTTCCTTTCTTGAAAGTTGAAACAAATAGCTGGTACTTCATCTCCGGGAAAATTTGGACACAAGATACACTAGAAAGAAGCAGCCAATGGCAAACAGGACCACATGAACAAGATGGTTTGAACCATTCTGTATGATGCTCTTGTTCATTCTCCTCTTGTTGTTCTTGACCCCTGCCTGAGCCTTAGTCAGAGTCATTTGCTGCAACAGAAAAAAAAAAAAGAGTTGTACATGAGACACTATCATATTGCATTGTTGATCACTCATATACTGCCAACAAACATAAGGAATATGGCAGATAACAGATATCATGTAAGTTTTTTGGAAATATTTATGGAAAAAATGACATGAAAAAAAGAGTCACATTTAGGAATGATGCACCCAGCTAACCAAGAATAGGTGATTATATTCCAATATACTTTACTATAAATAGTCTTTATCATCATTCGGTCCAAAGTATCAAGTTAATTGAAATGAACTAATACAGTAATACTAAATCAACTGCTCCACGCATAAGGAACTGGACAGTATAGAATATACTAGATCCAGAGAAAATCACTTAAGGCTTGTGGTTCAAAAATGGAAAAAATGAGAAGCACTTAAGGCTTGTGGTTCAAAATGAATGACACAAACATATGCGTCCAGTTAACCCCTTTGACTTATTTATGGAATTTCAACATAATATGGCCACACAAGGACCAGGAGACTTTCGGACAGTAAAGCGTGGTGTAAGGACCAACCTTGGCCACTCAATTGAGTAGAGAGAGACGACTGCCAAAATGCATTTGAGAAAACAAAACGGTAAACATATGGTTCGGTGATGAGCAATTCCAATTAAAATGCGTACGCAAGATAATAGAAAGCATTTGTACATCTCTATTACAACTAGGTGATTGGAACCTTCAGACAAATATAACTATAAATGCAGAATTCTAATAAAACAAGTCATTGAGCATTCTTCAGGTCCCCCTCCACCCCCCCCCCCCCCCCCCAAAAAAAAAAAAAACTATTACTAAAATTAGCTACTCTACTTGCACGTAATAATGGATGGTTGAGTGCACAACTCATGCAGAGGCCAAAATAAAGAATTTCCTTTTATCTAAAAAAACCTATTCTACTTACCAGCTGAGACATGAAATCATTTTGATACCTGGCCTCTGATTGGATTTCTTGAGCGACCTGCAGTTCGAAATCCAAGGCTTCTCTTAGAACTAAATAAATGTCTAGCTAAAAGTACAGGGGTGAAACAATTACAGGTATATCATACATGGTAGAATGGCGAAATGCAGCATTCGTTTCGCTTGACTAATAAAATTGGACAAACTTCTGAAGCAGAGTCCAACTCATTGGAAAATTCAACTGTAACTTACTGTAAACTTAGCTTGTGGACTTGTCCACGAAGTCCAAGGATATGACCATCCAAATCAGCGTTGATTGGGTCGATCTGGAGCGAAATCTCGTTGGAGCTTGATGATGCAGAAGGCCTGACCGTCAGCACTTCCCTGCAGAATCGAACATTCAGATATACGACAGGACACAAATATTTGTCTTCTTTGTCGAGTAATTTAAGCATCAACTTCTCCTTCCCGCAGATTCTTAGGTTACAAATCTTACAGCTGTAATGCGACACTTAGATGGCCAACATGAACTCAGGAAGAGCATCGACTGAAACCTAGCCGGGCCTACCAACTAAGACAAACAACAGGAATCGTGCATACAAGAAGCGCCTAAGAGAGATTAGGCCACATCAAACACCGCGAGAAATCAAATCGGAGAGAGGTCATCACCAGGACATTGGGGATCAGAATCACGGCAATTAACTAGTAACGAGGGGAAACGAACGCAATAAGGCGAACCTTGAGCCGTAGGACCTGTTCGCCATGGCGGACGCAGCAGCAGCGATCCCCGAGGGACAGGAGCCCGAAGAGTTCGAGATCGGCGGTACTATGAGCGCAAATTTGCTTTGAGTTCCCCGCCGCCGGCCCGACCCAAGCAATCCCGGAGGTGGCTTCCGGGAAGAAGAAACAAGGCTCTGGTGGGGCCGTTATAATTGGGGTAGCCGCTTGGTGGGGAGACGTGACAGATCGAACGGCGGAGGAGGAAAACAATGGGGACGTGGCAGATCGAACGGCGCAGGAGTCACCAGTGACGGTGGCACGCGTCGATATGACGTAAGCCGGCTTGGCTGGGTTACGAGTTGGACGATGTCCTGTGTTGCTCCAGCCGTTGTCGGTTGGCGCTGGCTGCATCGGCGAAGGTTCCGGCGGCAAAGGAATTACCGACCAGCTGATTTTGGGGCGTAGTCTGTTCAGGTCGCGAAAGGCCACGTCAATTCCGTACTTCTGAAGATAGCATTCGGGATATTCAGACAAATACTTTGAATGAAAGCATATATGCTGCTGCATTTCGTTTTAAAAAAAAAGATAGGCTGCTGCATTGGTTTGCATAGAACAGTAGGATCAGGAAGCACACTGTCGTTGATCAAAATTCTGTTTCAGAATTCCATTCGGTACAACCAACCGGACCAAATGCCAACGCCTATCCAAACTGCAGCAACTCTGCCAACTTGTCGGGACACAAAGTAATCACAAGTTCACAACTGTAACGCATAAGACATGCTGCGCCAATCTGATGGATCAATTGACCAATTGATCAATGAATGAATGTCCTTTTCTATCCCACTTTGCTTCGATCAGCTGGGTGCTTTCCACTGCATCAATCTGACTGTGATTGTGCTAGCATTTCACCTCAGTACAGACACTCCCATTGACTGCTCCTAGCATATGGGCTCAAATCATAGATGACAATTCACAGCAGACAACAAAAATGACAGGATGCACAAGATGTCACAGATTGAAAAATGATCCAAGTTGGTACAAATCACAGCAGAGCCAGTACCTACCCAACTAAATCTGGACAGCAGTCGAAACACAACTGTAATGTATGAGACATGCTAGTTCCAACCTACGGACATCACTAAGCACGCAAAGTTTGAGCCTCCTGAAGTGCTTCCTGCAGATTCTTCACAGCACTGTCGTAGTACACGAAGCCCATGAACTAAAACTCATGGTTATCGACAGAAACCACCTGAATGTATTTCTCTGATGCATTTGTTCTGCTGGTAGAGGAGTTAACTGACCGCAGTTGAGCAAGGGGGATGACCGCTTCCACACAAAAGGAAAATCTCTTCCAATTACTTTCTCTCGTCGAAAATATAAGCCTATTATTGTTAAGGTATCAACACACCACAACCAGGAATACATAGATAGATCACGAAATGGGAGGATTCAGAGGAGAAAGAAGAACAGCATGAGGTTCAGTACGACGATAGCTTTCAGATTTCAGAGACAGAACGTGCATTCAGAGATATAGAACGTGCATTCAGAGATGGGCCGCACACACCACTCTTCTAGCCCACTGGGCTTAAAGGGCTCGATGCTCGGACCAATATGCCATTTGAAAAGGATTTTGCCCTTCCTCTTCTCTCGCGCCACTCCTCTTCTTCAGGTTAGAGACAGTCTTCAGAGTTGAGACATTGTATCAGGGCCATGACACCCCTGCTGGCAATTTTTCAGGCATTGACTCAAGCCTAGGAGATGTGCAAAAATCTTTCATATCTTGGCCTCCAATGCCCGTTTTCCTTCTGATATATTTAGTGTACTGACAAGACAAATTACAACTCTAGGCAAAAGGGAGTAAGGGGGATCTTTCAAAAAAGAGGGTATGTGGGGCTTCTGAACTTTGAAAAGGCACATTGGATTATGCATGCAATTCCTTTCATCCCTTTTTTAATTCTCAGCCGCTGATACTTTCATCTGAAACCCAAAAAGGTGTCGAATTCTGAACTTTGATTTTCTTTTAGAGATTGACCACCTATCAACATGCTAATTTTATCTGATGCCACTGGGCCATCATTTTGGTGCCTTGTGTTTCCACTTCAGATTCCAGAAGGTATTTGCAGTTTTGCACGAGTAGACAATAATACATTTGCTCAATGGTGTGACAACACCTAGCTTAAAAGATCTACAGACATCAAGGTGCGCAATCTGAGATTCCGCCTCCAATCACAACTAGAACATAATGAACCGATCACATGTGAATTCAGACCATGTCTATTAGGAAAACTTGACAGTACACATCTGGACATCTATTAGGAACATTACAGCCACAGGTTTACGCTGACGGTTATGAACCATACAAATGCATCTACTAGAAATCTGCATCAGTTAACCTACCCTACATTCTGTTTTTGCTCTACACTAATCAGAGCATCATCGATCTCCGGCGCCTGCGGAATCTGCTCAGCTTGTGGGTCAGGCATCAGCCGCCTGTGAAAGGAACTCTCATCAGTACTCGAAGGCTACCTGAATAGTATATATACACAAACTTTTGCAATGCTAAGAAATTAATGGGTTACCATGCAATGTAGACAGCAGTAGGAAGAGTTGATGTTGCATATCACTTTGAAGCATCTTGCGCATAGGTTGCCTGCCTCTCCCTCTGGGTCCGGGTGATCCTCACCCCGGCAGATTGGAACCATCGCCATGTCATTGAGAAAGACGGTCTGGAAAAAAAAAGAAAGCAAAGAACGGTGAAATACTAGTTGACGTCGTGCAGTAAAAAAAATGAAAAGGACAGGAATAAACCTCTACGTCTGCCAAGGTTTGTGGAGGAAATTCTTCAAGATCTGCGGTTGGAGCTAAAATCGAGCCCCTGTGCCTAACCAACCGGATCACTGTGCCAATTGCTCCAGGGTGGTGCCTACCGATATGATCGGAGCAACACGAGGACGCGAGCAGGCGGCCGCACACGGTGCAGAATCGGTCCATCGCAGCATGCTGGTTCAGTTGGGCCTGGACGAGCGCTATGACCTTGCTGCGGCCGCGGGCATTGCCAATCCCCACGTTCTGAAGCTGAAAGAATGTAGGATAGGTTAACTGATGCAAAGAAACAGAATGTTTACTGACAAGAAGAAACAGTGTTTAATCTGAAAGAATGTTTTACTGGCATTGCTTACCCTGCAGGCTGCACAGCAGTGTCGACTGCGCACATACATCCGATCATTGCAATTGACGCAGTACATCGCCAAAACTCCAGGCAAGATGTTCCTTCTCAGAGGAATATATCTCCTCCCACTCAGTGAATCCTTAAACTTTTGAATACTGCGCCAATCATAGCCTATCCCCGCTACATCCTCCTCACAAATGGAAATCACGCCTCGCAAAACCTTGAGCTGTTTTCGACGATTAGATATATAAGAATTGTGCAAAATTAAACTTCCAACATTCCAACATAACATGTGCAAGCTACTAACCTGAGCAACGCGGCACTGATCCCCGGGGTGGTGGCTTTGTGGGTGTAGGGGACAGCAATCGAGGCAGAACGCTATCTCGCAGGAGAAGCAGTAACGAACCTTTGCGCAGGTCCGGTCGAAGTCCTGTCGCAGAAGGAGGTCGAGATAGGGCGGCGCCGGGGCGTCCATGGCTGCTGCGACGCACGACGGGGATGGGCTCCGGTGAATCTTGAACTCCGACGAGGACGGCGAGGAAGAAGGGTGGGCGGTCTTTGGCTTCTTGAATCCGGGGAGCGGCGGGGTGATTTGTTGAAGTCCGGCTGGCTTTCTTGGTTTCTTGAAGCCCGGCGAGCAGCGGGGGTTCTTGCTTGCTTGAAGCCCGGCGAGAGGCGAGGAAGGAGCGGCGGGGTGATTTGTTGAAGTCCGGCGGGCTTTCTTGGTATCTTGAAGCCCGGCGAGCGGCCAGAAAGGAGCGGCGGGGTGATTTGTTGAAGTCCGGCTGTCTTTCTTGGTTTCTTGAAGCCAGGCGAGCGGCGGGGGTTCGATCTTGCTTTCTTGAAGCCCGGCGAGAGGCAAGGAAGGAGCGGCAGGGTGATTTGTTGAAGTCCGACGGGCTTTCTTGGTTTCTTGAAGTCCGGCGAGAAGCGAGAAAGGTGCGGCGGGCGGGGGTTCTTGATTTCGGTGAGGGTCGAGCAAGGAGCGGCGGGGCGGGGTTCTTGAAGGGGAGCAGGAGGAGACGAGGGATCTTGAAGGAGGAGAGGGAGGAGACGGGGATTCTTGAAGGCCGGAGAGCAAGGGGTTTGTTCTGGAAGAGTTGTTGATCTTGATCCTAGGTTTGCCGGGGTTCTGAGATTGCTCTCCGTGATTATTAACTCCACCGTGAAAGGAGAAGGGGAGGGGGGATAACCGCTACGGGGAGGGATGAAAATTAAGGCGGTTGCCGACTTGGCACCGGTGGGTGGGCTTGTTCTGCCAGGACAGATCAGGCCCACCAATGCCGAGCCTCATTGCCCGCCCAGGAGCGAGGAGAGGCAGCGGGACAGGGAGGCGCATGCGTCGTCGGCGGACATGAACGTGTCGTGCAACAGCCAGTTGAGTTGATCTCCTGGAGCCGGACATCGGCGGCATTGGTGCTCCGCCGCCGCGTAGGACATGGCGCGCGGCGTCGCCGACCGAGTCGCAGCGTGTGGCGAGCGCCGCCTGTCAATTGCACTGGCATGGCAACCTCGACCGTGCGTCGATGGCTCTTGCGCTGCTCTTCTTGTCCGTGCTCATTGCCACTGCAAGCGCAGCTAGCGTGGGCTCACGGAGGCATCCTGCTGGACACGATCACACGAACAAGTGCCCTGCACAAGCGGCGGCGCTCACGCCATCCACGGCGGGCGAAGCATCCGTGGCCCGGGCATTGCGTGCGATGGCAGCCCCAGTTGGCCGACGCGCGCGGCCGCCGGCTCGCACCGCGCGCGGCACCAAGGTGAAATTGTGCGCGCGAGATTCAGGTGGACGACGGACCAGCTGGAAGGAACAGCAGCTGCTGCGCTTCTGCCTCATAAGGTTGGCTGCTAATGGTGTCGTCTCACTCTCTCAGTTGTGCATTTTAGTGTATATAATGATGCGGCCTTTCCTGAGATTGCCACTGAATGTTCAGCTAGCGCCACAGTATCCATTATTCAGTGGAGCTCCTTCAATGTAAAGTCACAATCTTCAGATGATGGTTCGCTTCAACAAGTCGCATGAACTGAAGCCTACAACTACTGCAGTGAACTGTATTCAGTAAAATAAACCAAATCTGAGTGTGCACCTTAATTTCAAACGATGTGGGAGTACACTAGAGGAGGCGATGGAATATTCCACGCCATCACGCCGACACTCAAGGCTGATGAAGCAAGCTTAGTCAATGATTCACCGGGTCGTCCTCGTCAGTCGTCAGACCCAGGCAAGCCGCAAGCGCGCACTCCGGACGCTGGGAGCTCGACGCCGCGCCGCAGCGGTGCACGTCAGTCCTGGTGCATTTTTGCAACGGATCGTCACACGACAGTCTGACAGCCGCAAAGGGTATTTCACATGTTCGCTCTTCAGACTGTCAGAGTTCAATTGGCTATGCATGTCATTGCAGCATCAGATTCAGACACTCTCTATTTTCAGGAAAGCCATGCCTATCGCTGCATTTTGCGTTGAGGGCGATGGTGGATCTTTGTGCCTTGTGCTGAATCTACAGTTGGTCATAACTGATGAATAAACAGATTGCCAATTACAACGACCCCGTTCAGGCGTGGATGGAGTTAGCCATCCGCGTTAGGCGTGCGCGGGAGCTCAGCGGCCGCCGCTGGAGCGCGGCGTAGGACCGGTGCGCGCGCGGCGGAGTAGAAGAGCCATGGCATGCAGCGGAGGCCGTCTGGGTGGAACAGCAAGCACACACAGCACCCCCCGGCCGGGCCGCCGGGGTCGATCGCATCCGGGAGCATGTCCAGCACTTGGCACCGCGGCCTCCATCTGCTCGCGGACGGCAGGGTTGGAGCTGGACGATTGGCCACCCACAACCCCAACTACACCCATCAGACGCCGGCCTGAATGTGTCGTGCAAGAGCTAGTTCCATCTCCTGGAGCCGGAGATCGGCGGCAAACTCGTCATTGCTGAGTTGGCCTTGTCACGGCATGTCTCGCCATTGCTGCAGATTCACGGCGCCGCGCGATAGTTCAGGGGCGAACGGCAGTCCGGGGGCGGACGGTATTTGAAATACCGTCCACCCCTGGGCTCCCTTCCACCGTTTGATCTAGTACGTGCGGCCCAGATCGCGGTCTCCGATTGCATGCATGGTCAACGGCTGACTCGGTCGTCCCCATCAGGCAGGCAAGCGCCAAAGCAGGGCAGAGCGGCGCCACGCCGGACGACGGGAACGCGATTCTCGGAGCCGGGTGCCGTTGCAGAGGCAAACCCCGCCGCGGCGCCGCTTCTTCATCAAGAGCAGGCGAGCAGCTCCATGGCGCGCTCTGGTCTGAGCATAGCGTCCATGGGCATCGGGCGGGGAGACGGAGACGCGGCCGGGTCGCTGGCTGGCTTCAGGAAATATACGCTGCCGCGGCCCGTGTACCACGTCGCCATCCTCGTCAGGGATCTGCAACGCTGGATTCAGGTCGACGATGGATCGTCTGGAATAGCATCAGAGGAATGGCTTGGCTTCTGCCTGATGAGGGTGGCTGCTAATGGTGTGGTCTCATCTCTGCATTTCAGTCTGGCTTGTTCGTCTGACATTCGGTTCTTATCGGCTGCTAGCTTTCACTGAACGTTCATCTCGCGACAACATTATGCAGTCGAGCCCCTCCAATGCAAACTCACAATCTGCAGATGATGGTTCGCTTCAAGAAATTGCAAGGCCTGGAACTACTGCAGTGCACTGTATCCCGTGTCGATCCATTTAGCAATCTGGCCTGAACTCCGGCTTGAGATTTGAGAGCGTTAGCACATAAATCAAAGAGAGTGAAAATGCATGGTAAGTGATACAGTGGCATGCCCGACGCATGTACATACTTGTACAACGGCAGCAGGCTATTGGCTACCGCATCCACACATCATGAACTCTGTCATTAACATTTGGCTGATTTATTGTAGAGAATGCGAATTCAGTAAAAAAAAATCTAAGTGTGGACCTTAATTTCGGACAATGTGGGTGTAGACTAGTAGGTGAACATCTGGCTGCAATGTAGCAACGCGAAAGGAACTCATTTTAAAGGAGGTTAAAATGAAAGATTTTCCCTCTGATCAAGTTGGTGAATTTGCAAGCTTAAGGAATATTACGACGACATTTAGCTCAGTAGCATCCCTCTGATCAAATGCAGATTTGGAATGTCTGCCCAAAGCGTTTGTTTCTTTTCGTACAGTCACTGTGCAGTGTACGCTGATGTTCAGACAAACTACCGTACAGTCATTGACCACCATTGCTCAATCACCTTCCATTACTGGCATCGTTGTGTGATTGTGTCCTCTTGATGTCAGAGGTAATGATGAAAAGTTCATCCACTCCATTACGCCGGCACTCAAGACTGAAGAACAATCATTGTCTCTGATCGGCGAGTCCAAAGTCCAAGGCAAGAATGTAGAGCCCGAGCAAGTCAGCGTCAAGTCAAACCACCATCAACCCCTTGCAGCGGCGCTCGGAATCGGTCAGGTCGCTGGCAAGTCCCGGGCATGGAGATGGCCAGGTCGCCGGCCAGCTTCCGGAGACGAACGCGGCCGCCGGCTGTAACACGTCGCCATCCTCTTCAGGCAGCGCTTGGTGGGGAGACGTGACAGATCGAACGGCGGAGGAGGAAAACAATGGGGACGTGGCAGATCAAACGGCGCAGGAGTCACCAGTGACGGTGGCACGCGTCGATATGACGTAAGCCGGCTTGGCTGGGTTACGAGTTGGACGATGTCCTGCGTTGCTCCAGCCGTTGTCGGTTGGCGCTGGCTGCATCGGCGAAGGTTCCGGCGGCAAAGGAATTACCGACCAACTGATTTTGGGGCGTAGTTTGTTCAGGTCGCGAAAGGCCACGTCAATTCCGTACTTCTGAAAATAGCATTCGGGATAAGTATTGATTAAAGTATTGATTAGAATGTAAATTATGCAAAAGAAAGTTTGTAATGTGCAAAATATATCTAGTAAATGCATAGGCTCCAGATAAAGGAAATTGGATCTTATGGCGATAGTTGTAGTTATAAATATACTAAAAAATCTTATGTGAATATAAGTTTATGGTGATAGTTGTACGTAGTTATAAATATAATACATAAATGGTGTTTTTTCAACGTTTCGGAGAAGCTAATCATCTAATCGAGTCTGTGACGAGTTGAGGTCCATCCGGCGGGATATTGTGCTGCTTGTTGAGTTCGAGCATTGAGGTTGCGTTGACGACCCAATTCAACCAGCCATATCTAAGTGGTGCGTCGTGTTTAGGTCCCAATCTAATCGGCTAGTTTTTGTTAAGTGTTGTGGAGTCGTCGTGTTGATGTTCCAATACAACCGACTAGTTTTGAGTTCTTAGTTTTTTTTCCTTTTTTCTGGCTATGGCCTCTTGGAGCTATAGAGTTGTATTTTTTTCTACATGAACAAACAGTCACACTATTTTGTGCCGTTCGTTCAAAAAACTTGCCACAATTTTACGTGGAGAAGGTAACATTACAGTGACAGGCAGTGATGCTATGCTTTTTTTAGAAAAAAAGGAAATTTGTATTTCGGCCTATGCATGAGTTTTGCACTCAACCATTCATTATTAGAATTCTAGCCTCCGGCACATTAAAACAAACTCTTAAAAAGCAACAAAATGGATATATGTATGTATATGTAAACTCAAATAACCAGCTAAGTGCTGAATAAAAGAAATCAGTACTTGCAACATACGAACGCAGTGGTCACTTTTATGCAGTTTATTTACATCATCAAAATGGGAATTCGTAAGAAAAACAAGTTGGCCGAACGAATGAATTGAAGTTTCGCAAACGAAAGGCAGTCCTACTCGCATGTCTGGAAGTCTGGAACGAGATCCTCTGCAATTGATGGTAGTACACACCAGTACTGGTAACGGCCTGCACGCACACGCATGCTACATCTATGACCGGAGCGCACGAATAAAATTCGCTCCATCTAGTAGGCTTTTATTTTCGAAGAGAGGAAGTATTTATAAGAGATTTTGTTTTCGTGTGAAAGCTATCCCGAACGGGGAGGTTTGAACTCGCATTCAAATGCATCAGATCGGATTCGGCGGCATCGGATCGGAGTCGGCCTGAAAGGCGGTAGTTCTTGGTCCATAAAAGTAGCCACCCCACATCCTAATGGCTGCAACTGCAACGGCGAGCACGCACTCCCCTGCCGTCCTCACGATGCCGCGGCCGCAGCGCAGCCGCCGCCAACCTCCCCGTTCATCCATGGCCCTGCCGTACGCGAGGGCGGCTTCCCCTTCCCGCCGGCGAGACAACAGCAGCGGCACGTCCCTCCCGGACGACGCGCTCGCCGGCATCTTCGCCAGGCTGCCTCACGCCGCCGACGTCGTGCGCTGTGCCGCGACGTGCGCGCGGTGGCGGCGCGTCGTCGCCACAAGTGCCGCCCCCCTGTCGCCGCCGCCGCCGTTTGGCCGCTTCCTTCCCCATCTCGCCGTCGGCGTCTTCCACCTGCCCAAGGCCGGGCCCACCACCACGCGTACGCAGCTGCGCTTCCTCGCCACGGCGGCGTCGTCCGGCCTGCTTGGACGGCGCGGCCGCCGCTCCATCGGCTCGTTCTTCGACGGCGCGGCCGCTGCGGCCTTCGACGGCTCCCGCCCGGTGTCTTCCCGCGGCGGCCGCCTCGTGCTGGAGCTCCGGCGCGAGATCCGCGCCGGCAGCGTCACGCTCTGCGTGTGCAATCCGATGACGGGCGACGCCGCCATGCTCCCGCCCCTCTCCGGCGATGACACGCCTGCGGACTACTACGGCTGCGCGTTGCTCACCGGCGACGACCTCCACCCGACAACAAGCAGGCGGCGCGGCGCCGAGTTCTTCCGGCTGCTGCTCGTCTACACCAGCCGCCGCGGCGGCGGCTTCACGGCGCTCCGGTGCTACTCCTCGGACACGGGCCGGTGGGGACCAGAGGCCAGGTCCGCGGTGAGCGTCACGACCAAGGAGCTGCGCGACATCGGCGGCGCCGCCGTGCGGCGCGGGGTGGCGTTCTGGCCGCTTGACAACGGCGCGCTCGGGGTGCGCCTCGACGGCGACGACCCGGACCTGGGCATCATGGACGCGCACCTGCTGCCGTACGACTGCTCACACGAGTGGCTCAAGACGCGGCTGCTGGGCGTCTCGCCGGACGGCCGGCTCTTCCTTGTCTACCTCGGCATCCGAGGAGGCATCCACACGCTCATGGCCAAGATGTCCTACTTCGACATCCCTGACGATGAAGACGGCGGCTTCCACAACGGAAGAAAGGAATCCAGCTCCGACGAGGAGGCGATCCCGACGCACCAGATGAAGATGGATTACCGAGACCTCGCGACGCTCAAGCTGCGGTGGATCGGCGACAAGAGCGGCCTCGTCTTGTTCACCATGGGGGGACGCGGAGGGCACGACGGCGCGCACGTGCTTAGCCTACAGGAAGGAACGGTGGAGAAGCTGGCCGACGAGGGCCACTCGTGGGGGAGCGCTGTTGGCTTCGAGATGGATTGGGCGGCGTACCTTTCGTCGATGGCTCACGATCCAAGAAATTAAAATTAGTTATTGCATGCTCCATCTGGTTATGACATACTTGCTGCAATGTAGCAACGCGAAAGGAACTCATTTTAAAGGAGGTTAAAATGAAAGATTTTCCCTCTGATCAAGTTGGTGAATTTGCAAGCTTAAGGAATATTACGACGACATTTAGCTCAGTAGCATCCCTCTGATCAAATGCAGATTTGGAATGTCTGCCCAAAGCGTTTGTTTTTTTTTCGTACAGTCACTGTGCAGTGTACGCTGATGTTCAGACAAACTACCGTACAGTCATTGACCACCATTGCTCAATCACCTTCCATTACTGGCATCGTTGCGTGATTGTGTCCTCTTGATGTCAGAGGTAATGATGAAAAGTTCATCCACTCCATTACGCCGGCACTCAAGACTGAAGAACAATCATTGTCTCTGATCGGCGAGTCCAAAGTCCAAGGCAAGAATGTAGAGCCCGAGCAAGTCAGCGTCAAGTCAAACCACCATCAACCCCTTGCAGCGGCGCTCGGAATCGGTCAGGTCGCTGGCAAGTCCCGGGCATGGAGATGGCCAGGTCGCCGGCCAGCTTCCGGAGACGAACGCGGCCGCCGGCTGTAACACGTCGCCATCGTCTTCAGGCAGCGCTTGGTCCAAGTGGGCGAAGGCCAATAGGAACAACAGAGGATGGTGGGCTAAGCTTCTGCCTCACAAGGTTGGCTTCTAATGGTGTGGTCTCAATTCAGGATTTCAGTGAAGATGGCTTGTTCACCTGACATTCGGTTCTTATCGGCTGCTACCTTTCTGAAATTGTCACTGAGCATGAACATCTAGCGCTTGAATACATCCCTTTCGCGGCTGAGCTCCTCCGATGCATTGCGAAGTCACAATATGCAGTCAACTGTATCCAGTGCCATTTTGCGATTTGGTCTGAACTCCGGCTTGAGATTTCAGAGCGCTAGCACATAAATCACAGAGACTGAAAATGCGTGGTAAATGATCCAGGGGCATTACCGAGGCATGTACATATGCACAACGGCAGCAGGCTACCGGCTACCACATCTACACATCAGGACTCTGTCATTACCCATTTGGCTGATTTTTTAAAAAAGAATTTGATTTGAGTTAAACGAAGAAAAACTAAGTATAGACCTAACGTTGAATATTTGATAGCTTCTTTGATCCCTAATGTTCAAACATAAATGGCACCCTTGATACAAAAAGTACCAAATCAAGTTGGCGAATGTGCAAGCTTAAGTGAATGTGCCAAAAGTGTCTGCAGATTCACCAACATGATCCCTCTGATCAGATGCAGATTAGGCATTGTGTCAAAAGTGTTTGCTTTTCGTACAGTCATTTTACAATGTGTTGATGTTCAGAAAACTACTACCGTTGCTCAATCACCAACCCGGAGGCCGTTCATAGAGGAAAGGGGATCAGTATCCAACAGTCAGCAGCAGAAACGTGCTAAAACATTTCCCATGCAGAGGTCGCAGTTCACAAGAATATTATGCATTGGCTTGTTTCTCTTATTCCAGGTGTTACCGTTTGTCAGGCAACTGCCAACGCATTTATCTGCTCTTGTTCAATTTGCAGAACATCTGCTGGCGAGTGACAAAGAGATTTACTGACAGCTAGATGCCTAGATCATATTTACATTTACCTGCGCTACCTGAATGCTGCTCTTGTTCAATTTGCAGAACATCTGCCGGCGAGTGACAGGAGATTTGCTGAGAGCTAGATCATACTTACATTTACCTGCGGTACCTGAATGCTACTGATATCCCTAACATCGCCGGCACCATTGTGTCCTCTTGACGTCAGTAGTAAAACCAACAATTCATCCATACCAACACCCAAAGAGTGAAGAAAAATCTTTAGATACCTTTGATCTATGACCCATTGACCCTAAGCAGCAATATAGAATCTGAACGAACTCAGAGTGAAGTCGAAGCAGCACTCGCAAGGTAACGCAGCGAACAACTCGTACGCAGCCGCCGGCGACATGCCAGGAGCCAAGGGGACAGAACAATGCAAACCGACTAGACGATGAGGAGCAGCGGGGCAATGGGCTCATGCGAGGCAATCTCTATGCTGTGCAAAACGAGAACAGATCACGGTTGCCACTCCTGCCATTTCCTGATCGTCGCAGAGCCGCCGCCGCCGTCCGCGAGAGCCGCCCGTAGGCAACATCTCCTCTCGGCGGCGACCGGCATCCATCACCGGTCACCGTCGCAAGCCACCCTCCTCCGCTGTTCCTGAAGCATCTCCGGACAAGCTACAGTCATCACGGGCGGTGCGCGTGAACCCGGCGGCGCGTGCAACCTCCACCGGCTGCCATGCCCGCTGGCACGAAATATTTGCACAATGCCTCCTGATCTGGATCCAATTATTTACATATACCCCCTAATTTGGATCGCGATTATTAATCGCGATCCGAATATTTACACATAACCTCCCACTTTGGATCGCGACTACTAATCGCGATCCGAATATTTGCATTTAGGACCCTATAATTTGCATATAGCCCCTCCTGGTCGGGGTCCGCTCCTGATGCCGCCGTCATCCCCGCCGGAATCGAGGAGCCCCCATCCCGCGATCTCATCCCCGTAGCACGGATTGGGAGGCGCCGCTCGATTCGCCACACCCGGATCGCACGGAACGAGCAGCCGCGGTCTCCGGTTCACGCAGCGTCTCAACCGTGCCGGAGCTCCGGCGAACCCGCCGGCCGAGTACGCTGGCAATCTTTCAGATCGTCTCTTCCAGTACGGGGACATGGCCGTCGGGGTCAACCGGGTGCACGTGCTTCCTCCCGACGCGTCGTCTGCCGGTGCGGCGGCCCCGTCTCGTGATGCAGGTTTGGCAATGCTACAAAATTGGGTGATCTATGAGGCTTTTTTCTCAATGGAACTTCGCCAAGAAAACAGAGTCCAACTCCCAAAAGTTGATGCAGAAATTGTACCACGGTTCGGTAGCGAAAAGAATATTAAATTTGGCTTCTCAAAACAACCAAATTTAACATATCAATTTGCCAGATTATTACAGTATCTCCTTTCTCAACCGGGTGTGGGTTGCAAACTTTTTCAGTCTCAGGAGCAGGTCAGTGCTCACTAGGGTGATCCATGTGCTGACGCACCCGCTTTGCATCTTTCTCCACTGCCATCTCTGTCCGAAGAATGTATGCTCCTCAGCCAACCATCGGCGACGTGCCGGTACCCAGCCTCTGTGAAATGGACGCCGTCCCAGTACAAAGAACCAGATGGGCCGGCACGGTCGGCGAACAGCGTCAGGATCGGCGGCGAGCATCCTGACGGGATCACTCCGGGAACCACCAGGCTCGTCGCGCCGTGCTTCACGATCAGCCTCTGTTCAGATCACAAACACAAAGGTTTCAGAAGAACAATTTTGGTTGAGTAAGGCAACACATTTCGTAGAGCAGTCTCAGTGCATCTCCCGATCTCCCTACCTTGACCAGCCAATATTCAGACAAACAAGACGGTCAGGAACCGGAACTGCCTCCCAAAGATCTTAGAAAAATGATCCGTTGCCTCATCAAACTTTTGCCGTCAATTCGAGTATAGGCGATGGAACAGTCCTCCAGATCATATATCCATATAAGTCAGCAGAGCTACGTGTAGATTAGAAGCCCTGCAAAATCCATGGCTCGACATGAGGCACTTTGCCATCCGGAGTTTCCCAGCTCTCCACAACAGAAAGGCCCCTTTGCAGGGTAAAGCTAAAAGCAGCGAACACCTTGGTGTGCAGCCGCCGGCGACAATGCAAACCGGCCAGGCGACTCCAGGTCCCAAGCAAAGGAGAGGAAACCAAATGGATACCCCGGACACGGTGGCGTTCCGGCGAGCCACGGCGTGTAGCGGAGGTGGCGCGTCCTTGCGATACACTGGACATTGGATCGAGCTTGTTAGGGTCCAGATAACGGTCGCGGATTGGAGAATCAAGGGTTGACATGGTCGTCCCCATCAAGCAAGCACTGGAATAGTGGCAGGCTGGCAGGGTGACGCCACGGTGGAGCCCGGACGGCAAGAGCGCGGCGGCATTGCTGCGCTTGGAGCTGCCAGCCGATGCAGAGGAAATTAAAACACGCCGCTTCTTCGTCCAGAGCAGGAGCGGCTCCATGGCGCGCTCTCTGTCCTGGGAAAATCGGTCCATGAACTATGGGCCTGGACGTCAGCCGCGTGTCCAGTAAGACGGCGAAGATGCCGGCAAGCGCGTCATCTTTTCGGCGGACATAGCCGCGACCTGCCTACGTGCGCGCCAGGCTTGGCGTGCGTGGCGTAAGCTCTCGTCGCCATGATCGCCGGCCACGGCGAAGCGCGACGGGAAGTCGTCTTCCTCCCTGCGCTCGCGGATGATCGTTTGTATCGCGGCGGACCTCTGGTGAGCCACGGCGGGAAGCAGATGAGCGGAGCGCGGCCAGCAGGGGCGGACGGTACCGACCCAGGGGTGGGACGGTATTTCAAATACCGTCCACCCCTTGGTCCCTGACAGCCCTTGGATGGGGCATGCACGGTCCAGATCACGTTCGCGGATTGAGCAGTCAACGATTGACTGGGCCATCCTCGTGCGTCGTGAGGCCCAGGGCCCAGGCAAGCGCGGGAGGAGGAGCTGTGGGGCAGGCCCGCCCAGGCCGGAGCCGGACGGCGGCAGCTCGACGCGCGCCGCGGACCCGCGGTGGTGCTCGGGATCGGTGGCGACGCGCGGTCCGGATCGTGGTTGTGGATCGCGGTCGTCCTAGTGAGTAGTCATGCCCAAGGCAGGAGCGGGACGGTGGGAGCTCGACGCGGCGGCGCAACTGTGCTTGGGATCGGTGGTGACTGGCATGTGTCCGCTAGATCGACGGCGCGTGAGATGAGAGCTCCCCGCTTCATGGTTCTGGAGATTAGCCATCCGCGTCAACTGTTGCAACGACCCTGTGTCAGGCGTGGATGGAGTTAGCCATCCGCGTCAGGCCGGAGTGCCGCCGCAAGAGCGCGGCGAAGTTCGTCGCCGTTGCCGGTGCCGGGCCAGCGTTGGGTTGCAAATTGCAACCTCGTCATTGCTCAAGATTCCCTGGACAGAGCGCGTAATCGAACCAGCATAGGTGGAGGAGACTAATCGGTGCCCGCTGGGACACGGCGGCGCTCTGGCAAGCCACGCCATGCACATGCAGTGGAGGCGGCGCGTCCTTGCGTTGCGACAGCCATGGGCGGGCGGCACCACCCATGAACGCTACTGTTGAACACGGATATCACTTCAGTTACGCGCGCCACTGTCCTCTTGATGTCAGAGCGTCAGAGGTGATATCAAAAGTTCATCCACGCCAATACGCCGGCACTCAAGGTTGAAGAACAATCCCTAATTATCTTTGATCAACAATGTAGAGCCTGAGCGAAGTCAGCGTCAAGTGAAACCACCATCGACATCGACCCTTTCTCCGGCAAAGCAGCGAACACCTGGTACGCATCCGCCGTTGACATGCCTGCTGCCTGGACACATAATGCAAAGCGGCGAGGCGACGACACCAAATGAGATCGCAACTCGCAAGCATGCGGAGGCGATGCATTGAGGCGAGGCCATCGCCGTCCTCACCAGTCACCGCCATGGGCCACCGCGCGCGGGGACGCTCCGGCGCTGCCATGGCAGCATCTCGGAAAGATCTATTCACGGGAGGCGCGGCTGAACCTAATAGGCAAGCGCGGACGCAAGGCTGCGGCGGCCAGGCCAGCGCCGCCGGCACACGTTGCGCTTCTGCCTGATAAGGTTGGCTGCGATGCTAATGCTGTGCTCTACTGGTCTCAGCTCCACATTTCAGTGAATATCCTTTGTGGGCAAATCCCAGGATATGATGCGAAGTCACAATTCCTTCAAGAAATTGCATGGCCCGAAGCGTGTAACTGCTACAGCGCGCTGTATCCAGTGCCATTTTTGCGATTTGGCCTGAACTCCAGGGGCATGACCGAGGCATGTATACATGCACAACGGCAGCAGGCTAGTACTTACATAAATCACAGGGAGTGACATGACTACCGTTGCTCAATCACCACCCCGGAGGCAGTTCATCGAGTGGATTGGTGGAAAGGTGAGGTTAAGCTGGGGATCAGTAACAAGTTCAGCAGTCAGAAACGTGCTAAAACATTTCCCATACAGAGGTCTCAATTCCCAAGAATATTATGCATTGGATTGTGAGGCAACTACGAAAAAACATTTTTCTGCTCTTGTTCAATTTGCAGAACATCTGCTGGCGAGTGACGAGATTTGCTGAAAGATAAATCATACTTACAGTTACCTGCGCTACCTGAATGCTGCTGTTCAATACTGACATCCCTTCCATCACAGGCACCGTTGTGTCCTCTTGAAGTCACAAGTAAAATCAACAATTCATCCATACCAAGAGCGAAGAGAAATCTGTAGATACCTTCGATCTATGACTCTAAGCAGCAATATATAGAGCCTGAGAAAAGTCAGAATCAAACTTGATTGAATCAAGTTGAACCAGCATTCGCCGCTTGCAGGTAACGGAGCGAACACCTACTACGCAGCCGCCGGTGACACGCCAGGAGCCAAGGACACAGAATGCAAACTGACCAGGGGAGGCAATCGCTGTGCTGTGCAAAACGAGAAGAGAGTAGGGTTGCCTCCGCCGTCCGTGGGAGCCGCCCGCAGGCTACATCTCCACTCGGCGGCGAGTGGCATCCCTCACCGGCAACCGTCGCTAGCCACCGCGCGCGCGACGCTCCGCCGGCCGACGCTGCCACGGAAGCATCTCCGGACGAGCTACAGCCACGGGAGGTGCGCGTGAACCTGACGGAGCCAAGCACGGGACGCCCGGCTGCTAGGCAAGCGCCGGCGGCGCGTGCGATTTTACCGGGCGACATGCCCATGTCTTCACTGGCCCGAAATATTTGCAAAATGATCCTTGGTTTGGATCGTGATTATTAATCGCGATCCGATTATTTACACATAACCCCCCTAATTCGGATCGCGATTTTAATCGCGATCCGAATATTTGTATTTAGCACCCTATGATTTGCATATAGCCCCCTGGTCTGGGTCCGCTCTTGCTGCCGCCCGTCCGCTGCCGTCCTCTCCGCCGGAATGGAGCAGCCCCATCCCGCCCATCAGTCCTCGTAGCCCGAATCATTGGGCGGCGTGCGATTCGCCAAACCCGCGTCGAACGGAGCTAGCAGCCGCAGTCTCGAGCTCACGCAGCGTCTGAACCGCGCCGGAGCTCCGGCGAGCCCGCCGGCCGAGAACGCTGGCAACCTCGTAGATCGTTGATTCGAGTACGGCTCGACCCCAGAACACGCGCGGCGCCCGTGGCGACGGGGACATGGCTTTAAAATTCGGTGATCTGGCTTTGTTCAGCTTCGGCAAGAACACGGAGGAGGGATCTGCCGAACAACTCCCTGCACTCTGCAGCTCCCAAAGAATATGACCTTGTTGCGTCATCAGCAAAGAGACTAAGTCTGATTTGAGCGGATCTCTTATGGACGGGCTTCAGTTGTTGTTCATTTTCAGCCAGCCGCATAAGCTGATGTAGTGGTTCCAAGGCCAAGATAAACAACACAGGGGGACAGGGGGATCCCTTGGCTGAGACCCTTATAGTGCCTGAAGCCTCTTCCTCAAGTACCACTCACCAAAGCAGAAGATGACCCTGTACTTAGCAGAATGGAAACCCAAGCACGCCATTTCGGTCCAAAATCCATCTGTTGTATCACTTCCATTAGAAAATCCCAGCGAGCAGTGTCAAAGGCTTTTGCGATATCCAGTTTGAAGAATAAAGCCAGACTCTTTGCCCGATGCAACTTCTGAATCAAGTTTTGAGTATATAAGTTGTCATGGATTCTCCTTTTGATGAAGGCACTCTGGTTTCTGAATACCAGATCATTTAAATGGGCTCCCAGTCTGTTTGCCAACAGCTTGGAGATAATTTTTGCAACACAGTTGGTGAGGCTAATTAGCCTATAATCATATTTTTTCTGAGCTTCAGCAACCTTTGGGCTGAGCACAATATGGGCATCATTTAGCACCTTGAAATTTTGATGACGCTGATAAAAAAAAAGTTGATTTTGCATCCCCAGCTTTAAGGTCCTTAATTTCTCCACGGCCCTGACCCGTGAGTATATAAAAAACGACTCTTTAAGTCTCTTTTCAGCAGAATTTCCTCATCACTTAAGGCCCTAAAGTTTTGCACCACATCTATGATCCAGATTAACTGTCTGGCTGCTGCAAGGAGAAGTAGTTTAGTCGGCCTAATTATGGATTTGGCCCAAGCTCTCAGGCGCTTCCCTGTTCTTTGAAATTTTGTGTGCAATCTGATAAAAGGGTTAAAGAATGACACATGTTTTTCCCAAGCTTCTTTGACGACATCTTCATACCTTGAATTTTTTTTCCCAGAAGGACTCAAATCTGAAACCCCTGAACTTGTTTCTAGGGCTATCTCCAATTAGCAGCAAAGGGTTATGGTCAGAGGCAACCGAAGGCATGGCATGCAGAAAGCAGTTAGGAAACATCAAGTCCCACTCACAGGTGCAAAAGGCCCTATCAATTCTTGTGTGATTCACATTGTTTGTCCATGTGAATTTCTTACTCTTAACGTGATTTCCTTTAGCTGCAAATCCTCCACTGCTGCTCTGAATTGCCCCCATCAGCCTCCTGTTCAAGTTGTTGTTGCTTTCGTCTTGTGCTTGTAGAATCAGGTTGAAATCACCAATAATTAGCCATTTGTCCACTGCTAGCAGTGCGGTGTCCTTCAGTTCCTGTAAGAAAGCAAGCTTTGCTGGGTCCTCTTGTGTCGCATATACCCCTGTAATCCACCATGTGGCCAGGGTACTCCTTGCACTGATCCTGGCTGTTACAGAAATATTCTTTAGGATGATATCCCCCAGGTTGAAATAATCTTCATGAGCAGCCAATAGAACACCACCTCTTGTTCCTTGTGCAGGTAGGTAAGCAAATTTTCCACACCACTTTGCTCGTCCATGAAATCCAACTTCGTCTCTTGCAGGCACTCAATTGTGCTTGAATTATCCTTCACCACTTTCCTTCTTGTTGAGTTATTTAGCCCCCTGACGTTCCAATTGAGGATGATACAGTTATGCACATTCATAGGCAAACCATGTTCTCAGGCACAGAAGAAAACATACATGGGACACCGCCGCCCCCCCCGAAAGCTCCACACCTCCATTGTCAACACAAGCTAAAGGACACAGAGACTTATGGTCCATAGAGGAACACAAACCACACCAGACTAGAACCCCCTCTAACACCCACACCCACAGCTGAATTGTTTTTTTTTTCGAAGGGGTACCTGAATGCTGCTGTTCAACACTGATATTCCTTCCATCACTGGTACCTCTTTCATACCAGTACTCAAGTCTCAAGAAGTCAAGAGTGAAGAACAAACAATCCTAAAATATCTCGGATCCGTGACACTAAGCAACAATATAGAGCCTGAGCGAAGCCAGAATCACGTCAAACCAGCATTCGCCCCTTGCAGGCAACGCAGCGAACACCTGGTACGCAGCCACCGGCGAGAAGAGACGCCAGGACACAGAATGCATTGGCACTTGGCAGGGGATGACGAGCGGCGGAGCAATCGTCCAGTGAACCGTCGCTCAGCCACCACCATCCGTGGGAGCCGCGACATCTCCACTCGGCGGCGACCGGCATCCCTCACCGGTCAGCGTCGCTAGCCACCGCGCGCGCGACGCTCCGCCGGCCGCCTCTGCCACGGAAGCATCTCCGGACGAGCTACAGCCACGTGAGGTGCGCGTGAACCTGACGGAGGCAAGCACGGGACGCCCGGCTGCTGGGCAAGCGCCGGCGGCGCGTGCGAACTCACCGGGCGCCATGTCTTCGCTGGCCCGAAACATTTACAAAATGCCCCCTGGTTCGGATCGCGATTAGATTATTTACAAATAACCGCCTACTTTGGATCGCGATTATTATTCGCGATCCGGTTATTTACATATAACCCCCTAATTCGGATCGAGATTATTAATCGCGATCCGAATACTTGTATTTAGGACCCTATCATTTGCATATGGCCCCCTGGTCGGGGTCCGCTCCTGCTGCCGGCCTGCCGCCCGTCAGCCGCCGTCCTCCCCGCCGGAATCGAGGAGGCCCATCACACCCCGTAGCCCGGATCAGGGAGCGGCGCTCGATTCTCCACACCCGGATCGCATGGAGCGAGCAGCCGCAGTATCGGGCTCACGCAGCGTGTGAACCGCAGCCGGAGCTCCGGCGAGCCCGCCGGCAGAGTACGCTGATACTGATAACCTCGTAGATCGCCGTTTCGAGTACGGCTCGACCCCCGGACACGCGCGGAGCCCGTGGCTACAGGACATGGCCGTCCGCCTCCCACGGTCGCGCGGGTGCAGCCTACCGCCGCCGGCCGGTGCGCCCTCGTCTCCGTGATGCACTTCGACAAGAAAACAGAGTCCCAAAAGTTCAAAACACCCCAAGAGTTCTTTAGCTTTTCCCAAAGTTTATAGAACCTCACCATACGGCACCAAGCTTTTCAAATTAGCATTGGTTGACGCGCTGAGTTTTCAAATTTTACCAAAAGTTTTCAAAACGGATGTGGGTCGCAAAGTGTTTCAATCTCAGGGGCAGATCACTGGGGCGATCCATGTGCTGACGCACCCGCTTTGCATCTGTCTCCACTGCCATCTCTGTCCGAAGAATGTATGCTCCTCAGCCAACCATCGGCGACGTGCCGGTAACCAGCCTCTGTCAAATGGACGCCGTCCCAGTACAAGGAACCAGACGGGTCGGTGCACGGGGTTGCAGCCGGATCACCACAGGCGACGCTGTCGTTGTAGTTGTACCTCCCGGAGCCTCCGCAGCAGACCGTAAGAACATCTTCTCTGAACCCTGCACCCAATTTGCAATCACACATCCATTAGGCTCACATTTCTTTCAAAACAAAACACATTTCTGTTCATCATCATGTCTATACAGATTATTTTTTTTTGAAGAAAATGTCTATACTTCTAGTACACATACAGAGACCGTGGGCATTTAGCACTGACCGAATTTGCGAGGCGACTCCACCATCTCCATGACGGGCCCGAAGAAATCGGCGTAGACGATCCTGACACGCGGGTGCTTGGCACGGAGCTCGTGGAGGGCGTCCTTGAGCAGCGAGTTGTGACGCTTCCCGAGCTCGTTGATCTCCTTCAGGCACCCTGTCTCAGGGTCGTAGTCTGATGGGCCGGCACGGTCGGCGAACAGCGTCAGGATCGGCGGCGAGCAACCTGACGGGATCACCCCGGGAACCACCAGGCTCGTCGCGCCATGCTTGACGATCAGCCTCTGTTCAGATCACTAATGTTTCAGATTTTCGTATGCCTCTTCGTTGTTGATGGAGTAAAGCAACAGTTTTCTGCGAGATTAATTGAGAAAGCACTCACCTCGATGGCCATCGAGATGTACTCGATCACGTCAGGAGTGAGCGATCGGACCTGCTGCACGCTAAGCTTCTTTAGAGACAAGTGGTAGTCGTTGACCCCGAACTCGCCCACGAAGAAGAGGGATCTGCCGAACAACTCCTTACACTCTGCACCACGATCGATCATCAAATCATATGCTCACCTAGTTAATTTCACCGTCACGATGGATCATCGAATCTAATTGCTGGCCGATTAATGACCTTGGGATGTGGCGCAGAGCGAGGGCTGCAATGCCTCGAACCAGTCCAGCTGCACGTTCAGGCTGGTGTTGATGGGCAGCTTGCTGGCGGCGCTGGGGATGCCCCTCGCGTGGTAGAACGCGGCGTCGAGGGCGGTGGCGCCGGCGACGGCGAAGTTGGCACCATGGCGGAACAAGCTGCTGCTGCTGCTGCCGTTGTTGTGGGCCAGGGACGGCGGGACGAGCGGCAGGCCCAGGGCTTGGGCTGTGCAATAATTAAGGAGAGCAATCAACGGCAATTCGCCGGTAATGACGACTAGCGCTAAAACAAGCGAAGCCGGCGTGTTTACGGTTTACCTATGAGGTCGAGGATGACCCGGCCGTCGGTGGTGCGGCCGGTGGGGCGGCCAAAGAAAGTCTCGCCGTAGGGCGGCCGCATGACGGTGACGGGGACGGAGTATAAGGCGAATGCGATGGGCTTGTTGCCGGTGTCGGCAAAGGAGTCGCCGAAGCTGAAGATGGAGTCGTAGCGCCGCCGGCTGCCCGCCGACGCCGAGACGGCCGGTCCCACCGACGCCGCGAGGAGCAGCAGCAGCGCGGCGCACGGAAAGCGCCTGGTCATCTTGACCGACGATGGGCAGGGAGGAAGCGAAGAAGCAGGACGCGAGAGACGACGCCACCAAACCAGCGCGTCACAACTCACGGAGTCCATCAATATACAATGAACAGGGCCGAATGGCGTCAACGGGTGACAAGCAAATTGGAATTTGTTAGTAACTTCGCATGTGGGGTCGACATGGATCGGAGTCGTAGAAAATTCATGCAAAATACTACCATGCCACCGGTAGTTTAAATTTTAAAACTGTCGAACTGGTGGTGGTATTGGATTGGAACGCCTGATCCGTGCAGCCAATCCATTGGCTGCTAGCTTAACTTGTTGAGGTGGAGAACACTGAGCTGTTTGAGCCTGAGCACGAGCTCGGGGAGGAGAAGGATTCCAATAGTCAGGTATATATGGACTGGAGTCTAGACAAACAGATATATAATTCAATTTTTGCTACTACAACTAAAACAGAATATACCACATAACGATGAATTTTCACTAAAATTGCAATAATTCAAAAAGATGAGACCAATACTAACTGCAAGTATTACCACATTGTGTACATATATATAAAGCGATTTGAATCTAAGACATGATGAACAATCTACTGATTAATAACACCCAAAAAAATTCATGTCGCGGACGGCTCTCAGCTCCTCACTCGAGCCTGATCGGACGGCTTATATTATGATCACTTTCCACCTGAGCTGATACTGCTCAGCCAGCTACTGGCGACGTGGCGGTTAGCTGCCTCCGTGAAATGGATGCCATCCCAGTAGACGGAGGCAGATGGGTGGCTGCATGTGGTTGCCTTTTTGTCACCGCAAGGAACGGTCATGTTGTAGTTGTGCTTCCCAGGCCCTCCGCAACAAACTTGAAGAATGTCTTTTCTAAACCCTGCAGTTATTAGTTGGTTATTACGTGCATACATCACATCATTGCCGCCATCTTCAAAAGGCTTCAACATCAGTTAAAGTCTAAATATATGTATAATCTAACAATGCAATGGAGGGAATAAGGTATTGCTATGATGATATATGAACACTGACCAAACTTGGGAGGCGATTCGATCATCTCCAGGATAGTGCCGAAGAAATCAGCGTAGATGATCTTGATGCCCGGGTTCTTGCCGCGGATCTCGTCCAGTGACTTCTGCAGCAATGTGTTGTGGTGTCGTGCTAGCTCGTTGTGCCTTTCTATGCAACCAGAAGAGTCATATCTAGTCGGGTCAGGCTCAGGAAATATGCTGAGAATCATCGGTGAGCATCCTAACGGGATGACGCCTGGAACCACCAAAGTCTTCACGCCGAGCTTGATCAACCTCTGTTTCGGATGCACAGTGAATTAGATGAACACGCCAATGATATGCATGTACAAATCCATATCATATAGGGGCAAAGCCAGAAATTTATGCCACC
Source organism: Urochloa ruziziensis (assembly GCA_015476505.1). Taxonomy (NCBI): domain Eukaryota; kingdom Viridiplantae; phylum Streptophyta; class Magnoliopsida; order Poales; family Poaceae; genus Urochloa; species Urochloa ruziziensis. Next base: position 12,991,411 of record CM027122.1, on the reverse strand, counting down.
GGGGTCAGCACCATTGGAACAACGGGGTCTTGTATGAAAGGAACAATAATTTAAGATTTGCATATTTTATCGGGGTCTGGCGACCCCGACGACATAAGGCAGCTCCGCCCCTGTCGTATACTCGATTCGTCTCAACTTACTATTCACTTTAAGTTTATTCTAAACTAAACTTGTTAACTTTTTTCCAAAAAAATGGTTAACTTTTAATAATAAACCCATATCAAAAAAAAATAATACTATGTACCATACCAATTTAATTGGTACCATAGATGCTATTATATCTTTTAATAAACTTGGTTAAAATTAGACAAATTGACCTAGGACAAACCCAACCCTAAATCAAATTTGTCTAACAGATACTAATTGGTTTAATGAATCCACAATGGAATATGTTTTGATAGTGAATTTATTTTGCTTGTATGGTAGACGCTATTGCATTTTTCTATGAGCTCAGTTAAAGTTAGATAAACTTGGTTTAGAAAAAGTTTAAAGTAAATAGTACATAATAATTTGAGGCGGAGAGAGTACTCTTTTTTAGTAATGAAATAAAATTATCCTGACCACTAGCTTCATCATCAACCGAAGAATACATGAATGTGCCCAATTTAGACAGTATGAAAGATCGCGAAATTATGTAAGAAGAAAAACCTCGATGGCCTGACGGATGGCCTCCTGGATTGGCGCCACGACGTCTGATCTGATGTCCGCATCTTTCATTTTCCCGCCGATTGCGAACTGGTAGTCGTTGACGCCGAACTCTCCCACGAAGAAGAGGGATCTGCCGAACAACTCCTCGCACTCTGCACATGCAGCTCGTATCATGCATTCATACTCGATCCATCTCGGTCATTTGCGTTTGTGATCGAGTTGTTGCGTATGTAGGAGTATATATATATAGTTATATACCTTTGGTTGTGTTGCACAGGGAAGGCTTGAGGTGCGACTCGAGCCACTCCAGCTGCACGCTGAGGCTGGTGTTGAGAGGGAACTTGGTGGGGCCCGGTGGGATGCCCCTCGAGTGGTAGAACTCCGCGTCGAGCGCGGTGGCGCCGCCCACGGCGAAGCTGGCGCCATGCCGGAAGGTGCCGTTACTCGTCTGCGACGGGGACCCGAACGGCGGGCCCAAGTAGGGCGGGACGAACGGCAGCTTCAGGCCCTCGGCTGCACCAACACGTACGTCTAGTGTAATTGCTCCAAAAATGTCAATTCGACAACGATTCATATCATCATATGCACATCATATCGATCAGCTTTAATTTGCAATGACATGCCAAATGTTGAGTGCATGCTCGTGCATGCATGTATACCGATGAAGTCGACGATGAGGCGGCCGTCGCAGTTGCGGCCGGTGGGGCGGTTGAAGAAGGTGGAGCCGTAGGGAAGCCGCGTGACGGGGTCGGTGATTTTGTACCAGCCGAACACGGCGGGGTTGTTGCCGGTGTCGATGAAGGAGTCGCCGAGGCAGAAGATGGAGTCGTAGTGTGGCTGGGCGTCGGGGGAGGGGGCGGCGGCGGATGCCAGCTGCACGGGCGCCTTCCACGGCGTGAGGAGGACGAGCACGACGGCGGCGGCGCACAGCGACGACCTCATGATCTGCATCGTCTTGCTCCGTCGTACGTCCCCGCTGTAGACGGACGTGAAAACACGAAGAACCGATCGAGCCGGGAGCGAGGTTGTGGGGTGTCACTGCTTCGATCGTCTGGTGCTGCGTGCACTCCGCCCCACGGCACAATGCAAACATGACTTGGAACGAAAAAGAAGGTACTCATTTTTAGGGTACTCCAGATTAAGGGAACAAATAGAGCCATTTTAAGCCTGCTATTTAAAGCATGGTTTCTGCTTCCTAGTGAAGTAAAAAATCACTTGCCACGTGCAAACAGCCAAAAGCATTAGAATTTAGGACAAGTACAACAGTTTAGACAACTGCTGTCTTTTTTGTCACGAACAGACAAACAGCTTGTACAACAGTCTAGACAACTGCTTGTCTTTTTAGCTGTCTGCAAGAGAATTAATTCATCACTTGACACGTAGATCATGATGATCTAATACAATTTGATCTTTGTAGCCAAATCTCACTCTCCTGCCAAGATCGTTCCCTAGATCTCACCCTGATCACATGCTCCTTGTTCACTTTCTCCCTTATCACATGCACTACGGGAATCACGCGTTTGCCGTGTGCCCACGGCTTTGCCGTGTGGCACATCACGGGCACACGACAAACAGGCCTGTTTGCCATGTGCCTGTACACGTGGCACATGACAAACACGTGGCACACGGCGGCCTGCCTCAGGCACACGGCAAAGAGGCCTGTTTGCCGTGTGCCCGCCCACGTGGCACACGGCAAACACTAGGCGCACGGCAAACAGGCCTGTTTGCCGTGTGCCTAACGGCAGGCACACGTCAAACAGGCCGCCCCAAACGGCCGTGTTCCCGGCCGTTGTTTTGCCGTGTGCCCTGGGCCGGCACACGGCAAACAGGGTGCAAAAAATTTGAATTTTGCCTCCAAACTTTTTTTTCCTAACTTCTTTATCGATGTATTATTCCATGTTAGTTTTATGCATATTTTCCGGTCTGTTTGCTATATTTAACCATTTTATTTTATTGTTTTTAATTTTGTCGATAACGCAAATTTGAACTGTGAGTGTTTCGAATAATGTAATGTAATGTTTGAAAAAATATTATTCGGATTCTTTAGACTAGTATGATGCCATATGCATTAGATGGAATCAAATTTTGAATATATTGCTTGCTTACCGTGTGCCCGAATTTGGGCTCGGTTCGTTTAAAAATTCTATAAAATGCAAAAAAAGTCAGAAACTTATAATTTTTGGCGTGATGTCATGTTTTCATATGTACAGGCTATGGTAAAAAATTGAAAAGGTTTTAAGAAAGTTGACGCATTGCCTCTTTACAAACCGAAGCTTCTCGGGAGAAGATCCTAAGAGTTGTGAAAGAGATGTTGTGATTTGAAGCAACGTGACAATTGAAATTAAGTTTTACAAAAAAACTCATTTTGTATAGGCTACATACACCTTAGACAGATTCATGCCCAAATTTGGTTATTTTTTGAATTCGATTGATATTTTTTAATTTTTTAGGCAAAAAACGTTTGTCGTGTGCTTTGCCCAGGGGCACACGGCATAGGCTGTTTGCCGTGTGCCCCTAGGCCAGCGCACGGCAAAGGTGTTTGCCGTGTGCCCAGATCCACGGCACACGGCAAACAGTTTTAAAATTTCTAAAAATAAAAAAAATGTTTGTCGTGTGCCCTGGAGCCGTAGCGGGAGGGGGCCGCGAGTCTACACTACGCCGGCCACGCCTACACCGCCGACCCACCGTAAGCACCGCAATCACGCTCGCGTTACATGCATGTTCGTAGATCACGTAACCGAGTTAGGCGTCTCCCGTTCGAAAGAGATACGGTTGGAAATATGCAGAACTTTGCATATCTACGACCGTACTCTGACTCCTGTGAGTGATTTCATAGCCGTGTACTTTCATTTGTTATAGTGACTTAGTACTTTCCATTCTTATGATACAAAGTAGAAAGACTTAGTATACAAACTACAATAACTTAGTAAAATCACTTAGCTTAACACATTCAATATCTTCAACTTTGGACAGAATCAATCGGCGACATTCAAGGAAGGGCCAATCAATCCAGATCTGTCACCTTTGTGGAGTCAGTGGCCGTCTCCGCAGGGGATGCAGGCTCGCTCGTGGCAGGGGCCGCCGACTCAGCCGTGGCAGGGGGCGCCGCCTCAGTCGTTGCCGTCTCAGCTTCCGCCGTCGTCGTCGCAGATGCCGCCCTGGGCTTGGGCTACGCAGCAGATGCATCCGCCTCCGCCGCCACCGCCAGCGGACGAGTGAGTGGTATGTATCATGGTTTCTATGTATTGACTTTGTATGAACTTGGTTCTGTACTATGGACTCGTATGGACTTGTTTATGGACTTTGGACTCATATCGACTCGGATGGACTGTATATATGAACTTGTTTATGGACTTTGTATGAATTTCTGTGGCCGTGTATGGCTTATGGTGTTTGTGAGCTGGTGAAGCGATATATAAATGTATGTGATGCATATAAACTGCCTGGGATGTTAATTGTGATGCATATGAACTGCCTGTTATTGATTTGTTGTTTGGGGGACATTTAAAAGCAAAAACAACAAAAATTTGGGCGGGGGGAAGGGTGTTTGCCGTGTGCAAAGCACATGGCACACGACAAACTCTGGTTGTTTGCCGTGTGCATCCCACGTGGCACACGACAAACAGCCATGGTTTGCCGTGTGCCAAGACTTTGCACACGGCAAACAGCCGCCTCCGCCGGCCGCCGTCAGTTACTTTTTTTTGTCGTGCGGGACCCACGGCACACGGCAAACCAGCGCGGCGCACGACAAAGATGGCTTTGCCGTCGTAGGGTTTGCCGTGTGCCATTTTGCACACGGCAAAGCCTAAAGCACACGGCAAAGCCTTTGTCGTGTGCCCCTCAAAGACCCGGAATCCAGTAGTGATGCTGCCAGACCACTACCGCCAAGATCATCTCCCAGATCACCATCGCCCAGATCAGAATCATCACCAGTCACCATGGATTATAAATGGAAGAGAGGTATGGCCGGAATCGTCACCGGACAGTTATTTATACATGCAGACAACACTTCTGTTCAAAAAAAATAAGAACTGAAAAATGGCAAGCATCTCACAGGACTTTAGTTCACACAAGAATGAAAACTGATAAATGGCACGCAACCACACAGGGCTTCAGTTCACACAAGAATCTAAACTGATAAATCTGGAAATGCAGCCACACACCAGTTAAGTTCAAACATTCATTCAGTTGAACTCCATTTATCAGATAACACCGGAAGACTTCAATTTATCAGTTCATATGCCTTGTTTCATAGCACAACCTATTGAGCACAACCTATTTTTCAGTAGTACATTGCATCAGTAGCCATCAGTACCATGGCTCCAAGGCTCAATTCAGGAAGCAAGACTCTAACTCAGTTCAGCAAGACTCCCACAGATCAAACTAGGAAAAAAAATAGACCTAGACTTGGCATGATTATTTCCACAAGATCAGTGCTCCACTCCCACAGTTCAATGCTCCACTTCGACAGACTCACCAAAATCTGAAAATGACATACTTGTCATGATTATTTCTAAAATAATAAATAGAATGAATGGATGAAACTGATATGTGTGTCATTGTCAGGAGTCAACAATTCTTCTTCTGATCCAACATCTTGTGTAGTCCGCGGAGGCTTGAATGGTGCATACTGAGAAGGTTCTCCACCAAAAATAAATTGTTGGGACATGTTTGGGTGGATGAAGTTTGTGAAGCCTCCAGGAGGTGTTGCATTTGTTCCCCTAAAATCCATATAAATATTCACTTGTTCAGCACACCCATGACAGATATATTGATTACATGTACTACAGGTATCACTACTGCCCTTCACTGCCCTTGGAATCGTTCTAACAAGTAAATGACAAACTGTTGTACAGACTACAATTATTCACTACAAATTGTTGTACAGATTATTATCCATATAGATATCCTCACTGCATTGATGTACAGACTACAATTAACAAATGCAGAACCAATCACCTTTGACAATATTCACTAATCATCTATAATTGCTCACTGATCACTACTTTACAAACAGTCAATGCATTTGCTCTAGCATCCAAGATCTATAGTTGACAAATTAATATATCATAGCTAATCACACATTGCTCAAGCTCAATGCTCATCGAGTAGTCAACATTTAAACAAAATCTCTTTGGAACAAAGTTGAATGAGATTACCACGTTGTAGGATCTGAAGATTGAGCATTCCATTGTGGGGGGATAAGTCCAGGGCTGCCAAAGAAGTCGCTGGTGTTGAAGAAGACGTTGCCGTCGGTGAAGGACCTTGGTGGAGTAGCCGGACTCCTCTGCTCCGACACAGGGGCCGATCGTGCTCACGCCGGAACCTTCTGCAGCAGCGCTGCCGCGTCCTTCCTCAAGTGCGCCGCCGCCGCCTCCTTGCGTCCCTGCCGCGACATTGGGAAAGGATCTAGGGTTCGATTGGAGGAGCAGACTCAGTATTTGTAGAGAGGGGGAAGAGGATTTAGGGAAGAAAATGGCGCGAACCTTGGACACCAAATGAATTCCCCCCGCGCGCGCACCGGATTCAAGCAGTCGTCGTCTCCCCGCATCGGATTGTACAGAGGCCTCGGAGTTGTCCCTTCGTTCTTGGAACACGGGCGCGAGAAGTAGATGAACGAGACGCCGAGCAACGGTCGTAGTCGGCACGAGGGGTGTTTTTTTGTAAAATTTAGATGCATGTCTACGGCTCTCGCCGAGCCGTTGTACGTGCCCTTAGAATATAGTCCTAGATCTCGTCATGGAACATGTATCCCTTTAATTCTCTGGACTTCACGGATTGGTTATCACAACTGGTTTGTATAATGGTGTGGGTGCATATGCACCCCTTAGGTGATATAGCATCGATAATCAGTAGTTTTGTCCCTGGAGTGGTGATATGGTATTGATAATTTGCTAGCGAGATGCTCTTACATTCTATGTAGCTTTGTCTCTAGAAATATTGTATGTGGCTTGTATAGTTATTACTCGCAAACTGATCTCACAAGTCAATGCCTTTACACTTCCTTTCCGTGTTTGCACTGAAGAAGCGGGTTTTGGAAAAGATCGACAAACTACGAGAGACATTTTGTGGAAAGTGACAAATAAGGCGAATTAGGGCCATTGTCTCGTAAGTGGAAGAAGGCTTTGATCCCAAAAGATCTTGGAGAGGGCTAGGGATTCTTGATCTATAAACATTCACTCGACCCATATGGCTTTGCTGGTTTGAGACTTTGAATGGACCAAAACTGGACATGCCTTGAGTAGGAACTAATCCAGTGTGATGAAGTGGATCGGCAAATGTTCAATCAGAGCTAGCACCCAGTGACGGAGCTAAGGGAGGTCTAGGGGGCTCAAGCCCCCCCCCCTATTGCCCAAGCTGTCATGCCCCCCCCCTCTCACCCTCATAGACCCCTCCAATGTTGGGGAGAAAGAAGAATGGAAGGAGGGGCGGGAGAAAGAAGAAGGAGAGGAGAGCCCCCACTAGGGCTCAATCCTGCTTTCGCCCCTGCTAGCACCATAATCGTTGTGGGCAACAGGGGCAAGGCTAAGTTTTGGCAATGAGCCTAAATGGACGAGCATCGACGGACATAGCATCAAATTTATTCAAGCTAGTATGGTGGAAAAACAAATTGGTGTAAGAAGTCCTGAGCAATCACAATTGAACCAGAGGTCATCTTTGGCGTGTGAACTCGGTGGAGGAGATGGCGGAGTTTGTCACTCTGTCGGGAACTTTCAGCTCATTGACTAAGAAGACACCATTGGCTGGAGGTGGACCACAGACGGTTCCTACACGTCAAAATTAGCTTAGGCACAACTCAATAGAACATTCACCACCTTTGATGGAGTGAGCATTTTGCGTGCACAAGTAGAAGGCAAACAAAAAGTCTTCGCTTCATTACTTTTCTAGAGCAAGATGTTGAAAGCAGAGAACCTATTGGCAAGAAACTGGGCATGCAATCTGCTGTGTGCTCTATGTGATCAAGAAGAAGAAATAACTTCCCATTTGTGCCTGCAAGGCTGCAATAATGCAGCTATATAAGAGAAGTTTAGTGGTTGGTCAGAAATTGGGTTGGGGTCCCTGGGAAGCTGTTGGCGGCGCAAACGCATGCCAAGATCCACCGCAAGCACACGGATCAGTTGTAGCTCTTCCTCTCAAGAGAGTACTCCCCAAGGTTATCAATCCACGGAACAAGTGGTTATTGCGCTTAACTAAGCACTAATCGAGTTGGTAAAGACTTAAGTATGGATTGAATCTAATATAATAAAGTTAACGAATCAATCTAATCTAGATTAGCAAGAACGGTTGATGATGAGCACAAGATATGAGGAACGAATGCTCATAGGGTCTAGGGTCACTTGTAGATGCATCGCATAACATGAAGAAACTGATCTAATCTATCACGATGATAAACATGAACCAACCTCAGCAGTTTTCCCTCTCGCAAGCTGTCACCACACAAGGGTAATCTGCTACTGAGCTACGAGGATCAAACTCATGGCTAAAGATCTAAGGTGAGCAGTGCGGCCGACGCAAACCAAATCAAAGCCTAACTAGGGCATGAGATAGATGAAGAACAAAACCATAAGAACATGATAGATCAATGATCAAAACTAAGTTTCAACGGTTACATCTCAATATCACCATACAACCCCATGAACATACGAAGGATTTACCCCATGTAGATTGATGTTGAAGTGCTAATCATGGTGGTAAACTCCTTGTGAAGACGATCTCCTTGCTGTCCCCTAGAGTTCAGCGCCACCGGTGCCTCCACTAGGGTTCCCGGCTCCGCTTCCTTCACGTGGATGGCTTCTAGATTGGATCTTGATCAATCCGTGGTGGTTGCTTGATGTCTTCGTCTCCTCTACTGCGGCTCTCCTTGTCTCTGGCGAATGGCGGCTCATATATAGGCTAGGGTTGACGAATGCTTAGCCTCGAAGAAATGGAAGCACGATTGGGCCAAGGAACAGGCTAGGCCGCGCGGCCAGGGGGGCCTTGGGCCGCGCGGCCAGGGCCCTTTTTGGCCCTGGTCCACTTCATATTTCGCGTGTTAATTCTTCTCCACGTCATTATCCCATATATGCTTTAAGTCCATCGACAAATCACCAGAACTAGCCCAAATGTGTCGAGTTTCCTACAAAATCACAATATACTCCAAAATACAAGACACATGTGGAAACGGGGTTATTTCAGTGCCAAGTGACGGGGTTAGCATAAGAATAAGCATGAAATCATTACGTAAACAACACCAAAAGCGTGTCATTTAAGAGCACCAACATAAGCTTATCCCTATACCGAGTCTGGTCCAGCTTTGGCACCATTAACACAGAAGGAAAGAACAATACCTTTTTTGAAGTAAAAAGAAAGAACAATACCTACGGTGCTTATGTACACGGCATGGGCATGCTTGGAAGGAGCCGTTTAAATCGATGCTAAACAAACCTGTGCCTGCCCTAAAAAAAGTGTCTGATTTCAAAAACAAACAAACATGTGCAACAAGAGAGAATTGGGGTGGAGCCCTCCCTAGCCGCGTCGTCTGAGTGAAAGCTCTCCCCTCGCGTCGTCCTCCTCCAGGGGCGACACGGGCGGGCGCTAACCCTAGCCGCCGCCGGCCGCCCTCCACCCACATCACCACCTCGCTGCCGCTTGAGCTGGGCCCCGAAAGCCCACATGCTGGCTAGCAAGGCGGCAGGGGGGGGGGGCTATTTTGGCGCGGCTCCCCTTCCCCCGAGCAGATGTAGGGGCCAACGGGGGAGGAGGTGAGCCACCCGGCGGCGGCCGCGCACGAGCGGGGCGGCGGCGCGCAGGCCGGGAGGGAGCGGCGTGAGGGCACGCGCGCGGGAAGAAGGTGGTGGTGGACAGGAGGTGGGGATGCTCACCGTCTTCTTCCGGGTTTCCCCCGGCCGCCGGTGGCGACGGGAACTGGCTTGGGGGTGTGCGGCGGCGGAGCTAGACTCCGCTCGAACTCCACCTCCGGTGAGTTCCAACGGCGACCATGGCCGGATGGGGCTTCAGTGGGGACGGTCTTCTTCGGCGGGTTCTGCTCCAGATGGGGAACGAAGGCTGGTGCGACTGAGTCCCGCCCGGCCATCTCCTCCGATGAATGGCGGCAGCAGCGGAGGGAGCGGGCTGGGATGGCTTGTGCCGTCGCCCTCTCCCCTCCTCCTTCCTGGATCTGCGGTTCGGTCATGACTTCCTGGCCGGTGGCGTCCTAAGCCGGCGGCGGAGGCATACAGGTTTTTTGAGGCAGATTCGGGACTTGGCCATTCTCGTCGGCTCGCAGGTATCTCCGCCTATTCATTTGTGCAACGTGCTGCACGTTCTGCTGGAAGTTGGCGACTCGACCGAGGCTGGAGCCTAAGTGCCTAGTTCGATCTTGGGTGTCTAGCGACTGGCAGTGGCGCAATGGTGGTGGACATGGATGGGTGTGCCGTCAGGGTCTGTAGGTTCTCAAGCGAAAGCTTCGCGAGGTCTCTGACCATCACCGGCGATGGCGGTGCTGTGATGCATCGTTCCCCTTCTTGAAGGCATTGTTGTGAGGATCTCGACGACCACATGGAGTTGGCTGCTTTGTGTGGTCGACGTTGGTCAAGTTGGGTTTAGTTGCTTTAGAATAAAGAGCGGTGTTGTTCGTGTTCAGAGTTCAACTTAGTGCGGTATCTACATGTGGGGCATGCCCGTGAAACGGAGCTCCCCAAGTACCTGCATTAGCCCTGGAAGTCCTAATGCAGGTACTTCTTCACAAGCGGTATCGAAAACCATCATCGAACAACCTTTTATTCATAATTTAGATCAATGTACAGCTTAGAGTCTGTACAAAGCTACGAGCGGGCCTCAAGGCCTCCGCTTATTCAGAAAATATAAAACTACCAGTACTATGTAGAGCCTCAGCATCGCGGTGGAGCACGTCACCATTCCGAGCCTTCGTCGCCTGCGCCGTCTTCGGTGAAGTCCTCTGGTATGAAGTGGAAGCAAGGGTGAGCACTCCTATCAGGGGTACTCAGCAAGTCCCAAAGTAATTTTAAAGTATTAAGTTTGGTCCTGGAGGGGCACATCCTCCCTACCAGTCCCAGTTAGTGAACAAAGGTATATCAACCTGCGGTAAGGGAAATCCGCGGGTCATGCTCATTTTAGTGATCTAATCGACGGGGACTTTTACCAATTGGACTCTTGCCGGAGTCACGGCTATCCAGATAGGTTTGTCGCTCTGCAGAGGTCGTACTTTCCTGTCCTGCATTCGGTCAGCCCGTACCGTGTACTTTGGCGGTACTGCCCTACGAGATCCATTCCCACCAGCGTCTATCACTAGACAGCCACTCCCTAGCTCTGTCCACGGAAACTGTTGGGGCCTAAGTAGGAGTCGCGCACGTCCACACAGGGACCTTCCCGGGGAAAGATTCTTGATGCATCAAGAAAATATATATCGTGGCACTCTGCCACCGGGTCCTCCCGACCCTGCCACCTGCGACTCGTACCGGCCAGACCCAGCCCTCTGTCGGGGTCTGTCTCCAAGAGTCCCGTTGCCCACCGTGGCCCCTTGGGACAGTTTACTAAAGCTGGCTAGTGGGGTGCGGATCAAGGCCTCACATAAATAAGCATTCCCGAAGGCCATGCTTTTTTCGCATGCGGGACTGTACTAGGCAATGGAAAGATTCTCCCGCGAACCGGTCCTTAGTGGCGACCCGAAGTGGCTCTTAGGACAGAATCCCCTTCCTTGGGATCTTCCTTCCACTTCCCGGTCTAAAGTAAAGACTGTGTAACCAGGTTCCGGTTCTCCAGTTTCAATTATTCAGCATGCAAAAGTAACTTTCATAATTATTAATATGGGCGGGACTTGCCTTGTCCAATCGTCGGGGTCATCCCCTGCTTCCTCTTCGTAATCTGGATCCTCGGCGTTGTTCTCCGGGTCGGAGTCTGTAGTTAGTCACACAAATCAATACATCAATCAAGGGTTAACGGCGATTTCCTGAGATGGATTTAAATCCAAAAAGAGGTGACTATTTACTCTAGGGGTTGTGGATGAGGTTTTCGGAAAAGAAATGTATTTCTAGGCTTAAGAATTATTCTAGGATTTTTGGTGAATTTTTGGGAATTTTTGGAAAGCTCTAAGGTGGAGAATTAACTTCTTGGGTGCATTTAGCCGGGTGTACCCAGCAATTAAACAGGGAAGAGAGAGACAGACAGGCGGGGCCCGCGAGGCGCGGCCCGCGCTGGGTACTGTGCTGTGGACCCGTGGACTGCGGCCCGTGGACCCGCGACCTTCTTGGGTCAGCGGTCCATGAGGACCGGGTGCAGGGAGTGGGACGGGGTGAGGTGGCAGCCGCGATGGCGGGCTGTGCCGCTGGCCTGCGGGCCCGCGGCCAGCGTGGCTGCCACGCGGCGCCAGCTGGGCAGAGGGGAGGAGGGGATGGCAGCGCACGGCGGCGGTGGCAGGGGCGCTCGCCGGAGTTGAGCGCCCCGGTCACGCCGGGCCGCGAGGAGGGCTGTGGTTTGGTGGAGAGGGAGAGGGGGATGCGGCGTGAGGCTGGGCATGCTCTGGCGGAGCGGCGAGGCCTGCGGCGGTGGCGTGTGCTCGCCGGAGTTCGGCCAGCGGGCGGCGCAAAGGGAAAAAGGCGCGGGGGCGCGACTTCAGCCACCGCGAGGTGGTGTAATTGCCGCTGGTGGCGCGTGGAGCACGGCGGCGTGCTTGGACGTGGCAGCGGCCGGCCAAGACCCCCCAGCGGGTCGCCGGAGCGTGGCGGCGCGCGGGGTCCGGCGGCGTAGGGCCGGCGGCGCAGGGGAAGGGCGAAAAGGGGAGGAGCGGCGAGGCGGCGGTGTTGGGCACTTACCGGAGCACGGGGCGAGGCTCCCAGCGTAGCTCCGGCCGGGCGCGCGCTGCAGCAGTGGAGCTCGTGCTCGGCCGGCGCCGGCGAGCGAGCGTGGGAGGTGTAGGAGGGAAATGAGCGGGGATGGCCTTCAAGGGAGGGTGCCCAGGGGCTATTTATAGCCCAGGGGTGAGCTCCCGGAGCTCCCCCGGCGCCCTCCGTGGCCGGATGCGTGGCGCGCCGGCGCACGGGGCGGCGACGCGTGCCCCCCGGCGGCGAGCTCCGCTCGGAGCCGCGGGGCGCGGTCGGTGCCGCACTCGTGGTGCGGTGGAGGGCCGTGGGGGTGACACGCGTTGCGCGCGTCCCCCTAGGCTCGATCCGCGCCGGTGGAGGCGGATCGAGCGGCCGTGGCGGCGGGGATGGGCGCGGCGGCGAGAGGTAGGAGAAGGGGGCTGCACGGTGACGTCAGCGCGACGTCACCGGGGGGAGCAACGCGCGCGCGGGAGAATTGGAGGGGGTGGAGTGGACTTCGGGAGAGGGAGAGCGGGGCTGGTTTGGGCCGTGGCGAGCGGGGAAGAAGGCTGGGCCGCGGGGTGGAGCTGGGCCGGCGGGGTGGTTTTGGCCCAAGGTGAGGTTTAATCTTTTTCCTTTTTCTGTTTTCCTTTTTCTTTTCTATTTTGAGTTTGAAATTGAATTTGAGTTCTATTTCAAATTTAACTTGAATCGTTGGATGGTTTTTAGGGTTTAGGATTATTCTAAGGTTAGAACAAGCATATGCATATGGTTGGTTTCAAAATACTCTAATGCAATTCATTTTTCTAATGCATTATCCTATTGAAGTTAATCCCGTTTTAATATTAAAAATACTTTTAATGTTCTTTTTAAATGCTCTCTAATTTTTAGGGTGTCACACTACATGACTAGCAACAAGTGGTGTTTCGACGATCAAGACAAGGGTGAAGTGAAGTCTAAGAAGAAGCTCGAAGCTTAGTCTCTGTTTTCTTTCTTAGTGTCTTTATTTCTTGTTTTGTTTCTCCTCATTGTGAGGTCCTAGAGCCTAGGTGCTCGTGTACTTTCTAGCTAAATGGCCAGTTGTCTTGGCTGTAAGTGCTCTCCTTATAGTGGCGGAGGCCGATTATTCCTTAATCTAAAAAAATGTGCAACGAGAGAGCCTATGGGTGAAACTGCGCTGCCTGGACCACGAGAAAAGCCCATGGGCTATAAATCGGGCCCACAGATTCAAATCAGTACAGCCACGCAGCCCACGTGCAAATGCATCAGATCGGGATCCAGCAATGCAAACGAACCCGAAGAAGCTAAGGGCAACAGCATCAAATGAAGTGTCAGCAGATCAGACAGCAGTATTTCTTCCTTTGCTAGAGATAATCATCAGCGAGCAATTAATTGCTGCACAATTGTACCATGTCTACATGACATTCTGTTACAATTTCGTAACATGGAATCTTAACACAAAAGAATGGTACAGCACCCCCCGAAGCACAGGATCGATCATCCGTGCTCCTACCGTGCAACGACGCAAGAACAACGAATATCATCCGCGAGCATCCAACGAATGAACTCACTCACTGTGCTGCCGATGAGCTCTCCGCCCTGCTCTGGGGGGCTTCCACGGCCGGGGTGGACGCCTCCGTCGATGGTCGTGTTCCAGTGTCGCCCCTCCGCACCTCCTCGATCGTCCTCACCACATCCGCCATCTTGGGCCGCCGCTCCGGGGACCTCGACACGCATGCCATAGCGATCTGTAGCATCTCCACCATCTCTTCCTCAATGTTGGGGTACCGCAGCAGCTCACTATCAAACACTTCAGCGGTCCACTCCTCCCGGACAACGGACTGCACCCACCTCACCAGGTGGACGACATCGTTGCCACCGCTGGTAATCTGGACAGGCGACTTCCCCGTGAGGAGCTCCAGTATGAAGACGCCGAAGCTGTAGACGTCTGAAGACTGCGATGCTTTCCTTGTGTCGGTGACCTCAGGAGCACAGTACCCTAGAGAACGGGACCTTGTGGTGATTGGGTTCATCAGTAATGCCAAGCCGAGGTCCGAGATGCAGCCGTATTCATGCTTGTTGACGAACACGTTGGAGGCCTTGATGTTGCCATGAACAAATTTCCCATTGTTCTCAGTGTGAATGTGTGCAATTCCTCTTGCTGCTCCCAGAGCAATCTTTAACCTGGTTTCCCAGTCCAAAGGTATTCTGTCTTCTCCCCTCTTCCCTGAAAGCGCAAAAAGGGAGCAGAATTGTGAGATGCATGTCTGTCTTTAAAATTAGGTGAAGAGTTCAAATATCAGATAATGTGAGGAATTACAAAAGAATTTTTGCAGTGCAATTGATGTTTTGTTTTCTGGATAAAATAATACTCCATGTGGCCTAAATATTTTACAATGAAGTGTCTCTACAGTGTAAGTTTCTACTCTTAGCTGTAGTGCTCCATCATGATACAGATACACAACTAACATGATTGCAAATTGTTCGTCTATAGGATATCTAACAGTGGTCCTCCTCTGGTCCAGATTCTGACACTGAAATGAAGGAATGGGCCATGATAATGACACCAACGCTAACTAATAGAAGGATTTTACTAATTAAACTTACGATTAACTTTTTAGCAGATGAGAACACTCAACTACTGCCAACTTGTTAATGCACTCGTCACCCAATATTCTTCCCTAGTTCCCAGATATTATTCTATGCCTGCCACCGTATATGTATCATCTTTTCTTTTTAGCCAGTATATATGTTCTCAACGTCATATGATTACAAATAATTAACCTGTGCGGTTTGCTATTCAAATTCCATGACATCATGTGATTTAAATACACTTTGTCAAGAGGATTTTGCAGTCCGCTTAACCTCATGGGATGATGTAGTAAACAGATTGTCTTGCTGCTAAGATGGCACTGATGTGACCAGAGTTGACCACCAGGCACCAGCATGCCATGTGAACTTGAATTGAAATGGTTTACAGTTTGAAGACACATTGCAAGTGAAGACAGCTAAGCATTATGCACCAAACAGCTAGATCTAGATGAATACAGGAAATCAATATAGGACAGCAAGTCAGTAAACCAGAATTAAGGAAGAAATCAACACCACGTGATACTTTTGGTGAACAAAAGCATAGAACACTAAAGTACATGTTTTCCTTAGAATAGTCAGAGTAAAAGAATGCCATGTTCAGCAACAGCAAGGGGAAAATTCCGTTCATCTCACCCACAAAGCTAAGGAAATCATTCCCATTCATTGTCAATGTAATACCACGTGATGAAAAATTCTGTCAAAGCAGAAAAGTAAGCAGATATTGACTGGTATGATCAAAAGAGAGGGAACGCAGTGAGGAGTTACTTGTTTTCAAATATAGCGGTCAAAAGGCCTCCTCAAGTGCTACGGTCAGAAAATTGAAATGTGAACCTAGTAGACAATAAACAGAGCACAGACAAGGACCTATTCCACATCTGGTAGCCTTTTGATCCTGCATCACCCACCTTAACAATTAACCCCCAATCCTAAGTTCCCATCCTTTTTAGCATGCCAATCTGATAAAAAAAGGTCAACGAAACTCTGTTGCACTAAACAATCAGTTAGCTCATCATCGAACCATCAACCCCTTCCCAAACAACAAGCAACATGGCATCTCCAGGTCACTGCAATCACTCGCACATTACAAACTTCCTTCCTTTTTTAAATTGTTGGCAACATCTCCTAACACATTTCTTAAGTTCCACTTCTTCCCTGTCACTATCATCATTGCTACTACATTTCTAACACACAAACAGACGGTGGCAGTTACGAAGCAAATTGCGGTATCCAAATTGAGCACTGAAACTATGAAAGTGAGTTGTGAGCTGGAATCATTACCGTGAAGCATGTTGGACACACTTCCCCTGCTGTAGTAATCGTACACGAGCAGCTTCTCGTCCTTGGAGTAGTAGTAAGCCCGTAGCTCCACGACATTATCGTGGCGAATCCGTCCGACGAGCTCCATCTGCTGCTCGAAGTCGCGCCTGCCAGCATTGACCTCCTTGAGCCTCTTGACAACGACGGTGGTGGCGTCCTCGAGCACGGCCCGGTACGCCGTCCCGAAGGCGCCCTTGCCGAGCACCTCGGCGGAGGCGCGGAGCAGGTCCTCAAGGTCGAACGCCAGCGAGGGCCCCTCGAAGAAGACTATCCGGTTGCCGTCCCCGGCTTTCCCAATGACGGCCTTGGACTCGGGCGACTTGTCCCCGCCCTTCCCTCCTGACGCCGTGCCGCTGCCCGCCTCATCTCCGCCGTCCCGGTTGCAGAGCGCGATGAGGGACACCGCAGGCGACGGCGAAGCAGCAGCACGCAGCCGCCGACCGCGATGGCGAGGATGGCCGCCTCGCTGAGCCGCCGCCGCCTGTTCCTGGTGGTGGTGGAAGTGGAAGGCGGGGTGAGGGATGCCGGCGGCGGCGGGGACAGCGGCGCCGGTGTCAGGCGCGTGAGGTTGTTGCCGGCGAAGGCGGCGTCGGTGAATCTGAGGAGGGATGCGGGAATGGGCCCGTCGAGGCGGTTGTTGGAGAGGTTGAGGTACTGGAGCGCCGGGAGTCCGAGGTCAGGGGACGCGTCCGGCGAGCGAGTTGTTGGAGAGGTTGAGCGCGACGAGGGCGGTGAGGTTGGAGAGCGCGGCGGGGAGCCACGCCGTCGAAGTGGTTATAGGAGAGGTCGAGCACCTGGAGGCTTCGCAGGTTCTCGAGCCCGGCGGCGGGGAGGTCGCCGGAGAAGGCGTTGTGCTGGAGGTGGAGCCCGGTGAGCGAAGGGAGCGCGAGGATGTCGGACGGGAACGGACCCGAGAGGTTGTTGGAGCGGAGGCTGAGCAGCTGCAGCGCGTCGAGGCGGGCGAGCGTGCCGGGCGGGACGGCGCCCGAGAGGCCGAGGCCCGGGAGGTGGAGCGCGACGATGCGGGTGGCGTCGGCGCTGCAGGTTACGCCGGTCCAGCCGGCGGTGGTGGGGGAGGAGCAGGCGAGATGGGTTGTGGGCCAGTTGACGCGCAAGCGGGCGGCGCCGCCGTGGCGGCCTACGCCCGCGAGGAAGGCTAGTAGCGCGGCTTTGTCGGCGTCCGGCTCGGCCGAGGCGGGGCGGGGGGACAGGATGGCGAAGAAGCAGAAGAGGAGGAGCAGGAGCGGGAGCGCCGCCGCCGCCACGCGGTGCGGCGGCCGCGGCGGCATGGTTGGGTTGGATCTGAGTGAGGAGCGAGTGGCACGCTACGGGGGGGCAGATTGGGAGAGGCGGGACGCGTGAGCTGGCGGAGCCGTGAAGGGAGGGAAGAAGAGGTGGTGGTGGCTTGCTGCTCAGGAGGTCTGCTAGGCGGCGGCTAGGTTGGCGTCGTGGGGAAGTGTGTGCGAGGAGAGGTGGATGGATTGGAGAGGGAGGAGGGTTCCGGCTTCCGCGGCCGGGCTGGCATGGGTTGCAATGCAGCAGATGCTTGCTGCAGCAAGCATGTGAAGTGACGAGAGAGGAGCGGTGGGGTGATTGACTGACCAGTCGTCTCGCCCCGCCCGGCGGGTCGGCGGCGCTCCGCTGCTCCCCTTGTGCTGGCTGGCCGGGCGGTGCGGCGCAGTGCGTGCTGGGCAAGTGACGGCACGGTCAGCGAACGGCCTTCAATTCCCATGTGCCCCTGCCTGCTGCCTGGAGCCTGGGTGGCATTGCCAATACGTACAATTTCTTTTGCGAGCAAAGGTCATTTCTTTTTCGAAAGTAACAAAGATCATTTCTTGCTGGGCGGATCTGCTGCGATTCCTCCTACTACGCGTCCTTCTTCTGCTTCAGATTCCTGGCGGCCATCATCGCCTCGTCGGCCGTGGCAAGCAAGGTCGTTAGTAGTACGTTAATTACGTCTGGTGATCCGATCCGGTCACCTTAACGTTTATTTTAAGGTAATCAGCCATGTGACTAGCACAAGCTTCACTCCGTCGTGGTGGAATACTGGAATGGAAGTATGGAACGCAAGAACCTCTGCCACATGCCCGTTTTCAAGACGGGCGGTAGCTGGGGTTAGCGCAAACTAACAAAGGTTACCTCTGACCACAAAACTAACTAGTAGTAGTAAATTCACAAGCAAACTGCCCCCATCTACATCAGGGTGGCCGCCCAACGGTAGCGGAGCGGCAGTAGAAAACGAGCGAGACATCTTCGGATTAGGTCGGCGGGAAAAAGGGAAAGCGATGTGAAAATCAACCACGCACAGCACAGGAAAAAAGACGGCAACAGTAGTGTGTGCGCGCGCGCGGGCGATGATGATTGCGTTGCATCCTTGCAGGGGAGAAGAGCTGCCCGCTTGACTTGGCTTTCACTTTTCCTTTTTGTCAGCGTCAGTCAAGTTTTGGTTTGTTTGAACAGAACCTCCCAAGCCAAACCACCAGAGGACCGTCCATACACACCGTCTCCTCTCGTGGCGGAAAAAAGAAAGTGACTTGGTTGTGCCTTGTGGGGCTCTGCCATTGGCCATCCATCAGCATGGTGGCATCACGAGGGGCAGTCATGCATGCAGATCCAGCCAATGTGTAGCGCAAAGGACATAGGAGTAGCTTGGTTGGAGCTTAACAAAAAGGCTAGTACGCTGGTTTGGGGTTCAAACTAAAACCTGTAACTGAAAAGACGGCTACGCACCGTACCTTCACTAATCGCCTCGCAATCATGGATGTACCTCGTTAATCATTGCGCTCGGGCTACCGATTTGCCAATAATCTGGAGTATTTTACAGGCCAATCCAGCACTAATTTTGGCGCCGCTCTGCAACCACCTGCTACTCATGCATACCATGTGTACTGTGTATACAGGTACGGTCCGAAGCTGACATTTGTAACGGAACTATTGATGGGTGCAGTGCAGGGCAGAGTAGTGAACCTCTGGCCGCAGAGCAGGAAGCCCCGTACGTCTTCTCGATCTTGGTAAGACGAAATGCAATTATTTTTTTTAAAAAAAAAGTAAGACGAAATGCAAGGACTACTGGACCACCTGTATTGTATGATGGATCGTCGTAGGCACATGCGTATGCGTTTGATGCATACGTACATTGCCACCGAACGGGGTATGGTATCTCGTGACCTTCTTTATTAATCTCTACACATTAATTAGCACATAGAATGTGCATAGATAAAGGTAGACGGAGCAGTGAGCTCTGTCACCCTCACCTCTGCTACAAGTGTGCGCGGTGAAGAACCTTTTCTCCTCTTTTGTTCTTTTCGAAGAAGCGAGCGGATCTGGTGACTTGCACATAGCGTTCGCATGATTCAAATGGGGTAGGGCGCTAATAAGCGGCTAGCTAGCATGATGAGTCGTATCTCGTGCTGTGTCACGTACCACTTTTGTTTGAATTTATTTGAGCCGGGGACTGACATTTCCCTTTCGATCAGCATGTAGAATCCACCGGCAACCTTTGGCTACTAAAGTGGTTCCTACTATACATGTGTCAGATTCTTACTAAAGTGCTGTTCGGCAATGCAATGCAAACCGTGTTCTAGACACCACCTACTCTGTCGAAAAATCGATGGTGCACACGTACTCTGTTGAGAGTTGACTGCTGCACTGGCTGGTACTGTCACGGCGTCAAGCGTTGCCATCGGTACCTGATCGAACAACCAGTGTGACAGGCTAATCTTTTTTTTCCGCTTGCTATTGTCGGTAGTTTTGTTGCCCTGCAAATCTCCACGTCAAGAGATGCGCCCACGCTACTGTCGGGCTCGCTGTAATTCATTTGTTCGATGCAGTTGAATCCTTTTCGGACCGATGCCTGTGTTTGTACTTGAGGACCCGTCGAGGAGAAAGGACAAAGCATTGGACGTGTCTGCGTCAGCGACATGAGGAAAATGGCCAGGCGATCATCATGCCATATTGCCATGTATTGGATGGGGCCGAAACGCGCGACAAGGGACAAGGGGCGTTCGGCCTTTGCCGCCTTGTCATCTCTCTCGCCGCCCGTGAGGCCGCGATCGCGACGCCAGTGCGTGCGTGCGTGGCGTGACTGCCATTTCATTTCGGGCTTAAGTTGTTGCCTCGCTGCTGGATGCTGATCCCCCTGCAGCTGCAGAAATCTCCTTATATATATTTTTCTTAAAAAAAATGTTGGGAAGCATAATGACATGATCCCGGTAAACAAAAAATAATTTCACGCCTGTGTGTGTCAGGTGGGCTCCGAGATTTGGCCCAAGTATCAGCCCAGACACCGACCGTTTCTGTCACCCAACCAGCCCGCAAACCCAGCCCATCTGAGCGAAATGCGCAGCCCGCCTCCCTCTCCGTCCGCGACGCCCCGTGCGCTGCGCTTGCCGATCTGGTCAGACTCGGTCAGTCGATCGTCGGGGCGATGCGGCGGCGGCTCTCCCCCTTGGCCGGTGCGGTGGGTTTGCGCACGCCGCCGTGTCGCTGCTACTGCAGGTCTGAAGCGGCGCCGCGCGCAGGATCCAGCCCGGACATTCCATCCTGGCCTTCAGCGGCAATGCTCAGTGTACTGTGTACGTATAGCCTTTTCTGATTGCTGATTCCTGCAGTATTCTTCTTCCATGGAAGTCCTGAATAATACAGATGTCAACGAATATCGCACTAAGATATAAACCTTGCCCGCCAAAACAACTCCACGCATCGCATAACGTCTGTGTATGTAGTTGTAGTCCCAACCAACATCTTCAGAAATCAGAAACACTATAGGAGCACTTCTGATTTCTGATTTTTTTTTTTTTTGGGTTTAGAATTGAACAATATCATAACGCACCTCAGTACTACCAAACAAATGTTAGAAGAAAAACACAGACAACACTCTGTAGCAGTGTTTCAATGCAACAGCATACTGCAGCAATCCAGGTGAATGAAAATACTGCAACCAACCGATGAGAAATTGCAACAGATGGTGCTAACACTGTTATCCACTGGAACCTGGCACTCCTGCAGAATAACACTCATCATAGCCCATAGGATTTTGAAACGAAGGAGGAGTCGGAGGGACTTCAGGGTGAACAACGAACAATCTGCCCCATGGACGGCCTGTGGTTCTCATCATCCTGAATACACCAGCAAGCAACTCTGCAGGCGACTTCAAGCTCCTTCAGTATATCATTTCCTTCCAGCCTACCATCCAGTAAGTTTCAAATTCCAATGATTTCACCATAGTGTTTCCAAAGGGCCTCCCTTCTCTTTTACTATGTTTCATTTAATATAGGATTCAACAAGCGCGACACTAAATCCTGTGAGATTCGAAATTTCGAATACAGTAATACTGTATATACATACATGACCTATTATTCACACGCACAGTGGCACATTATCGCCTGTTATTTCATATGTCAGATTAGAGGTTACTGAGATCCTGCCACAGGCAGCATAGGTATAGCGGTGGCTGATGCCAACGGAGGCCTGTGACATTGCTGCCCTGAACTACTTGATACAGGGCTATAATTACCAGAACTCACACAGTCACGCTCCCTCCTATCATTTAATTTGGACTGTCTGCACTTCTGCATAATGCTATGGTAAGGTGACAAGTGGCAACAAAACAAAAAAAATTAACTTTCCATTGCATTTCCTGGGTATAGACAAATACAATCCCTACAAACTTATTCACAATATAAGCTGGATGTATATGCTACTCATATCTAGTAGGTCAATCAGTGAATAAACTGGTGGTGTTGTCTAGCAAAAGGAAAAGTTTTACAATAATGGCAACCTTGGAGCAGCGAGCACGTAACAAATTTCCTCAGTCCACTAAAACTTTATCCTTCAGTCGGAATATATACTACTGCTGTCACCCTCCTCCATAAGGTTGTGAAGGGAAGGTGGAATTGGAGGAATTTCAGTGTCCACAATGCCTTCCAGCATGCGAACAACTTGGCCTATTGATGGTCTGTCGTCCTCATCATCCTGGATGCACCAACAGGCAACTCTGCAGGCGATGTCAAGCTCCTTGACATTAGCATTCCCTTCCAGCCTACTATCCAGTAAGCACAACACATTCCCTTCATTCACTTGAGCGGCTGCATAAAGAGGGAAATATCGATGACTTCCGAATTTCAATCTCTTTGTAGTCCTCCTCCCCGAGACTATTTCGAGAAGCACAATGCCGAAACTATAAACATCTGCCTTTTTAGTGATAGGCTGTCCAGATATCCATTCTGGTGCGAGATATCCCATGGTTCCTCGCATGGTGGTCAATGCAGAGTTGAATTCACGTCCAAGAAGCTTTGCCATGCCAAAGTCTGAAATTTTAGCACAGAATTCCTCATCAAGTAATATGTTTTCAGGCTTGATATCAAAATGTATGATGCAGTCCTCACATGCTTCATGAAGATAGGCTAAACCCTTTGCAATACCTAGTGCGATTCGGTAGCGAAGATCCCAATTCAGAAGACTAGACTTTTCTGAAAAGAGGTGTGAATCCAAGGAACCATTAGGCATATACTCATAGACCAGCAACCTCATATCCCCTTTAACACAAAATCCCAGAAGACGCACAAGGTTAGTGTGTTTGACCACTCCAACTGTCTGCACTTCTGCTCTGAATTGCTTATCTGCATGCCCACGGCCTTTGAGTCTCTTCACACCGATAGCAGTTGGTTCTGGTCCTGGCATTGTTCCCCTGAAAACACTACCGAAACCTCCCTCACCAAGTTTATCAGAGAAATTTCTTGTAGCTTTCTTGATTTGCCCATAAGAGTAGAAAACAAGAGAACCCTCTACTTCAAACTTTCTGCAAGTAAATAAATCTCTCCTGTGTCTCCATAGAAGCGCCAGTATCAATATCACAAAAGCTAATGCTATAAATCCTGCCACAAACAAATAAATTGCTCTTGTATGTAGACCATTTTTGGCCCGGAGCTCAGAACCCCAACGAACATAAACCTTGCTGTATGGAGGCCTAGAAGCAAAAGTCAAGTTGTACAGCTTGTCGTACCATAGCTTGCATCCGGAGTCATACACATACGCAACACAGTAACAATTGCTGAAGCAGGCTTGTTCACAATCTCCATCACTTTCTGCTGAATCGTCCACAGGGTTATAAGGGAGCCCCTGCAGCTTGTCTATTAGGATGAACGAGTCATCATGTTCAGTCTGACCATTTGTCTCGCAGCTCAGTGGAAGAGATCTCGAGCAACCAGCGACAAAGTATCCAAGCCCCCACTCAACTGGATACGAAGGCTCAAATCCATCGAGGCAAGTGCATTTGCCGTTGCTTGTGCAAGAACCAAATGTACCACAGAAGAAGGCGCCGGATTTGCAATCTGAAGGGAAGGTCCAACGAGCCACCCAACCACTTTTGTTTGCTGCTGCAGAATCCTCTGACCACCGCATCAAGCTGACTTGCCCCATGTGGAGCTGCAAGAATTCAATCACATTTGGGTTTGGACGATTCAGAATCAGTGAGCTGCCGTTGTCTTGAGATGTCACCATCCAATCCGGGAAGGTCCCCAGAGTATCTAGCCCACCATCGGCGGTGAGCACGAACCCGTTCCTCCTGCTCCGATCGACGCTGATGCTGCCATTCAGCGGGTAATGCTCGTACGTCATGGAGATGTTGATCCCGGTGTCCCTGTCGAACCCGAGCCTCGCGCCGGGTAGCATCGTGTCGCCGGGGTAATCGAAGCTCTGCCACAAGATCCGAGAGGAGTTGGCCTGATCCCTCACCACAAGGTTGCCGTTGTCAAGGAGCACCGCGGCGGCGGTGGGCGGCGAGGTGGCCGCGCTCGAACACCAGAGGCTAGCCCCGGCCTCCTTGATGCACAGGCTGCCGCCGAAGACCTCGAGCGCCGCGGAGGGAAGGTCGGTGATTGGGACCCTGTTCCCGACCCAGAAGTTGGGGCTGGTGCTCGGCATCTTCTTGAATCGGACGCCAAGGAAGAAGTGGATGTTGTCGCCGGGGGAGAAGAAGCCCAGCTCGAAGTCGCCATTCTTGGAGACCAGCGTCTCGTTCCCGGAGATGCCGTCGCCGGGGACGATGGTGTCTCCGGCGAAGGCAGCGACGGCGAAGAATGCACAACTAAGCAGGACAAGGGGGAAGGTGGGCAGCGCGCGCTCGCGAGACCGGGACAGCGAGCAGACGCGCTTCACTGCCCCCATTGGCGAGCGTCACTAGCAGGGGAACGAACACGGCATGGAAGAAATCAGTGATGCGTGGCTGGCACAGCTGCACAAGGCAACACAAGCTGAGAACAAGATCAAGCAGCGATGTGAACAGATTGAGGTGAGCTAATAAAGTCCTAGCAAGGCTTACTCGTACCGGATGACTTCGTGTCCACGTGCAGAATTGCCCTCCCAACTCCAGCAAGCAAGAACCGTCGCCGCCTCCGTCTTTGACCAAGATTTTCAGGAAGACTTTACCGCTGGATCTCCTACCTTGCGCAGTCGTCCCAAAAACTCTATCCTATCAAAAGTGGAGGCACTTGGAGTAGTGCGTACATGCGCGTGCCTACAAACTACTATCATTTGGAGGTGGAAAGAGTGGACAAAAAGCATGAGAAATGTGTGCAAACCAGACGTGACTATTTCTTTATTGATTTATTTTACAAGTTGAGAAACAAGTGGCAGATTTTGAAATTAAAAAGAATAATACAGAGCAGATATGAAGAACCTGGACAAAGACAAACCTGTCAAAAGATCACCCATCCATGAAAGCAACTGAATCCACTTCTCTCTTGGCGGCTTGGCACTTATTCTTTTCTTGCTTGTTGTGTGGTAAATCAATGTACTTCACTGGCCCAACTAATCTTGGGCTGAACTATTGCAGGGCAAACAGTGGGCCACGAGGCCTCGTCTTCACGGGCCCTGTAACAGGCCCTCGTTCAGCAAATGTCTGCCGCCGGTGGTCGTCCTCGTTTGTTCCGGCCTTTGTCAAGACAGTGAAAGAAATAACAAAAATTCAGTGATAGCGTGCAAAAAAGCAGTCATAGTAATTTCAGTTCTTGCTTCAAAAGCGCAAACTAGTTCATGCAAAGTTCTAAACATGCCATGTCACAATAATAACCAAGTTCCCACAGTGGCTGCCCGCCTGCCCATGCAAACAGTTTCTCTGACAAGAGGGCAAAAAACTGATACTGAAACGGAGTTACAAGATGAACATTGGCTTATACTCCCCCGTTTTAAATTATAGTTCGTTTGACTTTTTTTTACCACAAGTTTGACTGTCCGTCTTATTCAAAAAATTTGCACAAACAGTCAAAATTTAAGTCATTCTTCAACATCTTTTATGAACAAAGTAAGCCACAATAAAAAAATATGTGAGATTTTGCATAATTTTTTGAATAAAACGAATGGTCAAATTTGAAGTTAAAAAAAGCCAAACAAACTATAATTTGGAATGGAGGTAGTAAATTACTTTGGGGGCATACATGGAATCCCTGTATCCAACCCCGTGCAGATACTAATAGGGCCAATGGTGTTGTTCGATTAGTAAGCAGTAAGGTTCACATTATTGAGTTTTCCATGATGCTGATCTAATCGCACCAGAAAGTCATTAATTACTATAACTCATCGAGTCAAGCCTCTCATTTACATTTGGACTATCCACACTTCAATAATAGTATAGCAAGGTGACAAGTGACAGCAGGACAACAATTTTCAACTTCCGTTGTATTTCCTGCTATACACATACAATCCCTACAAAGTGGTCCATAATAAGCTGGACAGATATGCTATAAATATCTAGTAGCTCAAGAAATAGTTACCTTCTCTACCAACAGAAAAACAATTAAACCTAGTGAAGGGCGCTCCCTGGCCCTCTCTCCTTTTTTCTTTCTGGTTACCTTCTCCCTCTTCTTCTTTTGTTTCCTGCAGTAGTAGTTGAGGCCCTCTTCTTTGTAACCTTGGTTAATATATTTCATTGTTCTTTAATATATCCAGTAAGGGCTTGCCCCTCCTGATTCTTCAAAAAAGAAAAACAATTAAACTAGTGGTAACCTTGGAGCATGTGTGTTATTTGCCTTGAATGTATCCCCACTCTAACTAAAACTTTATCCTTCGTCAGAATATATACTGCTGCTCTCACCCTCCATAAGGTTCTGAAAGGAAGATGGAATTGGAGGAATTTCAGTGTTCACAACGCCTTCCAACATGCGAACAACTTGCCCCATTGATGGCCTGTCGTTCTCCTCGTCCTGGATGCACCAACATGCAACTCTGCAGGTGATGTCAAGCTCCTTGACATTAGCATTCCCCTCCAGCCTACTATCCAGTAAGCACAACACATTCCCTTCATTCACTTGAGCGGCTGCATAAAAAGGGAAATATCGATGACTTCCGGATTTTAGTCTCTTTGTAGTTCTTCTCCCTGAGACTATTTCGAGGAGCACGATTCCGAAGCTATAGACATCTGCCTTTTTAGTGATAGGCTGTCCATATATCCACTCTGGTGCCAGATATCCCATGGTTCCTCGGATGGTGGTCAGTGCAGACTTGAATTCGCGTCCTAGAAGCTTCGCCATGCCAAAGTCCGATATTTTAGCACAGAATTCCTCATCAAGTAGTATGTTTTCAGGCTTGATATCACAATGTATGATGCAGTCCTCACATCCTTCATGAAGATAGGCTAGGCCCTTTGCAATACCTAGTGCAATTTGGTAACGAAGACCCCAATTCAGAAGACTAGATCCTTCCGAAAAGAGGTGTGATTCCAAAGACCCATTAGGCATATACTGATAGACGAGTAACCTCATATCCCCTTTAACACAAAATCCCAGAAGACGGACAAGGTTAGTGTGTTTGATCACTCCAAGTGTCTGCACTTCTGCTCTGAATTGCTTATCTGCGTGCCCACAGCCTTTGAGTCTCTTCACAGCGATAATAGTTGATTCTGGTCCTGGCATTGTTCCCCTGAAAACGCTACCGAAACCTCCCTCGCCAAGTTTATCAGAGAAATTCCTTGTAGCTTTCTTGATTTGCCCATAAGAGTAGAAAACAAGAGCACCCTCTACTTGAAACTTTCTGCAAGTAAATAAATCTCTCCTGTATCTCCATAGAACTGCCAGTACTGAAGCCATTGCTATAAACACGGCAACCAATAATAAAATCGCTCTTGTGTGTACACCATTTTTGGCCCGGAGCTTGGAACCCCGACGAACATAAATCTTGCTATATGGAGGTCTAGCAGCAAAACTCGCGTTGTAAAGGTTGTAGTACCATAGCTTGCATCCGGAGTCATACACATATGCAACACAGTAGCATTTGCTGAAGCAGGCTTGCTTACAATCTTCATCACTTTCTGCTAAATAATTCTGAGAGTAATAAGGGAGCTGTTAGCAAATAATGCGTAAACAAGATCGAACACGAGACACAGATTTAACGTGGAAAAACCCTTGCGGGCAAAAACCACGGGCGCCAACCGGCGATCTTCACTATAATGAGAGAGTTACAACGCAGGGAATACAATGAGTCGTCTTCTCATCCCTTGCGGCTTACAATATGTAGATATGGGTGGACTAAACTGACTGCAGTCAAATACGGAAACAAATCCGCTAAACATACAACCCGAACCGTGGGCCCTCCAGGCGTCCCCACAAGACACACGTTATAATTCGGATCATATCCAACAAACTCCACCTTGAGACGAATTCCATCTTGTAGCAAATGAAGTATCAACAATGAACTCACTTCAATAATAATTGATCACCGACGCCGAAAGTCACTAGGACTTCAAACTTTAATACCAACTAAGCGTGAGCATAGCTCAAACTTAGCTGTAGGAACAGACTTAGTCATCATATCAGCGGGATTGTCATGAGTACTTATCTTGCATACCTTAACTTCACCTTGAGCAATAATGTCTCGAATAAAATGATATCTCACAGCAATGTGCTTTGTTCTTTCATGAAACATCTGATCTTTAGTGAGACAAATAGCACTTTGGCTATCACAATGTATAGTAGTGCAAGAAGAAACCCCGCAAAGTTCAGAGTATAAACCTCTCAACCAAATAGCTTCCTTACAAGAATCAGAAACAGCCATATACTCAGCTTCAGTAGTGGACAAAGCAACAGTAACCTGCAAACTTGCTTTCCAACTAACAGCACAACCACCAATGGTGAAAACATAACCTGTGAGAGACCTCCTCTTATCCAAATCACCAGCAAAATCAGAATCAACATAACCAACGAGTCCATCTCTAGATTTCCCAAACTGCAAACAAGCACTAGAAGTACCTCGAAGATATCTGAAAATCCACTGAACAGCTCTCCAATGCTCTTTGCCAGGATTAGCCATGTATCTACTGACAACACTCAATGCATGAGATAAATCAGGACGAGAACAAACCATGGCATACATAAGTGAACCAACTCCACTCGAATATGGGACTTTAGACATGTATTCGATTTCTTCATCTGACACTGGACATAAATCAGAGGATAATTTGAAATGTGCAGCTAATGGAGTACTCACTGGTTTTGCATCATGCATATTAAAACGACGAAGAACCTTTTCAATATAACCTCGCTGAGAGAGGTATAACATACCAGATTTTCTATCTCTGATAATTTCCATACCAAGAATTTTCTTAGCTGCACCCAAGTCTTTCATCTCAAATGCTTTACTCAATTGTGCCTTCAATTTCACTATTTCTGATTTATCTTTAGCAGCAATCAACATATCATCAACGTAAAGAAGCAAATAAATAGCTGAACCATTAGCTGTCTTTAAATAGACACAGCTATCATAATCAGACCGCTTAAAACCATGAGAGAGCATAAACGAATCAAATCTCTTATACCATTGCCTAGGAGATTGTTTCAAGCCATAAAGAGATTTCTTTAATCTACACACAAGGTTTTCTTTTCCAGGAATAATAAAACCTTCAGGTTGGTCCATATAAATGTCCTCTTCTAACTCCCCATGTAAGAACGCAGTTTTAACATCTAACTGCTCAAGCTCATAATCATGCATAGCAACAATACTCAAAAGAGTGCGAATAGAACTATGCTTCACAACTGGGGAAAAGACATCATTAAAATCAATACCTGGAATCTGGCTGTAGCCTTTAGCAACCAACCTTGCCTTATACCTTGCTGGCTCAACCGGAGAAATACCCTCCTTCATTTTGAAAATCCATTTGCAACGAACAGGCTTTTTATTCTTGGGCAATTTTACTAAATCCCAAGTACCATTCTTTTCAAGCGACTCCATCTCATCTTGCATAGCGGTCATCCAATTGTTAGAATCAGCAGAAGTAATAGCCTCAAAATAATTAGAAGGTTCTGCACCTTCAATCTCTTCTGCAACGCTTAAAGCATAAGCAATATTGCATTCTTCAATTAATCTTTTTCTTGGCTTAGAAACCCTTTTGGGCTTATCAGCTGCAATAGAATGTTGTGGAGGCTGCACAACTGGAGAAGAATGCTCAACAACAGAAGAATCATCAACAATTGGTAAATCTTCATCAATAGGTGCTTCTTGTACAGCAACACTATCATTTTCTGATGTATGATCAGAATCAATAAATGCTCCACCTGCACACTTGTTTTCTGCTGAACAGGAGCACTAGTAGATAGGTTGTCAGGCAACATAACAGATTCATTAAAGATAACATTCCTGCTAATCACAACCTTCTGAGTTTGTGGATTCCACAATTTATAACCTTTAACACCAGGTTGATAACCAAGAAAGATGCACTTAATAGCTCTAGGCTCTAATTTACCATTATCAACATGAGCATAAGCAGTACAGCCAAAAACTCTCAATTGCGAATAATCAGCAGGAGAACCAGACCATACCTCAATTGGAGTTTTCTTATCAATAGGAATGCTGGGTGAACGATTAACAAGATAGCAAGCAGTGGAAGCAGCTTCAGCCCAAAAACGTCTATTCAAGCCAGAATTAGACAACATGCAACGAGCCTTAGAGATGATAGTCCTGTTCATACGCTCGGCTACACCATTCTGTTGAGGTGTATAAGGAACGGTGTAATGCCTAACAATGCCTTCAGCTTTGCAATATGCTTTAAACTCGTGTGAACAGAATTCCATACCATTATCAGTACGAAGCTTTTTAACCTTCTTTTCAGTTTGGTTTTCAACCATAGTCTTCCACTCTTTAAATGCTGAAAATGCTTCTGATTTATCTTTCAAGAAATAAGGCCATACCTTTCTAGAATAATCATCAATAATGGTCAACATATAACGAGCACCACCAAGAGAAGGCTTGCGAGATGGTCCCCATAAATCAGAATGCACATAATCAAGCATACCTTTACTTGAATGAGTAGAGGTATTAAATTTCACCCTTTTGTGTTTGCCAAACACACAATGCTCACAGAAATTCAACTTGCTGATGCTATGCCCATCGAGAAGACCTCTCTTACTTAACACTGCCAAGCCAAGCTCACTCATATGCCCAAGACGCATATGCCAAAGATTAGTAGCATCAGAAGTAGATAATGAATTAGAAATTACAGCGGCATCACCTGTAATTGTAGTACCACGAAGACGGTACAAATTGGCAGATTTCAAATCACCTTTCATCACAATAAGAGAACCTTTTGACACTTTCAAAACTCCATCTCCACCGGAGTACTTGTACCCTTTGCCATCAAGAGTACTCAAAGAGATTAAATTCTTGCTCATAGTTGGAATGTGTCTCACATTTGTCAAAGTTCTGATAATACCATCATGCATCTTAATCTGAACAGATCCAATGCCTATAATGTGATGTGATCTATCATCACCCATACGAACAGAACCACCTTGGACAGAATCATAAGTGATGAACCAATCTCTATTAATGCACATATGAAAGGAAGCAGCGGAATCAAGAATCCATTCATCACCACTATTTGCACATCCAGCAAAAGCAACAAGAACATCTCCACCATCTGAATTAACATTGGTGGCAGCAACAGAAGCATTACCTTCATCATCAGATTTACCTTTCGGTCTGTATGTGCCAGTTCTCTTTTCCTTGTTCTTCAATTTATAACACTCAGAAATAAAATGATTGTCTTTCTTGCAATACTTGCAGAATTTGTCATCCTTGCCTCTAGACTTTGAACGGCCCCTGTAGCCATTCGAGCTCTTGCCTCTATAACCATTATTAGAATTCTTTTGTGTCCTGCCACGAACAGACAAAGCTTCTCCAGTGGAAGCGGAACCTTCAGAAGACACCATCAGTTTCATCTTCTCTTTGGCTTGCAATGCCTCATAAACATCATGGATGGTTAGAGAATCACGACTATATAGAATAGTATCTCTGAAGTTTGCAAAAGAACTAGGCAGTGAGCACAAAAGAATAAGACCCAAATCTTCATCATCATAAACTACCTCCATAGACTGTAGGTCAGCAACGATCTCCTTAAAGACCGAAAGATGGTTAAGGACAGAGCCACCTTCTTGCAACTTGTGCGTATATAACTTCATCTTCATATGCATCTTGCTTGTCAAATCTTTTGACATGCAAATTGACTCCAACTTGAGCCATAGAGCAGCTGCAGTTTTCTCCTGCAAAACCTCTTGCAAAATATTATTTGAGAGATGAAGATGAATATGAGACAAGGCCTTACGATCTTTTCTTCTCTCATCATCGGTCCAAGTCTTTGAATCCTTGTTCCCGAATTTCTCAAGCGCATCATCTAAATCAGCTTGCGCTAAAACAGCTCGCATCTTGACTTGCCATAGAGCGAACCTTGTATCTCGATCCAGCAGCGGAATATCATACTTCATAGAAGCCATTGAAAAAAAAATAACCAGAAGAAAATAAATCTGCAGTAATAACTCTAGGTATATTGGAGAACCCTAGAACAAACCTGCAGCCGTGTACACTTCTGTGTACGATTAGCAATGAGCTAATAGATCTCCTGGTAGTTCTTCGTGTGCGCGGAGCAAAATTCCACTGGATTTGATCTTCACGCAGGAAACAACGGCAAACTTTCCTCGGGCTTGACGCACGGGAACAGCAATTTCTCTCTGCACAGGCTGACACACGGGCG